>OZ024732.1:45577106-46934723 GCA_964016875.1 Fallopia convolvulus | reverse complement strand
AGGTTCTTATATGAGTGGGTTCCTTTGCATGTGTATCATCCTATGTCGATGTTTCTTTGTCATGGGAACTCTCATCTCCAGCTTCTTCATTTGATGTTTCTTCAGAGATTTCTGGCAGGTTTCCTCTTTGTTCCCCTTGAATACTTGATTCTGGCAAGGTATTGTCTTGGGGGACAGCAGAGTTGTTCCCTGAAGAGGGGACCTCGAGTGAGTTGGAGGTGTCTTGTGGTTCTTCTGAGGAAGGAGCCTCGAGGAAGGTTTGATCAGTGAGGGTTGGACCTTCGTCGTTGTTCCCTGGTTGCGGGATATTGCTTGCACTTGGATAGTCTTCATCCCTTTTTCTTGGCTCATCCTCGTCATCATCCTCGTCTTCATGTCTGACTAGCTTGAACAGAGTTCCCTTCCCTTGGATCTCGGTTCCCATCTTTACAAACTTTTCATTGAAGACGACATGAATGCTTTCCTCTATCTTCTTGGTTCTTTTATTGTAGACCCTGTAAGCTTTGCTTTGTGATGAGTATCCCAGGAAGATCCCTTCGTCACTTCTGGGGTCGAATTTTCCAAGATTGTCCTTGCCGTTGTTATGAACAAAACACGTGCAACCAAATGTTCTCAAGTGTGAGATGTTTGGTTTTCTCCCTTTGATGAGCTCATAGGAGGTCTTGTTGATCAGGGGCCTTGTCATGGCTCGATTTAGGATGTATGTAGCTGTGGAGATTGCTTCAGTCCAGAAGTACTCAGGAACTCCACTTTCGATCATCATGGTTCTAGCCATGTCCTCCAGAGTTCTGTTCTTTCTCTCGACCACTCCATTTTGCTGAGGAGTACGAGGAGCTGAAAAGTTGTGAGAGATCCCATTCTGTTCACAGAAGTTTAGGAACTCCGAGTTTTGAAACTCAGTTCCGTGATCAGATCTGATTGCTTTCAGTTTCAGCCCCAAGCTTACTTCTGTTCTTTTGATGAAGGGCTCAAATTCTTCAAGCGCTTGTGACTTTGCCTTCAAGAAAATAACCCAGGTGAATCTTGAAAAATCATCAATTAAAACATACATGTACCTTTTTCCACCGTAGCTAGCTGTTCTCATGGGACCACAGAGATCCATGTGAATTAACTCCAGGGACCTGGTTGTGCTTACCACCTTCTTGGGTTTGAAGGAGATCCTGGTTTGTTTCCCTCGAACACATGCTTCACACATTTTGACTCCTTCGAGATTGATTCGTGGAAGACCAATGACCAGATCCTGTAGATAAAGCTTTAGGATTTGATTCACACCAGCATGTCCCAGTCTTCGGTGCCAGAGTTCCGTGTCATCTTGGGAACTCGCAAGGCACAACTTCACTGGTGGTTCAAAGTTGGTGTCCACCACATACACATTGTTGTATCTTTTTCCTCTCAGAATTACTTTGTTGGTCTTTTTGTTGATGACGAGACATTCATTTGAGTCGAAAGTAACGATGTTGTTCCCTTGATCACACATCTGGGAGACACTCAACAGATTATATCCCAGATCCTTTACCAGATTTACGTTGCTGACTTTGATGGATTTGTTGAGCAACACTTCTCCTTTTCCAATAACTTCTCCTTTGTTCTTGTTGCCAAATGAGACGTGGCCTCCTTCGGCATGAGTGTGGAGTGAGATGAGGATATCCTTGTTTCCTGTCATATGGTTCGAGCATCCACTATCTATGAACCATGTACTGTTCCCTCTCACAGCCACCTACAAGGAAAAGTTAGTGTTTTGAGACCCAAGCAAGATGACTCTTGCCAGGTCCCTTGCAAGGGAAAACATTTTCATTCAAGATATAGTCAGAAATGTTGATGTCTTTGGAATTTTGAGAGTTGGAGTTCCTTTGGTGATGAGCATGACGTTTTTGTCTGTTTGGGAACTCATGGCTTCTGGGGGTTTGGGCTCTCTTCTTGGGACATGCATCCTTGTAGTGCCCATGAGCACCACAGTGCCAACATGTCTTGTAGTATTCTCCCAGGTAGTATTTTAGGTGTGGTCTCTGGATACGGTTCCTATCCATGGTTTCTTTGTTGTACACTCGAGACCCATTTCCCTTTGCAATTTTGACATAGATTCTATGTCCAGAGTTCCCAGTATAGTAGTCTTTCTCACCATTGTTTCCACTCTCTAGGACCCTGATTTTCTCCTCGAGATGAGCATTTTTCTGTTTCTCGCACTGGAGTTCTAAGGCCCTACACTCATGGATCTCATGTTCGCTCAGGGGTGACTTTCTGTTCTTGGAGCACTCACCTTTGTATCCTATGCCATGTCTGGCTGGGACAAACTTAATTTGGGAACTACAGGCTTCAGGATGTTCGGGAGTCTTACTCAGGTTTTGCAGGAGGGTGTTCTCATCTTTCTCTAAAGTTTTGATTTCTCTTTCTAGATCTACGATGTGAGACACATGGGACTTGAGTTTTTCTAGAAGGGATATGCAGTTGGGACAGGGCTCAAGACCAACTAATTGAGAGTTTATGTGTTCCTGTTTTTCCAACTTGTTTTGCAGTTTTATGTTATCTTTAACAAGACTTGAAAGAATTTTCAACAATTCAGGTTTTTCATAATTACTCAAGGAATCAAGAACAGTTTCAGTGGTTACCTCACTGGGTTGTTCCCCAGTGGTTTCTCCTATGGCCATGCCACACATGTCTGGGAGTGTCCATGCTTCAGGATCTTCGTCTTCATCATCGCTCCAAGTAGCGATGTAGGCCTTTTTTCCTTGCTTTCTGCCTTCAGTTCCTTGTGGACATTCCTTCGCAAAATGTCCTTTCCTGTTGCATTTGTAGCAAGTCACTTCTGAGAGATCCTTCTCTGTGGGCTTTCTTTGGGAACTCTGTCCCTTTCCCCAGTTCCCACTGTTCCGTTGAGACTTTCCTTTGTAGAAATTTCGAAGAGCTCTTGTCACAAGGACTAGCTCTTCATCCTCTTCTTCTTCGGAGTCTTCATGTTGTTCTTGGGTTGATTTGAGCATTTTTTCGATCTTGAGTGCGATCCCTCGATGAGCTCGACTTTGTTCCTTATCATCGATCTTCCTCTTCTCATGTCCCACTAACTTTCCAAATACTTGATGGAGCATAAGCGTTCGATTTTCTGGGTTTTCCTTGAACATCGTTCTTTCATTTGCCCATTCTCCAGTCAATCCATTGAAGAGCTGTTGGACCTTCATTTTGTGGGTGATTTCTTCTTTTGTGATCCCCAATCCTTCCATCTTAGTGCAAAGTCCTTCAAACCGGGATTGGTAGCTATCGACGGACTCTCCCATCTCCATTTGAAAGTTGTAGAACTCCCTCTTTGCGTTCATTTGAAGATCTTCTCTGAGATCTGAGTTCCCAACGTGCATTTGTTGGATGGCTTCCCACATTTCCTTGGCTGTGTCAAGGTTGGCAACCCTGTCACAATCTTGTACGCACATGGACCTTTTTAGATACTGTTTTGCTTTGTAGTTTGCCTCCATGCACTTGTACTCGTTGGGACCCCACTTTGAGAGATCGTTGACAATAGCTGGATCGATTTCGAAGTTCCCCCTTTCGATGAGCACCAGGCTTGGTAGTCTTGGCCACGCATCCAATCTTTCATGTCGCGTTTCCAGCTTTCAAATCTTCCTGTTATAAGCCTTGGCGGCTTGCTGGTATTGTTCCCCACCTGAGTAAGTTCCTGAGCCATTTTGACACCTGCGATGCTAACACAAATCTAGAGCGCCTGCTCTGATACCAATTGTTGTATCGTAATCGGTTAGCAGTGAGCTTGGGAACTGGCAATTAAGCTGTTCCCAATGCAGCGGAAGTAAATAATCGCAAGTAATAAAAACAGTGAAAGGCACAGTTCCTTTATAGAGGAACCCCACTACAACCAACTAGTTGTATGGGTAAACCTCTACCTCCGCTTGGAGGATTTTGAATGCCTTACTTATATTGATTGCTTTGTTCCTTAGTTACACAGCCGGATTTACACTTCTCTGTTCCTACAAGTTCTTCCTAACTCTAGCAACACTAGTAAATCCTCTCAACTGAGTTCCTAAGCTCACAACAGCAAAACACAAGTAACTCAAACCTTACGCTGACTTCTCAGTTCCCTTGCTCCAGGGAACTTCAGCTTCACCGTCGTCGAGATCACACACTCGCCGGCGGGGACTTCTCTTCCTTTTCTTTCTTTTCTCTGATGTGGGTGTTTGTAAGTTCTGGGAGAAGTACTCAGACCGAGTACTATTCATTTGGCTTTATAGTCCATTTGTCTTGGGCAGTCGCATCTTTCGTTTGTGTCCAAAATGCCCTTTGCTTGATGCCCAAGTTGTACTTTCTTCACATGTGACTTTGGTTTGAACTAGGTCAACTTCTTGAATCAATCGGACCGTTGGATGAAGCGTGACAGTCTGATCCTCAGGCTGTCTGAGACAGAATCCCGCGATCTGCGCTGAACGGTCGTTGTCTTCACATGTGAGTTCCCATTTCATGGGAACTGACTTCTTCAGAGTTCCCTTGATGGAAACTCTTCATCGTTGTAAGCTTGTGTTTTCTTGTTTGTTTCTGGGAGTTCCCACTTCATGGGAACTTTCCTCTTCAGAGTTTCCTTGATGGAAACTCTTCATTGTGGCCAGTGGTGGCTTTGTCATTCATAGGAGTTCTTGGCTGTACCTGTGCTCCTTAGAAATACTTGAACAAACCACATTAGTTCCCTATGGTATTTGTCATTATCAAAACTTAAAGAGAAGTGAATCGTTGATCCGTTGCTTAGAACCAGAGGTCCCAACAACGTCCCAACACAGCATATCAGATCCCGTCCCATTAAACTTGGGGTATGAATGGCTATATTATTTTGAGAAGTCGATCAAGTCAAAAGAAGTATGGTGTGGGAATTTGGTTAGTCTCTTGGCAACCAACCTTGGAGTTGTTCTATCTCGCTACACACCATCCCACTCTCAACTCCTCAACAAGAATTATTGGTATAGCTCCGGTATTTTCATTCAAGCCGAGGGAGGGCTTACCACAAAAGTTCAAGGCCGAGTTGTCGTACCCACCCTAGACAAGTTGGAGCTACTATATGTACCAAATTGGTACGAGGCGTGGACGGGGCATGCATTCCTGTTAGAGCCCAAGCCGGAAGATGAGTTAACGCTTCGGCCATGTGAGACACGGTTTGCGAGAGAGGGAGAAGTGATGGAAGAAGACGATGAAAATGATGGTGTTAACGAGGCATCTACAGAAGCTGCTACCGAGGCTGATGCCACTAAAGAGATAGACCTTGGAGATGATGACCTCGACATTGAAATTCTGGGCAACAACATCTTTGATAACGAGCCCGCCAGGGTCATTAACGACCCCCGCAGCAACCAATCGACCCATAGTCTTATGGTCTTATGCCTTACCATCCGGTACTTTTTCAAGACCATTTCCAGCCTAACAACCACTACCAACCACCTCCTCAGCCCGAGTACACTGGATCGAGTATCCCGCCTCCATGGGCCGAAGATCTTTCTGCTCAGATGCAACAGCTTAACCTTCAGTAGACACATGTTCATCAGAGGAGGATAGATGGGAGAGTGTCTATTCTGCTCGCATGGCTATGGAGGATGAGAGGCATCATCAGAGAGAGGCAGATGATGCAGAGCGCTGGAGGACGATGTATGCCTTCATGGGGAACTTCGAGCACTATTTTCCACCACCTGGGCGTTGATTCAGTTTGAAGCATTGTTTTGTTATTTGCTTTAAGATCTTGTAAGTATTTTTCTTTGCTTTTCTATTTCTTTTATTATGCTTATTTTTATTACAGTAGGGACATTGTAATTTTAAGTATGGGGTGGGAAAGGGTAGAAAATTTGTGTCTTGTGTGTTTGTTTTGTCTTATGTTAATTAGTTGTTTCCTGTTTTTTAAGTAGTTCTTTGTTTCCTATCCTAAAAAAAAAAAAAATTAAAAATTTAAAAATTTACGTAAATTGAAAAAAAAAGTTTTAGAATTGATAGATACCCTTTTTATTTAGGTTCTATGATAGTAGTTGCTAGCATGATCATATAATTCCTTGCAAGCATTTCTTTGAGAGTATAGCCTGGTTCTAATTATGAAGTTGTTTTTATAGAGGAATAGCATATGATGAAATTGAGCATGTATACTTTTTAGCATAAGTGATGCAATCCAACAAAATAATTACCTTGTGAGTTATTTTTGGCCTTATAGGGAGAACATAAAAAATCTCTCTTCTTTTCTTGTGTGATTTACTCTCTATATGCATATTATCTCTTGGAATTGTGATGTTTATCTATTTCTTGAGACCTATATAAGATTTATAGTTCATTACTTGTGAAAGTCATATGATAGAGAACTTTTTCATAAGCCTTATTATATCCTTATCTACCTTGCATTATCCTTCTTTTTTAAGCCAATTTGAGCCTGAAGCCTTTATTTTTAGCTCCACAAAAATTATTTCCCTAGCCGAGATAAGCTTGTCCCTATCCGGGGATTAGGACTTAGTTTGGAAGGGTTTGTTTTGTTGAGTGTTAAAAAAAAAGAAGAGCGAAATGTTATGTTTGGTTCGAAATCAAGGGTTTATGGGAAGGTTAGATTGGAAGTCTCTTATGTTTATTTATAAAAGAAAGATCTCTTGATAATAAATGATGCACAAAAAGAAAGTTGGTTGTTGAGAAAAGGTGAAGAAAGTGTGCACGATGAAGCTCGGTTAACGACCTTGCTGATTCGTTAACGAGGCTGCGCAAGCAAAGCAAGGAAAATGAATGAAAAGAGAGAGCTGAAAGAAATATGAGGAATAGAGATAAGAGAAGTAAGATGTGCATTTGTGTTTGATAGATAAATCAGAGATTCTTTTGAGTTGTTTTATGAGACTTTCTAGGATATATTGGGATATATGTGAGGGAGTGTGCATATTGTTGAGTGAGTTTGGTATGTTGTTTTATGAGAGTTTTGCTGAGATGTGAGTTGTTAGGAGTCTTTGATTCCTGGATTTTATTAGCACCACATAGCCAAATTTTTCCATGCCTAATTGTCCTTACCAAGCCCCATTACAACCCGGCCGAATGGAAGCTTCTATAAAGTTTTTCATTGAGCCCCCTAAGTTTCTCTTGATTATTTTTGCTTGTTTTGACAAACTTAGGTGGAGAGTTTGGTGATATAAGTTCCAATTTCTATGAGTTTTTTTATATAAGATGAGTTGAGAGATTGAATTTATAAGCCTAAACACTTGAGAGATGAGTGAAACACATATATCCCTGGTGAGGTTGGATTGTATTTGTTTATGTCTATTTAGTGTTCATATATGTGTGATTAGGTTAATAGTCATTTGCTATTTTCTGCTATGTATGGATGTTGTTTTTTAGATGATGGCTATTTGCTTGATGAGTATGATTGTTTGGTTTTGATTTGTGTTTAGTGATTGCTTGAGGACAAGCAAGTCTAAGTATGGGGTATTTTGATATTCATGTTTTTGGTATAGTTTTTAGTATGTTTTCTTAGTTTATTAAGTTTAGTTTTAGTAGTTTTAGAGTTAGTTTTGTGTGTTTTTGGATGGTTTTGCATATTTTGTGAAAAGTACGGAAGCCACTCCGCTTTGTGTCTTTTTGTAGGTTATGATCAAGGAACAGCGCTTTTTGGAGCTAAATTGGAGTGCTATGGTGGAGGACGGAAGAGCGTGAAGATATGAAGTCGAAGTCCAAGCTTTTAGAGTTGAAGAGTTGAAGAAAACCAAATCCAGGCTCGTTAACGAGGCTGTAAAGGGTCGTTAACGAGGCTGTAAAGGTTCGTTAACGAGGCTTCGAGATATATTTTTCGGGAGATCTTTGTATATTCTGCTGACTCTGTGCGAAAATTTATCTTCATAATTCAGTGTCGGTAGGGTTTTTAATGAGTCTTAGGGTTATTATATTTTTATATTTTATGTCTTGTTATGTTTCTAGATTATCTTTCTATCTTTTTAGAGTTAGTTTCTATCTTTTAGGAAAGTTTTTATCTTCTAACCTTTTTTATTAGATAGCTTTATTAGTATAAATACCCTTCTTTCTAGCCTGAAAAAGGAGAGGGGGATTAGTTTTTAGAAGAGCCGAGAGAGAGGAGAAGTCGAGTGGAGGATCATCGAGTCGATGTGGAATGAGAGCGAAGCCAGGGTCGTTAATCGTGTCTTCTATTCGGTATTCTTGTTTGTTTTCGGTTTGTTCTGAAGTTTGTAAGACGATAATTTTCTTATTAAATTGAAGTAGTTTGTTTTGATTTCAATATTTTCTTTTATTGAAGTTGTTTGCTTAGTTATAAGTAGTGAGTAGTTTTCTTATCTAGGATCAGGGTTGAAACCCGGCATAGTTATGCATGTTTGATGAGTAAGTTGAAGTGTTGAATACCTTTTATCTATTTTAGATTGCTAGTTGTGTTTATGCCTAGGTGAGAATTTAGGTAATTTGAGTCCTTAACTTGATTGAGAGAGAAAGTTATTGACTTGAAGGTTTATATTGTTCGCTTACGAAAGTTTCGAGCTTTGGATCCAAAACAAGTGATTGAGTGAATTAATTTATGAGAATAGATTGATTTGCTTGCTAATCAGCGAAAGTTGATGAATTTATCTATTTAAAGGCATGATCTTTATCTTCTTACAAGTTTATATGCATGACTATGTTGTGGTAACCCTTGTCCTAGATTTTCGTTGTTATTTGAGTTTCCCTCGTTACATTCGTTACTGAGTTATTTGCCTCGGTACCGAACTTGAGTTTTAAGTTGTTAATTTGCATTCATAGTGTATCCAGGTTCGTTAACGACCTTGACAAAGTCGTTAACGAGGTTGGTTGTGGGTGTTTTGTGTTGTTTTGCTTTGTTTTGTTTTTGGTAGTTGATAAACAAACAACAGTGCTTCCCGTGGAACGATCCTGACTTCCCTATACTCAACGGGGTCTTGACTTATAAATATATTTATTGTCCAGAGAAATGACCTGTCCAACACAACCCGAACCCAAAATAGAGTAATAGTGAGCAACAACATGATAGCTCAAGCACACACCTCACGTAGATACATAGTCAATAAGCTCTCAAGCTCTAAACAGTGTAGAGCGTCCTAGGATCTACCTGGCATCTAAAATGTAATCCCTAAGCCCCAAAGTAGAATGAAATCCTAAACACTCCAATTTTTCCACTCAATTCTACTTATGCGCCCTCTCGGGTTTTCACCTAATCACTCATTTCATTTTTCTTCATAGGTGTGCTCACATCTCTCATAAACCTCATATTACCCTAGCCTAATGCTGGTCCGGGTTACCTTCTTTTTACCTGAGCCTCCCTTTCGGGTTTTCGACTCATCCAAGAATTTTATATGCCTTTTTTCTCAATTTTTTACGGATTTTTCGTTTTTTTATTTTTTTTTTATTTTTCATCAAACTTTTCTCTATACATAACATGGAACAAAAATTCCATACAAAAAACGAAAAATAAACTAAAATGCAACTATTTACGATAGGCATAGCGCGTACTTCCTCCCCCATACTTAAATCCTTCATTGCCCTCAATGAAGTAAAGAGAAAGGAATTAAGCATAGAAAAAGAAAATCAGAAGACTCACATACGAAACAAGATATTGAAAGGAAGAACTTCTTCAAAGGCATGGATATGCAACTCGGAAATTTCCAGATGGTTCGTCCTGCAGACAAACCTCGGGCGCGGTGGCCAGGCCGCGGGCGCGGGTACTGTTCGCGGAGAAAACAGCGACAACAGCAAACACGATCATCAATAATGAATACAAACTCACGAACGAACTCTGAATCTTGCCTGAAGTATTAATGTAGTACAAGCTTTGAAAACGAAGATTCCCCCATACTTGAGGATGACCATGGGCGGACATAAAAATCTCTGAAAAGGATGGAGAGAATAAATAGAAGAAGATGGAAAAGATAGAAGGATGGAAAATAGAAGGTAGAATCTCTTCTTTTTTTTGATTTTCGGATTTTTTCTTTAAAAAATAAAACATAGAGAAAAAAAATATTTCTCGGGGGTTTCACCCGAAATCTTTTTATTTCGACCCGAAAACCTTTTATTTTTATTTTATTTTCCTTTTTATTGAAAAACAACATTTCTGCCAGGAACAGTACCGCGAGCGCGGGTACTAGGCCGCGGTCGCGGGTCCGGTAGCGGAATCGGGTATAGCCGCGGGCTTGCACTTTCTTCAAGATAGAAAATTTAACCTGCGAGTTAGCCCGACAGAACTAGATGAAACTAAAACTAAACTAACAAATTGGACATAAACGAAAAGAAAAGAAAAGAAAAACTTACGTCGGGTTGCCTCCCGAGCAGCGCCATTGTTCAACGTCGATGGCTCGACGTCAACCTATTATCCCAAGAATCGGACATTGTCAAAGCTCGAAGAATCAAATCAAAGTTGTGCACATCTATCTTATAACAGGACAAATAGCATATTGATAAATTAACAAGCAATAAGAAATAATTCAAACTCCTTTTTAAGCTATCAAACATGCTTGAGCAATTATGGTTAGAATTTCCAAATTGGAACCAATTAGATGATTTAGATGGTTTTTCAAAATATTCATTAAAGCATGCAAAATTTCTTTCATATAACCACCATCATCAAATATATCATGAAAAAGCTGATCGTCTACCATATCATGCTAAAAAATGGAATCCTTAATGAAAGATTGACATGTAAGCACAAAGCAAGGATCAAGATAGAGAGAGGAAGTGGAGTAAAGGATATAAGGATCATCCAAACTGATTTCCGAAATCTCGGACTTGGAAACTCGAATCTCTTCCTCCATCTCCTCGGGAAAATCCCGAAAGAAGTAAGGATCGTCCTCTTCCTTCATCATCTCGCATCCCGTGGACTCTCCCGGTACTATTGAAACAAGATTGAAGACCTCTTGGGACTTCGCAGACAAAATATGAGGCTCAAAATTGCATTCTCAACAACAGCAGGCGGCGGACTGGAATCCAAGTAAACCGCGGTCGCATTTTCGGAGCCACGGTCGCGGTCCTCTTCCAGAGAGTAGTCGTTCACTTCTGCATTCATCCCGCGAGCCTGGTTTTCATTCCGTGTGCGCGGCTCTTCCCCATAAATGTGTTCTCCCACTTTCAGCGCCTCGATCTCTCCGGCTCGGAACTTACAAAAGAAATTCCATTGGTCCATGGGTTTCCAAATGACGTATTTTCCATCGCTCTCGCGGTACATCTTTAGTTGGGACTCAAGAGTTATCCCACTAAAGATGTAATTGTAAGCATCATCAAGCCCTACGGCTATCTCCCAAATAGAGAGATCATGCAATTGTTCCTAGCACCTAGTGAAGTACTCATGAAAGGGTTCATCCTGCAGCTGAAAAAACCTAAACGTAGACATTAGTATATACAAGTATAGATCGTAAGATAGGTCTACACAAAGTCAATAAAAATAATAATACTAGAATTAAACCAAAGTTCCCCGGCAACGGCGCCAAAATTTCACCGGGCTAAAGTCGTTGTGCCAAGTCGAAGACAATTAACCCAAATACAATCTAGAATAGTGAGTAAGTCGGGGTCGTACCCAAGAGAACTTGCGGCTTCTAGTATCAATATTTTTATCAACTAAAGACTGGGGGGGAATCAAGAGAAAGATCTAAACTAAACTAAACTACGAAACAATTAACAAAAAATCAAACAAATCAATAGAGACACAAGTTTATTCAAAAGTTTTTATCTTTTAGATCTTTTATTAGATAGCTTTCTTAGTATAAATACCATTGTTCTAAGCCTAGACAAGGGGGGATTTGATTAGTTTAGGAGAGAAGTCAAGAGAAAGATAAATCGGACTGTTTCCGATCTAGAGAGAGGAGAGGTTCGGTGATCAAGCTCTTAGTTGTTTTCGGATTCTACGAGTGATTGTAAGACGATATTCTTTCAATTTCAACTAAGTTTTGATTTTCAATGTTCTCTTTGATTAAAGTTGTTTGCTTTGATTCAATGAATAGTGAGTAGTTTACTTTCATAGGATCGGGGTTAAACCCCGACATAGTTGTGCATGTTTGAATGAAGTGTTGAGTTTTTGATTGCCTTCTATCTTTTGAAATTGCTTGTTATGCTTATTCTTAGACGAGAGTCGAAGTAATTTGAGTTTGTTTCTTGATCAAAAGAGAAAGTTGTGAACTTGAATGTTGATATTGTTCGATAACCAAAGTTTCGAGCTTTGGATTCAAAACAAGTAATAACGTAAACTGATTTATGAAAATTGATTGATTTGCTTGTTTAGTCAACGAAAGTTGATAGATTTATCTTTAAAGGCATGATCTTTATCTTCACATGATTTTATATGCATAGCCAAATTGTGGTAACCCTTGTCCTACAGCTTTTTATCCATTGAATTTCTTAAATTTAGTATTCGATTTCACTCGTTACCAAGGCATTTGGATCGGTAACGAGCCTGCACTTGCATCGTTATTTGCTTTGTTTTAAGTAGAATTCCAAGTTCGTTAACGACCCTGACAAGGTCATTAACGAGGTATGTCGTAACTATTTTTGCTTTGTTTTGCTTGTTTCTTTGCTTTTAGTTCGGCAAATAGACAGTCTTGCTTCTCGTGGACGATCCTGACTTCGCTATACTCGGCAGGGTCTTGACTTATAAATTTATTTGTTGTCAAGAAACCCTCTCAACACCTCCTCCTCCTTCGCCTTGGCCGCCTCCTTGGCCTCATCCTTCGCCGCGACCTTCGCAGCCTGAACCCGCCTCTCAGCTTCGGCGAGAGCCTTCTCCTTCTTCGCGCACTCCTCCGTGTTGGCCTTGAGCCTCTCCTCCATCTTATCCATTCTCTAATGGAGGATGTTGATGCGACTACTGTTGTAGTTCTCGAAGAAATTGTGCTGAAAAACCAAAAATATGTTAGGGGAGAACAAGCATGAAACTTTCAAGCGAGTCTTACAAAGAAAAACAAAACATACCATCGCCGAGTAGCCGAGAGCCTCGTAGTTAATAGCGTCCTCAGAGAGATTGTTCGGCCACGTAATCTCCTCCTTCCAATCATCTTTGTTCCAGTTCTTCAGTGCGCCTCGAGACTGCCCGGGGAAGTGGAACTTCCCAACAGAAAGACCGGTGGCGGAAAGAGCCCGCCCCTCAACGCTGGGGCCTGGGACGATCTCCCTCCCCAAGGAGCTGCGTTGAATGTCCGCCTTGTTCTTCTTCCTTTTCCTTTTGGGTCGACGCCTCCGCTTCCTTCCGTTTGGACCCGGCCCCGTTGCCGAATCCTGGGGGAGCCTAGGAGGACGCTCTGGTAGTGTCTCCTTTGGATGGTCCCCGCTCAATAATTTTTACCTCTGCGGCCTTCGCAGGGGTCGGCGCAGGGCCGGTCCATTCATTTCGTAGGCCCTAGGGCGAACAAGATTTTTAGGACCCAATAAACGTTCTTTTTTACAAATTTTGTGTAATTTTGGTATTTTAAAAAAAAATTCTACATAATTTAGATAATACTTTTTTATTACCATACATACTAAGAAAATTCGAAATTAAAATATAGGAATAATAAAAAAACATTATAAAAAAAAGGAACCCCGATGTATATGAAATATAAAGATTAGGGGAAAAACAAAAAATTATATAATTAAAAAAAATTTAGGCAAAAAACACATAAGATTGGAAAGTTGAAATTTTGTGAAATATAGGTATGAAAGTATACAAATTTATTAAATAAAATTCAATTTTCAGACGTAAGCTAAAAATAGAATTTTAAGTACCATGTCATTGAGATTTAAAAGAATTTAAAATTTAATTTTAAGAGGTATTGTTCAACATTTTTAATAAAGAAGGTGGGCCTAAAAAATAATGAGTACGTCGAGACGTTTGGACTCAAAGGTAAAGTCTTATATAATGTACTAATGGTTCTTCATTTTTTTATCTACTTAAAATATATAACAAATTTAAAATATGGGCTCTCTAATAAGTGATGTAGTCTGTCAAGTTAACGCGTGACTTATAAATATCACCGGGTCATTAAAATTTACTTGTCAAATATTACCATATAACTTATTATATAAAAATTGGTCCCTCTAAAAAGTTGGGGCCCTAGACGGGCGCCCTACCCGAACAACCCAAAAGGCTGGCCCTGGGTCGGCGCCTTCGCCATCAGGGCCTTCAGGGCCAGAGAGGTCTGCACGGCGGGGACCGCAACTTTCTTTCCCTTTGCCCTCAAGGCCAAAGCATCCAAGAGATTCATTGCGAAGGAAAAAGCGAGTTAATAAAAGAAAAGGGGAGAAGGTTGCAAACAATCAAAATCTAAGAATGTGTGACCCGAGCGAGACTCGTGATCATCGCAAACAATCAAAATCTAGAGTGCATGATCCGACCGAGGCTCGTGATCATCTCAAACAATCAAAATCTAGAATGTGTGATCCAAGAAAGGCTTGTGATCATCGCAAACAATCAATCCAAGAATGCATGATCCGAGCGAGGCTCGTGATCATCGCAAACAATCAAAATCTAGAATGTGTGATCCGAGCAAGTTTGTGATCATCGCAAACAATCAAGATTTAGAATGCATAATCCGAGCGAGGCTCGTGATCATTGCAAGCAATAAAAATCTAAAGTACACAACCTGAGTGAGGTTCGGGGTTACCACACGTGGTCCAAATCTAACACAAAGCATAACAAGAAACAAATGCAAGGGCGAGAAAATATAGAGATAATTACCCTCGTGGTTTCGGAAGGTAAGACTCAGACCCGCTCGCTCGATCCGATCCTGCGCCAAGTATTCCCAGTAAGGCACCCTGCGCGGCGTTGCAAACCGGGTCTTGATCTCGGTGACATCTAATGACCCCTTAGGACGACGAAAATTATCCGGAGCCGAGGGGAAGTTGAAGTACCTCCCAGAATGATCCTGGACCAGGAACCACTGTCCTTCCACTAGCCGACGTTCAACTGGGTGGTGGTCATCTTGAGTCCGCTCAAACTTAGGTTGAAGAGACATGATTTTTGCTCTCATCTTGATAGGAATAGGCTTGTCATGACATCCATGTCAAGCCACTTCCCGAGCTCGTGGCTTCGGAGGGTGTACGCACACAAGTGCCTCCATGCGTTGGGAAATAGTTGCATAGGGTAGACATTTATTAACCACAAAAAATTGGCTATATGCCGAGCGAGCGGCAGCTAGAAGCCGGCTTGGAGACTGTGCAGATGAACAACCGCGCATTGTTCGTACAAGGCCAAGGAGCAGTCATCCTCCTCGGGGAGCGCCAGCTCAACCCCCTCGGGCCAAGGAAACTCCTTCTCAATCTTTTCTAGGGCCTCCTTTTTGAGAAATGTTGGGGCCCCCTCGGGTAAAAAGACCCCGATTGCGGGGTTTGGGGTCAATCGGTATCCGCTCCTCAAGGACTGGAGGGATGCATGACACCGAATCAGTAACATGCCGCGCAAAGAAGCTCAGCTGGTCGTTGGAATCAGACGACCTCACATCGGAGCCAGCAACTTCTTCATTAGAGATTGAAGATGAGGCCATCTCAACCCCGGAAGACGTGCGTAATCAGGGAAAGAGCGAGGTAACAGGTTCTGAGAAGCGAGCACCTGGAAAAGAAGGAGAATATCTGAGACATCGAACAAACCAAAAAAGAAAGGAAAAGCGAGGTAATGACGTAGAGGAGGCGTGACTCTAGGGCTACTCTGATAGATGGAACGGCCTAGGAAGAATGTGAAGCGCCAAAACAAAAGGGCAGAGTGGAAGACAACGGTGGGAAGATCAAACATCCCATCTCCCAAGCGTCGAGACGTTTGGTTTCCCAGGAAGCATTCAAATTTTGAAAAAGAGAAGCGGCGATGAACTCAACCGTTGGCTGGCACACCAAAAGGCTCGAGAACATCGCCGGACCACCAATGCCACCCCCGCTCCCACCGTTTCGCCACCTTGACACTGGCGCAAAACTCTGGGAGCCTACCGCCTCCGCCTAGGGCACGAGGCGGAAAAAGAAAAAACGCACCAAAAACACATGCAAAGAGAGGATCAACTACTTACTTGTCAAATATCGGTGTAAGGAATACGGTTGCTGGCCTTGAAACTGGTGGAAACGCTTCGCTTGCATGCCGGAGGTCGAGAAAACGGGAGAAAGAGAGGAAAAGGGTTGCTTGGAGAGGAAGACGAAGAATGAGGAGAAGAGGGATGCGTAAAGGCATTTATAGAAAGCGAAATTGGGCCTCTCCCAGATTGAAAAGCCTTAATGGGCCTAATTTCCTTCAACGGCCCATTAATGGAAAGGGGGAGAGCAAGCCCTGGGCTTTTCAAGTGTGTAAGAGAAGGAAAAAAAACTCCAAGTGTTCAGCCTCGCTAAAAAATCATCGGGCCTTGTTGCCCACAAACCTCTAACCTCGTTGCCCATATCCCTGAAAAGTCGCAAAGAGAGATCCTCAAAACTAAGACTTTGCACCATGGGTACGAAGGCCGAGCATCGCCCATATATAACCTATAGCCTCGGGCCGAGACCCCCAGGCCATGGGGTTGTGATGTTGCGCAAATTGGTGCAGCATGGACGGTGGAACCAGAGTATGAGAAATGGCGGATCCGGCGGGGTTCTTGAGGTTAAAGCTCGAGGGCCTTTGCCATGCCCATCCAAAATAAGGCAAATCCTTGCCCAGACGAAGCCTCAAAACCACGATCACGAGGTCCAGACCTCGTTGAACTCACTAAATGGGACGGTTAAGCAAACTCTCCCCAATGAATAACGAGTCCCAAACCTCATTGTTCAAAAGTTGACATCCCCGCCCCATTTAACCACACAGCAGCCACCATATTCTCAACCAATGACCGACTACCTCACTCTTGACCAATCAGATGGCTTGACCTCGAGCGCCCCACATCGAGCAAATGGCAAAACCCTGTACACCAAAGCTCTATAAATAGAGGAGAACCTCGAAGGTAGCAAGGTGGCGAAAAAGATCTTGAACTCAAGAACTATCTTGTTTGTTGAAGATCGACGTGTTGAATCATCGTAAAAGACCACGCTACAGCCAAGTGAAGGTCCACAAAAACACTTCAAGTCGCCCACAGAGACCTTGTCTCAATCAAAGATCTCGCTACATCACTTCGCAGACCACAATCCCCGCATGCACAACCAAGTCTTCAACCTCGCCATAAGACATCAGGCCTAGGATTACAGCAGGAGTAGAGCTCCTCAATAGTCTGTTAGTGATAGAACCTTGCAGCAGTTAGGAGGTCTCGAACCTTGTTAGACAGAGACCTCGAATCCTCTGAGAAGAGATCTAGGGCATAATCTCGCTGTTTGTAACCTCGTTCTAAAGATATAAATAAAAGCAAGTGTTTCTCTAGTGTTGAGAGGGTTTCTTGACAACAAATAAATTTATAATCAAGACCCCGCTGAGTATAGCAGAGTCAGGTTCGTCCACAGGAGATAGTCAGTGCTAAGTTCTATTACTTGTTACGCAAGCAATCAAAAAGTAGAGGTTTTTAACAAGGGAAAGAGAAATTCTAAGGTTTAGGGTATTCCCACAACAACAATCATGCAATGCTAACACTCATGAAACACATAGATCATGCTTTTATCACATAAAGTTGTCAACTTTCGTCAACCTAAGCAAGTAAATCAACTAACTTTCGTTCAATTAATAAACTTACTATCTATCTCTTCTACTTCAACTAGGATAGATCTGCTTTCGCTTCAAAACCCTAATTTGACTATTCTGATTCAAAGTCTCTGCTTTCTCTTCAACTATGAATGAGAAATTCCTTTCAACTTTCGTCTCAAGGATTAAGAACAAGAGAATAGATTCATGCAATAAAAACAATCAAGACATGATCATAAACAAGCATGCACAACCATTGTTGGGTTCAACCCCAACCTTAGAGAGAGAGACTACTCACAATTCATAATAATTGAAAACATCTAAATTAAATTAAAAAGAAAGCTTACAACCGAATCCAAACGATAGTTCTTCTCTACAAAACTCGCCTCTTCCTCTATCTCACACGCCTCTCTCCTCCCCTTACTTGCCCTCCAAGGCAATTGATTGTGTAGAGAATAACAAAGGGTAGACAAGAGTATTTATAGAGAAACTATTCTATCTTAAATCTATCTATAAGGAAATAAATCTATCTTAAATCTAACTATAAGGAAATAATATCTTCTAATAAAATATATCCCTTTTATCTATCTAATAACATAAAAAAGGAAACAAGATAGAAGCCCATAAATAGCACCGACTCGGATCTCTGCTGCTCTCGCTGCCTCGTTAACGACCTTGACAGGGTCGTTAACGACCCTTGAGTAAAACTTGCGTAGAAGATTCGTTACAACTCCGTTTGACTCGATTCTTTTTCCTATGTTCTTGTAACGAATTTCTCTATATCTTTCCAAGCTCAAACTTGATCTTCAATGACTTTACTTGAGCACTTAATCTTTATCTTCACTTCACTCTTGAGTGCTATCTTCACCGGTTTTGCTCCTTTCTTCAAAAATTGCTCCAAATAGCTTCTAAAAACCTACAAAACACCACCAAAGCTTATGTAGACTCCATATCTCAAGAAAATTCAAAAACCTACACAAACGACTCAAAACAAAACACAAAACTAAAGAAAAAGACTTAAAAGACACAAAAACACACCCTACAAACATGACTAAAAAGGCGGACATCATCTAGTCGAATAAAAGTAATCCCGATCTTGTTTTTTAGCGCTGGTTTATTTCGGGTTTCATCAGATACAAATGCCTTTGGGTACGACCCCGACTTACCAGCTATACTAGTTGTGTAACTAGGGATTTATTTTTGATTTGGCATCAACGATTTTCATCCAGTCACACCATCACAACCCCATGGGTTGTAGTCCACTTCTGAGGATCACAAGGCATAAATGTGCGGTTATGAGTTTTTGCCCTTCTTTTCTGGAGGTCCATTGCCAGGTTTACTAGTGTGACACGAGGTCACAACTTGTTTGGATTATGCGAGATCTCCATATGGAGATTCAAGTTCTCAATCTAACGAGGTTCGAGATCTCTCATATCCTAACGAGATTTCTATCCTTTGGCGTTTATTCCGAGGGGACACTTGACGTTAGGTACTTGTGGATCATGGGCCTTTTTCATGATGGGCTTTTAAGGAAGTTGGGCCCAATAGGGCATTTAGGAGAGAATTGCCACTATTTTTCTTATAAATGTCACGCTTACCCTTTTCCTCTTTCCCTCCCGCTTCATCTTCCACGTTAAGAAACTCTCTTTCTCTCTCCATTTCACGACTCTTCGACTTTCGGCGACTAGGAACAAGCAACACCAGTGAACGTAAACTTTCACCGCCTCTTCAACACTAATCTCCTCAACAAGTAAGTGATTTCCCTTCCCTCGACTTGTTTTTTGGAAGATTATTCTTTTTCTTGTTTTTTGTTTCATTTTGCCCTATACTGGGCGGTGGTTTTTCCGAGTATTAGTCCTTTGAAGAGTAAGTATCTTAGACAACAAACTAAGTATGTTGTATCCTCGACATTCTCGGTTCAGCAACCACCACCACAATAAAATCTAGGAATGAGTCTTTATATGGAGACAGTGAAAGGAAAGCAAACCAGAAACAAATGTCTCACACTCACCATTGATACAGATTTAATGTAGTATAGGATATTAAGTGAAATTCTGTTAGGTGAGCTTACACGTTTCATGTAATAAGTGGAGAGGAATAATATGTTAGCTTGATTCTGTTATTAAGCAATTAGGAGGTGTTAGTTGCTTAAATAGCAATCAGAGCTTCAGGAGACATTTATTCGATCAACATTGTAATTCTTTTGTAATTCTCTCTCAAGAAAACCTGATTTGGCCTTGAGGTGAGTTCGTTGTATTGACATTGAATTCACAAATCTATCCTTCAATCCTTACATTCCTTTCAAGTTCTAGAGTTCAGGAAAATATGTTGCTCAAGAAAGATTCTTTTATATGGTCATCTGACGCCTCTATAGAACTGAAGCAAAAGTTGTGTCAAGCCTTGGTTTTAGCTTTACCTGACATTAAGAAAAAATTTGTAGTGGATAATGATGCGTGTGGTTATGGAATTGGTGTAGTGCTTATGCAGGAAGGCCATCCTCTTGCTTATATTAGTCATCATTTGAAGGGTAAACAACTCAGTTATTCGATCTATGAAAAGGAATTGTTGGTTGTGGTGTTTGCTTTGCAAAATGGAGACATTATATGTTAAAGCAACACTTTACTATCAAAGCTGATCAACGAATTATCAAGTATTTGTTGGAGCAACGTTTGAACACACCAATTCAACAACAGTGGCTCCCTAAGTTGTTGGAATCTGATTATGACATCCAGTATAAAGAAGGGAAGGAAAATCTAGCGGCAGATGCTCTATCCATATTGGAGAGTTCAGAGGTGTTGAATATGGCTATGACAATAATTGAATCACATTTGTTACAGGTCATCAAAGATTGTTATACTACAGATGCTAATATGCAACAGATCATTGCTGATTTGACAAAGAAACCTGCCTCCAGATAGCATTATACTTGGGTTCATGGTCAATTGAGGAGAAAAGGGAAGTTGGTAATTGGTAATAATTCAGGTCTCAAAGACAAAATTTTATCTTGGTTACATTATGCTGGTACAAGTAGTCACTCGAGAAGAGATGTCACAGTTCAAAGGGTTAAATCTCTTTTCTATTGGAAAGGGTTAATTCCTGACATCCAACACTTCCTACGATCATGTGTGACTTGTCAAGGAAATAATTATGACACTTCAGCTTATCCGGGTCTTCTTCAACCCTTACCTATTCCTGAGCAAGATTGGATGGATATTTCTATGGATTTTATTGATGGGTTGCCTCTTTCATTTGGCAAGTCTGTTATTTTGGTGGTGGTGGACAGGCTTAGTAAAGCTGCTCATTTTGTTGCCTTAGCTCATCCTTATACTGCAGCGAGTGTGGCACAAGGTTTTTTGGATAATATCTTTAAATTACATGGATTTCCTCGATCTATTGTAAGTGATAGAGATCCAGTATTCATTAGTGATTTTTGGAAGGAGTTGTTCACTATTCAAGGAGTTGATTTGAGGCTCTCCTCAACCTATCATCCTCAGACTGAGGGGCAAACAGAGGTTGTTAACCATTGTTTGTTTACTTAGTTGAGGTGTATGTGTGGGGAAAGGCCTCACCAGTGGAATAAGTGGTTGCCATTAGCTGAGTGGTGGTATATTACATCTTTCCATAGTTCTACTCAATTGACCCCATATGAGGTGGTTTATGGTCAGAGTCCTCCAGTTCACTTACCTTACCATCCTCGTGAGACAAAGGTTGGTATGGTGGCAAGAAGTTTGGAAGAAAGGGAAGCAATGATTCAAATTCTTTGATTTCATTTGATGGGAGCTCAGCATCGGATGGAACAGCAAGCTAACAAACACAGGAGTGAACGCAGTTTCATGATTGGTGACATGGTTTATTTGAAGCTTCAAGCTTATAGACAGCAAAGTGTTGCTTCAAGAGCTAATTTCAAACTAGCTCCTAAATATTATGGGCCTTTTGAAATCATTGACAAGATAGGACTGGTGACATACAAGCTCAAATTGCCTATTGATTCAAAAGTTCATCTTGTTTTTCATGTCTCTTTGCTCAAGAAACAT
This sequence comes from Fallopia convolvulus, assembly GCA_964016875.1. Lineage (NCBI taxonomy): Eukaryota > Viridiplantae > Streptophyta > Magnoliopsida > Caryophyllales > Polygonaceae > Fallopia > Fallopia convolvulus. The sequence continues at coordinate 46,913,171 of OZ024732.1, read as the reverse complement.
GTAGGATCTGCAGTTACAGCTTCTGCCTTGCCTTTTGTGTTGGATGAGGTTCGTTCTAAGGAACCTGAAGCTATCTTGACTCGAAGAATGGTTAAGCGCCAAGGTTATGCTGAACTCAAGTTCTAATTCACTGGAAACATTAGCCGACAAAAGAGGCCACTTGGGAGTTCTTACCAGAATTCAGCAACGGTTTCCTCAGTTTGAAACTTGAGGACAAGTTTCTTAAGCAAGGGGGATTTGATACAGATTTAATGTTGTATAGGATATTAAGTAAAATTCTGTTAGGTGAGCTTACACGTTTCATGTAATAAGTGGAGAGGAATAATATGTTAGCTCGATTCTGTTATTAAGCAATTAAGAGGTGTTAGTTGCTTAAATAGCAATTAGAGATTCGGGAGACATTCATTCGATCAATATTGTAATTATTTTGTAATTCTCTCTCAAGAAAACCAGATTTGGCCTTGAGGTGAGTTTGTTGTATTGACTTTGAATTCACAAATCTATCCTTCAATCCTTACATTCCTTTCAAGTTCTAGAGTTCAGGAAAATCTGTTTCAACCATTGTCTTGGTGCATGGCCGTTGTTTTCTTATTATTAATTTTCAATTTACCATGGTGTCTTTTTCTTTCCCCGTCAAGGCTTTGCACTGGGAAAATTATTGTAACTAGTTGTCCCCGTCGTGCCATGCACGACTATGATTCGATATTTTTTACATATACTATAAAAAGATATTAATAAATAAAAATATAATATAAAATTTACTGTGAGTAATTTGTTACCTGTAATATGTAGTAAGAAGATATTTCACATATAAAATCGAATAATTGTTATTATAAATTTTATTGATTCAATCAAACAAATTACTCTTTTAAATTTCCAATCATTAATTGAAAAATTGGAAAGTATATATATTGACATGGCTTGATATGGTAGTTGTACATAAATTGCCTCAAATCCTTTTTGATTTTAAGATAAATTGTCTTATGTAATCATTGTAATTTTTTATTTGAATTATTTATTATTTATTAATTATAGTTAAATATGACATGTTAATGATAGGGCAGAATATAACATGACGTGGTATATGACGTGTAAGAAAATATAATGATATGGCTTAAGGAAAAGGTGACATGTGGCAAAATCCAATGTGGCGTATTCTCAAAACGACATGTGGAAAAAGCTGAGATGGCGCAACGTGGAGGCTCCAAACCTTATTGCTTATATATATATATAGTAGATTGTTCCGATTTTGTTTATCCACTTGCCTCGTTTCGCAGAGTCCATCCGAAATTCCGAACCCATTTTTTTTATTAGGCCCATAAAAGCCCGATTTTCAAATAGGTTGTACTTATATAAATCAAGATTCAAGAGAAAGAATTTGCATACAAAAAACTTGATTGCTTACCGGATTATTCGGATAACACCAAACGAAAAACTTATCTAGCATTCTATTTATACGGACACGACTTGTAAAATGGATCGTAGCGAACCAAAGGCGATTTTATTGCTTAGTTAATTTTTCTTTATCCAGCTTCACCTCTGATTTGGCAGTTACATTGAAAAAATTAAATGAAATCCTGGTTAACAGAACTGATTTTGTTCCTTAAGTCTTTAATTCTAACACTTATTCCTTGTATTGCATTATACACACGAGGCAGTGACAAAATTCCAGTTGCACTCCACCAACAGTAATCAGCAATGAGTTTCCAAACTCTTTTCATATTTCTAATGTTCCAGGTGCTAGGCGGATCAACATGGGAGTTTTCATTCAAAGTTTTTAGGAGAAGAAGATATAGAATCAGGACAAATTCAAAGAAGTAAATCAACTTGAATCATTTCATCATACCATATCACAGGAAGAGTTTTCAAAGTATTAGTCCTGGGTAAGTATCTTAGACAGCAAACTAAGTATGTTGTATCCTCAACATTCTCAGTTCGGCAACCACCACCACAGTAAAATCCAGGAACGAGTCCTTATACGAAGACAGTGAAAGCAAAGCAAACCAGAAACAAATAACCAGATAATCAACAGATTAGTATCTATTAGGATAAGATATTAGGATAAGAATATCATCATATATGTTATTATGATTTGATATTATCCTTAGAAATATTTGTAACCAATTCTGTTATTATCTTTGATCTTGTAAATACTTGCCAAACAAGCATCTAGGGTTTTGTTAGTTCTCTCTTTGTATCGTTATATATACTGTGTAAATCATCAATGAGAATTATCTTTTGCCCTTCAATTATACTGTTCACATGGTATCAGCTTAAACACGGTCCTGTTCAATATGTCTGGCAACGATCTCACCCTCACCCCTACCTCCCTTACTGGTCATCTTCTCGGCGCCGCTAGTGGCACCGCCAACCAGTTTCACTTTCCACAAATTTCGATCCGTCTTGAGCGCAACAACTACTCCCTCTGGCGTAACACGGTTCGCTCGGCACTTGCTGCGTATGGTCTCGCGTCCTTCCTTAATTCGGCGTCGGCTCCAGCAACAATGATCCCGGTGGACTCGGCTAATCCGGATCCAACCAAGGTGATTCCTAATCCTGCGTATGAAGAATGGCATCGCAAGGATCAACTTATCCTCCTCTGGCTCCGTGCAACCATGGTCACCGCTCTCCTTGGCTACGTGACTCGGGCGACATCAACATCGCAAGCATGGTCCATCCTTGAGCGAATGTTTCATGCCCAAACTCAAGCCCGTCAGATGCACTTCCGCCATCAACTTCAATCGCTTCAAAAAGGTTCGCTTTCTATCATTGACTATGTCGATAAAAAGCGCTCCTTTGTTGATAGTCTAGCGGAATGTAATTATATTGTTGATACTGCTGATATCAAATCTCACATTGTGTATGGACTCGTCCCCGCCTATGGCTCCTTTCGGGCTGCGCTTTCCATGCGCCCTGGCGAGCTCACCTCGGACGACCTCCTCGGCCTACTTTTGCAAGAGGGACAAAGGTTGGAGGAAGAAAATTCAAGCATTGGCGCTGCGCTACCCGAGGCCAACTACTCGGCTCGCAATTCCAACCGCCGTGGCCGCAATTCCAACTCCAATGGTGTCGTGGCGAGCGGATCTTCCACTCGGCTTCGTGCTCAGAAAACAACAGCAGCAGCCTCCTGGTGTCGCGCGTGGCCACACACAATGCCAGCTCTGTCGCAAGCCCAATCACGAGGCTGTCAACTATTGGCAGCGCTCGAACTTCTCGGCGTTCCCCTTCACCAACGGCAAACAGCCGCCGCCCTCTCAGCCGCAGGCCCTTGCTGCTTGCGCTCGTGTGTCGCAGCCTCAACCGCCCTCTCAACAGGAGTCTGCACTCATGGCTTCAACCTCGGCGCTGCATGATCCGTGGTACATTGACTCCGGCGCATCCAACCATGTCACCGGTGACTTCGGCAAGCTGTCCCTCAATACCCCCTACAATGGCAATGATAGCCTAGTGGTCGGGAATGGTGAGTCTCTCCCCATTACTCATTTAGGGCATTATGTTCTTTCTTCATCGCATAAATCATCTCCTTTACTTCAATTGCAAAACATACTATTTGTCCCTCAGATTACCAAAAACCTTATTAGTGTCTCCAAATTAACTAGAGACAACAATGTCTTTCTTGAATTTCATCCCACTTACTGTCTTGTTAAGACTTTGCAGGGGCAGATAATACTAAAAGGAACGCTTGAGAATGGGATCTATCGGTTGCCGTCTATGTCTTCTACTTTGTCGTCTAGTCCTCGTGTGTTTACTGGTGTCCGCACTTCCCTACAGTGTTGGCGTCATCGTATGGCTCATCCTCATGAGTCTGTCCTTCGGCGTCTTATTAAAGATTTTAGTTTACCTATTTCATGTCATAAATTACTAGATGTATGTGGCTCGTGTCAACTTGGCAAGAGTCATCGTCATCATTTACCTATTCGTGTTGAGTCTGCAGAACATCCATTTGATTTGATTCATTCAGACGTTTGGGCCCCTGCTCCTTTAAATTCAATAAATGGCAACCGCTACTATGTTTCGTTTGTTGATGACTGTACTAAATTTATATGGATTTACTTTCTTACTAACAAGTCACAAGTTTTTACAGTCTTCAAGAACTTCAAACAAATGGTTGAACTCAATTTTCCACCACAATAGAAGCTCTACAATCTGATTGGGGGCGAATATAGACCAATTTCAACCTTTCTTCAACAAAATGGTATTCTTCATAAAATCTCATGTCCTTATACTCCTGAACAAAACGGATCCATTGAAAGAAGAAATCGTATTATTGTTGAAAAAGGACTTGCTTTACTTGCTCATGCCTCTCTTCCTCAAAAATTTTGGGAAAATGCGTTTCATTCCGCTGCTTATCTAAACAACTTAACTCCCACCCCAATCTTGAATTTTCAAACTCCTTTTGGGCGACTTTTTAACCGAAAACCGGACTACGGGTTCTTAAAATAGTTTGGATGCCTGTGTTTTCCGTTCATACGGCCTTACAATCAAAATAAATTAGACTTCCGCTCTCTACCTTGTGTTTTTCTTGGTTACAGTTCCAAACATAAAGGTTATAACTGTTATCATATTGCTACAGATAAGATGTATATTGCCAGACATGTTATTTTTGATGAATCTGTTTTTCCGTATGCTTTATCTTCCTCTACAGAAAATTCGTCACCTCCTCAAAACAGCTTAATCCCCCTCACCCTTTTACAAGAGGTTGCATGTCTTAGAGGGAGTGGGGTTCAATCTCCCTCTGATTCGGCAACACCGGCGGCTCCTACTCAGCGGCCCGTGTCTCCGCCGGTGACTTGCGCCTTGCCAACACCGAACTTTAGCCCAGCCTCCACACCGCTCCGATCACCTCCTGCTGGGGCTTCTACGAGTCAGTCCATCCCCCCCCCCCCCGGCAGTGAGTCGGTACCGATGTTCACAACCCAATCCACCTCATTCGAGTCTCCTCTGGCGTTGCCCTCGGCGCCTCTGCCAAATCCAGCCGATTCTCCCGAGTCTCAAGCGCCCTCGTATTATCACCCTGTGTCAGACTCGACTCATCCTATGGTAACTCGTGCTAAAACTCAATCTCTTAAACCCAAACAGTTAAATTTATCCACCAAATATCCGGTTTCTATTTCTGATTTACCTTCTGAACCGAAATTGTTCTCTCAAGCCTCAAAAGATCCAAATTGGCAAAATGCGATGCAAGATGAATATGATGCCTTAATCCGTAATGGGACCTGGGACTTAGTTCCCCGGCCTCCTAGTTCTAATTTTGTTGGTTGTAAGTGGGTTTATAGGGTCAAAAGGAAAGCAAATGGCTCCATTGACAGGTACAAGGCTCGTCTGGTTGCAAAGGGTTTTCATCAAGAAGAAGGGGTTGACTATTTCGACACCTTTAGTCCTGTTGTCAAACCAACTACAATTCGACTTGTCCTTAGCCTTGCCGTCACTTACAATTGGCCTCTTCGACAAGTTGATGTCAAAAACGCCTTTCTTAATGGTGATCTTCAAGAAACTGTTTTTATGGACCAGCCCCCCGGCTTTGTTTCCACCGCCGCCCCCTCTTATGTGTGCCGCCTTCGGAAGGCCTTGTATGGCTTAAAGCAAGCTACTAGGGCGTGGTTTCATAAGCTACAAAATGCCCTTCTTCAACATGGCTTCTCTCCTTGTCGATCTGATACATCGCTCTTCATCAAAAAGCATGGTCAAGCAATTGTCTATGTTCTTGTCTATGTCGATGATTTGATCATTACAGGCTCCAACGCCAAGTTTGTCAATGAGTTCGTAAGCTTTATTGGTTCCGTTTTCTCTCTTAAGGATCTTGGAAACTTACACTATTTCTTGGGAATTGAAGTTCACAGAAACTCCGAATGCTTACTTCTATCTCAAAAGAAGTACATTTGTGACCTATTACAACGTAGCAACATGACAGGAGCAAAGTCGATCTCTTCTCCGGCCGAACCAGCCTCTCGGTTAACTCAATCTGGTGACCCCCTGGCCGACCCATTTCTTTACAGAAGTATTGTCGGTGGACTTCAGTATGTTACTATCACTCGTCCGGAAATCTCTTATGCTATTAACCGTGTATGTCAGTTCATGCACAACCCTTCTGACCTTCATTGGGCTGCTGTTAAGCGCATACTACGATACCTCAAAGGCACACTCTCGGATGGCCTTCTCATCAAGTCGGCCAAGGACTCTCGCCTAGTCACTTTTATAGATGTTGGGTGGAACTCTGATCCTGACGACTGCCGTTCTCAACATGGCTATTGTATTTTCTTTGGTGGAAATTTGATAAGTTGGTCATCTCGAAAACAGAATGTTGTTGCTCGTTCTAGTACAGAAGCTGAATACCGAGCGATTGCGTTTGCTACAACATAGTTAATCTGGCTTCAACAGCTTCTCACTGAAATGTCTGTTTCTGTCCTTGGGCCGCCTACTTTTCTTACCAAAAATCTCGTCTTTCATCAGAGATCCAAACACATCAAGCTGGATTTTCACTTTGTTCGGGAAATGGTTCAAGACGGTAGCCTCATCGTTCGTCATGTTCGTTCTCTTGATCAACTGGCGGACATTTTCACAAAAGCGCTTGGTACAGCTCGGTTTCAAACTCTTCGTTCCAAGCTTATGGTTCGTTCCTGCCCATCAGCTTGCAGGGGCGTATTAGGATAAGATATTAGGATAAGAATATCATCATATCTGTTATTATGATTTGATATTATCCATAGAAATATTTGTAACCAATTCTGTTATTATCTTTGATCTTGTAAATACTTGCCAAACAAGTATCTAGGGTTTTGTTAGTTCTCTCTTTGTATCGTTATATATACTGTGTAAATCATCAATGAGAATTATCTTTTGCCCTTCAATTATATTGTTCACAATATCCAACAGACACCAGCACAAAGCATAAGCATAAAGCATCAACAATGTATATCAAACTATTAGCATAGTAGGTTTCAATTGAATTTTGATGTATTTCATTCATATTTCTTCATTTTCCATACTGCATTGCACCACACTTTGACATGGATTTGAAACACTTAGTATGTCTTATTTTTCCACTTAAACTGTCCTTCAGGATTTTGATGTCTTTTTCAACACAAGAGAGCAAGTGCATTGGGTCTAACCCATTGAGATCATCTTCATTAGCAACACCCATGGCTTATGAATAAAAGATGGTTGCTACAAACCAATCGTCACCAAGTGAAATAGAGGATGAGAGTAAGCCATAAAACCTACCTCTAATCCATCCATACACCTTATGAGTAATCCACTCATAAGGTGATTGGAGTCTTGAAAGATAGTATGCACCTGCTGCTGAAATGGAAAGAAGAGCAATGCAAAAGTGTGATGGTCAGCAGCATGCTCTGGCTTATAGTAGAGTCGGAGGCGGTGAGGTGGAGCTCCTCCGTCTGTAATTGATTGGTCCTGGATTGAGCCTTGAGAAAACGAATAACCAGCTTCATCCAATACACATCTGAATATGCTGGCAAAGGTGCTGGTTCGTGCTGGACAGCCTCATGGGGAGGGAGAGGAGGGGGTGGTGGAGGTAAAGCCCTAAACCCGAATGGTCTGAGATCGTAGCAGCAACCTAAAACCCCCACATCAATAACAACAACAGCCAGTAATCAAAAGTTAAATTTCCAAAATAAGTCCATTTACGTTTGACAAGTCTACCCACATTAGTTTTTTTTTGTGCCAAAATAAGTCCATTTACATTTGAATTCTTCATTGATCGTGCTTGTTTTAAAACATTCATTTCTCGTGGTTGTCTTTACTTGAAAATTCATAATAAATGTGCACAATACAAGTTATTTTCAGCAAGGTTTGATCAATCAATTTGAATTTTTACCAGTTGGTTAAATTAAAAAATTGACAACTTCACATTCTCAAGCAAGGTAAGCCTGTGAACTTCAAATCAGCTATGATCCTTTCCCACATCCTCAGAGTATTCAAATTGCTATTTACTAGGTAACTAGGCAAGGCTTCAATTGATTGGTCCTGGATTGAGCCTTGAGAAAACGAACAAGCAGCTTCATCCAAAATACATCTGAATATGTTGGCAAAGGTGCTGGTTCGTGAGGGACAACCACATGGGGAGGGGGGAGGGGTGGTGGAGGTAAAGCCCTAAAACCAAATGCCCTGAGATCGTAGCAGCAACCTAAAACATCAATAACAACAACAACCACTAATCAAAAGTTAAATTTCCACAACATAGCTATTAATGTTATGTTTATTATCTTATGCACTGATTTCTACACAATTATATATGGTAACAGCCTTTCTAATCCTGTTACTCTCTTCTTATCTCACAAAACAACGACATTCTCCAGGTGAACTCCCTCTCTTCTCCCTAATCGATCAACCTTTCCTTGTTTTAGGCGTTAACAGTCAACCTAATTTCCGAATCAAACACAATAGTCAATTCAACCTAATTTTTCTTGAATAAATTTAGGCCTCAACAGTCAATTCCCCAACATACAGCCTAGCAACCTTAAATCTCAAAATTGAAGTACATGCAACTTTGTAATCAACCCCGAGAAACATGAGGAACACGCGACTAAACCTAACAAGCTAATTCCACCGGTGCACTTAAAGCCTGAAATAGATCTTACCTTTTCAGATTGGGAGTGCAGGGAGGGAGCTTGATTGACGAAGAACGGGCCCGATGACGGCCCCAAAGAGAGTCGGTGACAACCCTTTCATTCTCGCGTTCATTGTCGCCCTCTCTATTTTGTCGTCCTCTATTTCTCAGTGGAGAGTGGGGAATTTTTTTTCTGTAACCAGAAAGGGCATCGCGGGCATCGCTTGCCGCTTGGATCAAAAAAAGAAAAGAAAGAAAGGCACCGCGAGTGAAGGGAAAAGAGTGTATTTTGTGAAGATTGTTGTTAAATATGTGCGTTATTGGTCTAAACCATCGACCAAATGGCGATTAGGGCCTTGGATGGTTGTCGCCCGATGGATGTCGCCAGCGGGGGTGTTTGATCATCGTGGTCACCGTTTAGTAAGTGGATAGTTAGGTTTTGCGATGGTTGTCGGGGTTTGCGGTCGGTTATGCGTCGTCAGGCATGCGTTGGCTGTGTTGGTTTTTTAATGGTTTTTGGTGTTCTTCTTTGCTGCGGCGTTGGAGTTCAAGTTGTTCTTGTGATCTGCTGGTTCGTTTCTGTGTGTTCGTTTCTACTGGTTCAAGTCGTCGTTTCTGCTGGTTTGTTCTTTTGGTTTTTTTCCGTCTTTTGCTGCTGTTGGTGATCGCACGTGTCTTTTGCTTGTGAGTCTGGTGTTTTGTTGTGCTGCTCTCTGCTTTTTTGCTGGTGTGGTTTTGGTATTTGTTTTTTGGCTGCTCTTTTGCTGGTGTCTCTTTTGCTGTTTTTGGCTTTTGTGTTTGATGTTGGTTCGTTTGTGGTTTTCTCTGGTGTGTTTCTGTTGGTGCTTGTGGCTTGTGGAGATGCTGGACTATGGGTTTTTTTTTTCAGTGTCCCTTTCGGGATCTCGATAAGTGTAGGAATGGTGGAGTTCGTGGTTTGAAGGCTAGTCCTCTTGTCCAACATTTCAAGCTTATACATTTGGTCGATGGTTCGGCTATTGATAGGTACAAGTTGCTTATAGACAGGGACTCTAGTCTTTTTTCTACCTTGGAACGTACTTTGCAAGGGCTTAATATTTGGATGTGTGGAACTTGCCTTGGCACACATGCTCTATCTAAAAGTTGCAAACATGTTGGCGGTTTTGATGTTTTCGGGCCTCAGTGTAAAGGTGTTGTCAGTGAACCCTTTTTTTTATATCCAAGGTATCCCATGTCCATCTCCGAATAGGGATCTTGGAGTCGAAAGTGGTGATTTAATGGTGTCTAGTGGTGCCTCCTCTTCTTTTTCGGTCAACCTTGAGTTACTGGATGAAGTTTTGGCAGGTCAATGTCGTACCGTTAAGAGTATCCCCAAAGTCAATCGGCTTGGCTTTTCTTGGTGTCTTAAAGCTGCTCTTGACAAAGTCGTTGCTTCCCCTCAAGACCTTGCCTCTTGGATCCTTTTGCTTCTTCTTCCTTTATGCACGCTTAGAATTAACCGGTCTCGCCCTGATGGCAAGTCGGGGAGGAAAGGTTGTTGTTAGGTTGAAGGTATTACACGTGCTCTGCGTGTTTGGAGAGAGCCTGGTGGACCAGAGGTCTTGGTCAAAGAGGTCCTCAAGGAGGGTGTTGGTTTTTCGCACGCTTTAGATGGTGAGGGTAAGTTTTTGAAGGAGAAGACTACTTTAGAAGAGCAGAACCGGAGACAATGTATGAGAAAGGTTAGTGATGGACACTTCTCTACTGCTATTAGGGTCTTGACATCGTCTGGGATTGCACCCAAGGATGCGGAGACTCTGAAGGAGTTGGAGAAGAAGCACCCCCATGCTCCGTGTCCTAACCTACCTCCTTTTTGTACTGATGTTGCGGTGATTTCTGCCTCTAAGGAAGTTGTTTTAAGTAGGATTAGAAGTTTCCCTAAAGGAACGTCTTGTGGGCGTGATGGTTTTCGGGCTCAACATTTTGTTGACGCTCTTGGAAAGGTTGCTATTGCGGTTGCTGATGATTTAGCCGCCTCTATTACTGTTGTCGTTAATCTTTTACTTGTTGGTAAATGTCCTGCTGCCTTGGGTGCGTTTATTGCTAGTGCCCCGCTTACGCCTTTACTCAAGCCGGGGGGGGGGGGGGGGCGCCCATTGCGGTTGGGACGGTTTGGAGAAGACTTGTCTCCAAGGTTGTTGCTGTCACAGCTGGTAAGGAAGTCGGTAAATACTTGTATGATTTTCAGTTCGGTGTAGGTGTGCCTAATGGCAGTGAGGCTATCCTTCATGCTGTCAACAGGTTGGTTGAGGCCAAAGGAGATGCAAATAACTTGTCTAGGCTTTTGGTTGATTTTAATAATGCCTTTAACCTTTTGGACTGAAGTACGATGCTTAGGGAGGTCCGACGACGTTGTCCTTCTCTTTCTCCTTGTATTATGAGGCGTCTATCTTGTTATCATCTCAAGGGGTTCAACAAGGTGACCCTCTAGGGCCTTTGCTTTTTGCACTTACCTTACATCCTCTTGTTCAAATGATCAATGATAAATGCAACTTGGATTTCATGGCTTGGTACCTAGATGACGGCACGGTTATTGGAGACACTTCTGTGGTGTCGGACGCCTTGCATTTGATCTCTACTGAAGGACCAACATTTGGTTTGCATTTGAATGTTGAGAAATCTGAAATCTTTTGGCCAAATCAAGATCCGAGGAGCTATGATCCTGTTCTTTTCCCTCCTAGTATATCTCACCCATTGGAGGGAGTTAAGCTTCTTGGTGGGCCTGTTAGCTTAGACAATCACTTTTGCAGTCGCTTGATCGAAGACAGGGTTTCCAAAACTATTAGTTTGATGGAGGCTGTTGTTGGACTTAATGACCCTCATTCGGGACTTCTTCTCCTCCGTAGCTGTGTGGGTGTAGGTCGATTGTACTTTTCTCTTCGGACTTGTCCCCCACAGATGCTCGGGTCTGCTCCTCTCAATTTCGACAATGCCTTAAAGAAGATTATTGAGGAGATCATTGTGGTTGGGGGTGCTGGCTTTGGTGATTGGAAATGGCGTTGTGCCACACTCCCCTTTCGGCTTGGTGGTTTCGGGGTGCATACCGCTCATGATGCTTCTGCCTATGCATTTGTTGCTTCGCGTCTGCAGTCTCTTGAGCTCCAAAACAGATTGCTTCACAATTGTAATACCTTGGATGTAGGGTCTGCTTGTGATATAGCCCTGAACAGCATTCGAGATTTGTGCAACTTCGATGCTCTTGTTCTCTACCGTGATGTACCAGCCCCCCCTTTTATGAAAAAATTGACTATAGTGTACTTCGATACAGTAAAGAAGAATCTGGTGAATTTGTACAACCCGAGTGCTAGGGAAAAGGCTATCCTTATAAGCAACAAGTGAGCACACTCTTTGGACTTTTTGAGAACCCTCCCAATTGAAGGGTTAGGTCAGACGATGCACCCAAAATAATTCAGGTGTGTTTTTGTCTATCGCCTTGCTATTCCTATGTACCCAGCTGGTTTTACTTGTCCTTGTTGCTCTTCAAAAACCATAGATTGTTTTGGCGATCATGCGGTTCACTGTGGGAATGATATTTGGTCTTAAGTTCCGCCATAACCTAGTCCGGGACGTGTTGGGGGATATTTGTACTCAGGCTGGGTTTTTGTGAAAAAGGAGGTACCTCTTGAAATTCTGTCCGAGGAAGGTAGAGATCTCCGACCTGCAGATCTTCTGGTTTACTCTTGGGATAGAGGGAGGAACGTCTGTTTAGATGTCACATGTGTCTCTCCCTTTGCGGGGGCTGGAGTTGATGCTTTTGTCCATGGAGCTGTTGTTTCTAATGTTGTTGTCCGTAAAAAGAGGAAGTATGATTCGAAGTGCACAGACAATGGATATAGTTTTATTGCTTTTGCGCTCTCTACTTTTGGAGAGCTAGGGAGCGATGCCCTTGAGTTTTTGTCTAGGGTCGCACGGGCTGCTCATAGTATCACGGCTAATTCTAATATTCGTTCCTTTATTTTTCAGCGATTGTGCTTTGCCTTGAATAAGGGTGTTGGGGCCCAGTTAGTTGCTAGGCTCTCATCCAACTTCGTATAAATTATTTATAATTTAATATAAAAAATCTTAAAAATTCATGTATAAAATTTATATGGGTGTTTTCGGTCCGTATTTATGCCTATTATTATTTTTATTTGTAGGAAAGCAACCTAAAACATTACAAAGTTATATCTTAAGTAGCTTAAGTTCATATTTTACTCTGTATTTATTCATGGAGTTTTGGTTCAAATGAAAAAAACTTTTATTCTGAAACGAACCTTATTTTCGAAACGAATGAACTTTTTTTTATTTCGGAATGAACTTTGTCGGATTTAAAATTTTTATACTTTGCAGTGCACTTTTCGTACATATTGTAGTGAACTTTTTTAAATTGCACTTTTTGTATTTTGCAATGGAGTGAATTTCTTATATGGTCCCAAACCTATCACATAGAGTTTCTATTAGTCCCTAACCTATGTAAATGTTTTTTAGGTCCCTAACCTTTGAAAAATGTTACTATTTGGTCCTTTTTCATTTTAGACTTTATGTTTAATTACAACCAAGCGCCCAAACTTTTTTTATCATAATACAATTATTTATCTTTTCTAAAAAATATCACAATCTACACATTTTAAGCGAAAATAATAAATTATCACTCCATATTTATCCCTTTTTCAAAAAAAATACAGTACTTTTTATATATAAAAAAACATATTGTTAAAAATAAAGATGAGTTAAAAATATTTATTGCCCTCTTATGAATTTAATAGTTATTAAAATATTTTATAAAATTTTGAAATTAAAAAAAAATCACAAAAAAAAATATATTTTCTCCAATTTACCCCTTATTTTTAAATTTTTTATAAAGTGATTTTTTAATCCATCACTTTTTTGCAATTATTTTATAAACTTCATAAAAATTTGATAAATGTTTTAATAAAAATAAATCACCCCTTATTTACCCTTTTTTTTTAAAAAATCTAGTAATGTTTTTATATCAAAAGTGATAGATTAAAAAAATAAAAAATCGTATTTGTTTGTACAAAATCATATGGTCTAGAGAATAAGGTTTAAATGTGTAGTGATATTTATTATTTCCCCTCAAAATATGTAGATTGTAAATATAAAGTTTTACTGCTTGGTTGTAATTAAACTTAAAGTCTAAAATGAAAAGGGACCAAATTAATATAACACTTTTTAAAGGTTAGTGACTTGAAAAAGCATTTACAAAAGTTAGGTACTAATAAGGATTTTATGTGATAGGTTAGGGACCATGGAAGAAATTCACCCTAATAAATACTATAATGTACTCTACATGTTTTATGAGGCGACCCTGCCATGGCTCAGACCCAACTCCTACCATTCCGAGACGGCCTAAACTTTGGAGACCCCATTGGCTTATGACATAGTCTCATATATGTATTTATTATAATTATTATTTTTTCCCATCATTTTCCTTTTAGGCTCGTGCTTCATTTTTATAGGATAGGCTAGCCTTGTTATTTCCCTTTCCAGCTCTTACTATTATTAGTATGTTGTCTTATTGGGTTAAGAGCCGTTGGGCCACTTAGACCTGGACCCGGTTCCGGTTCCCGGTAAGGTTCCGGTTCCGATTCCTCCCCCCCCCGGAAACGGTGAATCGGCGGTTCAAGAACCGGGGAACCGGCGGTTCAAGAACCGGGAAACCGGCGGTTCCAAACCGTCGGTTCTGGAACCGCCGGTTCCCCTCAAACGGCTATTTTTTTTATCGTATTACAAAACCGCGACCGCGGCTTTAGGGACGCGATCGCGGTTTACAAGACCGCGACCTGAAACCCACGCGGTCGCGGTTATTTCAACAGAATGCACCATTCTTCGCCAAAATCATAATCGCGACCGTGGGTCTCGGGCCGCGGTCGCGTAATGGGGGGCCGCGATCGCGGGCCTATATGGCCGCGATCGCGGTTTTGCTTTAAAAGCCAACAGCTAGTTTTTAACGGCTAGTTGATAAATTTCTTCTATAAACAACCACTACATGATCTCATTCCCACCCACACTACCATTCTACCAATCTTTCTCTATCTCTCAATCTCTCAAGTTTACACTTTACAAAGCTCTCTCAAATCTCAAATCTCAATTCGCAATTCGCAATCTCTCAAATGGAAGGATTTCTTAACATTGATCACATTTTTGGCTCACAAGAGAGTGCTTCAAATGTAGAATTTGTACCCCCTATTAACTTGGGGGAATTTTCGAATCCCAATCCCAATGTGGAACAACCGGGATCGTCCACTCCCAATGAAAATGAGGGAGTGGATCATGCATCCGAGGCGACCGAGGGTGAGGCTCCAATCCTTAAATCCGACATATTTACAAAACATTTTCGTAAGGGAGCTTATGAGGCATCTACCAAGAAATTTCAAGTTCATTGCAACTATTGTCCTAAGCATTACACATGGGTGTCGGGATCGGGGTATGGAACATTGTCAAAGCACGTGAAGAGAGCACACCCCGACAAGTTAGGCATGATGCGAGGACAATCCCAACTCTCCGGGTTTGCAACTTCTTCTTCCCTTAATCCTCATCATAACCCCCATTTATTTACTTATAACCATAATGATAGCATGTATGCCTTCTCCGAGTCTATTTGTGTTGATCAATTATCATTTAGTTTTTCCGAAAAGTTAGGATTTAACAATTGGATGACTAATCATGTATAACCCGCTTATAAACCGACTACTAGGAATTCGGTAAAAAAGAATGTGATGAAAGCATATAAAACTCCTAAAATGGCATTGGTGAGTTTTTTTGCTCAAAATGATATTAATGTTTCAACTTGTAGTGATATTTGGAGTGATCATTGGCAAAATCATTCATACATGGGCTTAACATGTCATTTTCTTGATGATCATTTCAATGTGCAAAAACGTGTTTTGGCTTATAGAGTATTTGATTTTTCTCATACCGCTTTAATGATTAGTAACATTATTCGTACTATTTTGGAAGAGTATAGACTACTTCATCGAGTTTTTTCTATCTCCTTTGACAATGCATCTAACAACACCGCTTCAATCCGAGATTTGGTTCCGCATTGTCAACCAATTCTTGGAGCGAAGTATTTTCATGTAAGATGTGTTTGCCATATTCTAAACCTTTGTGTCAAAGATGGTTTAAACGTTATGTCGGGTTTAATTGCTCCTATTAGATATGTTATTAGTCGTATGTGGGCTAGCCCCCGAACCGCCCAAGATTGGACGGCGTTTTGTAGTCAAAAAGGTGTTCCACCCCGAACATTTCCAAAAGATGTTTGCCACCGTTGGAACTCCACTTATAAACTACTTCATGCATGCCTGCCTTACAAAGATCTTTTGACTTCTTTTGCGTCCATTTATTTTCCCGACAATCCCATTATTTCTCAAGTATGGGATTATTGTTATAGAATCTTAGAAGTTTTGAAAATATTTCATGATGCAACATTAACTTTTAGTCATGTTTATAAACCTTGTGCTCATTTGTTTTGTTTTGAAGCATTGAATGTGGCGGGCGGTTTTTGTGAGGGGCGTAAATTCACCGAACTTTATGGTGCTATTGATGCTATGAAAGTGAAATGGTTGCACTATTATAAAGTTATCCCCGATATCTATCTTCTTGCTTGTGTGTTTGATCCTAGGTTTAAGATGAGTGGTTTAGAAGCATGTTTGAATGGTTATTATGATGCATTAGAGTTGGATATTAATGATGATATTGCTAGTGTTGGGGATATACTTGGTAAAGTTAGAAGATCAATTGAGGAATTGGTTACCGAATATTCATCTAGTGTTAGTTCTTCTCCATTACCTCCACATTCATCCTCCTCTTCGAGTTCGAGTGTCCTCGGTGCTACTAAAAGGTATGGGTTTAATCTTTTGAATACCCTTACCAAGAAACCGAGACATTCGAGCTCGAATGCGGAGTTTGAAACATATCTAACAACCCACTTTGAGTTTGGTGGAGGAGAATTTGATATTTTAGATTGGTGGAAGACCCACAAGAAGACTTTCCCAACCTTGGTCAAGATCGCGGCTCAAGTGCTTGTTGTTCCCGCCTCGACCGTATCGGTAGAGCAAATATTTAGCGAAGGAGGACACGTCCTTGATGCAAAACGATCTAGTTTAAAGCCCCATGTCTTGGTCCTCCCTTGGGCCGACATCTCTTATCGTTGGTCCTCCCTTGGGCCGACATCTCTTATCTCTTCCTGACCCGCCCTCGTTCCGACGATCATTAGACCGAGGCCCAGGAGTCCATAATTTTGGACTCGTACTTATCCCAGTTCAAGCGTCGGAAAATAGATCTGGACGTTTCGAACCTAGATCCACCATTCATGAAACAAAGACGAGTGAATTCACATCGTTTTAGTCGTCAAAAGTGGAGTAAGTGAGGGTTTTGATAAATTAAATCCCATGAATTTGCAATGTATATATTTAATCAATCAAGGCAATAGATGCCTAATGCCTATAGAGTTAGAAATAACAAATTCAATTTATCATATTACGGAAAATACTTTGTAATATCTAGACACATAAGTGAATAATTAAGGGATTTGATTGGAGCAATTGAATTTTTAGTATAAAAATTCATCATATATTAAGGGCCGGTTTGAATCTTTAGCCTTCTTTAAGATTTTTGTTTATGCTTATAAGACAATGGATAAGAGAGACTGTCTAAGTTAGTGAGAGACTTAATTACCATATTTATGAAGAAGAGACACTCCCATGTCCTTAGGGCCGCCGACCACTAGCTTACTCCACATATAGATGAAAATCTTATTTTAGTAGTAATATCCAATTGAGAAATTACTTATTCCCATAAAACAAAACAATAAAAGCTATCCTAAATGAGCAAGCTATTCGACAAAAAAAATGAGCAAGATAGCATATTAAATTACTATTCTAAAGTATGATACTAACTCCGTTCCATATTATATCAGATTTTAGACCAAAATT
The DNA here is from genome assembly GCA_964016875.1 of Fallopia convolvulus. NCBI lineage: Eukaryota > Viridiplantae > Streptophyta > Magnoliopsida > Caryophyllales > Polygonaceae > Fallopia > Fallopia convolvulus. Next base: position 46,895,651 of record OZ024732.1, on the reverse strand, counting down.
CTTGTCCTATAATACATGTCCTTATTAGTTTTTCAATACTATATATTTATTTTTTATTTATGGTTTTCAAATTTCAAAATTTTAAAATATTCTTGGTAAATGAAATTATTTAGTTACTTTTGTAGTCATTGGGTAAATGATAACATTTTTTTTAAAATTAATTAAAAACATAATGAAGTTGATTACGAGGTTGATTCTAATGGAACTTATCTTAAAAAATAAAAATGAATATGGTCCGTTTGATTGAATAAATGAAAAGGTAGGATTAATGTTGGGGAAATTAAAAAAAAAAGACATGCACTTCTTTTTCTGAATTTTAATGGCATTTTGTAAATATCATTAACAAACACTCTAAAATAACATTAATACCCTTCTATCTTCACAAACCAACTGCAAAATTAATTCACTATCAATTCTCCCCAATTCTCCCCCAAAATTGAATAAAATCGCCTCAAAATCTCCCAACTCCCCTTTCGTTCGAAGACTTAATTGAAGATCTGAATCACGTCTATGATAGATTAATTAGGAGCAACTATTGTTGAAATCTGGTTCCAAACAAGGTAAGAAACCCTCTCTTTTTTGAATTTTATTGATTCTAGGGTTCATACTCAAATGGGATTTTGAGTCTAGAAATTGAAAGGAACGCAGAAAGTGTTTTGGGTGCATTATTTTGTGAATAAATTGATATTTTGGTGATGATTAGTAAACTAATTAAATGAAGATGGGGTGGAGATCTATAGGATGCCAAATTTTTAGACTATTTGGGTGGAGATCTGATTAATGATGATACAAATGGATTTGAGAGGAAACTAGACATTGAGAGGAACCTAGAAACTTCAAACTTATTGGAATCTTATTTGGATTACAAACATGGAGAGAATGTGTTATTCTAGCTTATTCAGACTCATATATAAGTTGTTTCCAACCTTTCAATACTTGTATTGTTGGTCTGAATGTGTTTTATTATAGATGTTCACATATTTCATTTAAAGGCTCATTTATTTTGTTCACATGTTCATAAACATAGTTCGAATGTTCAAATGTGAACAAGTTAATATAATTTATAGAAAAGGTAGGTGTTCACGTATTTCATTTAAAGGTTCATGTATAACACTAAGAGGTTTATGTATTTTGTTCACATGTTTGAATTGTTTAAAAAAGCTAATATCTTATATCTTCTTGTTTATTTTATAAATATAGAAAGCAAAAGTGGCGCATCATATAGTCAGGACCAAAATTACAATCCAATTGAACAAGTTGGTGGTGAAGATATTGGAGATGATAGCAACCGAAGTTTGAAAGAAGATGGTGAAATTTTAAATGATCCTACAACTCAACCAACAAAAAAGCCAAAAAAAGTTGGATGATGCAAATGGACTACTTCTGTTTTTGAATGGAAAACATTGAATAAAGTAATTATTTTGAAAATAACTAGCTAGTTCCATAGATATAGAATCTAGGCGGTGCCAATCTTCTAAGGAAACAAGGTGGGCGGTTGGTTTGGTGGAGGTGAGCAGGCGATAAAGTCCATTTTCAACGGTTCCCATCAAAACGATGAGACCTTGTAGATCCTTCACAAAACAACAAGAAGGATGAAGTTCAATAAATCCATTATTGTCTTTGGTAAATACAAAGCATTTAAAAGACTTTTAGAAATATTAGGAGCAACAAGCACTTTTTTCAACTGTAATTTAGTAGAGCTAAGAGAGGTGGAGCCAATATGAATTATAGGAATGGATTTACCGTCACCAAGGACAAGATGATCTTTACCCAAATAGTTAGAATGAAGAGAGAGATTCTTCAAACTATCAGTGACATGGTGAGACGCACTTGAATTGACGTACCGAGGAGCCTCAAGAGACGAAGGATTGATGAAATTTTCCTGCTTTACTTGATTGGCTTGTTTAGGGCTAAGGTCGGTTGGTGGGTTGAATGAGGTGTCGAATCTGTACCAACAATTTTTGGTAGGATGCCCAACTCGATAGCATAATAGAACGACGAAACTAATTGCTTTCATTGATTTGATAATTACATACATATATTGGAGAATTATATATTGCTCTCCAAGATAAGAAGATTTATATAAGGATACATAAAGATCTATAACTATATATTAAAGCTATACCTTTTCGAGCCACCAGAACGATTCTTGCCCCACCTCATATTTACAAAATTAATTTTTATTTATAATATTTTAAATTTTTCCTATGAAATTCTTCTTTAACTATTTAAATCTATCTTTTACATCAAACAAATATCTATTTAGTATAGCAATATCTTTTGAAAACTTCCTTATACAAGTATTTAAAATTAAAGATCAATTCCCTATAGTTTTAATTTAGTGGTTTTTCATTCATATTTTAATGCTTTTCTCAATAAAATAAAATTTTATTATTAAATAAATATAAAATTTTCATATTTAAAAATATTGACTAACTAAACTCGTCGACAATTCTGGAATTATAGTTCTATTTTAGTTTTTTTTTTCATTCACATTTAATACTTTACTCCCTAAAATATAAAATAAGTATAAACTTTTCATATTTAAGAATATTGACTACTAAACTAGTCAATAATTCTCAAATTATTGACTTCATTGGAGAAGTTGTGCCCCTCCATAAAATTTATTTTGTGTCCGTCACTAAATACAAGATTGCTATCTTAACCACAAATATTACGTTATTAGAAGTTAGCATTTTGTTAAGGTCTTGTTAGTGGTGTTTAAGTAGCAAGTGTGGTCATGCACCAATGTAGTGCTGTAGAGGTGTTAGTTGCTTGTTTGTAGGAGTATTCACATTGCCTTTGTAATCAGTTTCCCTTTCCTCTAGATAATAGAAAACGATGATGAAGTGCAAGATGCATAATCACCACAAAAAATAAGAAAATCTCGTGTACATTTGTAATTCCAAAACATACTGTTCCATTGGTTTTATGTTGCAAATGTTGTATTTAAGCTTAGTATATTGTATTAGTATTAAGTTAAGTCATGTTATTATTTATTGACTGCATAAATAAGTCAGTCTATGTAACTAGGAATTAGTGGCGTGTAGTATGAAGTCAAGTTAGAAGTAGTTACTTGACGGCTGGCGCCATTAGGCAGTAACTGTCTCTAAAGGTAGTTGAAGGCAGTTATTAGACATGTTGTATATATATGTAATGAATCTGTAAGAAACAGTTATCACTCTTGAATACAGAAGTCAATTGTGTTCATTGAGAATCTCTCTTGTTTGGATAAACAAATACGTGTGTGTATCAGTACATTTATACATAGATTCAGGACTATAATTCTTCATTTGGTATCAGAGCTTAATTGAAGAAAGATCATGTCGACTGAATCAGCCTCATCTTACAAATCTTTGAACACACTGGTGAGTGGTCATCCATCAACAAGTGTTGGATCTACAAACAATGGAATAAGAAACTATGGTGAGAAATTTCTGTCTATAAACTATCCTATGCTTACTAAAACAAATTATCTTGTGTGGTCCATCAAAATGGAAGTTCTGTTGACTGCACAAGGATTGTGGGACTCAATTGAAGGCACTCAACCGGTTGATACAAGGAAAGATAAAATGGCACTTGCAGCCCTTTACCAAGCAATTGGTGAGGAAGTGTTGTTACAACTTGGTGCCAAGAGAACCGCCAAAGAAGCATGGGATATAGTCAAGAATGGAGGGGACAATCGAATCAAAGATGTGAAGATCCAAACACTTCTTAGAGAATATGAAGGCTTGAAAATGAAGGAGGCAAAATCAGTGGAAGAATTTACCACGAGATTAAATGTAAATGTGACTAAATTGAGGAACTTTGGGCATAAACTCGATGAAGAAACTGTGGTAAAGAGGTTGTTAAGATCCACTTCATCGAAGTTTATCCAAATATGCTCAACCATGGAAGAATTCTGTGATTTAAAGTCTAAGAAAGTAGAAGAAGTAATTGGTTCTTTAAAAGCACATGAAGAGAGATTGAGTGATTGAAAAGAAAAGGGACTTGAGACTACACTTCTTACACGTGTAGAATGGAAGGAGAAGGAGAAGAAGAAATTCGAACAGAGACCTTCCAAAGATGAAATGTTCAGAAATAAAGAGAAGGGAAAGGCTCAGGCTACATCCGGTGAACAAAAGGAAAGAAAAAGTTTGATAATGCCAAGATCAAATGCTTCTCATGTGGTGAAATGGGGCATTTTAAATCAGAATGTGATGGAAGAAACAAGGAAGAGAAGGTTAATCTCTCCATGAAGAAAGAGGATGAAGAACCAGCATTGCTCATGCTCAAGAATGATACTGAAAAAGATCTGTTGCAGACTGAACTTGCACAAAGAAATGAGGGTGATAGGTTCAACAAGTGGTATCTAGACTCAGGAGCATCCAATCACATGATTGGTGATCAGACTTTGTTTGCCACACTTGACAAAGAGTTCAAAGGAAAGATAAAGTTGGGAGACTCATCCTATTTAGAAATTCAGGGAAGAGGGACAACAATCTTCTCAGGAAAGAATGGAGAGCACGTCCCACTTAGAGATGTCTATTACATTCCTAATCTGAAAGCGAACATCATCAACATTGGCCAACTTGATGTGAATGGAAGCAAGTCTGTCTTCAAGGATGGGGAATTGTGCATCTTATCAACAGGAGGAAGGTTGGTTGCAAAAGTTCAAAGGCAAGCCAACAAATTGTACATTCTTCATCTAAAGTCAGTGAAGGAAGAGTGCCTGTTGTCAAATCTCACAAGTGCAGATTGGGTGTGGCATGCGAGGTATGGACATCTGAACTTCATATCCTTGAAGAAATTGTCTCAGAAAAACATGGTGATAGGCCTTCCAAGCATTGAACAAGTGAACAAGGTGTGTGATGGATGTCTGGTGGGACGTTTACACAGAAGTTCATTCCCACATGCTTCAAGTTTCAGATCAAGGAAGCCCTTGGAATTGATCCATGCTGATCTTTGTGGTCCCATTACGCCACCAACAGTTGGAGGTAATAGATATTTCCTTCTTCTAGTTGATGATTGCTCACATTTTATGTGGATAAAATTGTTGAGAGGAAAGGATGAAGCATTAGAAAATTTCATGAAGTTTAAGGTTGTTGTAGAAGTTGAAAAAGAAGAAAAAATAAAGGTGCTTAGAACGGATCGTGGAGGTGAATTCACACCCAACAGATTCAAGGAATTCTATGATAATGAAGGCATTACAAGGCATCTTACAACACCTTATTCCCCTCAATAGAACGGACTGGTGGAAAGAAGAAATCAAACAATCATGGAGATTGCAAGGAGCATGCTCAAAAGTAAGAACATTCCATCAATCTTTTGGGGAGAAGATGTGAATACAACAATGTATGTTCTGAATAGAGCACCAACAAAGAGCCTAGAAGATGTCACTCCCTATGAAGCTTGGCATGGGAGGAAACCAGTTGTGAAGCATCTGAGGATTTTTGGAAGTGTGGTTTATGTAAAGAATATCACTCCAAATCTGCCTAAACTGGAAGAAAGAAGCTCTAAGATGGTGTTTATGGGGTATGAGGAAGGATCTAAAGCATATACGGTTTATGATCCTGAGAAGGAAAGAATTGTGGTAAGTAGAGATATCACATTTGATGAAGGAGCAATGTGGAAATGGGATGATGTTGACTTGAATAGAAACACTACACCTTGCATTTTTAGTGTAAATGTTTCTGATGGTGTTAACTCTCATGTTTTTGATGGTGTTAACTCTCCACTTGATGGGAATTATGATCAAACTGATGCAGCTATTGTTGACAGCCCATGTACACCAGGAAGAGTGACTCAGAATTCACGTGAAGCCACCTCTAGTGACTCCTTGCCAAGCAACACAGAACCGGATACTGAACACTCTGAAGAGGTGACAAACGTTTTTTTTATCACACTCCATTGAAGTTCAGGTCTCCGCAGGAGATATATGATGAGACTCAAGAAATTGCAAGAGGAAGTAGGGTTGTGTTTCATGGCAGCAGACGAACCAGTCAGTTTTGAAGAAGCCATCTCAAGCAAGCACTGGAAGGAAGCAATGGACTTGGAGATCGATTCCATCAACAAGAACAACACTTGGAGTTTGGTTGATCTTCCAAGTAAATCAAAAGCTATTGGTTTGAGGTGGATTTTTAAACTAAAGAAAGAACCTGATGGAAGGATAAGTAAATATAAGGCCAGGCTGGTAGCAAAGGGGTATGTCCAGAGATATGGAATAGACTATAAAGAAGTCTTTGCCCCTGTTGCAAGGTTAGAAACCATAAGAATACTCAGCCTATGCAGCATCTAAACATTTTGAGATCCATCACATGGATGTCAAAACAGCATTTCTGAATGGAGAACTGAGTGAAGAAGTTTATGTGAGGCAGCCTCAAGGTTATGAAGATAAGAAACGCCCAGAGAAAGTGTTGAAGCTCTACAAGGCTTTGTATGGTTTAAAGCAGGCACCTAGAGCATGGAATGTCAAGCTGCACAGATGCTTGAAGAAACTTGGTTTTGAAAGATGCAAGAATGAACATGCCTTATACACCAGGTTCAGTAAAAAATGATATTATGTTATTAGGAACTTATGTTGATGACTTGATCATCACAGGCTCGAGTAAAGAGGCCATATGCTCTTTCAAGGAAGAAATGAAGAAGAATTTTGAGATGAGTGATCTCGGGCTACTGAGCTATTACTTAGGCATTGAAGTCAAGCAAACTGATAGAGAAATCTTCATCCATCAGGAGGGATAGCAAGGAAGATTGTGCACAAGTTAGGACTCCAGGAATGCAATCCTAGTGTCATTCTCATGTAGCCAAGGCTCAAGTTGTCCAGATTTGAATATGATGAAGATTTGGTGGATGGAACTCAGTTTAGGAGCTTGATTGGCAGCCTAAGGTACTTACTCAACACACGTCCAGATTTGTGTTTCAGTGTAGGAGTTTTGAGCCGATTTATGGAGAATCCAAAGACTTCTCACATGGAAGCTCTCAAGAGGGTTGCTAGGTACATAAAGGGCACTCTAAAGTGGGGTTGTTCATACAGAAAGAATTCAGAAAGCTTGTCTTTGATTGGATTTTCAGATAGTGATATGGCTGGAGATATTGATGATAGAAAGAGTACTAGTGGAGTTATATTCTTCCTAGGACACAAGCCTATCACTTGGACCTCGAGAAAGAAAAGAAATGTTGCACTCTCCTCCTGTGAAGTAGAATATGTTGCAGCCACTATGGGAGAATGTCAAGGGATATGGCTACAGAACATAATACAGACACTGAAAGCAGTCAAGACTGTTGTACCAACACTGTATGTAGACAATAAGTCTGCAATTGCGCTTGCCAAGAATCCTGTGTACCATGACAAGAGCAAGCACATAGATACCAAGTATCATTTCATAAGGGATTATGTTGAGAAGAACAAGATCAAGATGGAATTTGTGAGAACCAATGATCAACTGGCTGATTTTCTCACAAAGCCCTTGGCAAAGCAGAGATTTTGTGAGCTAAGGAATAAGAAAGGTATGAAACTACCAAACTAAGCTTAAGGGGGGAAATGTTGTATTTAAGCTTAGTATATTGTATTAGTATTAATTTAAGTTATGTTATTATTTATTGACTGCATAAATAAGTCAGTCTATGTAACTAGGAGTTAGTGGTGTGTAGTATGAAGTCAAGTTAGAAGTAGTTACTTGGCGCCATTAGGCAGTAATTGTCTCTAAAGGTAGTTGAAGGCAATTATTAGACGTGTGGTAGATATATGTAATGAATCTGTAAGAAACAGTTATCACTCTTGAATACAGAAGTCAATTGTGTTCATTGAGAATCTCTCTTGTCTGGATAAACAAATACGTGTGTGTATCAGTACATTTATACATAGATTCAGGACTATAATTCTTCAGCAAATCAGTAGGAGTTTCATCGAAAAATTCCAACAGTGGCATACTAATCGATCGATCACCACTTATTTAAGCTAAACAATACAAGTATCATATTGCAAGTACTAATTACCATCTCAACGGAATCATTTGAGAAAAAAGACAGACAAAAACATGCATTTCAGAAAGGAGGTAAGAAAAACATGTACATTTCAAAACCTTTTAATATGATCCCTTTTCCTTCTCCGTTTCCCGCCCTTCCACTCCCTTCACCCCCTCCACCGCCACGCCACCACCACCCTCCAACGGTTCAACCTTCCTAAACTTCTTATAAATATCACCTTTGTAAAACTTCCTCGTCCTCATAACAAGAATCAACGACACCAACACCGAAGTCGCCGTCATGGCGGTTATGATAAAAAAAAGCCTCCTTAAAACACCTCACTCCACAACAATTCAACTCCTCCCCTTCCTTCCTCGTCAACCCCCGCGCCGCCAGCTGCCTCAACGCCTCCTTGTCGTAAAGCTCCCCCGTCACCCTCACATTCAAAATGTACACGCCAAGCGTGCTCGCTAAGGGCCCGAAGTTGAACAACGTCGAGTAGTACTTGAGCCCGAAGATCTCCGAAATGATGGCCATCGTAAGGGGCCAATACGCCCCGTAGCAAAACCCGATTATAACCGAGGACGCGTAGAGGCCGTTCGACACCCCGAACGCTATCAAGAGGTGGCCCACGCATGATAAGAGCGTCACGCACGTGACCATCACCGGCCTCGGAAGCTTGAACTTAGTAAGTAGGTACTCTGACACGTAACCTGACACGACCCGACCCAAGTAATTCCAGATGCTCACTAGGGATACAAAAGTTGTTATGCTTTTGGCCGGGTACCCCAGAGCTGACCCGATTTGGCCCAAGTTGTCTATGGTCGTCAAGTTACCGCCCATCCCGCAAATCGTAACGATGAAGAGGATGATTATGTCGGCGCTGAAGAGTGCTTGTAAGATAGTGTGGTCATCCCCTCCTTGAGGTGGTCGGAAAACATTCTCCGACCACCTATCAACCTTCCTCGAGGGTTGCTCCGGGACAATTTGATCGTTTCCTACTACCTCGACTCTTTCGGGCTCTTGGGATCCTTTCGATTTCCATAACGTAAGCTCTTGCTTGAAGACGGTGTAGAGAGGGAGGTAGAGGAGGAGGACGACGACCACAGCGTTGCCGGCGTACGCGCCCTGGGAGAAGCTGACACGTGTCTGGACGATGATCATAAGCAGGATGAAGTCGGCGAGGCCGAGAGACATGTAAAGGATTTGGTAGAAGACTTTGACGTCCTTTCCCGGTTCGGAGACCAAAACGCCCTTCAAGATCCGGATGGTACGGATGAAGACCAGGGTAACTGTTTTGGTCAAATTCCGACCGACAATCTTCAAGCGTAATTTTGTGAGTTTATGGGGAATATCTAGCCGATCAACGAGATTTTCGATGAACAAAGCAACTCTCTGTATTTGAAAGAAATCGAGAATTACAACGGTTTGATTACAAGTACTCTATCTCGATCTTAATTTCTAGGCTAATCCCCTACTAAATACTGGTTGTCGTCCCCACATCTCGGTTCCATCTTCCCACGTCGCTCACCCCATCTTCCGAGTGGTTTTCTCGAACTGTTCCTGCCGAATTTCCCGGCCGAGCAACGATGTTGGTGATCCGGGCGTGGCTTCTGGGCTTTAGACATTGATGGGCTGGGCTGATCGCGGGTTAGGTAGTTCTTTGGGCCCAACAGTAACCGCGACCGGGAGGAAGGCGATGAAAAGGATGAGAGCCTTGGGGTTCTTGTCGAAAATGGCGCGGTAGAGTTGGGTTATGATGGCGCTGCTTAGGCCCACGAACCCTTTTAGAACGCCTAAGACGACGACGCGTCCTTCCGGGAAGTTCATCACGCACGGTACCATTGCTCCTGTGTTAGAGAAGGCCTGTCATACATAATATGAATCATGCTAGAATTATCATCAAAAGACTCTATGTATGTACAATTTTTAGCAAAACCATTATAAGTTTACATGTTTTGCAGAGTTTCTAAGCCATGTCCTAAATTTAGCTCAGTTGACACTTGGACAACATGACTGGGCGGGCTCAGAATTGAGAAAAACCGTTAGGTAAATAGCTCTGATATCATATTAATCTAACGGGATTCCATCTTAAACGAATTGACAATAAGAGAGAAGTAATCTATATATACTAGGCAAGTTTTATGTCCCACATCTAATGTGAGAATGTATTCTAACACTAACAACTTCGATCCACAAATATAATCTAGAGTTTCTATATTACAATAAAACATGTATATGGAAATTAAGATCGAGCTTTATTAATAATTGAAGTGCTCTATATGAATAGGGTCATTTCAAAGGTTTAAATTAATCAAACATACCAAGAAGTTTGCACTGAGACCGATGTACAAACACATGTGCCACACCGCGGGCTTGGCAATCCTACTGGTGACGGCCAGCCAAATCATGAAGTATCCTAAGAAATTGCGCCCAGCTCCGGCGGCAAGCACCACCCACGGCGGAGTCACCTCCATGAGCAGCCCCGACGGAATCCCGACTGTGGTCCCCACGTCCTTGAAGAACGAGATCCAGTTGAGGGTCGTTTGGGTGTACCCGAGCGTTGACTTTACGACGCCCGAGTAGACGGCGAACAAGTAGGTGGGCCCCGACATGGACATGATGAGTATGGTGGCGAACACCATGAACCACCGCCCCTTTATGGCCTGCACCCCGAACGCCGCCCCAGTCGAGACGCAGCCACCCCGGCCGCTGCCATGGGTGCTCATCGATCTTGGTTAAATTAAGGAGTATTGTAGGCCAAGGGGTAATTAATGGTAAGTTGAGATATTACTATAGTGAAGTCGTGTATACGTACGTATCTAAAGAGATATATAGAAGGATTTGGTCGTTGATTAGTCCCTTGAGATGCCAGTTTGTCAGTTGGAGAGGAATTGAGATGCAATTGAATCTCATTTATTAATCATTGTGGTGTGAGTGTGACCAATCTCTTTTCCTTATTGGTTTATTGATGCGTTGAATGTCGTTTGTTTTATTTTAATGGAAGTGGATAGCTCGTTTTCGTGGCAAGCGATCCACCAAGTCTTTTCAATCTCAGATGATGTCATTCTCAAGCTAAGCTAGATGTACTAGCTAGCAATTAACTAGGAAAGACTTTATCTAGGGAGTACTAAATACTCAAATAGTCAAATGATGTCATTCTCAAGCTAAGCTAGATTTACTGGTAATTAACTATAAAAGACTTTATCTAGGGAGTACTAAATACTTAAAAATTAATTGATAATTTGCTCTTATAATAAGTTTATAAATATTTTTCGTTACCTATCAATTGAGCAAATAAAGCGACAATATAATTATTGGCTTTATCATGCTCCATGATGATACCAGGAATACACAAACCGAATTAGTAAGAATCAAAACCTATGAATTGCAGCTACGTAACTCTTTTTTTTTTCCTCGTACTCTTATCGATGTTAGGTATGGATACGAGAATTGGTATTAATATATCGTGTTTGGTATATTATTACACTAGAACTCTCTAAATTAATATTCGGTAAATTAATAAATTTTTTAAATTAATATTTTTTTTCGGTTCCGACTCGGGCCAGTGTAAAATTTAACAAATTTCGATAAGATAATAAGATAATATATTTTCAGAAAACCACTATATAAATATAAGGTCTCATTAATATCATAAATTAATAATTATATAAAAAAGTTACATATTTATAACTAAGAAAATCTATAGAAATATGATTGTAGAGTTGTTTGTTTTTTCTTAGTTCTATTTGGGGTTCATCTCTAACTTTTCTTATTAGATCCAACATTTCTATCGTTGTTTTAAAAACGAATTTTGTAATGTCAACTAATTGACATTGCAAAATTTCTTGAGACTTCATCTAATAAACGAATTTTGCAATGTCTAAAACAATTTATTATTGTCTCATGCTCAACATTAACTATCTAAGCCAAGACTACAAGATTGATAACAGCCAAAAAATTAATCTTATATGGATTATATTGTCCCAACTCATAGACTTCTAAAATCCTACAATAAAATCTTCTATGATAGTGCATTTTGAAAACTCTTATTATAAAATTTTTTTTTAAATTAATAAATATTAATTTATCAGTTAATTAATATCTCTATAAAATAATAAAATACCATGGACACAACCCTATTAATTTATAGAGGTTTAACTGTATGGGGTATCAACTTTTTAACTTTAGCAAATTAATTTTATATCTTTAAAATTAAATGTTACCTTTAGCAAATTATTTGGTGAAATAAATAATTGAGTTGCACATGGTAAATTGCATCTTTAATGCTAAAAGATATGGAAATTCTCAATGAGTGTAAGATTTTATGTGTAACGTAATGGGCAAAATTTGCCAAAATTCGAATTTAATAATACGCTTGACTTGACTTAATGCATAAGACATCACACTACCTAATCCCCCTTCACTCTCTACCACAATTCGGATTTAATAATATATTAATATGCTTGACTTAACCTATATTGCCGGCCAAGATCCAGTTGTACAGTATCCTAAAGTATCGGATTCCTGGTCAAATGTGTAAAAACAAATTATTGCGCATTGAACAATAAAGTATGTGTGAAAATGTTCTTAAGAAGAAAACAAGGAGTGAAGTTCTTGTTAGGTGGCTTATAGGATAAAATAAAGCCATTGGATTGAGAAAATAGAGGACATGGATTAAAAATATATATTTTATTAGAAGAAGTAAAATAAAGGGTACAATAATACTTTTGTAACTAAATGAAAATAAACTAAAAAGCTCATCTCCCATCTCATTTTCTCGTCTTCTCAACCAAGCTCCATTAATGGACTAAGATCATTAGCAACACTCTTCTTCATTCAAATTGTCTTCGCTATCTTGGATTGGATCCAAAACTCTCAATTTGAAATGAATATAATGTGCATGGTGAAGAAGGCAGAGTAGAATGTTAGGGATCTTGTGGGCATGAGCCACTCACAATTATAGAGATGGTTGTAGGGGCTATTGGTGGGTTGCAGAGAGAAGGCTAAACATAACACAAGGTGACAACCCACGGCTTGTCAAAGTCATGCATGGTGATCGGAGTTTTTCTTAGGAAATTGAGCTTGTTCGAACGAATATTCAGAGTTTGTTAGGCCACTTCCAAAGTTGGAGTATTTCTCAGGTCTTTCGAGAAGTCAATTCTGTTACGGACTACATCATTACGACGTGTCTCCTCTCTCTCAATTGCCTCTGACTCAGTCCTTAGGGATTTCATCTGCAAGGATACTCTAGGGCAGCTCAGCTCTCTTTAGAGTTGAGATCCCGAATTCCTTTCCTTATCAAAATAAAAAAATAACAACGAAGTAAAATGAATTTTTTAAATCCGCTAGTAAATGTTTCACTTCAAATGCCAATTTGATTGCTTTGCCTCTTAAAACACACACAAGGAAAAAGGAAATATGAAAATAAATTCACAAATTCAACATTGAAGAAGCAAATTCCAATAATAAACATTATTTTTCCTACAATCTGCTTGAAAAAATGTCAAGGAAGATTGTCAAAGTCATTTATTCATCTAGTTTCTTTTGAAGTTTAATGTTATATTTGACTAGTCTAGCCAACAACTTTAAGAGTTCAAAGTTTATCATAATTAGACAAGGAATCAAGAATGCTTTCAGTAGTTAACTCACTAGATTGTTCCCTAGTGGTTTCTCCTATTGCCATTGCACATATGTATGGTGATGCCCAAGATTCAAGATCATCATCATCATCACTCCAAGTTGCGATGTATGCCTTCTTGCCAGGTCTCCTGTGATCAGTTCCATGGGGGCAGTTTTTGGCGAAGTGTCCTTTCTTGTAGAACTTGTAGGAGGTGACATTTGCGAGATCCTTCTCCGTGGGCTTGCTTTGGGGACTCAAGTTCCTTTGTGTATTCCCATAGCTTTTCTTGATTTTTCCCTTTTTGTAGAAGGATCGGAGGGCCTTGGTGACGAGCACGAGTTCCTCATCTCATCCTCTTCCGACTCCTCGCACTGTTCTTGTACAGAGTTCAGCATCTTCTCCAACTTTAATGCAATTCCTTTGTGTGTATTGTCTTGATCCTTGTCTTTCTATTTCTTCTTTTTGTTTTCAGGATTTTCTTTGAACATTGTTCTCTCGCTTGCCCACTCGCTGGTTAATCCATTGAACAATTGATGAACCTTCATTTTGTTTGTGATTTCTTGCTTGGTAATCCCAAGCCCAACAAGCTTGGTGCATAGGACCTCGAAGCGGGACTGATAGCTATAGACGGATTCTCCCATTTCCATGCGGAAATTGAAGAATTCCCTTTGAATATTCATTTGATGATCCACTTTGAGATTGGAATAGACGACGTGCATCTGCTGGATGGCTTCCCACATTTCCTTTGAGGTTTCCAAGTTCACCACCCCGTCACTGTCTTGCTCACACATTGCATAATTGAGGTACATTTTGGCCTTGTAGTTTGCTTCCATGCATTTTCATTCGTTTTGTCCCCATTTGGAGAAGTCGTTTCGAATAGCTGGGTCGCTTCGAAGTTCCCTACTTTGATAACACACCAGGCTTGGAAATCATGGTTTCGCATCTAGTCCTTCATTTTGAATTTCCAGTTCTAAAACCTTCCAGCGACAAGCCTTGGACGCTTGTTGTCCCATGACCGACTTGAGGAAGTTCTTGAGACATGTATACCTGCGAGACTAACACAGAAATCTAGAGCAAAACCTGTTTTGATACCAATTGTTGGATCGTGATGTGTTAGTAATTAGGTTGGGAACAAACTTTGAAGTATTCCCAAGGCAGCGGAAGTAGTACAATCTCAAGTAACAAAACAGATAAGAGCACAATTCCTTTATAGAGGAACCCCACTATAACCAACTAATTATATGAGAACACCTCTACCTCCGATTGGAGGATTTTGAACGATCTACTTATTGTATTGATTGTTCCTTAGTTACAAAAGGCAAGAATCACACTTCTCTGTTCCTAGAAGTCACAAACTCTAGCAACACTAATGTGTCTTCTTAATCTAGTTCCTAAGCAAATAACTCAACTAAAGACAAATAAATCGAACCATACACCTGGACTTTTCTATCATGATGTCTGATCCAACTGCCCTAATTAATCGTTGACTTCATTCAGATTTTAGGCACTTCTCTATTCTTTTGTGGCCCTTGATTATCCTTCTCTGTTCTTTGATACATCTAGTATTCGGGACATTGGGCCAGCGTATTGATGCTACTCAGGATAAAAATTTGGAAAGCTTGATGAAAGATTATATCATGGGTTTATATGAGATCCACAGCCCCAACATACGTTGCCACAGGGAGATTTCAAACGATTCATTCATCGTTTATTATGGAAAAAGTATGTTCTTACAATCAACGTCACTCTATGGGATGATAAGGGTAAAAACGACAAAGGAATTAAAAAATCTCGGAGATACACTTCATTATGTTTTTAGTAATCGTACTTGGTATCAACTTGGTACTCGTATACATAGCTTGGTATCCTTTCTAAGAAATGTCAAAGACATTGAGGAGTGCATGTGGCTCCCTTCATACTTAACCCCACCGGTCTAGTGAACTTCATTCCCATTGTACAAAATATGTAAAAAAAGAATGTGGTGTTGAAAGTAACACTAATAAAATTGACTATAGAGTGGCATCCTACAGTTGGTCAATTAACCACACTCTTCTAACTAAAGGATACAATCAATATCTGCCTAGCAAGAGATGGAAACCGAATTACTATCACATGTGTTGTTCTTAAGAAATTCAACATCGCATCTCAATGACAAAGTACCACTCATTACTGGCAGTAGTACACGTATAGAATACTCAAATATGAAATTAAACGCATCTGAATTCATGATATTTGTACACATCATAGAAAATGGTCAACCAACTCCATGTAGCATCGTGGACACTATCTTTTATGAAGTAGTTAAGTCAACATTCCTGGTCCAGATAATTCAATATAATATTTTCTATTTCAATTTTATGTTTATATTACCATTAAACTTAAGATTAATATTTTTTTAATCTTACAGGACTTATACCCCCACTTGCTGACATAAATGGATAGACACTCCGAATGGTTTAAGAAGAATGTAGATAACTAGTGAGATTTCTGATGTGTAATAAAAAAACTTACTTCCTTCGACTTATGTATATTAATTCGATTAGATGTGGATGCGTAATTGTGAAGAATTGTTGATGCATTGTTGTGTGAAGAACTTCACGACTTTTTGTAAGATGTGATATCTCATCTCTTAGTGGAACTAATATTATGAGTTAGACCATATATTAGAACTCAATTATTATGTGCTAACTATAAGTGTATTAATTTAAATCTATATTTTGGATACTTGGTTGGGACATCATTAATTTTTTTAAAATTTTATTTTCAATCCCAAATATTCGGAGTTGTGGCGGTGGCGACAAAACTTGACAAGATCTCATTACCACATGCTTATGCAACCACTATTAGTAGCTAAAATGATATTCCATCAATAAATATATTTATGTACAATGATCAAATCCAATTAACCATTTGAAGGGTTTATCTCCTTGTTGGTTTTAACATTGAGGCCACATGACTTGCTGTCATGATATCTGATCCAACTGCCCCATTTAATTGTGGACGTCCCTCTAATTTTAGGCACTTATCTATTTTGGCCGAGATCTATTCGTTTCTGGCATTAGATTATCAAGGCATCCTTCGCCGTTGTTTGATATATCCAGAATTCATGACACTTGGCTAGTGGACTGATGCTACTTTGGATACAAATTTAGAAAGCTTGATGAGAGATTATATCATGGGTTTATATGATATCCACAACCCCAACACACGTTGCCACAGAGAGATTTCAAAGGATTCATTGATCGTTTATTATGGAAAAGGTATGTTTTTACAACCGACGTCCCTCTATAGGATGGAAAGGATAAAAACGCCAAAGAAATTCAAGAATCTCGGAGATGCACTTCATTCTATTTTTAGTAATCGTACTTGGTATCAACCTGGTACCCGTATACATAACTTCGAATCCTTTCTTAGAAATATCGTAAACATTGAGGAGTGCATGTGGGTCAAGGGTCACAAAAGAATGGATCCCGACCAAAATAGAGAGCTACTTAAAATTAGAGGGACATCCACAATTAAGTGGAGAAGTTAGATCAGATATCATGACAACAAGTCTTATGGTCTCGGCGTTACAACCAACGAGGAGATACACCCACCAATTAATTGATTGGATTTGAGCATTGTACAAAAGATTAGGTTCGGTAAGAGAGACATAACTTGTGAGGCGGCTATTGATTGTATCCCTTAGTTAGATGAGTGTGGTTAAACTAACCAACTGTTGGACGCCAATCTGTAGTCAATTTTATTACTCTTGCATTCAATACTGCATTCTTTTTTGACATAATTTTGTATAATGGGAATGAAGTTCACTAGATCGGTGAGGTTAAGTTTGAAGGGATACAATCAACATCTGCCTAGCAATGGATGGAAACCGAATTACTATCACTTGCGCTTGTTCTTAAGAAATTCATCATCGCATCTCAATGACAAAATATCACTCATTGTTGGCAGTAGTACACATATAGAATACTCAACTATGAAATTAAATGTATCTAAATTCATGATATTTGTACGCATCATAAAAAATGGTCAACCAACTCCATGTAGCATCGTGGACATTATCTTTTATGAAGCAGTTAAGTCAACATTCTTGATAGAGGTATTTCAATATAATATTTTCTATTTCAATTTTATGTTTATATTACCATTAAACTTAAGTTTGACATTTTTTAATATCATACAGTACTTAGACCCCTGCTTGCTGGCATAAATGGATAGGCACTCCGGATGGTTTAGGAAAAATGAAGATGACTAGTGAGATGCATAATTGTGTAATAAAAAAACTTACCACATTCGGCTTATGGATGTTAATTTGATCAGATGTGGATGCATAATTGTGAACAATTGTTGATGTATTATCATGTAAAGAACTTCACGACTTTTTGTAAAATGTGATATCTCATCTCTTATTGGAACTCATATGATAAGTCGGGCCATGTATTAGAACTCAATTATTATGTGTTAACTATAATTATATTACTTGAAATCTATGTTGTGGATGCTTGGTTGGGATATTATGGACTTTTTAAAAATTTATTTTCAATCCCTTGACCCGAGAGTACTAGAATACCAAATATTTGGAGTTGTGGTGGTGGCGACAATCTCATTACCAAATGCTTATGCAACCAATATTAGTTGCAAAAATGATATTCAATTAATAAAATATTTATGTATAGTACTCAAATCCAATCACCCATTTGGAGGTTGTATCTCTTCGTTGGTTTTAACGTTGAGGCCACATGACTTGCTGCCATGATGTTTGATCCAACTGCCCCACTTAATTGTAGACGTCCCTCTAATTTTAGACACTTCTCTATTTTGGCCGAGATCTATATGTTTCTGGCCTTAGAATATCAAGGCATCCTTCGCCGTTCTTTGATATATCCAGAATTCATGACACTTGGCTAGTGGACTGATGCTACTTTGGATACAAATTTAGAAAGCTTGATGAGAGATTATATCATGGGTTTATATGATGTCCACAACCCCAACACACGTTACCACGAAGAGATTTCAAAAGATTCATTGATCGTTTATTTTGGAAAAGGTTTGTTCTTACAACCGACTTCCCTCTATGGGATGGAAATGGTAAAAATGGTAGAGGAATTCAAGAATCTCGGAGATGCACTTAATTTTGTTTTTAGTAGACGTACTTGGTATCATCCTTGTACCCATATACATAACTTGATATCCTTTTTTAGAAATGCTATAGACATTGATGAGTGCATATGGGTGAAACATCCTCCCTTCATACTTATTGAAGTAGCATATTGATTGTTCTAGACCTATCTCATTGACTATTTAACCCATGCATATCAGAAGTAATTATAATTTTGAACCTTGGGTTTGAGGTAGACATGTCAAAAGTGTCGGTTCAGTTGGGTTTCGGTTCGATCGTTTCGGGTTCAGGTTGAGTGTATGTTCGGGTCAATCAGGTTACGAGTCAAGTCCTCGGGTCGGATCATGGCAAGTTATTGTGCATGTTTGGGTTGATCTAACAGGTCAAGAATTTCGACTTTTTGATGATTAATAAAAATAATATTAGTGCTGTTTTAGCATGAGGAGGTGTTATGGGCAGGATTTCAACAGGGTTGTTGGAAGTGTTTAGGTGAGTCCATTGAGTTGTATTTTGTTCACATTTGTTGTTTGACATTTGTGGTTTGTAATCCCCTTCTCTTTCTAATACAAGTTTTACCATTGGCAAAAAATTTTTTTTGATTAAATAATAATTTTTAATAATGAAATATTGTTTTACGGTTTGTCATGCTAAAATATATTATCATGTTTAAAATAAAGTTTATTTATTCTGCATAATAATAAATTGGGTCAACACAACGAGTTCGGGTTTGGTTCGAGTTTTAACCCAATCGGTTTCGTGTCAATCTGGTTCGATTTTTTCCTTGATCCATTGATTTTCGAATCGGGTTTCAACCATAAAATTCTTAGTCGTTTCGGATCAGGTCGAGTTTTGATAACTCTAGTTTGAGGTCCAGTATGACAAGTGAGTTTTGAAAGAACTAATCAATTTGCAAGTTTTTTTCTCAACTATAAAGGCCATACTACGTCCGTTATAAAAATTAATCATTTTTAACACTCAAACTTTGTTGTCAAAATACTATGTCGTTATGAAAAAGTAGTGTCTTAGTCTTGTAAATTTGTTAAGCCATGTATGTCATTTTAAAGTTATAGTTACCAATTTATTGGTGAGTTATAACTTACGAGGTTTGTTATTATATTTTGCAAGTTGTAAATTTTCTCTATTCATTGGTTACAAATTCAACATTGAAGAAGCAAATTCCAATAATAAAAACAATTTTTCCTGCAAACTGCTTGAAAAAATGTCAGGGGAGATTGTCAAAGTCATCTATTCATCTAGTTTCTTTTGAAGTTTAATGTTATCTTTGACTAGTCTAGCCAAAAATTTTAAGAGTTCAAGTTTATCATAATTAGAGAAGGAACCAAGAATGGTTTCAATAGTTACCTCACTGGATTGTTCCCTAATGGTTTCTCCTATTGCCATTGCACACATGTCTGATGATGCCTAGGATTCAAGACCATCATCCTCATTGTCTCTCCAAGTTGCGATGTATGCCTTCTTGCTAGGTCTCCTATGATAAGTTCCATGGGACAGTTTTTGACGAAGTTTCCTTTCTTGTAGAACTTGTAGCAGGTGACATCTGCGAGATCCTTCTCTGTGGGCTTGCTTTAGGGACTCTAGTTCCTTTGTGTATTCCCACATCTTTTCTTGAAATTTCCCTTTTTGTAGAAGGATCGGAGAGACTCGGTGACGAGCACGAGTTCCTCATCTCGTCCTCTTCTTACTCCTCGCATTGTTCCTGTACAGAGTTAAGCATCTTCTCCAACTTTAATGCAATTTCTTTTTGTGCATTGTCTTGATCCTTGTCTTCCTATGTCTTCTTCTTGTTTTCAGGATTTTCTTTGAACATTGTTCTCTTGCTTGCCCATTCGCCGGTTACTCCCATTGAATAGTTGCTGAACCTTCATTATGTTTGTGATTTCTTGCTTGGTGATCCCAAGCCCAACAAGCTTGGTGCATAGGGCTTCCAAGCGGGACGGATAGCTATAGACGGATTCTCCCATTGCTATGCGGAAATTGAAGAATTCCCTTCGAATATTCATTTGATGATCCTCTCTGAGATCGGAATAGCCGACATGCATTCTACTGGATGGCTTTCCACATTTCCTTTGAGGTTTCCAAGTTCGCCACCCTGTCACTGTCTTGCTCACACATTGCATTGTTGAGGTATATTTTAGCCTTGTAGTTTGCTTCCATGCATTTTCATTCGTTTTGTCCCCATTTGGAGAAGTCGTTGCGAATAGCTAGGTCGATTCGAAGTTCCCTACTTCGATGACACACCAGGCTTGGAAATCATGGATGCGCATCTAGTCCTTCATTTTGACTTTCCAATTCTAAAACCTTCCAACGACAAGCCTTGGAGGCTTGTTGTTCCCTTGACCGACTTGAGGAAGTTCTTGAGACATGTATACCTGCGAGACTAACACAGAATTCTAGAGCAAAACCTAGTTTGATACCAATTGTTGGACAGTGATGTGTTAGTAAATAGGTTCGGAACAAACTTTGAATTGTTCCCAAGGCAACAGAAGTAGGACAATCGCAAGTAACAAAACAGATAAGGCACAGTTCCTTTATATAGGAACCCCACTACAACCAACTAGTTATATGGGAAAACCTCTACCTCAGATTGGAGGATTTTGAACGATCTACTTGTTTTATTGATTGTTCCTTAGTTACAAAAGGCAAGACTCACACTTTTTTGTTCCTAGAAGTCACAAACTCTAGCAACACTAACGAGTCTTCTTAATCTATTTCCTAAGCAAACAACTCAACAAAGAGAAATAAATCAAACCTTACACCTGGACTTGACTATCACAATTCCCTTGCTTCTGAGAACCTTGGATTTTTCGTCGCCGAGATCGGACACTTGTCGCCGGAGACTTCTCTTGATTGCTCCGTTCTTCTTTCCTTGTTTTACTTAAGGCTTTTGTAAGTTCTGGGGAGAAGTGCCTTTCAGTGCACTATTCATTGGCTTATATACTTCTTTAGGCTTGGGCTCAATTCTTCATTTACAATCAATGTCGAAAATGCCCTTCTCTTGCTAGCCCAAGATGTCCTTTCTTCACATGTGACTTCATTTGAAATTGGTCAACTTCAAAGGTTAATCGGACCATTGCATCATTCGGCTCCGTCTGTTCCTCAGATTGTGCCTCTGCTTTATCTGAAACAGGATCCCGCGATTTGCACTGCACTGTCTGTAAGTTCCCATTCAATGGGAATCTCTCTCTCTCTCTTGAGTTCTTTTGACAATAGTTGCTTTCTTTCATTCAAACGACGTTATGTGCTCTGGAGTTCCTTTAACGAATGTCTTGTTCAATATGAAGTTTCCTTAAAATACTTGAGCATAAAACATTAGTTCTCATATAGTGTTTGTCATTATCAAAACTGGAGAATACATCGTTGTTCCGATGTTGTGGAATGTGAGTTCCAACAGCGTCCCAACAGTATTAATAAAAATATCATGTATTGTTGATATTAAATTCATGCACAAAATTTTATATTTTTTACATACATTTCATTTATAATTAAAACAACTCTCATAGCATACAATGAGAGGTCTAAGGTTCAAGTCTCATTGGAAATATTATGTTCTTTTCTTCTAAGCATTTACATAGACTTATTTAGTTAGGTAGAAACAATCTTACATTTTTTTGTTTACATTGTATTTGAAATTGGAACTACTTTCATAACATAATGGTTAGAATACATAGAGTTATTCAATTGAGTGAACAACTTTATGTTTTCTATACCAATCTAGACCTAATATATTTAAATATCAAATATTAAATAGTGGGTGATTGATAATATTTCAATCGGTCTATTATTTTCCATAGAACAATATTTCGAAGCCAAATTTTATTTTATAATAAAGAGAGGTTTATTATTATGGTCTTAATTATCCTTAAATTATAATTGACTTGGTAAAATTTAAGCCTCACGAATCTCAGAATTTTGATCAATCCTAAAATTAACGGGTGCGTCTATATATAAAAACTAAACTCGAATCTCTCTATCCTATTTGTCAATTTCTTAACTATACCACATAAGCTTCTTAATTTTTTTAAATTACTCCTTTACTCGTCATAATTTAGTATTTACAATCCTTAAAAATTTATGATATAATAATATTGCTAATGTTATTAATAATTACACATAATATATTATTAGGTGATATTTAATTCTTTACACACAAAATTAGTACATAATATCTCTACTATTTATCTTTATGAACAAAATTTTAATATTATATAGTCATATTAGAACGTAATATCTACTATTTCATCGTTATGGACATAAATTCATAAATTTTAATATTATATAATTTTTTAAGTTTTTACAATAATTAAATAATAATTGTAAGTAATATATTAGTACATGATCTTTGATTCTTTAACAATATGTAATGTGTACACACTATATTAGTACGTGAGAAACTTTAATATTATATAATTATATTAGTACGTGAAATATATGTACCTTAATTTTTTCTATGGTAAATATCAAACTATGAATAGGTGAAATCTCTATGATTTTATTTTTATGGACATAAATTTTAATATGGTTTTGCTATTCGTCATCCCTTATGTGTGAAGTGTCACTTTTATAATATTAAAATATATGTATAAATCTATATATGTATAATATTAATTTATTAGGTGTACCGCCACTTATTTAATTTTTAATAATTATCGATTTAGTATATGGATACTACATAAAAAAATTCTCAAGTTATAGTCGTGCATGGCACGACGAGGTCTTGCTAGTATAAAAGTAAAGTTGATAAGCCTTACCTAACCTCCACAACACTCAAACGTGTCACTCTTCAAATTCCTACCATTTCAACAGCCATTCATTACATTAATTATGGTTATTTATCATATTAAGGAAGTAATATTCAAACGTGATGGTATTGTAGAAACGGCTAAAGCCATTGCCACATAAATTCCTATATATATTTCAAGGCTTTCATGGGTAAAAAGAGCAAAAATTAGTTGTGTTTAATTTGGGATGGAGTTACGTAGGTATTTCGAAAATTTTATCTGTCCCTTTATATATTTTAAACGGTTGGCTAGATTAAAGTTTTTGGTGATCCGATTAGTTTAGCAGTCTACTAGTATGTATTCTCGTACCTTGTACGGTTTTTTCTTAAATAAAATATTAATAATAAAATATTTTCAAATATACTTATAATCGAGAAAAATAATTATGCAAATGCTTAAATATAAATTTTTGTTATGATCTACGTATAAAAATAAGATAATTTTCCTATTAACATAAATATTCTAGAATTTGTATGATAGCATAAAAAAATATCTTAATGATCTTCCTGTCTATCATATCCAAAAATAAAAAATTGTTTAATAATGAGATTTTCTATCCTATATTTTAAAAACATGGATAAGAATTTATTATATCCAAAAATAAAATATTATTTTTTACAAAAAAAGGGTGGTGTGGTCCAATCTAATAATGACATGTGTCGTTTAATAATTTTTTTAACCTCCGCTTTAGGTTATAATATAAGGGATTGAATGTTAGGAGAGGTCCAAAGAGGCATGGGACGAGAGAAAGGAAGGCTAATTTGCTCCCCATACACAAAAAAGAGGTTAATTTGTTGGTTCGTTCGCAGATTCTTTTTGTCTTATCGTTATTATTTATTAGCATCTCCATATCATCATGCTTTGATAATATTGATTATTTTTATTAAAATTTTAAAATATTATCTTGAATAATTTGTAATGAATATTATTATTTTCATATTATATTAGAATGGCACTCTATTATCTAAATTAAATTGTTTCCATTTTAAAATAAGATATTAGTTGGCAACGATAATTCTTTTTATGATATGCTATTTTGCATATATTGTTTTGTGAAACTGTCATCAATTTATATTGTTTAAAACCACTATTTTGATACTAATTATTTGTAATTTGTTGTTAGTGATCAGGAGAAAGTGGTGCTTATTGGATGTTGATCGATTTAATCTTGGATATTTTAGTAACATTGTCTATACGATTGCTTGTTGTTATAACAAGTTCGTACAAGACCTTGAATTACTTCTCTATAATATCGAATTGTGATTAGTTTTTTTCCTTTGTATTTTCAAATTTTTTATATCAATCATTTACAAATATATGTGTCGATTTTTCTATACATAACTTTTGAAATTTTGATTACGAACTCAATGGAATTTAGTAATGCCTTTCTTTGAAAAAATATGGTTTTAGTGTCAAAGGGATCTTGAAATTTCTTTTACTTGAAAAATAAATTGATTTGAATAGCGTTAATATCAATTATGCATGTATTTCTACGATGTTAGTATTGATTGAAGAAGATATGGGGATCGATGGCTTAGTGTGATCCACAACTAGCCCTCTCATCCTACATAGAAGTTAAGAGATTAAATAAGATTGCTCTAATCGATTACAAATCAAAAGATACTTTGTGCAAATTAAAAATACATGCTTTTCATGTGCAATGGAAATTTATAAAGCCTAATCTTAATAATATGAAAAGAGTTACTAAAAATAAATATATGTGAAAATTTTACCGCCTCTTCCCCTAGTATGTTTTAAGATCGATGGCAATGTCTTGACAACATCCAAATGGACAAACCGCTATCTTATTATTTTGTCGTTGAACAATAATTTTCTTACATTCTAACTCAATAAACACTTGATACAAATTTAATTACGAATAAAATAAGCAGAAACAAAGAAAAAAAAACTCCATGAAATTACTAGTATGCATCCTTTGACTTCCCCTCCGCCACCACACTTTCACCACCATCGGGCACCACCTCTGCCTTGGGCGCCGCCTTCCTAAACTTCTTATAAATATCACTCCGGTAGTACTTCCTCGTCCTCAACACCAGAATCAAAGATATAAACATAGCCGCCGCCGTGGCCGCCGTAATGATCAGAAAGGCCGGCTTAAAACACTGAACCCCATCACAATTCAACTCCTCCCCCTCTTTCCTCTCCAAACCCGAAGCCACCAGCTGCCTCAACGCCTCCTTATCATACAACCCGCCCGCAATCCTCACATTCAATATGTACCCTCCGACCGGGCTCGCAACGGGCCCGACATTAAACAACGTCGAGTAGTACTTGAGCCCGAAGATCTCCGAGATAATCGCCAACAACAGCGGCCACTGAGCCCCGTATGTGAACCCGATGATGACCGACGCCACGTAAAGCCCGTTGGAAGGCCCGAACGCGATGAGGAGGTGGCCGATGCACGATAGAAGCATCATAATCGTCATCATCAACGGCCTCGGGATCTTGTACTTGGTTAGAAAATACTCGGAGATGTAGCCCATGACGACCCGCCCAAGATAATTCCAAATGCTCACTAGGGACACAAATGTGGTTATGCTCTTGGCCGGGTACCCGAGCGACCTACCGATCTGCCCTAGATTATCTATGGCCGTCAACGTACCGCCCAACCCGCAAATCGTTACGATGAAAAGTATGATCATGTCAATGCTAAAGAGTGCTTGTAAGATAGTGTGGTCTTCTCCTCTCGATGGAGGTCGTAAGACGTTCTCGTACCACCTATCGACCTCCCTCGCGGGCTTTTCGGGCTCGGTTGGTGCTACTACGTCGATTTGAGAGTCGTTGTCTTTGTCGGTTTTCGGTTCTTGTAGGTATACTTTCTCCCTCCATAGAGTAATCTCTTGTTTGTAGACGGTGTAGAGAGGGAGGAGGACGAGGAGGACGACAACGACGGCGCTTCCAATGTAGGCGGATTGGGAGAAGGCGATTCGGGTTTCGAGGAGGATCATGACGAAGAGGAAGCCGGCGAGGCCGAGGGACATGTAGAGGAGCTCATTGAAGACTTTGACTTCCTTGGGGTTGGAGGCGGACTTGATGACGCGGATGGAGGCGATGAAGAGGAGGCAGACGCCGGCGGGGAGGAAGCCGATGAAGAGGATGAGGGCTTTGGGGTTTTGGAAGAAGATGGCGCGGTAGAGTTGGGTTATGATGGCGCCGCTTAAGCCCACGAAGCCCTTGAGGACGCCCAGGATTACGCCTCGTCCCTCCGGGAAGTTCACCACGCACGTCACAAGCGCTGCCGTGTTCGAGAAGGCCTACAATAAGAGTGACATATAGTATATTATAATTGATAGCTAGCTAGGCATTAATGAATGGATTACATAGATTGGACAGAAGTTGCGTTCATAATGCTTTCAGTTTACATTTCTTCCAGTACTTTACAGCTAGTGTACAAATCATGCAATTGGTTGACCCAAAATATCATGCGCGTAATTGGTTGACCCCAAAACAAATATCATGTACATGAATTTCAACTTCTCACATTCGATTTCAAATTATACATACTACTCTCTCTAAATTACTCTCAAAAGTCATTAATGTTATGATGTTTTAATATTCTACACAAGTATCAAAATGTGTATTTTGTCTTCAACAGCCAATTTAATTTCATCCAGAAGATATACATATTATAACGATAAATATATACTAACTAGAGAAACTTACATTTACAAAATCCGAAACAGTGATTAATCAATCAAATATATGATCTATCATGTTATTTAGTCGACGCAAATTCCCTGGTTCACTTTCGGTGTTTTATTTCTATGTTCTCTATTATAGGTGTTTCATTTCTATGCTTTAAATCCTCGGTTATTTACTAGGAAGAAGTAGCTATATATCTAGAAAAGTCTTGCTTACTTCTACCCTCCAAAAAAAGAAATTAAACTCTTGCTTGTACGAACGGAAATATATGAATTTTTTTACTTTAATTTATAAAATCAGAAAAACTTATTTAAGGACAATTTGGAATGAAGGGTAAAAGCTCTCAAAATGTTTGAGACGGATGTAGTTTATATTCTTAATTCTTACTTAATTTAGAAAGAGATGTTACTGAATTTGTTAATAATGAAGTAATTAATTAGATGCATACCGTGAAATTTGCACCGATAAGGATGTACAAACACATGTGCCAAACGGCAGGCTTAGCAATCTTGCCGGTGACGGCCAACCAAATCATGAAATAACCAAAGAAATTCATCCCCGCCCCGACGGCGAGCACCACCCACGGCGGAGCCACCTCCATGAGCAGCCCCGACGGGATTCCGACGGTGGTGCCCACATCCTTGAAGAACGAGATCCAATTGAGCGTGGTTTGAGTGTAGCCAAGGGAACTTTTAATGACACCGGAGTAGGCACCAAACATGTAGGTGGCCCCGGACATGGACATTATAAGTATGGTTCCAAACACCATGAACCACCGGCCCGTTAGGGCCTGTAGCGCGAACGACAGGGCCCCACCGCGTGGCCCACGGGCTCCTGGGCTTGTTGCCACCGCCATGGTTATGGGTTGGAAAGATGTGGAGTGTGTGTATGTTGTATGCTATGGTGTTGGTACTTGGTGTAGAGAGAGCTATATATTTATAAGGTGAAAGGCAAGTGTAGTTGACCGGCCCGACCCTTCCCGGTGAATCGGTGCTCAATAATTTAATGCGTTCGGTTGGGGATCGTGAGGGATTGAATCTCGTTTGTTTATTGGTTGCGATGATCGAATCGCGTTTGTTTTTTTTATTACAGCTGGCCTTTGAAAGGCTATTGATGGTTTGAATCTTTTATATTGGCGATGGAATTAAATTAACAAAATGCTAGATAACATAGGCATGACTTTGCAAGAAAGAAAATACATATATATATAAAAGTCTGATGGGCTAATTAACGAAAACGGTCTATATCCATGCGGATATGCGCAACAAACTCAGTTCATAATCGTAGATTTTGTCGATTTAAGCAAGACAAAAGTGAAATAGAACAAGATATATGATCAAACATAAACAAATACTGAGTTTCATAACAATTCAGTGATACATCTCACGAAACTCTCTCAAGAAAACATAGCTTGGAGCTCACACAGAAGTGTTCAATCAACAACTAAAAAAAGAAGTTATTTAATTTATAGTGTCGATTAAGCTAAACCTGGTTCACTAAGAAATGACCAATACGACTAAAACTAAATCAACTAGAGGAACAAAATTTCCCGCCAAAAGTGTAAACATAAACTCTCGTGTTTCAATTTGTCTATCCTACGCCTTCTTATCCTTGGCTCAAACTTGAGAGATATCAAAAGCTACATTTTCATATCCCCTCCTCAAGTTGGAACAATTTCAACGACCAACTTGTTGGAAAGTAAAATAGGGTACGGTGTTGATGAGTTAAAGCCATGGTCAACACATCTGTGATTTGCAAATTAAATAAAACCATTTTGCACTCACTCTCTCATGAAATGACAATCCAAGCCCACATGATTGGACTCTCATGAAAGCATGGGTTAGCAGCCAGTTGTCAGACAACTCGATTATCACAAAGCGGAGTAATTGGAGTCTCCACCTTTTTTTTCAAATCTGACAACTAATAATCCGGATATAATATCAACTATGTTGTGGTTGATGCCATACTCTTGTATTCAGCTTCTATTGATGACCTTGAAACTGTTGTTTACTTCTTTATCTTCCAAAACACAAGAGCATGTCCCAAATAAACACAATATCCTGATAGCGAACGCCTTGTTAAGCAAAAACCCCAATCAACATCTGAAAATCCTGTTAGCATCAAATTGATTTGCACTGTATAGGCCAAATTAAACCAAGTTTAGTTGAACCTTTCAAATATTTGAGCACATGTAACACTACTTGCCAATGAGGTACACGAAGTTGGGACATAATTAACTTAAATAGTGAACACTATAAGACACATCGGATCTAGTCAAGGATAGATACATTAATCTGCCCACCAACCTTCTATATTTCTCTGGATCAATCATCACCACTCCTTCATCTTGTCTCGTTTTAGCCTTGTTGTCAAGGGATGGCTCACTGGCTTGCAATCAATCATACGATTATCCTTCAAGATATCATTTATGTATTTATGTTGGCAAAAAGTTACCCCATTCTCATCTTTGTATAACTTGATACGAAGAAAATATCTAGCTACACCTAAATCTTTAATGGTAAAATGAGAACGCACATAATTTTTTTTTACATATGCTATCTCTTCACCATCATTACGAGTAATTAATGTCACCGACATATACGAACATAGCAATATAAAAGCATACCCTTCCTCTTCAACAAATAAAGAGTAATTAGAATGAGATTGTACATACCCCAAGTCCTTAAGGAAAGATGATAATTTCAAATTCCACTATCGAGATGCTTGTTTCAAACCATACAAAGACCTTTCAAGCTTGCATATTCTTCCTGGTTTACCCATGTTATATCCCTTTGGTAGTTCCATGTAGATCAAATGCCCATGCAAAAAGGCATTATTTACATTCAATTGATGTAAATACCAAACTCTTACAGCTACTAAAGGTATCAAAATCCTAACAGTTGAGACCTTTGCTACTAGGGAAAAAGCATGTGTATAGTCTTTTCCCAACTTCTAACTAAACCCCTTCACTATAAGTCTTGCCTTGTACCTCTCTATTTCCCCTTGAACTTGATGGTTGCTTTCCCGGGTGGCAATGAGGTGAGTATCCAATTAATATTCTTCTCCAAAGCAACAATCTCATTATTCACTACCTTCGTCCACTTTGGATAGTCCTTTGCCTCTCTATAAAATTGAGGTTCCATGACTGACATGACATTATCTAAAAAAGAAAAATACACTTGATTGATTCCACTCATCATATAATCAGTTTCCCAAGTTGGAGCAACTTTGAGTCTATCTGACCTCATAGGCATCACTTGATTTAGATCTCTACTGCTTTGAGGCAAAACCATTGATTCTATAACTGGTTATGTAGCACGAGAAGATGACAAAACTACATCACCCTCTTTGTATGTTTTTTCTTCTAAATTCACAAAACTTCTTCATTTTAGATTTGGTGACAATCTTACATCATTCTCTTCATTTCTCAGAACTTAATTCATTTGCTAATTGTTGTAAAAAACGTGTTGACTCTTCTCCTTGGTACCTTCCAAGATAGGAAATCTGTCCTTGTGGAGCACAACATCTTTGCTTAAGAAAATAGTTATACTATCAATATCATAAACCTTATAACCTTTAATTTGATGAATAACCTATAAAAATGCACTTTCTACATCTTGCCATGATCTTGTCACTAGGATTAGGTGCATTATAGGTATAACATAAACAACCTATAACTTTCATGTTATCATAAGAAGGTAATTTTGAAAATAGTACCTCATAAGGTTTCTTCCACTTGAGCACAAATGAAGGCATCTTGTTGATAATATAGCAACGGGTACACATTCTCCCCAAAAGCTCCTAGGCAAACTAGGTTGTAGTTTCAAGGCTTTAGTAATATTCAACAAGTGATGATGCTTTCTCTTAGCAACCCCATTATGTTCAGGCCTATGCACCATACTTTTTTGATGAACAATGCCAAATTCAACAAACAAAGCTTAACAATCCCTATTGACTATCTTTATCCCATTATCATACCTAACTATCTTTGGAATAACCCCAAATTGAGTCTAGACATGCCTGATATAGGCGTTCAAAGTCTCACATTCTTGTTGTTTTCTTTGCAACTAATATGTCCCAGTTGCTCTGCTATAATATTCCATAATTTTTAGAAAATAACTCTCTCCATTTAAACCCCCCACTCGAAATGGATCCCATGAAATAACATGTATGCGATCAAATAATTTTCTAAATAAGAAGTGCTAGCTAGGAGGAGAAGGCAATTTATGAAATTGGCTAAAGAACAAATTTCACATACATAACTGTCATGCAAATCTCTCTTATAATTAGAATTATGTAATATTTTTGACATTCCTAATTTTTTATGCAACAATTCAAAATCATAATTGCCAATAGTAGCACAACTATAATGCTTATCAAAATCTAAATGCATAAAAACTAAAGTTCTGACATTTCCTTCACCATTCTTTGACGTGATCCTTAAAATTCCTCCTGGTCCTTGTCCTATATCAACATATTTTTTACTCAAAAGGTCTTGTAGAATACAAGAACCCTTGTGAAAATGTGCAACCAAATTCCCAAAAGTAACTAACTTACTAACTAATAGCAAGTTGTATCTTAAATCTAGTACATATAGCACATTTGTCAAAGTCAAGTTCTCATTCAACTTGCACATATTTGGCACTACCATCTGGCAAAACAATGTGAACAGGATATCTAACACTCTGTGGGTTCAACAACATATCATCTGGCAAAACAATCCAGTCCTTTGTGTTATGTTGTGTTGCATTCAAAATAGAATCGTAATACTTGCAAAATGCATGTTCTATTTGTCCTTCATGCCTCCATACCATGATAGTTGCTTCTTGAAGTTGATGCTCCACCTCTTGAAATAACTTATCCTCCCTTGGTAACAACATTCAAAGCTTTCTCCAATCTAAAATTCTTCATCACCTCTTGACAAACACTTGACAAAGATGATACTACTTGCATAAGTTGCTAATCCGCTCCACCTCTTTGCTTATTTACTCCACCATGATCAAGAGGAGTTTCACTCCCATTTTGTCTCTCACTTTCAACATTGTTGACTATCTTATATCATCTTCTAGCTTTTTTTCTTTGTACCAATCTGGATATCCTATAAGCTCAAAACAACTCTCTTTGATATGTCTTTCCTCCTTGCAATGATTTCTATTATAATCTCTTTTCTCATTAGTATAGCCATTGTTCCTTCCATTTTCACCAATTGTACCACGATTTCCACCATCATCCTTTCCCATTTCTAGAATTATTCCCTTGAATAGCCATAAAAGTAGAAGAGTCGCCAGAAACCCCACTAGTTACATGTTTTGAACCTCAACTTGCAAGACTATCTCATAGACTTTGCTAACATGTGGCAACGGATCGATGACTACAATTTGACTTTTCACATTTTCATATACACTATTCAGCTTCATTAGAAATTCCATCAGCCTAATTACCTTCTCTTGCTCATGAACCTTAGCAATCAGATTACATTTACACTTTTCCATAATTCAACACTTGTAAACATGTAATGTAGCTAAGTTTGACAATTCATCCCAACAACGATTCATGTTACAATAATAAAGTATCACAAGACAATGACCTTGAGTAAATTGAGCCAACTCTTGTTTGAACTAGTAGATTAAAGGTCCATTACTTTTGATGAATCGTTCATAGACTTCCAACCATAAAGCTCTTGTCGAATCCATGTTGACAAAACCACTAGAAATCTTTGATGTCATCGAATTGATGATCCAATATGCCACCATGAAATCACATCATTTCCAATGCTCACACACCGTAGAACCAACTATTGGATTTACACATGTCCTATCGATGAAGCTGAGTTTCATCTTAGCCATGAACGCTCACTAAATTTTTCGACTTGGGAGAGTGAAATTTCATCAATCAAACAATGTGGTTGTCAAAATCATTCCAGGAAAATCCGAATTGGTCAACATTAACAGATTCATCATATGCGCCATCAACGCCGATTGATAAGCTTCCTTCTCCTCCTCTTCTATTGCCATAGCTTCTCGAAAAACAAGATCTTGGTGGGCAATCTTTGATAAGATATTAAATCTCGGTGGGCAAGTTAAATGGGGGACATGGGTTGTTCGTGCGCACATGTATTTATAGGGTTGTAATTGTGCTAAGTCGAGCTTTAAATTGTCTAGGCTCGGTTCAATTATTAATAAGCGAGCTCAAGCTTAAAATCTTGTTTGCGTTTCTATGTTAGGCCCGTTACTCGCACGACAGCTAGCTTAACGGTCCACCAGACTTTATCATGGTATTAGAGCAAGTTTCGATGTGGGTTCTTTCCTAGAGTCCTTGGGCTTGCCGACTTCATGAGCCTATTTACACAAGCCGCCCAATAAAGGAGCGAATTGGTCCCGAAAGGTGGTGGTTTGCGAGCCTTGAGGGATTATTTAGACTTGTCGGCCTTGTGAGCATATTTAAACAGTCCGCCCAATAAAGTAGTGACCAACCCAAATGTGCCGACGGTTTGCAAACCTTGAGGGATTGTGTCCAAGTGACAAGCCTAGGTAGTTGTCATATGAGGGGCGTGTTGAGAGGTTCTCACATGGAAAATTTGGAACTAAAAATACCTATTAAATAATACGTTACTCCACCTATTACAATATGGTTTTAACTTAGATCCTCAATGAACTTGTATGTTAGATCTGTTACTCGCACGACCCCCTAGCTTATCGATGGTCCCATCGCACTTTATCACGTCTTATACCTATTTCACGATTACAAAATGTAATCTAATAAATTATGTGATACACAATAGGGTTGTCCAACAAATTGATTAGACGACCCGTAAAAAAATAAAGTCGACTCGTAACTCAGCTCGTAACCTGTTCTACGGGTTATAAGTTTATAAGTCTCTACAAATACGATTAAAAATTAAAATGGACCTATAACATGCATGCAAAATTCAACCTCCTAACCGCAAGTTATGTTGCTTCCAGCTGTGTACTCTACAAATATCTCATTCAAATATCGTTTGTAGGTGCACATCTTCTTTCCTTATTAATCAATTCGGGAGTACCGATTAATTGACTAGCTAGTTGCTTGTTAAGATCGACTGCACATTTGAATTCATTGACGTTTACTAATTCCTTCTAAAAAAATTTCACAAGATCATACTTTGGGAACAGAAAATGCTACACTATAAGATCCTTAAAATAGAAGTGTATCTTTTTTTAAAGATTACAAATTTATTTTTCCTATTATTAATAGGGAATCTCTTACTAACAACTAATTTTTTTTTAAACATTATAAATTTATTTTTCCTTAAAATAGAAGTGTATTTCTAGATATATAGTACGTACAGAGGAACTAAATAATTTTTTTTTTCTATTCGTGCCCTAACACATGTTTAGCAATGAATGAATTGGGTGATCATTAAAATTCATTGGCCTTGAAATGTAGGAGTACGTACTTGTACTAATTTTCATAATTGTACATTAAAAACTATATTGATGAAAGGTTAAATTGATTACTTCTAGGAAATTAATTACGGAGTAAAAGACTCAAGCATTAATTTGATACACTTGATTTAATGGACATGTAAAATTCAAAGGAATAAAAATCAACACAAAGGAATTAGGGAGTAAGGTGTATTCAATCTTCATCAATGGAAGTACGCAATGAGAGAAAAGAGAGGCAACTCAGAAAATTTTAATGAAGAGGAGGGGGGGGGGGGGGGGGGGGGTGAACTTAGAGATTGAAATTTACATCAAACCTAAAAGGAAAAAACCAATATTATTAATTAAATTTTAGATATGGTGATTAGTTGTTACTTGTTAGTAAAAGATTCCTTTCTTAATAATAAGAAAAATAAATATTGTATCAGTCTGTAAAAAAATCTAGGCTGTGTGATAATTGTCATGATAGTGCATGTAAAAAAATTCCGGTGTAAAAAAATCTAGGCTGTGTGATAATTGTCATAGTGCATGTAAAAAAATTCCGGTAAATCTATTTGAACTTTTATATTTTTTTTATAACTCTTGTCAAGATGTACAATAAAAATCTAGGCTAGGAATTCAAGGTTAACTATGAACTTTGAATGGAAGATACATAAAAAATAAAAATAATGCGATGTCCTTGTTGTCTTGTGCTGTAATTGGTTATGGCTGATCAAGTAGTAGATTGCTCGTCTCCCAATTACTCCGTCTTCTTCATTAATTTCACATCATACGATTATTTTTCCTATTACTATTCAAAAAAATAACTTTAATTAACTATCATATATAATATCACGGTAGTTTGATAAAGATCTGTGTGGCGTGAAATGCGGGATCTGAATAGCTGTCATGAGCAGCAGAAGAGGAGCTTGCCTGGCATTGAGCTTACCGGGCAACATGGTGCACAATTTTACCTTTAAAATTTGCCTCCACCGTATATCCTAATCAATTAGTCTAGTGGGATAATATGCTAAGCTCTTAAACATTTATTAAAAAAACTAAAATTCGAATCTCCCTGGTGACGTATATGAAAAAACTGAATTGGAAGATTCGCACCTAACAATAGGCTTTTGTAGCACCAGAATAGAGATTAGTCAATTAAACTTAGTTCCTAATTAATAGAGATTTTTAGTATTTAAAATCTACAATTGATGTTCCGTGAAACCTGTTTTTTTAGAAAGTGGAGGTTTTAAAATATTTTAAGAAGGTTTGCGTTTTGGACAAATCTAACGCATAAACGCGAGCCTTGCTATAGTGAGGTAACTCAAGTCAATCACCAATCTAAATCTGTTTACACGTTATAATAAATATAATACACAAAATAACCAATTGAATGATAGAATTTGAATACGAAATATATGTATATGCAAATAGATAATGAATTTCAAGAACACAACAATGATTGTTTCATGATTTCTCTTAAATTTTGATGATAACAAACTTAGTTGGTATAACTTGCTTCTACATGTAAGTGTTTGAGGTAAACAGGTACATAGTCACAAGTGACAAAACATCGTGAGGAACGATGGAGGGAACGAGTGACAGATTTAGGAAGCACGTCTCGAACGGAACGCGACTTTCTATAAATGGCAAGTTACCATATCTTCTGCGAGCAATCTTCTACGAAGATTTACAACTGTAGGCGGTTGCTTAAGGAGATAAAAGAGAAGATAAGATCAATCTTCACACGATCTTATCTAGGAAAATTCGAGATCATTCGGTTTTGGAAAAGATCGATATGGTTGAGGATCCGAAATCACAAAACAATACTTTTCCTTATTGTGTAGGATTTGTTAAGTGGAATATCAGCGTAATTAGGCAAGAATTACGTGTGAGATTAGACTTAACTTATCTTATAAATAGCTAGGTTTAGCTAGGGTGAAAAGTGTGGTTGAAGACGACGAACTTGGAGAGAGAGCTTTTCAAGTGTACGAGTGTGTGGTTTTTTCGGTGAAGAATCCACAAGTAAGCATTGTTCTAAAAAACGGTCTAGGCGGCCGCCTAGGCGCTGGGCGGTGGTCCACCGTTCCGATTTTGCCTTGGGCGGCGTTTTGGGCGGCTAGGCGGGCGCCGAGGCGGGCTAGGGTGCCTAGGCGGGCTAGGAAAGTTGTGCGAGCTAGGCGGGCTAGGCGGGTTAGGCGGGCTGGGCGGCCTTCTAGGCGGGCTAGGTAGCCTTCTTGTTAGCTTGGGCGGACTCTAAGAACGTTCTAGGCTTGAATTTATACAAAAACATTATAATATGATTATTCTTTATTTATATATTCTTACTAATTAGAAATAATAATCCTATATAAAAAAATTAAACCAATCCGCCCAAATTCCGCCTAGGCCCCTGCCTAGCCGTCTAGGCGCTAGGCCCCAGTCCACCGCCTCGCTCCTGCCTAGCGTTTTTTAGAACACTGCAAGTAATTCAGTAGTTTACTTTTGATTTAGGTTTACACTTAGGATTGTAGAAGACTAGTTGGTTGAACTTTGGTTGTTGCCTTAGTTACCTGAGAACTTGACTTGCCTTGTAATCGTTGAAACTTAATAAAAGTATTCTATTGAAAATCCTCTGAGAAGGAGTCTCAGGGTTAGAGGTTTTTCTTTCTACGACTTGTTGGTCGGACAGAAGGTTTCCTCTATAAATTCTGTGTTCTTATTGGTTATTTCCGCTGCTCAGGGAACCTTACTAGTTCCCTGACTTGTTACTAACGCGTCACGATCCAACATATATGTATATGCAAATAGATAATGAATTTCAAGAACACAACAATGATTAAGCCTTCGCTTCTAAATTATAAATAGAATGAGATTGTGAACTTTAAAAGGATGAATCAATGAGACTATGAGAGTGGTTTATTAATTGGCTAGAGTTTTCTTCTTCCTATCTTTAAGGTATTGGGCCTATTAAATATATTTGACTTCTATCTTTAAAAACCCTTAATTACTTTTAAATATTAATTACCTAGTTTATTAATTAGTTTATAACTACTCTCCTTAGAAGTGCTATGAAAATTTACAAGTATCAAGAATTAAACTTTATACATTGATAAATACTGTGTATAATAAGAGAACAAGGATTAATTTGATAACAAATATTAAGGGCTTGTTTGGTTCCCATTTCTGGGAATTAGGAATGGGAATGACCCATTCCAAAATTTCTGTTTGGTATTGGAGTAAATTGGAATCGATTTCATACCAAGAAATGGATGATTCCAAGCTCAATGAAGAAATTCATTCCACTACAAAAGAAGAGGTATGAGTCATTCCAATATCTTCACTTTCCTAAGACCTTTTTCCAGAAATCATACACCACACGACCCTTCCTTGTGGTGACCCTTCACAAAGTGCTGGCGCCATTGCTGGGAGTGTTGACCATGACATCGAAGCTTTGCCGCCATCGTCGGGTGTCGAATTCGTACTCTTTCTCCAACATCTCCTTCTTCCGACCTTTTCCCGAAACTGTACATACACCACACCACGAGCGCCAACACCATCGCTGGGAGTGTTGACCATGATGTCGGAGCTCCGTCCCCATCGTCCATTGCTCAATTCATCCTCTCTTTATACCAAAACCATACGCCATCAACGTATTCTCTCTTAATCATCTACTCTCTCGATCCCCCCACCAACCTCCGATCTCGGAGTTAGCCGCTGAAATACTAGCCCATGCCACCCCATCCCCCCTTTCTGGCCATTAGAGAGTCCACCAATGATGATTATAACTCACCTCTCAATTAAATCCCAAAATCAATTTATACCTAATTTTTCTCATTTTATTCTAATTCCTCATTCCAATCCGATTCCAAATTTGTACCAAAAGAGGCCTTAAATAATTCAATTTTGCAAAAGAGAAATATATTCCACCCAAAACAGATCTCTGAACTCGAAATAATTCTATTCACACTCGTCAAAATATAAATTGAAATAATAATTAGAGTAGCTATAATTTGATTCCAATTGATTGCATTGACTTGAAAACTAATTACTTTCAGGTCCCCTATGAAATCAAGGAGGTGAGAGATCCATAACTATATACGAAAACATATGGTTCAATACGACAAAAGTTTTCGAGACTGTTGGTACATGTTCAAATTGGATGATTAATGATCCACCTGGTTCCACACACTAAGAAAAAAGAAAAGCATTAGGTTCAAAATATGGGCTACAACATTGAATGTTATCATCTACGATGCATATATGTATGTATGGGCTGCACGTAAACGAAGCTGACTTTTATAACCATGTTAAGTGTAGCATGAGAACTAGATTGAAGTGGGGGAACTATTGAGTGGCTAGGAGACTGCGTACGTGTTAAGAATTGGATTGATATTTGTAACACCTAGATTTCCGTAGGTTGTATATATTTCATATCTCCCTCCGTTCAGATTATATTTTCTTTTTAAAAAAGTATCCTTAGAACGTACCTACACGTATAAAATGGAAGTAGGGCTGGACATCATCCGCGGTGACCGATCCATCAGTTTCACCCGACCCAATTATACGGGTAAAAAACCGTAGAAAAGCGGGTGACGGGTCGGATATGGGTGAAGTTTTACACCCGTTTAACCCGACTCATCACCCACCACCCGTTTCACCCGCCAACCACCCCTAAAAATTTATCCTAAATTAAAATGAAGTTTGGTTTTTTCTTAAAAGAAAGTTTGGGACTTGGGATCTTTTTGTAAAAAAAAGTTTGGTTTTTTTTAAATATTAAAAAACTATACATGCCCATATGTGATATGCGGCTATGCCCCAAACGACCATACATAATTCTCAGCCTCTCCCTTCTCACTTCTCAGCTTGGGTTTCTCAAGAGCGCCACTCGCCTACACCAGCTCGATCCGCCACTCCGCAACCTCTGTTTAATACTCTCGTGCCGCTCACCCGCTCTAGTTCGATCACGCCCGTTCGTGGGTGACGGGTCACCCGCTTCACCCGCGGGTGACGGGTTGGTCGGATACGGGTGAACGGTTCCGCGGGTGATGGGTGGGTCGGGTGATAAAATTTATTTCGCGGGTCGGGTAGTGGAAGGGCTCCACCCACCCATGACCAGCCCTAAATGGAAGTATAGGAAAAAAAATGTAGATTAAAGTAAATGAATATAAGTAATAAATTTGGTAAATTTTGTCTGAAATAAATAAATAAATTTGAATAAAATTGTGAATTAAGAAGATAATTGATCTAAACATTGGATGTAACTTTTTTAGTTGTATTAGTCACTAATGTATATCGCTTGGAATAATGTGGGCATTTAAATGGAAAAGTTAAGTGGCATTTGAAACTTGCTTGTAAACTAGTGTAGAAGCCAATTAAGCTCAATAAACGTTGGTCCTCTTAGCTAGGAAAGCGAGATGTTGTAATAGCAACCTTGCATGATACCCTTTATGACACGCACTAGTTGATTGATAAAAATGTATGCATCATGATGTGTTAGTGAGTGATTTATACGTACCTCTCCATCATTGTATTTTTTCATGAAATTTCGCCAATTGAATATTTGACGAAATGGCAAATATGGCCCAATTGGAGAGAAAGTGTTGAATATTATTAATTTAGGGGCTGTTTGGTTATCGGGATGGGGAATGAGGTATCGGGTTTTGAAATGAAAACCCAATACCTAATGTTTGGTATGGTGATTTTCAAACCCAATAGGTATCGGGTTCTCATACCCACCCCTTACCATGGGTTTGAAATTTATTCCTACAAATTCCCTATTCATTGTCTTCAACCTTCTATCCCTTCTAGTCCATTCCCGTACCTTCATTTATTTTTTTGCAGATTCAAACATTACAATTTAAAAAGTGTCCAACTGAGTTTAAAAACAGAATCAGAAATTTATGATTTTTGGGCTGCTACTCCAACACCATCTTCCCCCCAACTCTTCCTTAATTGCGTTCTTTTTTCCTAGATTCAAAATACAGAGATTTTTTTTCGCAAATTCAATTTATCATGTAGTTTTCAATTTTACAAAATTGTACATAGTATACACATGGAAGAAGGATAGTAGGGTGAAAAATAAAATGCCAAAAAGAAATGAATTAAGTTGAAGAAAATGGAACAGGTACAAAGACGTAGAAATGGACATGGGAGGGAAATAAAGATGATAAAGGAGGCTGCCCACTTTAACCTAATTTGATCCCTAAATTTTTTTACCAAACACTCAATATTAAATATAAGATTTTAACCCCATACCCATTCAACCCCATACTTCATTCCGATTCCATATTCAAAATTATACCAAACGCCCCCTTAACGTCATCAAAAAATACTTGGTAAATAGGTAGCCATATTTTTCTTAGGATATCGATCAATTAGCTTAATCTAATGACACGGTTTTTTTTATTGAGTTTATAAATTATAATCTATATACTAGCCAGTCTGATGAAAGAAATACTCCGTATAATATAGGGGTTTATTTTCTAATACAAAAAATTAAGCTAATTAATGTTTAAGGTTTTCCTGCCCCTATCTACTGGGAGTATATACAATTGATTTTAGGCGGATTTGCAAGGGTACCCTTTGCACAAAAACAGTTTGCAAAAGTACCCCACATTATAGGAAATTGCAAATCATGCATTTTTGGCATTTATGCAATTTTATTTTTTATTATTTTATTGTTTAATTATTTAAATTTATATTTGTAATGTTTTTTAGAAATGAATTATTGAATTCAAAAAATTAAAATTATAAAACAAAAATTGTAAAAATAAATAAATAAAAGGCATATGAAAAGATATTTGAAAAGATATTTTAAAGTGATTTATTAGTTATAATATACGGAAACTAATGAGGAAAAAAAGGAAAAAAAAGTCAAGGATATGGAAAAGATCCTAATGGGTTGAGATTTCCGTAAAAATCTAGTCGGGCTAGATGTTATACTGTCATGCTTGTGTATTCTACTGTCATACCACAATATGCTCCTGTCACGGACTTAAAAAGAAGAAGGAAATTGCTAACGAATTAGATTTATTACGGAATCTTTTCTATCTTTTATCTTATTAGATACGAATCTTAATGCAAACAATAATAACCAATTATTCTACATAAAGATACAAAATCTTTTCTATCCAGTCTTATTTGTTCATTCAGTTTTGATATACGAACAAACGTAGAGGCACATTGAGTTCTACCATGGGTAAGTATTATACGATTGAATTGTTTCGATAATCATTTATTGTTTCTAAGTGTTACGATTGAATTGTTTCGATAATCATTTATTGCTTCTAAGTATTACGATTTGTGTATTTTCAGGTCGAAACAACATATTACTTACGTTAATTACAAATGGTGAATGGAATGTCTTGGGAGATAACTGGTCTAATGAAGGGGGGCAAGAAGGCAATAGCACTCGTTGTATTCGATACTATAAAATTCGAATCCCTTAAGGATAAAATAGTGGAGAAACTATCCATTGATTGTGAAAAGTAAAATCTACATCTGCACTATGTGTTGCCCATAAAGGTAAACCTTCCACCCTTTGAAGTTAATGGTGAAGATGATCTTGAAGCCTACAAATTTTTGAATTCAAAATCATCAAAAGAGGGGATATGGCTGATAGATCTGTACACAAGCATTAAGGATAAGAAAAATATTCAGTTTATGGACGAGGGTGTTGACAGGAAAGTCTTTGAGTTTCAAACTCCAAACTCTATGCAAGAGATGAGAGTCTCATCAAGTGCACCTCTTGTAAGCCAGTGTGACCGAACACCGATTAAGCATGACAAGACTTTAGATGAAATCATCGACGGTGATAATAATGTCTCCTCTTATGTGGGTGTCAAGAAATTTGAAAATGGTGACAGGATCCCTAAAGACAGTGACAGGTTAAGAAACAAGAATACTTCCCCGATTAATTTCGTATCATTGAGCAGCGATGAAAACCTGATCTCTAATTTGTTTAGTTTGTTAGAAACATATTTGTTGAATTTTTTGTTACTATTGATGGACTTGTGGACATTAATATTCTATTATGGATGAATACCTGATCTCTTTTACGTTTTTAATGAATAATATGTAGGTACTTGAAGTCGGTGACTATGATAGTAAAAAGACTGAGTCAATTTGAAGCTGAAGTAAATGATGGTACATCTAGGTCCGAAGTGAATCTCCATGCTCGGACATGTGATTGTAAGGTATTCCAAATTGATCAAATTCCTTGCACTCAGGCCATAGCTGCAGCAACAGATAGGGGTGTGGATCTTGCACAATTGTTTCATCCCTTATTGAAGAATGATAAGATGAAAGAAGTGTATAAGGAAACTCTGCATTTATTTTCCTCCGGTTGGGTGTTGGGAGATTCCTCCATCGGTTACTGTAATTACCTGCCATCCACCGCAAGTAAGAAGGACTGTTGGAAGACCTAAGACAAATAGGTTTCGTGCACATTGGGAAAAGAACTGGTCTAAACGTCGTTGTGGGAGGTGCAAAGGTTTGGGACATTACCAGAGCAGT
Organism: Fallopia convolvulus; assembly: GCA_964016875.1. Lineage (NCBI taxonomy): Eukaryota > Viridiplantae > Streptophyta > Magnoliopsida > Caryophyllales > Polygonaceae > Fallopia > Fallopia convolvulus. The sequence goes on along the minus strand of OZ024732.1, from coordinate 46,852,604 downwards.
TGTACAAGGCCTCTGCCGTGATCAGATGACAATTATAACTAGTTTTTTTAACTTATTGTTTACTTAGACCATGTTTGTTTTGCTATATTTGAAACATATTTTTTAACTTATTGTTTACTTAGACCATGTTTGTTTTGCTATATTTGAAACATATATTTTCTTGATGGATTTATTTGCTTTGCATGGATTGATTTGGTTAAGGTTAATTTATGAACATATTTACTTAACTTATTGTTTCCTCCGATTTTAATGTTGTGCTTTACAAGTACTTATAAATTGATGACTTAAATTTGAATTGCCTGTTCATAGGAGTAAAGGTCTACTGTCGTACTTCATTCATTATCTTGTCATCCTTTGCCAAAAGTCCTCTTATGTAGACGGTTTCTTGTCATTCCTTTTTACTTGTGAAACGTCTATCTGGTCAACCTTTATAAACTTATTGTCACATTATAATTTGTGTCCTGTCACCCTATAAGAAAGTTAAACATGGATTGATGTTAGCTTCATTTGAATTCCAAATTCATATGAGAAAAGCTATACTGTCACACTTTAAGAATTTTTACTGTCATCATGCAACGGTTATCTTGTCACCCTATAAGAAAGTTGAACATGGATTGATGTTTGCTTCATTTGAATTCCAAATTCATATGAGAAATGCTATATTGTCACACTTCAATAATTATCTTGTCATCATACAATTTTATCCTATCACCCTATAAGAAAGTTGGACATGGATTGATGTTTGCTTCATTTGAATTTCAAATTCATATGAGAAAAGCTATATTGTCACTCTTCAATAATTATCTTGTCATAATACAATTTTTATCATGTCATCCTATAAGAAAGTTGAACATGGATTGATGTTAGCTTCATTTGAATTCCAAATTCATATGAGAAAAGCTATATTGTCACACTTCAATAATTATCTTGTCATCATACAATTTTTATCGTGTCACCCTATAAGAAAGTTGGACATGCTCTTGATACATAAAAAATAGTATCCTTAAGGTTGAAAAGAGCCATAACCTGTATCAATTTCCAGCACACACAAGAAATTGAAAGAGTCGAAATAAAGTTAAAAATAGTGTCATTCATTGAAAGTCACAAACCAAGGCACAAACTAAGTTCACATAATGATCAAAACTAACATCAAGTTATCCACTAAAGTGGATTACTAACATCAAGTTATCCACCATAGTGGTTTACTAACATCTAGTTAACCACCAAAAATACATGAAGCCGGCCTGGAGGCTGAGCAGGTGCACAACCACGCATCTGTCATATAGCGCCAAGGAGCAGCCCTCCCCTTCGGGGAGCGCTAGCTCAACCCCCTCGGGCCAGGCGAAGTCCTTGGAGATCTCCGCGAGGTCTCTTTCGGATCCGAGGACATGGGTATCCGCTGCTCGAGGTCGGGCGGAACACTGGACACAGCATCGGTGATGTGCTCCGCAAAAAAGCTTGCCAGATCGTTGGAGTCAGACGACCTCACAATGAAACCAGCCACTTCCTCATCAGAAATCGAGGACGAGGCCATTTCAACACCAGACGAGGCGCGAAGTCGGGAGAATCCCGAATTAATGGATACGTTAGAGTCACTGGAGGAAGGATCGTTGAAAACCAACGAGGGAGACCTCGGGTTCTGAGAGTCACTGGACTCGACACTCCCTACAGTCTCGAAGGCCTCCTCGTAGAACCTCTCTTGAACTTTAAACACGAGGCCTGGTGGAGGGCTCAAAGGGGCTCCTTTAGGCATGAAAGAGCGACGTCCAGGCCACGAGAGGCGAACACCTGGAAAAGAAAAAGGGTTGAGACATCGAGGAGAGCCACAAAAAGATTACGCGAGGTGATAACGGGAAGAAAACACGTGGCACCCTAGGGCTACTCTGACAAGATAGGACGACTGGGGAAGAATTTGAAGCGCCAAAAAGAGGAAAGAGGAGGTGGAATGGAAGCCACCGGTGGAAACCCAAACGTCCCGTCAGTCGGGCATCATGACGTTTGGGTTTCCAAGGAATTCGAATTTCAAAACAGCGAAGGGTGTGCAGAAACCCAACTGCCGGTTGGCAAACGAAAGGTTCGAAGGCATGGCGGTCGCCACCCTCGCCCCACCGTTTTCGCCGTCGTGACGCTGGCGCGAGACGTCGAAAAGCAAAGGGGTCGCAGAAACTCAAATTGAGTGTCCTAAACTCAATTTACGTATGACAACTTTAAGCAATCAATAAACTCCTATATACAAGCAAATATATTTGGAAAGAACCCAATTGAGTGTCCTAAACACCTTGTGAAGCAAGCGAGTATGTTATTTTCTGTTTTAGCAGGAACTATACATCTTCACACTGGCCGAGTTTGTACTAAAAATTGTCATCCTTTGTCAAAAATCCTCTTATGTAGATGGTTTCTTGTCATCCCTTTTTACTTGTGAAACGTCTATCTGGGCACCCTTTCTAAACTTACTGTCACATTACAATTTTTATCATGTCGCCCTATAAGAAAGTTGAACATGAATTGATGTTAGCTTCATTTGAATTCCAAATTCATATGAGAAAAGTTGTACTGTCACACTTCAATAATTATCTTGTCATCATACAATTTTTATCCTGTCACCCTATAAGAAAGTTGGACATGCTCTTGATACATAAAAAATAGTATCCTTAAGCATGAAGGGAGCCATAGCATGTATCAATTTCCAGCACACACAAGAAAGTGAAAGAGTCGCAATAAAGTCAAAAATAGTGTCCGTCATTGAAAGTCACAAACCAATGCACAAACTAAGTTCACATAATGATCAAAACTAACATCATGTTATCCACCAAAGTGGATTACTAACATCTAGTTAACCACCAAAAATACATCTACAACACTTCCCAAAAACAATAAAGTCAACCTAAACTAGTTTCACAACCAAAGAACTCAAGACGAATCCCATTTGAAGTACCATATGCTCTCTGCCAAATAACTTCGATATCCATCTACTAACTTGTCCTCAATGACCGAGATATCAACATTCTTAGCGGTTAGTAACTCAATGTACTTGATGGTGTACACCCCGCAGTCACCCCTACAAAACAAAAATATATTTTAGTATAACTTTATATAAAAATAACAAAATTTGATTCAAACTGTGAGATATTGAATTATAAATTGATTTCGAAACTCAATGTACTTACCTTCGCTTGGTTTGCTTCAATGTTGTAATATTTGGATCCAACAACTCTACTATTTCATCCTCTACTAAAGGATTTATCAGATGCTCTATCATAACCTTCAAAGAAATAAATTAACTGAATATATTAAACGTAGCTTAAATTGCTAAACCTCTTCTGTTGATTTAATTTGTGTACGTACACACATGACTTGATCACTAGTGGTGTCCTTTTTTAAATTTGTACTCATCAAATTTGTTCTCGATCATCATTATATACGTAGCCATTAATATTTTCAAAGCAATTTTAAAGACATTGTAGGCTTACAAGAACGCCCAAAAAAGAACAAACTTTTTACATGACTTAACTAAGAGATTTAGGGCACTTCAAGCAATTAAAACTTTGAGAAATTTAGGGATAAAAAGACATATTATACCTTAGAGATCTTTGATTTACACTGTGGGATGATTTCGCAGTAGAAGAAGTTGAAACGTCGATTGTTTTGGAAGAATCAAATGCCCAGTGGAGGTTGGAGTTAAACAAGGACAACTGCTGACGCTGCTTGACCAATATGCTAGTGGTGGGAGACTTGAAGGTCAATAGGCATATACTTTAACAATTGGACATATAGGGTGAGGCGCTATTTGGTCTGGACTAGCGATGGGGAAAGGAAATTTCATATACCTTGAGAGTAAAGCGTAGGCGAAGTTTTAGGTTCGATGTTCACAAGACCGAGAAGAAAGTGATAGCTTCAACCTCTGAGTGATTTGTTCTTCAACTCTAGATTGTAAAGCGTAGACGAAGTCTTTCACCCTATATTGTAGTTGTCAGCATGATATGTTCTTTAACCTCTGAGTGAATTTGCAAGCTTTCGAGAGAGAAGACTGGTGAGAGAGAGATTCAACTGAGAGAGGCGAGAATCAGAAAACTACATCTTAATTAGGGTTTCGATTTTAGGAATAGGGTTGTTTTCTTTGATCGATTTTTTAATTCACAAACTAATTCATTCCTCTTAGTTTAAGTTAAATTAAAATCTTGAGTTTTTTTAATTAGGAAAAAGAATTTTAGTTTTTATTTACAAATCTTTTTTTAATTAGTAGAACCATTTTAAGTTTTAAATTGAAAATAATTTTCGTAATTTAAATTTTCAAAAAAATAAATTATTTTAATATTTTTCTAAAAAAGGGAAGGGTATGATTTTGGGCATTTTTGCTATATTTTTGGGCATTTATGCTATTTTTTTGAGCATTGATGTAACATTAGAAATAAGAAGGCATTTTTGCAAACAAATTTATAAAGTGGGGCATGGGGTACTAATTTCTCTTGATTTTATTAGTATTCCACCTGATGAAACCCGAAATAACAGCTACGCTACGAGACAAGAAATAAGATTATTATATTTGAGTGCAAACACTTGCTCCTTTATTTATGATTTTTCTGTGGTAGCGAGGTTACAAACCTACGAGGTTGATGTACAACTTTGAGAATCACACCTAGACCTCCTACAAGGTTCCGAGATCGCACCTAATGTTGCGAGGTCGATTCTAGGGCGAGGTAGATTTGAGGATATGATGTAGGGAGTTTTATGAGTTTCTGTAGTGAGGTTTTAGGCGTGAGCGAGATCCCTGTGCGACTTTGGGGTATTTTGTGGGTTTCTCTTATCTGTAGCGAGGTCTTTTGACGGTGCTCCTATCACGTCGATCTTTAACAAACAAGAGGGTTCTTGAGTTCAAGTGGTTTTTCGACCCTTTCTTCCTACGAGGTTCTTCTCTATTTATAGAGAATTGGGGGGCTGAGTTTAGGCCAATGTTCGATGTGGGATACTCGAAATAAGGGTTTTTGATTGGTCCATGAGTGAGGTCACCTGTGATTGGCTTGGGAGTGAGGTTGCTGGTGATTGGTTCGGGAGTGAGGTCGCTTGTGATTGGTTCGAGCGGGCGGACATATTAGTAGAGTCGGTAACGAGGTCGAGACCTCGTTCCGGGATGTTCGAGAAACCTCGCATCTGTTGGAAGTTTTGTTTTTAAATAACTGGGCATGACGTGGGTCCCTGGTTTGCTTATGGGGGCCCTTCTGGACCCACTCTTTGCTTCTACTGTTTTGGGTATCATCACAACCCCATGGCCTGGGGGCCTCGCCCCGAGGGTCGCAGGGCATAAGTTCCCTGGATCCGTGAGATGCGAGGTTTATGACGTTCTCGAGGTTGGGAGGGCGCTTTGCGAGGTGTGAGGCTCTGTACTTAGGTTTTCTTCTTGTTTTGCGCGGATGAAGACTCTTGGGCCTTTTCGCCATTCTTTGCTTAGTGGGCTGTCCAGGTGAGACAGATTTTTAAGAAGCCTTTCGGGAGTGGCGGAGGCCCAAATCTGCTCTATATAAGGGCGTATGTCACACGCCTCCCCCTCATCTTCTCTCTCCAAAATTTTCGCTCCTTCTCTCTCTTTATCTCTTCGGTTTCTTCTGAGCGGTTTCTCCAGACGGTTTCCTACGAGCTTCTTGTCGTTCTCCAATTGCGCCACCGCCTCCCGTTCGTCGACCTTTAAACAAGTAAGTTCTCGATCTTCTTTCTCCTGTCTTTTGGTATTTTTTGCCTTCGATTCTTCCTTTGCTCGCCTTTTGCCTCATGTTTTGTAAGGGCGACGGTGTGTCACCCGGCGTTTCGCGCCGGTGTCACGGTTGCGAAGCGGCGGTGGCAGGGTTGCGTGTTTCTTGGCGTTTGGCTTTTGTTATTTTTCTTTGCCCCTTCTTCGTTTCGTTTTGCATCTGGGTGGGTGCTTGTAATTTCTGGGTGTTTCTTCGTCCTTTCTTCGTTCCGCTTTGCATCTGGGTGGGTGTTTGGTGATTTCTGGGTGCTTCTTTGTTGTCTGCGCGGCGGCGTTGGGTGTGGTTTTTGTTCCGTAGTGCCCTTGTCTCCCCTTGGTTTTGTGCGTTTCCTCTCCTTTCTTTTTCGTTCTGCATTTCTCCCCTCTTTTTTCTGTGTTACGCTCTGGGGGGCGGTGTTGCGGTGGTGAGGCGGTGGTGAGACGGTGGGGCGGGGGTGCGGTTGTCGTCGTGAGGGTACCGTTGGGCTTTTGGGTTTATTGCTTCTCTCCCCCTCTCTTTTCTTTTTCGTTCTGTATTTCTTCCCTCTTTTCTCTGTTTTACGCTCTGGGGGGCGGTGTTGCGGTGGTGAGGCGGTGGTGAGACGGTGGTGGGGGGCGGTTGTCGTCGTGAGGGTACCGCTGGGCTTTTGGGTTTATTGCTTCTCTCCCCCTCTCTTTTTTGCTTGGGGTGACGGTTGAGCTTCTGTTCCTCCGCCCACCACTTTTCGAATTTCGAAAACCCTCGGGAGCCCAAACGTCATGATGTCTGTTTGACGGGACGTTTGGGCTTCCACCGCTGGCTTCCACCGTTGGTTGGCCTTCTTTCTCTTTCCTTTCTTTTGGCGCTTCAAATTCTTCTTTGCCGTCCTATCCTGTCAGAGTAGCCCGTAGGATGCCACGTGGCCTTTCCTTTTATGACCTCGCGTTGCTTTGTCCCCCGAGGTTGCGATCTCGCGCTTTTTCCTTTTCGAGGTTATGACCTCGTGCTCTTTTCTTTTCGAGGTTATGATCTTTGTGCTTTGATCTTGGGTTCGACCTCGTCCTTCCTTCTTTCCCGGGGTCGTGATCTGGTTCTTCGATCTCGGGTTTTGACCTCGTTTTTCCTTCTCACACGGGGTCATGATCTCGTTCTTCGATCTCGGGTTTTGACCTCGCTTTTCCTTCTTTCACGGGGTCATGACTTCGTGTTTTTTCTCTTTGGTTGTCTTGCCTTTAGTGCCTTACTGACCTTTTCTTTTCCAGGTGCTAGCTTTTCGCAGCCTGGACGTTGTCTTTTCATGCCTAGGAGAGCCTCTGCGAGCCCACCGCCCGGCTTTATCTTCAATTTTCAAGAGAATTTCTATCAATAGGTCTCCGAGTCCATAGGAAGTGTAGAGCCTAGTGATTCTCAGAACCCAAGTTCTCCTTCGTTGGTCTTCAGCGAGCCCTCATCCAGTGACTCTGCTGTTTCGATCAATTCGTACTTCCCCCGCCTGCGCATATATTCTGGTGTTGAAATGGCTTCCTCTTCTTCTCCCGATGTGATCGCCGCTGAGGTCGAGGCGAGGTTGGACGCGGCGATTGCCTCAGCTTCGGCCGCGTATGTGCCGTCGAGCTTCCCCGAGGCCTACATTACCGACGCTGTGTCCGACATTCCCGTCATCCTCAGAGAACGGATTCCTATGAGTCCGAGTACTCCCGAGGCTTACCTGTCCGAGGGGGTGGCCACCGATTTGACGCTGGACGACCTCGCGGACATAGCTAAAGATTTCCCCTGGCCCGAGGGAGTCGAGTTGGCATTGCCAGAGGTGGAGGGGCGACCCCTGGCGTCCTACGAGGGGTGTGCAGTCGTGAACCTCGTCAGTCTCCAAGCGGACTTTAGGCTGCCCTTGGCCCAGCACATCGTTGATTTTTTGTGGGCCATGGGTGTCTGCCCTGCTCAGTTGTTCTCGAACGCCTGGCGGCTGTTATGTGCTTACACAATTCGAAGTCGGGAGCTTCTGGACGAGCCGAATCTCAGTGACTTATCGGCGTTAGTCTTGGCGAGGAGAGAACCTCGTTGTTCCCTGGTCAACCTCAGCACACCGAACGTTAAAATTATTACGACCTAGTCGGATGTCGGGACGTGGAAACCTAAATGGTTTTTGGTCCGAGACCTCAGCGGGAGATATCTTAATTTCCCTGTGGCACCGGGTAACTACGAGAGATGCGTGTGCTCGTACAAGGTCGCCGAGTTCCAGGCGCTCAAGGCCAAGTACGCCACAGCGTACCAGGAGCCATACGAGCGCTACCTTTCTCAGGACCGGCTGGAGCGGGCCGGGCTGAGCCTCAGTTTCCCTCCTCGCGAGGGCGGAGAGGGTATTTTATTATCACTATTTCCCTGATTGTTTTCTTTTTCCTTGTATGTTTGCGGGGTTATACACCTCGTTTCATTCGTTTCTGACCTCGTCTTAACCTGCTGTTTTCTTTTTACTTGTATGTTTGCGGGGTTATACACCTCGTTTCATTTGTTTCTGACCTCGTCTTAACCTGCTATTTTCTTTTTACTCCTTTCTTGACAGTGGATCTTTTGCACGCTCTTACCACGACGTCGAAGGGGAAACAGCCCATGACGTCTACTTCTAAGACCCCGGCTCCCCGGCTCCCCAAGGGGATTTCAATCAACGAGCCGAGCTCGTAGCCGAGCTCGCAGGCAAGGACAGGTACAACACAGTCGGGACCTGTCCCGCCAACGGCCGCGGTAGGGGGAGCCCTGGCGAGGGGAACGTCTCGAGGGCGTCGCAGTGGGACGTCACGGGGCCGCCCCAAGGGGAAAAAAGGCATGATGTGGTTCCGTCAAAAGGGGCCACCACGAAGGGGACCACCCATTCACCCCGGGCTTCCGACGACAAGGCCGGGCGGAAGAGGAAGGAAGCGGGGTCGTCCCCCGAGAAGAAAAAGAAACCCCGGTCGGGCGACCACCAACGAAGCTCGCGGGATTTGGAACTTATTCCTGCTTTCAACTTCGAGGGGCGAAGCCGCGGGGATACAGGCCCCCATCCTGCCATGTTTCACTGCCCTGGACCCATTAGAGGGGCCCCGTTGGATTGGGCTCGGGGGGATTACAAGGAGGAGGTCGCGTGGGCCAACAACCTCACCGAGGCGGCGCTTGACGATGAGGCCGCTCGGTACTCGGCCATGGTAAGCTCTTCTTCTTCTTTTTTTGTCTGTGTGTTTAATTCTTGTCTCTTTCTTGTTTCTTTTCTCATCCTTCTGTGAACTTGCAGCACATCTTTTTTGATAATTACAACCGAAGTCGCATCGTCCTACTTCATTCGAGGATGGACAAGATGGAGGCGGCGCTTCGGGCCCGTAGCGAGGTGTGCGAGCGACAGGCCAAGGAGTTGGCCGAGGTCGCGGAGTCGTCCAAAGCCGCGGAGGCTGCGGCCAAGAAGCGGGTAGAGGCCGCGGAGGCCGCAGCGAGGGAGGAGGTAAAGGCGGCGAGGGAGGGGGAGAGGAGGGCGAGGGGTGAGGCCGAGGTTCTGCGGGGCGAGGTTGAAGGGCTTCGAGGCAAGCTCTCCGCCGAGCATGAGTTCTTCAAGGCGAAGGAAGCGGAGTTTCTGAGGGCCGAGGAGGAGATTAGGCGCCTCGAGGGGCGCGTTGTTGAGCTTAACAAGGAGGTCGAGGCCGCGGGTCCCATGTATGTGGACTCGGAGGAGTACAAGGCGGAGCTGGTGGAGAGCGTGAGGACAATGTTCCACTAGGCGGTCCGCATGGGCGTAAAACAGGCGGTGGCCAAGTATGGGCACCTCGACCCCCAGATCGTCTTCTTCAACCCCAACTACAACGAAACTATGGGGGAGCTGGGGTCGAAGGATCCCGAGGGGGAGTGTGAGTTCTTCCTCAACAAGGACGGGACTGTGTCCAGCACCGCGCCTCCCGAGGTAGAGCCCATTGGGGGGAACCCGGAGTTAACCTCCACGGGACCTCAGCCCGCGTCTGGTGCGCCCGCGCCTCTTGCCTCCGTTGTCCCTGTTCCTGCTGGGCCTGCTCCTGCTGAAGCCTCGGCTGCCTCCGCCGAAACTCCTAAAACCATCGATCTTACCGGCCCCGAAGCTGAAACCTCGAAGAAATGATGAACTTTTCTCTGGTGGCCCTACGGGGTTTGTAATTAAAACATCTTTCTTTCTTCTTTTTTTTGTTTGGGTGACCCTACGGGGTCTGTAATCGAAACACCTTCTTTTATTTTTATCAGCTTCGTTACTTTCTTTTCCTATGCTTGTTTGCTTTAGACTTGAAACTTTCTTGCATATGCCAGTCCTTATCCGTCCAACCCCATGGTGCGAGTGTCACATCTTTTGTGGGGCTCGGACCACACCGGGTGTTGTAGTCCTGCGACGAGGTCGTGAGCCTCTGTTCGGACCTCGTTTGTTCTGGAAGTTCGTTCCGACCTAAAAAATAGCCGTCCGCGAATCCCGGCGTCTTAGGGGGTTCACGAACCTCGCTAGTATCCCAAGCGGGAGGCGAGGGGTGGAAGGATTTTTTTTTTCAAACGAGATTCTCCAACCCCAAGCGTGAAGCGAGGGGTGGAATTTCTTTTAAACGAGATTCTCCAACCCCAAGCGTGAAGCGAGGGGTGGAATTTCTTTTAAACGAGATTCTCCAACCCCAAGCGTGAAGCGAAGGGTGGAATTTCTTTCAAACGAGATTCTCCAACCCCAAGCGTGAAGCGAGGGGTGGAATTTCTTTTAAACGAGATTCTCCAACCCCAAGCGTGAAGCGAGGGGTGGAATTTTTCAACGAGGGAGCGTTTTTAGAAAAGCCTGCAATCCTTTATTTACCAACTGTGAGGAACAACGGGGTTTCGAGTTTCTACATGTAATATTTTTTGAGTCGTGCGACGTTCCACGTTTTACTCAGTGTGCGCCCCTCGTCGTCCCTGAGTTTGAAAGCCTCGGGCGCAACTTCTACTCCGAGGATGTAGGGTCCTTCCCAGTTAGGGTCCAGTTTTCCTCCTTCGGTGCGTCTTAGCACGAGGTTTCCCGTGGTCAAGAGGCGAGGTCTGACCTTTTTGTCGTGGTATACAGCGACACGTCGCTTGTATTCTCTAGAGCGCAGGTCTGCTACCTCGCGGATTTCGTCTCGGAACTGCAGTTCGATTTTGAGGTTGGCCTCGTTTTCTTTTTCGTCGAAGTTGTACACCCTTGCTGATGGAATTAGAGTTTCTACGGGAACGAGGGCTTCCGCCCCGTAGGTAAGAGCGAAGGGGGTCTCGCCCGTTGCGCGGCGCGAGGTCGTGCGATACGTCTAGAGGACGAGTGGAAGTAATTCGGCCCAGCGGCCCTGTGCCATGCCCAGGCGCTTTTTGAGGTCTGTCAAGATGCGGGCATTAACGTTTTCTACCTGGCCATTGGACTGGGGATGAGCTACGGAGGAAAATTTGAGGTTGATGCCCAGCTCAGAGCAGAAAGTCCGAGTTTCTTCGCAGTCGAATTGGGGGCCATGGTCGGTCATGATTGTCATGGGGACACCGAAACGGCAGACGAGGTTCTTCCACAGGAACTCGCAGACCTTTGCCCCGGTGATTTTTGTCATTACTTGTGCTTCGATCCACTTCGTGAAGTAGTCCACGATGACCAAGATGTATTGCACTTGGCCAGCAGCTTTAGGAAAAGGGCCTAAAATGTCCATTCCCCACATTGCGAATGGGCGTGGCGCGTGAATGCTGCGGAGGGGAGCCGTTGGGGTGTGCTGGACATTCCCGTGTTTCTGGCATCCGGCGCATTTTTGGACGTAAGCTTTTGCGTCTTGTCGGAGAGTTGGCCAGAAGTACCCCAAGTGGACGATTTTGTGTGCCAGAGATCTCCACCCCGGGTGTCCCCCACAAACTCCCTCGTGGGCCTCGTAGAGGACGTGGTCCGTGGCCTCGGGCGGTATGCACAGTAGGTTGGGTTCAGCGTATCCCCGGCGATAGAGCTGGTCGCCGACGACGCAGTAGCGGGCAGCTTGCATCTTTAGTTTTCTGGCCAGCGCCGGGTCCTCTGGGAGGATGCCTCTTTGTATGTACCTCGTTACCGGGGACCTCCAGTCCTCGGTCCTTATGGACATGACCTCGCTATCGACACTTCGCGAGAGCTTTCTCTCCACCATTACGCGGTTCCCCACATCCAAGGGAAGCGCGGAGCCTAACCTGGCGAGGCATCCGCCTTTGTGTTTGAGGTTCGCGGGATTGACTCCACCGCGAAGGTTTCTAGGCATGAGACCAAGGCCTTGACTTTTGCTCGGTAAGCGGGCAGAAAACCTGTTCTGGTGTCGTATTGGCCGTTGAGTTGTCGCGCTACCAATTCGGAATCTGTGTAGACCCTGATTTTGCGGGCTCCGTTGAGTAGCGCCATCTCGATCCCGGCGATCATGGCCTCATACTCGGCGTCGTTGTTGGTGGCATCAAAGGCGAAGTTGAGAGCATACTCCGTCTCGATTGAGGGTCCAGCGAGGAACACCCCGGCCCCGCCACCGGCGTCACATCGTGAGCCGTCAACGAACACTTTCCATTCGTCCGAGCTTGTGTCTGTCTCGGGGAAGGTGACCTCCACCATAAAGTCGGCGAGGGCTTGTCCCTTCATCGCGGTTCTCGGAAGATAATTGATATCGAACTCGGAGAGCTCGACGGCCCACTTGTTCATACGTCCGGAGAGAGCGGGCTGATGCAGAATCTGACGAAGTGGGAGGTCCGAAAGAACCTGGATGGGATGTGCGTGGAAGTATGGGCGTAGTCGCCTTGCGGCGGTCACTACAGCCAGCGCCATCTTCTCTGTCGGGGATTATCTCTGCTTCGTGGGCTGGAGCACGTGGCTCACAAAGTATACCGGGTGCATGGCCTCTCTTGTGAGCACCGCGCTGACGGTCTCGGGACTCACCGCCACATACAGTTGCAAATCTTCGCCCGCGCGTGGAGGTGACAAGGTGGGGAGCTTGGTGAGGAAGGTTTTTAACTCAGAGAAGGCTGTCTCGAGTCTTTCGTCCCAGACGAACTTGTCGTTCTTTTTTAGGGCGGCGAAGAATGGGAGGGACTTGTCTGCTAGGCGGGAGCAAAACCTCCCCAAGTAGTTTACAGCGTCGTTGAGTCTTCGTACCTCGGTACGAGATCGGGGAGACCTCATTACGAGGATTGATTCTATTTTGGCGGGGTTGACGTCGATCCCGCGCTCGCTGATCATGAATCCCAAAAACTTTCCCGAGGACACGCCAAAACGCACTTCTCGGGGTTCAGGCTGAGCTGGTGGTGTCCGAGGGTGGTGAAAACCTCGACGAGGTCAGCCAGGTGCTCCTCGGGGCCCTTGCTCCGTACCACGATGTCGTCGACGTAGGCGGATACGTTCATGTCCAGGTGATCTTTAAAAACCCGATCGACGAGGCGTTGGAATGTGGCTCCCGCGTTCTTGAGGCCAAACGGCATGACCTTATAACAGTATGTCCCCCGCTGAGTGATAAAGGATGTCTCTTCCTCGTCACGGGGATTCATCAAGATCTGGTTATACCCCGAGTAGGCGTCGAGGAAACTCAAGACCTCATGCCCAGCGGTCGAATCTACAAGTGCGTCGATCGAGGGCAGGGGGTAGCTGTCTTTGGGGCATGCCTTGTTGAGGTCTTTGAAGTCTACACACATCCGCCACTTGTCGTTGGCCTTTTTGACCAAGACGACATTGGACAACCATTTCAGATACTGGACTTCGCGTATGAAATCTGCGGCCAGCAGCTTGGCCACCTCTTCATTTGCGGCAGTTGCCCTTTCTTCGTTCATTTTTCTTCGACGCTGCACCACAGGACGAACGACGACGTCGATGTTCAAGGAGTGCTGGGCCAGGGTCCGAGGCACACCTCGGAGATCTTTTGCAGTCCAGGCGAATACGTCGCGGGACCCAGCAAGCAGGGCTTCTAGTGACGCTGCTGCATTCCCAGTAAGGCAACCCCCGAGGTAGATCTTCTCTGATTTGTTCCCAAAGGGGGTGATCACCCTTCTTTCTGCCTCGGGAGTGGGTATTGTGAAATCCCGGACCTCGAGGTCTGCTTCACCCGAAGTCTCTACCATGAACACAGAGCATTTTTGCTTAGCCGAGGTCATGTAGCAGACACGACCCTCTTCTTGGTTGCCTTTCACCTCTCCGACACCCACGCTGGTGGGGAACTTCATTTTCAGGTGGTAGATGGACACCACCGCCTGAAATTTCATCAAGGAGACTCTCCCGATGATTGCATTGTAAGCCGAGGGCAGGTGCACCACCGTAAACTCTATTACCTCGGTCCTTGTTGTCGGGCCAGTACCGAGGGTCATCCACAGGTCTATGAGACCAGCGACCTCGACCTCGTTTCCCGAGAAAGAGGTGAGCTTCCCAGCGAAGGGCCTCAAGGATGTCGGGGAGATCCCTAGCTGCTCAAAAGCGCCAAAATACATGATGTCCACGGAGGAACCCGTGTCCACCAGTATTCGCTTCACTATTTTCGAGCCCAACTGAGCGTGTATCACCAGGGGGTCGGAGTGGGGCATATGGAGCCCTTCGGCGTCCTCTGTTGTGCAGGCCATACCCACGTGGGATCGTGAGGTTTGTGTCACGCTGTATACCAAGGGCTCATGGTGACTTGCCCTCGCGTATCTTTTTCTTTCCGCTTGGCTCGAGCCTGCCAGCGAGGGTCCGCCCGAGATGGTATTGATGTACCCATCGGGCACGGAGGCTTGACCGGAGCGCGACTGCCTCGCCGGAGCTTGGTGCTCCGTGTTGCTTGGTCGGGGCCGGGTTGGGTCCTGCTGCACGAGGTTAGCCCACGACCCGGGGTTGGCACGCTTTTTCTCGTTTGGGTTGTAGGCGGGGCCACCTTTGCCTCGGTAACCTCGTGGCTTCCCGCCGAAGCAGCTCCAACCACCACCGCCACGATTGTCGTAGCGGTTGTTGTTTCTATTGTCGTTGTTGCCTCTGTTATTGTTGTTGCTTTTGTTGTTGTTGTTGCTTTTGTAGTCGGCACGCCGGTCGTGAGTTTGCGTCATGTACGCGTCCCTCGCGGCCGGCGCAGCCGCCTTAGCCTTTCCCTTAGCCTCGGTCACGATTTCCTTGTCGGTCCTCGGTCGCGAGCTCTGGCTAGCAGTGTCCTCGGCGTAGACCTGTGCCGTGATCCGAGCACACAGGCTCTCATATGTGGTCGGATTTTTGAGAAAAATGTGACATTTGAAATCCCCCTGGCGAAGGTTGCCCATGAGGATGTCGCGTACCGAGGCCTCGTCGATTTGCGCGATCTCAGCGACCGCGGTGGTGAACCTCGTAAAAAAGGTACCCAACTTCTCGTTTTCCCCCTGCTCGATGCCACGGAGATCGCGCATGTTCTTCTTGCGCTTTCTCGAGCCGTTGAAGTGCCCGACGAAGGACTCGCATAGTTGGGAAAACGAGGCTATCGACTCGACCTTAAGGCTGGTGAACCACGTCATTGCCGCCTTGTCCAGAGTGGTCGAAAAGATCCGACAGAAAATGGCGTCATTGTAAGAGTTGACGTTCATCTGGACGGCGTAGTGTTTTATGTGGTCCTCGGGGTCAGCCGTGCCGTCGTAAAGTCCCATTTGTGGCCAATGGAAGCCTTTGGGCATGTGTGCCTCTTGGATCTCGGGTACGAAGGGATTCCGGTACCCACTCTCGACGGATGGGCGAGCAGACTTCGACTTTGATCTCGCCAGAGGGCGTGGCGCGCTTGCCGCCGTCTCGGACAGCTCCATGTCGCGCCTTTCTGTACGTCGTGAACGGGATCGCGAGATCTGCATCGGATCTCGGGAGGGCCTCTCCGTGGTAGATCCGTTCGTGGGCGCCTCCTGCCCCGGCGTGTAGCTCGGGACATATGCGGGCACGTACTCGGAGTGAGGTTGCCCCTGGGGAGGAATCGGGATGTATGGGGGAGCTTGGCCCTGTTGGTACTGCCCGTACCCCGAATAGGGATACTGGTTGAAAGGGGCGCCACCCTGTTCGTACCCCTGGAACGGGTATGGGTTTTGTGGGATGTTGTATGTCCAGCCTGACGGGACCACAAAAGGGTACCCTGACGGACCTGCCGTCGCCCATGGAGGGGTCTCGGCCATATTGTTGGGATGTTGGGGGAAGAAATTGTTTGGACAAGCCATTTTGAGGGGGTTTTAGGAATCAAGGTTTGCACTAAAATGGGAAGCTGCTTAGGATGAAGAGGTTCCCACAGACGGCGCTAGTGATGAAACCCGAAATAACAGCTACACTACGAGACAAGAAATAAGATTATTATATTTGAGTGCAAACACTTGCTCCTTTATTTATGATTTTTCTGTGGTAGCGAGGTTACAAACCTACGAGGTTGATGTACAACTTTGAGAATCACACCTAGACCTCCTACAAGGTTCCGAGATCGCACCTAATGTTGCGAGGTCGATTCTAGGGCGAGGTAGATTTGAGGATATGATGTAGGGAGTTTTATGAGTTTCTGTAATGAGGTTTTAGGCGTGAGCGAGATCCCTGTGCGACTTTGGGGTATTTTGTGGGTTTCTCTTATCTGTAGCGAGGTCTTTTGACGGTGCTCCTATCACGTCGATCTTTAACAAACAAGAGGGTTCTTGAGTTCAAGTGGTTTTCGACCCTTTCTTCCTACGAGGTTCTTCTCTATTTATAGAGAATTGGGGGGCTGAGTTTAGGCCAATGTTCGATGTGGGATACTCGAAATAAGGGTTTTTGATTGGTCCATGAGTGAGGTCACCTGTGATTGGCTTGGGAGTGAGGTTGCTGGTGATTGGTTCGGGAGTGAGGTCGCTTGTGATTGGTTCGAGCGGGCGGACGTATTAGTAGAGTCGGTAACGAGGTCGAGACCTCGTTCCGGGATGTTCGAGAAACCTCGCATCTGTTGGAAATTTTGTTTTTAAATAACTGGGCATGACGTGGGTCCCTGATTTGCTTATGGGGACCCTTCTGGACCCACTTTTTGCTTCTACTATTTTGGGTATCATCACCACCGATTCGGGAATCTTAATTCCGAACAAATTAAATGAAATATCCATGTATCATTGATTCATTGTATATATATGCAACCATTACGCTCTAAATTCTGTGTGCATAATTGATTAATCATTTAATCATCCATCTCATAGGAGTATTACTCATTGATGATGATTGATGAGCCCTAAATTCTCCAACCATGCATACTCGTTTCAGATCCCCGTGATTATTGGAAGACCCGGACACATTATTGGATCGAATGCTGGGTGTTGTACCCTTTAAAATCACATAAATTTACGAAACTTAAAAAAATAATCTTTAATGTGTGTATTTTGGTGTAATGTTTTTTAGGGATAAAATCCAAAATTTTGAATTTCAACAAATTGCATTTTTTCTAAAATTTGTTACACTTTCTAGTAATTTTATTTCTTTTTTTTTTATCAGAAGTAATTTTATTTCTTGCGTTTAACTAATAAACGAACATGTGTGTATTTTGGACAATCTTGTTTGACTGTCACGGAACTTCTCAATTTGTTGGCTTTTCTTAGGCTTTCCGCCTACTCGGGCAACCTTTGTTAGGTTGTTTGTTTGTTTGTTGTTGTGCAGGCTATGTTCAAGCTTAGAGTATACTTTTTAATTTTGGGATTTGTGGTTTGGGTGTGGATCAAGTCGATGGGCATGGTTGCAGACGTTTAATTAAGGCGTTTGATAATCCTTCATTCCAGTGGTGGCTACGTTTGAATTGGGATCTATTTTCTTTATTAAAATTATCCAATTTGACCGTCTTTTGCGCAATACTCATCCCACTTTCAATAATGCTTGGTCCTTTTTTAGTGTTGTATTCTCTTTGCTTATTTGTTTTGTCATGCATGTTTCTTGTTGTCGGTCTTTCGACCGTCGTCTTATCAACCTCTCGATTTTATCAGACTTTCTTTCCTACTAAAAAAAGAACATTTAAGTGTTTATATACAAAAACTTTTTTCTACTTAATTAGTGGAACAAAGCGGGAAAAAAAGATCGCATTTTAATCAATGAGTTGGGTGGTCCAAGTTAAGTCGGAAAAATATTATCTTTAAGAGGGAGTACATGTGGAAAAAAATCTCCAACTTGTAAACTCGATATCGACATGTTATTGATAATTGACAATTATGACGACAGTTCTCCAGCATTATTGGAGTGGAGAGTTTTCATCATAGCCTTCATATTTGAATTCTAATTTTTTGTATCTGAGTTGACTCTCGAAAATGACTTTATTTAGAAGAGATGGGTGTGACGTGAAAAGATTAATACTATGAATTGCAAAAAAAAAAAAAAGAATCATTCATGTAGACCTGAGAAAATGCGAGTTGGCTCACCTGGCCTGCCCAACTGAAAAAGGGCGGGTTTAGACAGCAAGCATATATGTCAGCTTGATAGGCCGGGATGGCCTGATCTCAATAAATTAGCCGAAAAATGGGAGTAGATCGAGTCCGGAACAAATCTGGTCCGAAACCGTGTTTGATTCATGTCTAGATTTATGAGTGATATTCTTTTATACAAAAGGACACAAAAAAAGGATATAATTCAAAATCGTTAATTTTACATTTATTACCTTGTCAAATATGTTTTATCTATGAAATACTCTCCCTTGGATACATATATTTTAAGTGACATTTTAAGAATTTGTACACATATGAAGAATAATTTTAATTTTCATCTAAACTCATTAACTTACTTTAGAAGATGTTGATACATCTATATTTTCAATTTTTAGATGAAGATATTTTAATAAATAAAACGCCAATTAAATCTCTTAACGATATTCCAATAAGTCGATTTTTCAGGGTAATTAACAGAATGCATATTTAGTGGGAATATGATAAGTCAATTGCATATGGTTGAATGTTCTGTGGGAACAAAGGTTTTAGCAACTTGATCTTCCATTCAAACAAACCATTAATATTTAGGTGGATCAAAAGTCTAGATGGTTACACCAATACTTTAATTGGTCTAATGGTAAAGTCTAAATGGTTACATCAATATTAGTCTAGTAATAAAATGGCGCTAAACTCTTTAACTATTGTTGGCGGTATATAGTATATACATATAAATTGATATTAGAAGGATCTTCCCCAATGATCAATCCCAATTTATAGAGGTGTAAAGTGATTATACTCATAACGCATATCCGCAAGTGCAACTGGCCTAACCAATTTGACGCTTGGACAAACAGACGGGTCTAGCATCTAAATCTCTTTATAGCTAGCCCAATGATAGTGACGATGTCAATGATGGGTGGTGGCACCACCATGTGAAACTTTATGGCCTGTAACAGGGGGTCGTGCATATATTGGGTGCGTTCGGGTAAACTTTGCTGATAAGTTACTTATAAGTTTTTTGTGCTGATAAGTTACTTAAAGTGGATTGTGCTGATAAGTAAAAACTTATTTCTGATGATGATAAGTAAAAACTTATTTCTGATGATGATAAGTACGTGGTGTTCGGTTGGATGGTTTGCTGATTTTTAAAAGGTAATTAAGAAAATGATCAAAATACCCTTACAAAATCATTTTTTAATAACACATTTAAAACCTTTTTTTTAATTGAATTTTTGTGGGCTTTGAACGAGGCAGTGAAGAAATTTGTCGGCGGCGTCATCGTCCGTCCTGAATCACTATCTGGTTCCTTCTTAGGGTTGTTATTAGTTGAATGAACTTATGCCGGCATCATCCTTCCGTCCGGATTCTTTATCTCGAGCCCGTCATTTCGTCCGAATTCTTTCTCCCAAGCCCGTCGTTCTGTCCTGCATCGGCATTGTTCCATTCCGGTTCGAGATCGGTTTCAAGGGTAATGGTAGGCTTGCAATTGCGCCATCTTATTCAATTGAGAAGGACGAATTCAAACCGATCTATTTTGAAGATGAATTTGACTTTGAGGAGGCAGAGAAGCTATATGCCGGCGATGAAGATTTTTTCTACCGAGTTCTTCGTTCCGTTCGGACTCTCTCTCCGGTTCACCTTCCTTGGGTTGTTTATCAGTTGAATGAACTTGGGCATGAGTGCATGACTATCAATGGAGGATGAGGGAGATAGATCTGGGGGTATGAAATTGGGGATTTGGGGGTATGAACTTGGGCTTGGTTGTTTATCAGTTGAATGAACTTGGGCCTGTTGAGGAAGAGAAGATCGCCGCCGGTGAAGAAATTCTTCTCCAGAATCCGTCGTCTGTCATCGTTCCGTCCAAATTCACACCACAAAAAGATGGACGAAGGAGAGAGAAGGGAGGTAGGAGAAAGAAGTGAGGGTATTAAAAAAAAATTGAGGTGGGGCCCACGTGCTTACACTTTTGGGGGATAAGCATGCTTAAATCGATAAGCATGTATGGGGGGTGTTGATTGTTTTTTTTTTGCTTATAAGCATGTGCTTATACGTTGCTTAAAATCGGTAAGAAATGTGTGTTCGGCAATGCTTATGTGCTTATTTCTGCATATAAGCATTTTTATGCTTATAAGCACACCAAATAAGTAATGCCAAACGCACCCATTATCTCAATACAAAGGTTTAATGAGGTTTCATCCTAAAACTAATTGGTAATAGAAGTAACCCAAGAGTTTATATATATATAGTAAGCTTGTTTAATCCAAATTTTAAGATGTCTGGACTGATTATATTCTCAACATCCAAAATGGAGCTATGAAATACTCGATCCAAACATAAAATGATGTTTTAAGTGATCAAACCAGGTGAGCCAAAGGCAAAAAAAAAATTGATGGAGATGGTTGGCCAGTGGAAGACATAAAACAAAAACTTTTTGGTTCTATTTAGGAAATATTCTTTGATTCCTATGTAAACGTCCAGACCTTGTTGAGATTCTATGCTAAGGCAATTATCCATGTGTTTGTATTTCAACCAAAGAAACTATCCATGTGTTTGTATTTTTTTATGATCAAATAGACGTAAGTGTTTGATGGAGCAAAGCTCTCCGCTGAACTGGGGTGGCAATGACAAAAAAAAAAAAGACGACATTCAACAAATGTAATAGTCTGAAAGTAGTATACACTTGAAAAAAAACGACATTCAACAAATGTTATAATATGAAAGTAGTATACACTAAAAAGAAGGCCTTTTTACCATATATTCGCTATATACTAGAATTATTATAATATCCCGCACATATTTATAATTTTAAATAATTATTTATACAAAATCAATTTATAAATAAATAATAATAATTGAGAAACAAAATATGTGCATAACACGAAAATTTTAATTTGTATTCAAATTTTTTGTTTCCCCGTAAATTATAGAGCAATTTGCTCTCCCTCTTCAGCCTTAGGCTACATGAGGCCCATGAGGCCCAACTACATACCATTTGGTCTTGATCTGCGTAACGCTCCCTCTTTCATGACAAATGATCATTGATCAAGCGGGCCTTTTGCCCTTTTTCTCAATTGAGTTAGATTTATGTGGAGTAACCGAGGGAACAACACATTATACTTTTTGGATGGAAATATTTTCTCAATTACGTCAAGAACTTGTTTCACTTTAAAACCAAAAATACTTTTCATTCAATATTACATTTTGAAATTCTTGAAATACACACTTCTCTCTACTTTTTACACATTTCAAAATAACTAAAATACTCCATCATTCAGGAATAAATATCGTGAGCCCTCTTTTGTTTGCTATTGTTCTGGACGTTCTGATGAGGGGGATCCAGGAAGAGGTATCGTGGTGTATGCTTTTCTCTGAGGACAGTGTTGCAGAAAGCTAGAATCATGAAGAGAAAAACTCAAGACAAAGGGTTATAAGTTGAGTCAGACTAAGATAAAGTATGTAGAGTTTAGGTTCAGCCAGGAGGTGTAGCAAAATGAGGAAGTACGTTTGGGAGGAGAGGTCATAGAAAAAAAAGTAGAGTTTCACATACCTAGGCTCAATTGTGCAGAGTGATGGGAGCGTCGAGTAGGATATTATACACAGAATACAGAGAGGTTGGCAGAAGTAGAGGGGTGCGTCTAGAGTGTTGTGTGACAGAAAGGTCCCACTCAAACTTAAGGGCAAGTTTTACAAAACGGTGGTTTAGAACAACCATACTTTACGGGGCAGAATGTTGGCCGACTATTAAGGCGCGGGAGCATAAACTGATGGTAGCAGAAATGAGGATGTTGAGGTGGATGTGCGGGCATACGAGACTGGATAGGATTAGGAATGAATTGATCAAGAGCAAGGTGGGAGTGGCCAGCTTAGGGGAAAAGCTCAGAGAGTCGAGGCTCAGATGGTTCAGGCACATACAGAGGACACCACCAGAGGCCCCGGTTCGGAAAAATTGAAGGGTTGATCGCTAGCGATTTTCATAGGGAAAGGGGCAGGCCGAAGAAGAGTGGGAAGGAAGTCATAAAACAAGATCTTACCTTTTTGGCAATCTCAACAAATTATGGCTTTGTGTAGGGACCAATGTCGTGAGAAGATCAAGTGGCAGAGCGGTAGTGGGAAAACCTAGAGGGAGTGTCCTGCTCTTTCTCTTCTTTTTTTTGTTTCTCTGTTATTCGTTATCGGAGTTCTTCTAGCGGTCTTTTGCTTTCGCTTTCTAATCCCTTTCTAGCTTTTTCTTTCTTTTGTTTCCCGACCCTTTCCCTTTTGTTTTGGGCCCTCCTTAAATACCCTCCCGACTTTCGAGTCGGGGGAAGGGTGCGTACATCTCGACCCCCCATATCCCATTCATATCGGGTTCCATTGGGTAGATGTTGTTGTTGTATATAATAAAAGGAGAAAGATCTCAACAAGATTGATGGTATTGTAATCAAATCACACTTCTTTTTTTTAAGACAAATCCTAAAACATCTTGTATTTTTGAACGGATGGAGTAACATTTTCATAGCAATCTCTTACTTGAAGAGTCCCGCCGATCTCACAATTCCCCCCGTAGACAACTCTTACCACTGTGACCACGCCTACATCGTCACAAGCAGCACTGGAAGAGCATGTAACCACACCAATATCGCCACAAAACCCACAAACCAAATTCAAATTGGAAGGCATGGCGATCGTGGTGGGCGTCGCTAAAGAGGACTTGGGTGTGGCAACCCAAATCACTTAACTCGTCAAATTGTCGATTGGTGTTCACTCACCATGCCATATCACCATAAAGTGTTTATTTGCACAAAATTAGTTAAGTTTAGGTGTTTATTAGAAAATTTCAAAGTACATGGAGCTGATTGACAAAAACGTACAAGTTTCTGGTGTTTGTTGATGCATTTTGCCCAAATTTAGGTCCATAAGTAAAGCATGACTAAATGAATAAAAGCTTTAACATTTATTATATATTTGGGGATAACTTTTCTAGTTGTAAAATTGAAAAGAAAAATAAAAGAAGTAATCTTTTAGATTGATAATTTATTAAAAAACTAACTTTATAAGCTCGGGAGAAAAGAATTTTATAAAAAAAAAGTAATAAATTTACGAGTAGCTTGGTAGTTAGCATTCACTCCCGCTCAATCAATGCAATTAGGTATAAATAAGCATGGTGGCGCCATTGATGTGGTAGTAAGTATATATGCGGGCTAATGCGATCCTATCTATGCAAAATTTCCAATATAGCATGTACACAAAGTAGCTAAAGTATACAATATAGCATGTACACTATAGTATGTCCTATTAAGCTTTAAGCAATAGCTCTCCCTTACCTACCAATTAAAAAGTAACATCAAATATCAATGCACAAAAAGAAACTCTTACTATAAAGCTCTCCTCCGGATGTACAACCTTAGCAGGAGGAATTAATGAAATGATCAAACACCATCCAAATTATACAACTAAGCTAGCTTAAATACCACAACTTACACAAAAACTAATATATGGATAAGTGGAAGCTTTCTCCAGTCTTTTTCGTTCTTTTTCTTTTTCTCCTCCCTCTTTCATCATCCATCAGAGGATCACTCCCATTGCCTGTGCGGTTCGACGAGTATCTGAATGAGTCGGCCTCAGCTGACCCCAACCTCGTCGAGAGGAGGATCAGATTTCCAGGTTTGGACCATGTGTCAACCGACGAGGATTTGGGTCACTACGTCGGTTATTTCAAGCTCCCACGCTCTTATGATGCCAGGTTCATTAATTAGTTCCCTTAATTTCATATATAGCAAATTAATACATTTTACTAATGTGAATGAAAGTATTAGTCCAGCATAGTGGGTTTCATCTTGAAACCAATTAGCAATAGGAGGAGCAATCTGCTGAGTTATATACTAGTCTAGTTAAGTTCCAAACTTTCAGATGTGGGATGGACATTCTAACACGCCCTCGTAAGTGCAACTGAGGGAACTGGCCCAGTTGACACTTGGACAACACTACAGGGCGGGCCTAGAATCGAGAGAGGCCGTTAGGCAGATGATACTATATTAGTCCAACGCGGGGTTCCACCCTAAAACCAATTGGCAATAGGAGGAGGAGTAATCCGCTGAGTTATATACTAGTCCAGTTAAGTCCCAACTTTCAGATGTGGAATGGACATTACAACAGAAAGATCTAGTAGACTTGTGTTGAATTTTTAAGAATTTTAGGATTTACTAATTCCTATGATGTGATATAGCTTATTGACATTGTGATTTCCCATTCACATAATTCTAATTGTGTCAATTAATTAACTTAGGTTGTTCTACTACTTCTTTGAGTCACGCAACAAGAACAATGATGCACCAGTGATTGCCTGGTTGAATGGAGGACCTGCTTGTAGTAGTGCTATTGCAGTTTTTCTTGAGAATGGGCCTTTCAAAATCGAACCTAACCAAACCCTTTCCTGGAATGAGTATGGCTTGGATCAGGTAGTCGATCGATCATATATAAATAATAGTGATATCTTAGTTTAATCATCATATGTTAATTATATGGTTATGCTTGGTTCAGGTATCAAATATAATCTATGTAGATCAGCCCATTAGAACCGGATTTAGCTACAGCAGCGACGAACGCGACATTGGTCGTCTTAATGATGCTGAAGTTGTCAACGATCTCTATGACTTGTTACAGGTTACCAAAACACCTTGAAAATGTATCTTATTGTTTCAACAATAATAGCCTATTTTTTATTCACTATATTAAAGTACTCTTGTTCATGATATATACCAGGCCTTCTTCAAGGAGCATCCGCAATTGGCCACTAACGAGTTTTATATAGCTGGACAATCATACGCTGGACACATTAATCCCGCCCTTGCAACCCGTATCATCCAAGGAAACAGGGTCAGAGAAGGACTTCATATTAATCTAAAGGTTCATTCAAATTAATCACTTGAGAAATTAATTAATTAAACACATTAGTAGTATCTTTGAGAGTCTTAAATCTTTCTTTACAAGTGCAGGGTGTTGCAATGGGCAATGTGTTAATAAACCCGTCTATCGAATACCAAGCATACGCGGATTACGCATTCGGAATGGGAATGATCCAGAGAAGCCACTATGATCGTATCAACAGACTTCTTCCTGCGTGTAAATTGGCTATCAAAATATGTGGTACACTACACATAACTCACCCATTTTCTAACCTTTCAAGTTCTCTAAAATGGCCTAATTGAGATCGATTCTTATATACATTTCTGACTGATTGATGTAGAAACCAGTGAAGCAGAGGCTTGTGTGCCATCCTATTGGTTTTGCCACAAAACAATATTGTATGGTGTTCTGGATTCTATTGGAGATGTCAATGTAAGAAACCATAAAAAATGGCTGTCAAAATAAGAAAGGGGAAAAAATAACTTATTATTGATTTTACTGATCTCCTGATTAATGAACTCTTCTTGTATATGCATAGTATCATGACATCAGGAAGAAGTGTGAGGGGGGCGATCCGTGCTATGACTTCTCAAGCATGGAGACGTACTTGAACCAAGAATCAGTCAAGACGGCGCTTGGAGTACCAAAAGGTCTTGAATTTTCGGTATGCAATAGGCGCTTGGACGACATAGTGATCAAGGATAGGATGAAGAATGTAGAATCAGTCATTCCAGATCTTCTTGATGAAGGTGTAAAAATTCTTGTGTATGCTGGAGAGTATAGTTTCTTCTTGAACTATCTTGGTAATTGAACAATTAAATCAATTGATTTCTCTTAGGAAGACAAGTTTCATGAATAATATATAATGATTTGACTACTAAATTAAAGAAGAAATTGATCAAGTAGGGAATTGGAGATGGGCTCATGCTATGGAATGGAGTGGTAAAAAATATTTCATAACGGCGCCTCAAGTTCGATTCGATGTTGATGGATCTGTGTTTGGAGCTTCGAAGAGCTATGGTCCTCTTACTTTCTTGAAGGTAATGTACTCATTTATATATGCTACTGAGATTGTGTTGACTGGCGCTTATATAATGTATGTTTTAATATGAAGCTCATACATATATAACCCGTAGGTGTTTGAGGCCGGTAACTTTGTGCCAATGGATCAACCCAAGGCTGCCCTTGAGATGTTGAAGAGATGGATTCAAGGAACACTTTAGTTTCTAGTGTTCCATCGTTGCTTCTTAATTTGGAGGGAGGCATCAGGCATGTTGAAAAAGAAACGGTGCATGTGATAGAGATAAAATGAACTCTAAATATCTCAAGTCTAAACAAACCGAGAGTGCATGTTTGTAATTCTACTATATATTTGCCTACAAAGATTGGGCATGCCGTGATAATAAAATAGCAACAAGCTTTGTTAAGGGTTAAAGATGCCTTGCAAGGACAAAAATGGTTTTAAGAATTCATCGTGACATAATCGATCAATTGTGGAGTATTTTATAAGAAGACAAAGTCAAATATGTATAAAACTTTGTAGAGAATTTCAGACGAGGTCATGAATTCTATATGTATATGAGAATATGAGAGTGTGAGTCCAAGTACAAGGGTGGCTTGGAGGCCAAGTTATACAAAATATAAAAGGATATAAGTTGAACAACAAGCTCATTAATTAGTCTCGACCTTCCCCAAACAATATGCAATTTGATATAAATATGTTTAGAGCGGTTGTTGACAACAAGGTTGCACATCATGAAAGTTGTAACGAGACTATTTGAAATGAGAACTAGCTAGCTGAGTGAGGAGATTTTAGCAAGGATTAAAACAACAACTATTGAATCAACTAATCTCAACCTTAGTGCAAGAACGGGCAACAACCTTTTGAACAAGAGGTAATATAGGCTAACCCAAAGTTGTCTGGGTGGTGTGTTCCTGTGCATTTTTAGGCGAATTGTCACACCTCCTCAAGTTGGCTTCCTGTTATCTTGCGTTTCGGCGGCTTTATACGCTTGTATTCGGTCTCTCTAATCCACGAAATTGCTTTTCTCCTACCTGGTCTTGAGCCTCTATGGCTTCCTTGTTTGGTGTTTGTGTCTTGTTTGCCTTGTTGCGCTACTTTTCTATTTTGGTTTGCTTGTTGTTAGTTTGCCGTTGTATGTTAGTTTGTCGTTCTTTGTTGGTTTGTCTAACTACCGAGTTTTGTCTCGGTCTCTCGATCTATCAGACATATTTCGTATATCAAATCACTTTCATTATAAAAAAACTCGGGTGACTTAATTAAAGAGTGATCCTATTTTGAAGGTAGAGGCACGTTCACCAACAAAGATCGTCTTCTATGTGAGAGGTGTGTTCACTAACAAAGATCGTCTTCTACTCAACCACTTCCTCTCACGCTAGAAGATCAACTTGCCTAGGATCTTCCTTGGTCACATGTGCAAGTACGTAGGCTTGTCCAACCACTCTCTTCCCTAAGTCACCTTGGTGAAGCGACTTCTATTTAAGGAAGAACTCTACAAGCTTAGAAATGAGGGCACTCAGAGTAGCCCACAAAACAACATATTGATCGTTTTTCCTTTTCGATGATGCCAAAAGGGGAAAATATGAATTCTGTAAGATGCGTTCCTTTAAGAATTATCTTAGAAATGCTTTTGCTTAAGGGGGGAGATGTCCGCATAAAATGTCTAAATAGAAACTACTTTGTCCATGGGAGTGGAACTCTGTGCGAACTGATATTGTCATGCATTGCATTAGGAACTCTTAGGGAGCTTTGATACAAACACTTACTTGCCTCATGCATTAAAATACTTGTCTTTTTGAAATGGTTTTGTCATCATCAAAAAGGAAAAATTGTAAGAATAGTGTTGGGAACTCACGTTCTAAAAGATTGGAACGACGATCTTCTTCACCAATTTTGATAATGACAAACATCTTTGGGAACTAATGGCTTTTATTCAAGTATTTCAAGGAAACTAGAGGTCGAAAAAGAACTATAATGATATACGCATATGTTCCAATCAAAGGAACTCAAGTGCCTACTATTCCCTATCCAAGGGAACTCACAAACCAGTCCAAAACAGAAAAGGCAAAAACGTGTTCCAGACAAAGCAGAGGCATAATCTGCACGTACTATGCAGAAGCTTCTAACGGCTAGGATGTATCTCAAAAGTTGACAATGTTTGAACTAGTCATGGACTATAGTGCGGGCCGGCTCGGCCTAGCCCTCGTTTCTAGGCCGAAATGGCCTAGACCAGACATCCCACGGGCCAGCTAGGCCAAACCCGCCTGGGCCTTGGGCTGGGCCCGGGCTAGGGGATTGTCTCTTGGCATGGTTGAGACCGGACCAACCCGGATCGGCCCGGCGAGCATTTTTTACGTATAAAAAAATTTAAAAAAATAGAGCGGGCCGCATCACTTGAACCCGGCCCGTTCCCATCCCGGCTTTCCCATGTGCGGGCCTAGGTCCCATTTTCCCAGCTCGGTCCGGTGGTGGCCTGGCCCGGGTCCATGTCTAGTTTGAACTAAGTCACATATGAAAAAGCACACATCCTTGGAGTGAAAGACAAGGGCATTTCGGACATTGCCGATGAAGATGAAGATTGGGCATCAAAGCATGAGTGGCTATATATACAAGTGAATAGTGAGTAGCAAATTACTTATCTCTAAGCACTAAACTTCAACCCTAGATTGAGATGAGAAAGAAAGAAGGAAGATCCAAGAGAAGTTATCAGCGGCGAATGATCAATCTCAACCACGAGAAGAAAGGTGTTCCTAAGCGATAGGGAACTTAAACCAGATGTAAGGTTTGGTTTATTGTATTGAGTTGAGTTTGTTTGGTTAGCAATAGAGTTGAAAAATTTTGATAATGTTGCTAAAGTTAGGAGACTCCTAGAAACATAAAAGTCCAAAACTTGTTAGCACCTAAGAAACAAATCAATAATACAAATAGATCATTCAAAATCCTTCAAGGGAGGTAGATATTTATAAACACAACCGGTTGGTTGTCTTTTCATTGTTGATATGCGGAATACAAAGTAAGAACTCAAGCATTCAAATACAAAAGAAGATCAAAGACAAACAAACAAGCAAGTGTGTATTCGGCTTTGAGCCTCAATCGAAATGCCAGAGATCCAAGGGGAATACAAGAGGGCAAAGAGAACTGTAAAGTAAAGCAAGTAATCGGAGAGAGTGAAGCAAGTTCAGAGAAGCACAGCTCGAACGAATCAAGCAACCACGAAGGTCTCCTTGGTGCTCTCGTCTTCACTCTTCTTTTGTTTGGATTTCGAAGGGAGCTCGGGTCACCGGAGACTAGCTCAGGCTACAAGGCCGAGTAAAGCTCTCGGAGAAGAACCCTAGGAACTCTCTCGATTCATCCAACGAGAGGCAAAGAAGGAGAAAGCGTGCTTTTATATGACACGCATCAACCCTAAGCCTCACACGACGTCGTCTAAGCTAATGAGCATGGATCACCAGACACGGGCTATCTCGGGTGAGCATTGCATTGGGCCGTTTGGCCCAATGCAGCCTTTAGCGAGAATAGGCCCATCTTGGCATTACACACACATACACTTAGTTATACATATTACAAGCCCAATGTACCAAACTTAGGAAATTACAAGACTTTACAAATACAACTCTACAATTTGCCCTCCTAATTCCTAAGTTTACATCAATAGTAAAACTTGTATCCTTGTTTGTTGATTCCTGGTCTTACAGTCTTTCTATCACCGGCCCATTGTACCCTTCTCAACTCTGTTCTGGCTCAATCACGTGTAGGAAATCCCTGCAAAAGTTGAACTTATCAGTTGTGACAATTTTAGTGCCAAAATCTGCAGGATTTTTCTTACCATCAATCTTTTCTACCAGTATAGCTTTCTGTGCTACCTTTTGCCTAATGAAATGGTACCTCACATCAATATGTTTGGTCCTTTCATGGTACATGGGATCTTTGCACAGGTATAGGGCACTCTGACTGTCCATATGCAATTTGGACATATAGTTTTTGCCTTCAATCTCCCTCAACAGTCCTTGGAGCCATATTGCTTCTTTGGATGCCTCAGTAGCAGCTATGTACTCTGCCTCAGTAGAGGATAGAGCTACAATAGACTGCTGCTGAGACTTCCAAGAGATGCAATTGCCACACCAAGTGTAGACATATGAGGTGGTTGATTTTCTAGTGTCCTTATTGCTTGCAAAGTCAGAATCAACATAACCATAGAGTTCAGAAGGAGAGGAGTGAACACCATAGAGCAAACCAAAGTTGGCAGTACCAGCAATATATCTCAAACAAAATTTCATAGCATGCCAATGTTTCTCACATGGCTCAGACATATATCTACTCAGAACACTGATGGCAAAAGCAAGATCAGGTCTGGTGCAAATCATGGCATACATAACTGAACCAACAACAACATCATAGGGGATAGAAGACATTCTACCCTCCTCTTCCTTGGAGAGAGGCAGCTTGGCTTTTGTCAAGTCAAGGTGCCCTCCTAAGGGCATGGAGGAGGGTTTAGCATTCACAACACTGAATCTATCTAACACCTTATGCAAATAATCAGATTGAGTAAGCATGATTTGTTTCTTAGACCTGTCCCTAACAATCTTAATGCCTAGAATCATTTGTGCATGACCTAGGTCTTTCATGTCAAAGTTCTTTCTAAGGGCCCTCTTTACATCATTGATTTTAGACATGGATTTGCAAATCAAAAGCATATCATCAACATAAAGCAAGACATAAATGGGCAAATCAGATTTGACATGCTTAAAGTACAAACATGAATCATACTTGCTAGCCTTAAACCCTAAAGTTTTCATGCATTTGTCAAATTTTATATTCCACTGCCTAGGTGATTGCTTTAAGCCATATATAGATTTCTTTAACAAGCATACATGATCAGGCTTAGAGGAATCAACAAAACCCTTAGGCTGTTTCATATAAATGGTTTCATCTAGGTCACCATGCAAGAAGGCAGTTTTTACATCCATTTGTTCAACTTCTAGGTCATACACAACAGACATAGCAAGCATTAATCTCATGGTTTTATACTTAGCAACAGGAGCAAAAATGTCATGATAATCTTCACCCTCTTTTTGAGAGAAGCCTTTAGCTACTAACCTAGCTTTGTATCTAGGTGGATCAGTAGCTTTGGTTCCCTCTTTGAGTTTATAAATCCACTTGCAATCAATAACTCTTGAATTTTTAGGTTTGGGAACCAAAGTCCAAGTTTTATTGTCATGCATGGATTTAATTTCCTCTTTCATGGTAAGCATCCAAAGATCAGAATGAACACATTTAATAGCATGCTCAAACAGGTCAGGAGTATAAGCATTCAAAACTTCAGCAATTATGAAAGCAAACTCATCAACATTGTTCACATACTTTTTGTTAGGAATTTTAACCCTAGGGGCCCTATCTCTAGTCAATTGATAATTGTTCAAGTTAGGGACCTCATCAAAAGGAATATCCTCAACAGAATCATCAACATCATGCAAAGAGTCATCAATATCATGCAAATCATCATGGGAATCATGCAAGTCATCATGTGAATCATGCACAGAATCAAACAGAGGCTCATGCAAAGATGGAGAAGAGGAAGAGGGATGTGAACTGACCTGCCCACCGTGATGGTGAGGTTGCACAGCTAAGTGCTCTTCAGTACTTGTTTGAGCATTCAAGTGCTCATTAGAAATACCAATGCCAGAATTTTCAGAGTTTCCAGAATGAGATGGAGAGTATCCAATATCAAAGTCTTCATCAAATAACTCAGATTGAGGAGGAGCAACATAGAATGGAGTATGAACTTGTTCAGACCTGCCTAAGTGCTCAGGAGAAGATGTGAGAACATTTTTGAAATGGAAGTCACTTTCATTGAAAGTGACATCCCTGCTAACTATCACTCTGTAGCCACCAGGTTGTATGAGCAACAGTTTGTATCCTTTTACCCCTTCAGGGTATCCCAGCATCACACACTTTTGAGCTCTTGGGTTTAACTTCCCAGCATTATTAAGAGCATAGGCAGTGCATCCAAAAGTTCTCAGATGTGAGATGGTGGGTTTGGTTCCACTCCACAGTTCTTGTGGAGTTTTGAATCCAATGGCAGAACAAGGGGATCTATTAATCAAGTAAGCAGCTGTAGTGACAGCCTCTCCCCAGAGGGAATGTTTCATCCCAGCACTGATTAGCAGGCACCTTGCCTTTTCAAGCAAGGTCCTGTTCATCCTCTCAGCAATGTCATTCTGCTGAGGTGTGGCTGGCACAGTTAAGTGCCTCTTGATGCCATTTTCATGGCAAAAAGAATCAAATGCATGATTGCAAAACTCAAGACCATTGTCAGTTCTAAGGCATTTCACCTTGAACTGAGACTGGCCTTCAACAGTCTGTTTCCAATGTTTGAACATGTCAAATGCCTCACTGTTAGCTTTGAGTAAATGCACCCAGACCTTCCTGGAATAGTGGTCTATTAATGACAAGAAATACTTCTTGCCACCAACAGTATCCACTTGGGCAGGTCCCCATAGGTCTGCATGCACATACTCAAGTGGCTTTTGAGCAACAAATTTGGATTTAGAGAAGGGAGTTCTTGCAAGTTTCCCAAACACACAGTTTTCACACATGCTCAAATCAGAGGGTTTTTGACTTATATACCCATCCTTGAATAGGTAATGCAATCCCTTGTTACCTATATGACCTAGTCTAGCATGCCACAGTTTAGTTGAATCAACACTCATGCAAGCATTCACTTCAGAAGACATGGTCATAACAGGGGAACCAATGACATGATAAAGCCCACGTTTTTTTAATTCCTTTTACAAGGACTTTCCCATCTCTGGAGACATTTCTGACTCCATTGTGGGTGTGGATATGACAAGCAAGATCATCAAACATGCTTTCAGACAACAAATTTCTC
Source organism: Fallopia convolvulus (assembly GCA_964016875.1). NCBI lineage: Eukaryota > Viridiplantae > Streptophyta > Magnoliopsida > Caryophyllales > Polygonaceae > Fallopia > Fallopia convolvulus. The sequence continues at coordinate 46,819,780 of OZ024732.1, read as the reverse complement.
CTTAAGTCAGGTACCCACCTAACATTTTGGAGAATTCTAACAACACCATTATGCATTTTAAAAGGAACAGTACCAACACTCTTAATCTTAAGAGAAGAATGATCACCTAACCTAACCTCACCCTCATCACAAAGATGCAAATAGTCAAAGACATGCTTATGAGGTGTGACATGCATAGTGCAACCAGAATCAAGTATCCAGGCATCATGATTAGAATTAACATGATTAGCACACATTAGCAATTCAGCAGAATAGGAAAGGTGGGACTCTACAATTGCAGAAGTACCAACTTGTGATTTGGTGGAGGCTGCAAGTGCCTCATCTTTCTTTTTCTTAAAACAGTCATTAATTAGGTGAGTCCCCTTGCCACAGTAGTAACATTTGAGGTTCTTTTTCTCAGATTTAGGTTTGGCATTCCCAGAATTTGAGTTAGAAGAGTCAGAATCCTTTTCCTTCTTCTTATAACCCTTCTTCTGGTTTTTATACTTTCCTTTAGTGAACATGATTTCAGTTTTAGCATCTTTTTCAAGTTTACACTTGAACACTCTCAAAGACTCATTTTTCTGGGTTACAGCATCAATTATCTTCTTCTTAGTTAGATTTCTAACACCATCATTGTTAAACTCAAGAACATCTTTAAAGTTATCAAATTGGGGTGGTAAAGAGTGAAGTAAGATCACAGCTTAGTGAGATTCTACAACCTTATCACCGCATCTTTCTAAGTCCTGATTCATTTTAAGAAATTTATCTAGGTTATCACTCAGAGACATAGAAACATCCATTTTGAAATGAAAGATGCGACCTAGCAAGTTAATGACAGAAGGGAGAGATTTTACCTGATAGAGGTCATTCAACGCCTTCCAGAGATTCCTGGAAGAGTCTACTTCGACCACTTGACGAGCAACTTCATCAGATAATCTAATAATAATCTCAGAATGAGCAATTTGATCCATTTCCTTCTTTTTAGCAACATCAAAGGTGTCAGGCCATGACTCATCAACATCAGCCCAACATTTTTCTTTAATCAAGATGGCTTTCATCTTTAGTTGCCACATAGCAAAGTCAGAGGAGCCATCTAGTGGCTTTATGCGGACAGATGAATGATCAGATATAGTGAGCCTTGCTCAGAGAAGAAGAGATATCTCAGAGAGAGAGAGAATAGTAACTCAGAAAGATAGTGTAGCCAGACAGAGTTTCTGCAAGTGAGTCTCACAAGAGAGATTCTCACAACAATAACCTGCACCTGCAAGGACAAATGTATGCAAGAGAGGGTATGTAACAAAGCCAACAAGAACACGCTTTGGTTTGTTACAGATCTCAACAGTCAACAAGTAAAGTGATAATCAAACACAAGTAAAGATCAAAAAGCCCCAAATCAAGTTGTAGGGTTTCAGATCTGAGCAAAGACGCTCTTTTGCAAGAGCTTTGTGTAGGATCCGGCAGTGGGATTACACCAGTATAATGGAACCCGTTCTATCCAGAATCCCCCGCCCCTTTCTATCAAAGGGAATCGGAGATCTATCACTCAGAAGCAAGCAAAGCTAGCATGCAACCTAAACACTTGAAGACAGTTGAGTAAAGAGTTCAAAAGACAGTGAAAATGCAAGTTTCTTTATGGATCTGAGTTCTAGAGAGTCACTTGACTCTAGAACTCTAGATCTGGTCCGAGATCTGCAAGAAGAGACTCGAGGCTTTAGATCCAGACAGTAGGAAACTCTCAATGGAACGTAGCAAGAGAAACTTCGAGAGAAAGTGAAGGAAAGAGAAAAAAATGACTGAGAACTCTAGATCTGGAAGTAGGAACCCCAGATCCAGCAAAGTGAGCCTCAGATCTCAAGATCCAACACAAGCAACAACAAGAACAAACCCTAGATCTGAAGATCCGGGACTAGAAGGTCCAGAAACCTCAAACCCTAGATCTGTAAGAGCAAACCTCGCTCTGATACCAATTTGATATGCGGAATACAAAGTAAGAACTCAAGCATTCAAATACAAAAGAAGATCAAAGACAAACAAACAAGCAAGTGTGTATTCGGCTTTGAGCCTCAATTGAAATGCCAGAGATCCAAGGGGAATACAAGAGGGCAAAGAGAACTGTAAAGTAAAGCAAGTAATCGGAGAGAGTGAAGCAAGTTCAGAGAAGCACAACTCGAACGAATCAAGCAACCACGAAGGTCTCCTTGGTGCTCTCGTCTTCACTCTTCCTTTGTTTGGATTTCGAAGGGAGCTCGGGTCACCGGAGACATAGCTCAGGCTACAAGGCCGAGTAAAGCTCTCGGAGAAGAACCCTAGGAACTCTCTCGATTCATCCAACGAGAGGCAAAGAAGGAGAAAGCGTGCTTTTATATGACATGCATCAACCCTAAGCCTCACACGACGTCGTCTAAGCTAATGAGTATGGATCACCAGACACGGGCTATCTCGGGTGAGCATTGCATTGGGCCGTTTGGCCCAATGCAGCCTCCAGCGAGAATAGGCCCATCTTGGCATTACACACACATACACTTAGTTATACATATTACAAGCCCAATGTACCAAACTTAGGAAATTACAAGACTTTACAAATACAACTCTACAATTGTCTAGGGAACAACTCCGTAATTGTGGAATTGTTCCCTACTATGTACTGATGCACGTCAATCCAACAACGAGATAGTTTTTTTTTTTTTTTTATCTCAAAATATATAAGAGTCCCTTGGCCGATAGGCCCTGCGCCCCTGCCTTGCATTGCCTCTGTTAGCTTGGAAGAAGACTTTTTTTTAATTAAATAAACCAATCTACAAGTAGATATAAGTTAGACTTCATATTGCGCTAAAAATTAGGTACAATCAGCCATTGATATATATGGTAGTAAGTTTTTTTGGTCGAAATTGATGGGTATGGTAGACTGGTAGTGGTAGTAAGTACATATGCGGGCTACGTAAACCAATTTATTCTTTTGGATGGGAAAGTCTATAACTACTAGATTGAACGCTATAGATCGAGTGTATAATAGCGAGACATAAGTAGTATGGCCAATGGAACTTACCAATTTTGCACATCACTAGTCCTATTAATGAAACCAAAATCTTACTATCAAAGTACTCTTCCTCATTGCCAGAGGAATGAAATACTGATCAAACACCATCCAAGTGATACATACAAAGGCAGCTAAAAGCACAACTGAGACAACTTAGGCAACAATGGATGAGTGGAAGCTTTCTCCACTCTCTTTTCTTCTTCTTCTTCTCCTCCTCCCTCTTTCATCATCTAGCATAGGATTATTCTCAGTGCCTATGCAATTTGATCATGATTATATGAAGCAGTCATCCTCGGTTGTTGATCCCAACCTCATCGAGAGGAGAATCAGACTGCCAGGTTTGGATCATGTGTCGAGCGACGAGGATTTGGGTCACTACGCTGGCTATTTCAAGCTCCCGCGCTCTTATGATGCCAGGTTCATTAATCAATTAGTTCCCTTACTTAATTGTGAAATTAATGAATGCATCTACATATCTTGTGATTAATGTAAATGTATTAAACAACCTCTAATTTAGGTTGTTCTACTATTTCTTTGAGTCGCGCAACAAGAACAAGGATGCACCAGTATTTGCCTGGTTCAATGGAGGACCGGCTTGTAGCAGCTCTGTAGCTGTTTTCATTGAGAATGGACCTTTCAGAATTGATAATAATAATCTAACCCTTTCCTGGAATGAGTATGGTTGGGATCAGGTATCAAATATTATCTATGTAGACCAGCCCATTGGTACCGGATTTAGCTACAGCAACGACAAACGCGACATTGGTCGCTGTAGTGACGATCAAGTGGTGAATGACCTCTATGACTTCTTACAGGTTTATAACAAGATACTAACTAACTGTATAATTAATTCCATATATATAGTTGCTTGCTTAGCCTAGCTAATATGTGTAATTAAGTTGCTGCTCATGGCACCAGGCCTTCTTCAACGAGCATCCGCAATTAGCAAATAATGAGTTTTATATATCTGGAAAATCATATGCTGGACACATCAATCCGGCTCTTGCAACCCGTATAATCCAAGGAAACAGGGTCAAACAAGGACTTCATATTAATCTTAAGGTTCATTCAATTCGATATCCCCAAATAAATTAATTAATAACATGTATGAATTTATTTCCCGATCTTTCTTTCTTGATTGCAATATACTCCTCCAGGGTATTGCAATGGGTAATGTGTTAATAAACCCGAGTATCGAACACCAAGCATACGCGGACTATGCATTCGGCATGGGGATGATCAACAGAAGCGTCTATGATCGTATCAACAAACTTCTTCCCGCGTGTAACATGGGAATCAATCTATGTGGTACACGACATAATTCAATCAATTTCAATCCCTTTTCAAGCTCTAAAATGGCCTAATTCTGATTCTTGTACATACACATTGAACACATTTTCTGATACAGAAACCGGTGAAGCAGGGGCTTGTGTACCAACCTATTGGTTTTGTCTGAATACAGTAATGTATGGTGTCCTGGATGCTGCTGGCGATGTCAATGTAAGAACAGGATGATGGCGATCTCCAAGCCCCTGATGATGATCTAAATCAATTTTGGTGCATTCTAACTAAATTAGTTATTATTGTCATATAGCTGAATTTCAATTTTTCTTGAGTCTATCATCTTGACCTTCCGTTGTAGCATAGCCTCACTGGGTCGATAATGATGATGATCTAATTGAGTGATCTCTTGATTACTGAACTATGGTTGTATATAGTATCATGACATCAGGAAGAAGTGTGACGAGGGCGATCTGTGCTATGACTTCTCAAACATGGAGACGTACTTGAACCAAGAATCAGTCAAGACGGCGCTTGGAGTACCGAAAGGCCTCGAATTTTCGGTATGCAATAGTCGCGTGGACGACATGATGCTCCCGGATAGGATGAAGAACATGCAACCAATAATTCAAGATCTTCTTGATGAAGGTGTAAAAGTTCTTGTGTATGCTGGAGAGTACAGTTTCTACTTGAACTATCTTGGTAATTTTATTAATCGATTAATATATCCATCTCTCTTTGGAAGATTAATTTCATAAACATGACTTGAAATGTAAATTACCAACAACAAGCAGGGAATTGGAGATGGGTTCATGCTATGGAATGGAGTGGTCACAAGTATTTCATAACGGCGCCTCAAGTTGGGTTCGACGTAGATGGACACAAGTTTGGAGCTTTGAAAAGCTATGGTCCCCTTACTTTCCTAAAGGTAAACTATTTGATTCATCTATGCTACATAGTTATTGTATTAATTAGTATATATGAGTTCAATGGAGATTTTGTATGTTTAATGTGAGGCTCTTACATAACTCAATCACATGCAGGTGTATGATGCTGGCAACTTTGTTCCAATGGATCAACCAAAGGCCGCGCTTGAGATGATGAAGAGATGGACTCAAGGAACACTTTAGTTTGATGGATTCAATCGTTGCTACTTCTTAATTTGGAGGGATTTTGTCAGATAAATAAAGCATAAGGCTCATGTGCTAGACCTAAAATGAACCCTAAATTATCTCAAGCCTTCTAAATAAACCGGTGCATGGAACAGACCGAGGAGTGGGCTGAGTTGTGATCTTGCCCACTCCTTAAATAAGTAAATTGAACTAGCGTAGTGGCTAATACTGGCTATGTTTTCACACATATATCAAAGGGTCTCGTGTTCGACTGTTCGACTACACAGCTTGCCCTTTGCCTTCCTCTCTTTTGATTATTAACCAAAAGAACATGTATTATAAAACAAAAATTAATTAAGTCTAAATAAACTAGTACAATAAAACGGAGAGAGTATTATGAACATTGTTCTGAAAATCTCCGTCTAGCTCCGTCTTGTCCGTTTAAGCGCTTGTTTAGGCTACCTAAGAGTTAGGCGTCCACTTAGCGTTGTTTAGAACATTGATTATGAACTAGAACAAAGTCTTTTCTTGTACCCTTCTAATTGAACATGAAGATGGTTTAGTTATGTGCGCGCAAAAGTATTACTTATAAGTGTCTCAAAGTCTTTTTTCTTTTTCTTTTTTGAGAAATTCTCCAAGTCAAACAGACTTGGTTTTGGAAGAGTTCATAATACATATATAGCTAAATACTTAAAGCTACATGTAATTTCTAACTAAAAAACTAAGCAAATACAACAGTAGCCATAGAATCCATACCTATCTTTTGTGGGTTTTGATTTACCAGAAACATCGTAGATTCTACATTGCTATGTATATTGCACACTAATTAAACCCCGGCCGGGCAATCTATTCTACGGCCTTACCCTTAACCCCAAACCAAGCCCTTAGTCTCAATCCTCTTACCAACTTTACTTGCAAGAAGCACCAAATCCAAGTCTTTCTTCCCCTCTTTATTCTCCTTTATAGTGTCCAAACTCGGCTTCCATCCTTTCCCCGAAGCTTGCCGGGTCTCAACACACAAATCGTCATCGTCCTCCTCATCCTTTCTAGGCACCACAAACTTGTTACCGTCTCCAACGTTTAAAGGCCGAATCTTTGCAAAGAATCGAAGAGTTCTTGACGGAGAAGAAGAAGAAGAAACCAACGATTGTGCTCTTAAGACCGCGTTCACTCTAAGGAGGATTTGATGTGCATCTTGGGATGAGAAGGAAGGCAATCTTCCTCTCCTTAAAGGCAACATAAGGTAAATCTTATTCACCTCGAGTTTACTATCGGCAGTTAATGCGGTTGGCCTAACTAGCCTCTCTGGCTTGTGGTTGAGCTCCACCACCACTTGTTGAGGGTGCTCCATCATTAGCTCAGCCACCGTCGTCGGCTCTTGGAACTCGTGTATCGAGCCGTCGGGGAGGATGACTTTTCCATGGTGGGAGTTGATGCTATTAAGATTGCCCATTTGGGAATTTTAGGATTGTGGTGATTGGATTACAAGTGCAAGAGTTGGTGTTGTTTTTTGTGTTTGTGATTGTGTTAGGGGGGTTAACTTTATTTATATGGGGTGTATGAGATGAGTGTGGGAGGTGTTGGTTGAACTGCTCCAAAACATGAAAATGAAGGGTTGGAAAATTATGGAATTGGTAAATAGTTTAAAGAAATGTGTAGAGAGTTTGACTTTAGTTGTGGGATGGTTGGCTTCCTGGTTTGGGTGACTTGCTGAGGGTAGTTTTCTTGCACTTTCAATATTGGGGTGACTTGGTATACATACCTAAGTGGATTATTTTCTCATGATGATACCATGGGCATTAATAAAAATGGAGAAATGTTTAATTGACATATGGTACACACATTATAATCAATAGGTCTTAGTGGAGAAATGATATGATCAATATTTGACGTACATATGGTCCTCTGTATGAGTAGATATTTTTTTTTGAAGAAACTGATTCCTATTAGAATAAACTAAAATTAAAAAAGGTTAAAATTGATAGAGAGGGAGAGAGAATATATATGCATATCATCTTGACGGTAGAATGTTTATTAAACGATTAAGATTTTACCAAATTTATAAATTTCTAGATTAAATTCCCCACCTACTTAGTGGTACGAAGGGTGCCGGAGGTTTCAAGTTCAATCTCCACCTTCATCCCTTTAATTAGAGTCTCTCTCTTTTTTATTAGATTTTTTTAGTGAAAATGTAAGTCTCGTCATCTCTTTTTTATTAGATTTTTTTTGGTAAAATGGGAGTTGGTACCTCTCAAGGAATTTTATTTAAAAAAAATAACATTAGGTAGTAATCAAATGAGAGACGGTTAACCCTCTAATATCAGCGGATAATAAAGATAAAATATACGAGACGGCTTAAGTAATAAATGAATCCTTAAACGAAAAAAAACAAGTAGCAATAAAATCAACCACACAATTCCATCTTTATTAGATTAACCCGATTAGTGTAAGCCATTTCTCTACTTTATAACCCTTGTCGATTGGATCACGATCGAATTTACTACTAAAGGCGAACTCCTTATAGAAAAAAAAAAACAATAGTTACATACAGATTTTGGTGAATTTTTATACTCAAATGAAACAAAATCTACATATCATGCCACTTTTTTTTGTAGGCACGTATCATGCCACTTAAATGAAATTATTGTAAAACAAATTAATTCACCACCAAGTATGAAGTATCTGTCTGTGAGAACAGGCCCGTTGTTCCCTAGTCGTTGTCTCATAGGCCATAAAGATAATTTAAAAAAAAAAAGGAAATAAACAAGAACTCTTCTTCCGAAGGAAATTGCGTCAAGTAGAACGACGACAAAACCCCTCACAAATTCCCCTCTCGCAAGCGCCGAGGCCGGCTCCGTCACCAGCTGCTTTGCTTTCTCCCTCCAGATTTCCTCTGTAAGTCATTCCGCCTCTCTTCATTTCTTTTCACCTTACCACATTCACTTCATTCTATGGCCTTTGTTTGTATACAAGTGTTTGATTTATTTAACGATTTTTGGTAAAGATTCGCATTGGAATGGTTTAAAATCGTTCAATTGGATTGAGCGATCTCATTTGGGTGCAGAATTTTCCGGCGATTTCACTCGTGTGTCTTTTTTTTAATTCGGTCAAATTTTGGTGGATACTATCTCCCGATTCGAAGACATGGATGAGAATGATTGAGAGAGCACGCTAGTGAATTTTGTAGATTGAGGGCAAGTTTTGAGAATTCTGAAGCGGTCAATTATACTATTGATACCAATTCAAACCTGACCCAATTTCATGTGGTTTGGTCTCAAAATACCTCTTTCACCAGATTTGCCCCCAAAAATGAAAATCGCAAATGTGATAGGCTTTCTACATCCTCTTGTGTTTGGTTGAATTGATGATCCCTGATGGTTGGTTTTTATTGCAAAGTGAAATATTTATGGTTCATTTGAGACTGTAACGAGCAGTTCATCACAAAAGCTCACAACTAAGATAGTGTTTTTGTGTTCTGCTTGGTTTTTATAGATGTCAATTTTTAGGGTTTTGATCAAGACTGTAACCAGCAGCGGTGTGCCTGTGACAGGATGTATGAAGACTACTCTGTAGGTGATGGTTTTGTGCAGATAACAGAAAATTTGGGAGATACGGTCACTTATGTAGCTAATGAACCGTCTGTGGGACTATACTATATCCAACAGCATGCTAACCAAGCCACAACAAACACCATAAACCTCAAAAACCATGTCAGAGAGCGTTCACATGAAACGAGCCTCCATGCTGATGATTTGGAGGACTCTATTGCAGCTGTAAGTACTATGAAAGAATGTGGCCTTCGTATCACAAATGAAATGATTAGAGACATTGAAAAATCTCTGAGCAAGGTTTTGCCTAATAAGCAGAAAAGCACTTGGATGCAACGTACGCATTCGAGTAGCATTCAGATTGGAAGGCCCAGATCTTGGATTCCAACAATGCTCTCTCAGAGTGCTGGTGACGTGCCTAATGAGCACATGGGTAATTATTTATCTATGGTATTCAATTCAGCAAAAGGAAAAGCTGGGAATTTTAAATCTAACAATGCCGGAGAAACCAAAGAGGATTGTCCATCTGTTCTTGGTCAAACATCTTCAGTATCGGCTTCTGGTAGTAAGTTCAGTTTTACTGAGCCAGATAATGAAGAAACTGATGAGCTACCTTTGTCAATTCAGGTTGGTGATGAGATGGATGATTTTGGGATTAATGGGGTGACAGGGACTCGTTATACATTGTCTGATTCAGCCAACTATGAAGCTTTTAAAGCTGATAGGAAAGTGAGGTTAGAAGAGTGGCTGAAAGATAATAATGACAAACCTCCTGATTCAATAGGAAGCATGTAATGTACATAGTATGAAATTCAGCTGGTGATTGGAATAAGTTTATCCTGTTTGTTGTAATATTTAGTCGTGATCAAGAAAAGTGAGGATTTGTAGCAGTTGCTTAACTCTAGGCGTGTTGTTCTTGGGCCATTGTATGTGATGTGATGAGAATTCTTGCAGGGTTTATGATCAGTGGAACTAGAATAACAATGGAAATACCTGTAATAAGATTACTGTGGAGAATAAAAAGGATTATGGTGTTTTCGGTTTTCTTATGGGCTAATTTCCTTCTGCATTTAAAATGAACTTTGTATGTGGATCTCTATTCTCTCAGTAAGAACAAATTACCTACAGAAGTTCGGGAAACTGACATTCAATTGTTCAGCAGAAAAATACCTTCAATAGCTATTGGGAATTTGAGATTGATATGATATTGATTCAAGTAAAAATATCCACATTCAACCAAAAAAAAAAGTAAAAATATCCACAATGTTGAAAACTAAACTTACACTTTTTCCAAACTTTAAAATACAGTTACTTGTATGTATTAAAGTGCATAAATTTCAGTTCTATATAAGCACTCTACAAGTGGTTTGCCCCAACTTTTTAACATTTAAAAATACAAGTAAACAAAATTCTCCAACTGTGATTCATCACCACAAAATTCTATTTATACATGCTATTATTTTACATAATAAAAAAAAGACAAAAATATATCATAATATTGCTGTTGGCATTCAATCCTTCATTCCAAAGACAAGCACTCATCATTCAACTACATTGAGTCTTTGCAGGAGCTCCATTAGACTTGCAGCTTTCCTCTTAGCCCTTTCAGTACCATTCTCAGAAAGCTCCTTCAATGCCGCTTCAGCATCAGCCTCTCTTGCAATCTGCAGTTGTTGTCTGTCTCCCACACAAAGTGACCACAACACAGCAGCAGCATTCTCTCTATTACGGGGTGACCCGGTTCTTATCACCTCCACAAGAGTAGAAATGGGCTCTGCTTCTGCAACTGCAGCTTTCCCTTCTGGATGATTCGAAAGAACAGCCAATATAGTAAGTGCTTCCTCCATCATCCCTCCACCAGCGTCTTTCACAAAACCCATCAATGGTGGAACAACTCCAGCTCTCACAGCCCTAACCTTATTCCCTTGGTAAATTGAGAGGTTAAAAATTGCAGTTGCAGCGTCTTTTTTACCCCTCGGCGTCCCTTCACACAAAAGACGAATTAGAGCTGGAATTGCACCGGCTGCTCCTATTGCCACCTTGTTCTTGTCCATTACAGATAAGCTGAAGAGTGTAGCAGCTGCATTTTCTCTACCTTCCATACTACCATTTTTCAGCACTTCCACTATATCTGGTATAGCTCCTGCATTTACAATGAGCCCTTTGTTGGTTTCATTGATGGAGAGATTGAGGAGCGCTGTTACAGCGTGTTCCTGAACCCGTTCATCTGTGGAGGAAAGTAATTCAACAAGTGGTGGAATTGCTCCAGCTTCAGCTATGCAAATTCGGTTATCGGCGTTTCTCTTAGCCAATAACCGAAGTTCACCAGCAGCTGCACGCTGGTCTTCTATGCTTCCATGTATTAGCTTTCCTAGTAAGGAGTTTATGGCGGACTGATCACAGTCTGAGCCAAAACTACCGGATCTTTTGTTTCTACATGTTCCTTGTTGCTTCTTTGGTAGCTCAACATTGTTGTTCTCACACCAGAGAGTAATCAAACTCTTCAATACATAGTTTGGAACTAGATCTGTGCTTGTAAGAGTCTGTTGTGTCTTTTGGCACGTCTTATGACCCGAATCAATCCATTTCTGGATGCAGGCACGCTCATATGTCTAAACTTACAGAGAGAAATGAAAATTGTTTTATGTTAGATTCTTCCAGAAGTGTATGTTATGCAAACCCAAATTATCCTGAATGTTGTTTTCCATTATCTAAATTATTATTTTTTAGTTGTAGGAGTTAATTATTTTATTTATCTATTATATTAGGAGGAGCACAACTTGTAATTATTCTGACTGATTCCTCAAAATTGGTAGAATAGCAAGATTCTTGCGATTGGAATCTTATCCCTTTTTTTTCATTTTTAGAGTTGAGAGTTCTAACAGTATGTGATCAAATTGGTATAACTAAGAATGTTGGGCAGCAAGCTTCATACCTGTCCAGTAGAGACGATGACAGGATCACTCATCAGTTCAAGTGAGATTGGGCAGCGAAAGTCATCGGGTATTACAGGTGACCTATGCTTAGTCAAGCTATTCTCAGAATCAGGGAGATCAAGTTCAGAGTTTATAGTCAACAGATAGTCACTAAGCTTCTTGAAAATGTTAGACATCATCTCAAAGGAATCCCCAACTTCTCCATTGCTTGAGATGACCAATTCATGGAAGGCACGGGACTCTTTTCTTAGATCTTCAGTTGTCCTGATATGCAGGTTTTCTGACAATCTCTTCAGAACAATAATGTCAGGGTCATCTTCATTTTCCATCACTTCCAAGTCTTCTTCTAAATGTTCACAAGCGGAGTCCTTTCTGCATGTTGCACGTCTGAATTGTGCATGGACGAGTTCAGTCTGAAAGAGGTAAGGCAAAGAAATCAGCTCCATTAGTCCTAAAATCATTTCTAACAGATGGATGGAGATTTAGATTTAATTCAAATTCTGGAACACAGTACCTGTTCTTCAACTTCTTCTGACAGTTTAAGTTTGTCATAATCTATTTCACTTAATGCTTCTTCAATTTGTTGAGTCACTTGCAAGAATTTGCATGAAACCTGGTTGCTATGAACAGCCTATCACATAAGGAAGGAGTGTTCAATTAAATTTTAAAATGTGTTGAAATAATTATTTTGAATCTAATCTATATACATAATTGTCCAATAGCAGATTTATGTGAATGCAAAACATGTACAGAAGCAAAAAAAATCATAAGCAATAAGCATCCAACTGACAAGAATAAATTTTAAGATTTCACTCTGATCATTAAGCTACAGCAACATCAGCTGAATTGTATCTGTCATCACTACTATAAGACTTAAAATAACTTACAGCATCAGACTTCGCTAATGTTTTTAATAGAAATTTAGAGGAATCGTTGACTTTCATAGATGGAGGTTGCTGTAAACAAAGTATGAAACCGCAATTAATATTGAAAGCATGCCTTTCTTAATCATAGTAAGCAAGGCTAGTTTTTAACTTTTTAGGACAGGTGTTATTGACTGATAACAATACATCTCACTTGATATGAACAAGTGCCCAACCATATTTACAGCATTATACCAGCTGTAATACCTAGTTGTAGAAGTTAATTGAATCTAATGAACAGCAATCTGTCCCAGAAACTACTAAGCAAGTAAGCATAGATGTTGCCGTTATCCATGTACGAGCCATAATCATCAAGCTGCCCAGATATGTGATCCCTCATAAACAGAATGGTCTTTTATATTCAAAATATGAGTTCTTAAGCAAAATCTCTGTAATGTAGCTCATTTCACCTACATGCATATCTTAAGAACTTTCATATCCGCCCACGGTATGTCTAAACCATCAATGCTACTTGTTCCTATGGAAACCAAATCTTCTAATCAAGAAGTTCAACCAAATCATATTTTTGGTCTAAACAGATTATAGATAGGAATGAAGAAAAATCTTAATCAGACACAACTACACAAGGCCCTGCATTGTGTTCTCTATTAAGTTCATTCACCTAAAAAGCCAATATCTACAAATCAATTATTTTTCCTTATGACTTTCATTTAACCCTCCAAATTGGACAAACAAAACCAGATCACTTAACAAAGCTAATTGGAATTATCAAGAAACAAACAGCCCCATTAAAAGTTGAGGAGAGAGGAAAAAACAAAAGGTCATGTACTTGATAGAGCTTGCTGGTTTCGTTGACCCAAAGGAGCAGCTCCTTGGCCGAATTCAAAGCGACCCACAAAGATCTGAGCGCCTGAACCTCGCCATCACCGAGCTCTGGTTCCTCTCTATCCAGTAATTCCTCAAACAAAGGGCTCAAGAGCTTCATTCTCCGAACCAAATTAGAGCACATGTACCTAGAAGTGTTCTTGCACTCAGGCAAAGCTGAGATCTCCTTCACAATTTCGACCAAGTGGGTCACAATTTTGCCATCAGAATCATCAATTGGACTCATTTCCTCTCTTTCTTTTTTCTGGGAGTTGGGGAGAATTAGAAACCCTTTCGAGGGAGAAAGAGAATAGCATCAATCAGAGAAGAAAGAAACTGTTGGGAAAATAGAGGGTTTGTATCTTTCGGAAAGAATTGAGTTGGGTAGTTGACCATGTGCCGCGTTTTTTACTTTTTATTTTTCCATCCTGTCTTCCTGGGATGATAGCCTTAGAAACCGAGTCCTCGAGGTCGGCTGTTTACACTTTACGATCATGGACTCATGGTGCGTTCACAAATCACGAGTCATGAATTAGGAAGGATATGACAACATTTGGGATGCATTGATTTGTTGATATGATTTTTTTTTATTGGGGAAATTTTCGGTATATCGGGCCTAGAGTAGTTTGGGGTGAGCAAAATTATCGATCCGTTGCCAATCTATAATTATCCGTTTAAAATTTATCCATATTCGATCAGGCATTTTTTTCGAACTCGAATATGGATCGAGGTTTAGAGACAAATGAATGTTCGGTATTATATATATAATATATATGTTTTATAAATGAGCATTCAAACACTTGGTAAATAGACAACAATAAATCAAATGTTCAACTTTACTTTATATGTTTAAGCTATTGCTTCGATCAGATTAGCAGATGTCCAAATTGTATATCCGTCAATCCGGCTTCAAATTGGACTTAAATCTAACAAAAGTAACAAGGATTTTTTTTAAAACGGGTAGTTCATATCCGGTCTCGGATATACGATCCAATCAGATATCATTTATCGGATATCCGGCTAATAACAAATCAATACGAATCGATATTTTTTAAGAAAAAATACTAGATATATGATGTATCGAACTAGATCGGATATATCCATTTGTTCACACTATAGTGTATCGAGAGGCCATCAAAAGACGGCAGTCGAAACCGACTAAGTGAAGCATAAAGGAGTCACACGAGAAAGCAACAAAACAAACAACCAAACAAATAAACAACACGCCAACATCACAATCTATGGGTATATTTGAACGCGAGAGTATGACATGTCTGCGGGTTAGAACCCAAGGCGTATAGTATCATCGAATCAAGTTAGGATCCACATGACCAAACTCTAATCGGAACCACAACTCGACCCAAAGCAAACACCTGCAAACTCACGAGCTTGATCGAACCTGCCAGGCAACAAAACTCAAGTGCAAATCTTTTGAGAGGTACCCGAAAAACTCGATCACAAGACAAAAACTCATATTGTTAGAGATTCTTTAGGTTGAGTCTAATCTGATCGCAAGAGTTAGAATGTCGCAATCTAACCATTGTGTCAGTGACTGAGTTACCCTGCTGAGGGACATGATTGATTTTAGCGTCCTCAAATAAAAGTAAGTTTAACAAGTGTTTGTAATTTGCATCTCAATTGGACAATGAAAATATCTATTCCCTTGAATCGCCTTTATTACAATGATGTTGTCTCCTTTAATTTCAATTTTGGTAAAACGTCTTTTCTTTCCTTCTTTATCGCAAGATAAAGTCTCATCGTTTCTACTTGGATTGTGCTCCAAGTTCAGTTCTTGTGGGCGTCTAAATGGATTGACTCCCCTTGATTATTTCGCATGACATATCCTACCGTTGTCGTCCCATTTTCTCGTCTTGAGCTACATGATTCGTCAAAATTAATTTTGAGTACACCTTGTGACAGTTTTGACCATTTGATATTCTTATTAGTTTAAACACTTTATGTTGAGAAAGAAAAGAATTTTATTACATAGAATAAATTTTTCTAACACTATAAAACTAAAAGTTAACTATAATTAATATTTGCAATTTCATGTAAAGAACATAAAAGTGGACGTGCCGGAGTGGTTATCGGGCATGACTAGAAATCATGTGGGCTTTGCCCGCGTAGGTTCGAATCCTGCCGTCCACGCTTAATGTTTTTTCCCTCTTGACATTTGAACTTCACTATATAAATATACAATGATACCAATAGTTTTAATATTTTTAGTCGTTTTGAAACTTTGATCAAATCCAAAATGGCCATCGATTTGACCCATTCCTGTTTCTTCCTTGGCATAAATTAATAATTGTAGGAAGAAGACGAATACATATATTGTTCAACGAGTGGATGTTTTTTCTCTTTCGTTGTAAGCAACAACCCTTGTTTCTGCTCCAAAAATAGTTCCCTAGTGTTTACGGACAAAGACCCTCCAATCTAATCCTCGCTTTAATTTCCTCATTTCACATGTTTCGTCAAAAGCAAAGTTTTTTATTTATTGTAGGCACAATAATCGGGAACATATCTTTCAAAACTTTTTCACATAACCAAACAAACAAAAGAATTAACTTCAACAAACAATACATTATATTGCCATGTCATCGATTGATCGGTACCTATCACGTACCATATATAGGAGATTGAATCTCATTCATTAACACAAACCTATTATAGATCTTCATAAATTCAAAAGAGAGAAAATTAAATCATATCAAAGTTAACGTCACCAACACGTAATAAAGTCCGGAAACAAATTACATGACACACATATTTATTGAGTCGCGCTAACATCATTATTAATTCAGATTGAAATCCAATCAATTATTCAATAAATAATATAAAACGAAAGACGAAATGTGCGAAAAGGAAAAAATAGTTAGGAAGAGGCCGGGGAAAAGAAAACCTATATGTATTGACTTATGGGTACATTGAAATCGATCCATCTTGTACATTTGCTTGAGACATAGCACATATATGTATAGTGCATGCATACAATTCAACAAACACTATTTGCTTCATATATATATATATATAATTCCATTGATGTGATGATGAACATCTCCCTTCAATAAGATCGATCGATCGATCGATCAAGGAGCTTTCCCAGTTCTATGAACAATACCCGTTTCATCGCATGCAACCCCAGCACCTCCGCCACCACCGCCAAGAATGTGGTAGTTGATGTAGCGACTAGGGGCGGACGAGCGGCGAGGACCCTTCGGCAGGCAATTTTCAACCTCCTTATCCGTGAACCCTTTCTGGGTTTGACCATTGACCGGATTATTCAGCGTCTGGTACGCTCCAAGGCTCGAACTCGAGACCTGTGGCACTGGTCTGGTGGCTTCTGCAACCCCGCTACCTAGCGAAAACGCCATGGAGATGACGAGAAGGCAGAAGAATCCCATTGAAGTAAGTTTGTGCATGTTTTGGGTACGTACGGGTCGACGGAATATTGTGTATTGGCTAGTGTCTTTTAATTGAAAGGTGGAGGAGGAGGAAGATAATGAGGGAGAGAGGAGGGGTATATATAAATACATATATAGCTCGTGAGTGAGAAGCTAGGTAGACAAATAAATCGGCCAGCTCATTGCTAGCTAGAGAGTAAAAACACACGGGGTGCCAACTGGCCAAAGTACATAGGAATACGTAGGGAATGCAAAGGATAATAATATTGAACAAGAGCCTAGCTAGCTAGTACGTAAGGTGGTAGTAGTTTCCGATTGCATGTCTCTTGAGAGAGAGTTGAGATCTTGCCCGTGTCTTTCATTACTTCCTCCAACTTACTTGCATCTTCCTACCTATTTTTTTCCAATCGGTCAAACTTCGTATATCATAGTCTAATTAATTTACATTTTTTTGGTCGAAGTCTAATTAATTTACATTAATAGATTATATTCTTATATACTACAAACATTAATCTTGTACATAAGCATGACTAATAGAGCCATTAATCGAGTCATATATATAATTTAAGAGTATGTTTATCACCTAACTTGTTTAATTAGGAGGCTTAATTGTATAGTAGTAGCATTTTTTTTAAATCTTTTCTGTTAATAAAATTCATTTGAATATATACCAAGACTATCTTAATTAAGTTTTTTTTTTCAACTTAGCCTCCCATTCTTCACCAAAAAAAAAATTGAATTAATGGTCATGGACTCATGCCCCATCTACTCACAAATATACGAACAAAAATGGATGCTAAAAATTAATACTTTTCCAATATCTCCAATTGGTATGGCTATTGCCCTAATACGTAGGTTTTAATTTCAGAGCTTTTCATCCTTAATTGGACCCTAAAAATAAAGACATTAGTCTACATGAATACACTTCAAAATTTTATTAACTAATCTTAATTCCAAGGTGTTATAGTTGAAATCTTTTAGTGTACGGTAATACGTTGTGGCGTATTTGCCCAATTGACACGTCAATTACAACTCCTTACATGAACAGATTAATAAGTACATTTTAACCCAAGCAATCGTGCTAATTAACAAGCTTATACTTCTTTCTTCAAACTAGCTAAGCCCAAAATATCTACAAATTTGCAATTTGTTTTGCGAATGTATGCATCAAGAGTACGTATCTTACATTATTTTTATTCAATTACGTACTTATGTTCCAAAATATCTAAGAAAGATTATTTCAGTATCTTGCAACTAGCTAAGAAAGATTATTTCAGTATCTTGCAACTAGCTATAATTATGTTCCAAAAACAGTTTCGTAGTCATCAACTTAATTGGTCAAAGTTTTGTTGGATAATGAACATATAGTCAACTCAAAACCGTTTGCACCTAAAAACAATATGAATTAAAGGGAGCACCAACGATTATGTGGCAACACCTGGCGACTGGTGATTGGGCCACGCGTGGGGAGGTTAGCTCATCTACTTGGGCGGACCCATTACACGTCGGACGGTCTTAGGTGGGAGGCTTCGTGTCATGCCACGTGTTCGTGAGGATCCAAAAAAAGTGGGATTTGGGATTTTTGGAGGCAGGTTTTAACTAGTAATGTGGATTTTGGAACACGGAAGATCTCAACTACAACAAACAAACTAGTCATCCAAATCTTTTCCTTCTCGTTGTACCAATTGACAGAATACGTAGTCTTAATTTGATTGCCTCTCTTAAACGTCTCATCTAGTCATCTCCATCTCTAAGATATTTCATTCCACCTTACTTAACTCCCATGCAATATTCATTTATTATAGGTTGCAAATTAATGAGGAAGAGAATGTCATCAAGTGAACATTTATGATATTTATCTAAGGAGAGTCGGCAAGTACTCTAGGTATTCCATTAGGTAATGTTCACTTCCCGAAAAATATGACAAAACTGATGATTACACCATGAAAACATTATTCTAAAAATCCCTTGAAGGATCGATGTTAGTCTAGACAGTTGGAAACTGTTCCAGTGACAGTTCCCTTACGCAGCGGAGTAATATAGAACAAGACTAAAACAGGAATTTAAAGCTTAGACACAGTTCCTTATAGAGGAACCTCTTTAGCCAACTAGCTAAAGAGTAAACCTCTACCTCCCTTGGAGGATTTTGAACACGCACTATATTCTATTGATATATCTCAGGTTCCACAATACAAAGTCGAACTTCTCTATTGCTTGCGATCCCACTCACAAACAATACTAACGACTAAGACATAGTAGTTCCTAGATCTAAACACAAATGAATATAGAGAGTGAACCTTCTCGTTCCTGTGCAGTTCCCTTTAGCACAGGAACCACCTTCTTTAAGCTGATGAAGAACTTCACGCAGTCTTCATCACTTGATCTTTCCTTCCTTGAACTTCTGGTTTGGATATCTTCACTAAATCAGCTCGGGCTCTCGATCTCTTTCTTTCCTTTTGTAGATCTGGTTTTTCAGGTGTGCGAGAGCTCAATTAGACCTAGCGGCGTCGCATTCTATTTATAGAGTTTCCATCTTTAGTTCTGACGCCTTTGCCCTTTTTGTCTTGGGGAGTACGACACTATTCAAAAAGACTAGCGTAACCTTCTTCATCTCTATTCATTCGGAGCTTTGGCTTGCCGCCCAAGACAATAGTGAAATGTCTCTCTTGTCCTCTTAATTACTTGCCACGTACACAGGTGACTTGACAGGGAACGTTTCCCTTTACTTTTCCTGTAAACTTGCTATCTTTCTTGAGATCACTTATACAGGGAATTAGTTCCATTTGTTTGTCATTATCAAAACTTCGATTGCTCGAATGGAGAAATCATTGTTCCAGTGCTAGTTCCCTAACACTGTTCCAACAATTTCCCCCTTTTTGATGATGACAAACTTTCATAAAAATGCAAGTGTTAAACATTCAGGGATACAGGAAAGATATTAGATAATTAAGCATCAATGACACAGGCAATTCTTTGTAGATACTCAGTTCCCTCTGAAATGGACAAGCAGTTTGATTTTCAAGATTTTTAAGCTAACAGTCCCTCCTCAGCTTATGGCTAATTATTCTGTATTCTCTTAGACACAACGCATCTCTGCATTTTTCCACTTTTCCCCCTTTTGACATCATCGAAAGACAATCAAGTATAAGCATGCAAGAACAAGCAAGTAAAGCACAATCATAACTAAAGAACAAAAGCAAAATGCAATTCATTAAAAACATTGTTCACACAAGTACAGGATCAGATTCTTAAGAGCATTGAAGGAGGGAGAAGACAGTTGTGGATTTTTCTTGTAAGGGGCTTGTTCATGGGTTAGAGGAGGAAGAGGAGGAAGGAAGCTTCTTCTGTATGTCTTGAAGAACCGCAAGGATGTGATCATTTGTTCCCTTCGTCTGTTGAATGTCTAGAAGGACGTCAAGTATGCGCTCAGTGACCCCACACAGACGGTTGAGAGCTTGAAGGACAGTATTTGAGTCTCCTTGTTCAATGAACACAGCAGGAGGACCTTCTTCTTGTGGTTCCATGGAATGCTTCATTCGTAGAATGTTGGACATATCCATCTCTTGTCCAAGCTCTTCTTCCTCTTGAGGATGATACACATCGTTCCTCTTCATTATCTCCTTCACCAACGCTGCATATGGAAGGGCGTGAGACTCCTTGGCAACGCATTTGCACATGTGCAAAATCATTATCTTGGGCAGGTTGATGCGCTCTTTGCGAAGGAACAGATCCAAGAGAATGGCATCAGTTGAGTTGAGAGTTGTTCTCTTTTCCAGTCTTGGAGTCACTATCCTAGTGATAAACTGGTGTGCCATCTTGCCTAGTTGACTCAAGCTGTGAGTCAGTATCTCTTTTCCTTGTGGAGGAACATGCCCTAGAAGCCTTTGCAGAATGGCATCTCTTCCATCAGAATCTTGCCATGGGCGTTGGGGAAGCATATCAAAGCCTTCTCCAGGAACGTTGAGAATTTTCTTGATCTGGGCAGCTGTGAAGGTGAAGTCATCCTCTTCTGTCTTCCATCTTATTATGGGGTCAAGCTCAGTTCCCTTTTGTAGGGCGAATTTGGAGTAGAAGTACCTGATTTGAGCTTGATCCAGCTTTGTTGGTTCGGAACAGAGCTTATCCCATCCTTGAAACTGGATGAGTTCCTGAAGCTCGTTGAACTCGTCTTCTTGTAAGAACTCGGCTGTGATTACTAGAGGAATGACCAACTTCCTCTCTTCTGGCTTCTTCTTTTCCTTTTTCCCTTTCTTCTTCTCCTTTTGTTCAGGCTCTTCTTCCAGTCTTGGCTTCTTGGAGCCTCTTGTTGAAGGACGCCCAGATGGCGGTTCCTTGTACCCAATTTGAAGGGCAGGCTCTGTATATTCCTCCACCTCATCGTCGGAGCCCTCAACGGTGACAATCTTCGTGGATGGATTGAGGGCGTGGAGTTGTTCAGATTGTAGAGGCTGGAGTTCCTCATCATCTTCTTCTTCTTCTACTTCACTCAGTTTTCTGAAGTTTCGCTTTCTTGATCTTGGAGCAGTTGGATTTTGCGGAAGAGAAGGTAAAGAGGAAGAGCGATTGGGAAGAGAAGGAGAAGATCATGTTGTTTTGATGGGTGTAGTTCCCTGTGAAGTAGGGAACTCCTCTCTCTCAAATTGGGAGATGGATTGACCGAGGTTGGAGAGGTCTAGTTCCTTGTGAGATGGAACTTGGATTGGAGGAGCATTTGGAAGAGATGAGGGAGCCCTTGTTTTTTGGATTTGAGGAGTAGGGTTGTGAGAGGTTGAAGCAAGGGGATCTGGTCTTCGTTTGGGAGAGAGATTGTCGTGAATTTGGGTATGGTGCTTTGGAGAGGAATGTGAGGAGGCTTGTAATAGAAGGGTAGGATTGGAATCTTGGATTGTGGTAGGAACACCCTCAATATTAATGGTGAGGGTTGAGGAGCCATCCGGTCTCGTAGTAAGTACCGGAATTTCAGATCTTGGTGTTTGGGGAGGTGAGTTTTGTGGTGTGAGACTGGGTTGTCCATCTCTTTTTCTCAGAAGAGAATAGAGACGATCTTTGACATCAAAAATGTACTCAGGTTCATGGTGGTTGAGGTCAAGATCGGTAAGAAGCATTTTCTTGAGAGCTTCAGGGTCATGGTTAAGAAGATGCTCAATGAGTGGGTTTTTGTGGTAGACATAGAATTTGATGATGGGTTGATTTGGGTTGGCCATTTGAGCGTATGGAAGGAGTTGCAGAGAAGGATTGGAGATGATTTTCGGAATCTAGGGTTTGGAAGATATGATGGAGGAAGACGATGAAGAGAAAGAAAAGAGGGGAATGGGTTAAGTAGTAAGAAGAAAAGAAGTTGAAAGGGTGAGGGTGGTTACCAATCTTTCCTTGAAACTAGCATTTAGTTACTCCAAAAAGAATCGGAAGAGATTTGGTTTTCTCCACACAAAGATCTTTTCCTACTCAACAGTCTCAACGTGGCAACAGATAAGCATGGGTGGAGAGATGAACGGTTCGGATTCACATTTCCCTTTCTACAGCCTGTCGCTTCATGAACCAGTTTTCAATGTCCTTTCTCTTTCCAATAATACATATGAGAGACGCATTTGAATTTCAAAAACCCTTGTAGTTCCTTTGTAAATTGAAGCGGTTCCTTTCCTTTCTAACTCCTCTTTTCATGAACAAGTAAGACAAGGCCAAGTTTGGATATGTAAAGGATTTTTGTGAAAAGATTAAAAGAAATATCCAAACTAAATAGGGTTAGAGAGTCAAGTTCTGTTGTCATCCAGGTAATTGAGTCCCGTAAAAAGGGTTTTATTCATTGAGGCTCATAGGAAACGTTTACCTGGATGGGCTTTGAGGGACAAGTCTTATGATCAACCATCATTTCGGCTTATAGAGAGGGATAGATAAGATCAGGTTGATCATTTTGGGCCAAAAATAAACAAAGTGCTCTTAAGGAATCAATTCCTATACCTAATTTTAAACATGTTTCATGCACGTTTGCAATTATTGAAAATGAAAGTTGCTAGACCATGCAGTTCCCTAGCTATACTGATATTTAACTAGTCAATCATGGAGGGAAAAGATGGACCGGGACTTGTTTATTGTAAGAGAATCATCCCTAAGAGCATACGAAGATGCTCAAAGGGTTGTCTGTCCAAAGCTTTGGTAAAGATGTCAGCAACTTGTTCATCTGTCCTGCAGTGAACCATCTCAATGGAACCTTTCTCTACGTGATCACGCAGGAAATGGTGCCTAACCTCTATGTGCTTTGTCCTAGAGTGATGCACTGGGTTTTTTGAGATGTTAATTGCACTAGTACTATCACATTTAATAGGAACAGTTCCAAGAGACATACCATAATCTTTGAGTTGATACTTGAGCCATAGGACTTGGGAACAGCAAGCAGCTGCGGCAATGTATTCAGCTTCAGCGGTGGAAAGTGCCACAGAGGATTGCTCCTTGGATCCCCATGATACTAGACAGTCTCCTAGGAACTGTGTCATGCCTGGTATTTCCTCCTGAGCACTGGAACTATCTTCAGATGTATCTTGTGGAACCACATTGGTTTGATTGTTCCCAGAAGTTGATGCTTCAGTTGTAACTGGTAGAGGCTCTTCTTCTTCAGGAAAATGAGTTGAAGGATCATCGAATTGGTCCATGGTATCACTCTCTTCATGATCGTCTTCAACGTTTGGCTCTTGTAGGTGAGATTCACTTCCATTGATGTATTCAGAGTCATCTCTTCGAGGCCTTGAATTATCATCCTCGTCTATCAGTTCCCTTGCTGGTTCTCCTGGAATAGTGAATGGTTTCATGACTGTACGGGAGAATGGATTTTTGGATGATGATCCATGATGGATAGGCTCTTCATCAAAGATGACATGAATACTTTCTTCAAACTTCCTGGTTCGTTTGTTGTAGACTCGATATGCTTTGCTATGAAGAGAGTATCCAGTGAAAATTCCTTCATCGCTTCTTGGATCAAACTTTCCAAGAGCATCCTTCCCATTGTTATGGATATAACACCTGCAACCAAAAACTCTGAGATGGGAAATGTTTGGCTTTCGACCTTTGATTAGTTCATAGGAAGTTTTAAGCAATAAAGGTCGAATCATAGCCCTGTTAAGGATATAAACTGAAGTAGAGATGGCTTCAGCCCAGAAGTTGGATGGAACTCCACTCTCTAGCATCATGGCTCGAGCCATATTCTCCAGTGTGCGATTCTTCCTTTCAACAACTCCATTTTGTTGTGGAGTTCTTGGTGCAAAAAAGTTGTGAGAGACTCCATTTTCATTGCAAAAGTTTACAAAAGCTGAATTATCAAACTCTGTTCCATGGTCTGAGCGTATGGACTTCAGCTTAGTTCCCAGACTGACTTTTGTCTTCTTGATGAATACTTCAAATTCTTTAAACACTGTTCCTTTGGAAGACAAGAAAATAACCCAAGTGAAACGTGAATAATCATCTATTATAACAAACATATACCTGCTTCCTCCATAGCTACACGTGTCCATTGGTCCACATAGATCCATGTGTAGCATTTCCAAGGGTTTGGAGGTGCTAACATTTTTCTTTGGCTTGAAGGAACTTCGAGTTTATTTCCCTCTGGCACAAGCATCACACAATTTTGCCGACTCTGGACTTATCCTTGGTAAGCCTACCACAAGATCTTGCAGGAACAACTTCTGGATGAGATTTAGACCTGCGTGACCAAGACGTCTATGCCAGAGATCGGTGTCATTTGTAGAAACTGTGAGACATAGCTTTCTTGGAGGTTGGAAATCTTGATCAACAATGTAAACATTGTTGAATCGTTTCCCTCTAAGAATAACTTTGTTAGTTTCTTTGTTAACAACAAGACATTCATTTGAATCAAATGTGACTATGTTGTTCCCTTGATCACAGAGTTGTGCCACACACAATAGATTGTATCTAAGATTTGCCACAAGATTTACATTGTTGACTTTGATTGATTTGTTGAGCTTTACTTCCCCTGAACCTTGTATTGCCCCTTTGTTTTTGTTGCCGAAGGAAACATTTCCTCCTTCAACTTGGGTGTTAAGCGAGGTCAGATTGTTCCTATTTCTTGTCATGTGGTTGGAGCAAGCACTGTCTATAAACCACATACAGTTCCCCCTCGCTTTCACCTGCAAAAGAGTCAATGTTTGGTTACCCAAGCAAGGTGTCCCTTGTCTGGTTCCTTACAGGGATAGTAATCAACATAATCTGCAATGTTCACATCAATCGAGTGATAGTTCCTGTAAGATTTTGAGAGAGATGTTCTGTTGTTGCTTCTACTTGAGAACCCTTTTGATTGACCAATTTTAGGACATTGTTCCTTGTAATGACCATGACCTCCACATGTCCAGCAAGTTTTGTAATATTCTCCTAGATAATACTTAGGATGTGGTCTCTGAATCCTATTTTTCTCAACTGTTTCCTTATTAGGTCCTCTGGAACCATTTCCCTTAGCTATCTTGACATAGATTTTGTGAGAGTTGTTTCCAGTATAGTAGTCCTTTTTTCCTATAGTCCCACTCTCTAGAACCTTGATCTTCTCTTCTAAGTGAGAATTCTTAATTTTTTCAGTTTGCAGCTCTAGAGCTCTACTTTCACTTAGTTCCCTTAAGGTAAGAGTTGTTTGATCACTTTCAGAGTTTCTTTCAGAATACCCTATTCCATGCCTAGAAGGAACAAATGTGACCTTAGGAGTCTCTACTATTTTCTTTCCCTCGGTTATCTCCAGTTTCTTACTAATGGTCTCCTTTTCAGTGGTGACAATGGCAAGAGTAGAGATAAGCTCATTTTTAGTGGTTATAGTAGAGTCAAGTTCCTTCTTTAATCTATCACATTCAGAACATTTAGCTGATTCAGAATTTTTTAAGCTAAGTTCCCTTCCAGAGGCATCATTTTCAAGTTTAAGACAATGCTCTTCAATTTCACTTACTTCCTTTTGTAACTTCATGTTGTCTTTAACAAGTTTAGAGAGTATACGAATGAGATCAGATTTAGAGTATTTATCAAAGCAACTAGTTAGAGATAGAATACTCACTTCCTCTTGAGGTTCCTTTGGATCTTCTTTGATTGCCATGGCACACATGTTTGGTGTAGCCCAAGATTCTGGATCATCATCATCTGAGTCATCCCATGTCGCTATGTAAGCTTTGTTCCCAGACTTGTTCTCGTCATTTCCCAGGGGACAAGCTTTAGCATAGTGACCCTTCTTGAAGCACTTGAAGCATGTGATGTCCTTTGCATCTTTGTCTCCTGACTTGTTGTAGTCTCGTGAGGAACTGTTCCCTCCATAGTTCTTTCGGAACTTTCTCTTCTTGTAGAGGTTACGTAGTGCCTTTGTGATGAGCACTATGTCATCCTCTTCTTCATCTTCAGACTCTTCACACTGTTCCTGGACAGACTTAAGCACTTTCTCCAATTTAAGCGCGATTCCCTTTTCAGGTTTGTCTTGTGCTTTATCGGAGTTCCTCCTATTCTCATAGGATTTCAGCTTTCCAAAGATCTCATGAAGCATGAGGTTCCTGTTGGATGTATTTTCTCTGAAGGTTGTTCGATCATGAGTCCATTCACCAGAGAGACCATCTATCACCTTCTTGACCTTGATTCGTTCAGTGACTTCCCTATCAGAGATTCCCAAGTTCTCAAGCTTAGTCACTAGTCCCTGAAACCGGAACTGGTATGATGATACTGTTTCTCCAGGTTCCATTCTGAAGTTGTAGAACTCTTGTCGAACATCCATCTGATGATCTTCCTTGAGATCTGAGCTTCCTATATGCATTTGTTCAATAGAAGCCCACATCTCCTTAGCGGTCTTTAGATTTCCCACCTTAGCTGAATCGATCTCACTCATGGAGTAGTTGAGATACATCTTTGCCTTGTAGTTGGCTTCCATGCATTTCCACTCATTTGGTCCCCACTTTGTGAGATCATTCTCGATCTTTGGATTGATGGTGAAGTTCCCTCTCTCGATCACAGCCCATGCCTGATAGTCATGGCTCCTCATCCAATCCATCATCAACCCTTGCCATCGTTCGAAACGGCCTTCTATCAACCTTGCTGGTTTTTCGCTTCCATGTCCAACGACACTGAGTTCTGAAGACATTCCTGTAGACATCCTGCGAGTTTTCACAGAAAATCTAGAGCCAAGCTCTTATACCAATTGAAGGATCGATGTTAGTCTAGACAGTCGGGAACTGTTCCAGTGACAGTTCCCTTACGCAGCGGAGTAATATAGAACAAGACTAAAACAGGAATTTAAAGCTTAGACACAGTTCCTTATAGAGGAACCTCTTTAGCCAACTAGCTAAAGAGTAAACCTCTACCTCCCTTGGAGGATTTTGAACACGCACTATATTCTATTGATATATCTCAGGTTCCACAATACAAAGTCGAACTTCTCTATTGCTTGCGATCCCACTCACAAACAATACTAACGACTAAGACATAGTAGTTCCTAGATCTAAACACAAATGAATATAGAGAGTGAACCTTCTCGTTCCTGTGCAGTTCCCTTTAGCACAGGAACCACCTTCTTTAAGCTGATGAAGAACTTCACGCAGTCTTCATCACTTGATCTTTCCTTCCTTGAACTTCTGGTTTGGATATCTTCACTAAATCAGCTCGGGCTCTCGATCTCTTTCTTTCCTTTTGTAGATCTGGTTTTTCAGGTGTGCGAGAGCTCAATTAGACCTAGCGGCGTCGCATTCTATTTATAGAGTTTCCATCTTTAGTTCTGACGCCTTTGCCCTTTTTGTCTTGGGGAGTACGACACTATTCAAAAAGACTAGCGTAACCTTCTTCATCTCTATTCATTCGGAGCTTTGGCTTGCCGCCCAAGACAATAGTGAAATGTCTCTCTTGTCCTCTTAATTACTTGCCACGTACACAGGTGACTTGACAGGGAACGTTTCCCTTTACTTTTCCTGTAAACTTGCTATCTTTCCTGAGATCACTTATACAGGGAATTAGTTCCATTTGTTTGTCATTATCAAAACTTTGATTGCTCGAATGGAGAAATCATTGTTCCAGTGCTAGTTCCCTAACACTGTTCCAACATCCCTTCTAGGTGCTGGAAGTTTATAGCCCGCCTAGCCGTCTATACCGCCTAGGCACCTGTTTAGGACTGCCTAGACCATCGTTCAGGCTGTCTAGGCGCTAGGCAGTCCTTCTCAGCCCAGCGTCCGCCTAGCGTTTTTAGAACATTGATTGAAAATATGAAATAAAAAACAAGGTGCCCCGTATATAATAACAAAAGAAGGATTACTATTAACGAGGACCCTAATGCTGTTGATGTCATTTATTGGGGGTTAACCACGAATGGCATCTTTAGAATGAAGACGGCTGCTACTTTGCTGCGTGGTTTTCATGACGGATTGGTAACCAGTCTTTGGTTGAAGATATGGAAGATCAAGGCACAACAACGCGTTCACAATTTTGTGTATTTGGCTGCTAAGGATTGCGTGTTGGTTAATGCCAACCGTGTACGCCGACATCTCTCTTCTAATGCCGAGTGTCCTCGGTGTGTAGAGCCTGAAACCACGCTTCATTTGCTAAGAGATTGTGCTAATATCCGGGCAATTTGGGAAGCTCTCTCAGGAAACTCTTTGCGCGCTGATTTTTTTGCAATTCAAGATATTTGCGAGTGGATCACAATGAACATCAGTATCAATGATCAGTGGGCTTCACTTTTTGCATATATGTTGTGGCTTACATGGAAAAGGTGGAATTCGCTTGTGTTTGACGGTACCAATGACCTGTCTTCGCTTAGCTTGGCAGTGGTTCGTAGCATGTAGACTTACGAAGATTGTGCAGCGAAAACTGGTAGACTGGTGTTGTCCAACAGTAGGAACTCATCTGTGCCCCAAGATTGTTTGGAAGCTCCGCCTACATGCTGGGTAAAGTTGAACGTTGATGGCGCTTTGAAGGGAAACCCGGGGAAGGCAGGCAGAGGTGGATTATTCCGCAATGCTTTTGGGAGTTGTGTCTTGGCTTTCAAGTTATCTTGTGGCGTCTATAATGCTCTAACTACTGAGTTGTTGGCTCTCCTCCATGGACTACGCCATGCCAAGAGTTTGGGCTTCATGAATCTCATCCTTGAATCAGATTCCGAAATTGCTTGTAGACTACTCAAGACGAGATCATTACTCACCCATCCGGATTTCCACACGATTAAGCAATGCTGGGAGATGTTGGACGAGCCATCTTGAACCATTCGAATCACCCATGTCTGGCGCAATGCCAACAAGGCTGCAGATGCCATTGCACAATGGGCATCGCTTTTGATTCCCCTTTAATTACTTATAATGTTCTGCCTTTAGCTATTTTAAGAGTTATTCAAGCTGATTATGTAGGCTATTATGGCCAAAACTCTCCTTCTAGTTAATTAAAATTTCAGCTTCCTTTGGATAAAAAAAAAGGATTGGTGCATATAATTTACAATTTCACTCAATAAATTTTAAGTTATTTATTAAAAAAAAAGTAAATTATCTTACCTTAAATGATTTTTGGGTGAAAAGTGATTTTTGGATAAAAAGTGATTTTTAGTGTCTCGAAAAACGTAAAAAGTAGAAAGAGTTACACGGATTTTAAGACTATTAAAAGTGACTTTTGAATAAAAATGGCTTTTGAGAACAAAGTGAAACAAGCCATATATCAAAATCCTCCACTCTACCTTTGTCCTTTGAAGCAAAGAGAGGGGGGAGAATGAGACCCAAAAATGGGCCGGATCAGTAATGCAACATTTGGTACCAAGCAAATGGGCCGAGAATCCAATACCTTGGCTTTGGAGTGGTGTCAACATCATCAGCACATCCAGGCATCCAGCTCAAGTTGGGTTAAACACGTTGACTCATTGTGAGCTCGCGTGTAAAGTGTAAACAAGACAATAACAAATTTAAAACCAAAATTAAATGGTGATTAATTTACTAATTTGTGTACAAAGCCGCTAATGGTATTATTACAATACAAGGTTGTTTTGTAGGGCGGCCACTGGTATTGGCATTAAGCAGGCTGTAGGACAATCTCAAGTGGGTAAGGTACTAGGTTGTCGGACATTACCACTACATTGTGTTTAATTTATTTTTCTATAAATTAATTAATAATACTCTTTTCTCTTACAAAGTAAATTATATACTTCCCCGCCTCCCCGGATCAAGTTTATTTGTCGTTTGAAGAGGTATATTTTACTAAGTTTATATATTGTTTTAGATTTTTAAGATAACAATAAGAAACGAAATATAAAAAATTGTCATTGAAAATTATTTTCTTAACTATTTTTGTTTTAAACACTTTTTAATTCGCATAAAAGAGAGATGAATATTTTTAAAAAGTGAAGATTAAAAAAAAAAACATAGCCTTGAGTCTAATTAATACTTCATCAAATAACTGTTGTTTTAGCTTTTGATAAAGTTCTACTAAAAATATTAATAAAATTTAAAATCTTAAAAATCTTAGTACTCATTAAATACAGTATGTACTACTGTTTAGGTCAATAAATAAAGGAAACTGGATAAATAAAATAAATTTTAAGAATACTTTTCACACTTCACTCTTACTAATTGTCTAAAAATTTATAACGACACATAAAATTAATCAAAATTCAAATGTTAAAATATTACTTATTTTCAATCAGAAAGAAAGTGCTGTTTATAAAAATTGTGAAAACTAAAATCATAAATAACCTTGATTAGAGGGAGTGATAAGCTTTGTGTTAGGTATTTGAGATGGCTTGGTGATTTGGTAATGGAATATTCCTTTATCAATTAATGACGAGATATATAATGGGATACTTTTGCCTATCTTATCTTATCTGCTTTGGATCACTGATTAAGACTCATCCCGATTACTAATATCTTACGTAGTGCTTATTTAACTGTAATTAATATTGTGATTAATGAAACATATGCTTTTATAAGTATTGCATAACACAACATCCATGAAAAAATATAACCCTCACTAAATTAGCTGGTAGGTGATGAAGTATATGATTATTTGATCACGAGTTCCAATTTTTCTCCTCGTTATAATGGATCAAAATATCTACTATAGACCAAAAAATATATGAAAAAAAGATCATCAATTAATTTTCAACCAAACTACCAGTTCGATCAACTTACTGTGGATTTTTCGGTACTTGCTAGTTACTATGAGTTCAATAAATGTTCGTATATACTATATAGTGTTAGCTACTTAAAAATAGAGCCAATTAAGGTGAACACGGCGCTTATCCTACAAACTAAAAATAAATAAGTTTAGTTAGATTCGACCAAAAAAATAAGTTTAGTTAGATGAAAGAAATACACGACCCAAATTAAAAGGAAGTCTCATTTAAAAAATTGGTTACAAAATAGACATGGTGGCTGTTTGGTAAATATCAACTACAAACATAAAAACGTCATTTTTGTTGTTCAATAGAAAAAATGTAACTTCCTCTTTCTCCATCGTTGGGATTTCGTTCGTAGATTCAATCGTTTCGACACGAAACCCCCCTTTTTCTTCATCATTCAATCTCTAATACTTGTGTTCATATGTAAATAAAATTAAAGAAGAATTATGCATGTTCATATATAATAGTTGTTGGTTTATATATTTAGTATTTGTGTTCACATATTTATTATTTGTGCATACATATTTAGTATTTTTTTTTTGGAGAGGTAATTGTATATTAAACAAAACAAAAGAAATACAAAATCCGGTCAAAACCGGTTACAAAAACTTGAGGACCATACTCAATGACACTCATGCTCGAGAAAACCCATTACAAAGTACAGGGTTCTAATCTATGTCAAGGAATCTCATCTTGAAATCTGATGTATGCAAGTTAAGGCCTTGGTGAGAATTAGGTTGAAAGGCAAATTGAAATGTGCATATATAGTATAGCACATTTCATATTTAGTATTTGTGTACACATATAGTATGAGACGAAAAATTAAATCACTAATCATAGCGAAATTGAACAAATATTATTCATATATATATAGTAGTTGTAGGTTCACATATTTAGTATTTGTGCTCACATATAGTATGAGACAAAAAATTAAACCACTAATTAATACTAATTAAAGAGGCCAAAAGCACAATTACTTTTAATCAAACACATGAAGTGTCAAAAAAATTCAATGTGAACTCAAATAAAAATGTATCATTCATTATAGAATTAAAATGAAGTAGATAAAAAATCATCAACTAGTCCTTGATTGGAATTAAGAAACTAGTAATAGTTAACAAATGTTTCAAAGAAGGTGGAAATCAAACATGCAATATATAAGATGAAAAAACAAATAAGAAAAATGTAAATCAAGAGATGAATCCCTATTCCCTAGCTAGTCTTTGATCAATCGATCTTTGTGTTCCATGGCTTCTTCTGTAATATTTCTAATCTTAATCTCCATCAAGTCCCATATTAGAAGGTATCACAATGTCTTAAAGCAACCCATTGTCTCTAAGTAAAGTCGGTAGTAATAGTACTAGAAGTCATGGCGATTTGGTTCACATTCAAAGACTGCAAATAAGCATTAACATTGTAGTTATGATTATTGTAGTCATCACCCATTTGAAGTGGCAAGTTGAGGTTTTCGGGAATTGTCATAAAGTGGTTGTTATTAGCAAGAAAACTGTGACACCCTTATACCCTATGACATACACTTTGTAAAACATATCTCTTATATAAAGAGAATTCACATATAGCAACTATTTTCACATCAGCACATCTCAAAAAGTAACAACCACATAAGGTTGCACATAGGGCTGTCAAAATTTGACAGGACTCGAGAAACCCGTCCGACCCGTCCGACTCCGAACCCGACCCGACCCGAGAAAACACAAAAAGTTTTATACCCGAGACATGTTTGACCCGAACTCATTTGACCCGAATCCGAAAAAACCCGAACTCGAGATTAACCCAAAACAGATTATACTCGAATGGACTAGCCTAATGCAACTCGATATCCGATGCTACCCGACCCGAAGTCATCCGAATATCCGAAGTTACCCGACCCGAAACCATCCGAAAATCTGAAGTTACCCGACCCAAAACCATCCGAAAATGACATTATGTTTTAAAATATTAATAATAATGAATATTTATGTTTTTAATTTAAATGTTACATTATATAAATATTTAGACTCTAGAGTAGTTAAACTACAAAAAATATCATTCGATATATGGTGTGAATCAAAATCTAGCTTGCTCGAAATCAAATTAACCCGAAATTCGGCCAATGTCGAAATTCGATTCACCCAAAATTCGAATAACCCGAAACCCGACTCACCCGAAATCCGAATAAATCCGAAATCTACTAAACCCGAAACCGGACTTATCCGAAATCAAGTTGGATCGAAAACCGAATGACCCGACCGAAATTGACATGAAACCCGGCTTTTTCCCGATTAATTGAGCACCCGACCCGAAATGATCCAACCCAATTTGACCCGCTTTTGAAAATATCCGAATTTGACCCGAATCCGAACTTACCCGAAACAAAATTGACCCGACCCGACCCGCCCGATTGACACCCCTAGTTGCACACACACATCTATATGTCTTTACTTTTATAATAAAACATCTATTACTCTAACTTTTATTAGAACCCATATGTCTATTATGCAAAATGAGGAGGAGAAGGTTGCATTGAGCTTGAGCCGACCGACCTATATGAATGTGACCTCTAAAAGGACACACGTCAATAAGAACTAGCTGAACCTGAAAAATTGTTTTGCGATTTATGTGAGTCGCATACTCAATGAATATAAACCATCATCAATTATTTCACACAGAGTCAAACATTTAGTCCATGTACATATACATACATATGATATATATATATATATATGTCATATAGAAATTTACTATGCAAATGCAAATGCCGATGTATCCGATTTATTATTGTGTGAACTATTCAAGCCTGAATCTACCTCGAGTTTACTATATATGGACTCTTATGGTCCCTTTAGCAAAGAAATCCAAAGATCTCCTGAATATTGACCCGTAGGTCCTATATGATCCGTAGATCCTGTATGACCTGTAGGTCGCTTTAACAAAGAAATCCGAAGATTTCCTGAATTACAGTTCAGGGCAAGACAATCACAGGTCCTTTTAATCTCATTGCAATATGCTATGAATCAAGTGCATTCTGTAATCATATTTCATGTGCCATCTGTTATCATACTTTCTGTGCAAACAACTCTGGAAATTTCACAGCTATCACATCTATCCATATAACTCATATAGAACATATATCCATATAGCTCATATAGTACATATATCCACACATATCCATATAGCACACACATCCATATAGCACATATATCACATCTATCCATATAACTCATATAGCACATATATCCATATAGCATATATATCCATAAAACACATAGGGTTGAATCTCCGGTCTATACTCACATGTTCAAGACAAATACTATATCTCTTCCCTTTCTCTTTGACCACGATCTATGACTCGTGCTCTTATATTTATAACCACATGCAAAAACAACCTTTTACGCTTACAACTCTAACCCCAAATGCAATAAAATGCCAGAATGCATTATAACTTCTTGTGCATAATTCCAAATCCTTCAAAACTTGACACCGATAAACTATATATATAGAAGAACATTTTTCTAGTTCAAACCTTTCTGAAAAACTTGATCAAAGGGCTCCCTAATATCCTTACAAAACGAAACTCTAAAAATACTCTGAAATCTTTTTCCGAATATAAATCCGATATCGAAAACACCCTTTGAAAACTATAGATCAACTGATTTCTCAAACAAAAGCAACTGTAGATCTAGATCTGGAAAAAATCAATAAAATCCAGATAAACCAATAACTAATTAAAACTTACCAAACCACGCTTGTACTTCAAAATTAAAACTCGATAGAAGAAATCTTTTACTAGACCGAACAAAAACAAACTTCCACCTCCTCTTTATTTTTTTCTCACCCACAAGACTCTTTTTTTTTTGTTCTACGTATTTGACGAACAAGAGCATCAAACGCGCACACACACACACATATATATATATATATATATTACAAAATGAAGTCGGCAAATCTCAAACAAAGTCGGCAAATCTTTTTAAAAACTACACTTTCCACCCTCAAATCTTCTTTACTATAAACTTTACCCTGAAATAATTAATAATTAAATTTTACATATTTTTTTTTAAAATATAATAAACTTAATTAGAAAATAAATATTACTGTTAAAAACTCACTATATATCATGCCAATATGCTATGCATATGCTCTTAGTCTTATATGATTGCAAAATGACGTATGCACTCTGGTCAGGGATGTTATAAAAATCGCTTCCACCAATATGCCACACAACACAATCACGACCGGTATCAGGTTGTCTTTGCCCCAAAAGACCTTGTTTGGGTCCACATGTGCAAGGAGAAGTTCCCTTCAAAGCACAAAACCAAGTTATCTCTAAGAGGTGATGAACCATTTAGAGTCATCGAGAGGATTGGTGACAATGCTTATAACCTTGATCCCCCCAACGACTATAATGTGCATCCTACCTTTAATTTCGATGATCTTATGCCATATGTGGAGCCCGAGTTAATGACGGTGAAACGGGGACGTTTCACACTCAAGGGGTGAGGGTGATGTGACCACGCCTCCAACCATGTCAAGCCACGCGTGTTCGATCCAATGGACCAGTGATACACTGTTTTTAGTACAGCGTAATTATGTATTTTTATTAGGATTTTCTGAGTGTTTTAGGCCAAATTAGGATGATTATCTGTAATATCAACAAAAGCCTACAGTTGAAGATTTGGAAGACAGAATTCCTAATTCGAGCTGAAGAGTCTATGGAGTCAAAATCTGAGCCCTCGGAAACCAATTGAGCTCACAGTGCCGAGGAAGAAATGAAGAATCCGGGGGCGAGGCAAAGTGGATCCGCGGACGCGGATTATTTCCGCGCTCGCGGATCAAAGGGATTCCGCGGCCGAGGTGACGAGCAGATCCGCGCCCGCGGATTATTTTCGCGCGGATCGAGGATTTTCAACGCCGCCTTCATTTGTTTTATTTTATCTTTTAGTTTTATTATATCTTAGGGTTTCGGGACTTATTTCTACTATTTAAGTTTTGTTTCGAGTTCTACTTTAGGGTTACACAATTCTAGCATACTTTTACTTTTAGGTTTTTATTTCAGTATTATGGAGAACTAATTTCCCTTTGGAGTTTGTTTGATCAAGGAAACCTTTTTATGTAATTCGTGAGATTTTGGTAACTTTTCTATCCCTTGGTTAATATCAAAACTCTTGTTTTTATTTATATGATCTATGTTTCATTTATGAGCCTGATCAACATGTTTAATTAACTTAGATCTACTGTTTGGATTAGGTTTGATTGTTGTCTGTGCAATCTTATTTATCCTTGAAACAACTCTTTTCTAGGACCGTGGACTACAATTGAGAAGAGTATTTGATTGCTATTTTATGCATGAGACTCGTAGTTTGATTGCATGAATTAATATCCTTCTATCCTTAATATTTTGTATGATTTGAATTAAGCATTCTTGTTCATATCATCGTTTCGCTTGGACCGTGGACAAGCGGAAATCTTTTATAAGGATTGGAATTAACTAGAGAATTAATTGAAAAGTGGATGAATTGATGATCGAATGACTAAAAAGGTGGAATTGATTGAATAAACTCTGCTTTCTTCCAATTGATTTAATCCCAACAATATTTGCTTGTTTGTTTGTTTGCGTGAACTTCCAAAAAACCCTATCTTTGTTCTTTGCTGATTGATCAGAATCCCCATTCACTTGGGTTCGACCCCTTGCTTGCTTATTATACTAGTTAGTAGTTTAGGGTTATTTATTTTTGATCTTGGCAACAACGATTTTAGCCGAGTCAAATTTTGGCACCGTTGCCGGGAAATCGGTTTTAATTTTCTATTTAATCGGCGTTTCTGACGAAACCGCGCCCTCGGAATTTCCGCGCCCGCGGCAGATCTGTGCCCTCGGAATTTTTCCGCGCCCTCGGATCGGTTCGTCCAGATCCCCCGAATTGATAAGAACCTATCTTATGGTTCTTACCCGTTCTACTGATAATTCGCTTGTTGTTCTGTTTGATCCAGAAATTAACAGGACTCTGAGACAGTTGAGACGTCAAGTTCAGGCTCAAGTGCTAGGCATACAGTTTGATCCAGTTTCTTCTTCTTCTTCATCTGATTCAGAGGTTGAAGAGCAGCTCGTAACCATGGCAGATCGCATTATAAGGCAACTGACTGCGCCTAATTTAGAGCAGCAACAACTCGGTCTTTAGTTTCCCGCCTTGGGGGAAGGAGTGAAGTTTGAGCTTAAATCGGGTCTTCTCCATTATTTGCCCAAGTTCCATGGACTGAGTGGGGAGGATTCGAATAAACACCTTGCAGAGTTCCATTCTGTCTGCTTGGGAATGAAGCCAACTGATGTGACTGAAGATCAGCTTATGCTGAGGACTTTTCAATTTTCTTTGGCTGATTCAGCTAAGGAAGGGTATTTGTATATAAAACCTAAGACGATCACTACTTGGGCTCAGATGAAGGGTGCTTCTCTGGAGAAATATTTTCCCGTTGCCAAGCATACGTCCATCAAAAAGCAGCTGAGTAGTTTGGAGCAGGGAGATGATGAGAACTTGTATGAGTACTGTGAGCGTTACAAGAGACTGATAGCCAGTTGTTCCTACCATGGCTATTTTGATAAAGACTTGATTTGCTATATTATTGAGGGTCTTTGTGATGCTGATAGGCACCTGATGAATGCTTCATGTGGAGGTTCTTATGAAAATCTCACTCCTAGGCAGGCGTTTGAGAAGTTGGAGACTCTAGTAGAGCAATGCAAAAATCAGAGAAAGAGATCCAACAGTAGGTCTGTCCATTCTATTAATGACTCCCTGAATGCTGAAGTAAGGGAGTTGAAAGCTATGATGAAGCAACTGTTGGCGGGCAATGGAGCTTCAAGTTCAAGGGCTTGTGGAATCTGTGGTGAATCTAGCCATCCTTATGATGCATTCCCTATCATGCACGAGCCAACAACTGATGTGAATGCTATAGGGAACTATGAACAAAGGCCCCAGAATGACCCATATTCAAATACCTTTAATCCGGGGTGGGCAAACCATCCTAACTTTAGGTGGAATCAACAACCTCAACAACCTTTTCCACCACAGGGAGGTCAGCCTAACTATGTTCCTAGGCCTAATTATGTGCCAAGACCCCAGGCTCCTCAGGAAAATCCAGTCAGCATCAATCAGATTATGAAGGAAAATCAAGAGATTAAGGCTGCGATGAAGAGTTTGGAAATTCAGTTAAGTCAGATTGCAACCACTCTGAACCGTCTAGAAGCTTAGGACTCGGGAAAACTGCCATCTCAGCCCATTAACCCGAGAGAGAATGTGAGTGCAATGACGTTAAGGAGTGGGAAAGAATTGGATGTTGAAATTTCAGCCAACGGAAACCAGCCGAGTGTAACACCCCCTTCCTACCCTGGAGGTATTACCGCCAGTAACCCCGATTAAGACTAAACCGAAGCTACCCAAGGCTTTAAACTGACTGAACAAACTAAAAACAAGGTAAATGAACCCATTTAAAAACTAACAAACTTAAATTAAATATTACAGCAGAAAATCACGTAAAAGGTCTTATACAAGCCTTAACTTAAAAAGAATTAGTAAATAAATAGAACAACCTTCTATTTTAACAAAGTCTTCATCAAGTCTTCCTTGAGTTCTTATTTTTGAAACTCAACTTCGCTTTGAAGTAGTTCAATCATGATCTTCACTCAAGTATAGACATTGGAAACCTTTCTTCAACTTCTGGAGCTTCAAACATCTGAATCAGCCTCTTGAATCAACTTCCAAGAAATGCTTGATGTATCGTAAAACAACGGTGGACACCAGCCGACCATATAAAAGAAAAGAAAATGGACGGGTTAGTCTAATGAAAGACTAACAAGCGGAGAATCTAACGGTGGACACAAATAGTTTAACAATTCAATTGATCCAACACTTGAGCACTTCAAAGCTCTTTAACTTCCAACTGAGCAAAGAAAAGTACAGAATATCCATGATTCTATACTATAGAGTCACAAACATAGTTGTTGAAGAAAGTTTCCAAAGGTAATTCCTTTCTATTCAGGATTCTTTTACCTCACTTCATGATCCATACTGATCTTTTTAGAATCACTCAAGGCTCATAAGATTCTCCAA
The DNA here is from genome assembly GCA_964016875.1 of Fallopia convolvulus. Lineage (NCBI taxonomy): Eukaryota > Viridiplantae > Streptophyta > Magnoliopsida > Caryophyllales > Polygonaceae > Fallopia > Fallopia convolvulus. Next base: position 46,780,529 of record OZ024732.1, on the reverse strand, counting down.
ATCTTAACATTGAGAAGTAGAGGTTCCAACTCCAAACTTCTATTGATAATCGAATTTCAACCAAATTCAGAAATTCCTAAGAAAATTATTCTCGGAAAAACTCTTACTCTTATGACTTCAATGTCAAAGAAACTCACTTAAAATTTTCCTTTTTAAAGAGATCACTTGAAATTTCATATCTCAAGAAAAGAATTTCTTTCACATAAATTTGAACCATGAACTTTCTAACAAAAATTCTTAACTTGATATCTTCCATCATACGAGCTTAAAATAGGAAACCTTCAAACTAGAAGGTCCTTATGCAGTACAATACTTAACTTCAAAATTTCACAAGAAGTTTCCTAATATGGAAGAAACGACGAGGGTACACCCAATTCAGACTCTTAAAAGAGAATAGGAATTCATTGAGAACTTGGTCTAGAACCGGGTCAACTTTAGGAATTTTCACCTAATCTTACTCTGGATCCTTCTCGGAATCCATTCCCATCTCCAGGGAATCAAATGTCCACTATTGGACCTTTCTCACATAAACAATTACAAACTTATTATATCGTGTTCTCCAATTCCCTTTCATCTTTCTATCTCTTCACGAGTCTGACTTCCAATCTTAACCACTTTCCGTAAAAGGGTTCTAAGACAACACCAATATAGAATTCTCCATAATTCTATATGGAAGATGAAAGTCTTAAGCAAGACTTAGGAACTTTTAGCTCTGATACCACTTCTGTAACACCCCCTTCCTACCCTGGAGGTATTACCGCCAGTAACCCCGATTAAGACTAAACCGAAGCTACCCAAGGCTTTAAACTAACTGAACAAACTAAAAACAAGGTAAATGAACCCATTTAAAACCTAACAAACTTAAATTAAATATTATAGCGGAAAATCACGTAAAAAGTCTTATACAAGCCTTAACTTAAAAAGAATTAGTAAATAAATAGAACAACCTTCTATTTAAACAAAGTCTTCATCAAGTCTTCCTTGAGTTCTTATTTTTGAAACTCAACTTCGCTTTGAAGTAGTTCAATCATGATCTTCACTCAAGTATAGCCATTGGAAACCTTTCTTCAACTTCTGGAGCTTCAAACATCTGAATCAGCCTCTTGAATCAACTTCCAAGAAATACCTGATGTATCGTAAAACAATGGTGGACACTAGCCGACCATATACAAGAAAAGAAAATGGACGGGTTAGTCTAATGAAAGACTAGCAAGCTGATAATCTAACTTGATTCTTATGGTTGTAACTAAACATATTGGCATCCAAATCCGAATAGACTCAGATTATGATCCAACAGTTAGCAGTCTTATAGAGAATAAGAAGGAGACTCGCATAATCAAGAGAGAGAACACCACCGCTTGTGGTTTCTTTTAAGAAGCATAAACAATTGTTGGGAACTCATATTCATCATATGACTATTCAGATTAACTTAATCAAAGTTTGATTAAGAATCATTCATAACCGGAAGCAAGAATGGTTATCGAATAGACTAACCATTCGGGTACATTAATGTGCCTAACGTACTTATCTTTATTACTTTCAGAACTTTTCACAAACATGTTGGTAACTTTTAAGCGGCTAAAACCGCAGAGAATCCACCTGTACATGGAGACGTCAAGATGAGAGGGATGAAATCCATGATCATTGACGAACACCTAGTACCAATTTGCACTTAGCTAGAGTGCATAAACACCTCTTCCAGCGTTGAGTGAGGTATGATTCATGACCCGAATGTTGGGATATGATAGTAACGAGCTAAACCTCCCAACATAGACTGTGTTATAAAGAGGTCATCGGAGACTCGGCTCCTACCCCTGAAAAAAACTAACTTACTTCACAATAATGTCTCAGCATAAGACAACAAACAAGGTCACACAAACGGACCTAAATCCAGTTCTAACGCGAAACTGAATAAACAACATGGTCATTATTTCTAACAAATATAACAACCTATCATATTTTATTAAACACACAAGTTGTTCCCAACACAAATATTAAATGGGATTCAATTCCTCATTTAATAACAATAACGCAAGAGAGAATCGTTCACTTGCCTTATAAGGCGTGCTCGACGTCCTTAGCAATTCCAACAGTAATCTTTATCATCCTTCTGACAAATATAACAAAAGTATTTCTAAGCAACGAGCTCACAGAAACACTTCTTAATTTTATTCTCAACTCCTACAACTTCCTAATCGATAAACGATTTAATTTCCGAATATCGATATATAATAAATCCTTAGTTATCATGCTTCAAGGAGCCATCTTGGCGGAATTATAACTAATTATCCGCTTCACTTTTGAAACAATTTTCTAAATAAAAATTTTTCATTAGCAACAGTTCTTAAAGGTTACCAAATTTCGGATCAAACGGATTAACAACGAATCCCGAGTAATTATCCGAAGTCCTTTACTTGCCAATCGATATCCGAAACTTGTATTCGCTATAACTGAAGATCCGGACGTCCGTTTCACGAGCGGTTTGAACCTGTGGGACCGTATAAACGTCAAGATTATAAAAACCATAAATTTAATTAGCAAAGCAGAACCGAAAGGCCCTTACGGTGGCTCCGTAACCAATTCGCTAATTAATTTCGATCGTATATACCTTTACTCGAACCCATGGCTCGTTTGGCTCGATCATGGCTCGATCCCCGAGCCCGAGGGTGGCTGGGCATTGCCCGACAGCAGCCCTTGCTATAGGTGGTGGTCGGAGAGGCTACCGATCGCCGGCGACGTCGCTTGGCGAGGCGAGAAGCTAGCCGACGGTGTTGAAGCCGATTCCTTCTTCCCGAAGTCTACGTTCCGTCCTATTCTCTTGTTGGTTTAGCTCCTCCTAGCAGCAGCAACACACATGGAAGAAGAAGGTGAGAGGTGGAGGAGGAGGAGGTAAGGGAAGAAGAAGGTGGCCCGCGGTGAATGAGCTCCCGAGTCCGTCGCCCCGTCCTCTCGCTCGGTTCCTTCCTTCGTTTGTTTTGGAAATGAATGATAGACTTGATAGACTTTGACTAGGCATCCCAATCCGCTCTCTCTCTCAAGTTCCTTAATATGTAAGGCATAAAAGGATAAGTTTTAAAACGAAATCCGTCTCGGAACGGGACTCGCGTTAAAGAGGTAAAATCATGTACCTCGGGTGGAAAAACTTACTAAACGAAAAACATCCCGTAAATTATGTAGACTAATAAAATCAATTTTCCATGATTTTATCACGCTACCCTCAATTTTTAAGGCTCCCGTTTTGTATTTTAAACTCCTTTCGGTACATAATTAAAAAGACGGCTTATCCAATAAATATTATTTTTCCACTGAAAAATCCTAGAATTCACACCGATCCATAAAATCATTTCTTTGTGATTTTAGGATATCATCAACAATTTTCTAGGATTTAATCTCCAACGAAAATATTGGATTAAGCGTTAAAACAAACAAAAAGGTTAAAAGGATATCCGAGAAATATTCAAAAATATCCTCAAAAACCGCAGTTATTACACTGAGTTCACCGGAGGACAGTTCTGATCGCGGCACAGAAATTGAGGAAGACACAGAATCCGCGCCCGCGGGCCCCATTCCGCGCTCACGGATCACCCCTCTGACAGAATCCGATGATTACGTCAGGCCTTCGTTTCCCCCATGGCTTCTCAAAAGCCCGCTCCACCATTCCCTGAAGCACTTAAGGACACCATGAGGCCAACCAATGACAAGGAAATTTTTGAAACCTTCTCCAAGTGTGAGGTAAATGTCCCTTTACTTAAACTTGTTCAAAGCATTCCTCGTTTTGCTAAATTTCTGAAAGAATTATATACTATCAAGAGGAAGCAAAAAGAAAAGGGGCAAGTTAAGAAAATTAATCTTGTTGAGAATACAGAAAATGTATCTTCCATGCTTCAAAGACAATTACCTAAGAAGTATGGAGATCCAAGGAGGTTTACTGTTCCTGTTACAATTGGTGAGGCCAAAATTGAGCATTCTATGCTTGATTTAGGTGCATCCATTATTGTCATGCCACTTAGCATCTATGAGATGTTAGGGCTAGGGCCATTACAGGATTCTAATATTACTATTGAGCTAGCCGATCACTTTAAAGCACATCCGAAAGGATTTTTGGAAGATGTCTTAGTGCAGGTGGATGGCTTAATTTTTCCGACGGACTTTTATGTACTAGAGATCGGTAAGGGGAGATACGATCCAATTTTGTTGTTGGGTCGTCCATTTATGAAGACGGCGAGCGCCGTAATTGATGTTTCAAAGGGCTTATTATCTATGGCACATGAAGGGAAAAAGGTCCAGTTTCAAATAGATGATGATCCATTATGAGCATAAGAGACGTCGGGCCAAACGACGGTAAACAAAGGCGCTGCTCGGGAGGCAACCCGAGGTAAGTTTCTCTTTTTTTTTCTTTTTTTTTTATCTTTTTAGTTTAGTTTTAGTTTTTGTTTTGGTTTTGTCGGACTAACTTGCAGGTAAAATGTTTCCCATCAAAAGAAGCCAGTCCGAGGCGAGTCCGAGCCCGCGACTCGATCTGAGCCCCCGGATTTTATCCGCGCCCGCAGATAAGCCTGAAATTTATTTTTGTTTTATTCGAAAAAAATGTAAAATAAAAAAATAATAATAAAAATGATCAAAAATATAAAAAATATAAAAAATAAAAAATAAATAAAAATAAAAGATTTTCGGGTGAAACCCCCGAAATAAAAGGCTTTCAGGTGAAACCCCTGAAATAAAAGGTTTTCGGGTGAAACCTCCGAAAAAGCCCGAACCAGTACCAACCCGAGTCCAAAAATGATAAAAATTTCTCCCCCCAAATTCTTACCTACCCTACATACCCTTCTTCCTCCTCTCTTCCCCACATAAAAAAAATTCCCACCTTCAACAACAAGCCTCTTTATCCCCAACCACAACCCTTCAACCACCACACCACAACCCGCGCTCCACCGGTGCATCCGCGACCCAGAAATTCCGCGCCCCCGGAAACAATCCACGCTCGCGGTTGCACGTTTTCCAGATTCGGTCATCTTCAATAGTGGGATCGAGTTTTGCTTGGAGTGGAATTTTTGAGAAAAATCGAGCTAGATCTACATCGGTTAGTCCTCAAATCTTATTCTTGTAGTTGGATTTCTGCTGTTTGGAGGTTGAATCTGTGTTATTGCTGAGATTTGAGTCGAGTTGAGTAGTTTGTGAGTTCGCCATTGACGGCAAGAAACAGATCTGGAAAAATCCAGATCCGCGCCCGAGGAAACTTTCCGCGCTCGCGGATCCGCCGACCTGTCCGCGCTCGCGGATCTACCGACTTGTCCGCACTCGCAGATCTTGTCCGAGCTCGCGGATTTCTCTTTTCAGTTCCGCAGTCTCTCGCTTTCTACCCGAAGCCGCATATCTCAACATATTCCGGGTAAATTTCTAAGCTCGATTCGATTCTATTTTATCAGTTATGGCGTATTACGGTTTACAACATCTGACTGCCGGGCAGAGGGAGATTTGGGATCAGTATGAGGATAGGGAATTTGTTAGCACTAAATTTTTTGATGTCCCTACACTGATAGATTTGTGATTTAGAGAGTGTAAAGAGCAGTTGCTTGAGACTGGGGGTTTAGGTGGTCTCAGTACTATATCTATGCCTACCTATAGAGGCCTTACTATGGAGTTTCTGTCCACTTTCCGCTTTTCTGATGGGGTCCTAAGTTTTCATGCTTGTGATAGACTATGTAGTTTGACCCGTGAGGAGGCCTGTCTTAGTTTTGGGATCACTTCATCACCTACTGATGGGTGGACGAGTATACTGTTTGATACTACGATTTATCATTTCTGGTATACGCTTACTGGCTTCCCTTTTAACACTCGTTCTGGGAAGATTAACAGTAAGATTCCCCACCCTTTGTGTACGACTGTGTCACAAGGTCCTATCCATGGCATTTTTCGGACAGGGAGAACCGAACAAGGTTCCTGCACGCGATTTGAGGATTATTAGATGCTTGTTCCCTTTTCCGTCTCAGTGCCCGGATTGGTTAGGATTATTTGTTGCATCTGCTGAGAAGTATCCGACTAAGAGGGGGTTGATAGGATTGGGTGGTATGGTTACTCTTTTAGCCACCAGATTTGTTTCTAGAGAGCTGATTGAGGCCTAGTTTGGAGGACATTTGACTGATGGGTACAAATATACACATCATGCTTTAGTTAGGGCTAGTTGCTTGAGAGGTTTCGTTGATGGAGGGTGGACTTGGTTGCATGGGCACCCTACTACAACTTTTCTGCGTCTGCCTGCACATTTAGAGTATAGAGATACTGTGTATTCTTTTCATTTACTGCTAGATGTAGACGCTCCTGTAAAGGATGTTGGAGATGATTATGAGGAGGATGGTGGAGGATGGGATGCACAGGCTGCGCATTTCATGCTAGATTTTATTCTGAGCCATCTGGATGGGCTCCTGCTCCACAGACTGCAGCTGGTTGGGGTGCACCTCCCCCAGCTACTCGTGCATCCACTTCTACTTCTACTTCTGCTTCCTCTAGTTTACCTTGGACTGATGGTATGAGTTTTGATGATCGTATGTTGAGTGGGATGCATCACTTGTCTCTTCGCCAGGATGCTATGGATCGTTCCATGGAGACATTGTATGAGCATCAGAGGCAAGCAACTCTTTTCTGGCGGACACAGTGGCCGGGATATCCATCATTCTCTCCACCAGATCAGTAGTGAGTCTTATGATTCCTTCTTCTGTACTTTGTTCTTTATTTCTTAGCTTCATTGAGGACAATGAATGGTTTAAGTATGGGGGAAGGGATTCAATGCTATATTTGTATCATATGTACAGTTGCATTCTATTTCTGTCATTTGATTCAGTTAATTTAAAAAATAAAAAAAAGCCATAAAATATAAAAAAGGCATAAAATCCTGGGATGAGATGAAAACCCGAAAGGGCGGCTCATGTAATAAGCAGGTAACCCGGACCAGCATTAGGCTGGGGTAATATGAGGTTTATGAGAGATGTGAGTATTTGTGAGCACACCTAATAAAAATGAAAAGAGTGATTAGGAGAAAACTCGAAAGGGCACCTAAGTAGAATGAGTGGTATAATCAGAGTGTTTAGGATCATATTCTACTTTGGGGTCTGGGGATTACACTTTAGATGTTGGGTAGATCCTAGGTTGCTCTACACTTTTTAGAGCTTGAGTGCTATATCTTGTATTTGTGAGGTATGTGATTTGAGCTTTCATGTCTTTTGCTCATTATTTCTCTACATGGGTCTAGGTTGTGAGTTGAGAGTTAGATTTTTCATATTTCCCTTTACTTCCTGTGGATCTTTTTTTGGATTTATTGTTAAATTTATTTTGAGCTTACTCGAGGACGAGCAAGATCTAAGTATGGGGGAGCTTTCTCGAGGACCATTGACACGAGCTAGAGCCAAATCAATAGCCAAGGCCACATAATCAATAATAGCCCGGAGCATCGCTAGCCATGATCCATCGAACACCTTTGCCAAATGTCAATTCCTCGCCACAATCACGCCCAACACGCCCATCTCTCGCAATTCCCCATTGGTTCACCATTGCCACTTGAGGTTCCTTGCACCACAAGCCCACACCATAGCACCGACCTCGTCTCTGATCCTTGGCACACTAGCTACATGCCATCGCTAGCCGGATCCGAGATCCCCCGCCTTGATGCGCACGCTATGGTGCGGCGCACCTATGCCGACCTTCCTCAAAACCCTTGGCGGGAAAGACAAGCCTCTTGGCTTGTAGCCTAAGTCATTCGGCGCACGCTCTAGTGCCTTTGCCAAGCGCTAACCGATTTCCTTATTTTTAGGGAGTTTGTTATAGGTTGCTACTTATTTTTGGAAAGTCTATCTATTCTAGATTTACTAACCAAAAATCAGATCTTTTAATTAATTTTTTATATCTTTTGATTTAGGTGAAAGTCAACGATGTGTCACTTGACCTAGCCTAAGGTTTTTAGAATTTCTAGATGCTTTCTATCTTCTATCTTAAGTTTTCTCTCTTTAAGTCTTCTAGATAGATTAGGACTAGTTTAGCACTATATAAACTCAACTCTTGTAATCGTTTTGCCTTATGTTCAAATTAATTCAAATCCAAGTTAGAGTTAAGATCATCCTCCTCATTTGGGTTTGGGCATCACCAAGTCAAATGCTATCCATTTTACTTTCTCACTTGTTCGAACACAAGGCCATAACTTTGGTCAAGTAAGACTCGTCACTTCGATTCAAGCTCTTGTTCGAGCCTTGTCCTTGAGGATTCGATCACTTAAAAATCAACTGACGTCTAGTCTTGTAACACCCCCTTCCTACCCTGGAGGTATTACCGCCAGTAACCCCGATTAAGAGTAAACCGAAGCTACCCAAGGCTTTAAACTGATTGAACAAACTAAAAGAAACATTACAGCGGAATAAATACAATTGTCCTTATACAAACCATAACTTAAAAGAATAATTAAATAGATCAACCTTCTATTTAAACAAAATCTCCATCAAGTCTTCCTTGAGTTCTTATCTCTGAAACTCAGCTTCACTTTTGAAGTAGTTCAACCATGATCTTCACTCAAATATAGCATTGGAAACCTTTCTTCAACTTCTGGAGCTTCAAACATCTGAATCCGCCTCTTGAATCAACTTCCAAGAAGAACCTGATGTGTCGTAAACCAACGGTGGACACCAGCCGACCATATAAAAGAAAAGAAGATGGACGGGTTAGTCTAATGATAGACTAGCAAGCAGAGAATCTAACTTGGTTCTTATGGTTGTAACTAAACATATTGGCATCCAAATCCTAATAGACTCGGATTATGATCCAACAGTTAGCAGTCTTATAGAGAATAAGAAGGAGACTCGCATAATCAAGAGAGAGAACACCACCGCTTGTGGTTTCTTTAAGAAGCATAATTGATTAATGGAAACTTATACTAACCACTCAACATTCACCATCGTTTTCAACGACTAAACAACTTAACTTAAACAAAGTTTGATTAAGAATCATTCTTAATCAGGAGCAAGAATGGTTAGCGAATAGACTAACCATTCAGGTACATTAATGTGCCTAACGCACTTATCTTGTATTACTTTCAAACTGTGCATTCGCACCATTTAATAGTTTTTACATAGTTCGGCCAACAACCGAGATCAGAGGGCCTATTTCATCCATGATCATTTATATATGCTCGGCCAACAACCGAGATCAGAGGGCCTATTCCATCCATGATCCTTCAAATGTTCTCGACCAACAACTGAGATTCAATTGCACTTAGCTAGAGTGCACCATCGTTCTCCTTCAACGTGAAGCGTGACATGAGTCATGACTCCAATATTGGGGTACGCTAGCAAGCTACGCCCCCCAATACAGATTTTGTTATAAAGAGGTCATTGGAGACTCGGCCCCTACCCCTAGACTACCTATTTCGCAATAGTGTTTCAATACAAGACCACTAAAGAGATGCCTTGGAGTCTAAACTCCCATCTCTACCATCTTACTTCGCAACAATGTCTCAGCATGAGACAGCTAAACACACAAAGTCGCACAAACGGTCCTAAGATCAGTTCTAGCGTAAAAACTGACATAACGACATGATCATTATTTCTAACAAAATAACAACCAATCAAACTTTATTCAACACGCACATTATTTCCAACATGAACATCAAATGGAATTCAATTCCTCATTTAATAACCATAAAGCAAGAGAGATCCGTCCATTTGCCTTATAAGGCGTGCTCGACGTCCTTAGCAATTCCAACGGTAATCTTTATCATCCTTTTGACAATTATAACAAAAGGATTTCTCAGCAAGGAGCTCACAGAAACACTTCTTAGTTGTATTCTCAACTCATACAATTTCGTAATCGATAAACGATTTAATTTCCGAATATCGATATATAATAAATCCTTAGTTATTATGCTTCAAGGAGACATTTTGGCGGAATTATAACTAATTATCCGCTTCACTTTTGAAATAATTTTCTAAACAAAAATTGTTCATTAGAAACAGTTCTTAAATATTACCAAATCTCGGATCAAACGGATTAACAACGAATCCCGAGTAATTATCCGAAGTCCTTTACCTGCCAATCGGTGTCAAAACTTGTCTTCGCTATAACGGAAAATCCGGACGTCCGTTTCACGAGCGGTTTGAACCTGTAGGACTGTATTAACGTCAAGATTATAAAAACCATAAATTTAATTAGCAAAGCAGAACCAAAAGGCCCTTACGGTGGCTCCGCAATCAATCCGCTAATTAATTTCGATCGTATATACCTTCACTCGAGCCCATGGCTCGTTTGGTTCAATCATGGCTTGATCCCCGAGCCCGAGGGTGGCTGGGCTTTGCCCGACAGCGGCCCTTGCGATGGGTGGTGGTCAGAGTAGCTAGCGGACGCCGGTGACGATGTACGGCGAGGCGAGAAGCTAGCCGGCGGTGAGATGTCCTTCTCCCCGAGTCCGGCGTTCCGCCATGGTTCCTTTCCTTCCATGAACATGGCTGCAGCAGCCCAAAGATGAAGAAGAAGAGGAGGTGGTGGAGTGGTGATGGAGGTGGAAGAAGAGCTAACGGCGGTGAAGACCGAATTCTTTCCCTGAGTCCGTTTCGTCCTCTCACTTTGGTTCCCTTTCACCTTTCTTTTTTTTAAAAAAAAAATTGGGGACAACCACGTAGACTTTGGAAGGCAGAGAAGATATGCCTCACTTTCCTTCTCAATTAAGGCATGAAAGATCTAATTTCAAAACCAAACCCGTCTCGGAACGGGACTCGTGTTAGAGCGGTAAAATTATGTACCTCGGGTGGAAAAACTTACTAAACGGAAAACATCCCGTAAATTATGTAGACCAATAAAACCAATTTTTCATGATTGTATCTTGCTACCTTCAATTTTTACGGCTTCCGTTTTGCATTTTAAATCCTTTCCGGTACATAATTAAAAAGACGGCTTATCCAATAAATATTCTTTTTCCACTGAAAAATCCTACAATTCACACCGATCCATAAAATCATTTCTTTGTGATTTCAGGACATCACCAACAATTTTCTAGGATTTAATCTCGAACTAAATTATTGGATTAAGCGTTAAAATGGCTAAAAGAGGTTAAAAGGATATCCGAGAAAACTTCAAAAATATCCTCAAAACCGCAGTTATTACATTAGTACCCCCTTAAAAATGGTTTCGTCCTCGAAACCAAGGAGAACTCGAATCATAAGGAAAGATAGCACAAATATAAACACACAACCACTACAACCTATACAGAAGTTTGTAACACCCTTAAAAAACATAGTGTTACTTCTGCACCAAGCACAAACAACCATTGCTTAGTTACGAACTTCTTCATTTACAACGTTCATTAACTTTGGAAAATGGCTCACCATTTCCTGTCTGGTTCTGGAAGTCTTTTCTTCACTTCCATTTTTAGGCCAAGGTAACCTGACCAAAGGTATTTTTCCTATTCACGAAGACATTACGGATAGAATGCACTGAAGGTGGCAATGCCAACCGATAAACAAACTTATCAGTTCTTTCCAATATCTCAAAAGATCCAACATAACGAGCATTTTCATTGTGCGCATTTTCCCAGCGGAATACGCCTTTCAAGGTGAATACTAGAACAAAACATCGTTCTTTACAATAACCTCAACATGCTCTCTAATTAAAACAACACACGACTGTTGTTGCTTTTAAGCAGTTAACACCCTTGATCGTGTTAGTGCAATATCATTGTTGTTCTCTTGGCCAAGTCTAGCCCATGAAAAACCTTGTCAGTGTTGTCATTCCAACAAATTGACAACCAACACTTCTGGCTATATAAAGCCTTAAAAGAGTCATTTTCTCTATTGTGAAATCAAGATTCTTGTATGTGAATTCACTCAACCTCAAACTACCATTCCAACTCGTGTGGAATCCAGAATACATGTCCTCGGGAGTTTGAATTTGTTTCTTTGCATTGTTCATCTCTTTGATGAGGGAAGCCGGCGCTAAAATTCAATTCACTCCACAAAGCTTGATGTCACTTCTTTCAAAACTTTGACATGAACCACCTATCTCAATCAGAGATAAAAGTCTTTGAGGTTTTATGAAGATGAAATATTTCACATGAACACCTCAGCTAACTTCTGTACTCCTTAAGTCAGCTTAAATGCATTAAAAAGAACACTTGAAATGAGTTTCTTAACAATCTTCCTATTGCATTTTTCTTTCATTAAGTCTTGAACGACTAATGACAAGAATCCATTGTCACATCTTCCCACTTCCATTCTGGAAAAAAACTATAACATTTTGTTTGGTCTTCTATGCTCAATCAAGACTTCCAAACAGACCAAACACATCAAAACAAACTCGGTGACATTTCGCTTCATGTCAAACCATCATTATCTCAAATCCTTATACGCTTACTTGTTCCAGAATAAACTAATTAAGCAAATAACTATGCTTCCTTTGAAATAAGCTTTCAAAGCTCATCAACCATAGACACACATGAACAGTTTTGAAACGAAGCAATCCATAATCTTGAATAACAATTCCTGGTGTCTTACCTTATTGATCTTCTCCATTGATCTTAAATAATATTACATTCCCATACTACTTTTCCTTGATCTGATCAACAGATTTTGAATAAAATCCTAGGGTATTCACCCAACCTTGTTGTCATCCAAACTAAATCTTTAGTCCTTCTCAAATCAGTTTCTTTATAAGAATTTCTAAAATCCTTACTCAATTTCCTTATTGAGATAAATTATCAGTATTACTTTAACCAAAAATATGAAATTTATCCAACACATGACAAGATAATAACCTTTCTTGTCAATCCTTTACATCCTTTTCTCAACCAAAACTCAGCTTTAACATACTGACATTCAAAAGTAGTTATCTCTCTCAACTACTTCAAACTACACTCTTATTACCAACATATTGGACAATAATACCTTTAGTCCAATAATTTCCAACAAAATTGTCTCCATTGACAATTTTCAGTCTTTTTCATCAAAGAACTGTTTAGACTTCATTTAACATTCTGACTTGTTGAGCAACCTAACTCTTAGGATTAAAAACATATCCTCACGTGTCCACTCTCTATATCCAACAACTTATCAAGATGAGATTGAATATCAATACAAATTTACATATCCAAACTCCAGACCTATTGGACTTGTACTTAGAGTCCTCACTTGACTATCTTATCTCAAAGAGATTTAAGTTTTCAAGACAACATGAAAACGAATAACAACTAATGGAAAAATTACTAGTACATCCTTTATTCCAAAGAAAGGATTACTACAATATCATTCCTTAGAAAGGGTTCCATCTCAAGAGTCCATATCAACTTACTTTCAAGGACAATTCCGCTAAAAAGGCAATGACCTTCTTAGGTCATGACGTCAACCAAGATGAATTACTAGCAAACTGCTTAGAGAATTCCAATAATCATTAACTGAAAACAATTCCAACTTTTAGAGAAGTACGAAGTTACTCCATGTTCTTCAGAGACCAACACAGATTTGTAAAGAATCTTACCAAATTTTCTTTACTTATAATCGAACTGTTTCACGAAGTTTGACCATACTTCTTAAATGGTATAGGGTACCAAGGATATACTAACTCAAATGAGTTTTACAAGATACTAGATATAGCAATTTGCTATACAAGAAAACTCTCGTATTTGAATCTCAATAGCTTTACTTGAGAAAAGCTTATATGATTACCAACTTATAGTAGAAACTATTCTTTAAACCCAAGGAATTATGTGATCTTATTCCACCATGTGATCAGGATGGGGAGATAAAATAAACATAATCCTTTACTGCATTCTCATAGGAATAAGACATGTAATCTTGCCTTACCATGTGATCAAGATGGAAGACAAATCACATTCTTACTCACCACTATGAAAACCGTAGAAAATTTATTTATAAACCCCGTATATCAAATCAATATTTCTAAAAAAAATCCTACCAAAATTCTACAAAATCGTAAGATTTTTCTCAAAAGAGAGAAGCACAAGAAAATTTCAAATATTCCTTACTTCACGACAGCTTGACAGGAAACTCGACATAGGTTACTAGCATACCTGCTTTAACTTAGAATACTTTGGAAACAAAGGTTGTCTACTCTCTTGAAGAATTGGGTGTGTCAACCAATGCATCAACTTAAATTACTGACCTTATCTTAGGGATGCTACTAATGCTTTGCCTAGTTCTGTGCTGACACTTGCACGTTAGCTGGCCTTACCAACTTGACCAAAGTTTCAAATCAAAATTGAGTCTCAAAGGACCTAAGACAATCCAACTCACTTCTGAGCCCCACATTTCCTTTCAAATTTGACACTTCATTCCCTCCTCAAGGTAGAACTTGATGACATACCTTGACTTTTCTTAATTAGACATACTACTAGACTTTTCTATAATCCATAGTATTGAGTAATCTTTGCCTGATCTAACTCGGTCCTAACCCAACTTAACTTCACAAGTTCAATAAAAGAGTTGATCACTCCAATCCACTTACTTGCAAACCTTAGGGAAAATGTGATTCCAACATCTTCATACTCATAAGAAAGATTCTTCTTCGATCATTCTCAACTTGTATGCCTCCTCGACATACTACTTTAAAGTTAGGCAAATATGATCCATTGACAAAATTCAATACTTGAGTTCATCCATTCACAAGATAACGAGCCTTCTGCAAATGAATCTTCATATAAATTCTGATATCCAAAAGTAAACTATCAAAATCTTCTGATGAGTTTAAGGCCTTTCAATCCTCTTATAACTTAATCATCTCAATATATAAAAAAAATGAACTTTCAAACTATGCATCTAGTTCAAAATATCCAATCCTTATATCTCTCTACATATAAGGAAATTCCTTTAATTTCCAATCTCTTTTAGCAGAAGAATGCAGATGACCAAACAAGGTATTCTTAAACCTTTCTCAATTCAACATTGGTGAACAAACTACTTCTCCATCATTCCCTTGTCTTCTTACTTAACCATAAGGAGATTGCGTATACTTTTTCATTAATTTAACTTCAAACCACATTGCAAAAGAAGAGCTTATGGTTAGGAAGCTTGCCAATAGCTTAACAGTCTCACCAGTTCCACCTTAAGCTTTGGATTTGACTGATGTAAAATCTTCAAAAACCTACACAACTGAAATTATTTTTCAGCGATAAGGGCTAAGCCTTATTGACTACAATATTGAATGATTGATATTTTTCTCCCAACTGTTTAAAATATCACAAACCAACATACCAAAATCATTCCTTGAATGATCTTCTCAGAACTGAACTTTATCATTTCCATCCTTGAAGAAACATAAGTCAATACCATTGACAATTTAGAACATCTTATTACTGATTCCATTATTGGTCAACTATAGACCTCAAGTCTCTTCTCATTATCTCAAGTTGGGTATCATACAACGAAACTCCAATAACGTTGTCACATAAGTTAGTTATCTGGATATCAACAACTCATGTAATTAATTAACACTTATGCCAAGTAGTTAATTGAACATAAACACATTACTGATGAACTTTCACCTGTTCAATCCATTTTGACCGATCAACCTTATTCACAACAACCTTGATGATTAACCACTTGTTCACAACTTGAACTAAACCAACATTTTTCCTTTCTTTCTTACTATAATCATAAGAAATTCCCATTCCATTTAGGATTCTCAATCCTCTTAACTCAAAAGATAACAACATATAAAAAAAATCTGAGTTCGAATACTATCAGATTCAAAATTGAACTACATCTTTCAATAGATTAACAATTCAATCGATCCAACACTTGAACACTTCAAAGCTCTTTAACTTCCAACTGGGCAAAGAAAAGTACAGAATATCCATGATTCTATACCATAGAGTCACAAACTTGGTCCATGATTCTATACCATAGATACACCCAATTCAGACTCTCAAGAGAGAATAGGAATTCATTGATAACTTGGTCTAGAACCGGGTCAAGTTTAGGAATCTTTACCTGATCTTACTCTTGGTCAATTCATTGAGAACAAGTTCTAAAGTTGATCTTAACAAGGTCAACTTTAGAACTTGATCTTACTCGAGGACGAGCAAGATCTAAGTATGGGGGAGCTTACTCGAGGACCAGTGACACGAGCTAGAGCCAAATCAATAGCCAAGGCCACATAATCAATAATGGCCCGGAGCATCGCTAGCCATGATCCATCGGACACCTTTGCCAAATGTCAATTCTTCGCCACAATCACGCCCAACACGCCATCTCTCGCAATTCCCCATTGGTGCACCATTGCCACTTGAGGTTCCTTGCACCACAAGCCCACACCATGGCACCGACCTCGTCTCTGATCCTTGGCACACTAGCTACATGCCATCGCTAGCCGGATCCGATATCCCTCGCCTTGATGCGCACGCTAGGGTGCGGCGCACCTATGCCGACCTTCCTCAAAACCCTAAGTCATTCGGCGCACGCTGTAGTGCCTTTGCCAAGCGCTAATCGATTTCCTTATTTTTAGGGAGTTTGTTATAGGTTGCTACTTATTTTTGGAAAGTCTATCTATTCTAGATTCACTAACCAAAAATCAGATCTTTTAATTAATTTTTTATATCTTTTAATTTAGGTGAAAGTCAACGACGTGTCACTTGACCTAGCCTAAGGTTTTTAGAATTTCTAGATGCTTTCTATCTTCTATCTTAAGTTTTCTCTCTTTAAGTCTTCTAGATAGATTAGAAATAGTTTAGCACTATATAAACTCGACTCTTGTAATCGTTTTGCCTTATGTTCAAATTAATCCAAATCCAAGTTAGAGTTAAGATCCTCCTCCTCATTTGGGTTTGGGCATCACCAAGTCAAATGCTATCCATTTTACTTTCGCACTTGTTCGAACACAAGGCCATAACTTTGGTCAAGTAAGACTCGTCACTTCGATTCAAGCTCTTGTTCGAGCCTTGTCCTTGAGGATTCGATCACTTAAAAATCAACTGACGTCTAGTCTTGTAACATCCCCTTCCTACCCTCGAGGTATTACCGCCAGTAACTCCGATTAAGACTAAACCGAAGCTACCCAAGGCTTTAAACTGACTGAACAAACTAAAAGAAACATTACAGCGGAATAAATACAATTGGTCTTATACAAACCATAAGTTAAAAGAATAAATAAATAGAACAACCTTCTATTTAAACAAAATCTCCATCAAGTCTTCCTTGAGTTCTTATCTCTGAAACTCAGCTTCACTTTTGAAGTAGTTCAACCATGATCTTCACTCAAATATAGCATTAGAAACCTTTCTTCAACTTCCGGAGCTTCAAACATCTGAATCCGCCTCTTGAATCAACTTCAAGAAGAACCTGATGTGTCATAAACCAACGGTGGACACCAGCCGACTATATAAAAGAAAAGAAGATGGACGGGTTAGTCTAATGATAGACTAGCAAGCAGAGAATCTAACTTGGTTCTTATGGTTGTAACTAAACATATTGGCATCCAAATCCGAATAGACTCGGATTATGATCCAACAGTTAGCAGTCTTATAGAGAATAAGAAGGAGACTCGCATAATCAAGAGAGAGAACACCACCGCATGTGGTTTCTTTAAGAAGCATAATTGAATAATGAAAACTTATACTAACCACTCAACATTCACCGTTGTTTTCAACGACTAAACAGCTTAACTTAAACAAAGTTTGATTAAAAATCATTCTTAATCGGGAACAAGAATGGTTATCGAATAGACTAACCATTCAAGTACATTAAAGTGCCTAACACACTTATCTTGTATTACTTTCAAACTGTGCATTCGCACCATTTAATAGTTTTTACATAGTTCGGACTTCAACCGAGATCAGAGGGCCTATTTCGCCCATGATCATTTATATATGCTCTGCCAACAACCGAGATTCGGCCAACAACCGAGATTCGGCCAACAACCGAGATCAGAGGGTCTATTCCATCCATGATCCTTCAAATGTGCTCGGCCAACAACCGAGATTCAATTGCACTTAGCTAGAGTGCACCATCGTTCTCCTTCAACTTGAAGCGTGACATGAGTCATGACTCCAGTATTGGGGTACGGTAGCAATCTACGCCCCCCCCCCAATACAGATTTTGTTATAAAGAGGTCATTGGAGACTCGACCCCTACCCCTAGACTACCTATTTCGCAACAGTGTTTCAATATAGGACCACTAAAGAGATGCCTTGTAGTCTAAACTCCCATCTCTACCATCTTACTTCGCAACAATGTCTCAGCATGAGACACCTAAACACATAAAGTCGCACAAACGGTCCTAAGTTCAGTTCTAGCGTAAAAACCAACATAACGACATGGTCATTATTTCTAACAAAATAACAACCTATCAAACTTTATTCAACACACACATTATTTCCAACATGAACATCAAATGGAATTCAATTCCTCATTTAATAACCATAAAGCAAGAGAGATCCGTCCACTTGCCTTATAAGGCGTGCTCGACGTCCTTAGCAATTCCAACAATAATCTTTATCATCCTTCTGACAATTATAACAAAAGGATTTCTCAGCAAGGAGCTCACAGAAACACTTCTTAGTTGTATTCTCAACTCCTACAATTTCGTAATCGATAAACGATTTAATTTCCGAATATCGATATATAATAAATCCTTAGTTATTATGTTTCAAGGAGCCATCTTGGCGGAATTATAACTAATTATCCGCTTCACTTTTGCAACAATTTTCTAAACAAAAATTGTTCATTAGCAACAATTCTTAAAGATTACCAAATCTCGAATCAAACGGATTAACAACGAATCCTGAGTAATTATCCGAAGTCCTTTACCTGCCAATCGGTGTCAAAACTTGTCTTCGCTATAACGGAAGATCCGGACGTCCGTTTCACGAGCGGTTTGAACCTGTAGGACCGTATTAACGTCAAGATTATAAAAAACATAAATTTAATTAGCAAAGCGGAACCAAAAGGCCCTTACGGTGGCTCCACAATCAATCCGCTAATTAATTTCAATCATATATACCTTCACTCGAGCCCATGGATCGTTTGGTTCAATCATGGCTCGATCCCCAAGCCCGAGGGTGGCTGGGTGTTGCCCGACAGCGGCCCTTGCGGTGGGTGGTGGTCAGAGTAGCTAGCGGACGCCGGTGACGATGTACGGCAAGGCGAGAAGCTTGCCGGCGGTGAGATGTCCTTCTCCCCGAGTCCGGCGTTCCGCCATGGTTCCTTTCCTTCCATGAACATGGCTGCAGGATCCCAAAGATGAAGAAGAAGAGGAGGTGGTGGAGTGGTGATGGAGGTGGAAGAAGAGCTGCCGGCGGTGAAGACCGAATTCTTTCCCCGAGTCCGTTCCGTCCTCTCACTATGGTTCCCTTTCACCTTTCTTTTTTTTTTTAAATTTGGGGACAACCACGTAGACTTTGGAAGGCAGAGAAGATATGCCTCACTTTCCTTCTCAATTAAGGCATGAAAGAGATAATTTCAAAACCAAACCCGTCTCGGAACGGGACTCGTGTTAGAGCGGTAAAATTATGTACCTCGGGTGGAAAAACTTACTAAACGGAAAACATCCCGTAAATTATGTAGACCAATAAAACCAATTTTTCATGATTGTATCTTGCTACCTTCATTTTTTACGGCTTCCGTTTTGCATTTTAAATCCTTTCCGGTACATAATTAAAAAGACGGCTTATCCAATAAATATTCTTTTTCCACTGAAAAATCCTACAATTCACACCGATCCATAAAATCATTTCTTTGTAATTTTAGGACATCACCAACAATTTTTTTGGATTTAATCTCCAACAAAATTATTGGATTAAGCGTTAAAACGACTAAAAGAGGTTAAAAGGATATCCGAGAAAAATTCAAAAATATCCTCAAAACCGCAGTTATTACAAGTCTTGAGCCGTTAAGTCCACGAGTGCCTAGCCCTGAGGCTCTCGCATAAAAAGGTTTCGACATCTCTTTGTTGAACCTTAAGCCAAGGTTTTCATTCAAGACAACTAGTGATTCTGCCTCTACGATTCCATGTTGGCCTAGACTTGAAGTGTGACTTGCCATCCAAGACAAAATCTGGCCCACTCTCTGTAACACCCATATTTTACAACATTGGGTATTACCGCCAGTGGCCTTGGACTTTACCGTCCAAAGTCACCCAAGGCTTTTAGAATGATATTGAACTCATAAAATGCGGAAATTGACATAATTTATATAATAAAAAGGGTGATCTCGTAAGAGACTTTGTTCGTACAAACCTTCATTGCAACACTTTAACAAAATGAAGTTTGAAAATGGAGATCATAAACTTGTTCTTGCAACATAAATAGAAATAAACCAAAAAGTACGGAAAATACATCTTCACGAGTCTTGCCCTTCCTTCGACTTCACCTACGCCTTGCTTGGGTTTCTAGGCTCTGACATAATTAGTGAGAGGCGAGAAAATGCCAGTCAAACATGCGGAAAAGAAGAACTAGTCTAAGAGACTAAGCAAGCGGGAATGGAACTTCCCAAGGGTAATTCGGTAATTTCTAATATTCGAGGGAGGTATTGTCGGATGTGTTTTGAGGTATGGATCTTTATGTGGGGCTTATCGGAACGAAGAAGAGTGTATCTCGAGAGGAGATAGTTCATTAATCGAGAGAAGAACTACGAGATTGTAGACTTCTTTAGAGTAGAAAGTATGCTGGGAACGTTATTAATTCATACAAGTTTTGAAAATCTCTCGCGCCCTTGCGGACCGAGAGCCGGATCGATCATTTGAGATCGGTCCGGTTTTGATGTTTTTTAAATGTGCTTTGGCACTTATCTTATATCGTGACGAAAAATGTCGATTATGTTAATGATTTTTAAAGAGTGGGGGAGGGGCTTGCATGGCCCGGACCACTTAAGGGAACCTAGTTACGACACTTAGCTACGGTGCCACTCATCCCTCCGTTGCAATCGAAGAGGACATGGATCATGATCCTGAAAGTCGTACTTTAAGCGCATAAGCATACGACTTAATAAATTATATAAAGGCGTCGGGTTAGTCCCGCGCCCCTCACTAATTCATTCGAACCGATCTCTTAACGAGATCGTAAACAATCAAGGTCACAAACAAGACTAGCATAATAGTCCTATCAAATATTAAATAGCGGAATAACAAAAACAGAGGGGTCATTATTTCTAACAATCGATATTCCTAGGTTCGATTATTATTAGCAAACAAGTTGTTCCCAACATCGAGAAATTTCACGAAACGAATTTATTAAGGCTAGAAGGAGAAATTCCACTTGCTTTAGATTGTACGAGTTTGTATTAGCAAACGAGCGGAAACGATGTTCTTGTCACGGAACGGAGATTCGACCTAAGACACGGTATATTCCGGTAACTTTATTAAGAATGCTCCAATTCTTCTAAAGTTGTGAATATCACTTTTATTCTTTTTAAGGGATGAAATTTTCTAAATTATTATATTAATAATTTAGTGGGATAAAAATAATAATATTCCTTATTATTATTTAAAATATTGTAATATCCTTTATTCCTTATAACATCTTCATTTTAGTACTATTCATTATTATTCTTGAAAGACTAGGTAATAAATTTATTTAATTTATTAAAATATTCCTTTATAACTTAACTTGTTATTTTATTAATATAGATAAGAAAGGAAATCATTATTAAATCTTATGATATAGTTTTCAACATTATAAGAAATATAGTTATTAATAAAGTCTTCTTAGGATTGTGAAAAGTCTAAAATGCCCTTATTATTTAATATCTCATATTCATAGTATTATTATAATATTATCTTTTATCAAACAATATCTTTTTATAACATGACCTTATTATAATATTTCCTCATTAAATCCTCATTTAAAAATACATGTAATATTAAATAGAGATAAAAATATTAGTAGATGCCCCTTTTCTAGTACTTTCCATAAAAAGGAATTTCTAGTCAAATTTATATAATATGCTTTCCATAAAAATATGATATAATGATAAAATTATCTTATTATCTTATTCAAATAAATTCTCTCATATCTTTAGTTCATAAAAATAGAATCATGTCTTAAAGTATTATTTTATAACAAAGAGCATCCAACCTATTTTTTATTAAGATAATATTATGTCCTTTATATAATATTTCTTGTAAGGATCTATCATGCTTGATATCTTATTACCTTAATTATATACATAGAATTCCATAATCATATCTACCATTTTTATTTAATAACCTCATGTCTAAATTATTATGATATCTTTAAATCTACTATTATGATATCTTTTCCCTATCCTTTATATCTTTCTTATAAGATAGCCTTTTAGCAATTAAAAACTCTATATTTTAACAATAGTAATCTTTATAAAAATAATTTTACATAAGTATTATTTTTATTAAATAAAAACCATATCTAGGGATTTGTTTAATTATTAAATTAGCATGTAAGATAAAAGCTTTATCTAATATAACAAAATTTATTTATTTGATTATATCTTGTTCAACTAACAAGATTGCTAGATTAATTTTTATATTAATCAAATAACAATATCATAAAAGGCTATTATTTTATAACAAGTATTTAATTTAATTTAATTTAATTAGGATAAGAATTAAATTTAGGGATTTTGTATAATCTTACAGTAAGAATCTGGAGAAGAGCACCAAGGGGGAGGAGAAGACTCGGTGGCGGGCACCGGGGAGGACGGCGGTGGCTCGGCGGCGGGCGGCGAGCACTCCGGCGATTAGGTGGTGGCCGACGGTGATCCGAAGGGGGAGAAGAGGTGGCTTGATGGTGCTCTGTAATACCCGGGTTTCCGAAAAACCCGATAACTATGTCTAGTTCCAATCCTATCTACCATATTTTATATCTTGGCCTATTAACCCAATAAAAGTGTTGGCCTCTTTTCGACAATGGGCCGAGAAGCCCAATTGGTTGCCCAATTGGCTAGCTAGCCCAAGTGAAACACCGATCCCCACCATATCCCTTTTATTTCTCTTTCCCATTCCTTCCTTCTACCCTAATTGGGAGTGTCGCACCTCAAAAGATTTCACGAGAGGAGGAGAGCAAGCCTCTTGTGCAATTGACGTCGTCGACTCGACCATCGAAAGCT
Source organism: Fallopia convolvulus (assembly GCA_964016875.1). Classification (NCBI taxonomy): domain Eukaryota; kingdom Viridiplantae; phylum Streptophyta; class Magnoliopsida; order Caryophyllales; family Polygonaceae; genus Fallopia; species Fallopia convolvulus. Next base: position 46,757,472 of record OZ024732.1, on the reverse strand, counting down.
CGCCACGAATCCACAGCTCCGTCCTCGTCTCAACAATCCTCTCGCTCCGCTGAACTCGCTCATCTTGGGTCGTCTTCGGCGCCAGTTCCAGGTGCTCGTGCTCGTCACAAGCCCGACACCGTCCTTGTCTCGGTGATCGAGCATTACTGGTTTCAATCGTGGCGGGCTAGCATCGCCGGTCTCGTTCTCAGCTGTTTGTGCACGCCGGACCGCCACCTTCAAATTGTTGCTTTCCGAGCCCACCCCCAAGTTCTTTCGCCGCCTGTTAGATTGGATCAGATTCGTCTCCTTTCCTTTGACCGAAGTCTTGTTCACCGCCTAGGGTGGAGAATCCTTGGCCAATCAGAGGGATGAAGGCTCTATGCCATCGACTCCAACCGAAGCACCCACTTATGGAGTCGGAACCTTAGGTCGAGATCTAGTTTAGAGATTGAAAGGGCCTCGCGTGGCTTGGTTTGGTGGATTTTTGCGTACAGGGAATTCTTCCGTGAGGTAAGTCGTTCTACGACTTGCTCGGCTTAATTCAATTCTTGTTAGATTGAGTGCCATGTATGTGGAATTGGTTTTTGGGAACTAGTCCCTCTGCATATTAATTCCTTTAAAGCAAAATTTTCTCTTTATGCTTGTGAAGGTTGTAATTATATTTGAAAATTGTGTTGTACTCATATTTGTAAATTGTGTTTGTAACTGTATTGTAATTGCGATTGCGATTGTGCGTTTGAAACTTGTAATTGTAATTGTCTTTGTAAATGTAAATGTGTTTGTGTTTGTGCTTGTACTGGTGTTGAAGTTGTAATTATATTTGTAATTGTTGGTGTAGCTATAACTGTGATTGTGATTCGGTTTGTGGTTTTAAGTTTGATTGTGATTGTAGTTCTGACTGTAACCATGAGTGTGGTTTCAATTGTAATTGAGAATGTGAATGCGATTGTGTTTGAATTTGTGATTACGTTCGAATTGTGATTGCGCTCGAATTGTGATTGTGGTTGTGCTTGTTATTGTGATTGCGACTTGTTCGAGTCTATCTTTTTTTCGCTGCGTGTTTGTTTTTGTTGTTCGAGGTTAATCGTTTGTCGACTTGTGTTGCTTACGACCATTATGTGTTAAATGATTGAACTAAATGTGCAAACCTTATTTTGGAATGAATTCATATTACGTTCTTGTATATATTTTGGGGAATTATGAAAAATTATTTTTAAACATTTTTTGATATGCGTGCATTGGGTTCCACCGGTATGGCCATGGAGCACGGGATAAGCTGAAGAAGGAGTGGCCCCCGAGCATGGTCATGCGGCTGGGAGGGACCCCCTTCTAAAAAAATAAACTAAATTGTTTTGGCAGACGCTCTAGTAGAGGTTTAGCCGGGGAAAGAAGGATGAATAGAGGAAATGGACACGTGTATACGGTGCGCCCTGACCGTGCGCCATAGATGAAAGGCCGGAGGGTGCCATTTGGATTTGAGGAGGATGTTGCTTGCTATCTTATTAATTGATTTTTGTTTGAATGGTCTCGTGTTCATGAGTTTCGTTTAACGGAATGTATTTTGTGGTTATATATGTTGGGAACCCTTGTTATTATTATTATTGATGTTATCTGTATTAATTATATTGTTGTGATATTGTGGTATTTTGATGTGATGTTGATTGTGATGTGGTTTGTAGGTGTGTGTGTGTGTGTGTGTGTGTGTGTATCCGGGTGTCTATCTGATTGTGTGTCTGTGTGTATGCGTGTTTGTGTGACTATTTAACGTTAAGTGCTGAATTGATAATTATTGATTTATGTGTGAAAATTTATTGCTAGGGTTCTATGTGGTTTTTCAAACGTTCTGTATGCATCTCACGCTTTCTAGCTTGAATTAGAATTGTAGCTGACCCTTCGGGGAATAATTTTACAGTTTCAGGTACTTTTCAAGAGCTGTTATGGATTCTCTACAGATTGGTGGAGCGGATGTTGGCGATGTGTTATTAGGTTCAGGTTGTTAGGTTCTGGTTAATTATGTATTGAGAGTTATCTGTTGAATTGTTTTGTTACTAGTTGGATAGAATTGGTTTAGGATAGTTTGAAATTTCAGATTGATCCGATTGTTATCTTCTGTTTATGAATTCGAGAAAACTATCATGTTTTCCACCATCTACTTAAAATAAAACGTTAGATGTTTAATTGTCTCTCGCCGTGCCCGAGTTGCAAGATCCTAGCGAACTTGTTGTTAAACTAATCTGAGTAATCCCAGATAGGGTCTACCACCGTGTGGCGCCTCGGCGAAAGTCGGGGTGTTACATGCTCCAATGGTGATTTTAAGGGGAAATTTCAGAAATTTAAGGGCTGATTTTTGTGGCTTTAAAGAGAGCAATTTGATAGAAGAAGAGAGGAGAGTGTTTGTGTGTGAATTTGAAGAGGAATTCAGCCATTTATATAGGCAAGGGAGGGCAAGGTAGTGATCCATGGCTATGGAGTCTCACCATTGGAGAAGAGGGAGATGGAAGAGGATTGGCCATGAGTGTGCTTGTTTGCTGATGAGGTAAAGATGGATGTCACTAAGGTGGTCTTGCAAGCAAAGGGGAAGAGGGAGGAGAAGCCATTGCCATGCAATGGTGGAGCGTCTCATCAATCAGACAAGTGTCTAATTTGTTTTTGGGGGAAGAAGAAGATTAAGATAGTATAAAAATAAAAGGGTGGGTTTAAGTATTGACGAGTTACAATAGTTTAGCGGTTTATGTGTGTGGGTGTGTGATAGGAGATGCAAGGGGTCTCGGGTTCAAGCCCCGACTCTTGACCTTTTTATTTACATTGTCTTGTACTTATTTTTAGTCTTGTACACTCCATTTTTATAGTTTATTAAGACAATTATAAAAATAATTAACCTCTCTTTTTAAGAGAAAATACTTAAATAGATATCCGACTTGCATAATATATTTAATTAAATTCATAATTGTCATCGTAGTAAACTTTTGTAACCTTTCAAAATATAATAACAAATTATAAAGTTTATTACATTCTCTACTTTAGAGAAAAAATTATAGGGATAATTACCCATTTTATTTTATTTAGAAATTAGCGGATATTACACTCTCGGCGAACCAACCTTGTTCAAAGATTCAGAATGCACCATGCATGCCATCACAGTAGCGACCCGATCCTTAGTGGCATGAGTCTTTGCTAGCCACGACGTGCCATCCACCGTGGCACAACATGTGTGTCTCGTTTCTATCGCCACCGAGGAGCCACTCTTGTGCCAGCTCGTGTCGAGTCCCATGAAACTGTGTCAGTCTAGACCTGGGTCCGGTTTGCAAACCGGCGGTTCCAGTTCCTCGGAACCATGGAACCGGAACCGGGCATGGGCCGGTTCCCCGTTCCGGTTCGGTTCTGGTTGCACCAAATCCGCGATCGCGGTTCTTCACCCGCGGTCACGACATGGAAATATAGCCTTTAACTCGGGAACCGACGGAACCGGAACCGGCGGTTCCAAACCGGTGGAATCGGAACCGGCGGTTCCAAACCGTCGGTTCCCGGTTTTGGAACCGCCGGTTCCGACGGTGGACGAACTGGAACCGGAACCGTAGCGGGAACCGGAACCCTAACCGTGACCCAGGTCAATGCCAGACCATGCACGATACCATGTTAAAGTGCGAGTCTAGCGACACTTGAGGTTTCGCTTCTCGTCCATGCCAGCGTGCCAGGATCCAAGTCGTGGCTCGGTGACGGCGTGCCGGTGCGCTTCTTGCCGAGGCGTAGCTAGGCCTTGTGGCCCTATCTTTCTATGTTTAGCATTTATTTCCATTATGAAACTTTCTATGTTCTTATGAGTTATTTTTAATTAATATTATGGACGTTGGGCCTTTGGTTGCATCCAAGCCCAAGTCCGGCTCATTTACCTAGCTGTTAGGGTTTCGAGAGAGCTTTGCCTATTTAAAGGGCTCTTGACATCATGTACTAGGTTACACATATTATTAATTCATAATTTAAGTAGAGAGATTGTTCCTCCTTATTGTGAATCCTTGTGTCACCCCAAATCGGTTCGACCGAAGCTATCAAAACATATCCGATTGTCCATCACATTGGACGACCCATTCAAGGACTCATTACGTTGAGCCTTCTCTTGGTCCACAACGTTGGATCAAGCCTTTCATGAGTTCCATAACGTTGGATCTCGTCCTTTCAAGTCTTCCGCTTCACAATGCGAAACCTACTATACAGTCCAAGTTCATGATCTAGGCGTTCTTGAATCCTTTTGGAAACGAGGTTGCATCATAGCTTTTAACGCACTAAGTGTTGAGGGGTGGTTTATTTATGTGGTTAAGTGGGGAAGGAGTGGTTTATTGTTAATGTATTAGTGGAGAGGAGTAGTTTCTAATTGGATAAAATCAATTTTAGAAGATAATTGTATATTTTAGATTGTGCCACGTGGCTAAAATTTCCTTATATTCTTAGTTTCGATTTTAGTATTGTATTATGGTAGATGAGAGCGCCAAAAAAAGAAATAAAGGGTCAAAAGTAAGCATATAATAGCATCTCCAATAGCTTCCCCAAATTCTTTGGGATTGAGATTTTGGAGATCTTGGAGCATTTTTTTGGCAAATCAAATCTTCTACTCCCTAACTATACTCCCTTCTATACTTTCCTACGACGTGATTGGGTGATGACTTTCCAAATTACATTAAAAAAGAAACTTAAACATAGGTAAAATATTAAAAAATATCTTCTAACCAATCAAATCAAGGGAGTACAAGAGGGAGTATGATTAGGGAGTAGAAAAATCGGACCGTTTTTTGGTCCCACAGATTTCCCATCTATTTCCCTATTTTGGAGTAATTCTCCAAAATGGGTAGAGATCTCCCCAAATTTGGAGTGATATTCAAATCTTCAAAATTATTTATTTTTCTTTCCTTTTTTATTTTATTTTATAATTTAAAGGATAAATGAAATAAAGTGTATTATATCAGCCTAAAGGATGCTTGATTCTACCGTTCATATTTTTGTTTAAGATTCTAAAATTCTAAAATAAAAAGAGTATTTTTATTTTATTTTATTTTTTCTTTTTTTAAATTAAGATTCTAAAATATTTTTATTTCCTTAAAAGTCTAATAACAAATAATTTACCATTTATTAGGTTAAGATTTTATAATATTTTATTTTCTTATGTAAGGTAATATATAATTAGATATTGTAATTTATATGGTGAAAAATGAAAGTATTAAATGCAATGTTTTTCGAAATAGAGAATCTATTTGAGTTGAGTTGAATTTTTTTTTAAAAATATGACAGTTAGTTTTTTATTTTGGAGAATTTATTGGGCTTACTCTAAAAAATTGAATAAATATGCCAATTACTTCCATAAAATTTCAATATGAGGATGAAGCTGGAAAATATCAAGGAAATTAGGATCAATTACGGTACACAAATAATTGGCATGGACAACCAGCCAACTTAACAAAATCAACGTTGTACAAGCATCTCGACGGCTGTCATTAACACACACACATATCGATCCTTGAACCAATTATATTTGCGATGTTGGCGTCAGAACATATATATGTTGTTTATTATAATCCATTAAACTACTTTCGTACCCATCTTACAGATATTTCTGTCTTCAAACTATTGATTACTGTATTTTATTGCTTGTAGGCTTGAATTCCTTGGAGACTGCTCCGTCCATGCGCCGACCCACGTACCCATTATCCACTGACTTATGTGTACGATAACATAAACAATGATATGATATTTATATTAGTTGAGTTATGGAGTAAATATGTTCACAGTTACTTTATTAAACTTCATCAAGGTAATCACTTAGCAAATCACTTAGTTAGGGCCCATTATTTTCTATACCATAAATCGAGTTAGGTATGGTCTATTTTTCTTTTTGGTGTTTTTTATGAAATAAGATTTGAGTATGATTCATATCTCATGAGTGTGAGAAATTGTGAATTTGATTGTTATGGCGACTAGATATTAACCCAAAGATAAAAAATTTCCTGTGGAAAGTGTGTACGGATGCTCTTCCGACTAAAGACCAATTGCTACGACGACATGTGAATGTAACTGCAGATTATACATTATGCTAAAATCAACGAGAAACAACGAAGCATTTGTTATTACAATGTCATGTGACACTAACGACATTAGCTAAAGTAGATCCTAACATTGCAAACAACATATTTCAAATTGTACCAAATAGCGATTCTGCATTGATCGTCAAATCATTGATCATTATTCAACGACTGAAAGCACAATTGAAAGAATCAGTATTCCTGAAATTATGCGTTATATGGAGGAGTGTCTGATATTACCGAAACAAAACAACTTTCAATCAGCCGATAGATGGGCCTACAAGAAACGTATATGAATTTATAAAATCACAGATAAATATGTGGGACAAAGCGAGAATGCAAGAAAGTAAATGCAAACATTCTCACACTACTTCAGATACAAGAAAAAAAGTTACCGCAAAGAAGAAGACTTGGTCCAAACCACCGCATGGTTTTGTTGAAATTAATTTCGACGGATAAAAAAAGAACAATGGAATGGCAACAACGGGATATATTATTAGGGATGATAGAGGAGGTACGATCACAATGAATGCTATTGCCAATGAAAATTGGAGCGTTGTCCAGGCCAAGGCTATAGGAATGTATGAAGCAGTTTGCGAAGCTAAGATTAGACATTTATCGAAAATTGAAATTGAAGGAGATAGTCTTATTGTTATTAATGCATTAAAAGAGAGTAGATCTTCTCCATGGGAAATTGAAATGCTAATTACTGACACATTGGTTATTCTGCAGTCCTTTGAGGTTGTTCGTTTTACCCATACACCTCGTGATTGCAATAAAGTGGCGGATTTGATCAATGACCTTCGGCATGCGGTTAGTGCTAATCAGATTCAGACTAATATTGGGCTTCAAGCCCTCATCCGCAAAGATGCCCTAGGTTAAGTTTTTCTCGACCTAATCTTTTCCTACTAAAAAAAAAGACATTAGCTTCTTCTTCATTTTTCTATAAAACTCTGCAGAGTATTTTTTTCTTATTAGGTAAGAATTAGGAGGGCATAACAACTTAGTCATTATCTCACCCTATACTATCCTTGCATTTATTAGACACTCAATTACATTTCGGTATCCATGGGTAATTTCTATTGCCAAAAATTGTAATTGTGCTAGGATATTAGAGACTAGGATCTCAATTTTCCAAGGGCAATAATAAATTTTCTTGATGGAGTTAATTACGACCTCATTTTCACCTTCAACACAGAGTTTTCAAAGTCCTAGGATTTTGGCTTCAATAATGCCTTGTCAGAGTGCTAATTTTCAACTTGTAAAATTGAGTTTTGACCACATTTCCCCCTCCTAAAAAGATGGAAAAACTCGAGTGGTGTTGGATGGATAAGCCGTATGAGCCTTCCTTAGAGCTTAGTTTGGATCCGTCAAAGTTTAATTTGAAGAATCCGGGTTGGGGCTTCTCTCATTTCCGATTTAATCATTTTTTTCAAGGGTATGATTGGGATGCTTGCGATTTACCATTATTGTTTAATTAATTTGTAGTGAGTGATGTCATAGACACCACCAGATCATTGCGAGTTGTGTAAAATCTTGTTTTTTGGTTTTGGCTCGTATTTCTTCTATGATTTCCACAATGGTTTTATCAGTAAGGTTGGTTTCATTAAGAACATGTGTAGTAGGTCGGTGTATTTTTCCTCATGGATGGCTGCCTAATGAGCAACCCATAGGGACTGCTATTTGTTTCCCTACTAGTTTCATTTTTGTGGGGAGTTCATTTCTGCATAATCGCCAAAGAATTAAAGTTCTTAACTTTAGGATATGCGTCTAATTTCTATATGAAGCTAAAAGTGGCATCTGGTTTTTGATATGTTTGTTTTATGTGTTCGATTGCTAAGGTCGTGGAAAACCAGCTATTTTTGCTTGGTTGCCAATACAATCTAACTATAATGGTTGATATGGGGATATGTGTGTTGATTATCGTGCTAGCTAGTTCGCTCGGGAGTATATTTTTCACTTCCATCTGCTTAGAATTCTTATTTGCATCAATGAAACCGGTCACCTACACCTCGGGAAGGGATCTAGTCAGGGGTGATAAAAAGTGCAATAGTCTTTTCGAAATTTGATCGAGTGTCCATCGCCGTTTTGCTAGATGACTCATGTTTGGAATATCAGCCTCAATTCCATTAGTTTGGTCCATTTTCATGATGTGTTTTGCTTCTTTTTTCTTATGTAGTTAAAAAGATTACTTGTTTGGAGATATATTTCTATGGCAACGCGAACCCATATGTTATTAGGTTCCGTCAAGATCTTCCAGAGCAACTTCATTAGTAGCGCATGATTCATTTCCTTAGTTTTTTGGATCTCTAATCCACCTTTTTAAGGGGTTTGTAGATGTGAGCCCATCCAATGTGGTGTTTGAAGTGTGTGTCCTTATTCTAGAAAAAAAACCGATTTATTTAAAACACGTTGGATCTCAATGTGATAGGCATCAATTTGCCTTGCTTCTGTTATTGAAAGAACAACAAATATATACAGGGGATTCTCCACCAATTACGCCTAAACTATATCCTATACAAAGGCAAGAATCATTGAGGAGCCTAAGGCCCAACGGTAAGAAAGGATACTTATCCTAAAACAATATTAAAGGAAACACATACAAGATATATATGGCAGCTAGGATAAAGAAGAGATAAGGATCATAATATCTTATGTTATCATCCTCCCTCAAGTTGGAGCATGCAAGTCTTTGATGCCCAAATTGCCAAGTAAGCGATGGAAAGGAGCATGACCCAAAGCTTTGGTAAAGATGTCGCCCAATTGCGTGTGCGTAGGAACATATGATGGGAGAAGAGTGCGTTTGAGAATCTCATCACGAACAAAGTGGCAATCGACTTCGATATGTTTAGTACGCTCATGAAACACCGGATTTTTTGCAATGTGGAGGGCTTATTGGCTATCACAAAAAAGGTTAGAAGCCTGTGAATGTGAAATATGAAGGTCAGCTAACAGCCCCTTCAACCATTTGATCTCACATGTAATGTTTGCCATTGATCGGTATTCGGCTTCGGCGGAAGACCAGGACACCATATTTTGCTTTTTGGTCTTCCAAGAGATCGGAGAGGAGCCAAGAAAGACTATCCAACCAGAGAGAGACCGTCGGGAGATCGGGCAGCTGGCCCAGTCAGAATCACACCAACCTTGAAGTTGGAGATCAGCGGCTGCATTGAGTAAGATACCTTGGCCCGGGTGGCTTTTGAGGTAGCGAACCACTCGGAGGGCGGCATTCCAATGGTCCAACCGAGGAGTTTGTAGGAATTGTGACAAGATGTGTACCGAATATGCAAGGTCCGGTCGAGTGAAGCACAAATAAATGAGGCGTCCAAAAAGTCTTCGATACGGTTCGGGATCAGTGAGGAGCGGTGATGAGGACATCGCCAACTTATGGTGAGAGTCCATGGGAAAGCCAACAGGTTTGGCGCCCAAGAGTCCGGCTTCCTTGATGATGTCGAGGGTGTATTTCCGTTGACAAAGATATATGCCTTCGGGAGATCGAGCTACCTCAACACCAAGAAAGTACTTTAGAGTTCCCAAATCCTTCATTTTGAAGCAATCACTAAGATGGGATTTAAATTTGGTCACCGCAGTGCCATCTTTTCCAGAGATAATTAGATCGTCAACATAAATCAATACATTAATGGTAACGGAATTGTGATTAAACATAAATAAAGAGTAATCTGAGTAGGATTTTTTGAAACCATACCTTCTCAAAGCGGCGGATAATTTGGCAAACCAACACCGTGGGGCTTGTTTAAGTCCATAGAGAGACTTGCGGAGTTTGCATACCAAATTCGGATTTTGAGGGCGAAAACCCGGTGGAGGTTTCATGTACACATCATCATTGAGATCCCCGTGAAGGAAGGCATTGTGCACATCCATTTGATGCAATTCCCATTTTTTGATGGCGGCAACGGCCAAGAAAGTTCGGACCGTGACCATTTTAGCAACGGGAGCGAACGTCTCAGAATAGTCGACACCTTCAATTTGATGGATCCGTCAGATTTGTACTTGATTTTATATATCCATTTACAACCTAAAGCACGTTTCCCGTTTGGCAACGGTGTTAGTGTCCAGGATTGATTATCTTCGAGAGCCTTGGTTTCGAGTTTCATGGCCTCTCGCCATCTATGATCTTTCATGGCCTGACCAAAACTTGAGGGTTCGACTGTATTCGAGACGGCTGCAAGAAAATTGCAATGGCGCGACGAAAACCGGTTAGTAGAAATATAATCGTGTAAAGGGTAAGGTGTACCTGATTCATGGTTGATTGCAGATGTATGAACAGTTGTGTTTATGACATAATCTTGAAGCTTGCTTGGTAATTTTCGGTGACGTTGGCTACGTGTTGCAGGTGGTGCAAGTGCAACCTCAAGTTGTTCATTTTGGGCTGGAGGTGCAACAATTTCAGGCTGCTCCATTATGGGTTGCTCGTTAGTGGGTTGTTCCGTTATAGGCTGCTCACTAGGCACATTTATTTGGGCCTCTGGAAATGACGAAATCTGCTGTGTATCATCATCAATTTGAGTGGGAAATTGGTACCCGAATTCAGGTACAGAAGGTATGTTCTTGGCAAAAGGAAATTCCTCTTCAAAAAAAAACATCCCTGGAAATAAGAAAAGTATTAGTATGAATATCATATACTCTCCAAGCTTTCTTACCTGAAGGATACCCAACAAAGACACATCGTCTACTTCGTTCGGAGAATTTATCCCCACCTCGTTGTTGAACGTGTGCATAGCAAAGAGCTCCAAACACACGTAAATGGTCATAGCTAGGGGCAGTTTTATAAAGCATTTCAAAAGGAGTTTTACCATGAAGAACTCGTGAGGGAGTCCGATTTATGAGATACCCGGCTGTGAGGACACATTCACCCCAAAATTTAATGGGAAGGTGACCTTGAAACCGAAGGGATCGGGCCACATTAAGTATATGACAATGTTTGCGTTCGACTCGTCCGTTTTGTTGAGGAGTGCCTGCACAAGAAGTTTGGAAAACTATACCATTTTCGAGAAAATAAGAGCGCATACATGTAAATTCCGTTCCATTGTCACTTCGAAACGTTTTTATTTTGGTGCCAAATTGGTGATCAACGTACGAAAAAAATTGAAGCAACGTTCTCATCACCTCCTTCTTATCAACTAACAAATAAATCCAAACTGCACGCGAAAAATCATCAACAATGGTTAAGAAATAATGTGCACCACAAGACGAGGGTTCCTTATAAGGCCCCCAAAGATCACAATGCACTAAATCAAATATATTGTTTGCAATATTGTCGCTTAAAGAAAAAGTACTACGGATATGCTTAGCACGTTGGCATATATCACATGCCTTATTTGAATGTTCAAGAGTCGGATTACCAAACATCTTGGAAAATAACTTATGAACTTCCCATGATGGGTGTCCAAGGCGTTTGTGCAGCAAGCTTGAATCATGAACTCCTACTTGCAATGCCTTAGCTTGACCCACTGGTAAGAAGTAGTACAGACCTCCTCTTCGTCTACCCGCTCCAATCAGCGTCTTCGTAGTTCGGTCCTGAATAATACACAAATTTGGCGTAAGTTGTACGCGACAATTATTTTCATCCATCAATTGAGTAAGAGAAATTAGTTCACATCTCAATTTAGGTACGTAAAGAACATGATTCAAAATAAGACATGAATCAAGTTTTACAACGCCCTCCATCGAGGCCATAACATGATCACCATCGGGTAATCCGATGTTAATTCCAGCAATGTTACGAAGAGAGCTAAAACGCTCTCGAATACCTGTCATGTGGTTAGTTGCACCAGAATCAATAATCCACATTGTTTCGAAATTCTTACCACTCATGTGTTCGTTGGACCCCATTTTTTTAGAGTTAAGCAAAGCAATAAGAGTTTGAATTTGATCACCACTTAGACCCGGAACAGTTCGGGCTTCGGCTTCTAGGTTGATCCCGCTTCCACTTGCTTGCTGCGCATTTTGAACTGCATTGGCTCTTGCTGACCCACGATCACCACGCCCACTGATTGATCCAGCTTTGGGTGTCGAGGCCTGTCCGCTTCCACCTTTTCCTTTGATCTCATCTCTAGGTCTGTCTCCCCACCATTCGGGGTAGCCAATCAACTTACAGCAACCAGTTGCGGCATGGCCTTTTACCTTGCAGTGAGTGCAAACCGTTAACCGATCTGGATTTTCATAACGACCTCTAGAGTTTGATCGAGATCTTGCCCCTGTGTTTAATGCCATTTGATCAATCTTCTCCTCCGTTGATCGGTTAATAGTGCGGACTCGTTCTTCTTGCACAATGGTGGAGTACACATTGTTCAGTGGTGGCAGAGGATCAATGGCAAGCAAGGTGGATCGCACGGTGCCGAAGATATTGTCATCCAAGCCCATCAAAAATTGATGAACATGGGCCACTTCCTGTTGCTTTTCAAGACGGACATTCACTTGACAAGTGCATTTGCCATGAGTACATGCAGGAGTTGGATCATATTGACCCAGATCTTCCCACAAACACTTCAGCTTTCCATAGTAGTTCAAAATTGACATCCCGCGCTACTTTGTGCCTGCAAGTTCACTTTTAAGCTGATGAATCCTTGGGCCATTTATGACCGAAAAACGATCCTTTATATCGTCCCATAAATCCTTAACATTCTCTTTATATCGTCCCATAAATCCTTAGTTCTAAATTACATGTAGGAGTTGGATCATATTGACCCATTTATGACACCATCATGGAGTGCACGGTCCACCAGTCGTCCATTAATGCGGATCCATTGATAGGTTTTTGAAGAGTCCCATCAATGAATCCCCATTTGCGTCGGGCTCGGAGTGATGTTCGAATGGCTCAAGCCCACTCATTGTAATTCTCCCCTTTCAACTGGACTTGGGTAATTATGTTACCCGGAGTATCATTGGAATTGAGATCATAGGGAGAAGGAGTTTTCTTTGCATTAGCATCATCTGGATTAGTCATTGTTGACTTGAGAAGAAAAAAGGTTGAATTAATTTGAAAGACAAGAAAGAATGCTTTGTGGCTCTGATACCATAAAACACGTTGGATCTCAATGTGATAGGCATCAATTTGCCTTGCTTCTGTTATTGAAAGAACAACAAATATATACAGGGGTTTCTCCACCAATTACGCCTAAACTATATCCTATACAAAGGCAAGAATCACTGAGGAGCCTAAGGCACAACGGTAAGAAAGGATACTTATCCTAAAACAATATTAAAGGAAACACATACAAGATATATATGGCAGCTAGGATAAAGAAGAGATAAGGATCATAATATCTTATGTTATCAGCCTTTATATCTTATGATCTAACTCATTGTGTATTGAATCTCGCAGAATAAAGCTTTGCATCAAGTAAATCGGTTTTGCATCTAGGTTAGCTTTATCAGGGTCGTTCTTCCCTTAGGACAAGTTGTTCACTTTCCATTTTGTAAGTTGATTTTTTTGTCTTGATCACGACATCTTCAAACGTTTCTTTGTTTACTCAGCTATTAATGATTGAGCAACCTAAGTATTTTTCTAGATTTTTCATATTTGTGATACCTAGCTTGTTTTTTATTGTTCGTTTATGTTGGTTTGAAATTTTCTTGGTCACTTGAAAGGTTGATTTATGAAAGTTAACTTTTTATCTAGAAATTTTGCAGTACTCATCAAGTATCTGTTTGATTTGTTGATACGATATTTGGGTGGCTTTTGCACAATTATTGATGTCATTTGCAAAGCAAAGGAGTTGGATCGTGGTTCCGCCTCTAACCTTGGTGAAGTTGATGATTTTAGTCAAATGTTCACTGGGTTCTTGAAGCTTTTGTCCTAGAATTTCATCTCCCAAAATAAAGAGGAAGGGGGCAAAGGATCACCATATCATAGACCCCTTTTAGGAGAAAGATGTATGTAGGATTATTGTCCACCTCTAACTCTAGAAGTGTGTGGTCTCGCCTTTGACTTAAATAAAAGAGCTAGTCTTGTACTACTCCATCCGATTCAAATTATTTGTCGGAGAAAAATGCACACATATTAAGAATGTTTTTATTTTTCTTAAAACTCTCCAATCTATGTAATAAATACTAGTCTAATCCACTAGCTTTTATTCTTCTTTTAACTATCCACCAATAGTAATTTAGTATCTATCTACTTTGAAAAAAGATGAAAGAGAAGGTTAAAGGTTAGAAAAGTAGAAACATTAATATCTCAAAGTACAAAAGTTGCTTGAAAATTGAGAGCAATAATTACAGCGACACTTAATTTGAATCAAATACCAAATGTTCAAACGACATTTAATTTAGATCAGAGGAAGTATTTTATATTAATTATGAATAATGGGAAAAAGAATTAATATGCATCTTTATTAACAAAGCAAATGTCCTTATTTGGTTTCTTGACCTCTTGTAGCAATCACAGATAAAAAAAAATATGATTTGAAAATGTAATTTGTAACATATTGGAAACAAAGAGCAAAGAACACACACATTAAGATAAATGATAAAAATACCAAATATTTCCACAGAATTGCAAATGGTAGAAGAAATAGAACAAATATCAAGGAATCACCACTAGCGAGGGCACGCAAATAACAGGTCTTGATAACATTAAACGTGAAATCCAAAGGGACTTTCAAAAAAGGTTCCAGCACTGAGAAATAAACCGCACCAAATTGATAGCCAACACCCGAACAATACAACAAGAAATAACAGAGGAGGATAATCTCCCCTATCTCCCTACCTCTATATCCTTGTCGAAAAGATGCTTGCTAGACAACTTCAAGCATCATGCACTGAGCGTAATGGTGGTATTGGCATCCAAATTTCGAGGGAAGGAACAAAAATCTCATTCTTGGCTTTTGTAGATGATATTATTATCTTTGTAAAAGCAAATAACCGAACATGTCATAAAATTAAAAAATAATTGACGATTATTGTCAAATTTCTATTCAAAAGATTAACTTTCATAAATCCGCTTTCCAAGTTATTAAAAATATCAGCAATAACTCAAAAACACAACTTAAACAAATCCTCTGTATTACCAGCATAACTGCACTGGATAAATACCTATGGTGCCCCATAATCAATGAAAGAGATGAACCATGCCCTCCAAATGAAACTTATATGGAAAATCCATGTTGGACCTGATAACATCTGGGTTAAATTAGTCATTGAAAAGTATCTCAAAAAGGACAATTTACTCAACTATGCTAAAAAAACGAAATACATCTTCGTAATGGTCCAAACTCATGAGCCTTCACAACCTTTTTATTTCCGAACTGATTTGCCAAGTGGGTGATGGGCAAACCATTCCTTTCTAGAAGGACAATTGGACTGGTTCTGGGACCCCAGCACCCAAACCTAACATCAACTAAAGTATAAATTGGGACGAACCTGTCAGTAATTATCTTCGTGATGACAACTCATGGAAAGAATTAAAGCTCTACAAGATTCTAGATAAAGATAATGTAAAAAGCATAACCCAAATCATTACACCATTCAAAAAATACTAGATAGAGTTTATTGGAAGCCAAGCAAAAATAGTTAGTTCTCAACTCAATCTGCAATGCAATAGATTCACAACAACTAGGGCCGTCTCAATAATTTTGGAGGCCCAGTTCCAAAATTAATATGAGGCCCCAAAAATATTATAAGTAGTGATGATAGTCAATATTAGAAAAATAGTAATAAATAAAACTTCTTTTGTGGGTGTAATAGAAATAAAAATTTCATAATAAAAATGACAATAAACAAAAAATAGTGGGCCCCATCAATATAAATCAGTAAACATAAATAGTAGGTCCCATCAATGTAAAGAAGTAGTGAAACCACTAAAACGAAATATATGGCAAAATGCAAAAATAGGGAGTCGAACTCGGGTCGCTGCATGTGTACACAAGGACTAACCACCAAGACAAACATAAGTTTTTATTTTATATCTCGTTTTTTTAATTATATAGAGGCCCCAATATATTGGGGGCCCTGTTCTAATGAACCGGTTGAAAGACGGGCCTGACAACAACAACAAGGGAGAGACCTCTATTGTCCTTGATTGGATCTAGAAATTTAATATATATACACCCAAAGATTAAAAACTTTATCTTGAAAACCTCCCAAAACGGCATACCTGCAAAATTAAGGCTTGTTGCAAACCATATAGTTGTCCTACAGGGTTGTGTGGGGTGCAACAATACAAATGAAGATGCATATCACCTTCTACTAAAATGCTCACTCACAATCCAAACCTTAAGAATCATTAATTCAAACCTAGCTTGCATTATCAACCAAACTAACCCTGTAAGTAATTTGCCTTTCCAGTTCTTGGCTGAGATTCGATCTAAGATATCTCTAAGGTTGACTTGGAATGATTGGTCTGCTCCTAGTGGTGCATACGATATTTCAGAGAAGCCAATTCCATGGTAGACTATATTGTCGGATCATTTTGATGTGTGTCCTTTCTCGCAATTGCTTCTGATCCGGTCCTCAAGGACCCATCCACAAGGATGCTCTAGAACAGTCCATCACTCCTTTGAGTGAATTGACCTAATTCATTTCCTGATATAAAAAAAGTGTCTTACAAGTATATATATATCCACACATTATATATCATGCAATCAATCAAGTTGAAACCCGTACATATATAGTTCACTCTCAATTACGAAAACACCACAACTCCTCTCAGAGAATTACAACTGGGCACCCTCCCCCTAGCATTTATTTTGTGTATATAAAGAGGGTGCCAACCGCATCGATCATGTACAAATTAAAACGTTGTTGCAGTGTGTGCTAAGTGGCATTGGGTGTGGTTCATCAAGTCTTAACGTGTCCAAGTTTTTCATCGACAAATTTGCCTGTCCTTTGTTCTTTCCCACGTCTTTCTCATTCGATTTTTCCCTACCTCGTCGCTCTTTCAATTTCATACATACTTTTCCTCTAGGGTTTTTATCTCCACAACCCGGTCAATCAATCGCACTTTATTTTTTCATGTTTTCATTGCCAAAATTAATTGAATTTCCCTTTAAAACCAAACCAGAAACGTGGCTTTTTTTACTATTTTTTAATAAGCTCCCATGAATCGAGTATAGTTGATATAAATATATATGTATGTGGATTTAGGGTTCCACATATTCTATCTGGCGTTTTGTGTCTCGTTGTCTTCCCCTTCTTCTCCAAACCCCACTAGTTGTAATTTTCATCGATCTGAAAGATCTCCGAAACAGTCACCGGTTGCTGCTGCTGCATCATCAAGATTCACATGGATCTCTGTGGTTCGAATCGATCTCTCCGAGATTGATTGATTGATTGATTCACTTTCCATGATCCAGCTGAGAATCTTGATGATGCTGCATCGGCAATTCGTTGACTCAGCTCCTTCCATCATTCTTCTGGCTAAGGTAAGTTCAAGATCTGCGGATTAATTCTTTGTTTCCCTTTATCAAGTTGCTTCGGCATTTCATGTGAATTAAGTGTAATTAGAAGAGATCTGCAGGTTAGGTGGTTCATTCATCATGTGCAGTGTGTGCACCAATTAATTTATGTAAATCAGATGAGATTTTTTTAAATTAGTTGGTATTATCTTTCTTTACTTTGGATCTAGATACCAAGATTAATTTTATAAATGAACCTGTGTGGTAAGGTAGCGCTATCTATACCTTACCAGAGCAAGAAGATGAAAGTTCTCCAACAAGTTGATCTCTAGATTTGTTCTTTTAATATCTATATACAACATGGCCCAGATACATAATACTATATGGTTGTGTGCTAGTGCAGTCCATTTATTGCTGATTAGGTGTTAATTTATTGGGTTAATTATATCATGAAACTGATTAATTAGTGGGTTTATGAGGTTGTTCTCTTCGTCGGCAGTGTACGTGTACTATCTTTCTGCTATACATGACAGGTTTTGGAGCAGCAAATTAATTACCTGTCTTTGAACATTATCTATATCCCATTGGCTAAATTTATTTAATTGGCCAGTTAAAATTAGAGGTCCGTACTAAACCAGACACTGTGTTGTCAGGTGAGTGCTCTTCATTTCCTTTCTCCTTCCTTGGGGATTTTGTAGCTTCGTAAAACTCTTTCATTTAGTAATGCGTAATTTTCTCTTCATTCCGGGAAAATAGTATGATAATAGTTGTAGTTTTAAGTCTTCAACTGAAAAAGCGTATACATCCAAGAGTTATAATTAACTCCATCTCAAATCTTGTAAGATATGGGGGTTCTTGTTTAATTGCACGTTCAAGTTGATCTACTCAATGTAATTCTGAACAAGATATATAATAAACTAAGAACTATTCACTTAACGTACTAGCAACAAATCCTACAATGTATCTATTAGCTTGTGTGATACTACAACTATCTTGTCAAATTCTCTACAACAATTTATATCATGTAGCAGAGGGTACAAGTACTAATGTATGAATATACACAGAAAGGGTTGTGTTCGGTGCGGGTCTGTAGAGGTTTATGGAGGCTTGTATATGTAAAACCTAGCTATCTAATGAAGTGTTTTGTGAAGCAATGTTTTTTAAAATGTGGAGGTCATAAGAATAAGTTCGGCATAGGTTTGTACAATTTAAAACCTACTCAAATAAATATTCGGTGAAATACGGTTTCAGACACTTGATAGAAAATCCCAAAAACCTCTGATTTCAAACAAAATTCAAAAACCATCTCCAAAACCTTCATTTGTTAAAAAGTCTTAATATATTTAAAAATAACTTGATAGAAACCTTGAGTGGAACGGCTTTTGAATATCTTAAGAGGCTTGAGAATTTTTGTTTTAAAATTTATAATAATCTATATTAATTGATACTTAGGCGTGATAGTTAGGAGCAGTGATAGACCGAAGAAGAGTTGGAAGGACTGAAGGAGGGTATATGGTAGGACCTTAACAGTTTAGGAATTTCAGCGGACTTGGCTATGTGCAAGGAGCAGATCACGGTTGAGGACTGGTGAAATGCCTAGATAGGCGAGGGTGAGCCGCTTTTTCCTCGCCCTCCCTCTAGCTTTTTCCCCTTTCTTTTCTTCTGGTTCTTGCGCCTTGTTTTATTTTTTCTTTAAGCATGTTTCCTGCTTGTGTTGGCACCGCCTTTCCTTCTTTGGGTTGTGTAGACACACCCTCCCGAATTTGTTCAGGGCAAGGGTATACACATCTTGACCCCCAGATCCCGAATTGACGGGAGTCCACTAGGTCGATGTTGTTCCTGTATATCAATCAATACATTTATGGTAATATTAAAATGTAAAAACCTCTCATATATGATATATATACATTACAACGTCAAACACATAACGAAATAAATATCAAAATATCTACCCATAATAAACCTACATCCACTCAATATATAACCTCCCAAAAACTCTACCTCTTTGAAAATGATGTTGCCGTCTGTGTAAACGTATTCTGTATTTCTGTTTGTTTGTTTGTACTGAGAAGTGAAAAGTTAGCCTCTTCCAAAATCTTCAGATTTTTTTGGTTTGTATCACAACCACAAAATGTGTGCAGGACTTGTATTCATTCTATTGGGTACAAGAAAAAACATTTGATATTGCAGATGCATATTAAGCTGTTCAGGCCTTTAATCTGCAACAAGTATGATGAACATATATAAAGCTTATTAAAGGTGTACGTATATATGGATCAAAGTTCATATATTCATGTAGATTTGATTCTTCTGCCAACTTTTTTTTTTCATTTTTTCTAATGGGTGACCTGAACTCAAGTTTACTGCTCCTCCTACCTGGATGATCTCACGATGATGGGCTTCGATCGATGTAGCTTGATCGAATCGACGGGCAGTTAAACATGTGGATCTGATCTCATCAGCCAATTCAACACTGATAATTATATATTGTGGGGATGGATGCTTAATTGTTTTTTGTTGTGAATTAATTAACAACTTTGGTGTTGATGTATAGAGATGGATTTGAGTGGTAGGAATGAGCCTAGAAATAAGGGTTGATGGTAGAAACAAAGTTAGCTGTAGTGTCAGTGAGTGATGTTATATGTAAGAATCTTTTGCTTTCGATATATATTTATGTAAATCGAAAGGTCCACTGATCTACTCAGCTTCTCCCCCACCAAATTAAAACTGCAAACTAAAGGCATCTATCAGCTGAACAAAGAAACAATTCCACATCCATATCATACAGATTTCAACTCCTTTTCCCTGCTTTTGACATCAAAAGTTTCTGCACATTTTGAGATCCATCACACAACTGCAAATTATAATGCCTCTTTTGGATGCTTAATCCATCTTATAATAGCCACTGTGTAATAGAATGCTCTCTCTCTCTACACACACATATATATATATACTTCCTCTTGACTTCTGAATTTGATTTGATTTGAGGTTCTTACTTTGTAATTATTAACTTCTTGACATTATAATCTCAAGTACGTACTTATAATGTCAAGTAGATCTGCATTAAATCCAACTATCCAAACGGGCTGACTGGTAGTAACATATAAAGATCGACTTCAGTGGGTGCAACGTGTTGTATCTTGAAGCCAAACACATAGATCTATCAATTTATGCTTCTTAATTTATATATGCCATAGATAAATGGCATGTATTAGACTTAGAATTGAAATAACTAGTCTTAAATGGAATCTTAATTTATATATGTTGATCATATACGAGCTTCCTTTTAGGCACCATATGTATTTGGGTATGATGGTCATGAAGAACGTAGTTACTATAAATGGTGGTGATTACAGTTTGATATGCCCCTCTCTTTGCTACCTAGGTTAAGTGCGTCATATATGACCTCAAAAGAAGTCATAGAGTTCTACTGACATGCATATTTTGAACTAGCTAGGGAACTAGGGAAGTACTATTCACATCGTGACATGTAGGTTTGCCTTTTGTATGTGGAATTCAAGCTTCTTTTTTTCTTACAAGAAATATATAAATCGTGTCCCTCTGATTTGAAATCTGTCCGCAAAGTACTCCATCTTGTAATTTACCATTATATCATGGTAATTGTTTTCTTTTTTTTTCCTACACTTTGATAGGATAGTAGGTAGGTTAACTACTTCACTAGCTAGGGTTTGTTTGGCCATGTATAATCACATTTATAGCTATATTTATTTTTTCTCATAAAAATATGTTTGATATAATAAGTACTAGTTTTTACAAATAATACCCATCCACTTTAGTTTTTCAAAAAAAAAAAAAAACTCAAAGTAGGGGATTTAAAATTTAAAAGTTATAAATTTTGTATTCTTACATACTCCGTATATCTTAAATCACTACATCAAATCATTTAGTTTTTCTTTTTATTTTAAATTTTAAAAATGAAATAAATAAGTAATTTAATCTTGTTAATTATGGTATTGTTGTTTGAAAAAAGTATAAATATTGGATGATTAGAGAGAAATGAAATAAACCATATATGATTTTGTGAGATAAATAAATAATATTATTTTGAAAGTAGATAAACAAATAAATAGATGAAGGGCACTTTTGTCAAAATGATTAAAAATCTAATTATAAGTATAGCAAGGTGGTTAATTAGCAAAGTGCTTTACAAAAGGTGGTTAATTAGCAAAGTGCTTTACAAAAGGTGGTTTGTAAAAATTGGAAGGATATTGTATGAAAGGGTACGGGGCGGAATCGTGTGAAAACTCGGGGGTACCACGCGGAATAATTTTTTTTGTAAAAATTGGAAGGATATTGTATGAAAGGGTACGGGGCGGAATCGTGTGAAAACTCGGGGGTACCACGCGGAATAACTTTTTTTTCTGGGCACCACTCGGAAAAGTACAAAACTGAGGGTTACCATTCGGAATTTCCCAAAAACTTAATATACTTCTAAACATGAACATAATAGGACATACAATCCAATATTTAAAATGATATACAGTAATTACTACAAAAATTCATTATAATTTTGGACAATAACAAGGTCCTAATCATATGCGCTCATGTTTAAAAATTTTAATTAGGCTATTTCAACTTTTGAACTTGTTTTTATCAACAATTAAAAACTTTTCAACTCAATTCTAAAAGTTTTAGGATGCCCAAAAGTGTTTCAATATTCATTATTGTTTCCACTAAATCAGTACTGCCGAAATGCCCAAAAGTGTTATAAGTTTGACTTAAGTACGTCATAATTTCTAAATGTTTTAATAATTGGTTTGATTCCAATAGAGTTATTCTTTTTTTGGTAGAAACTATTAGAGTATAGAGTTACTTATTATATCAAAATTAGTGAAGCCTATAAAAATAATATGTTTATATTTTAATGATACAAATCTTAATAATCATTCTTTTGAGAATTTTACAATTCGGAGCAATTCTATTTTAAGCACTAAAAATAAAACCATTAGTGTTTAACAAATTAATTAAATACATTAACCAATATATAATTGATCACCATATGGAACAAAATCCTTGAACTTAAGGAAATCACTTGGATTTTACTTTGAGTACTGCATTAAAAATGCAAAACCATAAGTGTACTATGCCAAATAATTATCAGGAGCCCCCAATTTGTAATTAGTTTGGGAGTTCAATTGACAAGTATCTAGTTTGCATCAGAGAGACCTTATTTTATATAAGGGATAAAACGATCTTTAGAATCCCTTATACCTGCAAAGTAGACCTGCCAAATGGGTCGGATTCGGGTTTGGGTCAATCAGATTCGGGTTAAAATGGGTTGTCGGGTCATTAAATTCACGAGTTCATATGGACAAGATTGTTACGGGTTCGAATTGATCCAACGGGTCACGATCATTAATTTTGTTAACCTTTATTTTTATGTTTATTAAAATAAATAATATTATATTATATTAAATCTTATTTAATAATAATAAATTTATAATTTATAATAAAATATTTAATTTTTAATTGAAATAATACTTTATCGAGTCAACACAACGAGTTGGTGATCCAAACCAGTTTTTTCCAAGTCGATCGGGTTCAGGTTACTCTTGACCCATTGATTTTCGGGTTGGGTTTCAACCCAAAAAACATTGGGCAGGTCGGGTCGGTTTTTCGGGTCGGGTCAAGTTCTTACAAGTCTACCTGTAAGGGTTCACTACGTATATGTTGACAATGTAACAATACAACAATATTGACGCAGTGAAGTTCCGCTACAACAAAATTTGGAGGGTTAAGATGGAGGTACCCCTGCATAAGAAATCGATGAGGGTACGTCCGATAGACCAAGTCTATGTCGACAATGAAAAAAAAAACTAAGGTTTAATGCAAAATCAATTAGTATTAGAGTCAGTTCGTAACCAATTGTAGTTTACGGTTGGAAAATGTATGTATATATATGACAAGCTAAAATATGTGCAAGGGACCTCAAGTTGGTGCAAATATATTATTGTTCTACTTTTATGCATATGGTCTCCTTAGTTTCTTGTATGTCATAAAAAGGACTTGTTCAATTTGGTCCACTTTGCTCATAGATTGCCGCATCTGACACCACTTGATGGTTATTGTGTGCTTGCCAGGCCAGATCTTTTCTACTAGTCCCCCACCTTCATTTTCATTTACCTCTTGTTATTTAGGGTAAAAAATAATAGGCTTTCAATATTATTGTTTATGACAGGAATCTAAAATTACCTATTTTGAAATTTTCTTTTAGGAGAATTGTCCAAGCTTTAATTTTCAATCCTTAGTGTCACTAATATATTAGTTAGAACCTATTGATCGTCTCAGTTTTTCATTTATGTGAAGCATCATCACACATTAGATTCGTAAACGAAATGTAATCATGCCGAAATTACAAACAAGGCCAAATTGCCCCCAATCACAAAAGCATTACAACCAAGCAAAATTGAGGTGTAATCATATAGAAAAAAGATCAAACAACTCATAATTGTTGATTTCTTGATAAAAAAAGACATGAGTGCGTGAAGTGATATCCGTATTGTGTTTATAATTAAAAAAAGTAAATGTACAACAACACAATTATGTATGCTCGAAGGTAGTTGGGGGCTACGTGGGATTGGCCTCCATAGACCACACAAGTTATGCGATTCGATAGATGCCATAAGATATGGGACATGTCTTTTTATTGTATGTGGGAGCCAATATTATTGTACATTGGTACTATTTGACAGACAACAAATCGTGTAAATGAGGGAATATTATAATGGGCTGGGCTTACATAAGAGAATGCGTTCCAAATTTTCTGAGGCCCAGAAGTAATCAAATCAATAAGCCCAAAATAAGGCCCAATGTAAAAAAAAAAAGAAATATTGAAATACAAAACACAAAGCCCAACAATACAAACCAAACATCTGAATTTACAAAAACAAGTCCAAATTACAAACCTCACAAAATAATCCAATGGATAATATAGGCTAGGAAAGGATACATGAGGTTCTTCTCATATACTTCCTTTGATAAACCAAGCAAGTGTTTCATGAAACTGGAACGCAAACAAAGGATCACAGCATTAACAAAATTCAAGCAACAAGAGAAGGACATTTCAATATCAACGTGGATGGTTCATTTTCATTAACGTATCCATCTTTATACTATTGTTATACTCTTCCAAATCAACCATCATCCCTTGCGAGTTTGAACTGATCGGGTAAAGGTCTTCTTGGGCTTGCGTTGTGAAGCTTGTACTCTCGTCATGGCTTTTATCCGCCCATGGATGCTTAGCATGCTTCTTCAACCCCTCCAATTCCATTGCAACTTCTTTCATGGTAGGCCTATCGTTGCCATTTATACTCAGGCAACTCCTTATCAACCTAGCCATGTAAAGTAGTTGCTCTCGATCCGCTTCCCTTTTCAGATCATCATGTACAATTTCCATTACACGGTCTTCCTTCATAGCCACCAGAAAGTAACTGGCTAGAGTTCTCTCCTCCGTCTTTCTTTCTCCATAAAACGGTTTTTCTCGGGTTAGTAGCTCAGCAAGAAGCACTCCGAAACTGTAAACATCACTCTTCCCCGTCAACTGGCTAGTAAGTAAGTACTCAGGATCCAGGTAGCCCAATGTTCCTTGAACCATTGTTGAAACTTGAGCTTGATCAAGTGGGATTAGCCTCGAAGCCCCAAAATCGGCTACTTTTGCATCATACGTATCATCTATTAGTATATTGGCGGACTTGATGTCCCAGTGAATTACAGGTATATTGGCAGCAGAGTGAAGATAAGACAATGCATCAGCCGCCTCCGAGGCAATCTTCACACAATTTGACCAAGTAAGCCAAGAGGTTTTGCCTTTGCTGTGAATGTGATCAAAGAGAGTACCATTTGAGATAAACTCATACACAAGTAGAGGTACCTCGGTCTCGAGGCAACACCCTAGGAGCTTCACTACATTCCGGTGGTTAACTTGTGTCAAAATAACCACCTCATTGATGAACTGCTCGATTTGGGTCTGATCAGATACTTTGGATTTCTTAATGGCAACGACACGATTGTCGGGCAAGACTCCCTTGTAGACAGTACCATAACCTCCTTTACCAAGGATGCGATCTTCACTATAGTTGTTGGTAGCGGATTTTAGCTCAGCGGAGCTGAATATTTTGGTGGATTCGTTGTGTGCTTGATTGGGCCCAAGTTGTTGTTTCAATAGCAAGCCTCCGTTTTGCTCAAAGAATTTCTCTCTCATTTTTATTAGCTTTCTTTTCCTAACGGTAAAATATGTCCAACTTAGGCAGATGAATAGTAGTGATAATGCAACACTTGTTCCTGCAAGTAAATTAAGAAAAAGAACAAGTTGTTGGCATCCTCTGCTCTCTCCCAAGTCACAAGTATATTTTCCCAGATTATATGTTTTTATCTTTGATTATATATACTTCTAAGTGTTATCATCAAATAATGATATTCATAGATATGAGAGCTCATGAAAAAGCCTTACCTAAACCAATCTTCATTGCTAATTGTGAGTTAGTGGAGTCACAACGAGTTCCATTTATCCGACCATCTCCTTTTTGTCCGTTTGGGCACGAACAATGGTAGTCACCAATTTTATTATTGCAAGTGTTTTTGTGAACGCAAGGATTCCTTAGACTCTTACACTCGTCAACATCTGGCATGGGTAAGAAAACAAATCAATCTCCATTAATCTATGAACACAACATAGCAAGAAGAAGCTATAAATTGAAGATATAATGTATACCTGTGCAACCTGGACTAAGATAAGGATTGCCCTCAAAACCGGGGAGGCAACTGCAACGATACCCTCCAGAACCAAGGTCCACATCAGTGCAATTGGTATTCTGTTGACATGCATAACCAGACAGATTTCTCTTAGCTTGGCTACACGTGCTCGTATTTCCAACATTCCAGTCCAAAACAACCGCAACATTGTTGGTTGTTCTATTCACGAATGTTGGGTCAATGAAATCAGCAACGCCCTGAAAGTTGAATCCACCAATTTCACCTACGAACGCTTGGCTGCAAGGACTGAAGTCTGAGACCTTAGTATGTTGGTCGAGGCTCGAAACGAGAACCATATATCCCTTTAATCCCTTGGGAATGGCAGTTTTGCAACAACCAATACCAGAGCACGTTCCTCCTATTACATCTTCTTTCCTGGAGCACACTGTGAGGCAGCCACTGGTAATGTTGGTACCTTTTGTTCCTTGTATCATTGCCAAAGAATCGCAACCCGTGGCAAAAAAGGCATTGGAGGTTTCTGAGAGAGTAAACGGATCTGAACTTTTTAACTCGATTGTTTTGGAATCTCCTAATTGAGCTAAACATGATTCTGCCACGTTGTTCTTGATCTTGATATGGGTTTCCGAGATGTCGAAAATCTCAATGCCCGTGGTGCCTAAGAAAGGCCTTGGAGGGGTGAATGATGTGAGGCATTGAATGTCATACGATTCGCCTATCGAGCATCCATTGCCACGACCAATCCCGAACGGATAGGGAACTGTTAGGTTCCCGCATTGGCGTTGGCAGCCTGGCTTGGTGGTGTTGATGGCCGTGATCATGTCTGTTGTTGCTCGAGACGTGCTTGACGTGGCAATAGCAGCTAAGAGCACTAGAAGTGGGATCCAAGCAGCCATGTTTAACTCATTTGGTCTCTTATGACTTGTGTTTTGTGTTGTAGATGACTTTTGAGGAACATTAGATTGTAACCATTATAAGATTCACCTGGTGGACTGCTTCTATCCAGACTCCACATACCTTTCTACTAACTTGCTAAAAAGTCAGCCCTTTGTAAACTACCACTTGCCCACTTTGTTCATGCCACTCCATTTAGTTTAGTATTATCGTTGAAATCCAGATTACTTCTTATCTTTAATTTCCAGATTAGTTCAAGGACAAATTCTATAGCATTGCCATGATGGGAACTGGGAAGAAAAATTCACCAATGCATATCTATTCAACCACGTCTGTGTATCTTTCAAGTGGATAAAGTATTAAACTAAAGTCTCCATTCTAATTTATATATGTTCTTTCTTATGAGTGGATAGTGCCTTTTCAACTCTGCTAAAACTAAATAAGTTTGAACCTATAATTACCTCAATTTTCATCAGACTTAACAAACGAGACAAGAGTGCGATAGCCAATAATTTCGATGTATATAATCAAATGAGGCCACATTGCCTCAATCACAAAAGCATTACAACCAAGAAAAAATGAGAAATCTTGTTTGTTTTCACGATACGATGACATGATAAATGATAGCAGTATCGCATTTATTATAATTAAAACAAAAAAGAAAAGAAAATGTACGATGATGTGCATGCGATTGGATAGATACTTTCAAATATGTTTTTTTCAGGTCACTAACAAACTAGTGACCGCCCTAAGGCATTCTAACGGATGAGGGTACACAGTATCATGTCAGTTGCGAGTGGAACGGAAAAAAATACGACGGAAGAAATCAGCGATGTAGTCAGCCACAGAATTATGCTCACGATAGATATGATTAATACTCCAATCCTGAAACTGAGTAGGATACTTTAAGATACGTGATGTGTCATGTGTCACGTGTCTTTCATTTTTATGGTAAATTGGTAATATTTGGCAGGCAGGCAACAAAATTGTGTAAACTTGTAAAGTATTTTAACGGGTTTGCTTTACATAAAACTAATTTCTGAGGCCCATAAGGAATTGCGTAAATGGGCCTATAAGAGGTCCAATGTGGAAAGTGAGCGACATGTAGAAGGCTTGGTTTTTAGCAAAGGAGACGAAAATGTTGCTTTTCTTTCCGCTTTCGGGTATCAACTATCAAATGTCCATTCATGGCGACGGAAGTAGAAAGAGGAATAATAAAGAAATACTGAGTTCTGAGGCTCAAGTGTGGCTTCTTTCGACGCCGATGTAGGTATATTATACTAAAGTGCCCCTTCCTCTAAGATTCAGTGGGTTTGAATAGCTGTTGCGGCCTACTCTTTCTTTCTCGCCGCGCTCTCGCTGATCCAAGACGCGTCCCGCCGAATTAGGTTCCCGGCAATGTTTATGTAAGTATTCCTTAGAATTGACATTGTTTGCTTGATCGCAGTTGCACTCATCTAATTTCAGCACCTTGATTAGTTGTAAATATAGTGTCTTACCGCAACATCTAGACAATATCTTCTTATGTTGTAATTTCCAGCTGAATAACCCTATGCATGCACCATATGAGAGCTTGTATGTGTAAGATTGAGTGTTTATTCAACTTCAATGGACTTTTGATTAGTGTTATATGCCATTAGGTAAGAGCTCTTACTGTTATATAGGCCATAACTTATATGTTTTAGGCTGTATGTTTGTTCTGCTATGGTATTTCTAGAGAAATAGTGACCAATTATGCTTAAAAACGGTATTACCAGCTTATTATAAAATTGGAAGTTGATTATGATTCATCGAGTTGAAACTCACACCTTTGAGTTGGAGTGGCAAAAGAAGTCTATTGATCATTTGCCTTCGCAACAGATCACTCTAAATTGACAAATCCTATTTTGTGCTAAGCTAACATATATACATACACCAGCCAACTATAAGCATGTCTATCAAACACTCCTCTTACTATTGCTAATACTGAAAGCCTTCTAACATCCAGAAATGCTCATCAACTACACGTATATTAAATTGAAAACACAGTATGGCCTAGATAAGTAAATATCATTTCCACAACGATCATCTTGACAACCACCAACATGAACAAGCACAAAACATAAAATAAGAAAAAAAAAACAAATAATGAAATACAAAGCACAAAGCCCCAATAACTCAATCCAAACAAATACAAATCAACAAACCTCACAAAATAATCCAATGGATAATGCAGGCTAAGAAAGGATACATGAGGTTCTGCTCATATGTTTCTTTCCTTTGATAAATCAAGCAAATGTTTCATGAAGCTGGAACTCAAAGAAAGGATCAAAACATTAACATAATTCAAGCAACAAGGGAAGGGCTTTCCAATATCAACGTGGATGGTTCATTTTCATTAACGCATCCATCTTTATACTATTCCTGTCCTGTATAGAATCATTTGTCATTTCCTGAGAGTTTGAATGTATTGGGTAAAGATCTTCTTGGGATTGGGTTGTGAAGCTTGTGCTCTCTTCATGGCTTTTCTCAGCCCGTGGATGCTTGATGTGCTTCTTTAGCCCCTCTAGTTCCATTGCAAATTCTTTCATAGTAGGTCTATCATCACCATTTATACTCAGGCAGCTTCCTATCAACTTTGCCATGTAAAGTAATTGCTCCTGATCAGCCTCCCTTTTCAGATCAGCATGCATAATTTCTATTATTCGGTCTTCCTTCATGGCCTGCAAAAAGTAACTGGCTAGATTTCTCTCTTCCATCTTCCTTTCCATGCACAACGGTTTTTCTCGGGTTAGTAGCTCAGCAAGAAGTACTCCAAAACTATATACATCACTCTTCTCTGTCAACTGGCTGGTATGGAAATACTGTGGATCAAGGTAGCCCATTGTTCCTTGGACCAAGGTTGAAACTTGAGTTTGATCTAATGGGATTAACCTTGACGCTCCAAAATCAGCTATTTTTGCAACATAAGTATCATCTATTAGTATATTGGCAGGCTTGATGTCCCTGTGAATTATAGGTATAGAGGCGGCAGAATGAAGGTAAGACAATGCATCTGCAGCCTCTGAGGCAATCCTCACACAATTTGCCCAAGTAAGCCAAGATGTTCCACCTTTATTGTGAATGTGATCAAAGAGAGTACCATTGGGGACAAACTCGTACACGAGTTGAGGTACTTCAGACTCAAGGCAACACCCTAGGAGCTTGACTACATTCCGATGGTTAATCTGTGTCAAAATAACCACCTCATTGATGAACTGCTCGATTTGTGTCTGATCAGATACTTTGGATTTTTTAATGGCAACGACACGGTTGTCGGGCAAAACTCCCTTATAGACAGTACCATAACCTCCTTTACCAAGGATGCGGTCTTCACTGTAGTTGCTGGTAGCAGATTTTAGCTCAGCAGCACTGAATATTTTTGTGGGCTCATTCTGTCCTTGATTGGTGCCAACTTGTTGTTTCACTAACAAGCCTCCATTTTGCTCAAAGAATTTCTCTCTCATTTTTATTAGTTTCTGTTTTCTAATGTTAACATATATCCAGCTTAAGCTGATGAATACAACTAGTAATGCACCACTTGTTCCTGAAAGTAAATTGAGCAAATCCTTCCAATTACAATTGATAAACAAATGGTGCACCAAATGTGATATTTTAGAAAACCTTCAATTTTTTGAGGAACTAGTTGTTGGCATCCTTTGCTACCTCACCAGTATTCTTTACCAGATTATATTTATTTATCTTTGAATGTTCTTCTAAGTGTTATCATCAATTATACAAAGCTATGAAAACATGGGTTATAAGGCAATATTCTTCATGAAAAGCCTTACCAAAGCCAATCTTCATTGCTAATTGTGAGTTATTGGACTGGCAACGAGTTCCCTTTACCCGGCCATCCCCTTTCTGTGCATTTGGGCACGTACACTGGTAATCACCAATTTTATTCTTGCAAGTGTTTTTGTGGATGCAGGGATTGTTTGGGCCCGCACACTCATCAACATCTGGTTAAGAAACCAAATCAATCTCCATTCTCCAATGAATACAACGTATCAAGGTGAAGCTTATATAGTTATATTTGTAAAAGTGAAGGTGTAATATACCTGCGCAACCTGGACTCAAATAAGGATTGCCCTCGTAACCTGGGAGGCAGCTGCAGCGATACCCTCCAGAACCAAGGTCCACGTCAGTGCAGCTGGTATTCTGCTGACAGGCATAGCTTGACAAACTTCTCTTAGCTTGACTGCACGTCGTCCCATTTGCAACATTCCATTCCAAGACAACTGGGACATTGTTGGTTGTTCTGTTCAAGAAGGTCGGATCTTGTAAATCTGTATAACCCTGAAAGGTGAATCTACCAACTTCACCTAGGAATGCATAGCTGCAAGGACTGAAGTCTGAGACATTGGCATGTAGGTTGAGGCTCGAAACAAGTACTGTGTATCCCTTTAATCCCTTGGGAATGGCAGTTCGACAGCAGCCACTACCGGAGCATATTCCTCCCATTACATCTTCTTTCCTCGAGCATGTTGAGCTGCAAGAACTGGAAATGTTGATACCCTCAATGTTTTGTATAAACCCGATAACATCACAGCCCGTGCCAAATAAGGCATTCAAGGTGTTTGAAACGGTAAATGGAGCTGAACTTTCTAAATTTAAATCTTCCGTTGTTACTAACTCGTCATAACATGCTTTTGCCACGGAGTTTTTTATTCTGATATGGGTTTCTGAGATCTCTAAAATCTCATTGCCGGTGTTGCTTAAGAGAGGTCTTGGAGGGCTGAATGATGTGAGGCATTGAATGTCATACCATTTGCCTATTGAACATCCATTGCCACGACCAATCCCGAAAGGATAGGGAACCGTTAGGTTCCCGCATCGGCGTTGGCAGCCCGGCTTGGTGGTGTTGATGGCGGTGTTCATGTCTGCTGTTGCTCGAGACATGCTTGTGGCAATAGCAGCCAAAATCACTAGAAGTGGAATCCAAGCAGCCATGTTTTAACCTATGTGATCTTGTATGACTTATGTTTTGTGTTGTAGATGAGTTTGAGCAACATTGGAAAGCGAAGATTGTGAGGACCGAGAGAGAGCGTAAGAGACCATTATATGATTAATTCACCTGGTGGACTGGTTCTCTCCACATACAGCCTGCCTTTCTACTAACTTGCTAAAAAGTCAGCCTTTTGTGAATTACCACTTGCCCACTTTGTTCATGACGCTTTAAAACTAATTCTATAGCTCCTTAATTTCCAAATTAGTTCAAGGACAAATTCTATAGCATTGCCATGATTGGAAGAAAAAATCACCAATGCATGTCTATTCAAGCACGTCTGTGTATCTTTGAAGTGGATAAAGTATTAAACTAAAGTCTCCAATTTTATATATTAATATAATATAATTATATATGCTCTTGTTTGCAAGTGGATAATGCATTTTCAACTTCAACTGAAAAAATTATCTCTGCCATCTTGCAGTAAATGATGTCACTAAATGATGTCACTGTCCTCCGCTGTCAGATCTGGTTGGGGGCCGGCCCAGTGGCCCATCAAATCAAAAAGCCCAATATATAACGCCAGCTATTGGCGTTAGAGATTTCCTGATGTCATTCTGTTGTCGGTCTCCAATCTCCATTCATGGCGGAAGTAAAAATTGTTAAGAGGAAAAGTGAGCTCTTCCAAACCACGAGGTTGAAGACTTGAAGTGCGGTTACTTCCGATGCCAATATTTGGTGGTATTGAATAGCTGCTGACTCGTTGAACGCCGTCGTTTTAACCTCTGGGGTCTACTCCATCTTCGTCTCTTTGCTCACCGTTCCTGGTTAGGTTCCTCGAATCGAATCAGGTTCCCGACATTGACGGAGATCAAAGCTTGTCCCAAGTGAACAGACATTGTTAATGTGAGTTTTTCTTTGAAACTGAAATTGTTGCTCGATTTGTTCAATTCTTTTGATCGCAATTACACTCATCTAATATCGACACCTTTGATTTGGCTGTAAGGCTTACCTCTGAATCTAGACGGATTTTGCTCATATTGTGATTGGCAGCTGAATAATTGTAATTATGCACGATCTGAGCATGTACGTGTATGGTTCTGTGTTTATTCAATTGATATTTGATTAGTGTTACATACTTTTATGCCATTAGTTAAGAGATCTTAGTGTCAGATAGGTCCTAACATATCCGATTGAGGCTGTCTGTTTGTTTTTCCCATGTTATTTCTTAAAATAGTATTAGCTTATACGCTTGAAAGTTGTTTATGATTCATCAAGTTGAAGTTGAAACTCACACCTTATGAAATAAAGTGGCAAGATCACCTTCTGGGTACCAAGCTATTAGTTTCCGTCTTTGTACCCTTATATCTTGGGGAAGTTCATTCATCAGGACTTGAAAGTAAAATTTGAAGTTTCTTAGTAGTTTCATGTTTTACATAAAACTCCTAGAAAATTGATATGTATTTGGACTTTAGAGTTGAAATAAAGGCCAAAGGTTTGTGTAAAGAAGTCTATAACCCCCTAGATTTTCTCATGCTCAATGATCTCTTGCCTTCATAAATGACCATTCTAAACTTGCAATCTTATGGCTTAAAAGGCAAACATACATGTGCCTTATAAGCCATCAATTACCTTATTAGAGTTTATAAACTACCCCAACCATTGCATCTGAACTATATAAGCATGTTTACCAAACACTCTCTCAGTGCTGCTAACAGTAAAAACCTGCAGAAATGTTCATCAACTACACATATCTGATTAAAAACACAATATGATCTGAAAAATCAACCATCATTACCACAATCAACATAGCGACAGCCATCAACGTCAACAAGAGCAAAACATATAATAGGAAAAAACCCAAATATTCAAATACAAAACACAAAGCCCAATAATCCAAACCAAGCATCTGATTCAACAAACAAATTCAAGTACCTGAC
This sequence comes from Fallopia convolvulus, assembly GCA_964016875.1. Taxonomy (NCBI): domain Eukaryota; kingdom Viridiplantae; phylum Streptophyta; class Magnoliopsida; order Caryophyllales; family Polygonaceae; genus Fallopia; species Fallopia convolvulus. Next base: position 46,723,538 of record OZ024732.1, on the reverse strand, counting down.
CTACCAACATAATACAATGGATAATGGAGGGTAAGAAAGGACACATGAGGCTCTGCTCATGTATTTTTCTTCCCTTTGAAATGCCAAGCAAGTGTTTCATGAAACTTGAACTCAAAGAAAGGATCAAAACATTAAACATAATCCAAGCAACAAGAGGAGGACTTTCCAGAATCAGCGTGGGTGGTTCATCTTCATTAACATATCCATCTGTATACTGCTGTACTGTCCAGAATCAGCTGCCATTCCCTGAGTGTTTGAATTTATTGGGTAAAGATCTTCTTGGGGATGGGCTGTGAAGCTTGTGCCCTCTTCATGGCTGTTCTCAGCCCATGGATGTTTGATGTGCTTCTTTAACCCCTCCAGTTCCATTGCAACTTCTTTCATGGTAGGCCTGTCGTCACCATTAATATTCAGGCAGCTCCTTATCAATTTTGCCATGTAAAGTAATTGCTCCCGATCCGCTTCCCTTTTCAGATCAGCATGCACAATTTCTATTATTCGGTCTTCCTTCATTGCCTGCAAAAAGTAACCGGCTAGATTTCTCTCTTCCATCTTCCTTTCAATGCACAACGGTTTTTCTCGGGTCAGTAGCTCAGCAAGGAGTACTCCGAAACTGTATACGTCACTCTTCTCTGTCAACTGGCTGCTAAGGAAGTACTCGGGATCAAGGTAGCCCATTGTTCCCTGGACCAACGTTGAAACTTGAGTTTGATCAAGCGGTATTAACCTTGATGCTCCAAAATCAGCTATTTTTGCATCATACGTATCATCAATTAATATGTTGGCAGACTTGATGTCCCTGTGAATTATAGGTATATTGGCGGCAGAATGAAGGTAAGACAATGCATCAGCAGCCTCTGAGACAATCCTCACACAGTTTGCCCAAGTAAGCCAAGATTTTCCACTTTTGTTGTGAATGTGGTCAAAGAGAGTACCGTTCCGGACAAACTCATACACAAGTAGAGGTACTTCAGACTCAAGGCAACACCCTAAAAGCTTCACTACATTCCTATGGTTAATTTGTGTCAAAATAACCACCTCATTGATGAATTGCTCGATTTGGGTCTGATCAGATACTTTAGATTTTTTAATGGCAACTACACGATTGTCAGGCAAAATTCCCTTATAGACAGTACCATTTCCTCCTTTACCAAGGATGCGGTCTTCACTATAGTTGTTGGTAGCAGATTTTAGCTCAGCAGCACTGAATATTTTTGTGGACTCATTCTGTCCTTGATTGTTGCTGACTTGTTGTTTCAACAACAAGCCTCCATTTTGCTCAAAGAATTTCTCTCTCATTTTCATTAGCTTTCGTTTCCTAATGGTAAAATATATCCAGCTTAAGCAGATGAATACGAATAATAATGCACAACTTACTCCTGCAAATTAATTGAGCAAATCATTCCAGTTACAACTGCTAAAGAATGAGGCTACAAATATAATATTCTAGCAAAATCTTCAATACACAAGCAGGAAAAGTTTTGGCATCCTTTGTTCTCCCTTGCTAAACAGTATATACAACAATAACAACAACAACAACAACATCAACATCAACCCAGTGTTAACCCGCCTCAGGCGGGATCTGGGGGCCATGATGTACACACCCTTGCCCCAATATAAAATCGAGAGGGTGTATGAAGAAGGCTTAAGTATTACATTGCCCGGAAGACCCAAGGAAAACTAAAATTCAGCTATGGGACAATGATAATTGAATCTATTTAGAATGCAACAAAATTGATATAGGGGTTATATCCATCTCAAAGGCATTTTATAAAAGCCAATGAGCATGAGGATGCACCCCATCCTTGCTGAGCAGTATATAGTTACCCATATTTCTGTTTTGTCATCCTTTCATCTTTGAGTCCACTTCTAATTAAGTGTGTGTAATTCATTTTCATCCTTAATCAGCTACTCCGTATATGTAAGCATAGGTTATAAAGCAATATTCTTCATGAAAAGTCTTACCTAAGCCAATACTCATTGCTAATTGTGAGTTATTGGAAGCACAACGAGTTCCATTTATCCGACCATCTCCTTTGTGTCCTTTTGGGCACGAACACTGGTAATCACCAAGTTTGTTCTTGCAAGTGTTTTTGTGAATGCAAGGATTGCTTGGACCAACGCACTCATCAATATCTGGTGAATAATGAAAATCAATCTCCGTTCTTCTATGAACACAACATATCAAGGAGAAGTTAATTTTTAAATTAAAGATATATATACCTGTGCAACCTGGACTCAGATAAGGATTGCCCTCATAACCTGGGCGGCAGCTGCAACGATACCCTCCAGAACCGAGGTCTGCGTCAGTGCATTTGGTATTCTCCTGACAGGCATAGCTAGACGAGTCTTTCTTAGCTTGACTGCACGACGTCCCATTTCCAACATTCCAGTCTAAAACAACTGGAACATTTTTTTCTGTTCGATTCAAGAAGGCTGGATCTTCTAAATCTGCAACACCTTGAAAGGTAAATCTATCAATTTCACCTAGGAACCCATTGCTGCAAGGACTGAAGGATGACGTATTGGTATGATTGGTGAGGCTCGAAACAACTATCCCATATCCCTTTAATCCCTTGGGAATGGGAGTTTTGCAACAACCAATACCGGAGCACGTTCCTCCTATTACATCTTCTTTCCTCGAGCACACTGTGAGGCAGCCACTGGTAATGTTGGTACCCTGAAATCCTTGTATAATCGCAAAAGAATCACAGCCCGTGGCAAAAAAGGCGTTCAAGGTGTCTGAAAAGGTGAATGGAGCTGAACTTTCTAAATTGATTATTTTAATCCCCATTGGATTATTGTAACATTGTTCTGCTACGGTATTCTTGATCTTGATATGTGTTTCTGAGATCTCTAAAATCTCATTCGTGGTGTTGCTTAAGAGCACTCTTGGAGGGCTGAATGACGTGATACATTGAATATCATACCATTCGCCTATTGAACATCCATTGCCCCGACCAATACCGAAAGGATAGGGAATCGTTAGGTTCCCGCATTGTCGTTGGCAGCCAGGCTTGGTGGTGGTGAGGGCGGTGATCATGTCGGTTGCTCCAGACTTGCTTGTGATAGTGGCTGCAATAGCAGCCCAAATCACAAGAATCCGTGGAATACAAGCAGCCATGTTTAAGATGGGTTTCAGGAGCATTGAAAGGAGAAGATTGTGAAGAGAAGAAATTGTAAGTAATCATTATAAGATTCACCCTGTTGGACTGGTTCTCTCCGCCCACAGCTTGCCTTTCTCTTGACTTGCAAGAAGTCAGCCCTTTGTGGGTTGCCACTTGCCCACTTTGCTTATGTCACTCCATTAAGTTTGATATCATCCTTAATTTCCAGATTAGTTCGAGGACAAAGTCTATAACATTGGCGTGTAATAGAAGACTTCAAAATTGACTTTGAATGGTACATAGTAGCCAGGGTCAAGTGGGCAGCCATCATTGGAAGAAATGTTCAAGAGGAAAGCCATGATTGGAAGAAAAAGTCACAAATGCATGTCTGTCCAAGCACATCTATCTTTGAAGTGGATAAAAAATTGGAGCTAAAGTCTTATACTACTTCTGTGATTTTGTTTAGCCAAATATGTAAGCTTTTTTTTTTTACTAACTAGTGGAAGATAGTGCATTTCCGCTTCCACCCCCAGTTTGCACTGCCTTCAACTGAACAACTTACTCTTCCATCTTGCAGTTGATGATGCCACTGCCCTCCGCCAAGCTGTGCTGCTTCTTCCGTTTCATTGCACTTCATTGCCGACAAGTGACAATAGAGCTGAGGACGTAAGTTTTATACCCTTAGGTTTCTACAATTAGAACATCTGATTTTTTCAGGCTTAGAATTTGATAAATTTGTGTGATTCTAACGTTTTGTTAAATTACTGCTTGGTAATACTTGGAAAATTATAGCTTCAAGGCTCCACAATTTTGGGGTTCTTGCATTGCCTGTGATTCAAAGCAATAGAAATTTCTGCTTGTTTGGGTTAGTTTGTCAATTTTTTGCTTCATTCAGCTAGCTCATGGGCGGCGAAAGATACAGTCTTTTCATTGTTGATCATAAATTCTAATGGTCAGCAAAGAAGGGAGCCAGTTTATAAGCATTTGCATCATTATTTCACCTTGTTTTTTAGTTCCCAAACATCAAGTTTTGGCTGGGTTAAACACAAGTGCGATAATTTGAGGTGTTGGATTTCGGATTTTTTAAATCAGCATTTCAATGGCAACAAAGAAGTTGCAAGGCTCAACAATGTACTTTCCCTTTTGTTTTTGTTTGTCTATTTTCAGAACAGATGAGTATCAGAATATGAGTTTAGCCTAGCATATCTTTACGCCTTCATTGCATGCTTACGCAAGTCCATGACTTAGTTTAATATTCACCATATTTTAAACATTTATTTTAGAGTGTCTAAAGTTTTGTGGCTTCGTGCCATTGATCATATATCCAAAATTGCAACTGTGTATTTTTGAATCTCATAAATGATAAATGTGGTGAATTCTTTTTGAATTCGAAGATATAATTTAGTTTTTTTTTTTTTTGAGGTAGCATAAAATTTAGCTCAAATCAAAGAATGAAAATTAACGTGAAAGACATGCATTAGTTTTTTCTCGATCAAGAATCCAAATAAATATACATCCTCAGCTGGCCGTCCGATCAGCAACAGGAAGAAAGATAACGTACATATATATAAATATATTGTTTTCTTGTTCTTATTATATATATTTAGATATTTTTTGTTTGGATATCAATAGATGATTTTGGCTGTTCATGAATTACAAGATTATGTCGGTACTGGGCACATGCTAGACTAAGACCGATACACATGGACCTCAAGTCTAGACCTATAGAGAGTAATAGAGACATATACCAAGATTTGCATAATTTAGAATTATTTTAAGTTTTTTATAAAAAAATATGTTTTGAAATTAGAATTTTTTAGTATGTGTCTTTTAGATCATAAAATAAATTAAAAAAACTGCTATTGTATTATATGAATGTTGTGGGTTCGACTGATAGAGATCGCATTACACGTTTTTTTTTAAAAAAGTATTTAATTTGTACCTAAAAATAGTATTTTTGTGAATGTGCATAGGAGCTAGTCACATATGTGGCAGTGGCACTCTTTTGCTCCATTCAAAATTATTTTTGGATTTAGGGTGAAACAAGTAATTGGATCGAGTCCGACCTGCTCTCTTGACTGATATTGCACACATGCAACCATGTGTTAGTAAATGCCAAGTAACTGGTACGCCAATTTATCAATACGTCTTTTTCAAAAAAAAAAATATCAATATGTTCTCTCTCTTTACGTAGGAAAATTTTATTTGTAAGAAAAAATAGTAATGAATCTCGACATCCGGATTCAGGGACGGAACCAGCCCAAAAAATCTGGATGGGCTAGATTATAAGGTCAAAATTATAATTGAGGGGTAAATTATATACATAGTACAAAGATGGGGGCGAAATTAGAAAAGGCAAAGGAATTAGTGTGTGGTCAAGGGGGAGAAATAGATCACTAGATGTAAGGATTCGAGCCCATAGCTGTGTCAATTTGGTGCAGGTACATTAATTGACAGTGGGCTAGTTTCGTCCCTGCCGCACATGTAGAAGTGGAGTTTCGGGGAGCCAGTTAGTAGGTGTACGATATTGATTTTTGCGGATTTCACAGAGATATGGGACGATTAAAAAAATGTTAGGAGGATAATATAAAACAGGATATTGATCAATTGGGAATTTTTAGCATATCTAATAGAGTGTATAGACAATTGGAGAGAGAAGATAGGATGATGTTCGACATTTAACTAACCGTTAATACAGAGGATTTTACTAGGTCGTCGTAGTTTTATTGTCTTAATTTGTTGTTTTGTGTTGTGTTATTTCGCCATCATATAGTTGTTGTTGTTGTTTGATGTCTCCACTTAGGTTTTTTAAACGTACCCTGCTAGCTTTAGATTAGGGATGTTCTTATCTTGATTCTTCAAATTCCGTTATAATGGTACACTAAATCAGTAATACAGTATTATTGTTATTGTTAACTTGTATCAGTTGTACGTATATCAATTTAAATTATTTTTTCGAATGAAAAGCTCGAGAGTTTTCAATGGTTTTAAATTTAAGGGTTTTTTTTTTTGGTACCCTTGAACTATTAATTTTTCCTTTTGATACCCATAAAAAAAAAAACTATTTCATTTGGTACTCTTTTAGTTTGTACAAAGTTCACTGTAACCTAAATTTAACAAAAATCCAATGTCCGTCAATTTTTTTGATTTCTGTCCATTTTTTTTGTTAAAATAAATAAATAAAACAAAATTAATACAAAACAAAAAGGGTTTATGAAGAACAATGGGGAGTTGGTGACTGAGTTCGAATGAAGTCAATAAAAATCTCCAAATATTAAACAATTTCAACATTAATTTGGAAGTTAAAAACCCTACTTTTCAATTTCATTAACAAACAAAATTACCCAACTTGAAATTCCAATTTGAGTTCCAAATTCGTTTTTCAATTGGAACTCAAAATTCCTCCACAGTCAACAGACGTCTTCTCCGGCCGCACATTTTCGTCGGCCGCTCGTCGCAAGTTCCCTTCTCTTGCCGAGTCTCGCTCGTCGACCGCTCGTCATCAGTCCGTTTCGCTCGCCGGAGTCGCACTCGTCGACCGCTCATCCCCAATCCCCTTCGCACGTCTCGCCGGAGTCGCACTCGTCTGAGTCGTGCTTGCCGACCGCAAGGAGTATTGTTGAACTTGCATCTAGCCAAAGTTGAATGTCTCCTGTACGAGTTTTATTCAATTGATTTTGTTTTAATTTTTTAATTTTTTTTTACATAGACGGAAGTTGAGTAAATTGGACGGAAATTGGGTTTTGTTTGTCATTAGGTTACGGGTGGGATTTTATACAAACGACAAGGGTACCAAATGGAATTGTTTTTTTTCATGGGTACTAAAATAAAAATTCAATAATTCAAGGGTACCAAAAGAAAAATCCTTAAATCTACTATATATATAAAAGCAATAAGGTTTGGAGCCTTCTCATTACGCCACCTAGGATTTCGCCACATGTCGATCCTATATTAAGCCACCTCATATTTTTACACATGTCATTTTCTTATAATTTAGACGTCTTTATAAATATTCTATGTCATAGTCTACATGTCAAAAAATTTCCATATCACTCATATATTATGTACACATCATATTGCCACATAATCTATAAATATCAATCAATATTTTTAATTTTTTTTATATTGGATTACAATAATGTTTTTTTGAAAATTTATTTACATATAAAAATATTTTTTTACCATATATTTATGATCCTAACAACTCTTCAATATAATCTACCAAAAAAACTCATATAAATATTTACCGAGATCTTATCCTATAATATGTCAAGTCAATTTTATTTTCTAATCCATATTAAATATTCTATTATTTTCATTTTTTTTATCAAAATCTTTAATTTAGAATTATGTTTTTTTACAATTTATATAAATCACCAATTCACAATTATTATTTATATTATATTTTTATTTATTAATATCTTTATTATAGTATATCTAAAAAATATAGATTTAATTTAAAGTGTAAATAATGGAGGAGAGACAAAGGAGAAGGCAGAGATATCATGCAATCAAAGGTGGGGCCCCCCAGAGTACTACTCCCCCGACAGTGAATGACCTGTAAATTAGATTAACGCTTGCGTGCCACCACGTATTCAAGTACAGCTGGGCCCCCACCGCTCAATCATTCACGTTCTTCATCCATATCCTTAGTACTCTCCCTATTCATTATTCTTGTTTCTTCTCCATCAATAACTAGCTCAATACACTCCCACCCGAGTAACTGGACACCAATTGATAATTTGATAGTTTCATTAGTTTGATACTGATACATGTGTGTTTGGAAATTTTCATGTGAGAATATATCTCTTACCCATAAGTTTCATATATTACATAAAAAAAGTGTATAAGTAATTAATTAACTACGACTTACGAGTGTATTATGAAAATTGTTATATATTAAAATTTATTTTATTTAATTAATATTTATTGAGTTAAAAATGTGAAAGGTATTTAAAAAATCATAAGATTGAAAAATGTTAATATTTTGATTTTAATTAATAATTTTATCAAAACTTTTTAAATGCTAAAACAACACTTATTTCTGATCGGATGGACTATGGAGTACGTAGTTTATAGTTGAGACTAGGGCTAAGCAATCGGATATATTTGATCTGGTTCGATATACAAGATATCCATAATTTTTTCCCTTAAAATCTTGATCGATGCATATCCAATCCATTGATGACCGGATATTTGGTAAGAAGTATCAGTTTGGATCGGATATCTGGTAGCGGATATCTGAACTATCTTTTTTGAAAAATATTATTCCTTTTTTGTTTAGACCCAATTAATAATAATATACTCCCTCCGTCCCATTTTGTTTGTCCAATTTCCATTTTAGTTGTCCCAAAATGTTTGTCCAACTTTTTTTCTTTCCCTTTATATCCAACTTTTCTTACAATATTACCCCTATTCAATCTCATTTTTTACCTACATTTTTCAATAAAAAATCTACCCCCAATCAACTTTTTAGTCATTTCCTTTTTCTTTCTCTTTCTTCCCATCTTTATCCATCAACATCATACACTCTCTCTTCTCCCCATTGGTTACTTTTTCTCCCATTTCACTTTCTTAATTTGTGTGAGAATTGTCCTTTTGGACAAACAAAATGGGACGGAGGGAGTACATGATTGGTGAATATCAGAACCAGATATCTGCCTATCTAGTTAAATATCTATCCTAGTTAGTATTAATGTGCATTTTTCAAAAAAATATATATAGTACCAAATATCTAGTTACTTCAAAACCTCGGTCTGTATCCGATCCAAATATCCGAAAATATTCCCGGGTCGGATATGGATAGAAAATTTTGTGAGCCATTCAGATATGGACTTTATCGAACCGGATAGGTCAGATCGACGTATCAGATATTTTTGCTCACCCCTAGTTGAGATGATATCAATAAGAAAAAGACATATTTAACGATATACGATACCAACATCATACACTCGATTTATTCCCGCATAAGTACATTTAACGATATATCTAGTTCATAATTGAAAATTATTTGAATATAAAATAGAATTGTCTTAGCATTAATATTTTTATGTAAAAACAAAGCTTACACTCTTAGAAAAAGTTCTATTTTTTTCCCAAAAACAAATTTTTACCCAAAAATAACTTTTAACACACTTAAACTTCGTACACCTATTATATCTTTTATATTTTCAAGACATGAAAAATAACTTTTCACTCAAAAACTATTTTCCACCAATAAGTAAAATACACCTATATAATTTTTGTAGGAAAATTCCGGTTTGTGTCCATAAATTTAAAGCTATTCTAATTGGTACTTAAAATTAACTTTTTTTCTAGTTGGTATTCTAAAGGATTTGGGTTGTTTGCTCAGTATCAAGAAGGGCCTTTGTGATGTTTGAACATGGCTCAAATAGGTACATTTGGGTGTGGCTCTAACTCATGAGATGTTAGATAAGAAGGGGAAAACGGCTCGACGATGAGAACCGGCTTGAAAGCAGCAAACGAAGGCTTTACAAAATGGTTTCATATATCTTTAAAAACACCTAAAAATGGAGGATTGCTTAGAATTTCAAATTGAAATTGTTCGGGTGTTTTAAAAAATCAAATCCCTCTAATTTAATGATGATGACAATCATAATATTTTAGGGCGTAGCCAAGAATTCGATCCAGAGGGGGCTTAATTTTTTTGGGTCAAATTCCTAGCTAAAAAAATGATTTTTTTTATATTTTTCTATATAATTTTTTATTACACATATAGTATTCTAAAAAATATTAAAATGTCCCTAGGTGGAGAGGGACCGCCTAGACAACCTAAATGGGTGCCTAGACGGACTAGGTGGTCTTCTAATCGAGAAGCTAGGCGGGATAGGACCTTTCATCGCCTAGGCAAGACTTTGATGGAACTAAGCGGGAGTTTTTAGAACAGTGTATATACAAAAAAGTTTGTATTTTTTAGTATAAAAAATGTTGTATTTGATAACCCTTATTTTGTGTTTTTCATAAAAATAAAAATTAACTTAGTTCTTTTATATTTACGTAAACTAATTTTTATCAAATAATCTAGTATTTTTTTTATATTTTTCAAAAAATTAAATAAATTTGAGTGGGGGCTTCAGCCCCTGCTGAGCCCAATGTGACTATTTTAAAAAGTATTAAAACGAGCTATTTTTTAAAGTAAAAGTTATGGATTAATCATTTATGTGGTTAATTATAAGGTGAGAAGCTATAACATAAATTTTATAAAAAGGTTATGAAATATTTTTTTATTTGTGTCGAATTTTTTTTAAAAAGTAATGATGAAAAGAGTATTAAAATGAATTACTTTGTAAAGTAAAAGTTATGGTTTAATGATTTGTGTGGTTATTATGAAGGTGAGATTTATATTAGCAAATTTTAAAAATAATTATATTGTTTTTTATAAATGAGGAAATTAAACCTATAAAGCCATGTTATAAGTAAAAAAAATTTGTTTGTACATGGATTAATTGGACATTATTGTTACAAAACGAAAAAATGAGGGGCTAATTCATAATTTTACTCAAAGTGTGGACACTTCGAGGGTATAGTGCGTAACTATTCCCAACTTATAAGATATTTTGTGAAATTTTAAAAGGTCGGAATAGAGTGCGCAATTGAATTAATGGTTGAGATATTTGAAGCAATTTTTCCTTTAAATAAAAAGGATATCAATTTCAAAACCCAAAATCTAAGAGTATCAATGAGAAAGGAATTAATCTTAACATCTATCAAATAACCTTAAATTAAGAGACACTAGCCCATAAAATTCTATGTTTTTTTACTAAACTCAAAAAAGTAAAAATCTTATGAAAATCTTCGCGGGAAAGGTGTATATTATATACCCTCAATGATAAGCATGTGGAATGTTCTTGTCCGGGCAGGACAAATTGACAATTACTACCCTCAATCGTTTGCAAATTAATGCGAAAAGTCGGTAAATGCTTCATTCCAGTTGGGCTGCTGGCTGCAGCTGCACTTTTTAACAGTTTCCATCCAATTGACAGAGTATAATAAAGACGACAAGAAGACACCCAAACCCAAAAGCGAGAAGCGACGAGGGCCTTTGGGATCCTCCAGAAGTAGAGAGCAACGAGTCCGCCGTTTGACGCCTTTTCTCCCCTTCCAAACTCTCAGGTCTTACTCGCACTCTTTTCCACACACACTCAATAAAGCCGCTTTCTTCTGCTCCGTTAATCGTTACCTACTTGTCTGCTTTCTGGATTTTCAGTTTCTTTTCTTCGCTTTCATGTTTGACGCTGTATTCGATTTCGGTTCTGATTCGGATTCTTAGATACATATTCCTCTGAACTTTGTTTGCGCACGCCTAATCTTATCGACTTCAGTAGCTCGGCGTTGCTTCTGAAATTGTTTATTGCTTACAAAAGTTAGCCGCAATTTCGCAATCCTACTAATTACGATCACTTTAAGCAGCTACTAGATCTGTTGCTGTCGATTCTTCGTTTGCTGAGTTTCTTCAAAGCTATTGAGTTTTAAAGTGTATTTAAACTGGTGTGATATGTTCTTCTCATGTCCTGTTTCTATTAGAGATGAAGAATTCGATATCGGATCAGAGTTTTTACCTCGAGAGCGACGAGGAAGATGACGAAGAGAAGAAGATGGAAGACGACGGCAATGATTCAGATTCCTCCCATTACTCTGATGAATTACATAATAGCAAGCCAAATTCTTACAATCCTTCATGGCCCCAAAGTTACAGGTATCAGTCCTCATTAATCATTCTCTCTTTCGCTTGATTGCTGGTTACTGATAGTCTGACACTGATAATAGAATCCAATGTAAATTTTGACTAGTCAGAGTAGCCACGATCTAACTGCATCTTCTGATGTAAAATTGGAAGTCTTTTTAGACTACTGTCCGCCAAAAGAATTTATAGTGATGCATCCTTTTTAAGTAGATATATGCAACACCGAGTAGTCAATTTCAGTCGATTTATTAGGTCCTTACAATTGCTACTTTGTTTGTTTGAAGATCTGGATGTAAATCTTGACTGGTCAGGTTGGCCACGATCTAATTTTTTCTTCTGATAATAAATGTGAGTCTTTTTTTTGACCTATCCAAAAAGAATTTTTAGTCATACCTCCTTTAAGCACCAATCAGTCAATTTCAGTTGACTTATTTTTAAAAATCTTCACTTTTTTTTTCTTTTTTTTTTTTTATGTCAAGAGTAACTGGAAATTGATGATTGAAAGTAGGTTGTATTGAGGAAAAAATGGCAGTACCAATAGTGATCTAGGATTTCTTGGGGGCACCTAGAGGAAGTGCCTATACACTTAATAACATGTCGAGTTGCCCAATTTACTTAAGAAATTTGGAGCTGCATTGAGAACCAATTATAGTGCTGTGTTAAAAAAAGCTGATGCAAAGTTGTTCATCTTTTAGATCTTATGCGGCTATTCAACTAATCATTGTTGAACTTGCTTCTTCAGACAGTCGATTGATCTATACAGCAGTGTACCATCTCCAAGTATTATTCTGGGAACCCCAACATTGGAGAGGTTCACCAGCTCTTTCTTATCCTCATCATTTAGACAAAGGTTTACCCCAGAAGTAGCAAAACCTTTTCTTCCAACAGCTTCAGATGAGCCAGACAGACGCAGTTCTCATTCGCTACTACCTCCTGTTCCATCGAGGAAGTCTTCTTTGATAAGGAGGTCTTCTGATCGAGTGCCATCAAAGGTACACCATGAATTTCCAATGTCTAAACAAAGTTCATATGGACAGGCTGTGTTAAATGGTGAGTATAGCACTTCTTTTTCTCTGTCCGTGATTTTTTTTTTGGTAGAATTATGTTTTTGCTGATCAGTTATTTTCTTCAATAATCAGGGATGAATGTTTTGTGTGGAGTTGGAATTCTTTCTACTCCATATGCTGTCAAGCAAGGAGGATGGATTAGCCTTTCTATCCTATTCATTTTTGCCATACTTTCCTTCTATACCGGACTCCTCTTGCGGTGCTGTTTGGATAGTTCTCCTGGCTTGGAGACATATCCAGACATTGGACAAGCAGCTTTTGGTAAAGCTGGACGAATTGCAGTTTCGGTATGTCTTCTCCTTAATTCCGATATCATCTTGTGGTAACTTTCTTCTACCAGTAATTATAGGCTACTTGAAACAAAACCACTGGTTACAAAAGAAATTGAATATAACCACTTATTGTACATACTTTGTTATGGTTTTGCGTCTTAAACTCATCTTATCATTACTAAAACGCTAAACAAAAGCATGAATGGAGTATATTTTATATCATGATTTCCAGTGTAGTACAAGCTCGGTAAGGAATCCTATTCTGTCATATGTACATAAGAATTTCTCAATGGTGATATTTACTGTTTCATTTCTCTCTTTGTGGTTGCAGGTAATTCTTTACATGGAACTCTATGTAAGTACAGTATTTTTTACCCTCTATCGGTTTTTATCTTTTATTGTTATTCTACATTTCAAGTCTGTCACTAAACAGATTATATACATTATTACAGGCATGTTGTGTGGAGTACATAATATTGGAGAGTGACAACTTATCATCACTATTTCCAAATGCTCACTTGAACTTGGGCTTTTGTGTATTGAATGCGCACCACTTGTTTGCATTAGCAACCACACTGGCTGTACTTCCTACATGTTGGCTTCGAGATTTTAGCATTTTGAGCTATATATCTGGTAAGCGAGTTAGATATTATTAACCTGAAATCTCTGATTTGCTGACTTAATATGTGATTTGGCATACTCATTTCCTCTAATCTATCCATGAATATCTGAGATAATAACAATAAGTTTATTATACCAATTGCTTTATATTTTCTGATTTGAATCCCATCCAGTTAAATTTAATGCCATGTTATTATGTACATTTCTGTGAGCTCTTCAGAACAATCAGGGAACTAAACTCTCAGTTCATTACACAATAAAGTCCTATTAATTTATCACCAAACATCACTTAAAATGATTAACATCATTGGATTCATGTATCAATAACGAACCTTCCTCTTCCTAGTTCTAAGAAATAGGTACTTAGTTAGTAGAAGGGCAGCCATGATGAAACTGTAATCTTGGTTGGCTCTGGCATTATTGCAATTTGTTTATTGGATGTACTGAGAATTATAGCTTCATATCATTTTTGGTTGCAGCTGGTGGAGTACTTGCGTCAATCTCGGCAGTATTATGCTTATATTGGGTAGGATTGGTTGATCAAGTTGGCTACCATGAAAAAACATCAACACTCAATCTTGGTACCCTTCCAGTAGCTATCGGTCTCTATGGCTTTTGTTACTCAGGCCATGCTGTCTTTCCAAACATCTATACTTCAATGGAGAAGCCAAACCAGTATCCTTCAATGCTCTTGACAAGGTAATTTAGTTAAGAAGACTGATTTTAAAGCAAAAAACCAACCAGCAAAACCTTTAATTTATCACAATATTATTAAGGGTGCAGCAGTTCCTATCTTAATAATATGAAGGTGCCATTGCAAGTCAATGCTGAAGATTTGATTATAATGTTGCTTAAGTTGTTATTTGTGATGCAGTTTTGGTCTCTGTACCTTGCTATATGCTGGAGTTGCTGTTTTGGGGTACATGATGTTTGGCGAATCAATGCAGTCACAGTTTACCCTCAATTTGCCTCAAAACTTGATGGCTTCCAAGGTTGCTGTTTGGACAACGGTGAGGAAATTTTAATATCTTTTTTACTTTTGAACCTTTCTGATTCGCTTAGACCCAGATGTCATTTTATTGAACATTGATGTAAATGCGGTAATTATCATAATCACATAGGAATTTTAGTTCTACTATCTTCCTTGGAGCCTTTAAAGTCCCCTAGGAATTTAAATTTCCAAATAATAAATGTTATTTAAATACACATGTTCTTTAGGCAAATTTGACAATGTTGTGTCTTCTATTTTCATGGTGCAGGTGGTGAACCCATTTACAAAATATCCTTTTCCGGTTTCCATTGAAAGCAGTTTAAATTGTTAACCTTCTTTCCATGCTAATGGCTTGGGAAATGGGAGTAAAATGAGTACATTTTCTTTTTTGCTTTATACTTGTATCATGTAGTATGGAAATCATGCCAAGACCAAATTAGAGGAGCAACATAAAGAACGGAGCATCTAACTCCATCTGTTTTTATGATCTTGCCATGTTCTTCGAGTGTTTTTGTCATTAGATGCTCTCTCGTTTTACTTCTTTTAACAGAGCAGTTTCCTTAATAAAAGAATACATATGCTTTAACCCTGTCCCCCGTGGCAATGTGCCTGGAGGAGTTGATACCAAGGCAGCATCTCAAATCCCACATTTATCCTATTCTCATTCGAACTGCTCTCGTCTTCTCCACATTGGTTGTGGGTCTTTCTGTCCCCTTCTTTGGTAAGTCCAGATATCTTTAATCTTTCTGTTTATTTATTTGCTTTGTAATATGTGTTTCCATAGGCTAATAATGTCTTTCAAAATTGGCTAAGGTCTGGTGATGGCACTGATTGGTTCCTTACTCACAATGCTTGTTGTAAGTCCTCCAATTCATTTTTCTTCCATTTAATGTCTTCACGAGTAATGACTAATGATAGCATTGGTTGATTTCACTACACTTTTTGGTTTGCAGACTTTGATATTGCCTTGTGCCTGTTACCTGAGCATCTTGAGAGGAAAGGTGACGCGTATTCAGGTATATGACATGCATTTTGAAAATTTCTTCTTCATACAATATTTCAATGCTATTCACATCCTTAATTGATATTGTTTATTTTATTTTTTTATCTTTTTGGCGGGTGAATTGCTGCAGGTTTTACTTTGTGTACTGATAATCACCGTGGGAGTAGTTTCATCAGCAATTGGAACTTTCTCCGCTATGTCTAAAATTATTGAAAGTTTGATGACCTGAGCCAAGCCCTTTCAAAATTGTCACTACGAGTTCTTTATATGGCATCCTAATCCTTGATAGGTTCCCTTGCAATTCAGGTCCAACAGTTTTGATATTTCATTATTTGAGCCCCTAATCGGCTTAGTTATAAAGCGTGTATTATTTTTTGTCCTCTCGCTCTTTTGCCTTTGTATCTGTAATGTGGTGTGATCAAGATGAAATAAGAGAAATCCATTTACCTTGCGTTAATTTGTCTACTAAACACGGCACTCCCAAGTGAGATTCTCTCTAAGGCTATAAGGGGGGAGTAGTTATCATTCTAATCAATTTGTTTAGTCAGTTTAATTAGGAAACTAGGCGCTATCGGATCATGGTAAGACATGAAATTCATGTGGCCTATTTGGAACTATTGGAAAGACTATGCGAATAAAAATTGGATATGATTGTGAGGTTTGATTGATTAGCTCTAATACTAATCAGATTCTTGTATCAATGCGTAGCCTTTTTACTTGGTTCAAATTTAACTATTTAGGTGCTTATAAATTTCTCCAAAAAGAGTGCTTATAAAATCAAGCCCTCATATCGTTTGTAAACTTATGAGTCAGTTAAGTTCCAGCAAATTAAATGGTCGTCGGCGGCCAGGAAAGAATATTGGAAAGGAAATGTGTATAAAAACCACTTGCCGAATGTGCATTAATATAATCGAAAAAGTGTTTTATTTATGTATGTGCATAAAATTAACTGAAAAGTGCATTGAAAAGCTATCATCATTATTATTCAACCTTTTTACATAATTGCAAAATTGCAAAATTGAATCAAATACAATAGATATTCACCAATCAGCTTGCTTCATAAGACTAACTAAGATTAGCAATCCTTCCAAATATTACAGGATTTTTCTACAAAATACTATTTTACAAGGAGTTGCATTCCTCCATTTTTACAACGTCTTCATCTGCATGATCCAACTCTGAATCCCTAGTTTTAGCAGTAAAACTCCCTTTCTGTCTCCTCCTTTTCAAGATCATCTTGGATTCCTTCATCAGTCTAATATACTTCTTCCTCACTACAGCCAAAGGATGCCTCTCTATTGTATTCCCATTATACGCCTCTTTTAGGATCGCAGTACACGTATTGTTCTGCAAAGACAAGTAAAAGATATTCAAGTGTCTCTCAAATACCTTATGGAAGTTTTGGGGCAATCCCAAATACTTCTTGAGACAAAAAAGCCTCTTTCTCTCAACACCAGGGTTTACAAACAGACAAAGCAACTCATGAAGGACGCCCGCGACTCGTTTCTCAGCAATATCACTATCTGGATACAAATGTGAAAAGTCTTCATAAGGAGATACATAAGGAAGACTTTGAAACTCATCCAACCAAGCAGAAATTTCCCTCTTCAACCTCAAACCCTTGGGCGGAAAATAAGGAAACTGAATCGGTTCCATCCATCCTCCATTATAAACACCTTGTTTCATTGCGTTCACCTGTAATACAGAAAACAGTCTCTCTTCACAGCACACAGATAATCCCATTTCCCCATCTTCAATCTCCACAAACTGAAAGGTCCCATCAAGATTCGAATCTGGGTCATCCAAAAACCCATCTGGCAATCCTATATACCATTGAAGCCCTTTAATAATCCTTAAAGGAAGTACTTTTTCCCTACTCGTCATAATAAACTTCTTCAACCTAAGCCTTAAATCCAGCTTATAATCCTCATACACTTTTTTCTCCTCTCCATCAATCTCAATGGCTTTTGGGGTGAGCCTAAACCAAGGTAAGTTGTATTGGGGTCCAACAAACTCCTCAAAAATAGAAGGGTACATTCTCATAAATCTGGCAACTTTCATAGGCACGTCTAATTGAATAACTTTTTTTGAGATGGCTGAAATTGGGATTGATCCATTGGGATCCTGGGCAATGCAATTCTTAAGAGATATCAAGGGTTTCAAATCAGAGGCGCCGTGAATGGATTGTATTGAGTCGTAGAAAGGGTCTTTCTTACATTTCATGTACACATTTACATAGGTGGCGTTCTGGGTGTAAGAGAATGGTGATGTTGAGAGTAAGA
Source organism: Fallopia convolvulus (assembly GCA_964016875.1). Taxonomy (NCBI): domain Eukaryota; kingdom Viridiplantae; phylum Streptophyta; class Magnoliopsida; order Caryophyllales; family Polygonaceae; genus Fallopia; species Fallopia convolvulus. Next base: position 46,705,491 of record OZ024732.1, on the reverse strand, counting down.
AAAGGATGGGGTAAATTTGTTGGGAGAGGAGGCATGTTGAAGAAATTTGGTGGCGGAACAACGGTACATAGAAAGCATGGCTGAAAAGGTAGAAAAGGAAACCGCAATCAAATTTCCAGGATAACTAACAAGCTCGAAGGCAATTACTCAATTAGCTTAGTATAAGATAGAGATTCAAAACACAGATTTCACAGCAACCCGATTTCCCTACTGTTGGAGACAGCAAAATCTCTTACTTTGTTCCAACTGATTTTTTCGAATAAAGTTTTAATAAAAATTGGAGATACATATACTTCATAAATTGGGGAAATTGAATTAAATTAGGGTTCTTGTGATTCGAAGAAGGTGCCAGAGACTTTCAACTTGATGAATCATAAACAACTTCCAAGCGTATAAGCTAATACTATTTCAAGTATATTTGGTCACTATTTCTCCAGAAATAAAATACCAAAACAAACATACAAGCCTCAAACAGCTAAGTTAGGACCTATCTGACACTAAGATCTCTTAACTAATGGCATATAACACTAATCGGATATCAATTGAATAAAAACTGAACCCTACACGTACGTGCTCAGATCGTGCATTCAATTATTCAGCTGGAAATCACAATAGGAGCCAAATCCATCTAGATTCAGAGGTAAGCCGCTTTTATTGACAACCAAATCAAAGGTGCCGACGAGTGCAATTGCGATAAAAAGATTTGATCAAATCGAGCAAACCATTGAATTTCAAAGAAAAACTCACATTAACATTGTCGTTTACTTGAGACGAGCTTTGATCTCCTTCGGGAGCCTGATTCGACGAACCTGACCAGGTACAGTGAGTAAGACCATCCGCAACCCTAAATCCTAAAATAGATTCTTAATTCTCCATTTCAATTTTCTCACTCATCTACTTCATTTTAAAATCTACTTTTACTTTATTCCCACAACTCACAACCCCATTTCATTCTCTTAAATCCACTAACTTTATTTTATTTTTATCTTTACTTATTCAATTACATTATTTAATTTCAAGTGTTATTTAATAATACAGTATGATATTCAATATAAATATTTAATTATATTAATTTGACTAATTTTTATGAATTACGTAATTAAATTATAAAGTTTATAATTAATATAAATGACAGTGTAAAGCCTCATATTTTTAATGCATCTTATTAGTACCTTAAACCTTTCAAATAGTGTTAATTTATTCATAATACTATAAAATAAATTTATTTTACTACTAAAATGTATAAAATTAATATATTATGTCATTAAATGTATTATTTAAATTATTTTATACGATACATAAATTTAATTATATAAAAAAGACAAAGATTAATTTTAATGATTTTTTAACTTATATTTATCATATATATCAAAATATTTTTTAATCAAAACATATACAAAATGGATGTTTATGGGTAGATAAAAACAAAATAAAAATATTAAAAATAATATTTTAAAAATATAATATCGTTTTATTGTCGAAATAAGCTTAAAATCTTTTATATATATACCGAAAATGAAAAAAAATGCTGATCGTTGATCGGATCTAACGGCTGAAGAGTGCCACGCGTGCCTGCGGCTTTCCATGTGCCCTGTGTGCCTGGCCGAGCAAAATACCGTGTTTTGCTGGTAAATGGTGCTAAACGACATTGTTTTAAATTGTTGGTGACAATATTTTAATTCACTGCCAAACATATCACTAGAATTGAGAGTTAAAAGTCGGATGTATTCCGCCTCTTATTTGGAGTCCAAATGGTGGATTCTTAAACACATTATACTATTAGGAAGATTTTTATTATTTTTTTATTTTAACAATCCACCGTCGTGGATGGTCTAAGGATACGATGAAGGACTAGATCAGAGATATAAAAATGACGATGTTCAACGAGTCCGCAGCTATTCAATAAAAGCATCTGCAACCCCAAATTCAGTTTTGAGTTCAATTTTCTCACTTATTCAATTCATTTTATTATTGGGAAATTTTTTTTGGTGCCCCTAAGTTTTTGCCTTTTGTTTTTGGTATCCAAGAAAAAAACTTATTCATTTTGGTACTCATAAAGTTTTAGCTTTTCCCGTTGACGCCCATCTCCGGTTCAAATTAGCTAATTTCAAACTAACCATTATATTCATCACCCTTAAATTAGTAGGATTTGACTCTTAAAACACTTTAATTCATAACCAAACTACATCAATTTGAATTTTTAAATAATCAAAATTGTTTAAAAATTCAAATTGATGTAGTTTGGTTATGAATTTAAGTGTTTTAATAGTCAAATCCTAAACGCGATCGGTCGCGTTTATCCGGAGGCAACCTAAAATTAGGATAATATCCACAATAATAATATTATAACACAAACAAAATTATTTTCGCGATCGTAGGGTGCCTCGGATAAATTAGGGTGGTGGATAGGCCACCATTGAGATAGATTAGGGTTTTTTAAGATAAGATCCTAATTGCCTTAATTAGATATGACAGATACCTTATCTGTAAGAGTATATTTTTTTATCCAATTATACAAGCAATAGTTGCTTATTAGATATTATTTGCAGTCTTTAATTTGCCAAATGTTCTACAAATTTAACTTTTCATTACTTCGTAATGGTTGTTGTGCTTATTGATGTCCTAGGTTGCTATGACCTCGCCCCATTTGCTTTTAGAGCTCCTCCCATTTGCTATGATCTCCTCCTCCACCCCCAATGTGGCTGATTAGGAAGCAACACCTCTACCTGCCTATTCTGATGTCTTTTGGATGAAATTGCTAGTACGATTTCTCAAAACTCAATCCAAGACCGCTCAACTAGAGACGGAGGAGCTCCAACTCTACATTAACAATACCGCCGACTTTACTAGAAGCAAGACTTTGTTGTGGACCATCACATTGTTCATCGATGTTGTTTCTATTGTTGTTGCTACTGCATATTATATTTTCAGACTCCCGACACCTTATAGTGTGATTGCTCATAAGATGTATGGATGGGTTATGAGTAAGTTTCATGGGTTACTTAAGCCCTTCTCATCCTCTATTTCAGTTTCTGATGGTTGGTTTTTTTTTAATCAACCATCCTTTATTCCTATTTCACTTACTACTTCTACAATTGAGATAGAGATGACACTACTGCTATAGAAGTGATTTTTGTTGTAATGATTCAACTATTGAGATTGAGATATTTATTGTTATTTTTCAATATATAGATTTTCAATATATGTTGATGCGAGGGGCAAAATCATTGTAGAGCCAATTATTTTTATATATAACATATCTAATATTTTTATAATTTTTTTAAAAAAATACTAAAAAGCACAAACCAACAAGTATATGTTTTCAACTGCACAACCCAACAAACAAGTCAAGCAAGCTATTAATATAAAATCAATCAAATATTCAAATATGCCTCAAGCAAAAATAAATCATAAGTTTCTCAACAAGCTCTAACATAATTAATTTGTCAACTTTAAGAAAATGTCATCAATACTTTTCCATAACATGAGTTTGCAAATTAATTAACCTCAAATTCAAGCAACTAATTTCTCCCAAACTTAATTCAAGCAATCTATATCTAAGGTTTCACACTTTGCTCAAGAAACATCAAATTTGCATCATAAAAGCTTCAACCAAGAACAAATCTCATCACTTTCTCACAAAATCAACAAGATTCATGGGCAAATTAAACATGTAATTAAAAAGCCTAGATCAAAAAATTATACAAAGGGGAAAATATTATATCTCAAGATAAGTTAATATTGGTGGGGGTGGTGTCACCAGTATCAACAAGGCAGCAAGTTGGTGCGTCAGAGGTAAGTCACCGATGGTAGGTCTCACGAGGGAATGGGAGAACACAGGTTGGAGTGGTGTGGGGGTGGGGAGGCCGTCTTGATCGGGTAGAAGGGAGAAGAAAGTGGGGTGAAAGGGGGAAGAAAAGAAGGAGAAAAAGGGAAAAGACGTTACTCAGATGACTACCGGGGTTATTACCCGACCGAGTACTCGTAAAAAGGCGTGTTTGGGTGTAAGCATTACACGGGTTAATACCCAGTCAATTACTCGACAGAGTAACACCCAATTGTGGTAATTAGGGTAACTACCCGACTATGAACTCGGTCGGGTTCTCCTCAATTACATGCGACACTAAAAAACAAAAAAAACATAAAGTAGAAAAAACAAAACGAAAAAGCTTGGGTTGCCTCCCAAGAAGCGCTTGTTTAAGGTCATTAGTTTGACCATATACCTTCTTTCAAGCAATCGGATCGAGAAGATCAATGGATTTGTATGTCTTCAAACGCTACCCATTGACCTTAAATTGTCTCGTTTCTTCACTCTAAACATCCACAGCTCCATGTGGGTAAATTTGTTTTACTTGAAAAGGTCCACTCCACCTAGACTTTAGCTTTCCTGGAAATAACTTGAGCCTGGAGTTGAATAGCAACACCAGTTCACCTACTTGGAACTCTCTTGGAAATATAGGCCTCATGCCATCTCTTGGTTCTCTCTTTGTAGATCCTAGCATTCTCATAGGAATCCAATCTCAACTCCTCCAACTCTTTGAAGTTGTAACATCCATTTTTCACCTACCTCTTTCATGTCATAATTGAACAACTTGATTGTCCAATATGCTTTATGTTCCAACTCCACATGTAAATAACAATACTTTCCATAGACTAATCGAAAAGGGGTAGTATTGATGGGAGTCTTGTAAGTAGTTATTTAGGCCCAAAGAGCACCATGAAGTTTCATTGACCAATCCTTTTGAGATCGGGATACAATTTTCTCCAAGATGATTTTAATCTCCTTGTTACAAACTTCCGATTTGGCCACTAGTTTGAGGATGATACGGGGTTACAATTGTAATACTCGGGTTCATTTTTTTTTTCTTCTAGGTCGGAAAACGAGTTTAAGTTTCATAGTTAACGTAAGCAATCGAGTTCTTGACTTGCAAGTAACCTCTGGTATAAGATCTAGACCTTAGTAATCCGATAAACTTACCGCCACCTCCAATATCTTATATATATATATATATATATAAATTAACTATGTGTTAATTTATATTTCAGTTATGCGTATCTATATAAAAAAATAATGATAATAAATCAAAATCTTATCCATTTTTATATTAATCCATCTTTAGATGTGGGGACCCTAGAATTTATATATTGCCATTCCGATCGGATCGAAAGATCGCCTTTCTTATCTGAGAAGCCACCCCACACAAGTATATATAGATTCTAACCTCCTCGTTTACATAGAAACTCGAAACCCTAATAAATTCCCGAGACTTCTTTTTGTTGTGTACCCTTCATAGGTTCCCCATCGGTTGAATTAAAGAACGCCTTCATTCACGTCGTTCACCACCGCTCGGAGCGACGCCCTCGTCCGGTTGCAACGTCACCGGTAAGCTCGTAAACCTTTTCGTATCGATTCATCGCCCCACACCCTCTAATGTCTAAGCGATCACTGCAGCATAACTTGCGGGGCACGGGACTTTTCTACCAGCATCGTTTCTTTCGCCGGACCCAACCGTAGGCGGGTCTACGGGTAAGAACTCATTCCAGTCGCCTTTCCTTTTCACTCGTTAGGTCGGCGCAATGGTGTCTTGGTTAGTTGGGAGGGGTTCAGGTGCCCATTCGGGGAGGCCGGATCGCGGTCCGAGCGATCACCCATCTTGTCGTTGCAGTGACATGGGCTGCGGGTGGTTCATCGGGTTATCGTTCTTGCAAGCTGTTGGGAGGCGGGGATCGGTAGTCGAGATGTACAGGGGGTTGGTCACGTTTAGAGTGAGGGAGGATTTTGCAGAACGAGGGGTACGTTTGGTTAAATAAGGGGTTAAGGTTTTTACTTAATGGATTTGATCAATGAATAGATAAGACAAATTTGGTTAATCTGTTTTGGGAGAGGGTAGATGAAGGTGACAGGGGACATTGAATATCGAGGTAGTGGTCTATAATAAATTGGGTGATTAGGCCTTAAACTGGTTTTTGAAACGTAATATAGATGATAGGTTAGCTTTAAGTTAGAATAAAATAGTCTAGTTATTATAAGCTAATATCATGTATTGGTTAGTAGTGTTGTGTTGGGTGTTTTCTTGTTGAAACGCAATAACCTGTTGATAGATAATAGATGATAGGTTAGCTTTGATTTGGAATAAAATAGTATAGTATTATAAGTTAATATTATGTATTCAATAGTGGTGTAAATTAGTACGGGTTAGTATCCTATTTAAAATTTATTTTATAGGTTTCGGTTGCTTAAATAAATTAGAGGTGACCCCTTAATCGGGTTACCTTGGTTCGGCTCGTACTTGGGCTAATCCCTTACTATTTAAATGCTCTAGGGAATTGTTCCACTCACGTTCTTGACTTCCGTCATCTTTAAGGATCCTTCGTTTCAAGGTAAGTCGTTTCTCGACTTGCTCGGTTCTTTTCTCCCTTGTTAGACTGCGTATCAATATTGTAGGACGGGTTTTGGGAACTAGTCCCGAATACCTTTTAAATTGTTTTGAACTCCTTGTGTGTTGTGTGCGTTAATGATTTTAAATGTGATTTATCGGAAAATATTTTGGATCGTTTTCTCTGTGTTGGTACCGTTTCCGACACGGCCCATTGTAGCTGGTGTTGAGGAAGAGTTGGCTACTTTGACCCGTGTGACTGGGAAAATCGTACCCCTTCAAACGAAAATTATTATCTGTGTGTTTTTGGGCAAGCGCTCCAGTGGAGGCTTAGCCAGGAGTTCGAAGGGAGATTGGGAAGTGGAGTGGGAGGGCCTGCCTCTGCACTCGGCGCGGTGATGAGCGCCTTGGAAGACGGATTGTGGACAAAGGAAGAATTTCATTGATGTGTGATTGTGATTGTGAATGCGTATGTGACTTGTGTGACTGATATAACTAATTTAGGTATTGGCCTTTAAGAGTTATGATTGCGGTTGTGGTTTTTGTATGCTGACTATAGATAAATGATTTTAAAGCGTTCTACAGTTTCCATATTCTTTCTAGCTTGGTAGATTAGACGCTGACCCTTCGGGGAACATTTTTCAGTTCCAGGTATGAACCAGGGAGCCGTGCAGGAACCTAGGCAAGATGGCGGGCCGGAGCGGTAAAGAGCGCGTGTCATAGTGGGATTGGTTATATTAGTTTAGTTATATTAGTTAGAATATTGATTTTAATATTTGTTGACGGAGTTGGTATTTTATTTCGGATATTATCTTTTCGGTTCAGATAGTTTGGTTTCAGTAGGCGTTGTGACGTATTTGAATATTTATGATTTTCGGGGATTCATGCATGATTATGTTTTCTAAGTTTTATTAAATAAAGGTTGGATGTTTTATTATGTTTTTCTCGTCGTGCCCGAGTTGTAAGGTCCTATAGTGTAGTTGTCAACCTAAATAATAGTACCTTGTAAGGTCTATTTCCCAGTAGCGCCTCGACGGAAGTCGGGGTGTTACAACAATCTTATGAATGACCCCATATTTCTTCAATAAAGTTTCAAACTTCTTCTCAATAAAATGGGATCCATCATCGCTTGTACCAACTCTAGGAGTGCCAAACCTTGGAAAAATCACTTTGTTGAAGAACTTGGACACTACTCTTGATTCATTGGTTGGTGATGCAACTACTTCTACCCATTTGGACACATAATCCACCGCTACAAGGATGTACTTGTTGTTGCATGAAGGTGGAAAAAGGCTATGAATCCTACCCCACAAACATCAAAGATCTCCACCTCTTGGATATTGTTGAGAGCCATTTCATTCCTCCTTGAAATATTTCTAGTCCTTTGACACAAATAACATGAGGAGATGAATTGGTGGACATCTTTAACAACCATAATCATCTAATTAACAACCTAGAAGACCTTCTAGATTTAATTAGACAACAATATGAAGACTCGAGTATTGATAGAAACAAGCACTTAAAGCAACCAAACATCTAAGTGACTTTTGAATTTATCCCCTTCTATACTTAATCGGGCCAACAGGTCCTAATCAGGTATACATTCTACTTCAGCCAATTAATTCCGACCGGTTCATAATTAGTTTAGTTGTAAATTAATCAAGAAATCTCATTATGTGATCAATCTAACAAAACCCTAGACAAATTATAAGTCAATTAAGCAAGGGGATAAAATCTACTCACGTTTGTTGAGAATCAATTGAACCTCACATATTATGAAATCTACAACTTCAATTAACTAAATAAACACAAGAAAAATAGAAACTCATAATTGAATCAGAAAAACTTATAATTAGGGTTTAAATCTCCCTTGGGAAAACTCTCTAGACAAACTTCAATTCCAAATTGCAATAATGTGATAATCCTAAAAGATAGCAATTAACTAAACCTAATATCCCACAAGCTTAATCCCGAAGGAAAAACATCCAAAAATACATAAAATAATAATATCTCGAAATATCCACGTCAACAGAGGTCTTTCCGCGACACATGCCAAAGCGCGATTTAGTTCCGGACACTCTCCCACGCTTTCCCTTCTGAATCAATATGATGGGCTCGTCCAAACCTCCTAAACTTTAAATCCTTGTCTTCATTACTCTTGCTTCTTCTTGATCCACCTCCTTGCTCCACATTAATAATCAACTCTCCATCAAAATCCGTTGGTTCTCATTACGTCCACACTCATTCATCATCTAATTTGCAAAATAGCACAAAGCGAGTGCATATCCTGACTCTCCTAGCTAAACTACTAACCTAAAGAAACTCAACTGAAATTAGTTAAAACCATGCAAAATAAACTTAAATATACTTCCTAAACACTATCTATAGGCAAGCTATCACCTTCCTACTGACGTTATCAAGAATCATCTAGAACTGTTAGTTCTCATTAATCAGGATGGGCTACATCAGCCTCCTTCACTACTCTTAATTCTTACCTAATAAAAAAATATGTATAATTTAATGCAATTTAATACATTAAATGTGCAATCCAATTAGAGGCTTAGTAAATACTAGTATTGCAATCTACCTTGTATTGTAAAAAGTAGTAACTTATTAAAGATGGGGTTTTTGTAACACATTTTTGAGGGTGTTTTTAACACATTACTATGGAAACATTACAAATCCCATAACTTTTGTTTTGATTTAGTCTATATTCGTGTCATAATACATTGACCGAGATTTTTTATTTTGCCTTTTTGTATTCCAATTCCGTACAACAATGGGCTTGTGTTCATTTCTCTAATATAAGTGCGGATTTAAAAACGCGGGCTACATACGCACAGATTTTTTTTAAAAGCGCACACAGACATGCGCGCAACGCCATTGCGCGCGCAATGGCGTTGCGCGCAAGGACAAATCCGTCAAGCGGAAAATGGGATTCGGAAAATGGAAAATGGGATTCGGAAAATGATGTTGGGCCCAACGAAATGGGCTTGCGCGCACCTATTGGGCCGCTCGAAACGGAGTTGCGCGGACAACTAGGGTTAAGGGCAAACGCGGACCGCCGTCAACATCGGGCCACGCGAAACGGGCCTGCGCGCATCAGGGCGCACGAAACGGGCCTGCGCGGGTCTTTAGGGTTAAAAGGAGACGCGATCCGCCATTGTCGTCTTCTACCTCCGTCCTCACCCACCTGCGAAACACCGTCTCGCGCGAAACCAGATCTCGAGCCGAAAAAAATGAACCAAACCCCCGATCCACACCGTTCGCCGGCTTCGGTCGGACCACCATTGGCGTCGCAACCCACCCCCGCGACGTCGGAACCCGTTGAACCAGCCCCCGCTCTTGTACGGACTGGCCCGAGCCATGGGAGCCCAGATCCGGCCGCCCCCGCTCTTGTACCGACTGGCCCGAGCCAGGGGAGCCCAGATCCGACCGGCCCCGCCCTTGAACCGACCAGTCCGACCCATGGGACCGAAGATCCGGCCGCCCCTACCGAGCCCGTCGCCACCACCGTTCACGGCGCCCCGATTCGTAGTCGGATTCGCACTCGAGCGACATTTACGGCCGATGTACGTTTGAAATTCATTACGAAATTTTATATTATTTATATTTTGTAAAACAATTTTGTATTGAATTTTAGGTATTAAATTTCGTTTATATAATTGACCCTAATCAATTTGAATATATATTGAGTAGCGTAAATCAATTTCGCATAATTAGTAAGATATTTAATGTTTACTATTCAAATTCTTATTTATATTTAGTTTTTGTTGTTGTTATTAGTTGTTTTAATTAATTTATTTGTCTTAATTTAGATTTATATTTAGATTTTGAATTATTAGTTATGAACTTGTAATTAATATGAATTCATAGTCGTAGGTTGAATTGATCTTGCCTTAAAAAAATAATTACAGTTACATTTAGAGTTTGAATTATTGTTTTATTCATTTTTCATTACAAACGTAATGAAAACTGAAATAAAATTAGTAATGATAAATGAGTTTTTGGTTCGGATTTTGAATTTCGACAGAAACGACGAATTCATTAGTTGAATTCATATTCATAGGGCGAATTTCTAATTTTACATAAATAAAAAGAAAAAAATTAATAGAAAACTTACTAATTTAATTTAAACTTGTCGCCTAAAGGACGTACACACTAGCTTGAGCGCGGTCCTCCTCGATAAGAGGAGGAAAAAGGAGACGTCCAAGCTCACGTGCGCCGAGATTGCACATGCATTACTGGCCAGAGTGCCGCCTACCGAGCAGCAGCGGATAGCTACTGATCCGGAGTTGACGCGTGGACCGGAGATAGATGTAGACCCCTCCGTCGAGGTGGAGGTGGATTTTACAGAGGAGCTCCTGCAGGACGACTTGCCAGATGACGTCGCAGGGGACGACATGCCCTTCACGGAGCAGGACATACAGGTTGATGCTCCCGTGGGTACAACGGAGGATTTGTCGGTTGACGATTACCACATATCCGAGGCCACCATCTCTATTTCACCTCCCACCACGACCCATGTCCCGCCACCGCCACCGGTCTTTTTCAGTCCTCCACCTACTCTTCGACCGATCCTACTACATTCGTGGCGGGACCCTCAGCTCCTCCGCTAACATCCACATTTCCGTCTCCCCCTCCTCCCGTTTCAGCATCCCACATACCTCCTCCCGTTCCAGCAGCACCCATCCCTCCTCACGTTCCAGCTGGGTTTGCCCCTCCCCATGCTGCGGAGGGACCCCCGGCACCCCCTGCACCAGCAGCAGGGGCCGCTCCTGAGGACCCTCCCGTTGCGGAGGGCGAACCGGGAGGTCCTAGTGACGGCAACCTGTTGACGACGTATTCCACACACGTGGCTCACAGGATTTGGCTCGACCGTGACGTACGTAAACTTTTCCAAAGTGCGAGTACTTAATTAATTTCGAAAGCAATGTTTAGTTTTTCTAACTCACGCTTGTTTTCCTCTTTTTAGTATCTGCATGTCACTAGAGTGTGGTCTAGGAACTTGGCTCCTTTACGGTCGTTTCGACGGTTTAGGGTTGGAGGCCCCGATTCTTGGTGGGGCCTCGCACAGCGGAGCGGTCTGACCGGGTTGATCGGTCTGGAGTTTGGCGCCACGGACCACATTCTCATCTCTGCATTTCAGGAGCGTTGGTATCCAGAGACCAACACCTTCCACTTCCCGTGGGGCGAGATTACGATCACCCTCCATGACATGCACCGCATTTTCGGGGTGCCTATAGATGGAGACGCTCTGGTACCCCAGATGGATCCGTTGGAGCTCGAGGCTCGTTTAGGAGATTTGCTCGACCTCGATCCACAGACAGCACACGCGTGGAAGACACGTGCCCCGAGTGCGGCCATCGCAGCTATTCTGTTGGACATGTTTGAGGGCAGGCGAGCCGCATCCCCCGCGACCATTGCCACTGTGTTTTTATGGTACTTTCTCGGGATGACGTTATTCGTCGACAAGTCCGGGAACAAGATCAAGACGTGGATATTGGGATTCCTATTCGACCACGAGAGGACTGGTCGATATGCTTGGGGGGCGGGTTTAGTGGCGGGGGTGTATCGTGAGCTCGGCATGACGTCGCACGCTGATGCTAGGGGATGCTCGGGTTGCGCTCTTATTATGAGGGTACGTGCTTCGGCCTCAATATTTCATTCTTCGATTTTGGTTGGATTCAATATCTTATAAGTATTGTTTCAGACATGGATCATGAGTTATTTCGAGCACACCCAGGGTCGGATTGAGTTGGCTTTGGAGACGCTAGTTGACCCTCGTGCAGCCGTACGACAGACTGGTGAGCGGGCCCCCAGCCGAGACGCGGCTAGGCTGGATGCGCTGCGGCGGCTTCTAGACACGATCCGTGCAGAGGAGGTTAGACTTCGAAATCAACGTGACGTACATTCTTTAGTTTAAGTCCGACGATTGATGATTTGTATTCCACTTTGCAGATTCATTGGACGCCGTGGGGCAACGAGCTGGATTTTGATGTCGCGTACCGGGTGTCTCGCTACAGGGGCGTCCTGGTACTTAATAGGGTACAGGAGGCGTACCATCCAGAGAGGGCGTTGCGCCAGTTTAGTCGCATACAGACCATCCCTCCTCCACCATTGCAGCCTACGATTGTGGTCCGACATGATGCGATCCAGAACCGGCCATACATTGTTTCATATGATCCGGCGGACCTTCACTGGGCACAGCGTATGGATCACCTGATTGAGTTGGATGTGCAGTGTGCCGAGTACGCATGGCAGGTGGAGGAGGGCTACTTGGCGTGGTTTAGGGCCCGATCTCACGTGTACGTCGACCCGACTTCGCCACACCAGGATGACCCTCGTCCTCCTGTGCCTCACCCGATACCGGCAGTTTCTGACAGGATGGTAAGAACATATTTTTTTTGTGTATTAAGATAATATATGAGTGTACAAACTAATATGATTTTATTTTATTTGCGCAGAGGGTACAACACGCAGCGGGATATATCCGGACCCAGCTACTAGAGATGCCGCCTGAGCATCCGACTGCACATCATCTCAGGCACGTGCTCCGCATCCTAGATTCCGACGCACCGCCTCCCCCACCGATGCCCACCAGGCACTTTCCAGATTCAGTGCACGAGCGCGGCAGTGGCAGCGGCACCTCGCATGAGCGCGATCCTTAGATGCTTTCACATTAGTACATTATGTATCTTTTTTTGGTGGTTTTGGATGGTTTAGATGACATACATTAGTACTTTATGTATTTATATTTGTTGTTTTTGGATTATCTCCATTATTGATTTTTCCGATACCTTATCTTCACCTTGATTTGTTGTTTTTGGATGGTTCGGATGACATATATTAGGGTTTGAAATTTGCACAAAATGCAGCGCTTACAACTAACTTACCAAAAAAACGTAAACAACAATTATGAAAAACCGTAAACAACAATTATGAAAAAACCGTAAACAACATACACCCTACACTCCAAAAACAACAACTTACTGAAAAAACCGTAAACAACATACACCCTACACTCCAAAAACAACAACTTAGGGCACTTGAAAAAACACTAAACAAGTGGCACTTGAAAAAACACTTGGATCCATAAAAAGTGACTTCTAACAGTAAAACCACATCATTAATTCTCCGTCGAAATATCATCAATCGCCCGAATCTCATCACCTTCCATCAGGCGAAGCTGCACCGTGGTTTCTTTGGCGTAGATACGATGTGTTATATCGTTGTCGTTCAAGAAGAAGCGACAATATCCCGGTGGTGCTCCATAGCCAGCTTCGCTCCAATTCATGATGATGTTTTTTATTGATGCGCCTTGTATCACAGACCATTCCGTCTTTGTCTCCCTCACCCCACGGACGTGGACGATGGAGAAGTTTATGATGGGTGGAGCAAAGGGGTAGGTTCGCGATGAACACGCTTTCCTTTTAGCCATTGGTTTCGGTATAGAGTTTAGGGCTGATAGAGCGTGGAGCAACAATGGAGAAGGTTTAGGTCTCATTTTATACTCGGAATTTGCTCGAAGGGAGAGATGTGCATGCATACGTCTTGTCACCAGAAAAGCTGTTGGTATACTGTTTTCAGAAGCATAAGTCTTGTTTTCAGAAGGGGTAACAAAAGGCGCGCAATGGGGCCTCGTGTCCGCGCGAAATGGGCCTTCGAGTAGGCACGAAGGCCCATTTCGCGCAGACACGAGGGCCCATTGCGCGCCTTCTGTTACCCCTTTCACCCAACTCAGATATTATACTATTAGAAACAAGCCTTCATAAAAATGGGCCTTCGTGACACGAAGGCCCATTTTTAATGAAAGTACATATCCCATAACAATCCATCGAAGTACATGAAATATGAAAGTTATTCTTAATAAAGTACATATCCCTTAACAATCCATCGAAATACATGAAATATGAAAGTTATTCTTAATAAAGTACATATCCCATAACAATCCATCGAAATACATGAAATATGAAAGTTATTCTTAATAAAGTACATATCCCATAACAATCCATCGAAATACATGAAATATGAAAGTTATTCTTAATAAAGTACATATCCCATTACAATCCATCTTGCCACAACACTGTCCTAAGCAAATGTCTCCGGCTCCCGACCGATGTCCCTTCGGCAAGCCTTCCAATGGTCAATCCTCGGGGTAAGAGCCTCGAGCCAGTAGTCGGCGCTTGGGTCGTGAAATTGACACCATGCATGAGGAGGTGGGGGATAGGTGCGTTCCTCGTAATCCATACCTGAAAAAAAATGTTATGTCACATATACGCAAGCAAGATGTACCTAAATAAAAAACTTTAAAAAAAATTATTACAAATTTCTCACCGGTATGAAGTGGTCCCGTTGACCAACGAGGGCAATAGCAACGACAGGTGGCGGTATCCCATGTCCTTGATTGTTACCAAAAACCCGCAAAGGTAAACACGTGTGGGAGCCTCGATCCCTCGATAACATCACAAGTGGCACTTGATAAAAGGTAGAAAACACAAGGCCGTGTAGCGGCATGTCTAGCCAGTAACTGTTCGCGCAAGGAGACTCCACATGGTCGATCTGCTCCAAGAAGTCATCAAATGATGTAAGGCCCCTATTGAACAAGACTTGATACATATCTCTGTTACGCATCAATTCTGCCTGAAGCTCCCATCGAATACTGTAATACTCCTCCTCTAGCTTCCCTAATACGCAAGCAAGGGACCGAAAACCACAATGACCGTCTCCCATCACGTCTCTAGCATCCTCAATGAACGGAAATACAAAACTATCCACATTACCCATGCCAAAGTTAACCCCGCGCCATTTGACGCTCGTCGGGGGGCCACGATGGCTTCCATCGGCGGGGGTAGCGGTGGTAGGAGGCGCGGTCGCAACCGGAGGCGTATCAACTCCAACTCCGGTCCGTTTCTTATTCCTAGATCCTTTAGGTCTTCCGCGTGGTCGAGATGGCGCCGATGTATTTGCTTTGCTTCGACTGTCGTTGTCTTTCCGTCTTTGTTGCTCCCTCTCGTACTCTTCCATTACGTGCTCAAGGTGTGTTTTCTCCCTGGTGGTTGAATACTTGTTGGCTCCATCTGGCGTCTCGTATGGTTTCGGCTCAATAAGGTTTGAGTCTTCAGGATGCTCTGAATCTTTGAACGCTGATGTGATCTGCAAATATTGGTCTCTACGCATCTGACCGCTATTTCGCTTTGCCACCATTTCGTCCCACGTGGGGTCTTGAATGGTCAAGGGTACGCATGCAAGGGCAAGATCGTTGTCATCGCTAAGATCATCCCATTCGATCTGTTTCCAAAAAGGATGTATCTCCTCCAGATTGATGGGTACTTTAGTTATGATAGCGTTTGCAACTCGATGCTTGCATGGAAGACCGTGACATTCCCTCCAAAAGTAGTCGTGGCACTCCATATCGAGTGTACCCTGCGTCAACTCAATTGCTATATCATAATACATGTCTAACAACTTACCTAGGCATTGCCTTGAAACGTGTTCGCGTATAGGACGAAACAACGCTTTGAACTTATTCGCCAGTAGTCTGTATTTTGTTGGTTTCTGTATTCTGGTTCTCTCAAAGGCTGTCCTCAAAGCGTTGGTTTGAGATTGCATCTGGATGTGAATCCTTAGTATCAAGGTGTTGAAGCCTCCTCGAGATGAATCCAATATCTTTTTCAGCACAGCGTGCATCCCTTCGACCCTGAAAAACACATGTCAAAGTTTGAGTATTGAACATATACACTTTCTAATATTCAAACTGAATTCAAATGCTAAAAATGAAATTACCTATTGGTGGTTCTCGTCTGAAAGTGGAGTGTATGATCCGTCCAAGCACGAACTATGTTCTTCTTGAATGGATTAAGCCACACCTTCTCCACGTATGCAATAAGCGTCGGTCGCCATCTTCTCTTCAATTCTACGTACCGTTCTTCAAATGTCGCCTCTGTGGTGGACGAAAAGAGCGCCCAACAAGCGTTTGCAAACCCGCGTGACAACTCATGTGGTTTTTCAGCGTTCGCAAACACCTTTAGGCCGTACGCAATAATTTTGTGTCTGATGTGCACCCAACACAACAAATGTTGGACTCCGTCCCCGAAAACTTGACTTATCGCCTTGATTAGAGCCTGCTCGCGATCTGTCATGATTGTATTGACCTGGACTCCAAGCTCGTCGTACACGCCTTTCAATTGAGTTAACACCCACCTATAACTAGCGACATCTTCGTTTGAAATAAATGCAAACCCGATGCTGAATGTATTTCCGGTGCAAGTGAAAACAACCATCTCCAATAAAGGCATGTCGTACCTAGCACAACAAGTTGTTTTAAGCATTTATACTGGAAATATACTAATCAAGTCGATTACATATTAAAATAACATACCTATTGGTCTTGTATGTGGAGTCCATAATAACGACATAGGGAAACTTCTTCAGCATGCGCAGACTTGTGGGGTGCACAAAAAACAAGGCATTCATAACATTAGAACCCCTTACTCGTCTTGGACGGACAATGTATTCTCGGTCTTTCAAGAACTTTAGAGACCATTGTGTCACCGTCAATTCTCCGCAATCCTCAAGAAGTAACTTATCCCTCATATTGTAGATTTGTCTAATTGAGGTCACATTTCCGGGATACCTTGACCTCAACTCTTCAAGTATCATCTTCGGGGTGGCTAGATATAGGAACTTCTCTTTCACAAACTCCTTCTGCTCAGCTGTCAATCGGCCCGCATATGGATGAGCTAACAAACTAGTGGGGAGGCGATGATTGTGTTGTCCACACTTTACCGTTAAGATCCATCCATTTTTTCCCTTGAGGCGGACCCCATTCAATTCAAACGGACATCCACACTTCTTAGTCGGTGTATCGGTAAGTGGCTTATAAATGCTCCTATTTTCCAGTCCGGGCAACACCCTCTTGCCACATCTATATCTACCGGCTAGGTCACAAGTGAGTATGACCCTATTTGGATTTGAGGTTTTTATGACTAGTACAAAATTCTTCGAAATTGCAATTTGTCTAGCCCAATCAAGCATTTCTCTTCGATCACTCCACAACCCATCGTAGTGGAAAGCAATAGAAAAATCTATTCCGACAACCTATGATTTCAAAATGTAAAAACAAAATATTAAAAATTACACTATCCTAACTTTCAATATACTACATTCGTAAATGACATAATATTATGGGTTCTTTGAAAAATACCTCTTCTGGCTCACTTGATGCATCGGAGTCGGTTCCGTATTCTTCTCCCGATACACCTTCCTCATCCTCTGCTATGAAACTATCGATTGACGATGAATCTTCCTCCTCGGGATGATAATCGCTCGATGACGTATCTTCTTCTCCTGACGACATTTTTAAGCAATGATGTGGAATGAAGGTATACTCCAACTATAATGTGGAATCGAAATGGGTATTTATAGGGGACAATTCGACAGTTTTTTTTTACCGTTGAGATCCGCGCAACGAAGCCTCGCGCCAGTCCAACGGTACTTTTTTTTACCGTTGGATTGCGCGCAACACCGATGCGCGCATGCACGAAACGGTGTTGCGCGCGCAACACCGTTTCGCGCGCATCGTCGTTGTGCGGCCTTTTCCGTTCCTCCACACTCCCCAAATTGATATTCCGGAATTGCCCTTTTCGCGCAACGCCATTTCGCGCGAAATGGCGTTGCGCGGATATCTGTGTGCGCTTACCAATTTTCTCGTGTGCGCAAATCATCAGCCTTTAAAAAATGGTGACATTATTATCTTCCACCCTCTTCTAAAAAAACCTCTAATGTAATAATTTCAAAGTGGATTTAGATGTGTTTCCATAGGTTGCAACCAAACAGCCTAAACTGTTCATCTTGATACCAAGTATCCGTACGCATATCCTCTTTATTAAACTAATGTTGATTTGCAATACGACCAGAAAAGTACATTAGCATTACTCTTGTGATTCCATTTGAAATTCCACATATTACAATTTACTACTGTGCTAACAAAAAAAAAGGGTGAAAACAATGAAAGAACCATAAGAAAAGCAACCAAATATAGCTTTACATGATCATTTCTCAAAATTGCCCCAACAGACAAGTTGGCTTCAAAGAGTAGAATTAGGCCACGTATAGTTTATGTAGCCAATGAAACTGTGGAAAGAATAAGACAGGCATCCCATGTCATGATTTATTAAGATCAGGAATCGCAATAATCAATTTATATATGTACAAGTATAAATGCAGGTAAAGCAACTGTACGAGGCATCTTCAAAGTTCAACTCCTATCTGCAGAAGCCAGAAATCTCCAGGGAAAGGCCACTGATATCTGATGTTCATAGATGGCTTAAAATCCAAATAAAGAACGCCACTTCTTTTTCCTCATGTTTGCCACAGGGAACTCTGGAAATGTCAAAACACAATAGCAAACATCATGGAACATGGAAATATAAAGACTGCACTAACACAAATCCAAAAGAGATCGCGGCATAGAAACTGCAAAGTGTACTAGTTTTGTTGGCTAAATATCTAGTGAGAAATTTAGAGAAAGCTACCACTCGAAGACTTTCTTAAGAAAGTTCAGACAGGGAGCAAACCACAAGCCACAACCATGTTTTGGAGGGCTACTAGCTGGTCTTTTTCTGGCTGTTGGAAGAGCAGATTCTCCTTCTTTGCATTTATCAGTTTTTTCTTACAAAAGAAAAATCATGGTAGAATAGCAAAAATACATACATCAGAAGGGAAAGTGGAAAATAAGAATCTGATTCATCACAAGACAAGCAAATACTAATTGTCACTATAGAATGGTTCAATTTAGGTGCCCATTCATATCCTCTGCTTGACTAGAATACTATTTATGCTATATATTATCAACAAAATATATTATTGATAAGGAAACCTTAGGTATTACCTCCTTCCGGGTATATTGAGTTATAGTGTACCTCGGCCCAAAAGCTCAAACAGATCACTGCAAAATTGGAAGGGCATCAGAAACATAAACTTTCTCAGTTTTTTACTATAGGGAAAAGGTGCATTTAGTTTCACATAGCAGAGAGACTAATATAATATGACATTTGTAGTTACAAAGGAGAGTCCATAATAAACAGAAGTTCGTTGGGATATGGAATAGTAACACCCAGAGAAATGCTAATTAGTGAGAATTGAGGTATGTAAATGTCAAATCCAGCTTTCCTGAGTTATTCGTCTGATTTGTCTTGATACAGATAGAAGTTCAGCATTTCGTAATTAAAAAAGGGAAAGCTCTTCAGAAGAAAAAAAGGAAGGATCATCAATATAAGAATCAAGACTATCCAAGATGTGCTTCTCAGTAGACTGAAAAAATGCCTCCTTTCACAAGATGATTTATCCACTTTTTACATAATGACATCCTACTAAAAGCCAAGTTCTCACTTTATTACATCCAAAACGAAGTACTTGAGAAAACTGATTGGGACACTAATTATATATCATATTTAAATTCAAAACTAATTTATTATAGAAGATTTTTTCTAGGTAATTTGTACCTCTGCTTGATTTTTCAATCCGAGGAAGAATTTCGATGTAACATGTATCCTTGAACGATGTCAGCACAAATATTTTCACGCCATACTGCAGTTTAATGAACAACAAGCATCAAAATAATACATCCAAAAACAAAGACAATAATTAATCACTAAAATCAAGGAGCTAAAAACACATACAAGAATGAGAATTTTCGATACAAGAATGATTAGTATATTTGCAGATTGTATTTTTCTGTATAATCAGAAAAAGGTCAAACTACAAAAACATCAGAAAATATAAAATACCCATTTCTAAAAACTTCTGAGTTGAAAAGACAGAGGGTCCTAAGTCCTCAAAAATATGACAAGCATGCAATCTATGATATCACAGGAAGACATGAACTGCTGTATCACGGCTCTCTTAATTTCTTTTTTTTTTTTACCCGTAAAATTGACAACTAATTCTTTTGTAATATACATTGATCGAAGCTACATCAAAAGGCACAAGTAAATAAAGTGATGCATTGCTATTACCGTGTCTGCAGCAGCCTGCAACGTAACATGATCACCCCATTCACCATTCCTAATATCAATTAGCCTGATTAGTAGAAGCCTAAAGTATTTCGGGAAAGCAATAAGTCTAAGGAGATAATAAGATTAAGATGTTTCTTACTTGCTCATCCTCTTCAAGTACTCTGGATAAGGCATAGGAACATACCCATTGTATAGTTCTGGGTAAGACATAAGCTGGTGAAGAGATTACAATTATGAAAAGTCAGAGAGAGCTCCACATTTTGTAACATTATAGTTAGTAACAAAGTATTTTAGTCTCAATCCAACCTGTTCAACAATTTCTTTCCTGACATAACTGTGGTAGTCTGTAGAACGATATAATTGATCTGATAGAGCTCGAAACTGCAAGTATGCAGGAAATAGGAATCATAATTAGGACGGAGGTGTGAAATTACTGTAGCTTCTTATATAAGACGTATTTTATAGAGTTGTACGTTATATCCAACCAACCCATTCAGCCGAAACTAAAAAAGAGAAAATATGCCCATAAAACACACAAAGCAAACCGACCTGACAATTACCATCCCCTTTCATCTTCAACTCCACCAAATCATATACCTTTAATCTGATATAAAAAGAAGGAATAAAGGGTTAAGTTGAAAATCGAACTTCTCAATGAGAAAGAAAAGGAAACAGAAAAGTCCAAAGTGGCATATGCGTGTCCTATATCCATTTATATAAGAACTCCTTGTAAATGAGAATGAGAACGATTAAGATATTATCACCTATTACACTTTTCTATCAAAGTTAAAATTAAAAAATGACTCAGTTCATCCTCTAGCCCTCTGCTAAAATGAATATCCAGCCCATGGATCCAACTGATAAAGAAAAGGTCTGTTCCCATATTATTAGTTCCGGTACTTGTCTTCTGCAGAAACTAAATGAATGGAAAACAAAAGCTTTAAATTAAACCTGTCTAACAGCCGCTGATGATCTGACTCTGCATCATCCTCCGTTGGTATCTGAGTGTTTATCCTCGGTACATGCTGTAAACAGTAAATGACAGTTTCAATATGATAATTCACATAATTGTACATTCCATTAATCAAATGCCAGCAGCCTAGCATATTATCATGTATCTTCAAAATCCACAAATCACAAATTATCAAAAATGAAAAGGCCTCGTGCATATTCACCAGCCTGCCTATTTGCAAAATTTAATTTTCATATATATCATTGATCAAGAAAAAAGTTGTGATCTAGCTAACACCTGATAAAAGGAAAGATACTCTACATTAGATCATATTTTTGCCGTTAGAACAATTATCTAATACTAACCTTCCACCCCTACAGATTCCCTACATCTAATACTTGCTGGTTTTTTATTTAATAGTTATGTATAAGCAATGCATAATATGATTCGGGCTGGTTTAACTGCTCACTTGCTACGGAATTCAACCATTGAGCTATTCTATGGATAAAATCATGCAAATCAGCTTAAATATGTGGAAAAATTGCAAAGCTTATCACTTGAAAGGGAAAAATGTAGCATCAATCATGATTATGGCTCTACTGACGGCTACATCAGAGTTTTCTTCATTTATGAGGAAGAATAAATCCATTGCGTCAGCAGCTGTTAGACCAAATCCAATTCCATGTGCAAAGGCCACAGACCACTTACTGGAACAGAAACCATCTGATTCAGCCTCTTGCCGACTTCACCATCCAGGATACATTCCTGAGTTAGCTCTGGCGGCTCTCCGAAATCTTCAATATTAATGTCTGTAGCTTCAGACTGACCAGAAGTTCCAATTCTATCTGCGTCTAAATGACTAGCTGTAGAATCTGCACAATGAAGGAGGGAGAAAATTATACGTAAGACTCACAATAGTGAGATACAGTACTAAATTTGTAATAAACAATACAAAACTTGCTCTTTGCAGGGAAGACCCATGCCAATCCTGCGAAAGAATAGTTTCCTGGAGTTTCTGTTCTTGTGTGTCTGAAATACCAGATGCTTCTGCAGATGCCACTTTTGATAATTCTTCTTGAAGTGCGCGAGCAATGACCTCATCATTCTCCATATCAACTTTTTCACAGAACCCTTCATTGACAAAAGCACGAGAGCTCATGTCTGCATCATACCGAGTAATTATGCTACGGGGACCAGCCGTGCTAACAGGATGAACATACAGATTATGAAGGCCCCACTTAACAACATCTGGATCCATAGCAATGGTAGTCATCCAATTGTTCAATGTCCCAGAATACTAACATTCAAAAAGGCAACAAATACCTGAATTAGCAAAGTCTTCAGCACAGCTAGAATACTATATGCACCACAAGATCAAAAAAGAAACCAGAAGAGTAGGCATGACTTGCAATGAAAACAAATTTACAAGGCCACCATAAAAACAACAAAGATGCTAGGAATTTATTATTTTATACTACGGAATCTGAATCAAAAGTACAAAGGTCAATGCATATTGCATAGCAGTGATACGAGTTTGTAAAGAGAGCTTAGAAATTTCAGTGTTTTAAAAGAAAGATGAATGGGACTTGTAGACCAATCCTTGAATGATGATATTTGAGTTGGCTTTTAAATTAAATTCTCATAAAGGATGCACGATGAGATAAATGCATTCCATATAATATCTTTAGGACTTGGTCCCCTAATAAGCATATATGCCATTCAAAGGTGTGCCAAAAAACAAAATGGCATCAGGGGTCAGCGTCATATCCCAATTAGCAACTCCAATACAAAAAATGCTGTGATCTCCACAAACCTCCTCTGCATCCATCGTTACAACAGAAACCAATTTACCAAGCTGCGTTCAGCATCATATCCCAATTACTAATCTTTAAATCATGATTGAAGTTTCATCTCATAATCTTGAAACTGCAGAACTAGAAATCACCGTACAAAGAATATATAATAACGCTGGGAAAGAATAGAGCAATCATGCCTGATATTCAAGTTCATCAAACGGCCATAAGTACCTTCTCACAGAAACCCTAACTACGATCAAGACCCTAATCACCCAGCACATATCAAACAATAGAGAAATCAGAAGGCAAATACAAGAAGAACTCACAGATGATTAAAAAAAATCAGACGCGGTAAAGATCCTTCCAATTAGAGAGAAATAAAACAGCGCCCCAACAACTTTCTGATTCAATACGCAATCAAAAGGCGAAAAAGATGCGTTTCCAAGGTGCAAAGCTCTTCCCTTTTCGTCTCCACACGCGAAAAAGCTTCGGAGGACGATCAGAGATGTCGAATTCCGTTCGCTTATGGCAACTTCTAAAATTGGATATCTTGTCCTTAACTTTCCGAATTGGTAACGTTTTCTCTTTCTTTTGGCTGGTCGATAGGGTTTGGCCTGTTAGGGAATCGGGTCAGGGAATTGAAGGCGAAGGGAAATATACCCGTTGCTACAAATCCGTTGAGAGATATTGCCTGGTCGGCGCATTGATGATACACGTGTGAGACAGATTTGTCATTTCGCAGGTTCAAAGTTGACCTTACCATGTTTTTTTCTTCTCAAGCAATCTAAATTTTATGGAGCACGTGTAAAGTTGGGTTTGCAGTGTATTAACCCTCCGTTTTTTGGAAAATGTAGAATAGTTATTGTATGTGTAATTTTTTTAAGTTTTTGTTCTCGAACATGTAATGTAATATGTGTTTATTAGTGGATTGGGCTTATTCTTGGAGTGAGTTATTGGGTCAAATGGCACAATACCTTGCACACTCGGACTAGCTCATAAGTCATATCCTAATAACCCTCACTTATCTAGATAATGTCGGTAGGTAAAACTACTGGAGGGTAGGAAGGGACCATGGCCCCATAATCCAATTTTTTTTAGTATATATGTTCATCTTGTCGAGAGCTTCGATTTGATATATTATAAGGTCCAATCTGACACTTGAACAAAAAGTTATGAACATTAGAGTACACAAACTACTTTTATAAGTCATTTACTTAGCCAAAATACTTTTATCTTTTGCAAAACTTTCTATTTTAATAATGTAATTTAACTCTAGACACATACCCAAAGTCAAAAAAATTCTATGGAAAATGTCTTACAACGGCTTACCCACAAAAGCTAGATTACTAGAAAAAAAAAGAGTGCCTACACCTCCAAAATGCCTTATGTGTCATTGCACTTACGAAGACACTGGTCATCTGTTCATACAGTGCACTAGATCACACACATATGATTGTAAGAAAGATCAATGCAAAAACATAAAATAGCATTCGAGCTTCCAATACAAGGGACAAAACACCTTCGAAAATGATTAATGAACTGAATCAGATGTTGGATACCCCTGACTTTATTGAGCTTGCAATAATTTGGTGGAGCTTATGGCACCAAAGAAATAGGTTGGTCTTCCGGCGAGCCCGGATGACTATCCAAAAACATGGAACAATATATTCGACACCAAATTCTCACATGGGAAAAAATAAAATGATGGAATGAGGATGTAGAAGATGAGACCCGTCCTATGCCACCTCCTAAAAGGAATAAGGAAAAGCCGAGGAAATGGCTTAAGCCAAACATGATTTCTTTAAATTGAACTTTGCTGGTTCCAAAGATCACAACAACAACGGCTGATGTGATCATAGACCAATATGCAAGGATTATAAACCTGGGAGCTAAGAGGTATAGAGCTAACTATGTTTTACAAGTGGAAACACTAGCGGTCTTATAAGGTATTTTCGCAGTCGTTATACATATCAAAGAAACCTTAATAAACCAAACTCAGTAGAGCAGTAAGCAAGCGTCGAAACCCATAGATACTCGTGTACTTGTGCTTTCACTTGCATGCCTAGTAATAGAAATAAGGGGGATGTTGAGAGTTTCAGTAACTATCTAAATCTATATGCATAACCTAAGCAAAACAAGAATGCAAAGTAGAATTGAGAGTTGAATTATAAATATATGGGAGAAGTATGTTGAAATAGTTAACTTCCCTTGTGCTAGAGTAAAATTTGTTTGGATTTGTACATGGAGGTCTTCTGGTTGTAATTCCTCTTCTTCCTTATTAGTAGAGGTTTAGATTTTATTGTTGTTGTTGTTGTTGTTGTTGTTGTCCGTGTTTCTCTTTATTCCCCGTAATAATATCGAATTGATACAATTCAATTAAAATAATACATGCTAAGTCCAACTCTCATGGAAGATTAATACTATCTAAAGTTTTCTCCACCAATTTAATGTTAAACATGTGAGTTCATTTAATGCTAAAGATAAACATAGTTTAGACAAGTGTTTTTTTTTGGAATAGACAACCATTAAACTTATGATTCGGAGAGATTTTTATGTTAAAGTTTTTAGCGAATCTAAATCTAAAGTGTCCACAACTTTTCCAAGATTTTATTTGTGCATTCTTCTTCTCAATCGACATCTACTCAGCCTTTCTTGTTGCGCTCCACAGTTTGTTCCTCATGATTTTTTTCAGTATCAAATCCAACATCGATCAATGTTCTTTTGATTTGTTATTTGTCGTTGTCTTGTTAGTTTAACTCTATGGTTTGTTATCACATCTCTTGATTCTTTCATTATTAAAAAAAAAGTGTTTTTACTAACCCAATTGCAATAAGGACTATCTGCTTGTTGGATCTCTTCAAAACTCTAATTTATCTTTCAAACTTCTAAACATATCTATAATATGTTTAAAAAGTCATCTAAAATCTAAAATTTAGAAACTGTCTCCCTAAAACTATCATTTTGACCATTGATTCTAAAACAATTTATAATGCTTTTTGAAATGCGGAATACAAATGGAGAACTCAAGCAAATGAAACGAAGAACAAAGGTAAACAAACAAACTCGTGTATTTGGCTTTGAGTCTCAATCGAAATGCCAGAGATCCAAGGAGAATACAAGAGGGCAAAGAGAACTGTAAAGCAAGCAAGCAATCGGAGAGAGAGAAGCAAGTTCAGAGAAGCACAGCTCGACAAAGTCGAACAACCACAAAGGTCTCCTTGGTGCTCTCGTCTTCTCTCTTCCTAGGTTTGGATCTCGAAGGGAGCTCAGGTCACCGGAGGCTAGCTCAGGCTACAAGGTCGAGTAATTGCTCTCGGAGAAGAAACCCTAGTGAACTCTCTCGAATGATCCAACCAAGAGGCACAAAGGGAGAAGAGGTGCATTTATATGGCACACTCCAACCCTAAAGCCTCAACGACGTCGTTCTAGCTTAATGAGCATGGGTCACCGAACTTGGCCAGTCTCGGGTGACATAGCATTGGGCCGTTTGGCCCAATACTGCCTCCTGCGAGAAATAAGCCCAATCCAATAATACACACACATATGCTAGTTTACATTAGGTACAAATATCCAAACTTAGGAAATTACATAGCTTACAAATACAACTCTACAATTTGCCCTCCTAATTCCTAAGTTTACATCAAGAGTAAAACTTGTTCCTTGTTTTGTTGATCCCTAGTCTTACAGTCTTTCTATCATCGGCCCATTTGTACCCTTCTCAGCTCTGTTCTGGCTCAAGCACATGTAGGAAGTCCCTGCAATAATTGAACTTATCAGTTGTGACAATTTTGGTGCCAAAGTCAGCAGACAGCAGGATTCGTCTTACCATCGATCTTTTCTACCAGAATGATTTTCTGTGCTACCTTTTGTCTGATGAAATGGTACCTCACATCAATATGTTTGGTCCTTTCATGGTACATAGGATCTTTGCACAGATAGAGGGCACTCTGACTGTCCATATGCAATTTAGACATATAATTTTTGCCTTCAATCTCCCTCAACAGTCCTTGGAGCCATATTGCCTCTTTGGATGCTTCAGTAGCAGCTATGTACTTTGCCTCGGTGGAGGATAGAGCTACAATAGACTGCTGCTGAGACTTCCAAGAGATGCAATTTCCACACCAAGTATAG
Source organism: Fallopia convolvulus (assembly GCA_964016875.1). NCBI lineage: Eukaryota > Viridiplantae > Streptophyta > Magnoliopsida > Caryophyllales > Polygonaceae > Fallopia > Fallopia convolvulus. The sequence continues at coordinate 46,678,217 of OZ024732.1, read as the reverse complement.
ACATATGAGGTAGTTGATTTTCTAGTGTCCTTATTGCTTGCAAAGTCAGAATCAACACAACCATAGAGTTCAGAAGGAGAGGAGTGAACACCATAGAGCAAACCAAAGTTGGCAGTACCAACAATATATCTCAAACAGGATTTCATAGCATGCCAATGTTTCTCACATGGCTCAGACATGTATCTACTCAGAACACTGATGGCAAAAGCAAGATCTGGTCTGGTGCAAATCATGGCATACATTACTGATCCAACAACAACATCATAGGGGATAGAAGACATTCTTACCTCTTCTTCCTTGGAGAGAGGCAGCTTGGCTTTTGTCAAGTCAAGGTGCCCTCCTAAGGGCATGGAGGAGGGTTTGGCATTCAAAGCATGGAATCTATCAAGCACCTTATGCATATAATCAGATTGAGTAAGCATGATTTGTTTCTTAGACCTATCCCTAACAATTTTAATGCCTAGAATCATTTGAGCATGACCTAGGTCTTTCATGTCAAAGTTCTTTCTAAGGGCCCTTTTCACATCATTGATTTTAGTCATAGATTTGCATATCAAAAGCATATCATCAACATAAAGCAAGACATAAATGGGCAAATCAGACTTGACATGCTTAAAGTATAAACATGAATCATACTTGCTAGACTTGAACCCTAAAGATTTCATGCATTTATCAAACTTTATATTCCACTGCCTGGGTGATTGCTTCAAGCCATATATGGATTTCTTTAACAAGCATACATGATTAGGCTTAGAAGGATCAACAAAACCCTTAGGCTGTTTCATATATATAGTTTCATCAAGATCACCATGCAAGAAAGCAGTTTTAACATCCATTTGTTCAACTTCAAAGTCATAGACAGCAGCCATAGCAAGCATCAATCTCATGGTTTTATACTTAGCAACAGGAGCAAAAATGTCATGATAATCTTCCCCCTCTCTTTGAGAGAAGCCTTTTGCTACTAGCATAGCTTTGTATCTAGGTGGATCAGTAGCAATGGCTCCCTCTTTGAGTTTATAAATCCATTTGCAATCAATAACTCTTGAATTCTTAGGTTTAAGAACCAGAATCCAAGTCTTATTGTCATGCATGGATTTAATTTCCTCTTTCATAGCATTCAACCAAAGATCAGAATGAACACATTTAATAGCATGCTCAAACAGGTCAGGAGTATAAGCATTCAAAACATCAGCAATAATGAAAGCAAACTCATCAACATTGTTCACATATTTCTTATTTGGAATCTTAACCCTAGGGGCCCTATCTCTAGTCAATTGATAATTATTCAAGTTTGGCACCTCATCAAAGGGTATATCCTCAACAGAATCATCAACATCATGCACAAAGTCATCAATATCATGCAAATCATCATGTGAGTCATGCACAGAATCAAGCAGAGGCTCATGCAAAGATGGAGAAGAGGAAGAAGGATGTGAACTGACCTGCCCACCGTGATGGTGAGGTTGCACAGCTAAGTGCTCTTCAGTACTTGTTTGAGCATTCAAGTGCTCATTAGAATACAAATGCCAGAGTTTTTAGAATTTCAAGAGTTTCCAGAATTTTCAGAATTTCCAGAATTTTCAGAATGAGAAGGGGAGTATCCAATATCAAAGTCTTCATCAAATAACTCACTCTGAGGTGGAGCAACATAGAATGGTGGATGAACTTGTTGTGACCTGTCTAATTGCTCAGAAGTAGATGTGAGAATATTTTTGAAGTGGAAGTCACTTTCATTGAAAGTGACATCCCTACTCACTATCACTCTATAGCCTCAAGGCTGTATGAGTAGTAGTTTGTAGCCTTTTACCCCTTCATGGTATCCCAACATAACACACTTTTGGGCTCTAGGATTTAACTTCCCTGCATTATTAAGAGCATAGGTTGTACATCCAAAGGGCCTTAAGTGTGAAATGGTAGGTTTTGTTCCACTCCATAGTTCTTGTGGAGTTTTGAAGCCAATGGCAGAGAAAGGGGATCTATTAATCAAGTAAGCAGCTGTAGTTACAACCTCTCCCCAGAGGGAATGTTTCATCCCAGCACTGATTAGCAAGCACCTTGCCTTTTCAAGCAAAGTCTTGTTCATCCTCTCAGCAATGCCATTTTGTTGAGGTGTGCCAGGCACAGTTAAGTGCCTCTTAATGCCATTTTCATGGCAGAAAGTATCAAAAGCATGATTGCAGAACTCTAGACCATTGTCAGTTCTAAGGCATTTCACCTTGAATTGAGACTGGCCTTCAACAGTTTGTTTCCAATATTTGAACATGTCAAATGCTTCACTTTTATCTTTGAGCAAGTGCACCCAAACCTTCTTGGAATAGTGGTCAATTAATGACAAGAAATACTTCTTGCCACCAACAGTATCCACTTGGGCAGGTCCCCATAGGTCTGCATGCACATACTCAAGTGGCTTTTGAGCAACAAATTTGGATTTGGAGACGGGAGTTCTAGCAAGTTTCCCAAACACACAGTTTTCACACATGCTTAAATCAGAGGGTTTTTGACTTATATACCCATTCTTGAATAGGTAATGCAATCCCTTGTTACCTATATGACCTAGTCTGGCATGCCACAATTTAGTTGAATCAACACTCATGCAAGCATTCACTTCAGAAGACATGGTCATAACAGGAGAGTCAATGACATGATAGAGTCCACGTTTTTTAATTCCTTTTACAAGGACTTTCCCATTTCTGAAGACATTTCTGACTCCATTATGGGTGTGGATGTGACACTCAAGGTCATCAAACATGCTTTTAGACAACAAATTTCTCCTTAAGTTAGGTACCCACTTAACATTTTGGAGAATTCTAACAACCCCATCATGCATTTTAAAAGGAACAATACCAACACCCTTAATCTTAAGAGAAGAATGATCACCCAACCTAACCTCACCCTCATCACAGAGATGCAGATAATCAAAGACATGTCTATCAGGTGTAACATGCATAGTGCAACCAGAATCAAGTATCCATGCATCATGATCAGAATTAACATGATGAGAGCACATAAGCAATTCAACAAGATAGGAAAGGTGTGATTCAACAATTGCAGAAGTACCATTTTGTGGTTTAGTGGAGGTAGCTAATGCCTCATCTTTCTTCTTTTTAAAGCAATCATTAATCAAATGAGTTCCCTTGCCACAGTAATGACATTTTAGGTTTTTCTTCTCAGATTTAGGTTTGACATTCCCAGAATTTGAGCTAGAAGAGTCAGACTCCTTTTCTTTCTTCTTATAGCCCTTTTTCTGGTTTTTATGTTTTCCCTTAGTGAACACGACTTCAGTTTTAGAATCTTTGTCAGGTTTACACTTAAACACCTTCAAAGTCTCATTTTTCTGAGTTACATCATCAATTATCTTCTTCTTAGTCAGACCCTTTATGCCATCATGATTAAACTCAAGCACATCCGTAAAGTTATCAAACTGAGGTGGTAATGAATTTAGTAAAATCACATCTTGGTGAGATTCTACAACCTTATCACCATACCTTTCCAAGTCCTGATTCATCTTAAGAAATTTATCTAGATTATCATTCAGAGACATGGAAACATCCATTTTGAAAACAAAAATGCGACCAAGCATGCTAATAACAGAAGGGAGAGATTTTACCTGATAGAGGTCATTCAACGCCTTCCAGAGATTCCTGGAAGAGTCTACTTCGACCACTTGACGAGCAACTTCATCAGACAGTCTAATAATAATCTCAGAATGAGCAATTTGATCCATTTCCTTCTTTTTAGCATCATCAAATGTGTCAGGCCAAGATTCATCAACAGCAGCCCAACATTTTTCTTTAATCAAGATGGCTTTCATCTTCAATTGCCACATTGCAAAGTCAGAAGAGCCATCTAGTGGCTTTATCCGAATAGATGAGTGATCAGACATTGTGAGCCTAGTTCAGAGAGATAGAGATAGCTTAGAGAGAGAGTAGTAACTCAGAGAGAGAGAGAGTAAAGACAGAGAGAGTTTCAGCAAGTGAGTTTCACAAGAGAGATTCTCACAACAAGTACCTGCACCTGCAAATGTACGCAAAGCAACTGCACAACAGAATCAACAAGACAAGGCTTTGGCCTGTTGCAAGTCTCAACAGATATCAAGTGAAGTGGTAAACAAGCACCAGTAACAATCAAGTCACTCAAACAGATCAAAAGCCCCTAATCAAGCTTTAGGGTTTCAGATCTAAACAAAGATGCTCTTTTGCAAGAGCTTGGTGTAGGAATCCGACAAAGGGTTAACACCAGTATAATTGGAACCCGGCTTATCAAGGATCCTCCGCCCTCCCTTTCTAGTAAAAGGAGTCGGTAGTTCTACCACTCAGAAGCAAGCAAGGAAAGAAAGCAACTTAAACACTTGAAAGAAGTTGAGACTATAAAGTTTAAAGCGTTTAAAAGCGATTTTATATATGGATCTATACGGATCTGAGTTCTCGAGAGTCACTTGACTCTAGAACTTGTAGATCCAGCCCAGAAAAGTCGAGAAGGGACTTAAGACTCTAGATCCAGAGAGTAAAGAACTCTCAATGGAACGTAGCAAGAGAAGCTTCGAGAGCTAGTGAAGGAAAAAGAAGAACAACAAGTGAGAACTCAAGATCTGAGAGTAGAAACCCCAGATCCAACAAAAGAGAGTCTTAGATCTCAAGATCCAACACAAGCAACAACAAGTACAAACCCTAGATTCGAAGATCCAGTACTAGAGAGTCCTGAAACTTCAAACCCTAGATCTGTTCGAACCTAATGCTCTGATACCAAATTGAAATGCGAAATAGAAATGGAGAACTCAAGCAAATGAAACGAAGAACAAAGGCAAACAAACAAACTCGTGTATTTGGCTTTGCCTCAATCGAAATGCCAGAGATCCAAGGGGAATACAAGAGGGCAAAGAGAACTATAAAGCAAGCAAGCAATCGGAGAGAGAGAAGCAAGTTCAGAGAAGCACAGCTCGACAAACGAGCAACCACAAAGGTCTCCTTGGTGCTCTCGTCTTCTCTCTTCCTAGGTTTGGATTTCGAAGGGAGCTCGGGTCACCGGAGGCTAGGTCAGGCTACAAGGCCGAGTAATTGCTCTCGGAGAAGAAACCCTAGTGAACTCTCTCGAATGATCCAGCCAAGAGGCACAAAGGGAGAAGAGGTGCATTTATATGGCACGCTCCAACCCTAACGCCTCAACGACGTCGTTCTAGCTTAATGAGCATGGGTCACCGAACTTGGCCAGTCTCGGGTGACATAGCATTGGGCCGTTTGGCCCAATATTGCCTCCTGCGAGAAATAAGCCCAATCCGATAATACACACACATATACTAGTTTACATTAGATACAAATATCCAAACTTAGGAAATTACATAGCTTACAAATACAACTCTACACTTTTTTCTATATTATTTAAAGTCTATGATTCCAATTTCTTGTTATAATAATACTACGTTTTCATACCCACATTGGAAAAACATTTTAATTAAAAAAAAGTTGCAACAACCTCCTTGTTTCTATAAAGGAAGAAGAAATGAGCAATGTACTTTCCCCTACCTAAGAAACGACCGGGTTTTGCACATGCATATGAATATATGATTGTACATGTTTAATTGCCCAAATAAAATTGAAAGCATCCCGCGTTTTGGAACCGTCGTTCGACGAAGTGACCAAAAATTGGCAAGCCTTTCGTCTTGACCATTTCATGTACGCACTTCCAAACAAACTTTGAATTTAACTACTCAAATCCAATCCGCAAGTAGCCAAGTATCAACTGAAAATTCAAATAAATATTCAGTCAATCGAACACATTTCCAAACAAGTCAAATCAGGTGGCCAGGAAAACCAGACTCCTTCCCAATTCTCATAGCAGCGTCTTCACCTGTTCATATACACCTCTCTCCCTTCGCAATCTTCACTTTAATTTCTAGGTCGGAGGATCGTGATAGGATAATCGGAAATCGATTTCGGAATTTGTGTAGTTGGCGGATAATGTCAGCGGGGAGATTGATTTTGCTGGCGTTTGCTCTGCTGAGCTCGGCGACGCTGGCGGTGGACGTAATTGCTCTGCCGCCGCAGCTAATGGCGGCTGCTGCTTCTCCGTTGCGAATTTCGGATGTCGGCCAATTTTACAACGCCGCCGTAGAGAATTTTACTCAGTTTATGGTAAATCAGCTCCAGGATAAGGCTGGAGAATGCATTGACGATCCGTAAATCCTCTTTCCCTCTGTCTCCATCTCTCTGGCGGTATTTCTCTGCATTTGATTAATTTGGCCCCTCCTTTTTCTGGTTTGCAGGAGGAATGATTGGAACATGGCGTTTAATTACACAGCGGATGGTTCAGTTGCGAACCTGGAGTTCTTGGCTACTTGTATGGAGAAATATGGTAACTACTATTCTCCTAAGAGATTTCTAATTTGATAGGCATTCCAATTTGAATTTCTAAAGTATGAATGATGTTGTGGTTGATTTGGCAGAAGATGCTCCGAGTCGATTGTGCTCGCAATCGGAGATCGACTTCTACATTGAAACTTTGATCAGCCAATCAAAATCAGGGAACAGCAGTGATCACTTGGCGCTCAACAGAAATTGTAACATAAGCACATGGGTTTCTGGATGCGAGCCAGGCTGGGCTTGTGATCTTAATCCAGACGCTTCGAATACTAATCTGACAAAAGACGAAATACCATCACGAACCACCAAATGCCAGCCTTGTTGTGATGGCTTCTTTTGCCCTCAAGGCCTTACTTGCATGCTTCGTGAGTTCTTTTAGCTATGTCTTTTTGTTTTGTTCACTTGTCTATGGATTTTCATCTAATGTGTATGCGTTTTGTTAATGAAGCATGTCCATTAGGCGCCTATTGTCGAAGCACCACATATGATAATTCAAGCGGCTTGTGTTCACCGTAAGGCTCTATCTCTGATTGTCAAAATCCCTTGTGTAAATCTTGCCTAGTTCTTTTCCTCATGAACTTATTTGATACATTCTTGCAGATATAATTATCAAATACCCGCTGGACGGAACCATACATGTGGTGGGGCGAACATATGGGGAATGATTCAGAATAGTAGAGAGATTTTCTGTCCCGAAGGATCATACTGCCCAACAACCGTAGAGAAAAACAACTGTCATAGCGGGTAATTTCTTCTTTCCCTTAAGAAGTCCTTGTGCTGATCATTTTGTGTGTAAAGTGTTGAATTTTTGCATATGTACATGATCACTAATGGGCAGGTGTGTAGTGTGTACTCGTAATATAACTAATTGAACACCATTAGTATTGTGTGAACTCTAATCACACCAAATGACCGATGATACTAAAATCACAAACACATAGCACTAATGAATTGTGTCTTTCCACATTTTTATTACTAATGCTCTTCTTTGTGAACTTTCAGACATTACTGCAGAGTAGGCTCTACAGATGAAACACGTAAGTCTTTTGTGATGCTGTTGTTGAATGTATACTATTTCTTCAGCTTTCCTTGTTATTGGATTTTTTCCAGTTCATTGAACATTTCTACTTATGAAATTGACAGGTTGCTCAAAGCTGATTACTTGTAAACAAAATAGTGCAACTCAGAATATACATTTATATGGAATCATGCTTATAGTAAGTTACATCTCTTCCTTTGAAATTTAAAGTATGACTCTTGAATCCATGATATGAGATTGATTTGAAATTGGCTTCTAAGATCAACCAAATTCATATTCTTGGACTATTGTCAATTCTAAGTTAATATTTATGATGATCTATTTTGTGCACTCCATCTGTAGGTTTCTTGTTGAACTACAATCTGCTACATTTGAAGTTACCTAACCCACTCAATCTACTCATGCAGGTTGCTTTGATTGCTCTTCTTCTTGTTATTTATAACTGTTCGGATCAAATCCTCAGTATTCGAGAAAGAAGGCGCGCTAAATCTAGGGAGAAAGCTGCAAGAAGCGTGCGAGAAAGTGAGCATGCCCGCAATAGATGGAAAACTGCAACAGATGCAGCTAAGAAGCATGCAAACAGATTGCATTCCAGTTTATCACAGAGAATTTCGAATCGAAATGATGTAGAAGAGATTAGGATGTTAGATGCAGTTGACAGCACACTAGATGATTCATCTCAGTCGTCTCGTGCATTGTCTTTTGAAGTTGAGTCCCATAATGGTAAGAGCTCCAAAAAGAAGACATCAAAGGTAACTGGTGAGACACAAATTTTCAAGAATGTGTATGCGCAAATTGAGAAGGAGAAATACCGTCAACAACAAAATGACAAGGCCTCCAATAACTTTGCTCGAGTAATTTCTATTGCTACTAGCTCACAGATGAAGAAAAGGCCTCCGATTGAAGTTGCTTTCAAAGATCTAACTCTTACATTGAAAGGAAAGAAAAGATGTCTTCTGAAAAGTCTTACTGGAAGGATCATGCCTGGCCGAATTGCTGCAGTCATGGGGCCATCAGGAGCTGGAAAAACAACTTTGCTTACTGCTTTGGCTGGAAAAGCAACTGGATGTAAGAGGAGTGGTTTGATTCTCATAAATGGAGCTGATGTTCCAATCCATTCGTATAGGAAAATCGTCGGATTTGTTCCACAGGATGATATTGTTCATGGAAATCTGACAGTGGAAGAGAATCTCTGGTTCAGTGCACGTTGTAGGTAAGCATTAACATGACATTATCATTTTTGTTATCTTTGTTAAGAAATTTGTTGCTATATTTATACTGATTTCCAACATTTGAAGATTATCAGCGGACTTGAGGAAAACGGATAAAATTCTGATCCTGGAAAGAGTGATAGAGAACCTGGGACTACAGGAAATAAGGGATTCCTTGGTTGGAACGGTGGAGCAACGAGGAATCTCTGGAGGTCAGAGGAAGCGTGTAAATGTTGGTTTAGAGTTGGTGATGGAACCTTCGCTCTTGTTTTTGGATGAACCGACTTCAGGCTTAGATAGTTCGTCTTCTCGCCTACTTCTGCAAGCTCTAAGACAGGAAGCCCATGCAGGAGTCAATATAGTCATGGTAGTTCATCAACCAAGGTAACATTTTGTTTATACAATACAATTCTCTAAATGTAATAATGAATTGTTGTTTCCATACAAAAATAGCATATATATTTGAGCTAACAGTTTACACTTTTTCTGTTTCAGCTACGCATTGTTCAGAATGTTTGATGATTTAGTACTACTAGCAAAAGGCGGTCTCATGTGTTATCAAGGACCAGTAGCCAGAGTGGAGGAATATTTTGAAGGAATTGGGATTAAGGTTCCAGACCGAATTAATCCTCCAGACTACTATATTGACATTTTAGAAGGCATGGTGGAGGCGAGCACCAATTCTTCTTTGAATTATAGACAGCTTCCTACAATATGGATGCTTCAGAATGGCTACCCTGTGCCTGAAGATATGAAATCAAGTGCTGATGGACTTGACGTGTCAGTGCACAATGCAAGTGATTCCTCCCATGAGCAATCTTTTGCTGGTGAACTGTGGGAGGATTTGAACTCTAATGTTCAGATCAGGCACGAGCGTGTATATCATAACTTCCTCCAGTCAAAGGATTTGTCTAATCGAAGAACGCCTAATATTTACTTCCAATACAAGTATTTCCTTGGAAGGTGATTATACATGTTATTAATTTTCTAATGTTGATCTTAAAAATATTCCTTGCAAGACTTCTCTTAAACATGTTTGCTGACTTTTGTTTTCAGGCTAAGCAAGCAGCGTTTACGAGAAGCCAGTTTACAAGCAACTGACTATGTCATACTACTAGTTGCTGGTGCTTGTTTGGGAGCAATCACTACGATTGGTGATACAGATTTCGGGGCCGGTACTTACACATTTACAATCATTGCTATGGGTAAGTTGTAAAGGGCGACAGCTTTCTTGAACTCAATCTCATAGTCATCCTATTATAACATCTTATTAGATTCTGTTTCTGTTTCCAGCTCTTTTATGTCAAGTTGCTTCGTTAAGAACGTTTTCACTAGACAAAATGCAATACTGGAGAGAGAGTGCTTCTGGGATCAGCAGCTTGGCACATTTCCTGGCAAAGGACACAATTGATCACTTCAATACAGTGCTCAAGCCTGTGGTGTATCTTTCAATGTTTTATTTCTTCACTAATCCAAGATCCTCCTTTGCGGATAATTACATTATCCTGCTCTCTCTCGTGTACTGTGTGACGGGAATGGGTTACGCATTTTCCATCTTCTTTAACCCTGGCCCTGCTCAGCTGGTTAGTTCACTTAATTTAAGTAAAATTTTCTTACTCAATTCATGTATGAAATTGTTACATTCAGCTAAAACTACACTGTCTTTTCTGTTTGCAGTTTTCAGTACTTGTTCCTGTTTGTATGACTCTCGTCTCCGGTCAGTCAATTAAGAGAAGTTCTGGACCTGTTTTGAAATTCCTGGCTAAATTGTCCTACCCAAAATGGATTTTGGAAGCATTTGTGATTGCAAACGCCAAAAGGTAGTTAGTTAATTTCTTCAATTTAGCAACTGTTTTAGAAGGATTAATTTTGTAAACAAGTATGCTCAAGCTCAAACTCTCTTGTTCAGGTATTATGGTGTATGGCTGATACAGCGATGTGGTGTGCTTATTGGTGCGGGATTCAGTCTCCATGCTTGGAAGTTATGCATTCTAATTGTCATTCTGTTTGGGGTAATTAGTCGTCTCGTGGCTTTCTCGGGTATGGTTGCCCTCCAGAAGAAATAAGTGCTAATTTCTGCAATTTTGTGAATATGATAAGCTTGGAATTGGATAGATTAACTGAGAGTCTCATAAGAACAATCTCAGCAGATTGTGTATTTGTACATCTGGTTGCCTGCTGAGGAGAAAACCAACACAGCTTACCAGAATACATACAATTCTTTTCTTCTTATGAATTATGATACACTAGCTTGCAGCCGAGTGCCAATTGATTACTATGTATATGACAATGAGCATGTAATTAGTTTATACTATATATAAAAAATACTAGAAAAGATAGTGAAGGTTCGACCCAAAAAAAAGAAAAGATTGTGAAGGTATAGACAGCTCAGTTGTGAATTGTGATGGTTTAAATGTATAATATAGCGTAAATTCATTCATAACTAGTTGACCACATGTACTATGTCGTATAATTTTGAATATTTATGTATGATTTACGCTCTAGAGAAACAAGGTTTTAAAGAGAAAAGGAGGGATGAATAATAAGCGTTGATTTTAATATATTGAATGGACAAAATTAAAAAAAAAGTGATGTAAAAGAGATTATATGGGTGAGAAGCATGTGATTACACCCAAATTGAAAAAACTAGCCTAATTTATGGAATCTGATTTCCATCACTCTCTCTCCATATCTCAAAACCTACGTAACAAAATCAAAACCGCCTCTTACATACACTCCATTAGAGCCATGTGAGAAGAGGTCAAGATTTGCTTGCATAGGGAGATGACGACTCAAATTAAATGCAGGCAGCCTAGATCTACATTCACGAATCGTCATATCCATCACTCCACCCTCTCTCGTTCGAAGCAGCCAGAGCAATCGAAGCAATTGAAGAAATCGACCCACAAATACAGAGAGAAAATTTGATTGAAACGTCTAAAAGTAAGTCAGAATCTCTTGATGTTCTTGATTTTCAAGTTCAAGAAGTGTTGTTCATCCATTCCTGAAATTAGGTTATGGTTTTGTCCCAAATTGATACGATATAAAGCATTAGTTGTTAGATTTTTATTTCTTATGATTTCTGAGTTTGATTTCGAGTTCAAAGAGGTTGTTCGATTGTTTGTTTTTAGTTGGATGGTTGCATGTATGGTATTAAACCCTTTTTCAGGTGAAAGGTCATCATAATTTGTGAAGAATGGATACGGGGGGGGGGGGGGGGGGGGGGTCATTTCGTAGTCAATATATGTTGATGATGATGATGAATATTCAAACAATATATTACGAATATTCGAGATAGTTGAATTGAAAACTAAGAAATTTATACTCTAAAAATTTGAACAAGTGCATGGCAAACCTTGGATATTTGGACTGATTGTTTTGAATACGTGCAAATGACTTTTATAAAAGTTGTTAGGTAATTCATAAAACTTTAATGCGCCTCAATATTGAGTTGAAAAAGTAATCACTTAAACGTGAAATAATACAATTAATGTTTTGAATAAATGTGATATTTTGGGTTGAATATTATACAGGTGGTGTGGATCATATGTTATGAGGTGTCCATATGTTAGTTTTATTATTCCTAACCAATTATCTTGTTATGTAATATTATACAGGTGGTGAGGATCAAGCTGTTGGGAAAGAGCCAGAAAAGTCAAAGATGGTGTTCGACAAGCGTCACATAAAGCCCCCTGTTGATGTTGATGAAGATGTGTTTGATCTTGGTCCAGAAATTAATGACGACTCTGTTACGGTTGAGACGTTTGATTATTCCACTCATAGTTCATAATTGTTCGAAATGTTTGTAATCACAAAGTACTAAATTATGTATATTAAAGCATGTTTTTTTTAATATCACTACACGAGTTCATGAATAAAAACTCACGTTTTTACGAAATAACAATCACACGCCTAGTAATACAATTATATATGAACTGTACGACACAAATAGTTGAAAAATAAATTATGTAATCATGAATAACAAGACAAGCCTAGATGAGTAAGATATCACACATATTTAAATAACAACCTTTTGAAAATCAAAACACGTTTAGTTGAATAACACTAAATGGGATGTTAAACAGCTATATTTGTAAGTACAAATATCGATACAGTTAGGTATGAAAAATATTACGCAACTAGTTGAATAAAACAATAATATATTAAGAATAACACTTCACTTATGTATTTGTATGGAAGAATAATACACGCCAACATGTGAATAATAGTACAATTATATATGAATAACAGGTCGTTCCTTTATGAATAACATTACATATTTTGGTGAACATTTTTATACTCATATATGGATTCGGAAAAAAAATCTCATCTATGAAAATTAATACATTCAGAATCATCTTCATCAATGTCTTGGCCATGACATGTTTCGATTTCTGCATCTGCAATGTGCATGTCATCCTCAAAAACATAATCCTTCCGGCCACTTGCTTCCTCCAAGTGTTTGATTTCACAAAACACGACATTATAAATTTCAAATCACAAGTTTTTGAATAACACTTAATGAGATTATGAATAAACATGCATATCTTAATGAAAACAATCAGTGTGTATAAATATCAAACACAATGATAAATGAATAATACGACACCTATAGGTGAATAACTATTATTGTATATTAATACAACTATATATGAATAATAACACACGAATCGTTCAAAAATACATGATACATATGTGAATAATAAGCAAATAGTGTATGAACAAATATCACACATATATAGAACCCTCATACGTTAAAAATAAATTATATATTCGAATAACATTGCAATAATATTTGAACAATTTAATAGTTTTTTACGAATATTAAGTCAGTTATGTATGAATAATATTCGGCACATAATTTACAAATATTGTACTCGTTCATCATTGTTCGGAACTTCTCTGATCACATAGTAATAAATTATGTAGTTGTATAAGAATTATACAACACACCTCTTAGAAAAATACCTCATGTAATCATGAATAACAATACTATCATATATGAATAAGAGTAATAAACTCTTGAAAATCAAAGCAAGAGAAGTTGAATAACACTGATGTTGAACAACTATATTTGTAAATACGAATATCGATACAGTTAGATATGAAAATTATTACGCAATTAGTTGAATTATACTGTTCTAGTTTATGCGCATTTTTATGAAACTTTTATATAGGAAGTTTAACACATTCACAAATGAAAATCACTATCTGAATCATTGAATAACAATTCAATCACAATTGAAACATGCGAAGAATGATAATTCACAAATGTATGAAAATCAAAACACATATGGATGAATAACAGTTAAGGAAGAGATGAACAACGATACATATACGTATGAATAGTAACACATTTCCGAATGAAAAACACAATAATACTACAAGAATAACACGAAAATTTAAATCTTCTATATATTATGGCCGATTAAACGATGAATTGAGGGTATACGAAGATTAGAATAATCAAGAACTATCTGTATGTGTTGTATTTAAAATCAGAATTTCATGTCTCTATCCATTGTGATACGTTCACTTCAATTCAAAGTAGAAGCACAAACCAAGGTATGAATCTGAACAAAGGTGCAACAATGCAATAGCGTTAATACTGATTTTGTGTCGATGGAAACCACCAGTATTATTGTGATTATGGAGAGTTTTTTTATTTCTGATTTTGTGATTTTTTTTTCACTTATGTAGATGTGGTAACCACTGGATAAGATATGGCAGTTTTCAGCCATAATCTCCTTAATTTTCGGCTAATTGAATTTAATTATTTTTACCATGTATTTATTCTCCTTTTTTTATCAGATCCACCATATACACTCGATTTCTTGTCTTTTAATTTACTCTTATCTTTTCTCTTTTCTCCTCGGTTTGTGTTTCATTTGAGCGTCACACGCACGGACACACCAAATTAAAATTAGAAAAACCGTTAGAAAAATATATAAAACCGGGCCGATCCCGAAACACAAACACAAAAAACTCCTCCTCCCCTCTCCCGGTCTCGCCTTTGTTTTTTCATCTAGCTCTACTGCCTCAAAAGGCTCAAAACCCTATAGAGGTCAAAGTTTTAGCTTAAACCCTTCTCTCCGTGGGAAGATGTCTGTGGAGGAAAATGTCGGAATAACAAGCGCAATTGGAGACCAATTCGAGCACTTTAGAGGTCAGCTATCTGATACGGTGAGTATCAAACAACGAATTCGAAGGGTGGCGATCGACATGGAATCTACCTCCAAGCATTTGCAGTCTTCTCTTCTCTTCCTTCACCAATTCCCTCTTTCAGGTTTACAATTTTGTTCTCACTTTTCTTTTCTGTTTTCCGAATTTTTGTTATCCTTTGTTTGCAAAAATTAGGAGAAAAATGTGACGGATTTTAAGGTAGCAGTGTCCCTTCCAATGGTGGAAGACAAGCTGAGCAGATTGTTTTGAGTTGTCGAATAACTTAGGGAAAACATGGCATCTTGTAAAGAAATAAGTGATAATGTGAACTCCTAGTGAATTGTAATTAGGAAGCATCCAGAGCTACTATTCTTTGATTTTCTGACATTTCTGTGGGTATTCATATTTCTTTGCCTCATTGTATCCTTGCATTAATCAAGTAGCAAGTATGGTTTCATAGTCTACAATCATGCTGTTTCAATTCCTAAAAACGCCTTTGATTGGTATGTCGGTAGGGAAACCATAGCTCTAACTTATCAGATTTTAGTGATATGAGCTCAAGTGGCCAAGGATTTCATAGCTCTAACTTATCAGATTTAGTGATATGAGCTCAAGAGGCCAAGGATTTCATAGCTCTAACTTTTCAGATTTAGTGATATGAGCTCAAGTGGCCAAGGATTGGTGCTGTAATATGAGTTCACTGTAGCAATTTGACGAACGGAATTGTCAATAGTGTATGTTTTAGCATGCCATAGAATTTGGATTCATCATTTCAGAAAAAAGGGAAGACATCAATTCCAGGTTGTACTGCATTATATCTTTCTTTTGCAAGCTCTAGTGTTAACCCAGTTAGTTCCCTCTTTTTGCACTCTCATATGGTTTGCCTATTGAAAGAACTATAATCAAGGGAATCCTTGATCTGCAAAATGTAGTATATGTACACTAGCTCTTGCAGCTTCCAATGAATATTCATTGTTCAGGTGGCATTTTTTTTACCTCTTATGGAACCGATGCTTCTGTAGCTTGGTTAATCAAAGGAGCATTCCTATAATAATTTGATGTGACATTTGTTTTCAAGGAAGCAAGTGAAACTAATTTCTGCTAATCTTTTTTTTTTTGATATATGGAATAGAGGTACTCGAGAAGGCTAAGGTTGATATAGATGTGCTCAAGAAGCTAATCAGCCAACTTGCTGATATTCATCTTGACTGTGCTGGAGAATACTATAGGTAAATCCAAGTTTTTAGTGCTTTCTTTGGCACTCCGTGGATGTGGTTTGATGTTCTTTTTCATTTTCTTTCGTCTGTTGTGGCAGGTATCATTTTGATTGGAAGAATGAAATGCAGATGGTGGTTTCCTTTGTTTGTTTCCTTGGTTGGTTGGAAACAGGAAACCTTCTTAGTCATGCTGAAGTTGAAGAGAAACTTGAATGTATGTTGATCCGGTCATGCAACTCATGCTGGTGAAATGAAACATTTTCACACCATGACATACTCTATATTCTTGATGGATAGTCTTTGCCACAACACATGTCTGGATAGCTGTCCATGGAATACATAGCTAGAGAAAACATGCAAGAACTAAAGTAAGAGCAGAAGAACGGAAGCATATCATAATTGGGGAAACTATATATGTGGAGTCTTAATTTCCTCATACATGACTATGCCAATAATAACACAACCTAAGCAAATTGTTGATTCATTTTTGCAGGAATTCTCATGCTCCAGGCATCGAGCTTCTCTACTGTCACTGGCGCAGTCTCATTGTTGAAGGCATACAAGCAGTTTTCCATGGAGCTCCCTTGTATGCATTTAACAACGGGAATGTGCTAGTGACTGTAGTCGTAGAGAAGTTGGATGCTTGGAATATGAGAACTCCTCAAGTTTTATCAAGTAAATCAAGTTCTTGCTTAGGATGGTGTTAATTTTGAATTTTGACTTAGCCATTTATGAGGAAACTAAGACTTATTATATATATTTATCCCGATTATGATATGTTTCTTGTCTTTCTGCTTCCCATTTTAGTTCGCTCATATTTTTAATATTATAAACTTCTCTGTCTTTCTGCTTCTCTTAAGTTGTGGAACCAGTGGTTTTGTTCCTTTGTCATGCCACATAATACTTTTTTTCCATTTAAATTTCTGTTTTGGATGATTTTCCATATATGGAATACATTCAGGATCAGGTTCTACCCATGTTGTCTTATTTTTAGTATAACCCTTTCAGTGGATGCATCAAATTTTGGTCTTGACATTGAAGATTATCTCACTGGTAGGTGATTCTTAATCATTTGTTTGTCACTTAATAAGGTTGAACCAATGTTAATTTTTTCATGTGGTGCAGGAGTATGCTTCATGTCAAACGAAATGGTATGGATGATATAACTTAATCAATATCTACTCTCTTCATAGAAAAGTTCTGATATTCTTTCTACATTGAATAATGGAATCATGACTTTTTCAATGTTGCATTATGATCAACTTGATAAGTTAAAATCTTTTATGTCATCATGGCACAACTAGTTTGCATGCATTACAATCTTGTACCTTCAAATCCTCCTCCTTGCTTGAACTTGACACCCTTGTTTGAACTTGACAGCCTCGTTATGTGGTGAACCAAGTCACAACAGGAAACTATGATTGCCCTCAGAAGGTCCAGAAGTTTTTGACAGAGCTGTACGATGCCTTCCGCATGCTCAATTTGAGAAATGACTTCTTGCGTAGGAAGTTTGATGGTATTCTTCTTTTACAATTGGGTTCATGAGGCTTTATATAAATGATCTAACATGCATCTATTAATTAAGGCCTTATAAGGATTTCAATTAGCATTTTACCTTCAGTGTGGAAAGTGCACAAAGCCACAAAAATAATAGCTTCTAAGTTCTAACATATCCTTTTATTGCTTTTTGTATGTTGCAGGTATGAAGTATGATCTTAGGAGGGTGACTGAGGTATACTACGATGTCAAAATCCGAGGCTTGTTGAAAATTGATGGTGATAATGAAGATGAAGAGATTCAGAAATGAATTTTAAAAGTTTCCTGCTGAATTTGCACTCGTCTGTCATGAACCTTTCCAAACAAAAAAGAACAGTTCTATGAGCAAACTGAACTAGGCAATCTTTTGTGCAAATCCGGTTGCAGAAAACATATTGTAAACATTATATGAGAAGTAGTTTTAGTACTAGTCTTTTGATATTTTCTAACCGCATACAACTAAGCTTTCATCTCTTTGCAATATGAAGGCTTTGCTAGTGTTACAGACTACAGTACCCCGTATCTTATAGCTTATAAGGTTATGTCTATTACAAATAATTTAGGAAAATCAGCTAGCTAAAAGCTTTTTAACCACCATTAAGAGTGTTTAGAACCTAAGGTATATAGTTATCCAAAATAACTAAGATAAAGACGGAGGAGATGTGAAATACGGTAGAAGGATATAGATGCACAACTTCTTGTGTTGGAAGCAGAGAAGAAATGAGAAGGATAATGGTTTGACAGTTTTACATATAGTATAAAGAACCAAAAAATTCAACCGAGTATCCACATGTTTCTACAACAGCAAAAATAATGTACTCCATTGCATTATTCCTGGTGCCAATAAAATCAGCAATGCTATAATGCAGAGTCTTCTCAAGTGCTAGTAAATTGGAACCGAGGGATGAAATTCCGATCTTGAGCTTTCTGTAAACAGAACTCAAACCTACATATGTATCTTTGTCTATCACATTACAGAATATCCGTTGTCATAAAATGCTCAACAGTTTCTGTACGGATATAGAGTTGACCTGCAATAAGTTATGCCAATACCCAGAAAGAAATTGCATGCTGCAAAACCTGAGGTCAAAGGGCATGTACAAAACAGGAGTGGTTATAAATTTGGCATTCAATCCAAAAGGGTAAAATGAGAAGAAAAATCACAAAACAATTATGACTGCAAACAATATCACCCAAGAATCTAAGAATGATACCTGTGATGTAGAGGTAAACGTGCAGAATTCTTCATTTCCAAACAATGTCCCCTAAGAATCTAAGAGCTGGAACCCCTCTGATCTCCACGTCAATGAGGGGTGCTTCGATTGAATTCAAGCTTGAGAGTTCAGGATCACTTTGAATCATTTCCAAAGCACGCATCTGATCCTGTATGGTACGCAAACCAAACAAAAGTCATGCCTATAGCAGATTGTCTTTACATGGAATCTAGCAATCTAGCATGTCGGAATTGTCAACCACATTTAAGACTGAATGACAACCTTATCGTCTAAATCTAATACGTAGAGATTTCAAGAAGAATCTCAAGCATGTTATGTTTTTATGGTTTGAACTGTATCCAAATTTTGGAATAGATTACCTTCCTTTTCATTGCACAGAATTTGCAGTCTGAAGAGGATGGAGGCAGGAGTTGATTTACAATAAGCCTCTTGACAGGTACGTGTTCCTTCTTCAAAGAAGCACAGAGTCTCGATGACTCATTAATAGCCATTACCTAAACAGAAAGAGACTTGGATTATAAAAATATGTATGCTAATGACCTCCGAAAAATAAAGAATATGCATATCAGGAGTTGAGATTGTATTCGATACCATTACAATCAGAAGGTCTACCACTTCCTACCTATTAAAAAAAATCAGCAATTATTACCGTTGGGATTGTAACAATGACAAACTCTGTAGCTGTTGTATCACGGAAAAGCTCTCGTACTTTCACCATTCTTTCCCTTAACTTCTCCAGTTTATCCGACTAAATTAAAAGCAACAGTGATGTTATTGATTTTATTATAACTGAGAGAATAAAAGTGGGGGTTCATCAAGGTGTCAGCCTTACAGCGTCCTGTTTAGTTTCCTCTTGACCGAAAACATTTTTAATGGCTGAAGTTGCAGAAGTGATTTTCTGTCTAAGCTGCACGTATAGAGTAAAAAAAATGCTATAATAAGATACAAAATCTTGAAATAGTAGACAACTATCATTAGTAAAGCAAATGGTAAATTGGTAATACACGATATTCAAAAAAGCAGAATCAATTGCTGGATGAGAGTTTTCAAGCTCACTAATAATGCGGGTAAATATTATAAGATATCTATTTCCAGAATATAACAACAAAGACCTAGCCAAATTTCAACCTCTACTCAAGTAAGCGTCAAGAGAAATTTGCTCACTATAAACATTTTGGATCACTAAGCTGCTTCAAAATATGAGGACTAAAAGTAAAAAAGGGAAGCATTTAATCAAACATAATAGGGTGCTCATTGACAATTAAAATGTCCGAAACATTGATCTGGCACTCACTTTCAGTATTTTCCCGATAGAAGCATCAAGGAAATCTGGCAAAGACAGCAGCCGTAATGTGTGGCCCTGTTAAGGCCATGTAAAATGATTTTAAGATAAAATAGAGAGATGGTAGTAAATGGAAATTCTTGTCGCTCCAATAACTTTACTCACCGTCGGTGCAGTATCAAAGACTATTCGAGTAAACATACTATATTCTTGTGAATCAAGAAATTGCATGACCTGCCAGAAGTTAATCATTAAGTATCAGCACTTCAAAAATCAAAGAAAAAAGTATGTGCAATTACATGAGTATCATCAGCTCTGACTTTTACTAACCTTGGAAATTGCAATAGCCTCATCCAAGCCAGGGGGTGGGCTGTCCAAAAGCTCTCCAAGCTTCAATTCTCCTAGCTGTGATGACGAAGAGAAAGACAACAACAGAAAGAATCCATAAAGCATGTCAGTTCTATGAAAGAAAAAGGAAAATTTGATCATATCGTATTGTGATCATGTTCTCAATCCATTGAGACATAATAAACGAGCAAAGATTCTCAGAACAAGCTCTACCCATTTCAGACCCTCTGAGCCTTGCAGAAGAGAAAATTAAACTATGTCTATCATCGGTGAATTATAGGAAACAAGTCTCATTAAAAAGGTTTAAACTCTAACCACAACCATATTCAAAGCCCAGATATAACCTTGCATCGCTAGTGATGGAGAAATTATATTGCTTTTAATTAGATAATAAGATGGTCAAATACTTGTCAAGGTAACTTAATATAGGATCCGTTCTACTAACTTCTATAACTATTAGCATGATCAGGTGACAACGAAAAAATTTAAACAAGGCCAACAATTTACCTGGTCTGCAACCATACCAAGGCCCATGCTATCCATAAAATCCTTCACTCCCGTTCCCCCATTTTGTTTACCTGCACTGCGAAATTCTTCCCTAGCCTTCTCCGGATTTATCTGTTGTATTCAACCAATTAAACTTGCTGAGTATGAAAAACACAGCAAGAATGCTCATTTGTTAACAAATTAAACAATCTATCTTTTGCATGCAAGAGCCAAAACACCTTCAGTAGGCACTCTCATCCATACCTCAAGAGCAAATAATGGAGAATCAGGTCCTTCAACTGGAACTAACATTCCACCAGTCAAATCCTGAAAATGGAAAAATACATTTAAAATTTTGCACTCACACAAAAAATGTGTTCAGAACTGTTCTCGAAGTATCAGAAAACGGCGGAAGTGACCTGTGCAAAAGAATCACTCAGAGAATGTGCAGGATCAGTGGAAACCACCAGAGTAGGATGGCCGCTATTTGCAAATTTCACCGCTAATGATGCAGCACAACTTGTCTTCCCAACACCTCCCTTCCCTCCTAACATGTAATACTTTCTCTTTGTGCCAGCAACCATTTCATCAAAACCAGCAGACGCTTCAGCAGCAGCAGCAACTGCTCGCACTGACAAACGCCCCAAATTCATTAATTACAATGAAATTCAGGTTGAAATCGAACAAAAGAACTAATTTCAGCTTCCATAATCATCCAAATAGCAACCAGATTGCGAGAATTTCTCATTATTCCTTCTAAACTATGGACCAACCGATTGATAGTGCGTCTACGGTATAACTCACTCGTAGCAAAAAAGTAAGCACAAATTTTCATCTTTATAGTTGAATTGCTACCTTTAGAGTTCATCCATCAAAATAACCGAATTCGGTAATCATCAAGACACAATAATCATATACCTTAAAAACGAAAAGAAAAGGAAATGACGTGAAGTTATTAAACCTTGAAAGATTTGTCTGAAAGATCTTTTAGAGGAGGAAATCGTGGGGAAGCTCTTGATGAGAGAGAAAGAAGTCGGAGAGTAACAACGCGACGACTGCACAACCGCCATGGATGAGATTGGTAGAAAGCTGCGCAGAGATGCCGAGGGAGAAGAAGACGATACCAAACGAAGAGTACTCATTTTTCTGCCTGTCTAACGAATTCTGTAGAAGTAAGATTGAAGTCTTGGGGGTTCTTTGAGCTCGAATGAATAGAGAGATTGTTTTAGCGGATAGGCAAACAAAGTGCATTGGGGAACAAGAAACTGAACCGGGCTCTTTGGTGGATAGGCAAAGAGAGCTCCGACCCGGTGACTAATTGAGTTCTTTGGTGGAGTGTGCAATTGTGCATAATAAATGATTTCAGACTTTCTACCAAAAAAAATAAATGATTTCAGACTATCTATGCAGTATGCACACAAGTATAACTACTGTATAAAAGTAAATCTGATCATCAGAATAATGAGATTATGCATAGGTTGTCTGAAGTATGCAATCGAGAAGCAAACTAAAAGCAAATCAATTGGTCAAAGTTTTCATTATTCTAGCATTTGATACAATTATAAAGAAATTATCTATGTGCAATTTTCAATAACAAAACTCCTCTTTTCTTTGGTCGATTGGTGCTCGATTGGTGCAATTTTCAATAACAAAACCCCTCGACAATAAGCCATTAGTAACTTTAAAATGAAAAACATATCTTATTAAAATTATAGGGTCAAGAACTCAAGATGACAATATTTTCTGTAACAGAGGCAGTATGAAATAATCGCCTTAAATTTCTTTAGCAAGCTCCAAAAGCAACAAAATTTCATTGTCAAATGAAAACTTAAATTCCAGCATTCAACCTCAAAATCTTAAAGACGTATTTACAACATCATCCTACTGACAACCAGATTAAAAACCAGAAACTGGCTACACTCTTAATCCATAAAACCAGTAAAAAATACAATGTGCAACATTTCATTCTAATTTGTCATATAACCAGTTCAAATTTTCTTTCCTGCCAAATCCTCCAGGGTAAGATTAAGGGTATCTAAAGAACCCTTCTTCACCTCCTCCCCACGAGCAGCAAGAAGTTCTTCGATACTCCCCGGCTGTCCAAACCAACCGAGCCGGTCTGCAATTAAATGAAGGTTGTTGCAGCCACCACAACGTACCACCACCACGCCTTTCTCATAAGATTCACGGCATACAGTCTTCATTGATCTTGTTTCACAAACCTTACAAGTATAGATCATGGCAAGGTCGTGTCTTGATGAAACCTTCAGGTCAGAAGTACCGGTGCATTTTACAGCACTATAGGAATCTAGTTCTGGTTCTGCAAGTGCTCCGCCTGTGGGATTGTTGGACTGTGAGCTAGAATCTTTGTCCTTTGGAATTTTATTGTTTTCAGGGTTGGTAGGTTCATGCTGTGTCTGAATTCTTCTTCTTAGGTATTCATGTATGTTGAAAGGAGCAACATTTGATGAAGATAAGAAAGAAGGCTCTGCAGATATAACTCAATGGATGAAATGAGTACATAAGGTTTTTTAAGAAAAAGAACGAAAGACAAAAATGGACCAAAGAAACTACAGCAAAGTATCCTTAGCAGAACTAAGTCATAGGTTCAGCAAACTTGAATAGCTTTTGAAGCTACTCCTATCATAATTCGTATTCATTCAATTTTATAAGCAAAGTAGGATCAATATCACAAATATATAAATGTTGTTATGCTTATTTATTTCACAAGGGCAGATTGCATTGTGGTGTAGGCCTTGCTATAGTTGCTTAATAAATAGCAATCTTAGGAAAAAAGCATACTTTTTTGCATTGAAATATGTGAATTGTAGTTATATTCTTGCTTTGAAAAATGTGAAAAGTATCTTTTCTTCCAAAAATTACTTTTTATTAAGCAAACTATAGCAAGGCCGTAAAATGACTCAGTCAGGCATAAGCATTGCTTTATTTTAAATTTTTAACGAAATTTTGACAGATTTAACAGCAAAATATGCCTGTCAAAGAAGAAGAAAAGGCAATTAAGTATACAATAATTGATCAAGTTACTGAAGCATCATCAATGAGATGACAAAGGATAGGAGAAGGGAATGCCAAAATAGATATGTTTACAGTAGAGGCTCAAGAAGACTCGAAAGATTGCAAAGGGTGAATGTGAAGAGCAGATTAGTATTACCACATGCAAAACCCACACCCTTTTACACTTTACCAAGAAAAAGTTACACAACCACAAGTTTGGTCTTTGGTAGACAGTTGCCTTCCACCTTTCTAAGTTAGTAGCTAGGAACTAATAGCTAAAGTATTAGCTCAGAAAGGTGGTAATAATCAGATATTAACTAACTCCGCCTTCTTAGTTTTCACACACCACTTCCATGGACATTAGTCACATTGCTGCCATATACTTCACAAAACACTGTTCTAGTCTAGCAATGGACACTTGCCAACCCTCTTCCTCCCGAATGCCTTTTCTGTTATGCTCTCCATCTCCAAATATCAATTTATGTTTGAAATCAACCCAAAGTGAGGGTTTATAACTCTTAAAAACCACATCCTAACCCAATGGTGGCAGACCTATTAGTGGCAAGGGGTATCACTGGCAATGGTGGATGATGACAAATATTTTGTGGTAGAGGGCTATTCTAATATTAGGCCAATCAAGAAAAAAACTATTTCCTCTAAACCCAATTTCTGGAGCATCATGCTTTCCTATACCAGATATTGTGAGAGATAATTGCTACCCTGATTGGCCGCAAACGCTACTTCTTGTTGTAAGTTGTAATTACACTGCTGGGAAAAAACAATTCAACGTCACCTAAATGGTTCCTCTCTGTTTCCCTAAGCAATTGTGCAGGAGGTTCAGTATTCATCCCTTCTTCCCAGAGTCAGGAACAAAGTGAGACAATACGATAATCTAAGGAATCTACTCAGTTACCTTCTTCTATAGATAAACAGCACTGTTGGTGAATTCTAATTTTAAGAAGACTATATTTACACTTGTATCAAACTGGTTGCAGCAGACATTTTCATTCTCCAAATTCTTGCTTTAATTTCATTTTTAAATAGCAAAACAAGAAACTAACAATCGCCCCCGAAGCTAAAAAGGTTACATATTGAATCGAACACTAATATGAGAAAGTGTAGATGATAGCTCATAGAGTTTTCAATTGAAGTTTGGTGATAGGATAAGGGTTACCTCGTAAGATAGGAGAAGGTTGGCCCCTCTTAGAAGCTAAGAAAGGAAGTATTCGACTTTGTAACCATCTGGCCGCCATTGGAGCAATTTCTCCAAGCGAAGGAAGCAAATAGCAAGTACAACAAGGAGATTGATAATGTCAGATAGTGTAATATGGAGTTTAATAGGAGAAAAGAAAGTGAAAACGAACTTGTCTTGACCAGAAAGAAAGGGCTCCTCAGTGGATGGGGCTCTCCCTTGCCCTAATTCATGTAGTTCAACTACAGAAGCTATAAAACGACGCCGTATGATTCCCAAGGTGAAGAACGACCGACTTTTATTGGTAGCAGCTTGCCACAAATTTCTTCATGTAATGTGATTTTTTTTTCCCGTAAATCAAATTGTAAACCGGTTTTCTTATAAGTTAACCCAAATTGTCCTTCCATGTTGGTTGAAAGCTCTTCACAGTTCGTTCAAAGTTCAAACAAGTTTTTATCAAAAAATAAAAAAGGTTCAAACATGTTAAATCGTACTAATTCTCATTACATATCCTCAATCTAAACATGTTAATAATATCAAGAGAATTCGGCAGATTTGTATTTTTTTTGGGAGGCTCGACAAACATGTGAGAAAATGTAGAATGTATATAACACAATTCTAAATTTCAATGGCAAATATGTCTAAAATTAAATTTAAATTGCTTAAATATGTTTGTGCTACCTGAAACTGAGTCGTCTTTCAAGCAGAAACACCAAATCACATCCTACTAATTGAATCAAAAGTCACCCAATACAGAATGCCAAAAATGCAGCAGCTTGACAAAGGGACCAAGACAGCTTTTTGCCTTTTCTTTTATCAAAAATAATGGTCTATGAACTGTGGTTTATACTGATGAGGAATTAATCGAAAATACACACTAAACAGGCCAATCGGCTAAGAGATCCCCTAAGCTTCGCATTTATGACAAATGAAATGAGATGTTAAGAACACACGTCTACAAACTAGTCTTCCAACTTTTACAAGATTCTACAGAGGCCCCACTTTTAGGCCACAATTCCTACCCTTTAATCGCACATGATACAAGTTCATACATCAGCAACGTGATCTGTAACATGCCCAGTTCTTCGTCTGTGGCGACTGAATTCTGAAAGATACCTGAAAGCAAGGCCACATCCTTCAAACTCACATTGGTAAGGCCGAGTACCCATATGAGTCTGCATGTGCTCTGTTCTGGCTGACTCTGAGTCAAAACCCATTTTGCAGCCATTAAATGTACACTCAAAAGACTGTTCTTTTTCATGAACACTCCTGTGATTCACAAGTTTACTATGGGAGCTAAATTTCTTACCACATCTTTCATGAGAGCATCTGTAAGTTCCATTTGGGGTCTTCTTTCCAGATGCCGGAATTTCAGACGCTTTCTTCTTCTTAGAGGGCGGTTCTTCAGTTGCTTTAGCAGTTTCTTCCTTTCTGATTCTCGGCCTTAGTCCTTCACAGGGACTCTTAACAAAACCGTCATGGTTCAGATTATAGTCAAGTAGCATCAGCTCTCTATTCCCTCTTTTTTGATTTCTCGAGGTTGTTTTAGTGCTTATTTTCTCAGATTGTCTATTGACCAAGCAAGCAGAAGCAAGGATTCCAAGATGCACGCTATCGGTTTCATGATCCTCTTTAGAACATTCTGGAGCATTTGCTAAATTACTGTGAGAGGAAAGATCCTTGTTGTGTCTGTCATTTTCATGGGTGATTTCTCCAGCTTTGCAATCCGAAACCTCAATGTCCATGGGAGCTGTGTCAGGACATAAATCACTAGTAGTCTCAGCAACACAAGAAATTGTATGTTCAGGATCATCTGAAATATTATTCTTTGCAATAACTTCTTCATTTGTGCCACTATCAAGTCCCTCAAACGTTTTGTCGGGTTTTATCATATTTATGACTTCATCTCTACAGTTATTTCCACTTCCCATGTTTTTCCAAGATTCAGGGCTGATAACGGCAGAAAAACAAGAATTCTCTGCATCTGACACTTCACTAATTTCACTAGTTTGTGCAGTACCCTCAACTTCCACTTTTGAATCTTTTGATTCCTTTCGCGTACACTTCGTGATTTGTGAGGAGTAGAAACCAACAGGTGTTTCAACAGAAGATTGCTGATACTCATGCTCAGTCAGGATGCAACTCTCAACAGATGCAGGAACTGAAAATAAAGAGTCTGTACCTCGATTATTCAAAGAATCTTGAGGTTGCTTGCTGAGGGAATCCACAGTACTCCTTACTCCAGCTTCACCAGATTTAGATCTATATCTTCTTCTGGTATAATGGAAACATACATTTAATTTCCTCTGTGTGCAATTATCAGGATTCCTCGTTGGAATATTCTCTCTTTTGGTATCATCAAGACCAGATGATTTAAGATTCTCCTCCTTTTCTTGAACAGCTTCGTCCTTTTCATAAATGATACCACCTGATTTGGCATGTTCTTGACACATGGATTTCCTTTTTCTCCTATTTTTCCTACATGACCACGTAACTTTTGACATATCCGGCACTGGCATAGGAGTTGTATCAGAAAAGAGGCCACACAGCTTTAACTTATGATCCATGGGCTTTGCTGCAGATTTATTCCTGACCTTGACAAAATGCTTTAAGTTGATACCCAGATTTGAGGTCCAGTCTTCAACAGGCCCGTCATCGATTGAAAGATTGATCAAGCTCAAATCTTGAGTTGAAGCTAAGTCCAGAGTGAGCTCTCTAAATCCAAAACTAGAACCCATTTCCTCAGCAATCACTAATGCAGTTGGCTTTATCTTTTGAAAATCTACGAAAATAAAGAAAAATTACTCAAGGAAGCAATCACAAAGAGAAGAGATGAAAATTAATGCACGCAAGCATATGTACAGCATACAGGGTGGACAGAATAAAAAGACAGGTTTGGGAAGAATGACAATTCTTATTACTTTATTAGTGGTGTGCAGTTGTATAATTTTCAAGTATATATTGATCAAGGTTTCTATTGAATTCTCAGTCATCTCATTCATTACATAGGTAAATATTATCTACAAAAAGGAATGGATTTATCCAGCTTCCCATAAAAGTATGAGAAAAGCCTAACGCACCTGAATGACAAATCACAAGAATGTTAGCTCCGCCTTTGGGTCGCAAGAGCTCCTCAGCTTGTACAGCATGCTCTAGGCAGAATATCCTTGGTCGCAGAAACCCACAAGAAGAGTTCCATCCCTCATCAAACTCAACTGCCCTAGCTGTAGTCAAATTGAAGAAGTTTAGCAGCACTAAACTTTACTAAAACCTATTTGCATCAATGTTCAAATGAGTTTCACTAGAGCTACTTCATGCACCATAGTACTTTAGCATGAAACATCAATATGAACAAATTCCACTGAATCAATTTTCTTCAAATAATACGAGCCTTTGTAAATACAACACAAGGATGACTATGAATTTCAAAATGTAGACAATATCATAATGTTACAAAAAAGAATATATGATAGTCCTAAAGGTAAACATGTTTATACAAGAAGCTATAAATATTACTACTATATAATTTCGTAGTGCAGCTTGAGTACTTGACCACAAAAGGCAATCCTGGAGATGCCCGTGGGTCTACCAAATATATAAAACTTCAGCTAGACTAGAAAGAGATCTATAGAAATAAAATAACCATCAGTTACAGAGGATGCACCCTTCTATCAGTTGCAGTTAAAATATAGTTGGGCAGTAACAAAGTTGCACAATAATGTCAAACCTGAAATCGAGTCATCAGAAATATTCGCAGGCTTTGGTTTCCTACTCTGTGAAGCTTCATTTTCTTCCTGAACAGAAATCCAATTAGCCGGAAGAATTTCCCTCGATGCCTTACTTGATGGTTGGACAACGCACATATATGGAAATCCAAGAATTCCACAAGCCACACATGGCAGCGCTCCTGAGCTAATTTCATAATCACCAGAAAGATCAATAATGTCCAAATCATCCATCATCTGCATATGCAACGTTATTTGATCATACAAATTAATCTGTTCATTATCGTCCTTCAAACATATAGCAGGCCTGTTATTTCCATATCTGGTTGTATCAGCAGAACTTTCAGTTTGTGATATAGACTCTCCACCGAACGGTATCAAGGAGTTAGAGTTCCATAACACTGCTCGGAAAGAAGAATCTTTCTTCAGAAGATCATTCACTAGTTTATCAGACTCTAGCACGTCCTCAATGAATGCCCTTTTAACCAAAATCTCACGTGCTTCTTTTTGACGATTCTTTAAACGAGAACTCCGTATTCCTGGAAGTAAAGATATAGGTATCCTGGTACAAAGGCAACATACATCAGACACAAGCTGAGAAGTCCTCGATCATTTTTAGAGAGGAGGTATGTGCAAAGGCAACAACATATAGGTATCCTGGTACAAAGGTTCTCTTTGTTATTTATACCCACCGCATTTTTTGATGATTAATGTTTCAAAGAATATATTGCCTTCATCAAATCAGCAAAGTCTAAACTTCTATATAGACATAGAATTATAGAAAATGTGGCAAAAGTTCTAAGCTTAACAGTTAACACTATACAGTAATATCAACTAACAGCACTATAAGACAGCCCAAGACCAAAAATACGTAGAAGCTTAGATCCTTGTTCAAAAATACCATAATCCTGTAGAGTGACATTGATCAATGTGTCAAGAGCTTTGACTTTTCATAATGTAATAGCACAGTTTGCACATTTTTTAAAAATATTAAGAGAGCAAATTCAGAAAAGACAACCACACGGCTAAATTGAGAGGTCTAACCTCGAAACAAAGGACATAGTCAGATGATATAGTAGCTGCTGATGGGAAAGCATTGGAAGATGATCCATAATGGTTCTACGGACTGCAGCTTCTTTTGCTACATTAAGCCATTCTGGTGTTGCAAAGTTGGCAGCTTCCCCACAATTGAATCCTAGATGCAAAAACCCATTAAATCAAGCAAGATCACAAGTAAAAAGGCATAACAGATGTTAACAGTGGATCATTATGATTCCAGATGCAAGAGAAACACAAAGAAAAAGTGACAGATAGTAAAGATAAGACTTGAAAAAGCAGAAAACACCAAGAAAATAGTAGAGGTAAGAACCACTTCACAGAAGAATAAGAAGAAATAAGCTCATAATGTTGGAAACATAGCCACTATTGTCATTTCCGTTCAGTATCTTCATTATATTCAACTTCAGAAGGCAATGTAAAAAGTATTTCCAATGTCTAGATACAGGAAAAGAATGTCAATGTGACTTTTATTTTTGTGGTGTATATCAATGTGACCCTTGTCAAAGATAAATGTGATGTCAAGAAAGAACTAGCGATTCGAATTCTCATAAAAACAGTTTTAAAAAATGTTCACAGATTTATTATTTTATATTGATATAAGTAATATAAAAGCAATTACTGTAAACAAGCCATGTGTGAACTAAGCATTAAAATTCCAATAAACTCTTAACGAAGACTGCTTGAAGAGTGGAGAAACCTACATGGCACTCTATGTAAGTTTTAGCCAGAAAATGCACAACTATTCACTACTAATGTTTAAGTGCCATACAGAGTATACACATCAAGTTCACTGGAGAGTGGAGAGGACCGAAACCCGTTGTAAATGATAGCCTAACTATGTAGGGTTTTTTCTTTCTACTGGACCGAAACCCGTTGTAAATGATAGCCAATTATAAAAATAACTATGTAGGTTTTTTTTCTTTCTACTTCCTTTAAGAGGATAGAAACCCATTGCAAACGATGTATTTCCCGGCACAATAGGCAACTATAGCAAAAAAGCATGAAAGACAACTCATCAGCAGAAGCCAAAGGAACTTACTGTGGAAGATTTGTAGAGCGAAAGTACTGTACATATAACATACATATGGTTTTATTTGGAGGGATGGGGAAAAAATTCCTTATTCAGTGCTTTGTACAAATAAAGGGAAAATTATTCCCTTCCATAAATGGATTTTGTTTAGGGCCTGATTGGTACTGCATTAATAAAACTACGGAAAATTCTAAACAAAGAAGTTTTAAGGGAGCAATAAGTGGAAAAAAAACTTGTATGGTAAGGGAAATAAGACGAAGGCAGCTGGACACTCAAGAGAAACGATGGCAATGGTGATGAAGATGGCAACAAGTGCATGTAGTCCTCATTGGCTGGTGATTGTAAGTATGGCAATGTACATTGATAGGAGCTGGTGATAAACTACGTTGCAAGGAAAAGGATACAAACATGGGGGAACACTGCCCTATAAGTTGTCATGGTAGTGGCAATAATGACAATAGTAAAAAGAGAAGATAGCATTGTAGTAACTAATGGGGATGGAGATATATAACCGAGGAAAAAATAAACCCACCTCTTCGGTAGGGGAACAGCTTTGAAAACAAATTTTATCAAGTTTGGGGAGAAAATTTAGCTAGTTTGGTACATGTTGGTAGGGAAGGAACATTTTCCCCAAAAATATACAAGGAAACTAATGTTGAACCAACTTAGAGAATACCAGTAGACACATCTTTCCCTATAACGTAAATGCACATTATGGCAAATTATATAAGAGGTCGTACGTAATGCTGTCTATCCCCATATATACGCATTAATCTCACATCTTTTGCTCTTAATAAGATTTCTTTTATGATTTCAAAACTCATTTATAGATACATGAATAATGAATTATAAGATATCATAAAAATAGAATGTAGAGTTCCTACTCCAAGATGTTTCATGTGCACATGAAATTTAGAAAATGACCACACAGGAAGTGTGTCAATAAATACGTGTCAAATGAAAGCACAACTTCTTTCTCCGAGGCACCTAAACGCATAGGGCCTTCACTCCAAAAGTAAAAAATGAATAAATAATTAATGAGACATAAATTTCAGTCCTGCTAGATGAATTTTGAGCAGATGTAACAAATGAAAAGTACAATTCAAATCTATATTTGATGCGAAGATCTGTTTCTAAAAAAATCTATTTCAAAAAGTCTGTAACAGAGTAATAAGAGTTTCCAATGTCCTGGAAATTGCATAGATTGTACAAGCATAGAAAAATAACGTCACTAGCAATTACCATGACTGAACCCGATATGGTAAGCCCTTGGAAAGGTCACCACAAATTCTCCAGGATTTTGTACTAACCTATCAAAAATATCAACAGACACATTAGTATAAGTTTATAAAATAACAATAACAGGACAAACTTAATGACATCTTTGATTAATTATTAGAAGCAAAATAGAGTAGAAACATGGCATAACTATCATACCTGCAACAGGGAATGCCCCTTCTGGTGACTATTTCAGGTGATACTATAGTAGTCTTTTCACCCAGGATTGCAAGTGCAGCTACAATAAAGATAAATGAAAAGTGATGAGATCACATGGGTGTACCAATTACCCAGTTTTGCTCACAAAATTATGCAATTTAACAAAAATTGCTACTGTCAATGTTATGCTTACCAAGGGTATCTTTATTATCTACATAAGTCTCATTCTGAATAACTTGCTCAAAAGCAAATGCATATTCTCCAGGGACTGCATACCAAGTCTTTGGGGAACCAATATGAAGGTAGTTCAAACTGTGAAGCTCATGATCTTCCACGTGCCATGCAAACCAACTGTACAGCATGCCAATGTAAATCATGGGAGATGTGACACCAGGAATATCATCCAGCATGAATCTTGTGAGCGAGCCAGCAGAGCGCGAAATTACTTGCAGATTCCAAGAACTGTTAGAAAGTTTATAGCCAGATGTACCTTCTCTCCCATGATTATGAGGTTCAACCTTGTGCTCATCTTCTGATCTCACGCATTTATTTTGCGTTAATACCCTCCTCCCTCGTGATTTATGGGTATGAATGCGCCGAACTGGCCCAATAGGTGCTGAAAAAGCTGAACCCGGCACATCATTTGCGTACTCAACATATATAGGCTTCTCAGACGCTGCCTTCCAGAACAAGGTCTCTACAACTAAAGGGGAAACATCTTCAACCTTACCTAACACCTCTCGACTAAACGCCTTTGCCTTGGCTTCAAACTGATCTAAAGTATAGACCTCCCCACTTTGCCACACCTGCTTCTTGGCAGAAGGTTGTGTTACACTCCCCATGCCCCTAGTCTTCTTTGTACAGAATCCGACTTCCTGCTGCCTAGTGGTAAATACCGCCCTAACCCCCTCACCATTCTCCCTTCCAGCAGATTTTGAAAGATTACCATTATTACTCCCCCGGAAATTCACTAGCTCAGGGCGTTTCAATAGCGACTTATTCAAGTTGTCGAAAACAAACTTCTTGGACGGCTTGGGAATCGGGGGAATTATCTTGCAAATCCCGAAAGCACTCGCTTCTTTCTCAATTTTCGAAATGTACGCGATGGGGTCGGCGAATTCCGTCTCAGTGGGGTAAAATCGAGGCGCCATTGGCATCCTCTCCAGCCATTCCGGCACCGCAACAGCACTCACCATCGCGAAAGCAAATCGGCCAGTCAATCAAACCCGCGCATCTCAACTAATTAACCGAATTTCCAAAGCAATTTGCAAATTTCGCTCTGCTTAAACCCTAATTCCGCTAACTAATTTCGAAATCAGCGGTTCCAATCACAAGAATCTCAAATGCAAGAACGACAAGAAGGTATACGAGAAGAGTAGAAAAACCTGCCACAACTCCCGCGGTGAGCAGTGAAGGGAGAGAGAGAAACGGGAATCCTTTCCAAAGCACCAGCCTACAAAATCAGACAGAAAGGATGATGGGGAGTTGAGTTGTGGCCTTGTGGGAGGATGAGAAGTGAAGTTTGTCTAGGTTAGGATTTTAACATATGCGGTGCATCATAGGCATAACTAGGAGGAAAAGACTAAAGTGCGCGGCTTACCTAAGAACTAGGCAAAATGGCAAATGATAAGAAAAGATTTGATATTATATTGATTTCCCGGGGGCGCATGTTAGACACTACTATGCAAATACAGTTGGATTAGCCTCGGCTAAAAAAGGAAGTATGGAGAGTGTAAAAAGACATATTTTTTTAATAGTACTTTGTTTTGTCCACAGAAAGAAGTGTACTTTATTATATCACATCGTACTATGAAAGTTCATAATTTCAGGCTGAACTCATTCCTCCACGAAACAGCGATGCAAATCCGTTAAACCGACACTCAAGTCTACCTAATACGTTATACGATTTTTCAAAATTAATCTTCTAAAAATGACAATTATATAAAAATTTGTACTTGTTTTAGATTAATTAATTTTTTTTAAAAAAAATCAATAGGATTTTAGTTTTTTTCATTAATATGTTTAACTTATACCCTAGAAGAATAGTACATTATAAAACAGAAAAATTATTTTTTTTACCTCCTCTATTGTTCATTATTCACAAAACAACGATGAATTTATCCACTTTCTATTGTTCATTATCTTCAACCTACTCTTGTAACTCCTCCTTCAACCTCCACGTCCTCACTTCTTCTCCTTCTCTTTTCCTTTGGTTCCTTGATCTGGCGAACCTAGCGAGCCTTCACCGTCTCCCAACGGAGCCTCCCAATACTCTTACAAGCCTTCGTCGTCTCCTCCTGTAGCCCCTCACCTTTGCGGCGGCGATACATCAAATAGCCGCCGCGACGTAGCGGTTGCTGGCACCTTTGATTTGTCTTCACTTTGTTACTGCTTCGATTTGTATCCACTTTTAGTGTTTGAAAAGTTCAATTGAATCCAATCGGATACAAACACGGATTAAAAAAAAAGCAATATAAAAAAAGTTGTGCACGTTTTCATTATTCTTTTCATTCAATAAGATTGTGATCTTTGATATAATTAGGCTTGATTTGTATAGTTGTACAATGTACTCCATTTCCACTTTCTCTTCGTTATCTACTTTCCTTTTCACTTTTTAAACAATGAAAATTGGTAGAACTTGTAAATTGGATGTACATGTACAAAGATGGGAGCATATTTGTTGAATTTGGGGTAAAATGGTAGAATTTAAGATAAAAAAAATCCTAATTTTCATTCCCAAATATAAGGCAAACACTAGTAATCAAGAATGACATTCCATCCCATGCCTATTCAACCCGATACTTTGTCCCATTTCCATACCCGAATTTATACCAAACGGGCCCTAATATCATTGGGTTTGGATCGGATGGAAACATAATAATTTAACCATTTTTTTTAACTTAGTATAGCATAGGTTAAGAATCTCATTTTAGAAACTATTATATTACTCTAGAAATAATTATAGATAAATTCTATACAAAAGACTAAAATAAAATATGATTTTTCTAATTTAATGTGCAAATGGCACATGTTGTTAATACGTCCAAGTTTGGTAAACAAAATTAATTTAATTAATTAAATCATATCTAAAACTGACTATCCCAGTTTATTCCCCATGGGATAACAGTTTGAACACAGTTTCAGTGCTTGTTTGGTTAACACTTCAAATCACATGAATTAGAAAATCATGGGAAGTAAGATTAAATAAATGTGTTTGGTTAAAAAATTATGACAAAAAATCACATGATTTTAAAATCCTGAAAATTTGAACTTTCTGTGTTTTGTAGGAAGTTGACTTACTTAGTTCCCTTTGGTAAGTTCCAATTCCCCCATTTTTCATATAAAATCATTAATTCTTTTATTTTAAATTCTAAAGCTTACAATTCAACCAAACACATTTTCTCAAATCTATAGAATTTCAAATCATAGGAATTTAATTGTTGGGAAATAACTTCCTAGAAATTGCACTTCCTACATTCAACCAAACAAAAGGAAGAGCATTCAGAGGGAGCATTCAGAGGAGGAGCATTCAGAGGAGCATTCAGAGGGAGCCAAGTATGGCAGTTCAAATTGGGAAACTGAAGAACGTGACATTTTTCTAAGATCTACAGACACAATCCACAAACACATACAAAAAGATCTCATGTGAAGGTCTAAACGGATGCTGAATCTGCAAAAAGCAGAAACTTGTAGAAGATTAATTAATTGATCAGTGTATACAGGAGAAGCTGCACTAATGTGACCAGAGCTTGGAGAGTGATTTTCCCTTTTGACATTCTGTGACACAATCCAGCGCCATATTTTTCAGCTGATCATGGACTTCATCCGGTGATAAGCTAGCATCTATGATCTGATATCAAATTGTCAAAAGAAAAGGCCCATACAAATCATGCAATGCATATCAAGTCTTGGAACAAAAAATTAAAGAATCTGATAAATGGACAATATCAAATTGTTGGAGCAGCAAGGAATTTGGGTATTATTCAGAGTTAGGACCGAGAAGGCTAAATAACAAAACTAACCATCAAAAGAAAGATATCGATGAAAGCATGTAGTACCTTCCATGTGGGATCACAGAGGAGCTTATACTTCTCTGCAACTTTCCTTTGAAAATCAAGGTGTTCGTACCTTTCACCTCCATAGCCTCCTCTTTCTGCAGCTTTCTGTGCTCCAGAATAAACAATATTCCAGTTAGTTTTAGAAGACACTAAAGGTAGGTATGATGCCCCTAGTTGAGATGTTGCAAGAATCATGTTGTTTGATACTAAGCCAATTATGAATTACATAAGATATAACCAAAAAGATTAAAACAATTCCATCAAAAGACAGATCTCTGTAACTCAAGACAATATGCATGCTTCTATTAGGTCTGTTTCCTCCTACCTCAGAGAGTAAGGTTATGAATATAAACATTGGGGACAAACCTCTGGTGGTATGTCAAGGTACAAAACCACATCTGGAGCGATAAGTCCTACTTCTGGAGCCTGCGACAAAAGACGAACTGTTTAGTTACAGCTATGAAATTGCTAATTATCAAGAAAATCCAAATTACTTGGATTATAAAGCTCAACTTTTCAGGATTAGCTTTTCTTACAAAAAATTAAACATACTTGGACGCAGTGTCATTCAGATGAGAAGGAAAGGGCCAAATGCAAAAAAATACTTTTGAAATATAAAATGATCAATATAAAACCAAAATCACATCAAAGATGTGTGATATTGCAGTCCTGCACAAATCAAATTCTATTTTCTACTCACTGTTTAATTTTACTTATGGAATGATAGGTCTCTACTAACGCACTTCACGAGAAGGGAGTTTTTGCTGATCAAGTTTAGGGTCATTTTTATTTCATTTCTTTAATTCTAGGTAGTGGTACAGCCAGTTCTATTTCTGTTTTGAGTCTAGCTTAGGCCTTAAATTTCTCAAGTAGCGACTTATTACACATCATTTGATTTCCTATATTAGCTGCTAGCAACTTCAGTTGTAGTCAGAGTTGTTTTTAAATTGAATATATGACAAAATAAGAGATTAT
The DNA here is from genome assembly GCA_964016875.1 of Fallopia convolvulus. NCBI lineage: Eukaryota > Viridiplantae > Streptophyta > Magnoliopsida > Caryophyllales > Polygonaceae > Fallopia > Fallopia convolvulus. The sequence goes on along the minus strand of OZ024732.1, from coordinate 46,640,854 downwards.
CCAGCAACTTATCGAGTGTGAGATACTTGCATTCAGTTCCCTATCCTTAGATCCCATCATATGAACAACAAAAGATCCACCTTTCAGTCTAGTTTCCACATTAAGCCAGTCAGGTTTTGCCTCCTTAATCTAATGGGGTTCCTAAAAATACAGAATTAGCAGAGCTGAGAATGAAGTGTTACCTTACACCAGTCATGACTGAGCCCTTTAGCAGATGAAAACGCCACCCCCGAGTAAGAATAACGATCAACTATTAGAGTCGTTCCACCTTTCAGCTTCTCTTCCATTAATGATCTGCCTAAGGCGAAAAAACATAGTAACTCTAAAAATTCCCATAGATGAACAACTGCAATATTGTATGTACAACTGTACAAGGGATGCTTTCCTAAAAAAAACAGAGCCCACCATACGCTCATACTAAACCTATACCACAGAGTTATGAAATAAAGAAAAGGAAATGAAGACAAAAGAAAATGATTAACATAATATGCCATGTTTCAACAAAAAAGAGCCAAACTATGGAAATAAATGATGTACTTCACAAGCATCATTCATGTAAACCATCAATCCTATCACCTTCATATTCAAAATCTCATACAAGAGAGAGAAGCAGTTTACTTAGTAGTATAAGTAATGAATTTCTAGGAGAAACCACAGGCCTGATATCTGGAAATTCAAGACTCAATTTTCTGCTTGGGAAACTTGTAAATATTGAACTACCATCCACATAATATACTAGTTTAATCTAGAAAGGTTTAGACTCAAATGTCAAGACTAGACTTTTGGCTTGTGACAAAGCATATAATACTGTTTATAATTGTAACACAACAAACCTCTTCTCCCAACGATTGGCGCTAAACAGCAGATGAACGGTATGATCATCAAGTTGTGAGTTGTTGGTAAGGTATGAAGAAATCATTAAGCCGACACTCGTACTCCTATCTGGAAACCTCCATAACTCAGAGGCAACTCCAAGCCCTTCCAAATAAGAAACCAGTTTGCTTGCTTGCGAACTCTTCCCGCTCCTGTCTAACCCTTCTAAGACAACCAGAGCACCTCTTTGTTCTTTTACCTCATCACGACTCCCCATCTTAATTGAGCAAGACCTCAAAGGCTCCATGTTGCAGTTTGATATTTTTCTCAAACTAGATGATACAAAGCAAAATCTGCAAGAGAAAAATCAAGCATAATATCAACATTTGGTATGTGATAAAAAAGCTGTTCACTTTTCAGGGCACGGTTAAATGCACAAAAGGGAAGGAAATAGTCAAGGAAGAGAAAGGAGGAGCTAACGTTGTTTTGGAAGGTGCTAAAGTGCGGGTTTGGAGCATGTTCCTTCCCTCGCAAAAATACAAGAGAAGAATTTGCAAAACAGTGAGGATCTTTTTCTTTCAAAGAAACCATCTTAGCAGTTAGCATAGCTTTAGGTTATTTAAATTTTCTAAACTAGAGCCATGTTAGCATGGTTTTCACAATGTATATATACATACTTCCATACTGTTGACAAAAACGAACTAGATGTTAAATATTTCATAGTCCTAATTTTAACCCTACCTACAGTGGCGGAGGCAGGTGGGGCGCGTGGGAGGCCACCCCCACCGGCGGCCGGGAATTCTCAGCCAGGCACCAGTGGCAAAAAACAAGTGCAAATTTTGGATCTTTCTCAATTGAGAAATATGAACCCCGTTAGACATAAAGACATTAGGAACTTGATTTCTTCCTACCTTAAAGACAGGCTCCCGAGTCCGTCGGTGAAGAATTTGATTTCTTTCTCCCGAGTCCGTCGTTCCGTCCTCCTGATTCCCTCACTGGTTCCTTCCTAGGGCTGTTTCTCAGTTGAATGAACTTGGGCCTGTTTAAAGACAGGCTCGCTAGACCAAAAGAAAAAAAAGAAAAGAAAAAGAAGAATTTAGCCCAAATATCCCTTTTTGGGTTTATATTGAGGTAAAAGTAAACCCTAAGGTTTTATTTGTCCGTATAACCCTCCTTTTTCCTTCCCTCGCCTCCTGACATAGTGGCATTGTGCCATGACTAGGGCTAGAGGGTGTCCATAAAAAATTGAAACCGAAATCCGAACTGAAAAACGGGGAAACCGACCCTTGTTTTGATTAACCGAATCGAGATTATTTGATTTTCAGTTTGGTTAATCTAACCGAAAATATTGGTAGTTTCTCGGTTCGGTTTCGGTGCTTGTGTTTACAATTTCGGTTAACCGAAAACCCGAGACTGTTTAATTAATATTTAAGAAAAAATTTCACTTGTATGAAATGTATAATTCACACACTAGTAACAAACGAAGCTATCATTCAGATATTTTAGCAACCTAGACATGTAAAATTAGCTCGTATTGATATATCTAACCGAGTTGGATAATACTTTTTTTAATACAAAGTTGGTAGTTTCATTTGCCTTTTAATTGTATTATAATAATAAAAAAAGTACATAAATGGTTATTGGTTAATCGAGAAAAGCGAACCGAAAAATCGGTTAACCGAGTTCCAGTTAATCAAGATTCATGCTTAGGTTACAGTTAGTGATTTTAACAAACCAAATTTATGATTAAAAGGTTTGGACACCCCTAGCCACGACTACTCCTTCGCAAGAAGAATAGCTCCACAATACCAAACCCTACAATGGGGATGCTGAGCCGGAACGAAGAGCGAAAGCAGGAAGGCTAACATCGAATCTGCTCCCAAGTTGCAGGTTCGGTCAGGGACGGACGCATGATTTAATATTAGGGTGGGATAATTGTCACTAAAATTTTTTGGGTGGGCTAAATTACCTTAATTTAACTAATTTAACACTAAATTTACCTTATTTTTATTTTTAATTATTTAATTTACCATATTTTTATTATTTTTATTTTTTCAGGGCGGGCCGTCCCTGGGTCCGGTCCAATCCCGGTCCGGAATGGCTTTTTTTATAAGTGGTGAAAAAATATTTTATATAAAAAATATGTATAGTTATATTATAAAATATATGTTAAAAATATTAAATTAAAATTTTATATGATATAGTATATATTTTTTATAAAAAAATTATTTTTTTAAAAATAAATAAAAAAATTTTTTCATTTAAAATATTATATTTATTGAAAATATAGCAATGTCCAAAATCGATCCAAACTCGGACCGGATTTTTGGACCGGACCGAGGGCTATTCAGTCCGATCTTCGGTCCACAAAAAAATAAAAGTCGGGGACCGGTCCAATCCAAATCACCTCCGGACCGGCTTTTTTTATTAGTGTTAAAAAATTATTTTGTATAAAAATATGTATAGTTATATTATAAAAATTATGTTAAAAATATAAATTAAATTTTTATACGATATAGTATATATTGTTTATAAAAAATAATTTTTTAACAAATAAATGAAAAAAATCCATTTAAAATAATATATATTATTGATAAAAAAAAATAGTCCGGTCCAAACCTGGACCGGGACCAAAACTAAATCTGACCGAGAATATTCGGTCCGGTCCTTGGTCTAGTTTTTTGGGGAATTTGGTCCCAATCTGGTCCAATCTTGAACCGATGCCCACCCCTACTATTTTTATGACAAAATTTGCCTTGGATGACATTTTTTTGTCATAAAAAAGTTACATCAAGGCCTTTGTAATTTGCATTTGATGATACTTTTTGTCATAAAAATGTGTTAACAAAGCATTCGATGACAACTTTTTGCTAATAGAGTATTTTACAATTTTTTGTAATCAAGTGTAAAAAAAATCCTTTTCATGACGATTATCAAAGATGCTTTTAATGACATTTTTTTTGTCAACAAGGCATTTGATAATAATTTTTGTCAATAAGGCATTTGATGATAATTTTTTTGTCAATAAGACATTTTTTGTCAATATTTTTTTATCAACAAGTGATATTTTTTGTCAACAAAGGATTTGACGACAATTTTTTTTATCAACAAAACATGTGATAATAATTCTTCAACAATTCTTTGTCAATAAAGCATTTGATGATTTTTTTTGTCAACAAAACATTTTATTGTCAACAAGGTAATTATCAATAAATTTTTTTTGTCAACAATGCATTTGATGACAATTTTTATGATGGTCAACGTTGGTTAACTGTCGGTCAACGGTCGATCAATAGCAGGTTAACAGCCGAGTCAACTCAATTGACCATGTCAACTCACCAAAAGGTTGAGGGAAAGAAGGGGGAAGGGTTAGAGGATTATCCATGCTATTAAAACATACCTCCTAACTAATATGCTATTATTATACAGTCATTTTAAGGCTATTTACCAAAATCACCCATCCATAAATAATATGTCAAAGACAGAAATATAGAAGTAGGATTTTATGAAATCCATGAAAAGGACTACTATCAAAGAATTTGTTTCGATTGCAGTATCAATCAGATTCTTAACCATGGAGAAGTCTTGGAGAGGTCTTAATCATCATCTATAAGAATGCCTAGGCTGACCTAATCTACCTAACTTTTACCTATTTAAAAAAAAATTGTTTCACTTGTTTTGATGTAACATTAGGAAGCAAAAACAAAGACAAAAAAGGGTAACATGATGAAATACACCCCCAGGTCATACACTTTGCTGCCTTTATTGCTTAATTTCCCTTAAATACACTGTAAAAATTAAATTAAGAAAAAAAACTAAATAACAGATAAAGAGTTACAGAACCAAAAAAAATTTAAACCACAGATGTCCATGAAGCCAACAGAATGCATAAACACGTAAAAAAGATGAAGCCAAACCTAACAAATAGGCAGAGGAGCACCACTCCACTCCTTCAAACACTCCAACAATGGATCGATCATCAATCCTCGAGAAATCGCGGTGAACACCTTATCGAAATCCTCCCCAGGCGATCTTACCTTCTCCCCACTCAACAAGCTCGTCCCGAGCTCCTCCCTCACAAACTTGTACAACGGGAACGATCTGCATTCCTTGATCCTGTTCTCAACTCCAGAGCTTCCATTCTCATACTCGTTTCTTGCTCCTTCAACCTCCTTCGGCAAGACAGCCTTCAATTCCTCCTCGAACGCGCCGATCTTCTGGAAGATCGAAGTCGCATTGCTCTTCTCCTTGTCGCCGTTTTCCAGGGCGTGATCCACCAGAACCTGTCTGATCTTCTGCATCAGGACGTAGTTAGGGCTGCAAGGATCGTCAATGTAGGCGAACACGTGCTCGCGATCGACTACTCTGAGAAGATCCTTCTCGCAGAATCTGCTCGGATGAAGCTCGCCGTTGACTCCGACGCTCAAAACTCGCTTCGCTACTTGGCTGATCGTGTTCTTGACAGTGTTCCTGAGGATCTCCTCTAAATGCCTGAGGTCAATTGCCTGGCACAGAGCCACTAAGAATGTGGAGGACATGAGCTGGAGAATCTCCACCGCCTCGGCAGTCTTTCTTGACGAGATCAGGCCCAGGGAATTGACGTCCTGGTTGTGCTGCTCCGCGCTCTGGACGTGGTTCGTCACTGGATTCGCTAGAAATTGCAGCTCTGAGCAGTAAGATGCCATTGCGATTTCGGCTCCCTTAAATCCGTAGTCCAGGCTAGGGTTTCTCCCGCCAGAGAGATTTGATGGCAATCCGTTGTTGTAGAAATCGTTGACGAGCTCCGAGAATTGAGCGAACATGAGCTTTCCGATCGCGGCTAGGGCGAGCCTGGTGTTGTCCATGGAGACTCCGATCGGAGTTCCCTGGAAGTTTCCGCCGTGCAGGGCCTTGTTTCTGGAGACATCGATCAACGGATTGTCGTTGACGGAGTTGATTTCTCTCTCGATCATCTTGGTGGCCGCTCGGATGACTTCGATTTGGGGGCCGAGCCATTGCGGGGAGGTACGGAGGGCGTACCGATCCTGTTTGGGCTTCTGGAGGGGGTCCAATTCGTGGAGCTTCTCGGCGTGCTTGACGTAGCCAGATCCGTCTAAGATGTGCTCCATGATAGCTGCGGCCTCGATCTGGCCGGGGTGGTGCTTCAGCTTGTGGGTGAGGTGGTCGGTGAACTCGGGTTTCCCGTTCATGACCTCGGCGAAGAGGGCGGAGATGACCTCGGAGAGCACGGCGAGGATGTTGGCGTCGAAGAGGACCATGGAGGCGAGGCCGGAGCCGACGGCGGTGCCGTTGACCATGGCGAGGCCTTCCTTGGGCTGGAGCTCGAAGAAGCCGGATTGGATGCCGGCTAGCTGGAAGGCCTCGGAGGCGGAGAGGCGGCGGCCGTCGGGGGCAACGGCGACGGAGTTGGAGCGGCCGGTGATGAGGCCGGCGATGTAGGAGAGGGGGACGAGGTCGCCGGAGGCGGTGATGGTGCCGCGGAGAGGGAGGCAGGGGGTGATGTTGGTGTTGAGGAACTTGGCGAGGGTTTCGAGGATCTCGAAGCGGATGCCGGAGTAGCCCTGGAGGAGGGTGTTGATCCGGACCAGCATGGCGGCCCTGGTGGCCGAGTGGGGGAGCGTGTGCTGTGATTCCACCCCGTTGCCGAAAATTCCCGCGTTCAGGAATCTGCATGCGTGCCAATTTTCAATTTCAGAATTTTAGTAAGCTTCACAAAAAATATGAAGATGCATAATGCAATGACTATCAGATCATACGATAGATTGCTAAAAAAAAACAAAGATCATACGATGGTGACAGTTCATACTTGGCATATGTAGTGTTCTAAATATATAATTGATACATCAATCATTTTTTTTTCTTTTTTTAATTTTATTATATACCAAAACACATGAATTCAAGTTTTGTTTAGAGTAGGAAAAAATTAAGCAGACAAAATCAATCTATAATATTGCTATGGATGAGGATCTGAAATTCTAAGTGCATCTAAATTTGATGATCACTACATTATTGGCTTATTCTCATAATATGATCCGCAATCTTATTGCAATCACGAGATAAATGTGAAAATTTGACTACCTTAAACGAGTGTAACAAAATTAGTGTGTCTGATAAAATCAACCTATAATATTTTTATGAATGATGACCTGAAATCCTGAGTGCATCTGAATTTGACGAGCACTACATAAATTCTCTTGTTGATTTTATTAATCTTCACCAAAACAAATTGGTCTGATTAATTTATATATTGAAAGGATGATTAGGTTGATCTTATTCATAGATGGGCACTATCATTCATTCATTTGGAGTTGGAATTTGGAAACAAGAGGTTCCTCTTTTTTCTAATGAAGTGGTTTCAAGTTTAGATCTATCTATTCTACCAAAAAAAAGTTTAGATCTATCTAATTTGAATTATTTTATTACTTCAAATAATTAATTCATATACTTTTTTTTAAAATAAAAAGATATTTATAATTTAAAATAAACGTACTATGAATATCAGTTTTGATAAGTAATACTAAGGAATTGAAGGATTTTATCTTTAGGAAGAGCCTCCAATTTTTTTTTAATAAAAAAACCCAAATATTAATCAATGGAAGTGTCATAAAAAGAAAACACCTAACTTTCTTCAAAAACATGTCACAATCTTTTCCTTTATTCATTACTACTCCGTATTAAATAAGTAATCATAATGATTAACTTGGAGTAATTAATTAAGGCAGCTTGTGGACCCAATTAGGCACATAGCTAGACTTGGAAGTTTAGTCACTAAAGCTTAAAGGGAAAGAATTATATTGAGAATTTCGGTTTGGTTGGTAGGTGAATTTTAGAAATTAGAATGTCAGCCCAGCCCCTACCTACCCCCTGAAATAGGCATCAAGCACCAAGTCCAAAGGCTACCAACAACATCACTATCTAACCCATTTTTCTAAACCTTCAATCTAATGACACTTCCATCGATCACACAATCAAATTCTTATTACCCAAAAAAAAGGTCACTTTGTTTTTCCTCAACAAGAAATCATAAGTAATTATGATCATTAGGTTAGTTTGAGAAGCCGTTTGTATATATCGATCGGTATATATGATTTAAACTTTGTTTTCCAACTTAAACTTAAAACTATAATTATGCTCATAAGTACATAAAAACATGGCGAGGTAGATGATCAACTTAAGTACTGTATTTCCCTAGCTACAAACTTTAATTTCACCAGAATCACACCTAGCTCACCACAATCATGCATATATGTACAAAAGAAGCGTATATATCACCAAGATCAAACAAAAAAACAATCATTTTCATAATAAAAAGGGTGAATTAATGAAAGAATCACCTAATAAGCTCCTTTTGAAGAGCGCCACCGTTCTTGGTCCTACGGTGAGACGTAGCTCCAAATCCAGTAGTAACCCCATAACTATCGGTGCCCTTGTTCATGCTCTCCATCACCCAATCGCTGCTCGCCTTCACCCCGGCCCTCGACTCCTCCGCCAGCTCCACCGTCACCCCACCCTCCTCCGCCGCCGCAATCGCCGCCACCTGCGCCACCGTCAGCGTCTCCCCTCCCAACTTCACCACCGGCCTCCTATACTCCTCCACCATCCTCTTCACATCGTCCAAATGGCTCCCCTTCATCCCCTCCGCCGCCTCTCCCCAGTTCAACGGGTCCACTCCCGCCTTCGCCTTCGCCGCCTCCTTCAAGCACAGCCCGTTCAAAGCGACGCCGTTTCCGTTGCAATGCCCGTTTGAAACCTCCATTTCTTTAATTTTCCTTTTTTTTTTAAATAGATTGATCGGGATCACACAAGCTTCCTCTTCTTTTGTTTTTTGGTTTTTCGTATTTGGGAAGGAAAACGAAAAGAACTATTTTGCTGAGGAAGAAGGTGACCAACTTATGAAGGATTAAATAGAGTGGGGGTTGAGAACATTGAGTGTTGGGTGAGAAGATGGATGGGTTAGTTGAAAAACGCACGTGGCCGTTGGATCATCATGGGATCAAAGGACGGCTATCGTGCTTCCACGTCGGATAGGACATGCCAGGGTTTAGTTTGTTGGACGCGTTGTTGCTGGATATTGCGCGCGCACAGGAGGTCGGTATTTACCCGTCAACGGAACCCTCCATTTTTTAATAATAAATATTATTTAGGGCCAATTTCACAAAACCACTCCAAATTATAGATTTGTGAGCAAAATTATCCTTAACGTGGTATTTTACGTCATTTTGGTTCTTAAGACGAGTATGGGAACCAAATGCAATGGAGGAAAGTAAAAAATTGTGGCATCAACTTCCCATATATTAAAATACGGTCCCTTGTGCTAAGATAATAGATTATGATGTATTTTTGTGGTCATCTTCTACCCCTCATTGATTGTCAATGAGCTCAAGCATTATTATTGAGTGACGAGGTTTCGGATGGAGAGAGCGCAAACAACAAAGATGATGAGAGAGATAGGAGGGGGTTGTGGACAAATGTTTGTAACTGTCATAACTTTCAGTGACTTGGGTTTAGAAACTTTTAGTAATTGCTAAAACTATTAGCAACTCTTGAAAAACTTTCAAAAAAATATTTAGACGTCCAAATGCGTATTTTGAAGGCTTCAATAATGGGCTTTGCTTTTGAAGGTTAGCAATCGTACTTTCAAAAAAGACGTTCTCAACTTAAGCTATAGTTCACATATAATTACTCTTTTCACAACCACGACAAGGATAAAAAGGTTTACTTTATCTCAAATTGAATTTCATTAATACCTCAATCATTTAAAAGGTGAAATATGGATTTAGTAAAACTTCCATGTAATTCACCCTATTAATTAACCAATCATTTTTAACAGCTAGAAGAATAAAATACTCCGTAGTAAGGAGTAGTAATCAATTGAAATTTGACATAGTCCGCTTTGTAGACCTCGCCGTCAGAGGGTTGGTGAGACAGGGAGATGACACGAGCACATGACTACATGAGACCAAGCAATCTAGCTACCATCTAAATTCATATTTTAATTTTTAATTTGTTCAAGGGGTGTAATCAAGAAGAGACTAAGAGAAGGAGATTATGATTAATGTAGATGGGAAATGTTATGTTACAAGCACGCGCTTACCTGCCTGCTCGCGCCTCCGATCTTGTTTATCTTCTGTTAAACAAACGTAAGATTGAGCTTTTTCCGTTTTCTAAGTTAGCATATTTTTTATTCTAACAAATAAGTCAGCAAAAATTGGCCAGTTTTAAAGTCTTTAAGTGCTTTAATTTTTTATTAATCAATTGTACAAAAATGTTATGCGGATTAGTTGTACAAAATTAATCAATTGTTAGCTCAAGTGGTGGTGTACGTACGTTTGTTAAACCTACCGCAACTAAATAGTCTAGCACGTATTGTTTAGCATATGATACGCTAGATTATATTAGTTAGGTTAATTCTGTTTCGCAGGAGAGGTGCGGAATTGGGGTTATTGGACGAAACTCTGATGGCGCCTTGGTTTTTGCTGGTTCAAGGACAATTCAACAGGGCTCTGACGTCGAAGTTGCTGAGGCAGAAGCTCTTTTATGGGGTCTTGAGTTAGCTACACAGAACGAAGTAGATAGAGTGGTGATGAAAACTGATTGTCTTTCCATTGTGACAAAACTGAGGAAAGGAACTCTTAATCGATCGATCTTGGGAGTGTTGGTGGCCCATATCTTGGCGAAAGCGTGGGATTTCTCTTCCTGCAAATGGTCCTTTACACGTAGGGGAACCAATGCACTGGCTTGCCTCTTTTTTGTTCCAAGTTCCTGTTTTTTTCGACTCTAATTCGAGTTTACCTGTTCCTCTTGCTACTATTTTGTTGGATGATGTTTAATTAATGAAGGGTTTTGTTATCAAAAAAAAAATTGGTGCTTTCATTCCCCGAACTCTAAAATCACCATGTCTACCGTTACAGGCAATAATTCAGCAAACCAAGATATCCGAGCCATTCTTCAAAACATGTCATTGACATTCGACGCTATGGATCAACGATTCAACGTTATGGATCAACGATTCGACGCTATAGATCAACTATTGGATCGACTTTCTCATCTCCTGGGTTGTCCTCACGAAGATGCGAGCGAGGTGGAGCGCAACCCTAGCCCCGCGCCCGTCATCAAGGTCCCGGCACCCGCGGCCAGCGTGCCCCGCACCCGCGGTTCCGCGCCTCGCGCCCGTCCCGCGGCTTCCCCTGGCCTTCATATTCCCTTGTCCACCGCCTGCAGATTTAATTGCTAACATTCTTGGCGTCAATTTGGCAAGGCATGAGACTACAACTTCAATCGAAGTTGTGCCCGACACTCCACTTGATGTGAAACACATCGACGTTATCGAGGTCAACTTTGGGTTGGAGAGCGTCCTTCTCCTCGAGGACTTTATATTTCGGGCTTTCACTTACAAGTTTCGTCTTCAACTAGAAGTGCCACATCGTATTCCGTATGATCGAGGAAAGACATTGATTCCGACTTCTTCTCCTGATTTTCGCCTCGAGTACAAGTCGATTCTCACCGAGGGAGTAATTGATACACTAGATTATATTAGTTAGATTAATTAGGATAATAATTTATTATTAAGAATATTATTTTCTTTTATTTAGGATTTAGTTTTATATTTTAGTAAGATATCATTTCAGCGTTATCTTTTCCGATTTGGCTAGATACGAGAGTTATTATAAATACTCTCATATTGTTATGTTTTGAAGGAATCAGAAATGAGAAATTAATTATCCTAAACCCTAGTCTCCTTCTCTGCTATCTCGTCTCCATCATCGTCTGAGTCACTCTTTCCCCTAGCCTTTGGCCCTTCTTCCCTTCACCCAGTTACTTCGTTCATTGAATCCGATACAAGATTCATAAGGTTTCGTATCAATTGGTGCTTTAGCCATTCACACCCAAAGTGCATCTGCACTATTATCCTTCTTCCCTTCACCCAGTTACTTTATTCATTGAATTCGATACGAGATCTATAAGGTTTCGTATCAGCATAAAAATTTTAAACAGTTGATCAAACATCATATATAGCAATATAATTCCCAAGTATGTAGTACTGTTTAATTTGGAGGAAACAACCTATTGGATCATAGGGTGTTAAGTAGAGAGTTGAGAATAGTTGTTGAAGTATTCCCAAGGCAATGCAAGAATAACGATAAGCAGGTAAAAATGAAACGGAAGCAATACGACACAATTCCTTATCGAGGATCCCCCGACAAACAAGTAGTTGTGTGGGAACCTCTACCTTCGTTGGAGAGGATTTCGAATGACTTACACATTTTATTGATTGTTCCTTAGTTACAAAAGGCAAGACTCAAACTTCTTTATTCCTAATTGTCTCCGAATTCTAGGAACACTAATGAGTCTTTTCAACATAAGTCCTAAGCGAACAACTCAACTAAAACAAGTAAATCAGAACTTACACTTGGAATCGACTACTCATTTCCCTTGCACTTGGAACTCCTTTCTTCCCATCGTCGAGATCGCACAATCGCCACCAGTGACTTCTCAGGATCTTCCTTCTTTCTTTCTCATCACACTCTAGGGTCTGGTTTTTTGTGCTTGTAGAGAAGTGAGTTGCAAACTCACTATTCATTTGTATTTATAGATGCATCGGCCTTGGAGTCCAATCCTTATCCCTTTGAGCACTTGTCCGAAATGCCCTTGTCTTGCACTCCAAGGAAGTCTACTTTCTTCACATATGACTTGATTCAAATTTCGTCAGCTCTTGAAGCTCATCAGGCCGTTGGATGCATGTGAACAGTCTAATATGCAGACTATCCATTTGTTTTGTTTGTAATAGACCTCTGCGTTTCATGTTGGTTTGTCTTTGGACTAACTTGAGTGTTCCCTTGGGTAGGGAACATGAGACACTTGAGTTCCCTTGATGAGAACATTTGCATATGGATTTATATCTCCTGTTTGACTTGTAGTTCCTTTGAAATACTTGAATACAACACGTTAGTTTCCTAATGGTGTTTTTCATTGTCAAAACTGGAGAAAACGATCGTTATTCTAGTGTTGTAGAACGTGAGTTCCCATCATTGTTTCAACAGTTTTTACCTTTTTGATGATGACAAATCCATTTTAAATAAGACAAGTATTTCAATGCATGTGATGAAAAAATGAATGTTTCCGAGTTCCCTAATGCAACGCATTACAAGATAAGTTTCACAAGGAGTTCCAGTCACATGCACATAGTAGTTCCTACTTAGCATTTTAAGCAAGTTCCCCCTTAGCAAAAGCATTTCTAAGATAACTTATAAATAACGCATCTCGCAAAATTTTTACTTTTTCCTTTTGGCATTATCGAAAAGGAAATGCATGTAATAAGGACTTATCCCTAACTTAAAATCTTTACAAATAAAATTATCAAATTTTGATTCACCAAATCTTTATCATATCTTCACATATTGAAAAATTAAGAAATAAATTAACCAACCACCCACAACTTATTAATTATCGTTTCACTATAATTTTCTTTCATCAAAAGAAAAAAAAATTAACAAGGATTCAATGAATTTATTTTTTTAAAAGAAGCCTATGATTTTATTTAATCGTTTTAAGAGAGAATTGAAAATATCAATGAATAGATAGATAAATTGAAAATAATTGAGAGAGTTAACGTAAATTAGCCAATTATTTCACTAAAAGAAAAACTAAGAATTTTTTAGCGTTTTAGTAGTGGATTTTTTATATTAGGTGAAATATATTTGGAGTTAAGAGTAACATTGTTGAATAAATAAAACAAAAACTAGCTTACATTTCTTTTTGCTTTGCTTAGAAAAATGAAAAAAAAATTACGTTGACACAGTATTTTATTAGTAGTGGCTATTATTATCAATTTATTGGATAGTTTATTGTACTTTTTGTAAAATATTTATAATATTATTTAACTTATTGTAAAGATTACTTAAAATACATTTTAATCCTTAATTTCTAATTTAGATATATGAAAAAGATTTGGTGAACCTATATTTGACAATTTTATCTTGTATAGATTTTAACTTACGGATAAAGTTCTATTTTAAGAACCTTATTTGTCGTCCCCGAGGCGACATATAGCAAAACCCATCTAAATAAGATAATAAACATAACTTGTATGACATATATAATAAATATAATACCATAATTAATAAAAACACGATATTAAATTACCGAAAATTATCCACACAACATGCATTTGAATTGTATTATGTCCATTTGGAATTTGTAAGAAATAAATTGGCCTTGATCTTGGTTTAATCCAATGCTTCTTGATTTTATTCCATGATCGAATATGACAAGATTGATTGGATTTGGATTTATTTAGTTTTGGGCAAAACGATGATGGAGGCAAGGACGAAGGCACGCAATTTACGTGACTTTGGAGATTTTTTTTCTTTCTTATATCCATTCTATAATTCAACCTCATCCATCACTATGATTTAGGTTTTAGGACCATGATTTGGTTACACATGTGTTATACATATACCGACATACTGAACCAGGGCAGCGCTCGAACAACTTCGCTATAAACACTGTTGTTGTCGAAATCCGACCTTTCATGACATGCAATCTTTTCTTTCTTTGTTTTTTTTCTAAAAATGAAAATCTTTTCTTTTTTTTTTCCCATTTAGAATCAATCCAAGCCTATATAGGTAATTAGGTAAACAAAGCTAATGTAAACCTGGCATATTACAATACCCTATCTAAAATTTTACACCGTAAAAAGATGGATGAGAACTTCAAATCACAAGTTCACGTATAATTGTACGATTAAAAAATTATAACATTAATTGAAAACGAAAATAGTTTAATTGGAATATGTAAAATAGGTATTGAAAGAAAAAATGGATGACAATGGAGACTAACAGGAAATATCCAGAGCAGAGATGAACATGATTAACTTTGAAAATCCAATTAAACGACTTAGACAAATGTAGCAATTGATAGAAAACAATGATTCGAGATGGATAGTAGGAAATTAAATCAACGGGGAAGGGAACTATGGAGGTAGATAAAACTTAAAAGAAGACATCTCTCATACTAGTCTTCACCAACCCCCCACTCATCTCACTTTTTTTATTTTTTTGGTAGGTGAGAGAATGGACTCTTCTTTCATGACTTCTCCCGGCCACATAATTTATCCGGTGCACATAATCAACCACTTAATTATGCTCACAAATCTGAATTACATATATAAACTAACATGGTGATATCATCAATCATCATTCTTTCGTATACCAGCTCGATCTTATCCAGTGCATATAATAAAGAATTAGGTTTTGATCGATACTCCAGGAAAACAAATTTGCAAAGTATATTGTTTTTGGGTAGAGACATTTGTAAGGTATTGTGTTTAAATTTTGTTTCCTTTTCACACTTGCTATAACTCGTTAATTTTAACGGTATAGTTTACTATCAACAGATCGGGTGAACATCCCTAAAAAAACCAAGATTTAAAATGATATTCGTGTTTCTATTAATTGATCATAAATCTCAGTCTTGGAATTTACCTAATCACTGGATCAATTATTTGATTCTCACGTTGTCCAATGAATAGGAAGCAGACTCAAATTTTGATGTCCTTTTTGGGCATATTCCAAATCTGGCCACTATATTTTTGAAATCGGGTTATTGGTTTGACATTATTTGTAGATCGAGTGACATAACAATTTTAGTAGGAAAGAAAGGCTTTTGGACTTGTTTGTGGAATTGTGAAGCTTTGAATATTCGTTTGATGTGCATTGTCAGGTTCGTTAAGTGTCAAGCTTAATCTTGTTTTGTCGTAATACTATGAATGGTCAGATATGTGAGTGGTCCAATGCTGCAAGTGAGTCTATTTGGCATGCAATCTATTTACTTGCCTGGTGTCATGGGCTACTGGGAAAATTCTTCCCTATTTCCGATTCTCTCTATAGGAAATCAATCTTCTTTTGCTTATAGGATCCTTTATAATCTACTCTAGCCTGAAGAATGTCTTTATTGTTATCCTAGGTGGCTTGGACATAGACATGTACAAACTCGGGTTCGGGTCGGATCAGGGCCGGGTTTTGAACAAAAATTATGCCCATTTGTTCGAGCGGGTTCAGGTCAAGCGGGTGATTCGGGTCGACAAGGATATCCAAGTCCGCCCGGACATCCGGACTTGGGTAGCTCGTCGGGACCCGGACAAATTCATAAATAATTATTTTTTCATGTCCATTAAAAAACTAGAAAATCCTAGTATTATAATTACATTGTTTAACATTACTTGAAATTAAGATTTTATTTATGCTAGCTTCTTAGGTGACAAGGTGAAGAAACTATAATAACGAACTCTCTTTTGTACTAATTCTATAATCAATGGCCTCAAGACATTCTTTGCAAACATATCTTTATTTATAAATATAAATATTTATTTCAAATATTTAATATATTCGGATATTCGGGCGGGTTATCCGGGATATTCGGTCAAAAATATTGTCCGTGTTCCACCCATGAATTTTGGCGGGCTAGGCTTATTTACCCTTTCAGGTTAGAAATCTTGTCCAAGTCTACCCATTTTTCTGGGCGGGCAGTACGAGTTGGGTGGGTTAGTCCGACTTTGTTCAGGTCTACTTGGACACACGAAAATCAACCAGTTTTTCAACATTCAATGCCCATTAGGCAGTTATTGTGGTAAGGTTTTCAAGCTTAATTTGCTTTTCGATTACCAAATTGTTCTAATATCTCATCTAGTACCAGCAATCCCATCTCTTAATTTTGGGTGAACTCCCCGACCAACAGACTTCCTGAAATTAAATATTGATGCAACAATTCTTTCACCAGATTTGATAGGCCTAGCCTAGGTGTTGCAATTCGGGATTCATATAGTTTCAAACAATTTAGTGCCACTCATCTTCAAGCGGAATCAGATGCTTTGTTCGTTGCACTCGATGTTCAATTGTTATCATCCAATTTAACATATATCGGTGACATGATTGTTGCTATTAGGAATTTATTAGCCTGTTTTACTATGTCTTCATGTACTCATGTTAAACAATCAGGAAATTCGGTTGCACATAATTTAGCTCGACTTTGTTTCAAATCGGGTCTTAAACAAGTTTAAGTAAACTCAATTTCCCAAGAATTTGTAACCTTGGCGGAATGTGGTATTTAGAATATAATCTATCTTTGGTTCAAAAAAAATAGTGGCCCAGTGGGCTGGTGGATTTTGGTCCAAAAAGGAATGGTTTTGGAGGAATTTTTTTTGTAAAGAGAATTTGGTGTGGTGGTGGGGATGGTACGCCGCATTCCAAGGATAGGAAAGATTCAAGAGTTAAGAGAGCTGTTATAAGAAGATTTACACTTGACTCACCTCAAGGAGACTAATGGAAAATCAAACATGCGACCTGCCAGATCCGACTCTTTGTCTTGCTCCACTAGGCCAACCCCTTAAGATTGGAATGGTTTTGGAGATGGTGATATGCACTTCAAACTTGAGGAAGGTGCATGTACTCCATGTACTCCATGGAGTTTGTGGATTAATCTAGAAAGTGGGTAAATGTTGGTAGACTAAAATTGTCTTTGTGATGTGAGCCCCACCAGGACGGCTAGCCAAGACGAGGAGGACATGTCCGTGCGCTCCGATTGACCGATCACACGAGCTAGGACTCGGGCCATAACCCGAGCCACTTCGTCCATCATCGCGCGCGCCGTCGCAAGTCATGGCGCAACCACTGGCGCACCCTTCTCCATGTGCCTCGTCACCATCGGCGCGCCGAGTCTCCAGCCCGACGCCTCGCACCGCAGCGCCGAGAACCCCATTCTCGGCACCGTACCAGTCGCGAGCGCCGAGCCACATGCCACGCTGGGTCACCCCGGCGTGGGAACTTGAGGTTCCAGCGCGCCTCGGCCTCGACACTCGAGGTCCGAGTGCGCGCCAGCCTCGGCACCGCCGACGCCGTGCCGCGCGCTTGCCAGCGTCGCAACACGCCCTTGGCGCGCCACAGCCTTGTCACGGCCTTGTCGCGACACTCGCGACTAGGCCACCGTGACCTATTTTTATTTCTTGCTATTTTTAGAACTATTTCCATTCCGAAACATTGCTACTTATGTTTTTACTATTTTTATGCATTTTGGGCTTGGGCCAAGTGGTTGGGCCGCATGCTTGCCTCCCCCTTCACTTCCCCACGCCGCCTAGGGTTTCGAGCTAGGGCGCGCGCCTCCTTCCCCTATAAAAGGAGCACGCCACTCTATGTATTTCTTACGCTTTGTTTAATGTACTGTTATGCTGTCGAGTTTACTCCAGAGTGATTATTAAGGCGTCAACCCAATTTCTCGTCTCATCCCATATTCCTCAGTTCTCCCTCAAAAGATAGCACCTTCTCATCCTTTCAATTCTCTTCTCATCAAAATCTAGTCGTCATCGACTCAAAACCTATCCAACATGCAAGAGAAGACCATTTACGAGTCCAAAGATCGATCCTTTTGTGAATCTCCCAACGGGGTTCACATCAACTGGCATCAGAGCCTCGGATTGCGTAAGTCTTTCTCTCGCTTTTACTCGTTTTTTGCACGATTTTTTTTTCTCCACCATTTTCATTAGCTTCCGCCATATCTACCATCGTTCACATAGTTTCCATGGTTATTTGATTCGAAAAAATTCAGAAAAAAAAATCAACAAAAAAAAAAATTGCCATCACCCCGCCGACTTGCACTTGTTTTCGGTTCATCATCTTAAGATTTCGAGCTTGCTTGCATTCTTCATGTTTGTTTGAATTGATTGAATTGTGCACGTCTTCCATATTTTCTGTTTGTGCGAGATTTAGTCCGATCTTGACCGATCTCGTGGTTGTTAGAAAAGGCAAGAATATTGCCAAATCTTGTTAGTTGCCGAAAATTCAAAAAAAAAAACAATTGGATAAGTAAAGCCAAAATAAGGCAACCTTATCCTATTAAATTAAAAAAAAAAAAATTGTGGGGACACACAAGCCAAAATAAGGCAAGTGTTTCCATAATTACAAATATCTCATTCGGCCCCCTTGCTTCAATATCTTTCCATATCTTCTCAATTATCTTATAATATCTTGCATATCTTTCTTGTTAGGAAATCTTACTTGATTGATATTGTTTGATTGACACAATCTCGCCTCTTTCCTTAAGGTCGAGATCCCCTCTCTTCTTCTTTCCTTACGTGCCACGGCTTGCCAAAGCCGACGCCTTCTCTCTCTCTTCTTACTTGCATGCTTGATTGTCTTGCTTGTTTGTGCTTTTGTGTTGTTCCATACTTGTGCACGTCGAGATCCTAGCCTCCCCTACCCTTCGAGTACTTTTCGTGCAAACTAAGATTACTTGCGTGGTGAGTCTTACAATATCTCGGCGTTTCTCTTTGCTTGTTGTTTGAGAATTTTTTAACCCCTTTTCTTTCATGTCTATGGTCGAGATTGGAGACGGAAGTATGGAAGGGGATGACATTTCAAACCAACAAGGCCTTCCAAATCAACCACCGAACCCACCGCCGGCGCCAACTAGCCTTCTCGGCGCGCCGAATGCATCGGCACAAGGGCTCGCACCCGCAGCGGGTCTCGCGGCGCTTGAGGCGCGCTTTGCCAACCTCGAAGGCTTGATGAAGAGGTTTCTCAATCAGCAATCGACGCCACCAGCCGTGACCATTCATACGCAGCATGCGCATCCGAGCGTAACGCCACACGGCGTCTCGATTCCGCGGGCTTCGGCGCAGGAGAAAGGCAAAGGGCCTTTGGTGGACTCGACTAAGCCGAATGGGATCCAACGCTTGGAATCCATGAAGGAAAGCCGACCCACTAATCAGGCTCAACAGGTGGACGACGTTGTTGACGTTCATTCCGATGAGGAGTATGACTCCGAGGAGTGGCGACGTCAACAATCGAAAAAGAAGAAAAAGGCGGTCACTCCGACGCCTAGAAAAAAGAAATCCAGAAGTCGAGATGACTTCGATGTCGATGACTATCGAGGCCATCAATGCCCAACAACTCCATATTCGGAATCTGAGGACTTTATAACGGAGTACGAGGAGGATTCCGAGGAGGATTTTGACCACCCTCCGGTCCATGATTCGGAGGAGTGGATAGATCGGGATCGGGATTGGATTCCGAGACCCAAGTTGCCCGTGAACCGCGCGGAGTATGATCGGCTCGAGGGTCGTGACAACCGCGATCGGCCTCGGCGCAATGGGGATCGGCGTCGCCAAGACCAAAACCGGGAGCACCAGCGGCGCCCTCGGCGCGACGAGGACGACGATCCCAGTGACGGCAGCGAAGGATCCAGCCGAGGCCATGGCCGAGGCCCACGACGCCGACGCACTCCCCCTCCGCGTGCCAACCGGCGCGCCGCAAACGAACGTCCGGCGCATGTATCACGCCGCGACGTCAAGGTAAAATTTGATGATTTTTTTGGTAATTACAACCCTGATGAGTTTATTTCTTGGTTAAGGGTACCGAGCACGTGCTCAAACATTGCCATTATGAGGAGCACGAGAAGGTCGAGGTGGTGACCCTTCATTTTAGGGGTGCCGCTCGGATGTGGTGGAACCGATTCGAATCGGATCGGGCCCGAAAGGGTAAAGCCCCCATAACCGAATGCCATCAACTCGTGTTCATTATGAAGAGGAAGTTCATCCCCCCCGACTACAAGGAAAAAGTGCATATTTTAATTCAAGACGCTCGACAAGGTACTCGGACTCCGGAAGAGTTCTTTGCATACCTTGAAGATTTGTTCTTCAAGGTCGGCATTAGCGCTTCACCGGGGGCGTTGAGGTCTCGTTTCGTGGCGGGACTTCATCAATGGATCCGAGATCGGTTGGTTGTCTTGCCAATCAAAGATTTGGGACGTTTGATACACACGGCCATGGAGCTCCACACGCAATTCAAAAGGCCGAAGACGTCCACATTTACAAGGTATAATTCTTCCCCTAGTCCATCCGCTTTAGGTACTAACCGATTTGTTCCTCATTCAATGTCTAAATCCAAGGTAGGTACCCAAACGACGGACTCCAAGGGCGCTTCGGTGGGCCAAAACCGTGACAAGGCAGGCCCTCCCCCACAAAGGACTCGAGACATCGAGTGCTATTTATGTGGTGGCCGAGGGAACTTGAAACACGATTACCCTAATTCGAAGCGAGTGCTTTTTCCGGCTCAATCCGCAGCGTATGAGAGTGTGGATGAAATTGAGTCCGAAGAGGAGGACGCCACGCCAATCGAAGACGGTGCTTATTGTGCACCATCGGACATCGACGCCGGCGTCGACAAGTTGTTGCTAGTGACGCGCCGAGCGCTTAGCATGAGGGAATCCGTGCCCACCGATCAACGGGAAAACATTTTCCGTACTCGGTTTCTGGTACAAAACGTGTCCCTTAGTGTGATTATAGATTCGGGATCATGCGGAAATTTCTTATCAAGGAAGGTGGTCGATCATTTCAAGTTGCCACAAACGGATCATCCGCGACCGTACAAGCTTGCATGGATCTCCAACGATGGCGACCATTGGATCCGTAAACAGGTTAATCTTTCCTTTTCCATTGGTTTATATTCCGATTCTATTCTCTTTGATGTCACTAACATGGACGCCACCCATATTCTTCTTGGCCGTCCATGGCAATTTGACCGTCACGTGATTTACGATGGCCGGTTGAACACTTACATGTTCAATTACCATGGTAAACGCGTGACTATCTTACCTATGTCTCCGAGTGAAGCATTGCAGGATGAGGCCTAAAGGCAACAAGCAAACGCTCGGGACAAGTCCACGGTCGCGCCTACGCCGAATTCAAGCTCGAACGGCGCTTCTGGCCAAGGACAACATTCTGTCGGCGTTCCTGGCTCCAATACCAACAATTCTAGATTTCAAGATGATGTGACCCAGAAACGCCGAGCAAAAATGAAGAACGAGCCCCGGACGCCGTTGTCGTCCTCGGCTGCGCATCGCACCGCGCCAGCGCACGTGCCCAACGGCGCTGGCTCGAACAAGCGCCTTTCCAGCGGCGCGCCCAGTCCAGAACAGCCTCCCTGGCCAGGAACTGGTGGCCAGCAGATTGGTGCCCACGGATCACCTCGAGTGCGCGAGGACGCCGAGCCACCTCTTCTCGGTTTGGTGCAAGACCGACTTTTCCTATGCCATCGGCGCGATGTGGTCAAACACATCGAGGGGAGTACTACTTGCTTTCTCTTGTGTCCATTGCTTAATATTTCCATTGATTCGACACATGTATTACCCCCTTCTATTTCTGACTTCCTGCAGGAGTATTCTGATATTATGCCTGCCGAGCTCCCCAACAGGTTGCCACCTATTCGGGGGATCGAGCATCGCATAGTCCTCATTCCCGGCGCTTCATTGCCAAACCGGGTTGCGTATAGGGCGTCACCTAAGGAGACTCAAGAGCTTCAACGCCAAGTCCAATCTCTTTTGGACAAAGGCTATGTTCGAGAGTCCCTTAGCCCGTGTGCGGTCCCGGTTATTTTGGTGCCGAAGAAGGATGGTTCGTGGAGGATGTGCGTGGATTGCCGTGCCATCAACCAGATTACCATCAAATACCGTCACCCGATTCCCCGCTTGGACGACATGTTGGACGAATTGCATGGAGCCGTACTGTTTTCGAAGATTGATTTGAGGAGCGGCTACCATCAAATTTGGATGCAAGAAGGGGACGATGGGAAGACGACTTTCAAGACCAAACATGGTCTCTAGTGGTTGGTGATGCCCTTCGGCCTCACTAACGCTCCTTCTACCTTTATGCGTCTTATGAACTTTGTGTTGCGTAAATTTTTGGGACTTTTCGTCGTCGTGTATTTTGACGACATTTTGGTTTATAGTAGGACTTTAGACGATCACGCGGGGCACCTTAGGCAGGTGTTAGATTGCCTCCGCGAACACTCTTTATATGTAAATCTGGACAAATGTGTGTTTTGCTCGGATACGACGAATTTTCTTGGCTTCGTCGTATCCAACCGTGAGTGGCCAACCCCAACGACCCCGACAATGGTTCGTTCTTTTTTGGGGCTAGCTGGATTCTATAGGCGATTCATCAAGGACTTTAGTTCTATCGCCGGGCCACTCCATTCTTTGACCAAGAAGGCAGCCACAATAAAGTGGATGCCGCATCACGAGGCCGCCTTCAAGGCCTTGAAAGATGCTTTATGCTGAGCCCCGGTCCTGCAATTGCCGGACTTTACAAAGCGCTTCGAGATCGAGTGCGACGCTTCCGACTATGGTATTGGCGGCGTACTCCTTCAAGAACAAAGGCCTATTGCTTACTTTAGCGAAAAGCGAGTTGGGGCTACACTCAATTATCCGACCTATGATAAAGAGCTCTACGCTCTTATTAGGGTCCTAAAGACGTGGCAACATTATCTATGGCCAAGCGAGTTCGTAATTCATACGGATCACGCGGCCTTGGCTTATCTTAAGAGTCAAACAACTCTAAATAGGCGCCACGCACGTTGGGTTGAGTTTATGGAGACGTTCCCTTACGTCATTGCTCACAAGAAAGGAAAAGAGAACGTCGTCGCCGACGCTCTCTCTCGAAGGTACATTTTACTCACCCAATTACATTAAAAAATGCTTGGTTTTGCTATGATCAAGGAGTTGTACGCCTCAGATCCGTACTTCTCCTCAATCATAAAGGAACTTGAGCGTTCGCGGATTCATGAGTCCTTCTTGGACAACGTTTATCTTTACCGAGCTGGGAAACTTTGCATTCCGGCATCTTCGGTGAGACATCTTTTGCTCCAAGAGGCTCATGATGGCCGAGGCCACTTTGGCATAGCCAAAACATTGGCAGCACTTCGTGAGCATTTCTTTTGGCCTCATATGGCTCGGGATGTTAACAAGTATTGTCAAAGTTGTGTGCTGTGTCATACTGCCAAGTCTCGATCCCAACCGCATGGACTTTACACACCACTTCCAATTCCGGACGCCCCGTGGGAAGATCTTTCCATGGATTTTATTACGGGCCTTCCGACGTCGAGGCGTGGAAAGGACTCAATTTTTGTAGTCGTGGACCGGTTTTCCAAAATGACCCACTTTATTGCATGTAAGGGGACAAACAACGCGGTGGAAATCGCTAATTTGTTCTTTGAACATGTGGTAAAGTTACATGGTATTCCTAGAACTATTGTTAGTGATAGGGATACCAAATTCTGCAGCCACTTTTGGAGAACGCTTTGGGGGAAGTTAGGAACACGACTCTTGTTTTCCACATCTTATCACCCCCAGACCGATGGTCAGACTGAGGTGACCAATCGGACCTTGGGCACTCTTCTTCGGACGATGCTCAAGGCAAACCCACGTCGGTGGGAGGACTTACTTTGCCATGTTGAGTTTGCATATAACAGGTCCTTTCACTCTGCGACGAAGATGACCCCTTTCGAGGTGGTCTACGGGCGTAATCCTCACACGTCTATGGATTTGGTGCTATTGCCTTACAAGCCCGAGGAGCATGTCGACGCGGCCAACCGCGCCGACCACATCCGACGCTTACATGAGTGCACCAAGGCGCAGCTGCTGCGACGCACCGATCAATACGCGGCCCAGCGCAACAAGGGGCGCCGCGCTTTGATCTTCGAGCCCGGAGATTTAGTATGGCTCCATCTTCAGAAGGATCGTTTTCCCGCTGCTAGGAAGACGAAGCTTCACCCACGAGGGGACGGTCCCTTCAAGGTCCTCCGGCGCATTAACAACAATGCTTATATACTCGACCTCCAGGGTAAATACAACGTTTCCGCCTCCTTCAATGTCTCGGATCTATCTCCTTATGTGGATTCCGAGTATCATGACGAGGAAACGGGGACGTTTCCCACCCAAGGGGGGGTAGGGTGATGTGAGCCCCACCAGGACGGCTAGCCAAGACGAGGAGGACATGTCCATGCGCTCCGATTGACCGATCACACGAGCTAGGACTCGGGCCATAACCCGAGCCACTTCGTCCATCATCGCGCGCGCCGTCGCAAGTCATGGCGCAACCACTGGCGCACCCTTCTCCACGTGCCTCGTCACCATCGGCGCGCCGAGTCTCCAGCCCGACGCCTCGCACCGCAGCGCCGAGAACCCCATTCTCGGCACCGTACCAGTCGCGAGCGCCGAGCCACATGCCACGCTGGGCCACCCCGGCGTGGGAACTTGAGGTTCCAGCGCGCCTCGGCCTCGACACTCGAGGTCCGAGTGCGCGCCAGCCTCGGCACCGCCGACGCCGTGCCGCGCGCTTGCCAGCGTCGCAACACGCCCTTGGCGCGCCACAGCCTTGTCACGGCCTTGTCGCGACACTCGCGACTAGGCCACCGTGACCTATTTTTATTTCTTGCTATTTTTAGAACTATTTCCATTCCGAAACATTGCTACTTATGTTTTTACTATTTTTATGCATTTTGGGCTTGGGCCAAGTGGTTGGGCCGCATGCTTGCCTCCCCCTTCACTTCCCCACGCCGCCTAGGGTTTCGAGCTAGGGCGCGCGCCTCCTTCCCCTATAAAAGGAGCACGCCACTCTATGTATTTCTTACGCTTTGTTTAATGTACTGTTATGCTGTCGAGTTTACTCCAGAGTGATTATTAAGGCGTCAACCCAATTTCTCGTCTCATCCCATATTCCTCAGTTCTCCCTCAAAAGATAGCACCTTCTCATCCTTTCAATTCTCTTCTCATCAAAATCTAGTCGTCATCGACTCAAAACCTATCCAACATGCAAGAGAAGACCATTTACGAGTCCAAAGATCGATCCTTTTGTGAATCTCCCAACGGGGTTCACATCACTTTGCTATATTAGTGCGGTTTTTTGTGGCCAGAGTCTCGGGAGGGTCGATTTCCCAACAAAAAATATGTACGGATCGACTTAGTGCTATATTTATGGGGTTGAGATTGGGTGTGAATGGGCGCACCCATATGAAATACGAAAGCACAAAAACTTTAGATGGAAAATAAATCTAGGGTGTGGATTGTTTCACTAAAAAGAGAAAAATACGTTACGCAAGAGTTTTTGGTGAATTATTTATTTATTTGTAGAAAAAACGGGCATGAGAGATATACACGTGATCGACATGCATCAAAGTAGTTGTTTGTGCATCAAAAACAATTGTAAGTGTATCAAAAATAGAAAAATGTGCATCAAACATGACATCATATATATGTGTTTTATCATCGTCTCAATTTGGACCCGCACAAGCAGGGTCTGCGGATCAAGAATGGAGACATCCATATATATATTTGTGTATTAAAATTAATTGTACGTATTTGTATCAACTCTAATCATATTAGTATTACACTTGTAGATCGACATATTATGGTTCCATCTATTTTTCGGGGCCGGTCCGATTCAAGTATGCACAACCTTAATCATATTAGTATAATCATTACGCTTGTAGATCAACGAGTACAGAAAATGGGACAATGACACAGTATAGCATCACATAATAATACTTGTAATGGGTGAGATTTAAATTCGGTTTTAGTTCCATGCTAATTTTATTGATAGTGATGTATAAAAATAAAAAGATTTTTCTTATTTTTAGATCGAAAAGGAAAAATTAATAAAAGTCAGCTTTGTAGTTGACTTACCTTTGAAAGCTAAGTGTGGCAAATTTAGAGGGTAAAAGGGAATCCTATACCCCCCTCGTTCCCACAACCACTCTGACTCTACCACCACCAAAAGGATTCCCTTTCTTAATGGATCTCTTACTCATTAAAATAACATCTAATCTAGGGCAGGAAATTATTAGAAATGAAGAGAGATCTAGGGAGACAATGAAAAGAGGGTAAGCTAGCGAGTGTGTTGGCGTCGTCTTGTGGGGAAGAGGAATAACATTTTTCAAGCTCCAAATTTTCTTTTTATAAAAAATGAAGATATGGGTACATATGCATGATACATCTTCATTGTTGTTGTTTTGCTTTCTTTTGAAAGGTGGTCTTTTTAGGAGGGCTTTTGAGTGGGGAGAATAGGCACCTCCCCCACTCATAAAAAATGATCATACATGTAACAAATAAAATCTACCTTCTCTCGAGTAGATTTATTTTACTACTGTATTTAATATTTCCCCTTTTTACATACCAAAATACATCATATATAGTTGTAATCCATAGACAAGTATATGGAAATCAGAGATATACATTGTAATTTGGATTTAATATAAATTAATTATGTAATTTTTTGTAATATATACCCTAAAGATATGAGTACTTAAGAAATGTAATTACTTGAAAAACTAATAATTGTGTGATACGGACCCGGTGTGGATTCGTATTGGAACCCTTGTTGGTCATGGGGTGGGACGCACCCGATGTGGGTTTGAAAAGATAACAAATAAAATTAATTATCCTAATATAATCGTAGCGTATAGCGTATATCGTATTATCGAATCAATAATCAATGAATTAAGAAATTATCCTTTGCCCTAAATTTATCTTTCGTTCTTCTTCCCGTGGCAACCAACCGCGTTTATCGAGTCAATCCCACCTCGGGTGAATCTCAACCCCTTGACCAACAAGGTTTTCGATACGAATCCACATCGTGTCTGTATCAATTGGTGCTTTCATTCTTGAACTTTACCATCACCATGTTCGTAGTTCCAAACAATATCCGGGACCTTCCCCCGCATATGGCGTTGAAGATCCGTAATAATTATATGGAATATGAGGTCCGTTGTCGTCAGATAGTTATGGAATATGAAGATCGTCGTCGTCGGATACATTAGATTTTTTCTAGATTGGAACTCAATCTCAAAGTTGCGAAGGCGACGCCGTAGAATCCTACCCCAACGACCTGCGATGCCGCGCTCCCCAATCCTGTGCCCGCGGACATCACTCCTACCCTCGGTACCGAACAGGCGGAGGTCGTTACCGACCTGATCCCATGCTTTGCGCCTATTGGCTACCCGCGCCTGCTGCCACCTGCTGTTGACCCTTGCTTAGTTGTTTGTGGAAGTTCGACAAATCTGATGCTAGGAATTGTTGTACTTGATGAGGATAAAGGTCTGGTGTGTCTCTGGCGAGGATTTTGATGCAAAATTCTGTAATTGTTTGTGCAAGTTTTGCTGCACAACAGGTGTTCGAAGACATGCCTATTGGAAGGTTCAATGCTTATGATGAAGTTATTCCAGTGAGTAACGCTAGGTTACAGTTGGGTAATTGTGTTTTCAACCCTAGAGGATTCAGCTCCACGATCTGTTTCATGAGTCTCCTCCTGATTTCCGACTTGAGGACAAGTCGATTCTCAAAGGGGGAGAATTGATACGCTATAGTGTACGATTATATTAGGATAATTAATTATATTTGTTATCTTTTCAATATTGTCCTTCCTTTTATTTAACGATTTGATTTTATCTTTTAAGTAAGGTTATCTTTTAGTATTTCAACAATTAGGGTTTCTTGTTAGTTAGATACTAGCATTTGTTCCCGTACCTTGTACGGGTTTTGATTAAAAAAATGTTATATGATAAAGATTATGTTTTCAAACTTGCGAAATTTTAAGATCTCCAAATAAAATTATATATTAGTAATATTATTGTATTTAAAAAGTTATTTTATAATCAAGATTATGTTTATATCACTTGCCAAATTTTAAAATCTCTAAATACAATTTTATATTAGTAATATTATTATATTAAAAAAATTATTTGATAATGAAAAGTATATTTCATATCAAATTTTAAAATCTGTAAATACACATGTATATTAGTAATATTATTATATTAAAAACATATTTATTAATAAAAAGTATGTTTCGTATTAAATTTTAAAATCTTTAAATATAATTGTATATTAGTAATATGATTAGTAATATTAGTAACATTAGTGTGTTCGATAAAAATGCTCCATAATGGAGTACACACTAAATAAAACTTGTCAAAATTTAATATCTCTAAATATAACTGTGTATGAGTAATATAAGGAATATTGATATAATATAAGGTTTGTAAATACTTAAATTAGCAAAGGGCAAAGAGGTAAATGAAAAAATTAAAACGCTTACATGGCATAGTTAAAACGATGGCACGTAGGATAGAGAGATTCGACTTTAGTTATAGTATATTGATTGATTGATTAGAGTATTATAAATACTCGTTTAAGTTGTTATCAAATAAATCAAGAAATCAATGAATTAATAAAATTATCCTTTTTCCTAAATTTATCTCTCGTTGTTCTCCCCGTGGCAACCAACTACGTTTATCGAGCCAAATCCACATCGGATGCGTTCACCCCCTTGACCAACAAGGGTTTCGATACGAATCCACACCGGGTCAGTATCATTGTGTATTTGTTTTGTATATAAGAATTTTTAATATGCTTTATAGGATTTATTATTCCTTTATATATAGGGTAGCAATTTCTAAAAAACAACATTCTTAACTTTATAAAATAACCGTTATCTATTATTGGATTTATCTAGCTAATGTGTACCATACATACATATTAATAATTGAAATTAGGTTATAAGAATATCCAAACTATACCTTGCCCTAAAATGAAATGAAAGAACCTTACATCATCCAAAAGTAAAATGATTAATTAGAGTATATTAACATATACTCTTGGGCCCACAATTAAAAAAAAAACCGTTAAGTATTTGCCCATCCATCCATGTTTGTGATTTCAATTGAGACTTGGTTTAATGGGTTATCCACCCATAAAGAAACAAATTAATGTGAAATGATTACACTATACCATCATTTTTCTTGAGTTGATATTGATCAAATCCATATAAAATGGGAATTGTTATTACATGCCGATGATGAGCCATTTGAAGCAAGTTAAGATTCTTCTTCCATATGAGGAGATGAAAGAATTTACTCAACAAAGGTCCAAAGTCGTAAGAAAATTTGTTTGATGTTGATGCCCCATATCCCAATGGATAGCAACCAAATTGGAGTGCAAAAGTAAGCATGTTCTCTTCTCTAGAGGGCCATTCTCCACTTCCCTTAATTCGATTAAATCTACAAGCAGTTAAAATTTCCACACTTTCCTCCACTATTGTTTTTGATTCTTGTCTTTTTCCTCTTCTTTTTTTTTTTGGAGTAATTTTGATGCATGTCTAGATGATCTATTGGCCGGCATATGGATTGATATTGATTCAGTGTGTACGTGCTCGGTTTCTATATAATGCATATACCAATATGCCAAATAATGTGTGGTGTTCCATGCCCAAAACCTCAAAAGATGGCATATTTTGGACACTAAAACTGCCTAGATTCCAATTCTTTTAACCTATTCTCATTGGTGAACCCAAGAATTATTGTTTGTGGTCCATCTTCATTGCACATATTCTTTCGTTGTAGTAATTTCTTTAATTTGTATGTATAGTACATCCACACGTGTATAGTAGTCAACCGGGTGGGTTGTCGACACGTCGAGCATATCTTTAGGCTAATCTCGATCTATATAGGTTCCAACCCACCTTACAATTATCAAGTTTGACGGATCTTGAATTGGATTACAATTTTAGACTCTCTTCTCTATCCTCCTTTTTCTCCCCCTTCTCTTCTCTAGGGTTTGTTTGCGTTCTCTTTGCCCCCTCAATGGTTCGTGTCTCTATGTGTTGAGTAGCTGAGTAGCTGCGGAAGCTTCGACTAATATGAAATAATTAAAGTAGTATGAACACATAAGAACTTAACGAGGTTCGACAAATTGTCTACGTCTTCGGGGTCATGATATGTTTCTTACTATATGAAGGAAACAGGGGCGAAACCAGGAATTTATTTTGCGGGAGCCAAAATTTTTCCGATGTAGATAAAAAAAATTGTTTTAAGAAAAATATGAAATACTGAAAAATATTTAAAAAAATCTCAAGATTATAATGTATAACTAGAACTTTTTAAATCAAGGAAATTGCATGTGAGAGTCGAAACATGGACCTAATGGTACTACATCCTATCTTATTAACTACTTGTCCGAAGATATATACTAGAATAACTATTTAAAATATGCATTCATATTTTATTATACGATACTCAAATATTTTAATTAATATAACCTATTCTGTTAAAGATCTCGGTTTCAATTACAGTTTGAAGATATGAAATTTAACAAAACATAGAAGTATTTTGACTATGTAAATGACATGTAAAAGTAGTTTGCAAATATCTAATCTTCAAACGTTCATAACTTTTAGCTCGGATATCAGATCAGGGCGTATAATATATCAAAACGAAGCTCTTGACGAAAGGAATACATATACTATAAAAAATTGGATTGGGGGGCTAGGGCCACCTCCCGCTTCCATGTAGTTCCGCCTCTGGAAGGAAATAAACCCGCCAACTTGTACAAGCCACAAGTTCATCGTACAAAAGAGTATATCCTTAAAAGAAAACAAACATCTCTTTTAATTCTCTCTTTTCTTTTCTTTTTTGCAAAATAAAATCCTATTTTTTTTCTCTCGTGTTTTCTTTTTCTCTTTGATTTTCTGAAGATGATTTGAGGATTTGAAAAGCTTCTCTCTTTGTATTTATATAGGAGATACAAAATGAAAAATAGACTTTTCTATTTTTCAATTTCTTTTACTCACCATTAGCTTCTCCTCTTTTCGCTCTTCCTCTTTTCCCTCTTCTAAATTTGTCTCATCCACAAGGAAAAATAGCATGCTTACAATTCTCCACCTCGTACAAAATTTGAAAAGTCTCAAATTTTGGACGAACGAGGGAATAAACTCTAGTATGCATAATAAGCTTCACCATCTCGGCTACATCATTATAGTCATGACTGCCTACGTACCCTTTGACCGGGATCAAGCCAATCGTAGTTCTACCTATCCTCCATATATTCTGATTCTGTAGTTGAGAGTGCAACTATAGCCTGTAACATTGATCTCCAACTTATCGGAGCACCATATAACTTAAAAGCAAAACCAGTTGTAGATCTTCGTTTATCAATATCACTTGCATAATCTGAGTCGACAAACCAACTAACTTGACATGTCTTTCCACCAAAACATAATCTGGTATTAACGGTACCCTTCAAGTACCTCAATATCCACTTTACTGCTTCCCAATGTGCCTTACCAGGATTCGTCATGAACCTACTGACAACACTAATTGCTTGTGTAATACACCATAGCATACATTAAACTACCAACTGCACTTGCATATGGTACATAGTTCATGTATGCTTTTTCTTGTGTTGTAACGGGAGATTGCTCACCAGAGAGTTTGAAATGTTGTGCCAATGGAGTCACCACTGACTTCGCATTTTGCATACCAAACCGATCAATAACCTTCTGAATATAACTTTTCTGATTCAAGAATAAATGACAAGTTTTTCGCTCTCTTCTGATCTCCATACCCAGTATCATTCTAGCAGCGCCCATGTCCTTCATATCGAACTCTTTACCAAGTTCGACCTTCAACTTATTTATCTCCACCATGCTTCTTGAAGCAATAAGCATGTCATCAACATACAATAAGAGATAAATATAATCACATCCACGAAGCTTTTGAATGTAGACACAACAATCATAATCACTTCTGGAGAAACCATGCTTTAACATGAAAGAGTCGGATCGCTTATACCACTGTCGAGGCGACTGTTTTAATCCGTATAAGGATTTCCTCAAGCGACATACATGACTCTCCTTACCCTCTACTTTGTATCCTTCTTGTTGATACATGTAGATTTCCTCATCTAAATCTCTGTGCAAGAAAGCCGTTTTGACATCAAGTTGTTCCAACTCAAGATCACCATGAGCAACAATGCTCAAAATCACCCGAATAGATGTATGCTTTACCACAGGATAAAAGATCTCATTATAGTCTTCTTTCTGTGCAAAACCCTTGGCCACTAATCTTGACTTATATTCTGTACCACCGAGCTCAGATGAATCTTCTTTCTTTTATACACCCACTTACAACCAATTGTTGTATTTCCCTCAGGCAATGGGACTACCTCCCATGTCTTGTTCTTATGGAGAGATTACATCTCTTCCTCCATAGCAACCAACCATCTCTCTTTATTAATATCTTTGATAGCTTGTTTGAAGGTGAGTGGATCATCATCCTCCACCGAGAGTGCATATTCTACTAAGTTTAACTGCCCATAATGTTTTAGAGGCTCGTCAAACCCATACCTTTGAACTGGTTTACAAACCCTCCTTGGCCTAGTGGAAGCCATGGACTCTTGTTGTTGTTGTTGTAGTACTGGTGTATTTTCCTGCTGAACCTCCTCATGTTCAAGCTCATCATCTTCTTGACAATATGTGTCACGATGAGATTCCTCTTGATCATGACTAGAATCTGGTTGGTCCTTGGATTCTTCTATCTCAACTACTTGAGATTTTAACGTCGCAACATCACAACCTTTAGGACCTTCAACTTTTGATAAAGCTGCCATGGAGTTCTCATCAATAGTAACATCTCTACTGATTACAAACTTAGAATCCTCTAAAGACCAAAGACGGTAGCCCTTGACTCCTCTTGCATATCCCAAGAAAGTTGCCTTCTTGGCCCTATTATCAAGTTTGTTATCCTTGACATGATAATACGTTATGCATCTAAACACTCTAAGTCTTCCATAATCTGCCTCTTCTCCTGACCACATCCTAAAAGGAGGGTCTCCATCCAATGTCGAATGGGGAGATCGGTTCACAATATAAGCAAATGTGGCAACTGACTCCGCCCACCATTCTCGACCCAAACCAGAATTGGAGCGCATACATCTAGTTTTCTTACGTAGTGTACGGTTCAGTCTTTCTACGATCTATTCTGTTGTGGTTTGTCTCTAACAGTCCAATGTCGAACAATGCCTTCTTCATCACAAAACTTCTTGAAAGCACCATCTATGTACTCTGTTCCATTATCAGACCTCAAAGTTTTCAGCTTTTTATCCGTTCTGTTCTCGACCATTGCTTTCCATTGCTTGAATGTCTCGAATACCTCATTCTTATGCTTAAGAAAATACACCCAAGCATATCTCGAGTAATCATCTACAAACGAGACAAAGTACCTGGAACCACCTTTGGAAGCAACTTTAGCCGGACCCCTAACATTTGTATGAACATAGTCTAATATCCCTCTGCTTTTATGGTTGCTTGTTGAAAATGAAACCCTGTGTGATTTTCCATACACACAATGCTCGCAAAACTCCATGCAAGGCTTCTTCACGTATTTCAACAAGCCCTTCTTTCCAAGCAAATTTATACCCTTCTTCGACATATGTCCAAGGCGCATATGCCAAAGCCTAGTATACTCTATTGGGTTTCTCTTGCTTCCACCCGTTACAAATGATACATCACATGTAGCTATACTGCCAACAAGATGGTACAAATTTCTTTGGCGAATCCCCTTCATCACCAACAAAGAACCACTAACAACTTTTAGAACCCCGTTCTCGCCAATTAGCTTGCAACCTTTTGATTCTAAGATACCAAGAGAAATAAGATTTTTCTTCAAATCAGGGACATGCCTAACATCCATTAATGTTTTGACAATGCCATCATGCATCTTGATTCTAATTGTACCGATACCCACCGTCTCACAACTATGGTCGTTACCCATCAAAACGGTTCCACCATTATAGCCTTATAGGAAGTGAACCACTTCCTGTTTGGGCACATATGATAAGAGCATCCAGTATCTAGAATCCAATTGCTTGAATATTCAGATGTAATGGAATAACATTCTCCGCCCCACTCATCCGAAGCTATACTAGCTTCGTGCTTTACATCTTGATCTCCCTTATTATTGTTATTTTTGTCCTTCCATTGTACCCTCTTATTTCGACAATCCTTCTTCCAATGCCCAAGCTCACCATACTTGTAACAACGAGTTTCCGCTAGATATCTAGATTTTGATCTAGACTTTTCCCTCTTGCTTTTTCCTCTATCATTACCCCGTCCTCTTGCAAACAAACCATGTGCTTGTTCATTGCTCCCAATTGTCATATTACTAGTTGCCACCTTCCGCAGATCGTCCGCTAGAAGCGTAGTTCTAGTTTCATTCATGGTCAATGTATCCCCCACAAACATATTAGTTTGAACAAGATTCTCATATGATTTTGGCAAAGAAAGCAAAAGCATAAGAGCTTGATCTTCATCTTCAACCTTCACATCAGTATCCTTCAAATTTGAAATTATCCAATCAAATTTGTTGATGTGATCACGGAGTGAGATGCCTTTACCCATCTTGCAAGTATATAACTGTGACTTGATATAGATTCTATTTGTTAGAGTCTTCGTCATGAAGTTCGCCTCCAACTTTTTCCACACACTTGATGCGGTTTCCTCGTCATCCACATAAATGCGACATCTCTTTCAAGACATAATATTATGGCAGCGCGTGCTTCCATATCAAGCTCTTCCCAGTCACTATCCTTCATATCTCCAAGTTTCTTATCCTTACCCAACAACGCCTTATGTAACTTTTTAGATATTAAAAGATTCTTCATCTGCATCCTCCAATAGGAGAAATCATTTTTCCCATTGAATTTCTCAATCTCATACTTTCCAACATATACAATTCCGCTACTAGAAGCTATTGTTTTCAAAATCGGACCTTGACCACCTTAGACTTTGATTTGGCTCTGATACCAATTGTTGAGTAGCTGCGGAAGCTTCTACTAATATGGAATAATTAAAGTAGTATGAACACACAAGAATTTAACGAGATTCGACAAATTGTCTACGTCCTCGGGGTGATATGTTTCTTACTATATGAAGGAAATAAACCCGACAACTTGTACAAGCCACAAGTTCATCGTACAAAAGAGTATATCCTTAAAAGCAAACAAACCTCTCTTTTAATTCTCTCTTTTCTTTTTGCAAAATGAAATCCTATTTTTTTTTTCTCGTGTTTTCTTTTTCTCTTTGATTTTCTGAAGATGATTTGATGATTTCAAAAGCTTCTCTCTTTGTGTTTATATAGGAGATACAAAATGAAAAATAGACTTTTCTATTTTTTAATTTCTTTTCCTCACCATTAGCTTCTCCTCTTTTCCCTCTTCTAAATTTGTCTCATCCACAAGGAAAAATAGCATGCTTACACTATGCTTCGGTTGTCTCATCCACGGAGTGAGATTCCTTCATCCATCTTGTAAGTATATGACTGTGACTTGATATAGATTCTATTTGTTAGAGTCTTCGTCATGAAGATCGCCTCCAACTTTTCCCACACACTTGTTGCGGTTTCCTCGTCATTCACCAAAAATGCGACATCTCTTTCAAGACATAATATTATGGCAGCGTGTGCTTCCATATCAAACTCTTCTCAGTCACTATCCTTCCCATCTCCAAGTTTCTTATCCTTACCCAACAACGCCTTGTGTAACTTTTGAGATATTAAAAGATTCTTCATCTACATCCTTCAATAGGAGAAACATTTTTCCCATTGAATTTCTCAATCTCATACTTTCCAACTTCAACAATTCCGCTACTAGAAGCCATTGTTTTCAAAACCGGACCTTGACCGCCTTAGACTTTGATTTGGCTCTGATAGCAATTGTTGAGTAGCTGCGGAAGCTTTGACTAATATGGAATAATTAAAGTAGTATAAACACACAAGAATTTAACGAGGTTCGACAAATTGTCTACGTCCTCGGGGTGATATGTTTCTTACTATATAAAGGAAATAAACCCGACAACTTGTACAAGCCACAAGTTCATCGTACAAAAGAGTATATCCTTAAAAGAAACAAACCTCTCTTTTAATTCTCTCTTTTCTTTTTGCAAAATGAAATCCTATTTTTTTTCTCTTGTATTTTCTTTTTCTCTTTGATTTTCTGAAGATGATTTGATGATTTCAAAAGTTCTCTCTTTGTATTTATATAGGAGATACAAAATGAAAAATAGACTTTTCTATTTTTCAATTTTTTTTCCTCACTATTTTCCCTCTTCTAAAATTGTCTCATCCACAAAGAAAAATAGCATGCTTACACTATGTAAATCCGTCTTGGGGTCGCCCTTTGTTACTGTTTCGGTTGTTCATGGGGTGGCTTCTCACCTTTTTTTGACCCTTTTTGGACGGATTGATTTGGATCTGATTGTGGTTGGATCTGGGTCAATTTGGTCCTTTGAAGTTTTCCTTGACTCGGTTGGTCGTGTTGTCTTTTTGGTGAAGCTTGGGATCAGCCTTTGTTGTGGCTTTGGTTGCTAGTGCTTGTCATTGGCGTGCCTTGCCTGGTGTGGGTGCTCTGAAGATTTGATTCGTTTGCTTCTTGTGTTCATCCTAGATTTTCATCTGGCTCTGACCTCTGTGCAAAGTCGTGTCGGTGGTTCTCTTGGTTGGTGCTCTTGTGAGCGTTGTTCGGATTGCCTTCGCTGGCATGTTGATTGTGACCTATGGGATGTGGATCTGAGCAGCCCTTTATTTGGGTTTCTCGATCTAGTTGTGCCTCTTTTCTTCTTGCCCTTTATTGTGGCCTTTGGCTCTTTACCTGCCAATCCGATCCAGATAAGTACTTCCTTCTCTCTTTTCTTGTAATGTAGTTTTCATCTTGGCTACTTCGTCTCTGGCTTGGCCCATGTGCTTGTTGGGTCTCTGGCTCTCGTTTTTTGATGGGTTGTTTGCTCCTTATCCCTTTGTAATTTCTTGTTTAATCTTTGGCTCTTATGATTTTTGCCCTCTTGGTTGTGCTATGCTAGTTTGCTTTTCTGTGTCTCTCCGGAGGTACATTTTTGCTGCTTCTTTGCTTTGCTGTTTGAGGATGTCTTCTCCATGGATGTCCTTAGTATTATCTGGACTTTTACATCGGTTGATTTGAAATATGTGCACTTTATTCTGAAACTTCTCCTTAAACTATTGCAATTGAAAATACAGATGAAGTTAAGGACTGATGCACTGGTGAACCTTAACCTTGTTAGTTTGAGATGTATTTGGGGGTTGAACTTGTTCTTTGCTGTTCCAAGCTTCTTCTTGTGTTGTGGGGTTTATGCTCCTCATGGGAGTTTGGCCCTAAGTTTCTAGTTCATGCTGAGATTAGTTCATTCTTTGAATGCTTTGCTTGAGTGGAAATGTCTAAATTTTACCCTTATTTTGATTCTTCCCTTCTCGCTATGGCTAGTTGCAGTTACATTCTTATTTAGTTTTGTGTTGATGGTTACAGGATTCCAGCTTTGTCAGTTGGTTTGGGGTTCCTGTCTTGGGATTGATCTTGCTTGCTCCCTTGCTAAGCAAGAGGCCAACATGTTGGCCTTTTGTCATTACTTGTTCCACTTGATCATTTCTGATGAGGTATTGGATTTCTCTACTTTAATCCTTGCCAATGAAGGAAACATTGTTTTGAAACTTTCATTAGTCATCAGGGTTGTGGGTATTTTACAAGGGCTCCTATATGTGTTTTTTTTATTTCACGTATAGTTGAGGTGTTGTTTATACTACTCCCTGCTCTGACTGAATAATTTAATGATGCACAAGTTCCTCATGAAAAATTGAAAAATCTTGTTCTGAAAATTATTCACTTACAAGTGATTTCTCAGGTTTGGGATATTTCTTCTCTTTCCCATTTCTTTTTATTCTTTCCTCTCCTTATTGATATTTGTCTTTCTTTGTGGTTATGTTGGTGCCTTGAAGTTCTTTCTTTAACCTGCCCTCCCTCTTTGTGTTGGGATGGTGGTTTGGATGACTCTCAGGTTTTTGGTTTGGCTAAATTTTTTTGTGTTGGCTCTTTTTTGGGAAAAAATATTTGATATTTGTGTCTTCCATTTTGGTGGATTTAAATGTTTGCATGGTGGCTACTAATCTCTGTCTTATGAACAATTACACTCTGACAAATAATCATTACAGCTTTTCTCAAACGGACACATGCCCCATAAATTTTTACGGCTACTTACTCTTTCTAGGTATTTACTATATTCTTTTTAATATCTCTAAGTTGAACATGCAATATTTGCTCTTTGTAATCATTTCTTTTTTGCAGGTATTTAATGAAACCTCCTTCTTTTCTTTTTATCTTTCTTCTTTCTATCTCTTAAACTCAGTATTTTTGAGGGCTATTCTCTGCTTTTCAAAGTTGACTTTTTTATAATCAAAACTGGTTTACACTTTATTTCTTTGCATGGTCTGATTTGTGTCACGGGTTCCTATCCTTGGTTGCAGACTAATCTCTTCTCTCAACCTCTATTAATACTCCTCATTATTCATTCTAATGCTCTCCATCCTTTTCTTGTTTACCAAACCATTCCTTCTCTTCACATGACTAGTCCTAATTCTACTCCCATGTCGTATGAGGATGCTCTTATCAATTTCCCTGCACTTGACCACTCCCTCTCTTCCTTTGGATCTTGAGGTGGGGGTCTATTGCTTTGATTACTAATGTTCCTACTCCTGTATCCCTATCTGAATCTTTAAATATATCCATGCCACAGGCCACTTCTTGCCCGACCTCTGGGACTTCCACAAATAATGTTTCTATCACTACTACCCCTGTTGTGAATATTGCTCCAAATGAGGAAGTAATTTTTGTCCCTTCCTCTGATCTTCTCCTGCCTAACATGCTTCCTTCAAACACTTCCATCCCAAATCCTATAGCTATCCCTTTAGTTCAAAAATACTTGCATGAACTTCTCCACTTCACTCTTCTTCTCAAAATGGTGGAGGAACCAGTTTCCCCACCCCTTATTAATGGGAAGATGAAGGATGATTGGAAATATTATGCTAAGGGGGAGGTGTTGTTCCAGGAATTTGGTAACTTTTGGATCCTTTTCAAATTCTTTAACCGTGAGGCTAGGGATCTAGTTTGGCTTCACAAGCCTTACCATGTCCAGGGTAAACTTGTTGCTTTACTTCCCTTTTATCTTGACGTCAACCCTATCTATGATGATATCTCTAGGGATGACACTTGGGTGAGGATTCCCTTTTGATATGCGGAATACAAAGACAGAAATCAAGCATTCAAATACAAACGAAGTTCAAAGACAAACAAGAAGTTTTATTCAGCTTTGAGCCTCAATCGAAATGCCAGAAATCCAAGGGGAACTACAGAGGGCAAAGAGAAATAAAGAACAAGCAAGCAATCTGTAAGAGAGAATCAAAGTGAGATAAGCACAGCTCGAACAAGTCGAACAACCACAAAGGTCTCCTTGGTGCTCTCTCTTTCTCTCTTACTTTGTTTGGATTTCAGAGGGAGCTCAGGTCGCCGGTGTCGAGCTCAGGCAAGCAAGGCCGAGAAGACACAACAAAGCTAGAAACCTGGAGAGCTCTCTCGATTCATCCAACCAGCGGCACAAGAGGAGAAAGCCAGCTTATAAAGAGCTCGC
Source organism: Fallopia convolvulus (assembly GCA_964016875.1). NCBI lineage: Eukaryota > Viridiplantae > Streptophyta > Magnoliopsida > Caryophyllales > Polygonaceae > Fallopia > Fallopia convolvulus. Next base: position 46,600,920 of record OZ024732.1, on the reverse strand, counting down.
ATCAACCCTAGCACACGCAACGACGTCGTTCTAGTAATGAGCATGGGTCACCGAGAATGGGTTGTCTCGGGTGACATAGTATTGGGCCGTTTGGTCCAATACTGTCTCCAGCGAGAAACAAGCCCAATCCGATATTACACACACACATATACTAGTTACATTACAAGTTCTCAATATCCAAACAATAGGAATTACAAGCTCATACATAAATCTCTACAATTTGCCCTCCTAATTCCTAAGTTTACATCAATAGTAAAACTTGTAGCCTTGTTTTGTTGATCTCTGGTCTTACAGTCTTTCTATCACCGGCCCATTTTGTACCCTTCTCAGCTCTGTTCTGGCTCAATCACATGTAGGAAATCCCTGCAAAAGTTGAACTTATCAGTTGTGACAATTTTAGTGCCAAAATCTGCAGGATTCTTCTTACCATCTATCTTTTCTACCAGAATAGCTTTCTGTGCTACCTTTTGTCTAATGAAATGGTACCTCACATCAATATGTTTGGTCCTTTCATGGTACATGGGATCTTTGCACAGGTATAGGGCACTCTGACTGTCCATATGCAATTTGGACATATAGTTTTTGCCTTCAATCTCCCTCAACAGTCCTTGGAGCCATATTGCTTCTTTGGATGCCTCAGTAGCAGCTATGTACTCTGCCTCAGTAGAGGATAGAGCTACAATAGACTGCTGCTGAGACTTCCAAGAGATGCAATTGCCACACCAAGTATAGACATATGAGGTGGTTGATTTTCTAGTGTCCTTATTGCTTGCAAAGTCAGAATCAACATAACCATACAGTTCAGAAGGAGAGGAATGAACACCATAGAGCAAACCAAAGTTGGCAGTACCAGCAATATATCTCAAACAAAATTTCATAGCATGCCAATGTTTCTCACATGGCTCAGACATATATCTACTCAGAACACTGATGGCAAAGGCAAGATCAGGTCTGGTGCAAATCATGGCATACATAACTGAACCAACAACAACATCATAAGGGATAGAAGACATTCTACCCTCCTCTTCCTTGGAGAGAGGCAGCTTGGCTTTTGTCAAGTCAAGGTGCCCTCCTAAGGGCATGGAGGAGGGTTTAGCATTCACAATACTGAATCTATCTAACACCTTATGCAAATAATCAGATTGAGTAAGCATGATTTGTTTCTTAGACCTGTCCCTAACAATCTTAATGCCTAGAATCATTTGTGCATGACCTAGGTCTTGCATGTCAAAGTTCTTTCTAAGGGCCCTCTTTACATCATTGATCTTAGACATGGATTTGCAAATCAAAAGCATATCATCAACATAAAGCAAGACATAAATGGGCAAATCAGACTTGACATGTTTAAAGTACAAACATGAATCATACTTGCTAGCCTTAAACCCTAAAATTTTCATGCATTTATCAAATTTTATATTCCACTGCCTAGGTGATTGCTTCAAGCCATATATAGATTTCTTTAATAAACACACATAATCAGGCTTAGAAGGATCAACAAAACCCTTAGGCTGTTTCATATAAATGGTTTCATCTAGGTCACCATGCAAGAAAGCAGTTTTAACATCCATTTGTTCAACTTCTAGGTCATACACAACAGACATAGCAAGCATTAATCTCATGGTTTTATACTTAGCAACAGGAGCAAAAATGTCATGATAATCTTCCCCTTCTCTTTGAGAGAAACCTTTAGCTACTAGCCTAGCTTTGTATCTAGGTGGGTCAGTAGGTTTGGTTCCCTCTTTGAGTTTATAGATCCACTTGCAATCAATAACTCTTGAATTTTTAGGTTTGGGAACCAATGTCCAAGTTTTATTGTCATGCATGGATTTAATTTCCTCTTTCATGGCAAGCATCCAAAGATCAGAATGAACACATTTAATAGCATGCTCAAACAGGTCAGGAGTATAAGCATTCAAAACTTCAGCAATTATGAAAGCAAACTCATCAACATTGTTCACATACTTTTTGTTAGGAATTTTAACCCTAGGGGCCCTATCTCTAGTCAATTGATAATTGTTCAAGTTAGGGACCTCTTCAAAAGGCATATTCTCAACAGAATCATCAACATCATGCAAAGAGTCATCAATATCATGCAAATCATCATGGGAATTATGCAAGTCATCATGTGAATCATGCACAGAATCAAACAGAGGCTCATGCAAAGATGGAGAAGAAGAAGAAGGATGTGAACTGACCTGCCCACCGTGATGGTGAGGTTGCACAGCTAAGTGCTCTTCAGTACTTGTTTGAGCATTCAAGTGCTCATTAGAAATACCAATGCCAGCATTTTCAGAGTTTCCAGAATGAGATGGAGAGTATCCAATATCAAAGTCTTCATCAAATAACTCAGATTGAGGAGGAGTAACATAGAATGGTGTATGAGCTTGTTCAGACCTGTCTAAGTGCTCAGGAGAAGATGTGAGAACATTTTTGAAATGGAAGTCACTTTCATTGAAAGTGACATCCCTACTAACTATCACTCTGTAGCCTCCAGGCTGTATGAGCAACAGTTTGTATCCTTTTACCCCTTCAGGGTACCCCAGCATCACACACTTTTGAGCTCTTGGGTTTAACTTCCCAGCATTATTAAGAGCATAGGCAGTGCATCCAAAGGTTCTCAGATGTGAGATGGTGGGTTTGGTTCCACTCCACAGTTCTTGTGGAGTTTTGAATCCAATGGCAGAACAGGGGGATCTATTAATCAAATAAGCAGCTGTAGTGACAGCCTCTCCCCAGAGGGAATGTTTCATCCCAGCACTGATTAGCAGGCACCTTGCCTTTTCAAGTAAGGTCCTGTTCATCCTCTCAGCAATGCCATTCTGCTGAGGTGTGCCTGGCACAGTTAAGTGCCTCTTAATGCCATTTTCATGGCAAAAAGAATCAAATGCATGATTGCAAAATTCAAGACCATTGTCAGTTCTAAGGCATTTCACCTTGAACTGAGACTGGCCTTCAACAGTCTGTTTCCAATGTTTGAACATGTCAAATGCCTCACTCTTAGCTTTGAGTAAATGCACCCAGACCTTCCTGGAATAATGGTCTATTAATGACAAGAAATACTTCTTGCCACCAACAGTATCCACTTGGGCAGGTCCCCATAGGTCTGCATGCACATACTCAAGTGGCTTTTGAGCAACAAATTTGGATTTAGAGAAGGGAGATCTTGAAAGTTTCCCAAACACACAATTTTCACGCATGCTCAAATCAGAGGGTTTTTGACTTATATACCCATTCTTGAATAGGTAATGCAATCCCTTGTTACCTATATGACCTAGTCTATCATGCCACAGTTTAGTTGAATCAACACTCATGCAAGCATTCACTTCAGAAGACATGGTCATAACAGGGGAACCAATGACATGATAAAGTCCACGTTTTTTGATTCCTTTAACAAGGACTTTCCCATCTCTGGAGACATTTCTGACTCCATTGTGGGTGTGGATATGGCAAGCAAGATCATCAAACATGCTTTCAGACAACAAATTTCTCCTTAAGTCAGGTACCCACCTAACATTTTGGAGAATTCTAACAACACCATCATGCATTTTAAAAGGAACAGTACCAACACCCTTAATCTTAAGAGAAGAATGATCACCTAACCTGACCTCACCCTCATCACAAAGATGCAAATAGTCAAAGACATGCTTATGAGGTGTGACATGCATAGTGCAACCAGAATCAAGTATCCAGGCATCATGATCAGAATTAACATGATTAGCACACATAAGCAATTCAGCAGAATAAGAAAGGTGGGACTCTACAATTGCAGAGGTACCAACTTGTGATTTGGTGGAGGCTGCAAGTGCCTCATCTTTCTTCTTCTTAAAACATTCATTGATTAGGTGAGTCCCCTTGCCACAGTAGTGACATTTGAGGTTCTTTTTCTCAGATTTAGGTTTGGTATTCCCAGAATTTGAGTTAGAAGAGTCAGAATCCTTTTCCTTCTTCTTATAACCCTTCTTCTGGTGTTTATACTTTCCTTTAGTGAACATGATCTCAGTTTTAGAATCTTTATGAGGTTTACACTTAAACACTCTCAAAGACTCATTTTTCTGGGTTACAACATCTATTATCTTCTTCTTAGTCAGATTTCTCACACCATCATTGTTAAACTCAAGCACATCTTTAAAATTATCAAATTGGGGTGGTAAAGAGTGAAGTAAGATCACAGTTTGGTGAGATTCTACAACCTTATCACCACATCTTTCTAAGTCCTGATTCATTTTAAGAAATTTATCTAGGTTATCACTCAGAGACATAGAAACATCCATTTTGAAATGAAAGATGCGACCTAGCAAGTTAATGACAGAAGGGAGAGATTTCACCTGATAGAGGTCATTCAACGCCTTCCAGAGATTCCTGGAAGAGTCTACTTCGACCACTTGACGAGCAACTTCATCAGACAATCTGATAATAATCTCAGAATGGGCAATTTGATCCATTTCCTTCTTTTTAGCAGCATCAAATGTGTCAGGCCATGACTCATCAACAACAGACCAACATTTTTCTTTAATCAAGATGGCTTTCATCTTTAGTTGCCACATAGCAAAGTCAGAGGAGCCATCTAGTGGCTTTATGCGGACAGATGAATGATCAGACATAGTGAGCCTTGCTCAGAGAAGAAGAATAGAGTAACTCAGAGAGAGAGAAGAAGTTAGCAAACTTCAGCTGGTGAGTCTCACAGTAGAGGTTCTCACAACAAGTACCTGCACCTGCAAGGGACAAATGTATGCAAGAGAGGATAAGTAACACAACCAACAAGAGATGGCTTTGGTGTGTTACAGATCTCAACAGTCAACAAGTAAGGTGATAATCAAACACAAGTAAAGATCAGAGAGCCCCAAGAGTTGTAGGGTTTCAGATTTGAGCAAAGACGCTCTTTTGCAAGAGCTTTGTGTAGGATCCGACAGTGGGATTACACCAGTATAACTGGAACCCGTTCTATCCAGAATCCCCCGCCCCTTTCTATCAAAGGGAATCGGAGATCTATCACTCAGAAGCAAGCAAAGCTATCATGCAACCTAAACACTTGAAGACAGTTGAGTAAAAGTTTCAAAAATCAAAGGAAAATGCAAGTTTCTTTATGGATCTGAATGGATCTGAGTTCTAGAGAGTCTCTTGACTCTAGAACTCTAGATCTGGTCCGAGATCTGCAAGAAGAGACTCGAGACTTTAGATCCAGAGAGTAGGAAACTCTCAATGGAACGTAGCAAGAGAAACTTCGAAAGAAGGTGAAGGAAAGAGAAGAACAACAACCGAGAACTCAAGATCTGGAAGTAGAAACTCCAGATCCAGCTAAGCGAGCCTCAGATCTCAAGATCCAACACAAGCAACAACAAGACCAAACCCTAGATCTGAAGATCCAGGACTAGAAAGTCCAGAAACTTCAAACCCTAGATCTGTAAGAGCAACCTCGCTCTGATACCAATTTGATATGCGGAATACAAAGACAGAAATCAAGCATTCAAATACAAACGAAGTTCAAAGACAAACAAGAAGTTTTATTCAGCTTTGAGCCTCAATCGAAATGCCAGAAATCCAAGGGGAACTACAGAGGGCAAAGAGAAATAAAGAACAAGCAAGCAATCTGTAAGAGAGAATCAAAGTGAGATAAGCACAGCTCGAACAAGTCGAACAACCACAAAGATCTCCTTGGTGCTCTCTCTTTCTCTCTTACTTTGTTTGGATTTCAGAGGGAGCTCAGGTCGCCGGTGTCGAGCTCAGGCAAGCAAGGCCGAGAAGACACAACAAAGCTAGAAACCTGGAGAGCTCTCTCGATTCATCCAACCAGCGGCACAAGAGGAGAAAGCCAGCTTATAAAGAGCTCGCATCAACCCTAGCACACGCAACGACGTCGTTCTAGTAATGAGCATGGGTCACCGAGAATGGGTTGTCTCGGGTGACATAGTATTGGGCCGTTTGGCCCAATACTGTCTCCAGCGAGAAACAAGCCCAATCCGATATTACACACACACATATACTAGTTACATTACAAGTTCTCAATATCCAAACAATAGGAATTACAAGCTCATACATAAATCTCTACACCTTTCTTTCTTACTACTTGTTTAATGCTTTTGCTCTTGAACTCATTATGAGGGACAATAAAATTGGCCACTTTATTCGGGTAGTTGAGGCCTCCAACTCTAAAAACAAAATGAAATTCTGTCGAGTTTGTGTCAATGTGGATATCACCTCTCCTCTTAAAAGTTGTGTCAAAATCATAGCCCATGACAACTCTCCTTTAACTTTGAAAGTTTGGTATGAAAACTTCTCCCCAGGATGTGGTTGCTGTGGTGATGCTTCTCACTCTTTTGATGCTTGTCCCTTGAACAATATTCATCCTCGTAAACTAAAAGTTGTGGTGGATGATAACCCTAATGATGCCGCCCTAGTTCAACAAACAAGAAATAAGCTGTTGGGTGGTGTTATGCCCAAATCTGTGGGTGTGAAGGCTGCAACTGGCCCAACTTTTGTTCGCTCCAATGTTGTTGGCCCATTAAATATGGCTAATATCAAGGGGAAAGGGTTGGCGGTGCAGCATGTGCCTAGCTCTGCTGCTGGTACTACCGCTCTGGCACCTATTGATGTGCTTCCTCCAATTAATCCTCTTATGACTCTTGAAATGCTATCAAACTTGGACCCTGCAGTGCTTGCTGATCCTGCATTGATGAAGCATGCCAGGGATCAATTGGCTTATGTTTTATCATCTTTCAATGTGCCAAATAATGAGACGGTGATGTTTCCTCCTCACCTCTGTGCCTCTCCCATGAGGTCTGGTGGATTGCTTTTGGGGCTTGCTCCTGTGGCTAATTCACTTAACCATTATGTGGGGTCGACTGGTATTGAGCGAGGATCTGAGTCCACTAACTCTTGCCTTCGTATTCAAATGGATGCCATTGACATAAAATCAGGTGGAGATAGTACTTCTGAATCTCCAAAGAGGAAGGATAATGAGGGAATCATTGAAGTTGTTGAACCTGTTGCGCCTAATAAGCCACGCAAATCGAGAGGTACGTGTAAGCCTAAACCTGATGAATGATTAGTTCTCCCCCGCTAGTAGTTTGGGTTACTTTTGCAAACTGGTTTGTTGTCTTGCTTTTCTTGCTTTGGGTTGTTTGTTTTGGTTGGGGTTGTTGGTTTTGCAGGCCTTGGTGGCCTCTTTTCCGGTATGGCTGCTGCGTCAGCTGGTTTTTAGGCGTTTGTGTCGGGTTGTTTGTTTCTCTTCTCCTGGTTTGGTTTCTGTTGTGTGTGTTTGGGTTTGGTTGTTTGTTGTTGGTTAGTTCGGTTGGTTGGAACCCTTTTGATGTAACTTTTGGTTTGTTTAATATTATATTTGAAGTATTTACAGTATCTTGAAAACTTTTATGGCACGTTATATTTTGAAATTGTTTTATGAATATAGGTTACTAGAACGTAAGAGGAGTTCGTAGAATCAATTTCTGGGAAGAAATTGTTTTTTAGAAAAGAAAAATAAACTAAATATTATTTGTTTGGCTTAAACAAAAACTGAAGATCCTCCTCCTTTGAACTATGTTAGAAAATCAGGCTTTCATGAATACTATTTTTCCCCTCCATAGGGACTAAAGGTGGATTATGGATTCTTATATGCCATAATTCATTTACTCGTCACCTTTCAATATTTTCCATATCAACAAACCTTATCATTTTCCTTTTGGTTATCAATAATATTTCTTGCTACATTGTTTTTGTATATGCTCCTTCTCAAAAATCTGATAAAACTTTGTTTTGAAATTCTTTATCTACCACCCTTTACGACCTAGACAACTCGTTCTTTTTAATTGGAGATTTAAATGAAATTTGTAGCCTTGCTGATAAAATTGGGGGACGATTGCCATTGGCCTCAAGGTTCAATCATTTGCAGAATTTTCTTAATTCTTTTGGTTTGGTAAATGCAAACTTCTCGGGTTTTCCCTTTACTTGGAGAAATTCGATGTCTACTTCGGAAATGATTTTTGAAAAATTAGACCGAGTTTTGATCCATCAAGACTTGACTCAACATTTTCCAAATATTTTAGTTCGACATCACCCTTTTACTTCGTTTGATCATTGTCTTATCTCTTTTTCCCTTGGGCTGACAGATCATTTTTTCAAATTTCCGTTCCGGTTTGAAAAAGGGTGGTGTGGTAACCCTTCCTATCAAAAATTGGTCAAAAAAGTTTGGAATTACCATCTATTTGGCTCTTGTATGTTCAGGTTATAGCAGAAATTGCACTTATTAAAACAATACTCGAAACAATGGGTGAAGCATAACACAAATAATAATTTTGAACAATTGAAAAAATCAACTGCTGAGTTGAAAGCTCTCCAGTCTTCTCTTCTCTTAGACCCTTTCAATGTTTCTCTGCGTTCTAAACTACATCGTCATTTAAAAACTTATAACTCTTTACTTCAATTTCAGCATGACTTCTGGCAACAACGTTCAAAATTAAACCACTTAAAAAATATGGATAAAAACACAAAGTATTTCCAATCTGTCACCAAAATTCGCTCGTATAAACAGAAAATTTCGAGTTTTACTTCTTCTACTGGTATTGCTCTTTTTGACCAGGGATCTATTTCTACTGCTATTTCGGATGAACTGTCCTTGTGATTTCAGAAGAACTCCGTTTTTCATGTATCAATTTTTGACCTTGATATTATTCCCTCATATGTCTCTTTGGTTGCAAATGAACTTCTTTGCCGCTCTCCTTCGGACTGTGAAATTAAACTTGCGATTTTTGACATTGCTGTTGATAAATCTCCATGTCCAGATGGGTTTCCTGGGGAATTTTTCAACATTTCTGCGACGTCGTGGGAAAATCAGTTATTCTTGCAGTAAATGCTTTTTTCCACTCTAGACATATGTTGTTAGCAATAAACAAATCTTTTATTGCTCTTATTCTGAAAACTCAAAACCCCACAACTGTAAATCATTACAGGCCTATTAGCTTGTGCAATACTCTATATAAAACTATTACGAAAATTCTTTCCTCTAGATTAACCGGTATTCTTCCTCAGCTTATTCACCCCCTTCAGGGTGCATTTGTTAAAGGTCGTTTAATTCAAGATAATATTATAATTGCTCATGAGGTCTTCCATTCTTTCCATAAAAAGAAAAAAGGAAAATTGGGTTGGATGGCCTTAAAACTGGACATGGAAAAGGCATACGATAAACTTGATTGGAATTTCATAAAAATATTACTCCTCAAATTTGGCTTCCCTCAAATTTGGCTTCCATGTGAAATGGGTTAATCTTGTAATGACTTGTATCACTACGTCTTCAATGTCGGTACTCGTTAATTATGAACCTGGTAAGGAATTTAAACCGAATTGTGGGATCCGTCAAGGGGACCCTATTGCGCCTTTTATTTTTATTTTATCTGTGGAATATTTAACGAGATCTTTGCAGAACGAGTCCCTTCTTGCGAGTCGTCGGGCTGGCATTCAGCTAGTGAAAAATGGGGTGTGTATCCCGTTTGTTTGCTTGGCGGACGATACCTTATTTTTTGCAGAGGCTTCTCTCACAAATATGATTTTCATGATACAATTGTTACAACAATTTACTAAGCTTTCGGGCTTATCAATCAATTTCCACAAAAGCTCTATCCAAGTCTCAGAGAATTTCTCTCGCCATCAAGCTATCTCGCTTGCTAGCATTTTAAATATTCAAGTATCAACCTCTATGGAGAAATATTTGGGCATTCCGATTCTAAAAGGAAGAGTGCAAAATAGTATTTTTCAAGACACAATTTCCAACCTCAAGAAACAACTAGCTCAGTGGAAGGCAAACACAATTTCCCATGCCGGTAGGGCTGTTCTTATTCAGTCCAATCTTATGGGACAAGTTAATTACTTAATGTAATCTTTCCTGCTTCCTAAAGGGGTTTTGGATGAGATTGATAAGATCAACATAAACTTTTTTTGGAATAAATTTACACCTAATTTTCATCCGCTTATCAATTGGGATAGAATTTGTTCTCCAAAATTAGAAGGGGGAATGGGTTTGCGTTCGGCCCAATCTAATAACACGGCTCTTCAGATGAAGCTTTTATGGAAAATTATGACACAACCTTCGAATGTTTGGGTTAGAATCATTAAAGATAAGTACTTGTGATCTGGTTCCTTGCTACATTTCCAAAAGAGTAAACATTCTTCTATCTCTTGGCAGTTTGGCCATCTTCTAAGTACTCAACAGCCTTTTTCCCGAGGTATTCGTTGGATGGTTGAAAATGGACAAACTATTAATTTCTGGTCGGATATTTGGATTGAAAATTTTGACCTAACAAGTTATTATGACAATGTTAATCCTCTTCTTCAAGTTTCGAACTTCTTTTTAAGTGATGCTTCTTGGAATGTGTCGACACTTTTGCTTATTCTTCTGAGGAATACTATTGACCGCATTCTTCAAATTCACATTCCGCTAAATGGGATGGATGATCGTCTAGTTGGCTTTCGGCTATTGATGGGTGCTTCTCTGTTCATTCTACTTCTGGCATGCCATCTTTTTCATCCCATCACATGGTTGGGTTTGGGTGGATTTGGATCTCAGCATCTCTCCTAAAATAAAATCTTTTTTGTGGAAGGCTTGTTCGGACTGTCTCCCTACGGCGAAACTTTTAAATAGATTCCTTAACAGAGTACCGAGTTGGTGCTCTTTATGTCAAACCGAAGATGAAACTTCTAATCATTTGTTCTTTTCTTGCCCGTTCTCACAAAGAATGATTTGTAATTTAGGAGTTAATGTGCTTTTTCTGTTCAGTCTTTTGACACGTTCGTTGAAAATATAACAATGGTTAAGAAAAATAATTACAACTTCATTCATCTCTGCTTTTTATGGTGGTACATTTGGTGCCATAGAAACGCAATTATTTTTAACCCTTCTAGGAACCACTCAAATATTCTGCCAGATGTGCTGGCCTTCTCTCAACAGCTACAATGGACATTTGAAAACCCTATAACGGTTAAAAATAAATCCACCAGGAAAAGAAGTAATCATTCTTCGCGGATAAAGCCTCCACCTAATTGGATAAAGTTAAATTTTGATACTTCGAAAAGACAAGATTCTGCGACTTTTGCAGCTTTTGTAATTAGGGACCATAATAGTAAGATCCTTGGTTTAGATAGGAATGCTATGCCTTCCATGAGTGTATTACAAGCTGAAGCGTTCTCTCTTTTGTTTGGTCTTCAGTTTGTCGTGTCTTCAAAATTTTCGCATGTCATTATTGAGGGAGACAACCTTTCTCTTATTAATTCTATTAAACGAATTTGGAAAATACCTTGGGAAATTCAATCTCTAAACCAAGATATTAATTATTTAATTTCTGCTATTCCACATGTTCAGGTTTTTTATTGTTACAGGGAATGTAATAATGCAGCTGATTTCATCGCTAGAAGATTCATCGCCTTGCCAAAGCTTCAACAGTTGATCCTTGAAGAGCAAGACCTTAAATCTTGTAACTCTACTTCGTTGGCACGCTTAAGTTTAAATATTAGTTAGCATCCTATTATTCTGGAATTCTTAAAGATCATCTGTTTGATGATTCAGGTTGGCCCTGTAAGTTACGGGTGACCCAATGTTTGCCTAATATTAGTTAAAAAACGGAAATTCTACGTGGTAACCCTAGGGTTTGATATTATTTATGAGGTGTACCATTGTTTTACATAATTCGTGTGGTAACCCTGAAATTAATACAAAATTTACCATATATCCAAAAAGGTTAAATCTAACTATCACTTCCGTTAATTTTTATAAGTAAAAGAGAAATTAAAATTAAATCTTAAAAAATAAAAACAAAATACCTAAAAGCAAGATTTCTGCCATAGACGCTATTTCTGATTTCTGATTAGATAGACGCTAGCTATTTCTTCCGCCATAGCCAACGACAATGGGGAAGCCGGCCTCCGTGTCGCACTAGACCGTCAAACGCCGGCGAATTGGTTGGCGGTGAGCGTGGTCGACTCCAGCGACCAAGGCCCTTCTCTCCGACAATATATATTGCTGCTTCCTCCGAATCCCACCTCCTGGTGTTTCGTCACCGCCAGAATATCTTCTATGTCTCGTTCTCTAATTGATCGGTTTGAATCTGTCGTGCTCAATTGAACCAGAGAGAGAATCAGGACGGAACGACCTCAGAAGGACGATTTCTTCGCCGTCGGTGCTGCCTCGTCAAGGTATACAAATTCGTCATCCAAATTGATCGGTTTGAACTTAGCGTTCTCAATTGAACCATGATGAGAATCAAGATGGACCGACGACCTCGGACGGGACGAAGGACTCGTGAGGACGATTTTTTCGCCGCCGACATATCTTCTCTGTTGCGTCGAGGTCTACAAATAGCTCAAATTCTTCATGCTCCTAGCGATATTGAGAAGGTATAACCAAAAGGATAGCACTAAACTATGTTAGCAGATTTGTGCAACTCTTCTATTTTCTTGTGTATCTTCCCTGAGGATGAATGCATATTAAAAAGCTAGAAGTTGTATTTCAACTTTAATATTTGTATAAGAGCCTTGAATTATTCGGTTGTCTTAGAATGTAAATCGGTAAGCTGAGATTAGGATTGATCGCCAAACCGTTTGTACAACACCAGCACTTCGCCGGCGTTGAAGGCCGACTTCTCTAGCCAAGGAATTATTCTTATAATTGGAAGATGGAAGATTCAGAAACCGTATCTTTATTTTACTTTTTAAGATTTTAATTTCAATTTTCCTTTTCTCAAAATTGGAGTTAACGGTGATGAGTGTTAGATTTAACCTTTTTGGATATATGGTAAATTTTGTATTAATCTCAGGGTTACCACACGAATTATGTAAAACAATGGTACACCTCATAAATAATATCAAACTCTAGGGTTACCACGTAGAATTTCCGTTTAAAAAACAATATTCATGCCACGAGCAGCGGTATGCCTATTTGCTCTAGGCGAGCCCAATTAGTACTTGTGGCGACCCTAATTCTTACCTATCAATATATATATATATAAATATATAGGGGAGGGTTCATGAGAAACGGAAGTTACAGAGAAACCGGAGAAATAATTAGGAGCGTTGGATTTGGGAAGATTAATGGTTATGATTTAGGGAGCATAATAACAAATATGAGGATTTGATGGCATTTTTTAAAACTTGAATATGGCTAGTTAGTTGCTAAAATAGAAAGTGCGAAATTATAGGGATTTGATGGCATTTTTTAAAATTAAAAATCAAACCTTCCATTTAATTTCTATTTGGCGTAAAATTCAAATTCAAAATTTGAATAGTTATTGCTGGTGTAATTATGCTTTATGGGATTGAATATGTTTTAATATTTTCTGAATATCGTAATTATGTTGTATGGGGTTGAATATGTTTCAATATTTTTTGAACATTGTTCAAAGACTGTTCGAATTTTTCGTGGTTTAAATATACAGTTCACTTTGTAGCCGTCGTGTGTTTATATCTGAATATGTTAGTTTAAATATCGAACAAACCAATATATGTCAACGAATATTAATAACACATTTTCGAATATGTCATTGTAGGAGTGATTTACATAATTGTAATTATATATGAATATTTGAGTGTAAATTTTGAAGAAAACAAAATATAAAATCGAATATTAAGTATACAATCTTGAACATGTTTTACAATATATCTGAATAATAAATTCAAAATCTCGAATATGTATACAATATATCTGAATATGAAGTATAAAATCTCGAATATGTACACAATATATTGGAATATTAACTTCACAATTCTGAACATATGTACAAAAAAACTCGAATCTTTATACAATATATATATATGTGAATATTAAGTACAACATTTCAAATATGTACACAATATATCTGAATATTAACTTCAGAGTTTTGAACACGTTTACAAAAGAACTCGAATCTTTATACATATATATGAAACTTAGCAACAAAATCTCAAACATATACATAATATATATGAATATTAACTTCATAGTTTTGAACATGTGTATAAATAACTCGGATAAGTATATAATATATTTGAATATTATGTACGTACAATATCAAACATGTATACAAAATATCTGAATATTAACTATCACAATTTTGAACATGGGTACAAAAGAACTCGAATATGTAAGTATAAATATCGAGCATATTAACAATGTAATCTAAACGAAAATCAACCCACACTTTCGTTTCGAAGAGTTCAGGGATAGCCCATCAAACAGTAATAATTGGCCATCGTTGTTGACTTTACTCTTCTTCTTTGTCTTTGAATGGTTAAGGGATCACAAAGAGAACATTCAACTAATCCAACAGATCAAAATTAACTAATCTACAAATTTTAATTCGTAAAACCCATCGAACTAACATACTGGAAATGAACAATCTACTCACCCTTAAGCATGCTTAGCCTTCACAACATTAAATTTATTTAATTTAATCATAATTCTAGAACAACACCAACAACAATTCACGGCAAGGACCGAAAGTGATTGAATTACACCCACACCAGCAACTCTCGAATTGGCACCAACAGTAGCCCACACAAGTTCCGACCAACAGGCAACAACCACCAAAAAAAGATCCTAACTTGAGCCTACCATCGACCGTATTCAACATCGACACCCAACACTTCCTAAGAACCGACCCCGCTGCATCCAACCTAACGCCGATCCATGAGTCCACTATGCATACTACAATTGCGCTCAACATACCTCACTTGATCCCCGAACCCAACCTTTAAGAACCGAATAAAAAGAGACGGAAACCAACGAAAAGAACGCGCTTTACCGGCGATGAAGGCGATGGCGAACACCGAATAGAAGATGAATGTATTCCGACATTACTCGCGACGAGATGCAACAGGGAGATAGATCTGTCCATTTCTATGACGTAGAAAACAACGATGATCGAATTTCTTCAAGACAATTGGGCAAACGATCGATTGAGCTTTGCAATTGAGAAGACGATCGGAGAAATTTCACGAGATGGATTGGAATATGATTAGAGAGGTTTTTTTGTAACTGAATTGAAAGAATAAGGAGAGACAAATAATGTGAATCGTAAATTGAATTATGCGAGATATGGAGAGAGAAAGTGGGAGTAATCCACTAGTTTTATCAAATTAATATTCATGTGCACCTCTTTTCTTTAATCTCAACCATCTAAAAATCTATATCTAAGGGTTCTTATCATTTCCCTCGTTTCTCTATAACTAGAGGTTTCTCTAGAGCCCTTTACTACATATATATACATATGTAAGATAATTTGAGTTACGGGGATCGATTTAAAAAATGTTCATTGATCAAAAATCATATAATATTTACACGTCAAAATTATAGTTTTAGCAACAAATTAATAAATCTACAAATGTTGTACTAAGACTAAATAAAAACTTGTAAACTTAACTATAGGAACGTTAGTTTAGAGGTTGTAGATTTTGGTAAAAGTACACAATTTAAGTATGCATCAAAAATAATTTAATAGGAAAGATTTTTAGTTTCGTCGATTTTAATATTGAAACTAGAAGGCTTAACCCGTTCGATGGACGGTATGAATTTTTTTCTATTTTTGTTGAATTTTAAATGTACATAGATTTATAAGTATGGAGCAATTAGAATTAGAATGTAAAATATGTGTAAGAATATTATTAAGAATGGTTATTTGGAGGTAATTAAACTTTATTATAATCCTTAATTAACTATTTATGAAAAATAAAATAGTGAATATATAAACTATTTCATCATATATGTATATACGTATAGTTGTTAAAAATAATTTGTTTGCATTTTAATTTAGTAGATGGAGTATTGTTTTAAATTTGGTTACTTAATTTAGAAGAAAAAAAAATTAAAACTTAGAATTTGAAACGTATATGATCTAATAGGATGTAGAATTCATCAAGAATTGCATAAAAAAATTTGAGATTTATTATGTGACCCAATAATTAAATTGAGTTGTAGGTCTAATAGAAATAATAACTAAATTAGGTTGTAGGTCTAATAAAAAAAACTTAAACTAATACAAAATAAATAACATTTATTGACAATATAGAGGGAGAACTTTATATGTTGTAAAGACACTAAGTCAACCAACTTAATTAACTAATTAAAAGAAAATTATGCCCTTCGAAGATCTCACTTGATCTGATTAAAAGCTGACATATAGTTAACTCATACACTTCCCTTGTAAACCGACACTCGTTTGTTTTATGATAAACCCCACTCTCGCTTTCTGAAACAAAGTTAAAGCCTCTCTAAAATCATGTCTTCTCAAACGTTTAAGAACACGCAAAGAGCGGAGGGAGAGGGATGCGAGCACTCATAATTTTGAATTTTTTTATTTTTGAAAAATATGAAAAAAATAGGTTATTTGATAAAAACTAGTCTACTTGCTACGAAATAACTAGGTTAATTTTTTATGAAAATTACAAACAAGGGTTTTCAAATACAATATTTTTTATATAGAAAAATGCAGAATTTTTTACATTGTTCTAAAAATCCCCGCTTAGTTCCATCTAGGTCTTGCCTTGGGGTTGAAAGGTCCTATCCCGCTTAGTCTTCCAGTCCGTTTAGAAGACCACCTAGTTCTTCTAGGCTCCCGTTTAGGCCGCCTAGGTGGTCCCTCTCCGCCTAGGGACCGCTTAGTGTTATTTAGAATATTATTTGTGTAAAAAACTTATACTAAAAAATACAAAAAAAATTATGTATTTTTCAATTTTTTGGATGTAGCTAAGAATTTGGCCTAGAGAAATTTAGTCCCCGGCTGGATCGAATTCCTGGGTATGCCCCTGAGACCACGTCAAAACACTCTATC
The DNA here is from genome assembly GCA_964016875.1 of Fallopia convolvulus. Classification (NCBI taxonomy): domain Eukaryota; kingdom Viridiplantae; phylum Streptophyta; class Magnoliopsida; order Caryophyllales; family Polygonaceae; genus Fallopia; species Fallopia convolvulus. Next base: position 46,584,139 of record OZ024732.1, on the reverse strand, counting down.
GATGAAAATATGTAATGTATTGTTAGTGCACAAAAATTCCGCCTTTAATGCACTAATTGAATGCTCCTTCTTCCTCTTCCGTTACAATTGCTTCTTAACCCATAACCTGCAAAACAATGGACCAAGGAGGCGGGGACCCCCTAATCCACCTCTGATACCTAAGTCAAAAGAACAGTTGTCAATTGAGCATCAAGGAAGAAACACAAAAAGCTAGTTAACTCAGCGAGTATGAGTTTCTTTGAACAAAGAAGCTAAGCGAATATTAGCCTGTTCAATGCTAGAATGAGTGTTTTCAATATGCTTTCAGCTTGCTCTCTCTACACGAGGAAGATATGTATTTATAATGGAAGCAAGAAGGTTGGGGACCTGGGGGGCCGAAAATCCTATCCTTATGGCCGACCCAATGCCATAAAGCCCAAGCAAGCAATATCTTGCTCCTTACTCCAAACAAAATTCTTTTTTTTGTTTAAGATAAAATTTTCCATTATATCGCATAACCATCATATTTAATTTTATAAGAAAATATTAAAAGATATTAAAAACGTAATAAATAAAATACCTTTATGGTGATTTGATAGAAAAATAATTATGTCAGTTTTTTTACCCGCTCACAAATGTCCAACCTACGTCTTTGTATAGGTTTCCCACATATACTAGGACGTAGGGTACAGAGGTGCCTATTCGAAGTGGCCATGCAGATTAGTCGATTGCGAGTCCCCCTATCGTGCGCGTTCGTATGTTCGTACATCCATGAGTGAATTTCATGGACTCCTTTGCTCCTCTACATACACGCATATGTAAAAGTCCATTAGTGCGATGAACTAATGTTGCACTCAATTTTTGTGTTCTAAACTTAAACTAATGCAAAACTTTTATTAAAAATAAATGTGAATGACATGATCTTACAAGACTGAATTAATGAATGAAAAATAAAAATCTACGAGCCTCATCAAAACCACATGGGAAAAAGAGTGCCCTATTTACATGCATTTCCTAATCCTGGGATCCCTGCGCGGGGAAAACGGGAAACCGCGGTCGCGGTCATTTTTTCGCGAAATCGGGTCCTTAAAAGCATATCCGCGATCGCAGAATTCGGTGCCGCGGTTGCGGATATCCCCTAGAAATGAAGTCTTGCTCTCTAAACCAATGTCGCGGTCGTGGCCCTCGAGCCCGTGATCGCGGTATACGCTACTGATCCTCATTTTCTAGCTCGTCTTCAATCTTTTGCATAAACTCTGACTTAGGGAAACTTCCCTTAACGTATAGACGAGTTTCAAGTTGATTAGCCCAAATCCGGACTATAGTATCTTCATCTCTTAACTGGATCATTTAATGGAGGGTCGATGGTACCGCTCCTATCCCATGAATCCATGGCCTCCGCAAAATCAAATTGTAAGGGGAAGGCACGTCGACGATCAAGAACTCCACTGTCATTACTTTTCTAGCCAAGCTAACTTTTGTTTTATACATTCCAAGTGGGAACGTCGGATAACCTCTAAGTCATCTCAGTTGTATTTGGACTGGAATCAAGTCTTCATTCTTTTTTTCCAAGGAGTTTGAAGACATCATAATACATAATGTCAAATGAACTCTTCGGGTCAACAAGAGCTCGATGCACGTTAAAGCCTTCAAGCTCAACTGCTAAGAGTAAGGGGTCGTTATGAGGGACTTGGATTGACACAAGCTAGGTCCTTGTCCCGAAAAACCAGCCCATCCATCGCGCAGGTGAGGGCGGCGGTCATGGCTCGGCTTGCTGAAGTCTCATCACTTCTAGTTCATGGCAAGACCTCCTGAAATTGCTCCTAGCTTCATCATCTTCATGCTTGTAAGTTGCCGAGATTATTTTAATAACTTCAATTTGTTTCTATCTCGGCTCTCCCTTGTTTTCAAGCTTGCCTTCAATAATTAATATACTCACGCAAGTACCCTTCTTGAACTAAGCTTTCAAGGAACTTTTTAAATGACTCACAATCTTCAGTTAAATGTCCCTGTACTCTGTGATACATGCAATACTTTCGGCTTCGGGGATCATCTTCAAGGTAATCACCCTTTAGAGGGTAGCGGAAGAAATCCTCATGCTTAATACGGGGCATGATTTTGTAGATTGGCATGTTAAACGTGGTAAAAACCTCTATAGTTTGACCTCTCCTCTTGAAGCTTTCTGAAGGGTGATGTGATTTACAAGGTCGAGAGCATGACCTTCCTCGTGCCTTGTAATTAGCTTCCTCTAGGCGCAGATATTGGTGAATACACTCTTGGAGCTCAACTATTGTGGAAGGAAGACAGAGTGTCAACTCTTCCTTTAGCTTGCTCTTAGTAGGAATTGCCCTCTTAAAGGCAGTAATGGCAGTCTTATCATAACAACCTTCAATCTCAGTATAGCACTCCATAAAACGATTTGAAAAGCGGCGTAATCTTTCATTTTTCTCCTTTTTGAGGCCAAAGAGTGTATCAAGAGATGTTGCATCCCGACTATTAGCTATGTAGCACTTCACAAATTTAGTGGCCAATTGATCCCAAGATCGTAGAAATCCCGGTTTCAAACTTTGGAACCACTTTAGTGATCCCTTGGAGAGGCTACTTGGAAACATCTTGCACATTATAGCCTACTTGGACATCCACAAGGCCATCTTATGAAAGTAAGAGGCTATATGATTTACAGGGTTCGAGTGCCCATCATAAAGAGTAAATGATGGTGGAGAAAACTTTGCCGGGGGTCTGGTGATGTTCGCATTTTTAGTATAGTTTTTGATAGATTTTCTTTGTTTATTAGGTTTAGTTTTGTTTAGTTTAGGTTTAGTTTTGAGTATTTTTAGTTAGTTTTGCATAATTCTGTGAAAAGAGTGGAATCTACGCTATTTTGTGAATTTTGCAGGTTTTAGCGTGGAAAGGAGCTAAAAGGAGCTAAATTTGGAGCATTGCAGCGAAGGACGGAGGAGTGCAAGATTGAAGAAGTCGAAGCTCGGGAGTACAAGAAGAAGTGTCGAAGGAAACAAACCCCAGGCTCGTTAACGAGGTTGTGAAGGGTCGCTAACGAGGCCACGAAGAGAAAGATTTCGAGTATTATTTTTATTATTCACCGATCCTGTGCGGGAATTTATTTCCGTGTCGGTTGAGTATCTTTTTAGAATCTTTTGGGGTTGTTAGAATATGTATTTTAGGGTTTAATATCTTTTAGATTTTATTTCTATCTTTTAGAGATTGTTTCTATCTTTTTAGGAAAGTCTATATCTTTTAGCCTTTTTTAGTTTTTAGGATTTTCTTTTTAGTATAAATAACCTTCTATCTAGCATAGAAAGAGGGGGGGCTTGATTTTGGAGAAGGTTTTGAGGAAGGCCGAAGGAGAGAGAATCGGATCGGAAGTCGGTGACGAGGTTCGGTAGACGACAGTTGTCGAGTGTTCGTTGATCGTGTTTGTGGTTCGGTGTATGTTTTTCGGTTTTCTTTTGAATCTCTGTAAGACGATGTTTTTGTTATTAATTTAAGATTGAGTTTTGTTTCAATGGTTGTTTTTATTGAAGTTTTTAGTTTCTTAGTCATGAGTAGTGAGTAGTTTATTTTTCTAGGGTCGGGGTTAAGCCCGACATAGTCGAGCATGTTTGATGAGTAAGATTGTGTGTTGATTGCCTTTTATCTTTTATTGAGATTGTTTGTTGTGCTTAATACCGAAACGGAAGTTGAGGTAATTTGAGTTTTAACTTAATTGAAAGAGAAAGTTAGTAACTTAAAGGTTGATATTGTTTGAAAACGAAAGTTTCAAGCTTTAGATCCAAAACAAGCAATTGAGTGAGTTAGTTTATGAAAGTAGATTAATTTACTTGTTAAGTCAATGAAAGTTGATAACTCTATCTATTTAAAGGCATGATCTTATCTTCTTACGAATTCTTATGCTTGGCTATGTTGTGGTGTCCCTTGTCCTAGATTTTTGTTTAATTTGAATTATTTCTGGTGAATCTTCGTTGCTGAGTACTTGCCTCCGTACCGAATTTAATTAGAATTTAATTAGGTCGTTAGTTGATATTTTTGTGTTCGGTGGCTCGGTAACGATCCTGACAAGGTCGTTAACGAGGCATCTCGTGAGTGTTTTGTTTGAATTTGTTTGATTTCTATTAGATTGATAGACAAACAACCTTGCTTCCTGTGGAACGATCCTGACTCCACTGTACTCAGCGGGGTCTTGACTTACAAATTTATTTGTTGGCCGAGAAACCCTCTCAACAAATTGGCGTCGTTGCCGGGGAAGCAACGTGTTGTTATTTTATCTTCGGGATCGGGAATAGCCGACCCCGTTTTTGTTTTTAATCTTTGTTTTCTTTATTTGTTTTCTCAGTGTATGCCGGTAGGACGAAGAAGGCTTCAGTTTGATAACACAAGTTATTACTCAGAACTAGAACGTTCCCTGCACCGTCGACTCCGAGAAAACCGAGCCATGGCCACAGCAGAAGAGATGGCTCGAGAGTTAGAGATCCTCCGGACCCAGATGGAGGCACTGAAAGCCGAGAAGGACGGCGCAGACGCAGACAAGGCTCGACTGCAAGAAGAGCTAAATGCCTATCCAAGGAATGCCAAGCAATACATGCATCCGGAACTGAGGGTGCCAGAATCTCCTATTGTGCTTCCTGCGATAGAGAAACCTTTTGAGATCAAGTCTCAATTTATATCCTTAATCAAACGGGCTCAGTTCGAAGGGAAACCTGCTGAGTGCCCTATGGAGCATATTAGAAATTTTCTTGATTTATGTGACACCATAGCTGCTGAAGGTGTCTCGTTAGAATATGTTCTGTTAAAAGCTTTTAGATGGTCACTCACTGGAAAGGCCCTGAACTGGTTAGAGAGCCTACCTTCTAAGTCTATCAGGACTTGGAAAGCTTTGTACGATCAATTTCTTACAAAGTTTTTCCCTCCTGCCACGACAACAGAGTTAAGGAAACGCATAACCTCTTATCACCAGTTGCCTAATGAAACATTTGTTGAAACATGGGAAAGATTCAAAGAGATGCTTAGACAATGCCCTACTCATGGGCAACCTTTATATGTTTTGCAAGAAATCTTTTTTCAGGGTATCAACGCAGAGACCAAGAACCGCATCAACACGCATACTGCGTGCGGTTTTATAGAGATGAACCTGACAGAGGCGTGGAAACTGTTGGATAAGCTAGCGAACTACGATGCTATGTACGGAACCCAGCAGGCTCCACAAACTCAGAAACGCCTCTATGTGCCCAACCGAGATGAAGTTGACCCCGATGTTAAAAATCAATTCTTACAAGACGAGGTCAACCGTTTGAGGAAACAGGTAAGTTTTCTGAAATCCTCTCAATCATGTCAAGAATGTGGTTCTTCTGCGCATAGTACTTATGCTTGCACTAACATTGAGCAGGTCAGAACCGCTGAGACAATAGCTGAGATGAATTACATGAGAGGACCCTACAGGAACCAACCTAATTATAATGACAGGTCGAACAACTATCAACCATGGGGCAATCAGAATACAAATCAAAATTACGCAGGGCCCCCACAAGATAGACGACCTGCACCATATCGACCTCCAGGCCATCAAGAGACACCATCATGGGTTCAGGAGATTAAAGAGAGCATCAACGGAGTGAACAACAAGGTTGATGACGTTCAAGCCAAGCTGAACCGACAGGATGAAAGATGGGGAGAGTTCGATATTTGGAAGAGGAGCGTTGATTCCCAACTAGGAGACCTTGCTGCACGGATTCCAAGACTCCAAGGGCAACTCCCGGGCCGCCCGAGGAGAACCCTAGAGGCCAAATAACAGTAGTACACCTCCGAAGTGGGAAGACACTACCGGAGAGAATTCAAGCTGAAGAGAAGGAGGAACAGGATCTCGCCAACCAGCTCGTTAACGAGCCAGCGAGAGCAACTACCAAGCCCACAAGCCAGGATGACGAGGCTCCGAGGGTCCCTAACGACCCTAACCCAGGTAAGTCTACTAATCCGAGCCTTCCTCTCAATCCCAGGGTAGTTAACGACCCCATCAGGGTCGGTAACGACCCGCCGAGGACATCAGTCGACCCCAATGTCGACCCAGTACTCTCACCTCTCGAGCCTAACTTGGCTCCGAGAATGGTGAAAACTCTTCCATTTCCAACTAAGAAATATATGGACTCTACTGAGAGTAAGTTGAAGCGTTTCGTTAAAATTCTTCAGGGCATTAATATTTCCATCCCATTCGCTGAGGCCCTAAGCGAAATGCCGGTTTACACAAAATTCTTGAAAGATATTCTTAGCAGGAAAAGGTCCATTACAGAGCTGCAGGATGAGGTCAGATCAATATCTCTACCCGAAAAGCTTGGAGATCCCGGGAGGTTTGCAATCACAATTGGCATAGGCAACCACAAGTTCAAAGCTTTATGCGATCTTGGTGCCAGTGCTAGTCTTGTCCCGCTCTCAATCTGGTCTAAAGCCAATATGGGACCACTAGAGCCAGTAGACATGAATCTGTACATGGCAGATGGATCAAGTGTCAAGGCCGCAAGAGTGGTGGATGATTACCCTATTCAATTCGGGAAATTCTTTATACCGAATGATTTTATCGTTCTTGATATACCTGAAGACCCTCATGTCCCCATAATTCTCGGGCGACCATTCTTAGCCACAACAGGAGCAAGAGTTGATGTGCAGAAGGGACTCCTCACTTTTGATATAGGAGAAGAACGGGTGGAATTCAACTTGGATCAAAAAGCCAACGACCCAATTGGAGTGGCACAAATAGAGTTGACTCAACCCGAGCTCGACACCACAGTCCCTACCGAGCCACATCTGTCGATCACCGAGTCTCACGTGCATGAGTTCAACCAAGGCCCTACTGCAAAGGTTACAGAAAAGTCCAAACCACCTTGGCTTTCATACTACAATAACAATCCAGGGATATCGAGCTTGTTGATAGAAGAAGAAGGTCCTAATTTAGCAATTCAAGTGCACAGAGGCAGTAAGGTTACAAGCAGGGTATCTCAAGACCCCAAAAGGGCCATACATGAACCACCATGAGACTAGCAAGGGAGCTCGTCGGGCTAACGGCGTTAAACATAGCGCTTACGGGAGGCAACCCGCTTTTTAGAATAGGTTTATTTTATTTTATTTTATTTTATTTTATTTTTCTTCTCTTTTTAGATTATTTCTTAGCTTTCTTTTATTTCTTTTTAGTTTTAAATAGGATAGAAATTAGATTTTTGAGCTAACAAGATTTCAGGAAAAAAGGGGTCGAAAAATTCACTCAAGAAGGCCACGACGGCTCGTTAATGACCCACCCAGGGTCGTTAATGACCCGGTTCGGAAGACCCGATTCGTCACAATACGGGGCAGGTAAGTAATTCTAACCTACTCTATCTTTTTAACCCTAGCCGCCCCCCTTCTACACACTACCCCTCCTATAAAAACCCTTCTACCCCTCCCAAAATTCTACCACAATCCCTTCAAAATTCACTCTCAAACCCAAAACTCTCTCAATCCCTTTCCCTTCTCTCCCACCGAGTCGGAATTCCCACGCTAACGACCACCGGAGACGCCATCGTTACCGGAGCTCGGAAGCCATCCACCGACGAGGCCGTGCTCGTTAACTACCCCGATTCCGACCCTTGTTCTTTAAATTCTCGGTTCTCCGGTATGATTTCTAAACCCTTGCTTGAAATTGCATGATTGATTATCTATAGGGTTAAATTTCATATCTTGAATCATGATTTTTAGGGAGATCGATAAGCATGCTTAAATTCCGTTCTAAAAATTCTTGATTATGCTTAGTTGTTCATGTTTTAGGAAAAGATTATTCATGTTAGATTAGCTATTGTAACCCTTTAGTTAGGAAAGCATGAATTTTTCTTGTTCTAGATCTAAAAGTTCGAACTTTGCATGTCAAAATTCCGAGAAAATTTTAGCATGTTCGGGATGGGTAATTGAGTAAGTATGGGGTGTTTATACCCTATGGGGGATTTGTGGAAAATAATAGAAGATTGCATGCTTGATTTGTGCTGAATTAGAGGTAGATAAATTTCGGAAAATACTGGTTTTGCTCTCGGCAGGTCGTTAACGACCCACCCAGGCTCGTTAACGACCCTGCACTTCATCATTGATCGATCCGAGCCCAGAATCGTGAACGACCCAATTGGTTAGTTTATGAACAATTCTGAGGTTAATTTTGAGACCAAGTATGGGGTCTCGTACCTATTATTTTTGAGTGGATCTTATCTTGGAAAATTTTCGATTATTTTGTAGGATCCATGGCTAGTTCAAGCAGACCCGCTACCCGAGCCCAAAAGAAGAGTAGGAACCACAGGTCTCCATCTCCACCCCGGGTGGATGATGTGATTTTGAGCAGTCAAAGCCAAGTACGGCGCTACCGGGATTTTTTGGAGAAGGACCATTACACCCGATGGTTCTCAAAGTCTAGCGCCGTCTCTACGGGCATCTACACGGATGTCAAGGACGCCTTCATTATCCTTGGGGCCGCTCACCTATTGAAGCAAGAGAACTTGCCACATTACCCGACCCTTACATCCGAATTCTTGGCCACTTTGGAGACCAACTTCTCGACGAAGACATCAGCGGGACGTATTCGGTTCCGGCTCGGTAACGAGGACCGTGACTTCACCATGGCGGAGTTCAATGCAATCTTGGAGCTCCCAAACCCGTCAAGAGACTATAGCTTGAAGGACTACCGAGTGACCCACACTTGGTGCTACATCACCGGAGAGGTTCAATCCTCCATCGCGGCGCTATCCGGGGCAAACATAGTCAACCCCATCTTCCGGATTACCTTGAGAGTCCTCGCCGCAACATTTTGGCCGAAGAGAGAGTTGAACCGGTCTACAAGGACGGAGGTCGCTTGCTTCCGCACCATTCTCTTTGAGGAGCCCGGCCCCTTGAATTTGGGGTACGAATGGCTCTACTATGTCGAGAAGTCCACCAAGTCCAAAGAGGTGTGGTGTGGCAATTTGGTTGGCCTCTTGGCTAAGAATCTCAGAGTTGATCTCACCAGCTACACACCGACCCACGCCCAACTCCTCAATAAGAACTATTGGTATAGTTCCGGGATTTTCGTGCAAGCCGAGGGAGGCTACAAGGAGAAGGTGCATGATCGACTAGTCATACCTTCCCTCGACATGTACGAGCTACTCTACGTACCGAATTGGTACGAAGTGTGGACGGGACATCCCTACCCTTTGGAGCCAAAACCGGAGGACGAGCTCTCGCTTAGGCCTTGTGAAACCCGGTTTGAGCGGGACGACGTGGATGAGTATGAAGAAGAAGAAGAGCAAGAGGATACCGAGGTGGTAGGCAATGACACCGAGGAAGCCGACACCGAGGGCGGCACTGAGGAGCTCAACTTTGACGAAGAAGACATGGACACGGAGGGATTAGGCGGCCACATCTTCGTTGACGAGCCCACCAGGGTCGTTAAAGACCACTTCCAGCCACCACCCAACACTGTTAACGAGGCACCCAGCTTCGTTAACGAGGTGCCGAGAGCCACTGTCGACCCACCACCAGCTCCTGTCGACCCTCATGCTTACGGTCTCATGCCTTACAACCCGGTGATGTATCAAGACCATTTCCAGCCTCACTACCACCACCTCCTCAGCCCGAGTACGCAGGATTGAGTATACCACCACCATGGACCGAGTATCTTTCTGCACGGATGCAGCAGCTTCACCTCCAGACGGATCACATTCATCGGAGGATGGATAGATGGGAAACCGTCTATTCCGCTCGCATGTCGATGGAGGATGAGCGGCAACGTCAGAGAGAAGCGGAGGATGCTGAGCGTTGGAGGACGATGTACGACTTCATGGGGAACTTTGAGCACTATTTTCCTCCACCGAACCGTTGATTCAAGCTCAAGATGAAGTTTCCTTTCCTTGTTTCCACTTTTGTAAGTTTTATGTCTTTCTTTTTCTTTTTAATTTTTTGTTTTGTTTTCTATTTCTTTTCCCTCTTTTTCTTATTTTCCTTACAGTGGGGACACTGTAATTTTAAGTATGGGGTAGGGAGAAAGTAGAAAAATTATGTCCTAAGTGTTTTTATATTCTATGTAGTTGTTATTTCTTTTAAATTGAAAAAATCGAAAAAACCAAAAAAATTTAAAAATTTAAAAATCCAAAAAAGAGTTTTGAATTGATAGATATCCCTTCTTAAAGTTCTATGATAGCAATCACTAGCTTAATCATATAATTCCTTGCAAACATGTCTTTGAAAGTATAGCCGGATTCTAAAAATTAAAATTATTGTTTTTAGAAGAGAATGGCATTTGATGAAATTGAGCACATATACTTTATAGCATAGATGATGCAATCCAACAAAATCTACCTTGTGAGAAATTTTTGGCCTTATAGGGAGAACATTTATAAATCCCTCTTCTTCTTTTTTTGTGTGATTTACTCTCTTTATGCATATTATCTCTTGGAATTGTGATGGTTATCTATTTCTTGAGACCCTTATAAGATTTTTAGTTCATTACTTGTGAAAATCATATGATAGAGAACTTATTTTTATGAGCCCTATTATTCCCTATCTACCTTTACGTTATTCCTTCTTTTTGATAACCAATTCTGGCCTGAAACCTTTTATTTTTAGCTCCACAAAAATTATTCCCTAGCCGAGATAAGCTTGACCCTATCCGGGAATTAGGACTTAGATTGGAGAGGTAAAGTTTTGTGCTTTGTTGAAAAGAAAAGAGTTTATGTTTGCTTGAATTGAAGGGTATTTGGGAAGGGTAGATTGGAAGTCTCTTGTTATTACATGTAAGAAAGGTCTCTTGATAGAAAAAAATGCACACAATAAGTTTTGATGGATGTAGTGAATAAAAGGAAGGAGAATGTATACGGCGGATCGTTAACGACCCTGATGTGGGCTCGTTAACGAGGCAGCGAATGAAAAAAAAATAAGAGAAAAAGAAAGAAGGAAAAAGTTGAAGTGCATTTGTGTTTATAGATAATATCAAGAGATTCTTTTATTTTGATTATGAGACTTTCTAGGATGATAAAGGGTGAGTGAAAATGAGTATGCATAATGAAAAGTGAGTTTGGTATGTTGTTTTATGAGAGTTTTGGAAGTGCGAGCTTTTAGGAGTCTTTGATTCCCGGATATTATTAGCACCACATGACCAAATATTTTCCACACCCTATTGTTATTACCAAGCCCCATTACAACCCGACCGAATGGAAACTTCTATGAAGTTTTTCATTGAGCCTAAGTTCTCTTGATGATTCTTTGCTTGTTTTGACAAATCTTGGGTGGAGAGTATTGGTGATATAAGTTCCAATTTCTATGAGTTTTTGTATATAAGATGAGTTGAGAGATTGAATTTATAAGCCCAAACACTTGAGAGTTGAGTGAAACACATTATATCCCTTGAGAGGTTGGATTGTATTATTTTTATGTCTATTTTAAGTGCATATATGTGTGAGGATGTTAATAGTCTTTTGCTATAATTTTCTTATATGTAGATGTTGCTTTTTAGAAGATGGCTATGTCTTGATGAGCATGATTTGTTTTGGTTTTGGTTAGTGTCTTGTTTATTGCTTGAGGACAAGCAAGTCTAAGTATGGGGTATTTTGATGTTCGCATTTTTAGTATAGTTTTTTATAGATTTTCTTTGTTTATTAGGTTTAGTTTTGTTTAGGTTTAGTTTTGAGTATTTTTAGTTAGTTTTGCATAATTTTGTGAAAAGAGTGGAATCTACGCTATTTTGTGAATTTTGCAGGTTTTAGCGAGGAAAGGAGCTAAAAGGAGCTAAATTTGGAGCATTGCAGCGAAGGACGGAGGAGTGCAAGATTGAAGAAGTCGAAGCTCGGGAGTACAAGAAGAAGTGTCGAAGGAAACAAACCCAAGGCTCGTTAACGAGGCTGTGAAGGGTCGTTAACGAGGCCACGAAGAGAAAGATTTCGAGTATTATTTTTATTATTCACCGATTCTGAGCGGGAATTTATTTTCGTGTCGGTTGAGTATCTTTTTAGAATCTTTTGGGGTTGTTAGAATATGTATTTTAGGGTTTAATATCTTTTTAGATTTTATTTCTATCTTTTAGAGATTGTTTCTATCTTTTTAGGAAAGTCTATATCTTTTAGCCTTTTTTAGTTTTTAGGATTTTTTTATAGTATAAATACCCTTCTATCTAGCATAAAAAGAGGGGGGGCTTGATTTTGGAGAAGGTTTTGAGGAAGGCCGAAGGAGAGAGAATCGGATCGGAAGTCGGTGACGAGGTTCGGTAGACGACAGTTGTCGAGTGTTCGTTGGTCGTGTTTGTGGTTCGGTGTATGTTTTTCGGTTTTCTTCTGAATCTCTGTAAGACGATATTTTTGTTATTAATTTAAGGTTGAGTTTTGTTTCAATGGTTGTTTTTATTGAAGTTTTTAGTTTCTTAGTCATGAGTAGTGAGTAGTTTATTTTTCTAGGGTCGGGGTTAAGCCCGGCATAGTCGAGCATGTTTGATGAGTAAGATTGTGTGTTGATTGCCTTTTATCTTTTATTGAGATTGTTTGTTGTGCTTAATACCGAAACGGAAGTTGAGGTAATTTGAGTTTTAACTTAATTGAAAGAGAAAGTTAGTAACTTAAAGGTTGATATTGTTTGAAAACGAAAGTTTCAAGCTTTAGATCCAAAACAAGCAATTGAGTGAGTGAGTTTATGAAAGTAGATTAATTTACTTGTTAAGTCAATGAAAGTTGATAACTCTATCTATTTAAAGGCATGATCTTATCTTCTTACGAATTCTTATGCTTGGCTATGTTGTGGTGTCCCTTGTCCTAGATTTTTGTTTAATTTGAATTATTTCTGGTGAATCTTCGTTGCTGAGTACTTGCCTCCGTACCGAATTTTAATTAGAATTTAATTAGGTTGTTAGTTGATATTTTTGTGTTCGGTGGCTCGGTAACGATCCTGACAAGGTCGTTAACGAGGCATCTCGTGAATGTTTTGTTTGAATTTGTTTGATTTCTGTTAGATTGATAGACAAACAACCTTGCTTCCTGTGGAACGATCCTGACTCCACTGTACTCAGCGGGGTCTTGACTTATAAATTTATTTGTTGGCCGAGAAACCCTCTCAACACCGGGCTTGTTGAATGTCTGTATGGAATGGTGTCGATGTCACCATAGCCAACTTATGCTCTGCTTGTTCTTGAGCCGATAACAAGGTCCCACCTTGCGCTCTTAAGAGATCAAGCAACCTCGTTTCAGTGTGCCTAAGAGCTCGGTCCTCCCCTCAAGTCTCTCTCTACTCCGACGTTGATTCCGATTTCTTTTCTTCTTTTTTACCCCGATCACAATTTGACCCGGGATTCTCGGAAGGGACATAGAGAGCATTGCAATCGCGCAAAAAATCGCGCTGATCACCTGACCCGCGATCACAGTTAGACCGGTCGCGGTTTTGTCCTCCACGGTCACGGCTTCGCCCGCGGTGATTTCCACGGTCTTCGAGGTTGCTTGAATCATCTGAGGTGGGGTCGCTAGACCGAGGGGGATCAAGGGCCTGAGACCTCTTGCGCATGGGCGATTCATGATGGCGGTCCCTTCGTCGGCTTCTCGGCGCCCTACGATCGCTTTCATAATCAATTTGCATCTCTTCTGATTTGTCAGAGCTTATTAGTTGAGGACTACGACTGTTACCGGCGAATTCAATAACACTAGCAACTCGTTGAGCAGTCCTTTCAATTGTTGATTCGTTGACATGGCGCTTGCCTTGAACCTTGTCCAAGGAATGCTTCAACTAAGCAATCTCTTTTAAGGCTTGGTCCTAGCGGGACTCAGCTTGTGCACACCTCGTTTGGATCTTCTCGTTCTCCCTCAAAGTAGTAGCCAAAGCATGGGAGGTTTCATCTTCTTCTTCATCCCCGAGATGCCCCATTCCCGCCGTATGGAGCAGATGCCAAAGGTATGCGATTGTCACCACGAACGGGGTTGGACCCGACATGGATGGATTGGCCTTGTTTAAAGCGAGAGCTAACCAAATTAGGGTTTGGTTCGCGGATGGACAACGAAGGCTCAGAAATACGCAGCCTGAGGTTGTGATTTTCTGAACCGCGGGCGCGGTCCGACTAGCAGCGGTCGTGGTTTTGCTCGGCACTCGCGATCGCTCGTCCCGACGTATTGCTATCTTGAGTTCTTCGGTTGTTTTCGATTTTAGCGACACACATCGCTGAGTCCCAAACTTGATCAAATGCATTAGATTTAGACCGCAAAGTATTACGACCGTGGATTCCTTCGCTCAACTCGGGTCCCTGACAGTCTTATATTGTTTTCTTTAATTGTTATTGTCCTTTCTATCCCTAAAAACACTAAAAATTGATAGACCATATCCCCGTGTGCAAATAATCTCCCTATTAAGTTACCAAATATAGGGTGGGGAAGAGAAACGCACCCTTTTAGGACCCGACCCTAATGCCCCCTCTTGGGAGCTTGTTTCTTTTGTTCCTTCCCTTAATCTCTTGGCCTTTATATGGTAAATCCTCTTGTATGTTGTTGATAGGGTATTTTCGGCCAACAAATAAATTTGTAAGTCAAGACCCCGCTGAGTACAGTGGAGTCAGGATCGTTCCACACGAAGCAGGTTATTTGTCTATCAATCTAATAAAAATAAAATAAAATCAAACAAAACACTCACGAGATGCCTCGTTAACGACCTTGTCAGGATCGTTACCGAACCACCGAACACAAAAATACTAACTAACGACCTAATTAAATTCCTAATTAATACTCGGTACCGAAGCAAGTATTCAGCAACGAAGATTTATCAGAAATAATTCAATAAAAACAAAAATCTAGGATAAGGGACACCACAACATAGCCAAGCATAAGAATTCGTAAGAAAATAAGATCATGCCTTTAAATAGATAGAGTCATCAACTTTCATTGACTTAACAAGTAAATTAATCTTTTTTCATAAACCAACTCACTCAATTGCTTGTTTTGGATCTAAAGCTTGAAACTTTTGTTTTCAAACAATATCAACCTTCAAGTTACTAACTTTCTCTTTCAATCAAGTTAAAACTCAAATTACCTCAACTCCCGTTTCGGTATTAAGCACAACAAACAATCTCAATAAAGATAAAAGGCATTCAACACATAATCTTACTCATCAAACATGCTCAACTATGCCGGGCTTAACCCCGACCCTAGAAAAAATAGACTACTCACTATTCATGATTAAGAAACTAAAAACTTCAATAAAAGCAAACATTGAAACAAAACTCAAACTTAAATTAATAACAAAAATATCGTCTTACAGAGATCCAGAGGAAAACTAAACAAAACAATCACCGAACAAACTCGATCAACGAACCTCAGAAACCGTCGTTACCGACCCTCGTCACCGACTTCCGACCCGGTTCTCTCTCCTTCGGCCTTCCTCCAAATCTTCTCCAAAACTAGCTCTAAAATTCAACTCCAAAATTAAGCTCCCCCTTCCTCTATGCTAGATAGAAGGGTATTTATACTAGAAAATCCTAAAAAACTAAAAAGGCTAAAAGATAAAAACTTTCCTAAAAAGATAGAAACAATCTCTAAAAGATAGAAATAAAATCTAGAAAGATATTAAACCCTAAAATACATATTCTAATAACCCATAAAGATTCTAAAAAGATACTCAACCGATACGGAAATAAATTCCCGCTCAGGATCGGTGAATAATAAAATAATACTCCGAAATCTTCTTCTTCGTGGCCTCGTTAACGACCCTTCACAGCCTCGTTAACGAGCCTGGGGTTTGTTTTCTTCAACACCTCCTCTCGTATTCTCGAGCCTTGACTTCTTAAATCTTGCACTCTCCCGTCCTTCACTGTGATGCTCCAAATTTAGCTCCATTTAGCTCCTTTTCTTACTAAAATCTGCAAAATACACAAAATAGCGTAGATTCCACTCTTTTCATAGATTTATGCAAAACTAACTAAAAATACTCAAAACTAAACCTAAACTAGACAAAACTAAACCTAATAAACAAAGAAAACCTACCAAAAACTATACTAAAAATGCGAACATCAAAATACCCCATACTTAGACTTGCTTGTCCTCAAGCAATAAACAAGATACTAACCAAAACCAAAACAAATCATGCTTATTAAGACATAGCCATCTTCTAAAAGCAACATCTACACATAAGAAAATTATAGCAAAAGACTATTAACATCCTCACACATATATGCACTTAAATAGACATAAAATAATACAATCCAACCTCTCAAGGGATATAATGTGTTTCACTCAACTCTCATGTGTTTGGGCTTATAATTTCAATCTCTCAACTCATCCTATATACAAAACCTCATAGAAATTGGAACTTATATCACCAATACTTTCCACCCAAGATTTGTCAAAACAAGCAAAGAATCATCAAGACAACTTAGGCTCAATGAAAAACTTCATAGAAGCTTCCATTCGGCCGGGTTGTAATGGGGCTTGGTAATAACAATAGGGTGTGGAAATATTTTGGTCATGTGGTGCTAATAATATCTGGGAATCAAAGACTCCTAAAAACTCACACATAACATCAAAAAAACTTCATAAAACATACCAAACTCACTCTTCATTATGCACACTTATTTTCACTCACCCTTTATCATCCTAGAAAGTCTCATAATCAAAATAAAAGAATCTCTTGATATCATCTTTAAACACAAATGCACTTCAACTTTTTCCTTCTTTCTTTTTCTCTTATTTTTTTTTCATTCGCTGCCTCGTTAACGAGCCCACATCAGGGTCGTTAACGATCCGCCGTATACATTCTCCTTCCTTTTATTCACTACATCCATCAAAACTTATTGTGTGCATTTTTTTCTATCAAGAGACCTTTCTTACATGTAATAACAAGAGACTTCCAATCTACCCTTCCCAAATACCCTTCAATTCAAGCAAACATAAACTCTTTTCTTTTCAACAAAGCACAAAACTTTACCTCTCCAATCTAAGTCCTAATTCCCGGATAGGGTCAAGCTTATCTCGGCTAGGGAATAATTTTTGTGGAGCTAAAAATAAAAGGTTTCAGGCCAGAATTGGTTATCAAAAAGAAGGAATAACGTAAAGGTAGATAGGGAATAATAGGGCTCATAAAAATAAGTTCTCTATCATATGATTTTCACAAGTAATGAACTAAAAATCTTATAAGGGTCTCAAGAAATAGATAACCATCACAATTCCAAGAGATAATATGCATAAAGAGAGTAAATCACACAAAAAAAGAAGAAGAGGGATTTATAAATGTTCTCCCTATAAGGCCAAAAATTTCTCACAAGGTAGATTTTGTTGGATTGCATCATCTATGCTATAAAGTATATGTGCTCAATTTCATCTAATGCTATTCTCTTCTAAAAATAATAATTTCAATTTTAAGAATCCGGCTATACTTTCAAAGACATATTTGCAAGGAATTATATGATTAAACTAGTGATTGCTATCATAGAACTTTAAGAAGGGATATCTATCAATTCTAAACTCTTTTTGGATTTTTCAAATTTTTCAAATTTTTTTTTTGGTTTTTTCGATTTTTTCAATTTTAAAAGAAATAACAACTACATAGAACAACTACATAGAACACAAAAACACCTAGGACATAATTTTTCTACTTTCTTCCCACCCCATACTTAAAATTACAGTGTCCCCATTGTAAGAAAAATAAGAAGAAGAGGGAAAAGAAATAGAAAAGAAAACAAAAAATTAAAAAGAAAAAAGAAAGACATAAAACTTACAAAAGTGGAAACAAGGAAAGGAAACTTCATCTTGAGCTTGATCAACGGTTCGGTGGAGGAAAGTAGTGCTCAAAGTTCCCCATGAAGTCATACATCGTCCTCCAATGCTCAGCATCCTCCGCCTCTCTCTGACGTTGTCGCTCGTCCTCCATCGACATGCGAGCGGAATAAACGGTTTCCCATCTATCCATCCTCCGATGAATGTGATTGGTCTGAAGGTGAAGTTGTTGCATCCATGCAGAAAGATCCTCGGCCCATGGTGGTGGTATGCTCGATCCTGCGTACTCGGGCTGAGGAGGCGGTGGGTAGTGAGGCTGGAAATGGTCTTGATACATCACCGGGTTGTAAGGCATTAACCCATATGCATGAGGGTCGACAAGAGCTGGTGGAGGGTCGACAGGAGCTTGCGGCACCTCGTTAACGAAGCTGGTTGCCTCGTTAACAGTGTTGGGTGGTGGCTGGAAATGGTCGTTAACGACCCTGGTTGGCTCGTCGACGAAGATGTGGCCTCCTAATTCCTCCGTCTCCATGTCTTCTTCTGTAAAGTTGAGCTCCTCCGTGCCGCCCTCGGTGTCGGCTTCCTCGGTGTCATTGCCTACTACCTCGGTATCCTCTTGCTCATCTTCTTCTTCATATTCGTCCAAGTCGTCTCGCTCAAACCGGGTGTGACATGGCCTAAGTGAGAGCTCATCCTCCGGTTTTGGCTCCAATGGGTAAGGCTGGCCCGTCCACACTTCGTACCAATTCGGTACGTAGAGTAGCTCGTACATGTCGAGGGAAGGTATGACTATTTGATCTCGAACCTTCACCTTGTAGCCTCCCTCGGCTTGCACGAAAATCCCGGCACTATACCAATCGTTTTTGTTGAGGAGTTGAGTGTGGGCCGGTGTGTAACGGGTGAGATCCACTCCAAGATTTTTAGCCAAGAGGCTAACCAAATTGCCACACCACACCTGCTTGGACTTGTGGGACTTCTCGACATAGTAGAGCCATTCGTACCCCAAATTCAAGGGGTCGGGCTCCTCGAAGAGGATGGTGCGGAAGCAAGCGACCTCCGTCCTTGTAGACCGGTTCAACTCTTTCTTCGGCCAAAATATTGCGGCGAGGACTCTCAAGATAATCCGGAAGATGGGGTTGACTATGGTTGCCCCGGATAGCACCGCGGTAGAGGATTGAACCTCTCCGGTGATGTAGCTCCAAGTGTGGGTCACTCGGTAGTCCTTCAAGCTATAGTCTCTAGACGGGTTTGGGAGCTCCAAGATTGCATTGAACTCCGCCATGGTGAAGTCGCGGTCCTCGTTACCGAGCCGGAACCGAATGCGTCTCAGCGAGATATTCGACGAGAAATTGGTCTCCAAGGTGGCCAAGAACTCGGATGTAAGGGCCGGATAATGTGGCAAGCTCTCTTGCTTCAATAAGTGTGCGGCCCCAAGGATGATGAAGGCGTCCTTGAAATCCGTGTAGATGCCCGTAGAGACGGCGCTAGACTTCGAGAACCATCGGGTGTAATGGTCCTTCTCCAAAAAATCACGGTAGCGCCGTACTTGGCTTTGACTGCTCAAAATCACATCGTTCACCCGGGGTGGAGATGGAGACCTGTGGTTTCTCCTCTTCTTCTGGGCTCGGGTAGCGGGTCTACTTGAACTAGCCATGGATCCTACAAAATAATCGAAAATTTCCAAGATAAGATCCACTCAAAAATAATAGGCACGAGACCCCATACTTGGTCTCAAAATTAACCTCGGAATTATTCATAAACTACCCAATTGGGTTGTTCACGAGTCTGGGCTCGGATCGATCATTGATGAAGTGCAGGGTCGTTAACGAGCCTGGGTGGGTGCAAAACCAGAAATTTCCGAAATTAAATCTACCTCTAATTCAGCACAAATCAAGCATGCAATCTTCTATTATTTTCCACAAATCCCCCATAGGGTAAAAGCACCCCATACTTACTCAATTACCTATCCCGAACATGCTAAGAATTACCCGGAAATTTGACATGCAAAGTTCGAACTTTTAGATCTAGAACAAGAAAAATTCATGCTTTCCTAACTAAAGGGTTACAATAGCTAATCTAACATGAATAATCTTACCTAAAACATGAACAACTAAGCACAATCAAGAATTTTTTGAACGGAATTTAAGCATGCTCATCGATCTCCCTAAAAATTATGATTCAAGATATGAAATTTAACCCTATAGATAATCAATCATGCAATTTCAAGCAAGGGTTTAGAAATCATACCGGAGAACCGAGAATTAAAAGAACAAGGGTCGGAATCGGGGTGGTTAACGAGCTCGTCGTCAACGGTGAGTGGCTTCCGAACTCCGGTAACGATGGCGTCTCCGGTGGTCGTTAGCGTGGGATTTCCGACTCGGTGGGAGAGAAGGGAAAGGGATTGAGAGAGTTTTGGGTTTGAGAGTGAATGTTGGAGAGATTGTGGTAGAATTTTGGGAGGGGTAGAAGGGTTTATATAGGAGGGGTAAGGATAGAAGGGGGTGGCGTCTAGGGTTAGAAAAATTAACTAGGTTAGAATTACTTACCTGCCCCGTATTGTGACAAATCGGGTCGTCCGAACCGGGTCATTAACGACCCTGGGTGGGTCATTAACGAGCCGTCGTGGCCTTCTTGAGTGAATTTTTCGACCCCTTTTTTCCTGAAATCTTGTTAGCTCAAAAAATCTTATTTCTATCCTATTTAAAAACTAAAAATAAAAATAAAAGAAAGCTAAGAAATAATCTAAAAATAAAAATAAAAATAAAATAAACTAGACCTATTCTAAAAAGCGGGTTGCCTCCCGTAAGCGCTATGTTTAACGTCGTTAGCCCGACGAGCTCTCTTGCTAGTCTCATGGTGGTTCATGTCTGGCCATGTTGGGGTCTTGAGATACCCTGCCTGTAGCCTTACTGCCTCTGTGCACTTGAATTGCTAAATTAGGACCTTCTTCTTCTATCAGCAAGCTCGATATCCCTGGGTTATTGGTGTAGTCCGAAAGCCAAGGTGGTTTGGACTTTTCTGTATCTTCTGTAGTAGAGCCTTTGTGCATGTGAGAATCGGTGATTGGCAGATGTGGCTCGGTAGGGATTGTGGTGTCGAGTTCGGGTTGAGTCAACTCTAGTTGTGCCACTCCAATTGGGTCGTTGGTTTTTTGATCTAAATTGAATTCCACTCGTTCCTCTCCTATATCAAAAGTGAGGAGTCCCTTTCGCACATCAACTCTTGCTCCTGATGTGGCTAAGAATGGCCGCCCGAGAATTATGGGAACATGAGGGTCTTCAGGCATATCAAGGACAATAAAATCATTCGGTATAAAGAATTTCCCGACTTGAATAGGGTAATCGTCCACTACTCCCGTGGCCTTGACACTTGACCCATCTGCCATGTACAGATTCATGTCCACTGGTTCTAGTGGTCCCATATTGACTTTAGACCATATTGAGAGCGGAACAAGGCTGGCACTGGCACCAAGATCGCATAAAGCTTTGAACTTGTGGTTGCCTATGCCGATTGTGATTGCAAACCTCCCAGGATCTCCAAGCTTTTCTAGAAGAGCTATGGATCTGACCTCGTCCTGCAGCTCTGTAATTGATCTTTTCCTGCTAAGAATATCTTTCAAGAATTTTGTGTAAGCCGACATTTCGCTTAGGGCCTCAGCGAATGGGATGGAAATATTAATGCCCTGAAGAATCTTAACGAAACGCTTGAACTTACTCTCAGTAGAGTCCATAGATTTCTTAGTTGGAAATGGAAGAGTTTTCACCATTCTCGGAACCAAGTTAGGCTCGAGAGGTGAGAGTACCAGGTCGACATTGGGGTCGTTCGGTGTCCTCGGTGGGTCGTTACCGACCCTGATAGGGTCGTTAATTACCCTGGGATTGAGAGGAAGGCTCGGATTAGTAGACTTACCTGGGTTAGGGTCATTAGATACCCTCGGAGCCTCGTCATCCTGGCTTGTAGGCTCGGTACTAGCTCTCGCTGGCTCGTTAACGAGCTGTTTTGCGAGGTCCTTTTCCTCCTTCTCTTCAGCTTGAACTCTCTCTGGTAGTGTCTTCCCGCTTCTGAGGTGTACCGCTGCTATTTGGCCTCTAGGGTTCTCCTCGGGACGGCCCGGGAGTTGCCCTTGTGGTCTTGGAATCCGTGCAGCAAGGTCTCCTAGTTGGGAATCAACATTCCTCTTCCAAATATCGAACTCTCCCCATCTTTTATCCTGCTGGTTCAGCTTGGCTTGGACGTCATCAACCTTGTTGTTCACTCCATTGATGCTCTCTTTAATCTCTTGAACCCATGATGGCGTCTCTTGATGTCCTGGAGGTCGATATGGTGCAGGTCGTCTATCTTGTGGGGGTCCTGTGTAATTGTGATTTGTATTCTGATTTCCCCATGGTTGATAGTTGTTTGACCTGTCATTATAATTAGGCTGATTCCTGTAGGGTCCTCTCATGTAATTCATCTCAGCTATTGTCTCAGCGGTTCTGACCTGCTCAATGTTAGTGCAAGCATAAGTACTATGCGCAGAAGAACCACATTCTTGACATGATTGAGAGGATTTCAGAAAACTTACCTGTTTCCTCAAACGGTTGACCTCATCTTGTAAGAATTGGTTTTTAACATCAGGGTCAACTTCATCTCGATTGGGCACATAGAGACGTTTTTGAGTTTGTGGAGCCTGCTGGGTTCCGTACATAGCATCGTAATTCGCCAGCTTGTCCAACAGTTCCCACGCCTCTGTCGGGTTCATCTCTATAAAACCGCACGCAGTATGCGTGTTGATGCGGTTCTTGGTCTCCGCGTTGATACCTTGGAAAAAGATTTCTTGCAATACATATAAAGGTTGCCCATGAGTAGGGCATTGTCTAAGCATCTCTTTAAATCTTTCCCATGTTTCAACAAATGTCTCATTAGGACACTGGTGATAAGAGGTGATGCGTTTCCTTAACTCCGTTGTCTTAGCAGGAGGGAAAAACTTTGTAAGAAATTGATCATACAAAGCTTTCCAAGTCCTGATAGACTTAGAAGATAGGCTCTCTAACCAGTTCAGGGCCTTTCCAGTAAGTGACCATCTAAAAGCTTTTAACAGAACATATTCTAGCGAGACACCTTCAGCAGCTATGGTGTCACATAAATCAAGAAAATTTCTAATATGCTCCATAGGGCACTCAACAGGTTTCCCTTCAAACTGAGCCCGTTTAATTAAGGATATAAATTGAGACTTGATCTCAAAAGGTTTCTCTATCGCAGGAAGCACAATAGGAGATTCTGGCACCCTCAGTTCCGGATGCATGTATTGCTTGGCATTCCTTGGATAGGCGTTTAGCTCCTCTTGTAGTCGGGCCTTGTCTGCATCAGCGCTGTCCTTCTCGGCTTTCAGTGCCTCCATCTAGGTCCGGAGGATCTCTAAATCTCGAGCCATCTCTTCAGCTGTGGCCATGGCTTGGTTTTCTGGGAGTCGTCGGTGCAGGGAACGTTCGGGTTCTGAGTAATAACTAGAGCTATCAAACTGAAGCCTTCTTCGTCCTACCGGCATACACTGAGAAAACAAACAAAGAAAATAAAAATTAAAAACAAAAACGGGGTCGGGCTAGTCCCGATCCCAAAGATAAACTAACAACTCGTTGCTTCCCCGGCAACGACGCCAATTTGTTGATAGGGTATTCTCGGCCAACAAATAAATTTGTAAGTCAAGACCCCGCTGAGTACAGTGGAGTCAGGATCGTTCCACAGGAAGCAAGGTTATTTGTCTATCAATCTAATAAAAATCAAATCAAATCAAACAAAACACTCACGAGATGCCTCGTTAACGACCTTGTCAGGATCGTTACCGAACCACCGAACACAAAATACTAACTAACGACCTAATTAAATTCCTAATTAATACTCGGTACTGAAGCAAGTATTCAGCAACGAAGATTTATCAGAAATAATTCAATAAAAACAAAAATCTAGGATAAGGGACACCATAACATAGCCAAGCATAAGAATGAGTAAGAAAATAAGATCATGCCTTTAAATAGATAGAGTCATCAACTTTCATTGACTTAACAAGTAAATTAATCTATTTTCATAAACCAACTCACTCAATTGCTTGTTTTGGATCTAAAACTTAAAACTTTCGTTTTCAAACAATATAAACCTTCAAGTTACTAACTTTCTCTTTCAATCAAGTTAAAACTCAAATTACCTCAACTCCCATTTCGGTATTAAGCACAACAAACAATCTCAATAAAGATAAAAGGCATTCAACACATAATCTTACTCATCAAACATGCTCAACTATGCTGGGACTTAACCCCGACCCTAGAAAAAATAGACTACTCACTATTCATGATTAAGAAACTAAAAACTTCAATAAAAGCAAACATTTAAACAAAACTCAAACTTAAATTAATAACAAAAATATCGTCTTACAGAGATCCAGAGGAAAACTAAACAAAACAATCACCGAACAAACTCGATCAACGAACCTCGGAAACCGTCGTTACCGACCCTCGTCACCGACTTCCGACCCGGTTCTCTCTCCTTCGGCCTTCCTCCAAATCTTCTCCAAAACTAGCTCTAAAATTCAACTCCAAAATTAAGCTCCCCCTTCCTCTATGCTAGATAGAAGGGTATTTATACTAGAAAATCCTAAAAAACTAAAAAGGCTAAAAGATAAAAACTTTCCTAAAAAGATAGAAACAATCTCTAAAAGATAGAAATAAAATCTAGAAAGATATTAAACCCTAAATACATATTCTAATAACCCATAAAGATTCTAAAAAGATACTCAACCGATACGGAAATAAATTCCCGCTCAGGATCGATGAATAATAAAATAATACTCCGAAATCTTCTTCTTCGTGGCCTCGTTAACGACCCTTCACAACCTCGTTAACAAGCCTGGGGTTTGTTTTCTTCAACACCTCCTCTCGTATTCTCGAGCCTTGACTTCTTAAATCTTGCACTCTCCCGTCCTTCACTGTGATGCTCCAAATTTAGCTCCATTTAGCTCCTTTTCTTACTAAAATCTGTAAAATACACAAAATAGCGTAGATTCCACTCTTTTCATAGATTTATGCAAAATTAACTAAAAATACTCAAAACTAAACCTAAACTAGACAAAACTAAACCTAATAAACAAAGAAAACCTATAAAAAACTATACTAAAAATGCGAACATCATATGTCTATGCTCTTTGATCATTGTTGGTCTTCTTCAATTTTGATTGAGCTGGTTTGTCAAATTTATCCATTCCTTCTCAATGAAACTTTAGGGTTTGTTCGCATAATGAATCTGCTTTGTGGATCTATTTCTGCTTCTAGCTCTAGTATCTTTAATCGGTTTCAAACCCGATTTGACCTTCCATCAACAAGTCCTTTAAAATCTTGCTTGTCTTGATTTGGTGCTTGCTTTGGATGCCTTGTATTTGGGTTTCTCAGATTGGGTTTGTTCGTCTACTTGTGGTGGTGGGCTTCTCGATTCTCCGTTCCTAGTTTCAGATTTGAAGATTTGAAGATTTGAAGATTGAAGATTTGACGATTTGAAGCCTCAAAATATGTTATAGTTTGGTTTGTTATTGTATTTTTAAGATCACCATCTAGTAGATGGTGATTTAGATTAGCCTTACTTTTTGCTGATAGTCTAGTGTTTGTCATGGTTGTTGTTATTGCAATAACTTATTAAAAATAATAATAAATTGCCTATTGAAAGGATCTTATAGTTCATTCATGGTTTGCACAAATGTTAGAAGCAAGAAACGTGAAATTTTTTATGAGCTTGTTGGTATAATAGCATTACGATAGATTAGGACCAATTCTATGGTGAGATATGTGATGGTTTTATGGCATAATTTAGAGTTGAAACCTCCACAATGAATGGAAATAAACGGAAAATTTAACGAAAATCCTAATTTAGGATACAGATTAAACTCTTACAAAAATTAAGAGATATAATAAAAATTTAATGAAAATCCTAATTTTTTTTTTCAGAACACCAACTACGAAAGTTTAAACCTCGGAGTACCAAACGTAAATTTCCTGTAATTCATTTCCCGGAAGAGTCTCATAAAAGGGGGGAAATAATACAAGTGATGCACGAGGGAGGTTGAATGAATGACAGTCATGATTAACGGCGATGATGGCAACGAAGTAAAAGTCAAATAGCAAGGGCATTTTGGGTATTTAAACCCGTCAGTCGGTAAAAGCGTCCGAAAATTAGAACTTAGAGAATTCAAGTTAACGAAAAAATGGAGAAAAGATATAATAATCCAAAACGTGATTTTGATTAGTACGATATAACTATCGCCATGGATCACCAATCAACCACCATTGCACGGGTCAAAACCTTTCTCTTTCCCTTTCCCGTTCTCTCTCTTTCAATCCTTCAACGGCGCAGTCGGCTCTCTTTGAAAGCGTCTTCTTCTACTTAATTTAATGGCTCCATTCTCGTTCAATTGAAGCTTTCAATTTCAGCTCAAAGCCGGCACCACACACTCTCTCTCCCTCTCCAAAATTTCCCCCCATTTTACCTGTCTCGATTTCCGCTGCGCACTTCGTCTTCTTTTCCCCGCTGAAATCTCTTCCGTTCTTTGGACTCCGAATCTCAAAAAACCCTAAATTTGGCCCTCGCTTTCTTGAAAAGCTTGAGCTCTGCTGTCGAAGAGGTATAGTAGGAGAGAAATGGGGAGCAAGTGGAGGAAGGCGAAGCTTGCGCTTGGTCTGAATCTGTGCTACTACGTTCCCAGGACGGTCGATGACGACTCGCCGCCGCCAAGTGAGCGGTTCTCCGACGCCGCTCTTCTTTCTCACCGCACCACTGGAGAAGATGGCTGGAGCAGCCTCAGCTCTCGTCCTTCCACGCCGCCGGCTCCCTCACCAGCTCGGCTTAAGCTGTCTAAAAGCTCCAGCAGGTCCTCTTCTCAGGTTTGGTTTCCAGCCTCTGCTTGAATTTCAGGGAATAAATGAAAATTGTTTGTCCTTTTACTTATTTTACTTTTGGCTCTTTTAGATGGATTGTTGAATCTTCAACTTTTTGTGTTCCAAATGCTTATTTCTCACTTACACCTAGAGATTTTTAATTGAACGATGAAAGTTGAGATGTGAAACCTGCAAGTATCTCATTAATTTGCTTGGGTGGGAGTGTCTTCCTTCTTTCATGCTCACGGTGTTAGATTTGGTCAATTTTCTAGACCTGTATTTTCCTTTTGTTTTTGGAGTTTTTGGTGTTCTTATTGCTGCTTGACTGCTTGTTGAAGTTGAGGAAGCTGAGTAAAATATCCAAGAGAGTTACGATGCACGGGCGTCTGAATCTTGTGCATGTAATTCTTGAGAAAATTTTCATTATTGAGTTCAAATTCAGTTTTCAGAAAATCATACAAGTATGAATTTTTCCAAACAGATCACACCTTCATATGGAAGGAAATCAACTGATCAGCTAGATTCTTGTTTGAAGTGGTACATGTGCCTGTTATGAAATTATTGAACGAGTGGCATGATTGACTGGCATCTTATTTTTTGTCCTCATTCTGAAACTGTACTACGCGAACTTCTTGTCACATACATGCTTTACCATTTGTTTGAGGTGAAGCAGCACAATCTGAAAACTTATCCTGAAGAAGACTTGGGTATAAGTTGGGCCTACTTTTGGCTGGAAAAGGCAATTTCTGAAGAATAATTCATGCATTCATAATGTTGTCCCACCAATTGGTGTGATTGATTTTAATATAAAGAAGCAGTAAACAATAAAAGTTTATTCCATATTGAAGTTTGTAAAATGTCTTACACAACTATGTAGTATATTTTATACCTTATGAAAGGCTTCCTCAGTTAACAAATAGGTTATCAAGTACTCCCTGTCCTCACTCCAATATTGATCCTTGAAGCTATCGAGTTTCTAGTAGCAGATTACAGAAAATGAATATGTTTTCCTAAAGAGAACTGTGTTGAAGAAAAATGGTGGCATTGACTGACAATAACTTGTGTGTTGATGTTGGCAAATTATAAGTTGAATTTGTTATTCTGGGTTGTGGGTTATGGTCTTCCTTTGATTTATCAGTGAAGTAGTGTTGTTTATTATCATTTTCTTGTTTTGTATGTCCATTGATTAATAATCTACAGCTCTTGCTCCAAATCCCATGTTATGTGGGTTGTGGCTTATGTCTAAGATGATAATGTTTCTTAATCTACTGTGCTTGTATGTGCACCCTATTGATTGCACAGTTTCCGCCATCCACAAGATAATAAAATAGTAGCCTGATTTGACCAAAAAATGAAATAAAATAGTAGCCTGAATTCATTATATACTAAGCTTCAATAGATTTTTTTGTCACTTTTTTTCTTAGAGAAATTGAAACCTCTAGTTATAATTTGTTAATTTGCAAAGTGAGATAATTTCCTTTTACCTTACCCGGTGAACTTTACACACAACTGCTATCAAATGGTATTCGGCAGTGTTTGTATTATCTCATCTTTACAATACATAGTATTTCCCTCCTCCAAACATTGTTTATTCTTCATACACGAGCTCACCAGCTTTTCGTATGTGTCTTGTTGTCATCTTGACTGCATTGTGCACTTAAATTCTATTCTAAAATTTATATCTGTTGACGCCATTAATCTTTTGCTTTTGTCATGTCATCTGACACCTATTTGAAACGTTTTGCAGAAGACCTGCTCAATATGCTTGGGTGCACTAAAGCCTGGAGAAGGTCATGCTATTTTCACTGCCGAGTGTTCACATTCCTTCCATTTTCACTGCATTACCTCTAATGTCAAACATGGTAATCAAATATGCCCTGTTTGCCGAGCTAAATGGAAGGAGATTCCTTTTCAGAGCCCCATTGCCTTACCCCAAAATAACACTTTGATGACCGTAATTCACAGACTACCTCCTCCTCGTCCAATTAGACATATATTGCCTCTATGCCAGGACACTGAGCCAGCTGTATTTGATGATGATGAGTGCTTAGATCAACTTGATCATACTGAGAGAACGACTTCAAATCTTTCTGCTGCAAGTAGCAACCCTGTGAAAACAATAGATATCAAAACTTACCCTGAAGTTTCATCTATCCAGAGAAACCAATCCCTTGACAATTTCACTGTCTTGATTCACCTCAAGGCTGCAATTAGTTGCAGAAATCAGGAACTCGTGCCACTTATTTCTCGTTCACCTCGTACTCCAGTTGACCTTGTTACAGTGCTTGACATCAGCGGCAGTATGGCAGGTACTAAGCTCGCACTTTTAAAGAGAGCCATGGGATTTGTGATCCAGAATCTGAGTTCCAATGACAGGCTTTCAGTTATCGCCTTTTCCTCCACAGCCCGCCGCCTCTTTCCTCTGCTACGAATGTCTGAAAGCGGCCGTCAACAGGCATTACAAGCTGTCAACTCTCTGATGGCAAATGGTGGGACTAATATAGCTGAAGGTCTAAGAAAAGGAGCTAAAGTAATGGAAGAGCGAAGACAAAAGAATCCAGTTGCCAGTATCATACTGTTGTCAGATGGGCGTGACACCTATACAGGTTACAATGTCAACAATACTTCTGGTGGAAATCAAACCAAACCGAATCATCAGCTGCTCCTTCCTTTATCCTTTGACAGATCAGGGTTCCAGATCCCTGTCCATACATTTGGCTTTGGCACAGATCATGATTCTTCATCAATGCACTCAATCTCTGAGATTTCTGGAGGTACATTTTCCTTCATTGAGACCGAGGCAGCTATCCAGGATGCATTTGCACAGTGCATAGGTGGCCTTCTTAGTGTTGTTGTGCAACAGTTGCAAGTAAAAATTGAATGCATGCATCCAAACACACGTCTTGTATCAATAAAAGCAGGAAACTATGTAAACCGCTTGATGGATGATGGGCGATCAGGATTTATTGACACGGGAGATCTATATGCAGAAGAAGAGAGAGACTTTCTTGTTTCTTTGAAAATCCCGCCACAGACTTCTGGAAACTCAATGATGTTGCTAAAAGTCAAATGTGTCTTTAGAAATCCCATCACAAAAGAAACTGTGACATTAGAAGGTGAAGAATTAGAGATTGGAAGACCAGAAATAGTTGAGGAGGAAATAGTATCAATAGAGGTAGACAGGCAGCGTAACAGGCTTAGAGCAGCAGAAGCAATGGGTAAAGCAAGAACAGCAGCCGAGCAAGGGGATCTTGGCAATGCTGTTTCCGTGCTCGAAAACTGTCGTCACGTTTTGGCTTCTAGTGCATCAGCAAAAAGCCAAGACCGCCTTTGTGTTGCATTAGACGCTGAACTCAAGGAGATGCAAGAAAGGATGGCAAGTAGGCATGTGTATGAGACATCTGGAAGAGCATATATTCTGTCAGGCTTGAGCTCTCACTCATGGCAAAGGGCGACAGCTAGGGGAGATTCAACTGATAGCTCCAGTATCGTTCAGGCGTACCAAACACCATCTATGATTGAGATGCTTACTCGGTCTAAAGCTACTTTATTGGGAAGTCCGACCGGTCAGAGACTTCTTCGCCCAATCTGGTCATTTTCGTCGCCAAAGCCAAGGTAAATGATCTTTGGGTGCCTATTTTATTTTCTTCTGTTTTGTTATTTGGGGTGGGGCAAATATGGTAAGAAGTTTTGTTGTGTGTAAGTGAATAAAGTGCCAACATTAGTTGCAAGGTGTAATTTGGTGGGTTGGGGAAATTAGATTAGGATTTTGTTTCAGATATTATATTTCTTGCCCGGTTTTGAGTTGCTGTGCTCTCATGCTTGGTGTACATAAGGAAACATGTCTTGTAGGGAAATTGGGTATAAGTCTTTGTAATTGTGGGGGGTGGGGACGGTGATTGGGGATGGTTCAAGTCATGGTGAAATGTATAATATACTTTCTGAGGTCTATTATTATGAAAAGTTCTATGCACCTTTTCGATCTCTTCTTTTGCCCGTTTTCATCAATTATTGCTATGTATAGTATGTTTCAGTTGTTTGCTGCATCTCTTCTTTTGCCCGTTTTCATCAATTATTGCTATGTATAGTATGTTTCAGTTGTTTGCTGCACTGTATTACTGTTTTCGCCATAATACTCAACTGCAACTCTTGTGTGATTTTGACATAGCAGGCTAAGTGAAAGCCTTGTATGATTAGTAGCTTTCATCAACTGTTGTATGCGTATAAATTATGCAGGAAAAGCCCTCTTATTAACATGAATTGACTTTGTTGCACCAACATGAAAGGATCAGTCTATTCTATATTCGACTGTCATCTGCAAGGCATCTATTTGGAGATGCCTTTCAGAACAGTAAAATCTTGACAATGTTAAATTAAATCAAACCTTTTTCTCCTTTTTTCCATCTGTCCATCAACCTAGAGTGCTTTTCAAATTTAAACAGTTTCCCTATATCCTGAAAAGTTAACTACTAAAATTAGGTAGAAATGGTGGATGCACACTCAAAAAACCATATAATTGCGCAGGGAAATGACCTTTGTGGCTGCTAATGTCATCTGGGTCTACAAGTTAATGATTTTGGTGTCTTAATCACCTGTAGCAACCCACGCTGAAGGATTCTCCTCAAATGATGAAATTTCCATAATCTTCTGATAGTTTCTGATCGGATGATTAAATCAGGGTGGGCTTGTTGTCACAGAGGAGCTCTGTGGCCACATTATCAAGTTGGATTATGCGCTTTTCACACATTAAAAGCATACTGAGATTGCTAATCCAATCCGTGTTGAATGGTGGACGCACACTTCATTTGGGTTAAATTGGTTATCTTCCATGGGGTTGACTTGAAAACAATTGTTGATTTTTCTGTTTCAAATAGTATTTTTCTTCTTTCTCAAAGATTGGAGTGGATATAACCGATTTATAATTTTTATAAGTCAAATAATCAGATCTAACACATTTGATATGTGAATGCATTAGACGAACTATGTATCCAACAACAATGTAGTGGATAGCACTCGATAATCAGCTAGTAGAAAAGATTACTTTTGGTGCCAGTTAAATTGAGCACTCCAAATTGGTATCATAGGTTGCATTTTTTAACAACAGACTATTTTTGGTAAGAGAAGTCGCAAACTGGCTGCTAGGCGCTAGCAGTTGGAAAGTGTCAAGAAGCAAAGCCAAAACTGAATTGGGCTCTCTTGGCCGAAACAAAGTCAAGAGAGAACTCTAAAAACGAATTCAGTTCAGCGAAATTAAAATTAAAGACGCAAAGAGTAGGAGGATCTTCGGGTCAACATAGCGAGCCTGTGAACAGTCCTAGGTTTCCCCTCTAACCCCGCCGTCTCTCGTTCTCCCCTCAGCCATGGCCGCCACCTCCGCCGCCGTCTCAATCTCCTCAAAGCCTAGAATCTCCGCATTCCAAAACCCCTCCCTCTTCCTCTCTTCTCCGTCCTCCCTCAGGTTGCCCACCACCCATTCGACGAAATGCCCCACCCAGATTCGCCTCTCCTCCCAGCCCCGCCTGGCTCCTATCGCCGCCGCTCCCGCCTCCGACGCCTCCCCGGCCACCTCCTTCCACGGCCTCTGCTACGTCGTCGGCGATAACATCGACACCGACCAAATCATCCCCGCCGAGTACCTCACCCTGGTCCCCTCCAACCCCGAAGAGTACCAGAAGCTGGGCTCTTACGCCCTAATCGGCCTCCCCGACACTTACACAACTCGATTCGTCGAAGAGGGTCAATTCAAGTCCAAGTACTCAATTATCATCGGCGGGGACAATTTCGGGTGTGGCTCGTCGAGGGAGCACGCTCCCGTGGCGCTCGGGGCGGCGGGGGTTACGGCTGTGGTGGCGGAGTCGTATGCTCGGATATTCTTCAGGAATTCGGTCTCTACCGGTGAGATTTACCCTCTGGATTCTGAGGTCAGGATCTGCGAGGAGTGCAAGACTGGGGATGTGGTTACTGTGGAGCTTGAGGAGAGTAAGTTGATTAACCATACTACAGGCAAGGAGTACAAGCTGAAGCCGATTGGAGATGCTGGCCCTGTCATTGAGGCTGGTGGAATTTTCGCCTATGCTAGGAAGTCTGGGATGATTCCTTCTCTCGCTGCCTAGGGTTTAGGTAAATGCTGCTTTTCATTGCTTCCCTGTTGAGATAATGGAATGGACTTTTGTGTTTTGTGATTCATTGTCTGCTTCAGTTTGTTGACTTGGTATCCATCAGAACTTGAAGTGTGTCTTAGTGTGTTGATTTCAATGAATTTACATGGAAAAACATGGTAGCATTCCCAAACTATAGACAATTGACACGGCAACGAAACATGTATCTGAGTGTAGTGAATTGCATACCCAAACAAGGGAACATGGCTGCCTAGGCATACCCAAACTATAAGGGAACATTGCTGCAAACAAGGACCCGAGTGTAGTGAATTGCATAATTAACTCTTTAACTTTGATGATATGTATCATGAACCTTATTGTAGGTACTCTTGTCACGTCCCCACTCCCCACAGCCACTTATCCTTTAACTCTTAAGACCAGTACAATTTGAAACCATTTAGGAGAAATTTCTTCTGCATGTTTGGCTTGTTAACATGGATGACACCTCTGTTATTGAGTGTTTGGGTAAGATATTTGTGCCTTCTGTTTCTTCATCTGAATCGATTTCTAACTTCTAAGCTACTAATGTGGCCTATAATATGTGCTGCTGGCCAATATCTTTTCAGTCTAAGTGGAAGAGAAGCTTATTTATAGAGATGCATGAATCTGTAATATGATTATGTTCACATGAGCTATATCTTACTTACCCTTAAAGATTCATCCTTTCTATAGCCGTTTATAGGAATATCTCTTGTTATTGCATCATACGAATGGCCGGGTCTGTTTCACTTCACCTCCACCATCTGTAAATTTACACTTATCTGTAATGTTTTTTCCAGTTAACTGAAATTGTAAAGGATATAAATATGTGTAGTAACTCATGGTTGCTGTATAAACATCAATTGTGAGTGGCTGTGTAAATTCTTGAGTGCTGGCCAACAGGCAGTAGTCTTGGATCTTTGTTTCAAGTTCATAATCTGCACATGATATGAAAGTAGTTGATATAATAACATTAGGGCTGGGTATCTGTTACCAAGCAATATTAGCTCATCACGTTTTTTCATCTGTTTTGTGCTTTGTATCATTGTCTTGCTGCTGTTTTCTTTTACCTTTCCAAAGTATAACTATTAAGTTAGATTTTCTCATTGTTACTATTGAAACCAAATAACAGGCTGTTTAAAGGTAATCTTTCAATGGAGTTAACATTGCGGTTGATCTATTCTTGACTTAAGCCTATGATGCCTGATGCATCTTCAGCAAGTGTCTTATTCATGTTGATTCTCCATTTCTTCCTGTTTTGACCAAAATGTTTTCAAGCTTAATATGACAAAATCATGGCTGCTTGTGACCAAAATTTTCCTCTGCAGGGTATAATTCGGCTTGAATAAAGATCCCCTTGGTCAGTAAGCTTTTGCTTGTCGTATTGTTCCTCTCAGCTGTGCTGTTGCAGTGTGCTCATTTCCTTTCTGTTGTAATAGACACTGTTCAAGTTATAATACTTTAAGGACACTTCTTTATCAGAATTCAATTTTAGTTTTCAGTCGTTATCATAGTCCAAAAATGGTTTCTATCAATTTTACCTGGACTTCCATAGAGGTATTTCTACATTAAACAAGCATTTCGTATTATTCTGAAATTCACACTTGACTAATTTAGCGTCTAGCTTTCATTAAAATCACCTTGAAGTGGAAACTTGAAAAAACTTACACATGCAGGCAATCTTCCGTTTAAACTCCTTTAACAATCCGTAACCAAGGAATGGATTAATACATTAAGCTATAAATAAACCATGACTAATGTTCATATAGTCACACACTATATGGAATAATAATCCTAGGTTTGATTAATACCTTAGGAAAGATCGAGTTAGAAAGAGCAATGAAGTAGGAAGGTGGAGGACGATGGAGTCTGTCATCGCTTTCATCACCAAAAAACTATCTACCATGATTGGTCTTGAATCATTGATAAATTCAACACACATCGCTTTCATCGTAATTGGCGACTGGCTTCATATGCTTTCTTAAGGTTTGACGAATTTTTTTATGGCAATTTGTTAGATTCGGGGACGGAAAGGAACGGGTGACGTGTCGGGATTATTTTTAAATATTTTGTATACAAGGTTGGGATCCAACCCAAGCTTTTGGGTTAAAGGTTGGGAGGCTGTTCAAAGCTGCTATTGTCGGGTGAGTCTCCACCTTCATTGCTCTGAACAGTCTCCTCCCCAGATCTCGTGAGTCTCCAAATCTGGTGAACGAACGTCTCTCGCGGCTCACCACTCACCAACATGGCAACACCTGCTCCTCGGACGCTCGCTGGGTCATCGACGCGACGCCGCTCGCGGCTCGCCTGGTTGGTTCTCTAACTTCTCCGCCCCTGGTTCTCTTTGTATGTTGAATTTGTGAAGCTTTTTTGTATTAAGCTTTTTTGAATCATAGAAATCTACATAGTTTGTAACCATCTCATATAACTAACAGTTGCTTCTCTCACCACCATGGTATACTTCAATTGGTGGGTTATAAACAAAAAGGTTGTTGAATGGAGTTTCATTACCGAATTTGATTTTAGCTCTATGATTATTAACATACATAATTATCCAAAAATGATATTAATTTATATAGAAGGAGGCTTTTGGAATAAGCCATCGACAATGCTACAAGCCACTAGACAAAATTGGTTTGAGGCCGGTTTTGTCACTTGGAGCTTCATTTACTAGGCCCTTGAATTGATTGAACACTGATCATAAATACTGGTTAGCTAAATTTGTTGGATAGAAATGTTTTTTTAGTAATCCCTCATTGATCGATCGGGAGATAGAGAACCTCGAGTGAATAGTGAGATTCTGGGTGCTGGTTTGGTTTTGCTGGCAGACGTACATGAGATAGTTTCTAGTAATTTTCTATAAAAAGTTGATCGTATTAAAACGCCCCTGGTTCTCTTTGATGTTTTAATAAGTTGCAATAGAAGGTGGCTAGTGGCTACTGAAATTAAAGTTTGCTCTTGAATCATTGTGTGTGCTTGATGATTTTAAATTATTTATGTGTGTTGAATTTATCAAAGAGCATCGTGTCTATCATTTGGTATATCTTTTGGTGTGGTTAGCTTTATTTTTACCTGTTGCTACACTTACTGTTGAAAGAGCTTTTTCTGCTATGAAGCTTATCAAAACTTCATTACGCAATCGGATCGGAGATGAGCTGATGATTGACTCTTTGATTACTTATATTGAGAAAGATGTAGTGCGTTGTATTGAAACTGAAGATATTATTGTACGATTTCAAGATATGACAAATCGAAGAATATCATTGTCAGAAATAAATTATTGTAATATTTTTAAAATTTTATTAAAAAGACAAAAAAAATTCCTGACTTCGCCAGGAAATGTTCTATAGTCGAAGAAATTTTGCCCCCTGAGAAATTTTCCTGGCTACGCCACTGGGCCTAGCACATAAGTCCATGTGGTTCCATACTAAAACCAATCGGCAATACGAGGAATAACCCAAGTGCTTATATAGTAGGCAAGCTATTTTAATATTTTAGATGTGGGAGAAACTTGTCTCTACACGCCCCATCAAGTGCAACTACCTGACCCCGCAATATGCCATTTGCAACTTGACGTCACGCCTTAAGGCCGGCTAGCCCATTAATAGACCAGGAGTCCGGACCCAGACCGAACATGCTCTGATACCATGTTAGATTTCGAGGATCGAAAGAAACGAGTGACATATCAGGATTATTTTTAACTATTTTGTATGGTTGAGATCCATTTTTTAAACCAAAAGCTTAAGTCATTGGGTTGGATTTCCTCCCTATATATTAGTGAGTATTTGCTCTCATTTCCAACGTGAGTTTGTTTTTGTTCTCCAACACAATTTGACGTGCTACAAACTTAATTAAGAGTGTGATTAGATTTGATGAAGGCCTAATTCATAATCCTAAAAAGTGCTCCAGTTCATCAAAGCCTAAAGCCTACTTAATAATTGGCCAATCAAGAAAAAAAGCAAAATAAGCAAATGATAAAATCAAGACGCAATGGTTCATTGCAAATTTTAATGTAAGTAAATTATTTCTCAACGGGTGGATTCTTTGTCTATATAAACTCGATTAGCCCACCCATTTCGTTAACATATCCTCTCATTATATCCATCTCAAATAAATTTCAAAAATGGCGGATTTGTTCATTGTAAAATTTAATGTAAGTAAATTATTTATTATTTATTTTAATATTATATTTGATTTATTATTTTTAAGTTAAATTTCATACAATTCGATATTGTTTTCTAAAAATTTCGTGCTTGTACATAGTCGTTAATGGTGGGAGGATTAAAATCACCTGCTCCGTGTGATTTAAACGACGATTACGTGGATGACGATGATGGAGGAGACGAGGTTTCAAACGACACAATCATGGTGTCATTTATAATCTAGAATTAAATTGGTATGTTGATCTCCGCTTTTTAGGTAGGTTTTTAGTGTCTAAATAGGTTAGATTGAGTTGGTTTTCGTACTAGAGTTTTATGTTTTTTAGTCTTTTTGCTTTAGTTTTCGTATTTCTTTGATATTCGGAAGTTACACACCTTTTGTATCGTTTTGTAGGGGTTTTGGAGCTTAAAAGAAGAGTTTGGATCACTTTTGAGGAAAAGAGCAAAACCGGTGGAAGATAGCACTCAAGAATGAAGTGAAAAGTCGAAGAAAAGCGCTCAAGTAAATTCATTGAAGATCAAGTTTGAGCTTAGAAAGAGATAGAGAATTTTGTTACAAGAACATAGGAAAAAGAATCGAGTCAAATGGAGTTGTAACGAATCCGCTACGCAAGTTTTACTCAAGGTTGTTCGTAGTGCCAACACAAGCCTTGCTCGACCCAACCAAAAATGATGCCCTTAGGACCGATCCTAGGGGGTGGGGGGTCGTGCACGACCCATTTGGGTCGTGCATGGCGCCGACTTTGCCTTAATCCGAGATCTTTTGTGATATATTCTATCTTTTATTTTAGGAAGTTGTTTTATCTTATTTCCTAGGTTAATTAGGACTCCTTTTTGTATATAAAAGGAGGCAAAACCCTTTTTTGTAGGGGTTCGACTTTTGTTCCGGTTTTTGTTCTAGCTTTAATTACGTTTTTGGATTGAGAGGAAGACTTGGAGAAAAAGTTGGAGAAATTTGTAAGACTTCTTAGTTTT
Organism: Fallopia convolvulus; assembly: GCA_964016875.1. NCBI lineage: Eukaryota > Viridiplantae > Streptophyta > Magnoliopsida > Caryophyllales > Polygonaceae > Fallopia > Fallopia convolvulus. The sequence continues at coordinate 46,546,277 of OZ024732.1, read as the reverse complement.
AATTTAATTTTTCGGTTTGTTTATGATGATCATGTCTTCATTCTTCTTTACCATGTGTGAGTAGTTTTCTTAGATTCTAGGGTTGGGTGAAAACCCAACACGATCATGCACGTCTAAACTTGAATTCATGACTTGAATGCTTGAAGATCATATCTATCTATCTTGTACTAAATTCCTTTGCGACAGTTTAGGCATGTTTTGCAATTAACCTAAAAGCGAAAGTGTAAAGTTGATTGCTTGACTAGTTCTAATAGGATTATTTGCGAAAGTTGATTTTCCTAGGTTGAGGGATGGATAGAAAGTTGTTTAATTTGCGACAGTTGATTGAATAATTTGAATTGTTTGCGACAGTTGACTTTTCTAGGATCATAATTGCATGATAGTTGTGAATTCTTGTTGAAAGCAAGTATGGTTGATGTTGTGGTAGCCCTAGCCCTAGGATTGCCTTTTTATATTTGATTAAAACTTGTTAAATTGCATCGATCTCGACCCACCTAAGGTCGTGCTCGAGCCCCATAGTCTATTTGTGTTCGTGTGTGTTTGAGTACCCAGGACCGACCCCCATAAGGTCGTGCACGACCCCAATCAGTTCGGTCCTGGCCTTGTTTTGTTCGTGTTTTCTCGCTTTTCGTAGTTTATCAACTAATCTTTTCGCACTATTCTCATTCCCGTGGACGAACCTAACTCCCTGTACTCAGCGGGGTCTTGAATATAAATTTATTTGTTCAAGAATACCCTTCAACATATGTAAATATCATTTTTATTAAGTTTAGAAATTATGATTAAAAAAATTCCATTTAGTTTTTTTTATTATAAAGTATTATTCAGTTTCCAGATTTTTTAGCTATTTTGTAAATAATTGTGAGTGGTCGGAATGAGAAAAGATGAAAGAGTGGGCCCGTAAATAACGAGGGGTTAAACCTTGTACTCACCACCAAAAACTCATGGGCGACAAAGATCATTTTGGAATGCGTCTTAGGCGATGAGTACAAACTGGGAAAGAAGGGAAAATCACGTAAAATGGTGAAGAATTTAGAGGTCGATGATGAACTTAGTTCTGGTCCTCGTACTAGAAAGATTGAGTGCCCGTTCGAGTTGATTGGTTAGAGGGACAAAAAGACAAAGAAGTGGCAATTAAGGATTGAATGTGGTCACCACAATCATGACCTTTCCACCAATCTAGAGGGTCAATCCGTTTGTGGGCCGAGTGATTGAGAAGCAAAGGAAGGACACATGACAAATGGCTTTGGCGGATATAGATCTGAGAGAATCCATGACATTCCTAAGGGATAAGTATTCAAAACTGATCACATCAATGAAGCAATTGTATGATTTTCGATATGAAGTGTTTAAAAAGGAGATGAACTCAATAGTTGTAAACCAATTTGCGGTTCATTTCATAGGGTCGAATCAGTACTATGTCGACTATCAAAATGAAAAGGGTAGCAACAAGGTACTAGACCTCTTCTTTGCCCATCCCAAGTCGATGCCGTTGCTAGAGTTGTTCCCTTATGTCGTTATTAACTATGATGTAGTAGTAGATTCAAGTACACATTAAATCTCATTAAATTGACATTGTATGTACAATATGCCTTTGTGCGAAATTGTTGGATTTACCTGCACCGGGAAAACTTTTTGTATTGCTTCTGCGTTTAAGACAAAGGAGATCCATGACCATTAATACAAATGAGTATCACTCCAATTAAAAGAGGTGTATAAGCTGGTTGGAAGAGAGCTAGAAGCCATAGTGATCGATCAGGATGACAAGGGAGATCCAAGACCATTAAAAATGAGTATCACTTCAATTGCAGAAGGTGAATGCTATTGGGGTCCTATTTCCAAATGCCAAACATATGCTATGTTGGGTGCACATCCAACACAACTGTAGGAAATCCGCATTGGGACATATGTTCTCGGATATATAAAACGACGGATTTTTTTGCAAACAAAGTGTGAGAGCTGTTTTATTCGATGACCGTGGGGCAGTACGAGGTGTGACTAACTCTTAATTGCTAGATATCCCTTTATTCCATTATCAACTAAATTTGACGTGTGTTATGAAACTTTTGATTAGTGTTTTTTGTGAACGTGTAAAATTAATCGCCATAATTATTTTCACTATCTTTCGCCATAAAGATATTTTTATTTATTATGCTTTTTCTATCTTTAAGTATTTTAATATAAAATTATAGGGTGGTTATTCGTTATAATGGAGGATTCTATCTTAGTCGAAAGATAGAACTTTCATTTCGAGTAGGGAGCATGATATTGCTTGCTTGGGTGGCAAGGCACCATCGGCTGACCCTAGGGGGTAGATTTTCTCCCCCTCCTCCACCCTCTCTCCTCCATTATAAATAAATGTCTTGTCATTTATGATAAACACCTCATATTCGTTGAGTTCGCACACAAGTCTTGTCATTTACCTCGGCGTTCAATCGACAATACTCTTCTGACTAGGGGAAGTGAATTAGTGGGGCGGGTTTATCTATTGTTTTGCAGGTTCTATGTATATTAAAAAGACAATTGAAATAGAAGATAAAGAAGAGAGTATTTAACCAGTACATTAATGACGATTTTGTATGCATTAACATTTCTATTTTCTAATATTGAGTATTGCTCTTCATTGCTAGAGATATATATACTCTTCGTAACATCCGGGGATTTATAATGATATAGAAGAGACCCATAACTACTGATTTTTTTTGGTAGAACATAACTACCAAATTAAAGTTGTACATTTTGAGATATGTAGAGATCTTAATGAGAAATCCCAATTTGTTTTTCGATCAAATTAAAAAAAAAAACAAATTCATTTAGAAACAACATCCAGGAATTCCACAATTACGTATGCATATCTTGTACCATCATTACTTAATTAGTTCATTATAATTAAAAGCTTTGCTTGCAATCTGTCACTGCTTCTTACCACTAAAATTTGCATGCAAGGAGAAATCATTCAACATAAACATGACCACTCGTGACTTTTCAACACATGAACAACATATATATATAACAAAAATAGCTATCATTTTATTAAGGTACGTAATTACGTACGAGCAAACTAATGTTACCTCGATCGAGGATGCATTTGGTATCAGACGGACTAACATATTTATTCTACCTCGAGGATACATGTGTTTCAAATGGGTGCCATTTTCTTTCTGAATCTTCACATAATGTATAGACCCACATAGATGTTACAATAAGGGGTAGCAGCACACCTTTATTTATCTCTCTCTCTCTCTCTGTAAAGTTGCACGTATTAATTAACTAACCTATCCAATTGATTAGGTCGATCTAGAAGTTAGTGTCGCTGTGGTAAGTTTGGCCAGGTTGCCATCCCTTGGGTATGACATCCTTTAAGACGATCGTTTTCTTATGCTTGGCCTCAATGAGCCGTAGTGATAAAGGTGCTTGTAGCATAGATCCACCGTTGAGGACCCAAACGGCACCCCATTGATGGTTCAAGGGAACCCAATTGGACTGCCCAGCTTGCTGGAGTTCAACCGACTGCAGTGCCCCGTCCTCATCCGGGTACTCAATTATAGCTGAAAAGTAGTAAGGGTTTGCTCCAGAGTCCATCTTGACCGCTAATTTTACACCTGGAAACTTGCAATCCACCCTATAACATGTTCGAAAATACACACCGCTAGTTTAGACCGAAGAAGAAAAACGAGGAGGAGGAGCGCGCACCATCAAAATCCATATATATATATATATGTAAATAGTGCTAATATAGTTTGTTCAAGTCTAAAGATGTCAAATCAATGTTTATGCACCTTTGATATTCGATTGGAATGCGTCCAACGTTACGGAGTTGCTCAGCTTGGCCAGGCTTAGCCATGGCTCCGCAAGCGGCCCCGCTTAGATCAAAGTGATTTGGTTCACACTCTGGGCATTTGTCTGTAGCTGTAACTCTCACCGGTGTCCCCGTACAAGTCGCATGGGTACATTTTACCTGCAAAGTAAAAAAATGTTATAATTTTTTTTCTTTAGTGTATGAATACTAATATAGTAACGTAAGTAGAAAGGGCAATTTTTTTTTACCTCAAAGCATTCACCACAACCTAGGCCGTCTTCGAAAAGGGCAGGTCCTATTGCTGCTATCATGTTAGAGAAGGGTGGTTGCCCCACCGTAGTAGTATAACCACATGCTCCACCTAAATTCATTTTGTTTATAATTAGCATTGTACACCAATATAATTAGCTCTTCCTATATAAATAGAATGGCATAACACCCGTCTGATAAATTTATTTTTCCCTTCCACCCTAGTAAATTAACAAATAAGATTCCTGGTCTTTTCCTATCGCAACATCGTTGCTTCTGCCACCAATGGCTCGCAGTCCTCTTGTTGTAGTAGAGTGTCTCTTGTTGAGAATAATAACCTATTCTAAATCGGAAATCTAAAGAAATTAAGTCTAGTATATATATTCTTTAAGTTACTCATCTTATTGTCAATTGGTTTTTAAGATAGAATCTTATAAACTTATGTGCTCGGCCATCTGCACATGTGCGTTTATATCCTCGATGGCTTTGGATTGAAAGATTTTGACATCTCCAATTTTTACTTTTAATTCATAAGATAATTGTATTGTTTTCTTGTACGCAAAATGTTACTACAATATAAATAAGCTAGCTAGTACGTATATAATATAATTATATATGACTTACTCCCTCCGTTCTATTCTACTTGTTCATGAAGTCTTAAATTTTTTTTTCAGTTCTATTTGTCCTTGAAGCTATATTTGTACAAGATTTTCTATTTGTACTCTTTGTGTGTAATTAATACACTTGGGAAAAGTCTCTAAAAAAAGGAATGTATAATTATTAAGGGTAATTAATAAGAGTAATTAATTTGGTAAGATTATACCATGCTTTAATATATGTGTATTAGGTGTTCATGGACAAGTAGAATAGAACAGAAGAAGTATTTGTTAATTTTGATCCAATGGGTTGAAATTAAAGTTCACCAAAAACCAAGTACATAAATTTTCAAAAACTGTTTTTAAACCTCTTACGCAAGCAATTTTTCTCCAAACAAACACTTTACACTTTGTGAAAACACAAGAGGTGATGAAATTAATTAATTAGCAAGTAGTATCATGAGGTAATATTAAATAATAATGGTCTACGTAATTAATTAATACCATCACTTCCTCCGCCTGTAGGACTGCCATACCAAGTAGCAAGGCCAGAAGCCCAATCCCCACCGACCGCAGGGACCGCAGGCACCACAGGGACCCTAGAAACCCCATGGACCCCACCGACCCTAGGGACCCCACCGACCCCACGGACCCCATGGTTCCCAGGGACCCCACGGACCCCACGGACCCCATGTACCCCATGGACTCCACCGCAATGACAAGTACTCATCAAAAGCACAAAACACAACAAATTTAATGCCAATTTGGTTGCCCTAGAACAAGAAGAAGAGCGAGGTTGAAGACCCACAAAAGTCATTATCTATATGGATTAGCTTAAACTGAATACGTTGAATTATGTGTACGTTGTGAGGAAGTTAGTAAGGAAGTTGACACATATTTATGTAGAGGAGAAAAAGAGTTTACTTTACGATGCGCGCGACTTATGCTCCAACATTGCCTTCTAATTCAGGATGCATGTTTATTAAGGAAAAAGTCTTCCTCAAATCTCTCAATTCGCATGATCGAGCAAATCTCGCGTGAGACAAAATCTCAAGTGATCATTGAATGTAATTCATTGCTCTTCTTATTGCGCAATTATAGCATATAATAGTTAAGTAATCCCCACCTTAGATTTTGAAAGTCGGTTATGTTGTGATTCCAATAATTATTTTTTGAAGCACTCGAGCATGCATTCACCTCTTGTGATGGCACTCAAACACACGTTAGAGCGAGGTAGAAAGAACAACTCGGATATTTGTTGGGCCTCTCCAAAGTCCAGCCCAAGAAGACGTTGCAAGTCTAGATCGATTAGCCCGAATAAGATTGTTAGGAAGAAGAGGCGATGAAGCAGTCAAAGCGGGGCGAGAATCTCAGGATCGGCCATTAACCACCTCAACGGCTATCACATTCATGCAAATAGCAAGATCTTCGGGAGTCACCATGCGTTACTTCAACGACACAATTTTTGGAGAGACATATAAGACAAGGGAAAGACCAAGATGGAGGAGAGATCGACACTGATATTCAAAATCACTCACGAGATTGTAATCTCGAATGAAAAAGATAGCTCCATGCGCAAAAGCTCCTGTCATGATGAATCCTACGATGTGCTCAAATCCTTTTTGTTCAGTCGTTTTACTTCATTCAGGCATTCGTTTGTGTTAACAGAAGATTCATTCACAATCTCAATCATAATACGAATCCTACCCATTACTTTGCTATTATTTTATTGTCCTTTATCTTGTTTTACCACTTGTTTGTAGCTTATAACATGTTACAAATTCTGTTTGGTTAGGATTTCCCGCATCATAGCAGGTAACGCGTTAGTGCGATTATCCTGCCCAAAACAATTGGTGCCCACCGTGGGGCCCTAGCCAAAAAGGAGTCACGTTAAAGGAGCTACAGATTCTATCAACGAGATGGAAGGAATTCAAACTACTTACAACCATGTAGGAGATCCTAAAAATCACGAGATCAATGAGGAAACAAATAACCAAGGAGCCGGAAACACTAGCGGAGTTGGGAACGAAGATGGAGTTGGTAATTTAGATGGAGTTGAGCAAGGTTCCGGGAACACCAACGACAACCCTGGCACTTCCGAGGAACGAGGAGTAGGAGGAGGCGATTCTGATGTCATCATGGAGCTCCGTGCAACTATGACCACCCTCCAAAAAGTCCTGGAAAGCCATAAGGAGGCTAATGCTAAATTCACCGAGGTATATGAAAAGCAAATTGAGACTTTGACTAATGAGTGTAATTTGCTTCGATCTCAGGTACAATCAGCTCCCACCTGACCCCGCGGAACTGATGTGGTAGAAGGAGTCGCCAGGCGATTAGACATGGACGATCTGAATCTCGTAACACCTGATGTCGGCAGGCCAATAACTGGGTATCAGGTAAATGGTAATTCCCTAAGGGCGATACGGGAAGATACTGAGGTTTCCCAATTAAGGGAACGCCTCAAAGCCCTAGAGGACAGAATCACTCAGGTCTTAGGGGCACCTCAACCGATAACAATGGAAAGAAGGGATGGCTACACCGACTCTCCCTTCGTACCCGCTATCGTGAGAGTCGACATCTCCCAAAAATTTCACGTCCCCGACGTACCCAAGTACGAAGGGGTTACAAACCCTGATCAACACATAGCTGCATTCAAGCAGGCTATAAACATTAGCACAATCCCTTTTGATATGAAGGAGATTGTTATGTGCCGTTGGTTCGGAAACACATTATCCAGACCCGCACTCAATTGGCACTCACACTTACCTTTGGGAAGTATTTCATCTTTTGCTGAGTTGATTGACAAGTTCAGGATAAGATTTGCAAGCAGTCGACACGCTAGGAAACGATCAAGCGACTTATACCATGTGGTTCAAAAACCGCGAGAATCTTTGAATACCTTCCTCAACCGCTATAACGAGGAATTAATGACCATTGAAGGATGCGATGCCGCTACAGATGTGGAGGCATTCCGAAAGGGCATATCGGTTTGTAATCTTGAGTTATATCGTGAATTAACTAAATACCCTTGTTCGAATTTCGATGAAGTGCAGGTGAAGGCGTTAGCACATGTGCGATTGGAGGAAGACGATCTCTTTGTTGAAAAAGCAATTAGCCCTCACCGGCCAGACTGAAGACAAGGAAGGCGAGAACCTAGATATGCTCCATACTCCACCGCACCTCCTGCCAAAACAACCGTAAATACAACATTTGCTAGGCAAGGTGAAAGATATGAAAGTCCCAGGCTGTCTCCCAGACTCTCTCATTACAACTTCTGTGTAGACACAACAAAGGTAGTTCGAACTCTCAACAACATGGGGGATGTTGTCAAATGGCCTCGAAAGAGTAATGTACCTTCGCATCAGAAAGACAAGTCCAGATGGTGTGACTTCCACTTTGATCATGGTCACCGAACGAACGAATGTATCGCGTTGCGAAAGGAGGTGAGCGAGTTATTACGCAAGGGGTATCTCAAGGATTTAATATCAGAAAAAGTGAAGGAGCAGTTAGAGCGCAACAAAGGGAGAGCTAGTCCACCTCCACCCCCAAAGCACACTGGAGTAATCAACGTCATCACCGGGGGATTAGAAATTTATGGCATAACGTATTCCGCAGCAAAAAGAATCGCAAGGGACACTAGGAAAGAGTGTCCCAGAGCTCCTTCACGGGCAAGTTTCGCCGTGATGCCAATTACCTTCGATGATGTCGAAGAAGCGGAAGTTCACCATGATTGTCTATTAATTTCTTTAACGATAGCCAATTTCCTTGTTAAAAGAATATTAGTTGATAACGGAAGTTTTACTAACTTGCTCATGTTGGATGCCTTGTACAGCTTAGGCCTTGGGATGGATGACATTGTCAAAAAATCTACGACTTTGGTGGGTTTCAGTGGCGAATTATGCAACACGTTGGGAGAAATATCCTTACCGACCATCGAAGGAGGAATAAACTACCAGATAAAATTTCAAGTACTTGATTGCCCTTCACCCTTTAATGTCATTTTGGGCAGGCCATGGATCAACGGGATAAGGGCAATCCCTTCCACTTACCATCAATGTGTGAAGTTCCCGACGGCATGGGGAGTTCATGAGATCAAGTGGGAACAAAAGTTAGAACGAGAATGCTACTCCGTGACAATGAGAGCAACAACCTCGAGCAACCTCCAACTCGAAGCAGGAAAGAAGTCGTCAGATTAGCAATTAAAGGACTATAGAACAACCACTTAGGGCAAGCCCAACAACTTCCCTATAGTTTTCTCTAAAATGGCGAACTTAAAGTCAAATTCTCTAAAAAATATATGCTTCAACTCCAACAGTTTCTTCATTTTAAAGAACCAAACATTTATTATTTTTATTATATATTTACAAAATACAATAAAATTATATGTGACCAATTACAAGTTAACATGTATACATTTACATTTAATTCATTCTCCAAATGCATTTGGAGAATTCCCTAAATTTAGGGAAAACATATCACTTTTCTCCATCTATCCCCATTTTGAAGAATGTGTTAGAGAATCTGTTGGTCCAAAAAAAAGTTTAGCATTCTCCAAAAACACAAATATCAATGTATATGGGGAATCTCTTGGGGTTTCTCTTACTACGTAAAGCCAGAAACGCCCGAGCTCCAAGAGGTCACTCTTGACCAACTTGATCCATCAAGAAAAATTAAAATAGGAGCGGACTTAGAGCCAACTTTACGTGAACAATTGGTGGAGTTCCTACGGTCCTACAGTGATTGCTTTGCATGGTCGAACGAGGATATGGTGGGCATCAATCCTAACGTGATCACACACGCTCTCAATGTTAACAAAAAGGCACCACCAGTAAAGCAGAAAAGGCGTAAGTTTGCACCCGAACGGAATCAAGTAATCAACGATGAGGTAAAATCTTTGCTGGAATCTGGAAAAATTAGAGAGGTAAAATATCCCGATTGGCTTGCAAATGTGGTAGTTGTGAAAAAGAAAAATGGTAAATGGCGCGTTTGCGTGGATTTTACCGATTTAAACAAAGCATGCCCTAAAGATTCGTTCCCTTTGCCTCATATCGATGCAATGGTGGATGCAACATGGGGGCATGAAATTTTAACTTTCATGGATGCGTTTAGTGGATACCATCAGATAATGATGCATCCCGACGATCAAGAAAAAAATTGCATTTGTGACCAATCAAGGAACGTTTTGTTACAAAGTTATGCCCTTCGGGTTAAAAAACGCAGGTGCTACTTATCAGAGATTGGTTAATAAGATGTTTCAGAAGAAACCGGGGGATACAATGGAGGTGTACATTGACGACATGCTAGTCAAGTCGTTGAAGGAGGAGGACCACATTACCCACTTGAGGGACGCGTTCCAGATCCTACGGAGTTACAAAATGAAATTGAATCCGACCAAATGCTCTTTTGGAGTAGCATCAGGAAAATTCCTCGGATACATAGTAATGCAAAGAGGATCCGAGGCGAGTCCAGACCAGATCAATGCCATAATGGATCTACAATCACCAAAATGCGTCAAAGACCTCCAGAAATTAACAGGGCGAGTAGTGGCATCGAACCGATTCATATCTCGATCCTCGGACAGAAACAAGTTGTTCTACGATGTCTTAAAGAAGAACAAGTCATTTGAATGGACGGAAGCACATGAAGAAGCTTTCAAAGAATTGAAAAATTATTTATCTAACCCGCAGGTGCTTTCCAAACCCAAGCCAAATGAGAAGTTATATGTGTACTTGGCCGTAACCGAGGTAGCTGTAAGGGCCGTCTTGATCCGAGAGGAGAATGGAGACCAGTTGCCCATTTACTACGTAAGTAAAACCATACTTGATGCAGAAACCAGGTATTCACCCATGGAAAAACTTGTATTGTCTCTGGTAATGGCTTCAATACAATTGCGTCCTTATTTTGAAAGTCATTCTATCATCGTGAGGACTAACTATCCAATGAAGAGTATCATGTCAAAGCCAGAATTATCAAGTCGGTTAACAAGATGGCTGATCCACCTAAATGGTTACGACATCACTTACGAGCCTAGAATAGCGATGAAGTCTCAAGCCTCGGCAGATTTTGTGGTCGACTTCACTCCTACCACTTTGGAACAAGAAGGTCAAGATGTGCTACATGTAACAGGTAGCGGCAAGAAGTTGATGCATACAGATAGAGCGTCAAATCAAATAGGCGTAGGACTGGGGGTAGTCCTGAAGTCACCACGGGGGGATAGGATAGCCCAGGCTATTCGATGTACGTTCAAAGCCACTAACAATGAAGCAGAATATGAGGCGCTTATTGCAGGGTTACTTGTTGCTAAAGACTTGAACGTGCAATAAATTGAGGTAATTTGTGATTCGTTACTTATTGTAAATCAAGTTACGAACTCATATGTTGCCAGGGATTCAAAGATGAAGGCATACATAGAAAAAGTTCAAGAAATCATTAAACATTTCAAGCACTTTGAGATAAAGCAAGTTCCTCGGGATGCTAACACGCAAGCAGACGCCTTAGTCAACCTCGGATCCGTAATCGACCCAAGAGAGTACAACAAAATACCTTTTGTGTACCTTGATGCGTCATCCATAATCAAAGAAGCAGATATGTTTGAGATTCGAGATTCCAATGAAGACGATTCGTGGGTAACTTCTTACCTAAGGTGGTTACAAGATGGAGTCCTACCAGATGATAAGGAAGAAGCCCGACGATTTAAGGTAAAAGCTTCCACTTTCACTATTAAGAATAACATTCTGTTCAAGTGGATGTCGTCAGGAATATACGCCCGATGCGTAAAGGAGGAAGAGGTGCAGAAGGTGTTATAAGAAATACGCGATTGAGAATGCGAAAATCATACAGGGGGTCGCAACTTGGCGAGGAAGACGAGCATGATGAGTTATTATTGGCCCACCATGAACAAAGACGTAGTGGAGTTCGTCCGCAAGTGTGACGCGTGCTAGCGTCATGGACCTATACCACATTAACCTTCGGAGTTGTTACATCCCATAACTTCCCCTTGGCCATTCATGAAATGGGGAATGTATATCGTCGGAAAGCTCCCCCCAGCTTCAGGACAACGCGTATACATCCTAGCAATGACCGACTACTTCTCTAAATGGATCGAAGCTGAAGCCTTCAAAGAAGTCAAAGACACCCAGGTCATCTCTTTCATAAAGAGAAATATCTTGAGTAGGTTCGGAATACCATCCACCATAGTGTGCGACAACGGATCCTAATTCATCAGTGACAAGACGAGATCATTTTGCCAGCAATACAACATTCAGTTGGTGATGACGACACCACGTTATCCTCAAGCCAATGGTCAGGAAAAAGCAAGCAACAAAGTAATCATCAATAACTTGAAGAAGCAACTCAAGGATGCAAAGGCAAGATAGGCAGATGAGTTACCCCTTATTCTGTGGTCAGATCGAACGACTCCTAAGACCGCTACAGGCCATACACCTTTCTCCTTAGTCTATGGATGTGAAGCCGTGTTACCAGTAGAAGTAACTTTGCCCACAGTTCGATATGGACTTACCACCGAGGAGTCAAATCTACCTAACCCGTTACACCATCTAGACACTGTTGATGAGTTACGAGATGAGGCATCAGTTCATATGGAGGTGTACAGACAGGGGGTAGCTCAGAGTTATAACAAGCGTGTTAATGCAAAGGCGTTCCAAGTGGGAGACTGGGTATTGAGGAAAGTCTTTCAAAACACGCAAGAATTAAATGCTGGCAAGTTAGGAGTGAATTGGGAAGGGCCTTATCAGATCACGAAGATTGTAGGACAAGGAGCTTATGAGTTGATATCATGTGATGGGAAGACGGTCCCCAGAAGCTGGAACGCGATGAATTTGAAGTTGTATCATTTTTAGGACATGCGAGTCGCAATAAGGTATACATCACATACTTCTTTCTTTTTACATTACATTGTTACGTCTTTATACACACATGAAACAACGACGGTTTTATAAAAACTAACAAGGGACGCCTTGTGACGTTATAGGCCAAAACATAGGCCCTCACCTTATGATCAGGCAATGTTGTGCACACAATGACTAGTCAAGAGATGCAAGAGATGAGAACACATAACACAAACTCTAGAACGAGAAGAGTTTCACAAAATGCTTGTAACTCAATTCACAACTTTATAAATCACAAGTGTTTACATTCTGTCAAATACATCATTTTCTCTCTCTTAGGATCTTACACAAAAAAAGCTCTATTACAACGAGAAATCTATCAATAAACTACGAGCAAACTTCCCACAACGCGTTGATCTTCATTCCTCAGTAGCAAACCTGTTTCACCTGCAAAAAAGACAGAAAACAGATCCAAAACCATACAAGTGCTAAAGCATCATTAATAGTATAAACCCCTAAGAAACTAGCAAGGGTTAGAAATTGTCCATACAAAAGCCCTAAAACGATCGGCCACACAAAATAAAGTGTTTAAAACCCCAACACACTGGGGGTAGAGAAATGTTCAGAGTTTAAAGAGTAAGAGAAAGCAAGGGGAAATCATTCTTTCGAAACTCCTTCGGCAAACTTTTTGTTCTCCATCTCCACTTGATCCACTTCATTGGCAACTTGAGAAATTTCATCGACAAGGGAAGACTTCTTGGACGCGTTATCTTCATCGTGGAACAAGTTCTCGAACTGCTCCCTTTCCTTCGAAGCGTCCCAAGAAGAATGTTTTCCTGCGACAAACTCCTCTACTATCTCAACGCAGGCTCTAAGCGACCAATAATCAGTTGTGTCCTCGATCTCTTGAGCAAGAGCGGCGCTCTTCTTTGACACCGCGTTGAACTTGTCTTCCCACTCTTTGGATTCACTAGCAACGTTTTCAAGCGCGCCTTGCAGATCAACAACCTTTTTCTCCAGGATCTTCTTCTCCTGCCCTAGGATGACCGTTTTGTCCTTCTCGAGATGCGTTCTGATCTTGCTTTGGGCCAGTTGCTCGGGGTAGTCCTTGAAGGCATCGGAAGCCGACAAAGCAAGTTGAAAACCCTAGAAAACAAGTAAAAAGCTGTCAGAAAACAAGATGCACTAAAGTAATACAAATTTGAAAAGCAAGTTGATGAACAAGATACCTGCCACTGAGCTGCAAGTATCTCGCCAAAGAATTCAGGCATGGTAGACCGGTGTCCCGAATCACGAAGATAATCCACTTGAAGGGGCATCAAAGACTTTAGGCACTTCTCTACATCCATGTCCAGAGACATCATGGTGCTAGGAAGGTCGGTCATGCGAGAGGGTGTGCTTTTCTTCGATGGAGAAACTTTGGAAGCATCGCCTGCAGTTTTTGGAGGAAGGGCCACCACCAAAGAAGTGTATGCGGTAGAGGCTGTCTCTGCTTTCCTTTTCTTCCTGGCCTCAACTCTTTCCAAAGTAGATTACGCGACAGTGGATCTGGTAGTTCTGAAACCTGGAAACATGCAAGTAACGAGGCTAATAGATAACAAAGGTGTCAAAACAAGGAATAGAATAAAAAGAAAACTTACTTGATATCTCGGTATCCTCAGGGTCTGTGAAGCACGCTTTCACCAGTTTGGAGTAGGACCTATCTTTCAGCGATAGGGCTTCTATATGGGAAATAACTTGGAATGAAACCTTACGAGGTTGAGGGGTTACGAGACTCTCTACACAAAAGATAACCAGTGGTCATATTTGAATAAAGTGTAATGAGTACAATAGGGAAACACTACCTGTTGGACGCCATCGAGTTTTCAAAAAAGACGTATCAACTCCAGTAGAAGAAAGCTTTACGAAGAAGAATTTATCAGCCAAACCCCGGTCGGACTTCGATATGTTAAAAATCAGGTTAGACTTGTTTGTAAAGGTTTTCAAGGTCAAACGACCAGAACCACCTTTAGAAAGGCGATAATTCTATTAAAAAGTCAGCAGCTTTGAAAGGAAGGCCATGAGAGGAACACAAGAGGTCCACAGATAACAAGAGCCTCCAAACTTGAGGAAGTAGTTGTCCAGGGGACACATTGAGAGTGGTCAAGAAATCGATGACAAGTGGAGAAAAAGGGAAACAATGGCCGATACGGAAGGGTACTCATACAGGCACATCCAGTCGTCGGCGTAAAAATCTGCACAGATACCGGGGGGAGGAGAAAATATCTCCGCATGTGAGGGGAAGTCTGCAGAGAAGGCGAAGATGTGGGGATCCTCCGAGGTGCTATCCCTTCGGTGGTATGGGGTGAGAATTCTGGAAGAAGTTAGGGAAGGAGGAATGGTGGTTTCGAGACAATAGAGAGAGGGCTTCGGAGAGGAGCTAGAAGTCGCCATAGTTAAGAAAAGGGAGGAGATGAAAGATGAAGGGGAAGGAGATGTACTTGGACAGCGGAAAGCACAGTTGAAGCCTTGAGAAATCATCATGACTGCTATAAATAGGGATTGATGGGACGTGTATTTACTCGCTACAACTTCCGAGATGCAAAATCAAAAACCCTAGAAAAGCGGTGGAGGGAATTTTGCCGGGTTTTTGAGGGGGTATTGTTGGGCCTCTCCAAAGTCCAGCCCAATAAGACGTTGCAAGTCCAGATCGATTAGCCCGAATAAGATTGTTAGGAAGAAGAGGCGATGAAGCAGTCAAAGCGGGGAGAGAATCTCGGGATCGGCCATTGACCACCTCAACGGCTATCACATTCATGTTAATGGCGAGATCTTTGGGAGGCACCAGGCGTTACCTCAACGACACAATTTTTGGAGAAAGATATAAGACAAGGGAAAGGCCAAGATGGAGGAGAGATCGACACTGATATTCAAAATCACTCACGAGAGCTCAAATCCTTTTTGTTTAGTCATTTTACTTCATTCATGCATTCGTTTGTGTTAACAGAAGATTCATTCACAATCTCAATTATAATACGAATCCTACCATTACTTTGCTATTATTTTATTGTCCTTTATCTTGTTTTACCACTTGTTTGTAGCTTATAACATGTTACAAATTCTGTTTGGTTAGGATTTCCTGCATCATAGGAGGTAACACGTCAGTGCGATTATCCTGCCCAAAACAATATTGAGAAGATCAAAAAGACGCAATTGAGAAAAATCAAATTATATATATGGATGATATTGCTGATTAGGATGAACATGGGCGTGCCCTTGAAGCGCGCTATTTCTCCATGTGTTTTCAACTGTTAGAATGAAGTTTTCGTTATCAACCCATGAGTTGCTGAACTCGAATGCATATTTAGGCTTGGGTTGTCGGGACTAGATAGTTACAATAGCCGGCGAGTGATCAGATATGCTGGGGTTGGCAAAGTGGCATGAAGAATGCGGGACATGGTCTAGCCAGATTTTGTTTACAACAACCCTATCAAGTTTGCATAGTCGTCTCTTGTCCCCTGCTTGTTTGTTGCTCCATGTGAAAAAAGCACCGACCGCTTGCATGTCCACAAGCCCTGCTTCATGAAGGCAATTTTTGAGATCATTTGAGGTTTGGCCAGTGCTGCCATCTACATCACAGCGTTCAGCAACTTCCAAGGTAGTGTTGAAATCCCCAATAGCGAGCCACGACTTGTCAACTATTTTGGAAAACCGTTCAAATTTTCCCCAATGTTTTGTTCTTTCATCTGGCGAGTTTGAGGTGTACACAACTGAGAGTATGAACTGGTGCTCTACCTTGTGGGAAGAAATCATACAACGTAATACCTGAGCATGCTCCTCCAAAATGTCAACTCTTACATCTTTATCTTTCCAAAAAAGCCATATTCTACCATTATTCCTACCAAGGCAGTTAGTATTTCTATTATATCCATTCAAAAGACGAGCAGAGACAATACCGGTTCTACTGTGTCTCACTCGGGTTTCTAATAGAGCAACTATATCAAGACTAAAGTCATTCACCCCTGATATTCCATGCTGCAAGAGAGAGGCTATTCATCAGGGTGGACCGGGTTGGTGGCCTCCCTAGTTGCATTCAATGTACTGCTCTTCTCAGCTTCCACTAGAGCATTAAATTTGTCCAACCCATTTTCTGGCAGCTCATTGGTTTTCCCAGCCTCCATCAGTGTTTTCCCTTTATTAGTTATTTTAAGAATAATCCCATTTCCCACCGTTGGGTCATCTTGCTTCCGAGTTTGCTTATGTTCCGAGTTTTGGGCGGCTTTACTGCTCGTGGCTTTTCCCATAATCATTGGGTCTCAATTCATCTAAAGTAAGAGCTAAGAAAATTCATAACCGGGAAGTTGGATGAAGTCCAAGAAAGGATAAAGGAGTTGGATAACAGGCTGAGCATCATTCAAAACGAGAGGCATATTCGTCGAAATGACCCAACACTGATTACAATAGAGAAGAACACAACTAAAGACCTGCTCGACACGATTGCCACGAGAGCCCTGATGCTGAAACAACAGGCCAAACTCCATTGGATAAAATATGATGCATCTCACTTTTCTACAAGTCCATAAAAATCAGGAGGATGACAAACAGGATTGCCGCAATTCATGACCAGAACGACAACCTGTTGCAGAATCCAAGCGAAATCAATAGCCACGTTGTACAACACTTCGAAAACTAGTATGGCAGCACCTCCAACTGTACAAATATGAGTGAATAAGCTTTCTCCTTGGGCCCGCGTCTTGATGAAGATGATAGATCAACCCTTGGAAGAGGGTTCACCCCACAAGAAGTGAAAGATGCCTTGTTTGAAATAAGCGACACCAAGGCGCTGAGACCGGACGACTACAACGCCTCTTTCTTTAAGAAGGCTTGGGGGACAGTTGGCCCCGATGTAACAAGGGTAATACTCGACTTCTTCAGGACTGGCAAAATGCTGAAAGAGATAAACTACGTAGCCATCTCCCTAATTCCTAAGGTACATAACCCAAGCACTATTTTCGATTATTGCCCTATTGCTTGCTGCTCTGTTGAGTACAAAATTCTCTAAAATGTTGGCTAAAAGCTAAGAGTTCAACAAGTGTTGCCTAAGGTTATTAACAAGGCCCAAGGAGCATTCGTTAAAGGCAGATCACTAAGACACAATAATGTCATATGCCAAGAGCTCCTCAAGGGGTACAATCGCAAATAGATCAGCCCTCGTTGCACACTGAAGCTGGACATTAGAAAGGCCTACCACACGGTCCATAGGAACTTCCTTGAAGGTGTCCTAAGGGGAATGGGATTCCCCCAAAGGGCGTGTAGTTAGATCATGAAATGCATTAAGACCACCTCATATACTATCAACTTTGGTGGTGAATTGCAAGGCTTCTTCAAAGGCAAAAGGGGTATCCGCCAAGGAGACCCTATTGCCCCCTATCTATTTGTCCTCGTCATGGAATATTTTTCCCGACACCTCAGCCTCAAAATTTAGCATCTTCCATTTAAGTTACACCCAAAATGTTCGAGAACCAAGACCACACACCTCCTCTTTGCGGACGATGTGATCTTATTTTTGAGTGGGCAAGAGTCCTCCATCCAAACGCTAAAGCATGCTATCGACGAGTTCAATAGCATGTTAGGCCTGCAGCTAAATGAAAATAAGTCTCTCCTATACTACGCAGGCATGGATCAGGTAGCCAAAGACCAAGCAAGGAGAATCCTGGGTTTGCAAATAGGTGAGCTTCCTTTCACATACCTTGGGGTTCCGATCTGCAGCAGAACAAATACAACATCGTAGTTCAATCCACTCATACAAAAGCTCACAAGAAAAATTCAATGTTGGACAACCCGACACCTATCCTATGTTGGACGCTTGGATGTGTCGACACGTTCCGTCCTTTACGGAGTCTACAATTTATGGGCAAACATCTTTCTTCTCCTGAAAAAAGTCTTGACCAAAATCAAGTCAATCCTCAGAAGCTATCTTTGGGGAGGAAACGATATGAATAAAAAATCTCCAGTTGCTTGGGTTGTAGTGTGTAAACCGATAATTGAGGGAGGCCTTGGCCTCAAAGAGGTTCTCTCCTAGAACAAAGCGGCAATCTGTTCTCTACTCTTTGACCTCAACTCTGATGCAAAAGATTCTATATGGAAAGATTAGGTCCGGAAGTACCTCCTAGGCAGCAACAACATCTGGAACATTCAAGGAAGAAATAGAGATAGCCACCTCTAGAAATCACTTCTGAATATTAGGAACGAACTGAGGAGCATCGTTGATGTCCAGTAAATTGATATTATAAGGGACAAGGGAGGCGGCAAGCACAATACCCAAGGGATGTACGATATGCTGAGAGCCCAAGGTTGCAGATCAGAGTGGAACAATTGGATTTGGGGAGGTGTCAAATCACCTAAGCACTCCTTTATCACATGTATGGAGGTTAAGAAGGCACACCGACGCTTGATAAGCTTGCTAGATACAACATGACTGCCAATAACATCTGTGTGCTTTGCAACCAATGCGTGGAAACTACAAACCACCTTTGGTTTGAATGTGCGTTCAGCAGAGAAGTGGTGGAGAAGGTTAGCCTATGGGCCCATTCAAAGAAATTTGGTGTGACATTGCGGCATTGGATTAACATTGCAACGGCCTGGAGACGCAAGAAGGCGATCTAGATCGAGAGATGGACTGCTTTCTTTAGTGCGACAGTATACCACATTTGGCAAAGCCGAAATCAAATCCTGCACCATGGACAAAATGTGAACCCCAAGGAATGTGCCCATCTTGTTATCAATCATGTAAAACTTAGCTTGCGAGTTAAATGGACTAAGCACAATCATGAGACTAGAAGGTGGTTCTCCACCTTAGGATTGGATAATCAGTTGTAATATCTAGGCATGCCTAGAACTCGTGTACCCTCCACATTTGCTTACCATGAATGAATTACCGTTCATTCAAATTTTTTTATATATGTTGGAACAATGGTTGTTCTATGATTTCTCTTAGTTTTGATGATAACAAACTTAGTTGATATAACTTGCTTCTACATGTAAGTGTTTATGGAAAACAGGTACACAGTCACGAGTGACGGAACAGTGTGAGGAACGATGGAGGGAACGAGTGACAGATTTAGGAAGCGCGTCTCAGACAGAATGTGACTTTATATTAAAGGCATGTAGCACCCCTATTTTACAACATTGGGTATTACCGCCAGTGACCTCGGATTTTACCGTCCAAAGTCACCCAAAGCTTTATAATGATATTAAAACTTATAGAAATGCGGAAATTTACATAAACGTACATAAATAAACGGATGCTCACGAATGAGACTTGGTTCTTTAATTGAAGATGAAATTGACTAAAAGCGGAAATTTATTTATTGATAAGAACTTTCGTTCATTACACTGAGAGTCGTTTTACAAATGATGTAGCAGCGGAAAGTAAATCTCATTTAGAAAGGGTTGAAAAAGACGTAACTAAAATACAAGTATGTTTTCCCAAGACAACTCATGTGATGATGATTTGCTTGGTTTTAAAAGGGGAGAGTTGGTGCACTATCTTCATAATGCCTCACTCTTATGAGAATTCCTTCCTTTCTTCAACGTTGTCTTGCTTTGACCTTTGATTCTCGCCTAACGCTTCTCGAACCTTCTAGACTTCATCATCAACACTTCGGTGTACATTCCTACAGTCTGGCATTTGTCGCGAAGGGCGAGAAATACCAGGCAAAAATGCGGAAATAGGGGAATTAGTCTAAGGAGACTAAGCAAGTGAGAATGGAACTTTTCAAGGGTATTATGGTAATTTATACTATTCGAGAGATATATTATCGAGATGTGTATTAAGGTATAGGTCTTTATGTGGGGCTTATCGGGACGGAGAAGAGTGTATCTCGAGAGGAGATAACTCGTTAATCGAGAGAAGAACTACGAGATTGTAGACTTCTTAGAGTAGAAAGTATGTTGGGAACGTTATTAATTCATACAAGTTTTGAAAACCTCTCGCGCCCTTGCAAACCGAGAGCCGGATCGATCATTTGAGACCGGTCCGGTTTTGATTTCTTTTAAATGTGCTCCGGCACTTATCTTATATCGTGATGAAAACTTTCAATTACGTTAATGATTTTTAAAGAGTGGGGGGGGGGGTGGCGGGGGCGGGCATGCATGGGCCCGTACCACTGAAGGGAACCCAAGTCCGACACTTAGCTATGGTGTCACTTATCCCCCCGTTGCATAGTAGCGGACATAGATCATGATCTTTAAAGTCGTACTTTAAGCACGGAGGCATACGACTTAGTAGGTTATATAGAGGTGCCGGGTTAGTCCCGCACCCTCACTAATTCATTCAAATCGATCTCTAAACAAGACCGTAAACAATCAAGGTCACAAACAAGACTAGCATAATAGTCCTATCAAATAATAAATAACGAAATAACGATAATAGTGTGGTCGTTATTTCTAACAATCGATATTCCTAGGTTCATTTATTATTAGCACACAAGTTGTTCCCAACATCGAGAAATTTCACGAAACGAATTTATTAAGGCTACAAGGAGAAATTCCACTTGCCTTAGCTTTACGATTGTGTACGAACGAACGAACGGAAATCGTTGACTTTAGTCGGAACGGAGACTCGACCTATCGACACGAGAGGTACGAAGAAACTTTAGTAAGAATTTCTTTAATTGTTCTAATGTTTTAAATATCTCTTATATTCTTTTTATAAGAGAATTAATTACTAAATTATTATAATAATAATTTAGGTGGAGGTGAATAAAATAATAATATTCCTTATTATTATCTCATATTTGTAATATCGTTGTATTCTTTATAAAATCCTTATTTTACTTTATTTACTATAATCCCTGAAGATTAAGTCATAACATTATTTAAACTAGTTATACCCGTCGTGTCATGCACAACTACATGGATTTAATACTTAATTTATTTAATAAATAATTTTAATTTAATTAAAAATAAAAAATAACTTATTTATTATAAATATTTTATATAAAATATTATATTTTTTATAATGTGAGACATAGAAAAATCATTAAAGTGAACCCAATATGATTTTGATGGCTTAATGATAATTTATTTATGGAAAAATATAAATATAAATTACTTTAATTACTATTTTACAAAATAGATAAAAATACAAAAATAATGTAAATTCTTATAATTTTGTAATCAAATTCAATTCTTCAAAAATCTTTTCCATAAAAAGTTAAAAAGATAATTAATAAGAAAAAATATGAATAAAGACTGAATTTTTAAAGTTAAGAAAATCTTCTATATTTATATGAATAATCCAAAAATTAAATTAACAAAAATATGATATAATTTTTTTTTTTTATCAAAGTTCACTTTAGGCAAGGAAGTATCTGGATGTTGAATTTTTTTTATCAAAATTTCATTTAAGATCAATCTTTTACATAAATACATAAAAAGATAAAGCTAGAATAATTTTCGTTATTTTTAATTAAATTTCGAATTTAAAAATTATTTTTCACATAAATAGATAAAAAGATAAGTATAGAATAATTTTCTTTATTTTTAATTAAATTTCAAATTTAAAAATTAATTTTCACATAAATAGATAGCAAATAATTTAATTGTAAAAACTAAATTAATATCAATAAAAAAGTTAATTTTAAATCCATGGTGGGGACAGAATCAACGTGGTGGCTTGACATATTAACCTTTTATTATAACCAAGCAAGGAAATAACTTCTTAAACTTCAACAAGATATAGTTTCCTTATTTATATGAAATATTGTTTATATAACTCTTCTTAGATTGTGAAAAGTAAAAAAAAATGCCCTTGTCGTAATCTATTCTAATACATTATAAAGCAGAACCTAAGTCTGTTGTAAAATTTGCGCCACGTGACATTTTTGAATAAATTAATGTGAAGTTATATTTTAATAAAATTTGCAACAACTTGTAGTGTTCTTGCAATATATACTAAATAGATAACATGTTTATATAATTTCTTATGTGTATAATTTTCTATCTATGGATTATGTATTAGTTTACTACAATAGATAATATATTTATATAATTTTTATATACATAAATTCCTATGAGATGATATTTTCCATATTAATTTAATATTTTTATCTCTTAACAAGATTTAGGGTCATAATATATTTTTTTTATCTCTTAAAAAGAAGTATAAAATTTATATCTGTACAATGATATAATTTTAAATAATAATTTTTGTTATGTTGATATATTTTTGTTTTGAGAAAATATATAATTTTATGTGTAATTTATTCTATATATATCATAAAAACTCTTTATGGCCATTCAATATTAACGCTATCATATGAATTTATGTTTGATAGAATTTTTTTGTATCCATAATAATATTAATAACAATTAAATTTTCATATGAATTGATTTTAACTATAATTAATCTATAATCTATAACTATATATTAAAGCTATACCTTTTTTGAGCCACTAGATTGATTCTGGTCCCACCTCATATTTAAAAAATTAATTTTTATTTCTATTATTACAACTTATTTCTATTAAATTCTTTTTAACTATTTAAATTTATCTCTACTATCAAACAAATATCTATTCTGTATAACAATATCTTTGGAGAATTTCATTATACAAGTATTTAAAATTAAAGATAAAATATTTTAAAATTAATATAAATCTTTTAGCATTTATCTTTTGATGAATTTATTTATAGATATATAATGATTTTCTTTTATAAAAAAATTAATGATAAATATAATTTTAAAAATTGATAGTAAAATAGGTAATAGATTTATTAAAATGTTTGATAAACTCTAAATTTACATACATGAAAATTAATAAAATATGAAGAATATAATATTTGATTAAAAAAATATATACATTCTACGAGTAATAAAATTACTTATATTAAAATTTATAATATAATTTTATTTATTTATTAATATCATATTTATAATGTCTATAAAATATCGAATCTTAGTCGTACATGGTACGACGGGTAAAACTAGTATTTATTTATCCAACTCCTCATATATTCTTTATTTTCCCTTATGATTATCTTTTATCCAACTTAATCATAAAATATCTTTTAAGACTAGAATATATTATTATTATTATTATTATAATTATTATTATTATTATTATTATTATTATTATTATTATTATTATTATTATTATTATTATTATTATTATTATTATTATTATTATTATTATTATTATTAGGATTTACAAAAAGTGGGATTACATAAAGTTAGTGGGAAGCTGAGATACAATCTGGGCCCCCACTCCTCTAGCTATAGAAAAATTGATCCTAGTGAAAATGTGTGCAACAACTGACGCCCCAATATCTTGAGTCTTGGAGAACTTCTGTATTCGCTTAAGCAATGAGATAACATCCTTATCTAATTCTCCCAATGAAGAAAAGGAGAAGGGTAGAAAACCATACCCAATAGCCGTGCATTTAGCTTGATACTTGACACGTTTACGATGAGCTGCATCAGCCATCACACATCCAGGTGTGAAGTCAGACATTCCAGATGATGTCAAGGGAGATGATCCTGTCAGATCAACACACACATCAAGCCCTCCATCCCAGGAGTAAAGTAACATGTTCGAAGAACGGAGGCGTTGATCCTGCCCGCCACATAACCCAATATCCACGTCTTTACCCACTGAAATTCCAGACCGATAGCAGATATCCACAAGGTCAACGCGAACAACATTAATTATGTCGATGTTTAATATTAACAATGCCTACACACGACACAGCATGGTCTCCATAGATATCTCCGACAAAAACCCGAGAGCAAGCAGAACACGGCTTCGAATCAAAAAACAAGGGAACACCCAAACGGTAACATAACACGCAACAATAAGTCTTACCGTTCATGGTCTGACCCATAACTGAAATCGGGACCGCCCTAAGCCAATCAGAGGTGTGTTCACCCTGTTGAGATTTCCATAAGGCCATCTGTCGTGGAGATAATGAAAATGTAGATTCTGCCTCTTTGGTAACCTTTGTGAAATATATATCTGTCAGTTTCTTCATGAGTTTGGGGACATCGATCTCACTCGGATTACTCAAAATGTCAGTCTCCACAACCGTACTAAATAAACTCACTGCATCGTCAAAAGTTGCTCCAGATGCAATGACACCAGTCTGCCGAAGAAGCTTAGTCTGCAATTCAACAGACTGCAACCGCGACGCAAGAAAAGCATAATGCAAAACATCGCCAGGAGAATAAATCCCAAGGCCCCCATAGGCAAAGGGTAAGGTGGCAAACCTCCATTGCCATTTTCCAAACCCTGGCTCATAAGCAGTAATGATACGCTCTAAGGAAGAACGAAGAGCCAAGTCAAAAGAGCGTTGAGCCGACTCAAAAATACGCGGGGAGGGGGGGGGGGGCAAGTACGCATAGCAAAGTAGAGTTTCGAAACTTCAATACAAGCATGGAGGAGCAACAACTCGCACTGAGGATCATTAATCCTAGCAACCGCATCCATAAGCTCAAGGGTTTTGTCCACTCTCTTTATCACAAGGGCACTACTAAAATCAAAATCCACACTAACAGGCCCACATAATAATTTAACAACATGCAGAGGCCTAGCAATATTAAGCGGGAAAACCCCTACAATCCTGCTCCGAGGATCTTCTTTAGGCCAAAAGACTTCAGTCTTGTCCACATTAAGATGTAAACCGAGACGAGGTCCGTCCTCCATAACCAACTCTAATACCTTCCCCACAATCAAAGTATCACCAACAATAGTACCATCATCCAAGTACCATGCCTGCAAACACAAGTCAAAGGTGTCTTTGATCTTACACACCAAGGGATGCAACACTAAAGCCAAAAGCAGAGGGCCAAGGGGATCACCCTGTTGCACCCCTTGACACGACCATAAGGTGTGCTCCCCATAATACAATCTAGCGGAAGTAGAGTAGCAGAATTCAACCCAGCGCGAAATAGCAGGACAATGAAGACGAACTTCCCGTAACATGACCTCCCAATCTACCAAGTTGAAGGCATTTTTAAAATCCACCAACAACAAGGAAATACGAACATCCTCACCACGATCCTCAACTAACCGTTTCATGGCATGAAGGATTGCCTCACTACCTCCAGACACCCCAACACCAAATTGAAGTCCATCAAAATAACAACTCAAAGAATGGCCAATCAAGACATCACTAACTTTTGAAACAAGGCGCCTCCAAATAGTACCCACAGCTATAGGATGAATTCCACCACCAGGCTTGACGAGCGGTGTTAGAGGAGCACTAGCAATACACTCACCTAACACCTTAGGGAACTTCCCTTCAAGAAAGATATAAATAGGACCAGCAAGCTCAAGACAAGAGTCGACATGGGGCTTGGTAAAATCATATAGCACAAATCTAACAACACCATCCCCTACGTGCGGAGGCGTCACAAAATCACTACCGTGACGACACTTAGAACGTAGAGTATGAGTCTTGAAACAAACCCCACACATCCAAATACCCATACGCTTGAAGGTAACCTCATCCTCATTAAAAACAACCAAATCAGTAGAAAGGGAGTGCCTTGTGATTACATGCGCATCAGAGTTACAGTGACGGTCCCGAAGATGAGTGATCAACAAAGTTTTCGTAAGCCCCTGCCCTTCACCATCTTGACACCCACTAAGACCCACAAAAGGGCAGTGAAACCGCACAATAGGAGGTGGCATTTGGAAGATATGAAAAGATTTTGCATGAAGACAATGAAGAAACCACACAACAACTAGAAACCAAAGCAGCCCCAAAAAACTGACCACAACATATCAGCCAGAACCAACAACAAACAAAGCAGGTGACGTGGAAACAACTGCTGAAGCAAACGATGCAGAAGACGCAGCAGCCCCAACACACAGAAGACGCAGTAGACGCACAAACCACAACAACAACCACTTTGCACCGAACACAACAACCAACCCACAACAGCCACCGAAGAAATAAACGAGGAAAAAAAACTAACCTGAAGGCGAAACACAGACGACCACGAGCAAACCCTACCGACCCAAAGTTGATGACTCCTTTTATTATTATTATTATTATTATTATTATTATTATTATTATTATTATTATTATTATTATTATTATTTTCTTATTATAACTCCTTTTAAAGACATGCAACCTTCTTATGAAATAAAGATATTAAGATAATATATTATAATATGCTTATTCTATCACTTTACTAGTTTACTTGCATGGTAAGTTTCCAAAGATCATAATAAACTCCTATTATCTTATTAAAATGGTTCATCATGTCTAGAATATTATTTTATAAAAATAGGAGCATGCAACTATTTAAATATATATAATTATTAATAATATCTTTAGCATATCTTTTCTAACAACTTAGACTTTTATATTTATATAATAACTTCCCCAAAAGGGTAATCATATTATTTATATTATACTTCTCATTTATGTAAATCTCATAATTTAATCCCATGATTTTATTATAATATATTTCTCTATATAAAAGTACATGCAAATTATTTAATATATCTTTTTAGTCTTCAACTTAATCATATAAATGATAAGAATATCTTATCTATTTTATTTATATTCCAAATTGGTTACAAAAATAATACTCTCATGGTGGAAAATCATTAAAGTTCTTATCATATGATATCTTTAGTCTTTTTCCCCTATATCTTTTCATTCCATAATTTACTCATAAAATATATCTTATTACTAACATCTTATCAACATATATTAAGTTTATATAAGCCTTTTAAATTAACATGCAACCCTTTTTATATTATGAAAATTTTTAAGATAGTAATTTTTTTAACTACTTGATCTAGATCTTTATTTATATTATAAACTTCAAGTAATGTACACATACTATTATAATATTCTTTCCAAGTATTTAAAATTAGTGATATTAACCCATTATTTTATCTATAAGGATTTCCATGTCATATGATTTATTTTATATAAGAATACTATTTTCACTCCTTTTATGTACAAGGAAACTATATATGTAAATAATTTATTTTATTTTATTCTTTCTAACAACTTTTATCCCTTATAAAGTTTCTAGGAACTTAACAAAATTACTAGGTAAATTAACAAGGAATAAATACCCCAAATAAAAATAAATAATAAAAAAGATTTTAAACCTTCTGTTGAACAGGATATGCGTACAAAGGAGAAGGCAGGCGAAGGAGGGGCGGCACTACCAGGGACGGGCGGCCAGCAGGCCGGCGGTGGTCTGGCGAGGCTCCGGTGGCACGCGGGGGACCGAGTGGAGGCTCGGAGGTGGTCCGGTGGTAGGATACTAGTGTTTTAATGGAGTTTTTAAGAAAAATTCAGCAAGTAAAATAGCTTTCTTAGGCTGATTTTTGTATTTGAAAGAGAGCAAATATGCTAGAAGAAGAGAAGAGAGTAATGTGTGAGTCTATGGTGAAATTTCCAGCCCTTAAATAGGCAAAATTAGAGCTCCTAGTGATCCATGGCAATGAAGATTGACCATTGGGGAAGAAGGAGAAAGATGTGGATTGGTTAAATGTGTGTTAGTTTGTGATGATGATTGATGATGCAATTTGGGTGGTCTTGCAAGCAAGAGTGGAGAAGAATGGAAGACTCCATTTACATGCAATGGATGAACGTCACTTCAATCAGACTTCTTTGACTCACTTGAAGAAGAAGAAGAAGAAGAAGAATAGAGAGGTTTATTATTAAGAGTGTGGTGAATTGGGTAGTCAATTTACAATAGTCTAGCGGTTTGAGGAGTGTGTGTGTGAGAGGGAGATGCAAGAGGTCTCAGGTTCAAGTCCCGGCTATTGTTTCTTTTTTATTTATATTGCCTTGTACTTATTTTTAGTCTTCTACACTCCACTATTTAATAGTTTCGAATATTATAGAAGCCTTACTTTTATTTGATTACTTTTACACTTTAACAATATTTTATAATATGTTCTTAATTTTATTTATCACTTTGATAACCCTTTATAAATTTTTTATAATTTATGAAGAAAATTATAAAAATAATTAAACTCTCTTTTTAAGAGAAAAATATTTAAATAGATATCCGACTTGCTTGATATATTTAATAAAAGTCTTAATTGTCATTGTGGTAAACTTTTATAACCTTTCATAATATAATATGAAATTATAAAGATTATTAAATTCTCCATTTTAGAGAAAAAATTATTGGGATTATTTTATTTAAAATTTAGCGGATATTACAAGGCAAATTACCAGATCTTCTAAGAGCAATCTTCTTAGAAGATATGACAGTTGTAGGCGGTTGCTTGAGGAGATCAAAGGAAGGATAAGATCAAACTTCACACGATCTTATCTAAAGAAATATGAGATCATTCGGTTTTGGCAAGAATCAACATGGTTGAGGATCCAAATCACAAACAATACTTTCTCCTTATTATGTGGGATTTGGTAAGTGGAAAATCTGCGTAATTAGACAAGAATTACGTATGAGATCAGACTTGATATATCTTATAAATAGCTAGGGTTTAAGTGTGGTTGTAGACGACAAACTTGGAAAGAGAGCTTTTCAAGTGTACGAGTGTGTGGCTTTTTCCGGTGAAGAATCCACAAGTAAGTCAGTAGATTACTTCCATTTAGGTTTACGCTTAGGGTTGTAGATGTAATAGCCGCTATTTTTATGATTAATTTTTTTTTTAATTTTAATCATTAATTATTTATTAAATAAAATAAATTCATAAAAGTTCTTTTTCATTCAAATCTATTTCTAAAATAAATAGATTATAATTTTTCTTATGAAATAATTATTCGAGTAAATAAAATTTATTAAAAATAAAATTTAATAAATTTTTATAACATAATAGAAATTCAATTCTCAAGTCCTTTCATTATTTCTTTCTTAAAAAGAAGGAAATGGGCCTTAAAAGGTGTTTTTATAAAATAAATAGAGACAAGGAATTCGAATTGAACCCTTAACCTCTTACACCTTCTCTCACTCCTCAACCATTTATGCTAGTTAGTTTTTCTGATCCATTAAGACAACCAGTTGTATTTAAACTCTTTCTTTCCAGTGTATTTTTGGAAAACCGAAATATCGATCCATTTGAGGCTCGAACGGAGTATTAATTAGAGGGATTTGAGAGGGATTTTTGTGCAGAGAATCATTCCCTCACACTCTATTTTTAATGGGATTAAAATCTACTTCTCTCCCACTCACCTTAGGAAGAGATTTGAGTGATGATTATCATAATTCTCCAATTCTCTACCCTTCCACTAATTTGTTTGTCTATTTAAAGACTCAATAGACATTTGGAAGCCAACACACAACTCCCAAACACTCTCTTTCTTCCCAATTTGTCCTCTTGAGACAAGCTGATTTTTTTTTCCAAAAATCAAATTAATTTGGGTTCATCTCTTTTGGGAGTAACCACCACATCCGACCACCCTTGGCCACCACACCTGGACGCGCCGCCCTGGAGCCTCGCCGGAGCCGCCCTTCCCCTGGTGCCACTCCACCCTTGCCAGCCTGAGACGTCGTCCGTCCTGTAATTTTCTCTCTGGCCTCCTGCGTGTTTTCAGAACAAGGAGAAGAAAGGGGTATAAATTTGGGCCTCTTTTATTATGTTCTTTTGGGCTGATTTTAATTGTTAGGTATTTTAATAGGCCCATTTTTCCTTTTTAATCTCTAAAAATCAGATTATACATAATTCTAGTCTTGTACATGTTTTTTTTTATGAAATACAACATACATGCAATGATTTTAAAGGTTTTTTTTTAAGTTATGAGATAAATTCTAATAAACCCTAAACTTATAAACTGACTCTTAAACTTGGAAAATCTGATTTTTAATTATTTTAAAGAGCCTAGACTTCTCTCTTTTTTTTATATAAAGATTATTGGTTTTATAAAGATAAACTTTTGATAATTGTTTAAATTAAAGTTTGCATGCATGAAATCTTCATGCATGTCTATATAAGTACTTGGTGGATTTTATATGACTTTTTATTTCCCTAGTTTGAATAAATGTCATAAGGACAAGTTTTGATCAATTAAAATAAAAATATCTTTGCATGTCTTGATAAAGAAGTTTTGATGAATTAAAACTTCATGCATGTCTTATATAATTACTTGGTTGATTTTAAATGAATTTTGAAAATAAATAAGTCTAATAAAGACAAGTTTACCCAATTAATTTAAAAGTATTTTTGCATGTACTTTTAAAGGAGTTTTTATAAATTAAATTCTCTTGCATGTATTTTTAAAAGAGTTTTTATAACTTAAAACTCTTTTGCATGTCATTTTTAGTTAAAATAAATATTGATAAAATATTTTGAACCATCTAGAGTTAAAAAAAATTAAC
Source organism: Fallopia convolvulus (assembly GCA_964016875.1). Lineage (NCBI taxonomy): Eukaryota > Viridiplantae > Streptophyta > Magnoliopsida > Caryophyllales > Polygonaceae > Fallopia > Fallopia convolvulus. The sequence continues at coordinate 46,515,485 of OZ024732.1, read as the reverse complement.
TTATAAGGTTTTTATCCACTTAAGAAAATTAAAATAGTTATGCATGGATTTTTATAAAAAATAGTTGGGAAAAGTCTTTCTTGCATGCAACCTAGTTATATTCACTAGGTAAATAAATAAATATGTATATACTCCTCTTAATAAAAGAAAAAAGAATTTTCATAATCATACCCTATTTAATTAGTATATTATCTTGCATGTGGGAAATAAAGTATTTTTATAAGGAAATATATACATGCATGTCAATTAGAGACTTTATTATATTTTTATAATATATAATTCATGATATTTAATATTAATGTTGACCATAATAATAATTTTTACTAAGTAGTTTGTATAAAATTTTGATAGTTGTAAAAAGGGTTTATTCATAAATGAAATATGCTTGCATGTCAAAATTAACTTTGTCAAATAAATTTTTGGGAATAAAATAAAGTTTGACCTGAGAATTAATAAAGTACATTAAAATAAATATTTTAAGTAGGTTTTAATTATTGCATATGGTTTAAAAAGGAATTCCCTTTATATTTTAATAAGATTTTTACATGTGTCTTTAAAATAAATATTTTAAAATCATAAAGAGTATTATCTTGAAAATAATAATAAGGATTATTATTTTCTATCCCATATCTAAATTGTTAACTAAATTAATTTAGATTTATTTTTCTTTCTCTTAGAAGAGGGAAATAGGAGAAGAGTATATTTAAGATTAAAATAGGATTTTTAATACGCCTCGTTCGTCTTTCCTTTAGGTCAATTAGGTCGAAGTGCTCGACGTCCCTAGGAGCCTGAGCCTATAATTCCGAGTTACGAATATTCCGAAAGAAATCCAAGGCAAGTGGACATTCTACTTGAACCTTCTCGATAAATTCGATTTCCTTTAACTTGTTCAATGTTGGGAACATCTTGCTTGCTAAATAAAAACGAACCTAGGAAATATCGATTGTTAGAAATAATGACCATTATTAGCATTATTACTATTACTATCGTTAATAGGAATTATTGCTAGACTTGTTGTGTGGCTGGCTTGTTTAAAATCTCTTTTCGAGATTCGTAATTAAATTCGTAAGTAGTGTAGTAAGGGGTGCGGGCTCGGCCCGAACATCTCTATATAAGATGTCGAGTGGTATGGCACCATGCCCTCTCTTCCCTCGACTGTACAGATCATGATCTATGTCTGCTCCTACTCGGAGGAGGGACGTGTGCACCCTAGCTAGGTGCCGGAACTCAGTTCCCGTAAGTGGTACGTCGGCCCATTCATGGCCCCCCACACTCTTAAAAATCGTTAACTAATGTGAAAGTTTTGATCACGAAAGAAAGTAAGTGCTAAAGCACATTAAAAGAAATCAAAACCGGACCGGTCTCAAATGACTGATTCGGCTCTCGGTCCGCAAGGGCGCGGGAGGTTTTATAAAAGCTTATGTGTAATTAACGTTCCCAACATTCATTCTCTTCTAAGAAGTTCTACAATCTCGTACTTCGTTCTTTTGGTTTAAGAGTTATCTCATCTTGAGATTCACTCAATTCCGTTCTTAATAAGCTCCACTTGAAGCATACAATTCTCGAAACACATCTCGAATACTTCATAAATAATAATGTCAATACTTACCAAACTACCTTAAGGATGTCCGTTCTCGCTTGCTTAATCTCTTTAGACTAATTCTGTTTTTTCGCATCTTTGCCTGGCATTTCTCGCCTTTCGCGCCAAATTCCAGACGCTAGAAAACCTCCACCGAAGGCATAAAAGACGAAGACTACTCAAGTGAAGGAAGGAAGATCAGGTATTTTCAAGAATTGCATTTTGTGTACGCATGGGTTTTCTCCACGTTGGTTTTAAACGATGTTAATTTTATATTCCGTTGCGTAAATAACTCTTAAGCTTTATGATTTGTCAAGTCAAGTACAAACTATGTAATGGATACTTTTAAAGTCTCACACGTGAGCAACTCTCTTTTCTATGTAATGACTTTTTAATTCCGCATGTTTTATGTAATTTAATACCTTATAAAGCCTAGGGTGACTTTGGGTGGTAAAACCCGAGGTCACTGACGGTAACACCTATCGTTGCAAAATAGGGGTGTTACAGTAGAAGTCTAGTTGGTTGAACTTTGGTTGGTGCCTTAGTTACTAGGGAACTTGACTTGCCTTGTAATCGTTGAAACTTAATAAAAGTATTATATTGAAAATCCTCTGGGAATGAATCTCAGGGGTAGAGGTTTTTCTTTCTACGACTTGTTGGTAGGGCAAAAAATTTTCCTCTCTAAATTCTGTGTTCTTATTGTTTATTTTCGTTACCCAGGGAACATTACTAGTTCCCTAACTAGTTATTAATGTGTCACGATCCAACAATTGGTATCAGAGCTGGTTTGCTCTAGATTTTGTGCTAGTGCAAGAACACATGATGCGTACCAACAACACTCACAACGTCGGAATTGGAAACAACAAGCCTCCTCTGCTTGTTGCTGGAGAGTATGACCACTGGAAGATCCTATTCGCCACTTGGCTCAAAAGCAATGACTACTAAGCCTGGTCAGTAATTGAGGATGGAGATTATGTGATTCCCGAAGCCAAGAAGGACAAAAAGTCCGAGTGGGGTCCAACTGAATGGGCAGGAATGGAGAAGAACTTCAAGGCACAGATGTTGATAAATAATGCCTTGGGTGTTGAAGATCTACTAAGGGTGGTGAACTGTAAAACAGCCAAGGATGCATGGGAAGCTATTGAGCATATGCATATTGGTAGTACAGATCTGAAGGAAAGCCACCAAAAGAAGGACAAGAAGGAGGTCTATAACTTCAAGATGAAAGACGGTGAAACGTACCATTTCCACTTATCAATCTCGATTTGAGGCCTTGGTGAATCGTATCAATCATCTTGGTATAGAAACCTAGAAAAGGACATCATTCATGCAAAGAAAGTCCTTACAATCGTTGATGGTCTTGGTCCCAAGTACGTTGTTACCAGAGGTTTGCTCGGAGAAAATCCAATCACAAAGTGTTGCAAACTTCATGAGATCTTTGCAAAGCTGACGAACTACAAGCGCTATGAGAATAACAACAGTGGTTCCTCAAGCTCTAACAAGGGAATTGTTGTAACATCCCCGACCAAAGTGCATACGTCATTCGACGTTCATATAATATTAAGAGCATATGCATAGCATATTGGCATGATATATAGTGAATTTTTAAAAGTAATATTTACTTTCTAATTAAGTTTATTATATTTTAAAAAGTTTTTAAGAAAAAGTTAATTATTAATTAATTCAAGGTAAAGTTTATAGTAAAGGAGATTTGAGGGTGAAAAATGGTAGTTTTTATAAAATTTTATCCAAATCTTTGTCGACTTTGTACTTGACGACTATCTTGACTATATATATGTTTATGTACTCCTCATTAAGGAATCAAAGATGAGAAAAAAAAATGGAGTTCGAGAGTTTTTTTTAAAAGAAAAGGCTTGAGTTTGTTGTTTGTTTGTCGGATTTGGTACAAGATCTCTTCTATCGAGTTTTAATCTCGAAGTACAAGCGTGATTTGGTAAGTTTTTAATTAGTTATTGGTTTATCTGGACTTTCCTAATTTTTCCAAATCTAGATCTACTGTTGATTTTGATTTGAAAATCAATCGATTTATAGTTCTCAGAGGGTGTTTTCGATATCGGATTTATATTCGGTAAAAGATTTTAGGGTATTTTTAGGGTTTTGCTTTGTAATGATATTACGGAGCCCTTTGATCAAGTTTTTCAGAAAGATTTGAACTAGAAAAATGTTCTTCTATATATATAGTTTATTGTTGTCAAGTTTTAAAGGATTTGGAATTATGCACAAAAAGTTATAATGCATTCTGGCATTTCATTGCATTTGGGGTTAGAGTTTGTAAGAGTAAATAGCCTAATTTGCATTGGGTTACATATAGGAGCCCCAAGTAATAGACCGTGGTAAGAGTCAAGGGGAGAAATATAGTATCGGCCTTAAAAAGGTGAGTATAGACCGAAGATTCAACCCTATGTGCTATATGTGCCATACGGATATATGTGCTTTTTGAATATGTGTGTTATATGGATTATATGGATATATGTGTTTTATATGATAGCTCTGAAATTTCTAGAGTTGTTTGCACAGAAAGTATGTTAACAGATGGCATATGATATATGGTTACATGTTGCACTTGATTGCATAGCATATTGCATGAAATTAAAAGGAAATGTGACTGTCTTGCCCTAAACTGTAATGAGGAAATCTTCGGATTTCTTTCTTAAAGCATATAGGATCTTGACTTATACAGGACCTACGGGTCAATGAGGAGATCTTCAGATTTCTTTCTTAAAGCGACCATAAGAGTCATAATGAGGAGATCTTCGGATTTCTTTCTTAAAGGGGACCATAAGAGTCCATATATAGTAAACTCAGGGCAGATTCAGGCTTGAACAATTCACAGAATAATGAATCGGAAACATCAGCATTTGCATTTGCATAGTAAATTCATATATGAAATATATAATATGTATGAATATGTATACTGACCAATTGTTTGGCTTTGTGTGAAATAATTGATGATGGTTTATATTCACGGAGTATGCGACTCATGTAAATCGCAAAATAATTTTTCAGGTTCAGCTAGTTCTTACTGATGCGTGCCTCTTTTAGAGGTCACATTCATATAGGTCGGCCGACTGAAGCTCTAAGCAAGCTTCTCCTCCTCATTTTGCATCATAGACATATGGCTTGTAATAGAAGCTAGAGTAATAGATGTTTTAGTATAAGAAGTAACTACATAAGTGAATAAGTGCAACCTTTTATGGTTGTTAATGTCTGCTATATGCTTACATGGATAGTTAATATATGTCTCTTATCTATTTATATAAGAGATACGTTTTACAAAGTATACGTCATAGGGTATAGGGGTGTCACAATTGCTCGCAAGGTGGAGAAGGCCATCGAGAACATCCTTGCCGGGAGGGCATTTATACGTTAGAAGAATATTCCGATGTATCTCTCATAACCAAGACAATGAGGGCATTCTACAAGAGAGGCAATAAGTAGGGAGCCTGGAAGGAATAAGAGAAGGTCAACTCTAAGAGGAAGGAGATCAATGATGTTACCTGTTTCAACTATCAAGAAAAAGGTCACTATGCTAAGAGTTGCCCTAAAGGTAACGAGTCCGAGAACGAGAAGAAAAAGGCCTACATCACTGCATGGGATCTTCACTCAGATGATGAATCTGAATCAAAGATCTGTGGCATGACTCTGAAGACTGAAGATGTCGACCAAGTGGTAAGTCTTGAACAATTCCTTTCTAGTTTAGAAAATGCTAAACAATCTGATCTTGTCACTCTTGTTAACAAGCTTTTTGAAGATAATCTGAAAATGCAAGATGAAATAAAGTTGCTGATGAGAAACTACATCCTAAAAGCTATCTTGGCGAATATTATAGGGTATGCTATCAATGCGGTAAAGGAGGTCATGTTCAAAAGGACTATAAGGTTAAATTAGGTGTGTCTAACAAAAAGGTTCAAAACCAGAATCTAGGGAACAATAAGAAATAGGGGTCTGGTAAGAAAAATCAAGGGTATGACAAATCTCATCAGAACAAAAAGAAACCAGTTCACTCACCACAAAAGAAGCAAGATTATAAAACCGATAAAGGAAAAAACTATGTTGATCCCTAAAATATTGCTTCTAGTTCCAAGATTCCACAGAAAGCTACTTTAGTTCAATCTCACATTCATCATTATGTGAGCTCTGCTAACCGACCTGGGAAGGCTAAGCAGGCTTGGGTCGTTAAAACGTGATTTCTTTCTTTCAAGTTGAAGCGAGAGGGGAACATCCGTTGGATCCTTGACAACGGGTGTCCATGTCACATGACAGGGAACGAGAGTATTCTGTCCTCATTTCAGATCAATGCTCGAGGGAACATTTCCTTTAGCAACAACAATCAAGGATAAGTCATTGGAACAGGTGAAGTCAAGCTAAATGATAAGACTAGCGTTAAAGACGTGAGCTTGGTGAAGGGTCTTGGTTACAATCTGTTGAGTATTGCTCAACTTTGTGACCAAGGGAACAACGAGATATCCTTTACCTTAGATGGTTGTACGATCAAGAACAAGAATTGAAATCTCGTGGTCCTAAAGGGAAAGAGGCGCAACAATGTGTATTTTGTAGACTCAAGTTTCCAACCAGAAGAAGAGTTATGCTTTGTTACAGTTGTTGATAAGGCTAAACTCTGGCATAGGAGGTTTGTTCACGCAAATCATCGAGGAATTCATAAACTCTACTCACAAAGTCTGGTGATAGGACTTCCCAAAGTTCTTATAGAAAAGGAAAACTTGTGTGAAGAGTGTGTGAAAGGGAAACAAAGCAAATCGTCTTTTCAGCCAAAGTTGTCGATAAGCACTTCTCATCCACTTGATATGGTACACATGGATTTGTGTGGTCCCATGTGGGTGAAAAGTCATGGAGGTAGCAGGTGCATTTTTGTTATTGTTGATGATTTTACTAGATATAAATGGACTCTCTTTCTAGGTTCTAAAGATGAGACGTTCATGGAATTCAAAAGCTGGACAAGAAGGTAGAAGCATCAACAGGACAAAAATTAAAGGCTATCAGGTCGGACAACGGAACAGAGTTCAAGAATTCCATGTTTCATAGCTACTGTGATGAACATGTAGTGTCTCAGAACTTTTCTGCGCCAAGGACTCCTCAACAAAACGGCGTAGCAAAAAGAAAGAATGGAACACTACAAAACATGGCTCTTACTATGATGTTGGCAAGTAACTTGCCTCGATCCTTTTGGGCTGAGGCAGTCGGTACCGCTTGCTACATCATTAATCGAGCTACTATGCGTTCCAATTTTTCTAAAACTCCATATGAACTAATCAGGGGAAGAAAGTGATAGAGCATATAGGTATAGGCTTTAGAGCATATTTTTATTCTCGGTTCATGCATTTTTAGCTAGGATTTCATTCTAAGTTTTAGTTTAGGTTTTATTTTCGTTTAGTTCGGAATCTACGCGTCTTTGTGCATAATTGTACGTCGGAAGGTGGAAGACGGTGGATGAAGGCTTGGGACCGGACCTCGAGATGCATAGGGAGCGTTGAAGTGAAGATCCGAGGCAGGAATGACAAGGCAAAAGTGAAATGGCTAAACCGCGTGGTGGAGTTTATGTTGGGACGTTGTTGGGACCTCTAGTTCTAAACAACGGATCAACGATGTCATTCTCCGTGTTTTGATAATGACAAACACCATAAGGAACTAATGTGGTTTGTTCAAGTATTTTTAATCAACGCAGGTACAGCCAAGAACTCCCATGAATGACCAAAAGCCACAGAAACTCATAATGCAGAGTTTCCACCAAGGGAACTCTGAAGAGGAAAGTTCCCATGTAGTGGGAACTCCCAGAAATGATCAAGAGAACACAAGCTTACAACGATGAAGAGTTTCCATCAAGGGAACTCTGAACAAGACAGTTCCCATGACATGGGAACTCACATGTGAGGACAACGACCGTTCAGCGCAGATCGCGGGATTCTGTCTTGGACAGCCCGAAGGAACAGTTTGAGGATCAGACTGTCACGCTTGATCCAACGGTCTGATTGATCCAAGAAGTTGACCTAGTTCAAATCAAAGTCACATGTGAAGAAAGTACAACTTGGGCATCAAGCAAAGGGCATTTTGGACACAAACGAAAGATGCGACTGCCCAAGCTCACCTGGACTATAAAGACAAATGAATAGTACTCGGATTGAGTACTTCTCCCAGAACTCACCCACACCCACACCAGAGAAAAGAAAGAAAAGGAAGAGAAGTCCCCGTCGGCGAGTGTGTGATCTCGACGACGGAGAAGCCGAAGTTCCCAGAGGCAAGGGAACTAAGAAGTCGGTGTAAGGTTTGAGTTATTTGTATTTTGCTGTTGTGAGCTTAGGAACTTAGTTGAGAGGATTTACTACTGTTGATAGAGTTAGGAAGAACTCGTAGGAAGAGAGAAGTGTGAATTCGGCTGTTGTAACTAAGGAACAAAGCAATCAATATAAGTAAGTCATTCAAAATCCTCCAAGCGGAGGTAGAGGTTTACCCATACAACTAGTTGGTTGTAGTGGGGTTCCTCTATAAGGGAACTGCGTTATTTACTGCTTTTAATACTTGCGCTTAATTACTTTCGCTGCCTTGGGAACAGCTTAACAGCCAGTTCCCAAGCTCTTTGCTAACGGTTTACGATCCAACAATTGGTATCAGAGCAGGTTTGCTCTAGATTTGTGTTAGCATCGCAGGTATCAAATGGCTCAGGAACTTACTCAGGTGGGGAACAACACTAGTAAGCCGCCTAGGCTTATTACAGGAAGATTCGAAAGCTGGCAACGCGACATGAAGGATTGGATGCATGGCCAAGACTACCAAGCCTGGTGTGTTATCGAGAGAGGCAACTTTGAAATTGACCCAGCTATAGTCAACGACCTCACCAAGTGGGGACCCAACGAATACAAGTGTATGGAGGCAAACTACAAGGCCAAACAGTACCTGAAGAGGTCCATGTGCGTACAAGACTGTGACAGGGTAGCAAATCTTGACACAGCTAAGGAAATGTGGGAAGCCATCCAACAAATGCACGTTGGGAACTCAGTTCTCCGAGAAGATCTTCAGATGAATGCAAAAAGGGAGTTCTACAACTTCCAAATGGAGATGGGAGAGTCTGTTGATAGCTACCAATCCCGATTTGAAGGACTTTGCACCAAAATGGAAGGCTTGGGGATCACCAAAGAAGAAATCACCCATAAGATGAAGGTCCAACAGCTCTTCAAGGGACTGACTGGAGAATGGGCAAACGAGAGAACAATGTTCAAGGAGAATCCGGAAAATAGAACACTCATGCTCCATCAAGTGTTTGGAAAGCTAGTGGGACACGGGAAGAGAAAGATCAATGATAAGGAATAGACTCGAGCTCATCGAGGGATCGCACTCAAGATTGAGAAGATGCTCAAATCAACTCAAGAACAACACGAAGACCCCGAAGAAGAAGAGGATGAGGAGCTAGTTCTCGTAACAAAGGCTCTTCAGAACTTCTACAAAGGGAAGCTCCAAAGGAACAATGGGAACTGGGGAAAAGGACAGAGTTCCCAAAGAAAACCCGCAGAGAAGGACCTCTCGGATGTCACATGTTACAAGTGCAACAAGAAAGGACACTTCGCTAAGGAATGCCCACAGGGAACTGACGGCCAGAAGCAAGGGAAAAAGGCCTACATCGCCACCTGGAGCGATGATGAAGACGAAGATCCCGAGTCATGGGCACTCCCAGACATGTGTGGAATGGCCATAGGAGAAACCACTGGGGAACAACCCAGTGAGGTAACCACTGAAACTGTTCTTGCTTCTTTGAATAATTATGAAAAACCTGAGCTGTTGAAAATTCTTTCAAGTATTGTCAAAGATAACATAAAACTGCAAAACAAGTTGGAAAAACAGGAACACATAAATGCTCAATTAGTTGGTCTTGAACCCTGTCCCAACTGCATATCCCTTCTCGAAAAACTCAAGTCCCATGTGTCTCACATCGTAGATCTAGAAAATGAAATCAAAACTCTAGAGAAAGATGAGAGCACCCTCTTGCAAAACCTGAGTAAGACTCCTGAACATCTTGAAGCTTCTAGTTCCCAAATCAAGTTTGTCCCAGCCAAACACGGCATAGGATACAAAACTGAGAGCTCAAAGAATGGAAAGTCACCCCTGAGTGAACATGAAATTCATGAGTGTAGGGCCTTAGAACTCCAATGTGAGAAACAGAAAAATGCTCATCTTGAGGAGAAAATCAGGGTCCTAGAAAGCGGGAACTGTGGTGAGAGAGATTATTACACTGGGAACACTGGACATAGACTTTATGTCCAAATTGCTAAGGGAAACGGGTCACGGGTGTACAATAAGGAAACCATGGATAGGAACAGAATCCAGAGACCACACCCAAAGTACTACCTGGGAGAATACTATAAGACGTGCTGGAACTGTGGTGCTCATGGGCACTACAAGGAAGCATGTCCCAAGAAGAGAGCCCAAACCCTTAGAAACCGTGAGTTCCTAAACAAACAAAAACATCATGCTAATCACCCAAGGAACTCCAACTCTCAAACCTCTCCTGATTTCAACATCGCTGACTATGTTGTAAATAAGAATATTTTCCCTTGCAAGGGACCGGGCAAGAGTCATCTTGCCTGGGTCTCAAAACACTAACTTTACCTTGTAGGTGGAAGTGAGAGGGAACAATGCATGGTTCATAGATAGTGGATGCTCGAACCATATGACCGGAAACAAAGATATCCTCATCTCACTCCACACTCATGCCGAAGGAGGCCACGTCTCATTTGGCAATAAAAACAAGGGAGAAGTAATTGGAAAGGGAGAAGTGCTGCTAAATAGATCAATCAAAATCAACAATGTCAATCTGGTGAAAGATCTGGGATACAACCTCTTAAGTGTTGCCTAGATGTGTGATCAAGGGAACAACGTTGTCACGTTCGACTCAGACGAATGCCTAGTCATCAACAAAAAGACCAACAAAGTGATTCTGAGAGGAAGAAGGCACAACAACATTTATGTAGTAGATACACAATTTGAACCACCAATGAAGCTGTGTCTTGCGAGTTCCCACGATGATACGGAACTCTGGCACCGAAGACTGGGATATGCAGGTGTCAATCAAATCCTGAAGCTCTATCCACAGGATCTGGTCATTGGTCTTCCTCGAATCAATCTAGAAGGACTCCAAATGTGTGAGGCATGCGTTCGAGGGAAACAGACTAGGAACTCTTTCAAACCCAAAAAGGTGGTGAGCACAACCAGGCCTTTAGAGCTAATTCACATGGATCTCTGTGGTCCCATGCGAACAGCCAGCTATGGTGGAAAAAGGTACATGTACGTCTTAATTGATGATTTTTCTAGATTCAGCTGAGTTATTTTCTTGAAGGCAAAATCACAAGCTTTTGAAGAGTTCGAGCCTTTCATCAAAAGAACAGAAGTAAGCATGGGGATAAAGCTGAAAGCCATCAGGTCTGATCATGGAATTGAGTTTCAAAACTCAGAGTTCCTCAACTTCTGTGACAAACATGGGATCTCTCACAACTTCTCAACCCCTCGTACTCCTCAGCAAAACGGAGTGGTCGAGAGAAAGAATAGGACCTTGGAGGACATGGCCAAAACCATGATGATTGAAAGCAGAGTTCCTGAGTATTTCTGGGCTGAAGCCATCGCTACAGCTACATACATCTTGAACCGAGCCATGACAAGGCCTTTGATCAACAAGACATCCTATGAGCTCATCAAGGGGAGAAAACCAAACATCTCCCATCTAAGGACCTTCGGATGCACATGCTTTGTACACAACAATGGCAAAGACAACCTTGAAAAATTCGATCCCAGAAGCGATGAAGGGATCTTCCTGGGATACTTGTCACAAAGCAAGGCTTACATGGTCTTTAATAAGAGGACCAAGAAGATAGAAGAAAGCATCCATGTCATCTTCAATGAGAAATCTGTAAAGATGGGGACAGAGACCCAAGGGAAGGGAACTCTGTTCAATCTGGTCAGACAAGAAGACGATGATGATGACGATGATGAGCCAAGGAAGAGGGATGAAGACTATCCAAGTGCAAGCAACATCCCACAATCAGGGAACAACGACGGAGATCCAACTCTCACTGATCAAATCTCCCTCGAGGTTCCCTCTTCAGAAGAACTACAAGATACCTCCAACTCTCTTGTTCCCCAAGACAATACCCTGCCAGAATCAAGTGTTCAGGGGGAACAAAGAGGGAACCTGCCAGGAATCTCTGAAGAAACACTCAATGAAGAAGCTGAAGATGAGTGCTCCCATGAAAAGGAAGCCTCCACGGAAGATCACACAAGTGCAAGGGAACCCACTCATACAAGAAACTTTCAACAAAGGAAAGACCATCCCATTGAGAACATCATCTCCCCTTATGATAAAGGTGTACAAACTCGTTCCTCTCTCAATAACTTTTGTACTTTTAACGCGTTTGTTTCAATGGTGGAACCCAAAAGTATCAAAGAAGCTTTGAAGGACCCAGATTGGATCCAGGCCATGCAAGAGGAGCTTCACCAATTCGAGAGGAACAAAGTTTGGAAGCTAGTTCCTAGGCCCAAGAACAAGAACATCATAGGAACTCGATGGGTTTTTAGAAACAAGCTCGATGATACTGGGGCTGTAGCAAGGAACAAGGCTAGACTGGTGGCACAAGGCTACAGGCAAGAGGAAGGAATCGATTACGATGAGACCTTTGCATCGGTTGCTAGGATTGAAGCCATCAGACTTCTCATTGCCTATGCTGCTCACAAGGGATTCAAGCTTTATCAAATGGATGTGAAAACAGCCTTCCTCAATGGACATCTCAAGGAAGAAGTATATGTGGCCCAACCCCCAGGATTCGAAGATGAGAAGCTACCCAACCATGTCTACTTCCTGGAGAGGGACCTCTACGGACTCAAACAAGCTCCCCGAGCTTGGTATGACAGGTTTGCTCAATTCCTCTTGTCCCATGGATACCTTCGAGGTTCCATAGACAAGACTTTGTTTTTAAAGAAAGAGTCTAAAGACATCTTGATTGTGCAAGTATATGTTGATGACATTGTTTTTGGAGCAACTAACGAAACTCTTGTAGAGAACTTTAAGGACCTCATGAGCAGTGAGTTTGAGATGAGTCTCATTGGGGAACTCACGTTTTTCCTGGTACTTCAAATATCTCAAACCAAGGAGGGAACGCAAATTCATCAACAGAAAATACATCAAGGAAATGCTCGTAAAGTATGGGATGGAATACTCCAAGGCCATTGACACTCCCATCTCACCAAATTCAAGGCTCAATGCGGATGAAACAGGTATTAGTGTGGACCAAAGGAACTATCAAGGTATGATTGAGTCCCTTCTCTACTTAACAGCTAGTAGATCTGATATCATGTTCTCTGTATGTCTTTGTGCTCGTTTTCAAGCTAACCCTATGGAATCACACCTGAAAGAGGTGAAGAAGATTTTCAGGTATCTCAAAGGGAACGATAACTTGTGCCTCTAGTATCCAAGGAACAGTTCCCTTGAGCTCATTGCATACACAGATGCGGATTTTGCAGGGCACCTGGTTGATAGAAAGAGCACATCAGGAATGGCCCAGTTCCTAAGGTCATGCTTAGTCTCATGGGGATCTAAAAAGCAAAACTCAGTGGTACTCTCTACAGCTTAAGCAGAATATGTGGCTGCCGCATCTTGTTGTTCCCAAGTTCTATGGCTTAAGTCACAACTCCAGGATTACGGTATGTCTTTTGGCCCAGTTCCCATACTTTGTGATAACACTAGTGCCATAAACATTTCCAAAAATCCTGTGCATCATTCTAGAACTAAGCATATAGATATAAGGCATCACTTTCTACGTGACAATGTTGAAAGTGGGAACATCTCGATGGAACACTGTAGAACTGAAGAGCAAATTGCGGACATTCTCACCAAAGCTTTAGACAGACGTCCCTACCAGCGTTTTCGAATGCTTCTAGGGATGATAACTGTTGGATCGTGACGCGTTAGTAACAATACAGGGAACTAGTAAGGTTCCCTGGGCAGCGGAAATAAACAGTAAGAACACATAATTTATAGAGGAAACCTTCTGTCCGACCAACCAGTCGTAGAAAGAAAAACCTCTACCCCTGAGACTCCTTCTCAGAGGATTTTCAATCGAATACTTTTATTAAGTTTCAACGATTACAAGGCAAGTCTAGTAACTAAGGCTCCTACCAAAGTTCCCTTGGTAACTACGGCTCCGACCGAAGTTCAACCAACTAGACTTCTACAACCCTAAGCGTAAACCTAAATCGAAAGTAAACTACTGACTTACTTGTGGATTCTTCACCGGAAAAAGCCACAGACTCATACACTTGAAAAGCTCTCTTCTCAAGTTCTTCGTCATCAACCACTCGAAAAACCACACCTTTAACCCTAGCTAACCCTAGCTATTTATAAGATAAGTCAAGTCTGATCTCACACGTAATTCGTGCCTAATTACGCTGATATTCCACTTAACAAATCCCACACAATAAGGAAAAAGATTGTTTGTGATTTCGGATCCTCAACCATGTCGATTCTTCCCAAAACCGAATGATCTCGGATTTCCCAAGATAAGATCGTGTGAAGATTGATCTTATCCTCTCTTTTATCTCCTTAAGCAACCGCCTACAGCTGTAGAATCTTCGTAGAAGATCGCTCGCAGAAGATAAGGTAACTTGCCTTTTATAGAAAGCCGCGTTCTTTCTCAGACGCACTTCCTAAATCTGTCACTCGTTCCCTCCATCGTTCCTCACGATGTTCCTTCACTCGTGACCATGTACCTGTTTTCCTGAAACACTTACATGTAGAAGCAAGTTATATTTACTAAGTTTGTTATCATCAAAACTAAGAGAAACCATGGAACAACTATTGTTCCAACATTTTCCCCCTTTTTGATGATGACAAACCTATACAAAAATGCATGTCTAAAAACCAATAGAAATATAGATCAGAGAAAAATTCCTGTGTGGTTCCCCCTTAACAAATGCACTGTTGTTCCTACTCGTCAGAGGTAACAACTTATTCCCCCTCAGCCAAAGTTCCCTCTGTATTTCCTGGATAGAACGCATCTCTGCATTTTTCCTTACTTCCCCCTTTTGACATCATCAAAAGGTCAATAATCATCAAGCAAAACATAGAGCAAATGAACAAATTTAATTGAAACTTAAACCATTCATAAACAAAAGATAGTTATTATTATAGATAATTGTCGCAGGAATCACAGCCAAAGAAAACATAAAAACATAAAAAGTCTTAACATCCAAGAAACAAAGAAAAATTTTAAGCTGGGGATAGATGGGCTAAGGAACTAGAGAGGGTCCACATCATGGTTCGGAGGAGGTGGAATCAGCAGCAACAGTGTCAGTGTCTCTCTTAGCCATGTACCCAATGATGGTACGCAGCAGCAGAAACACCTTCACTCAGCGGAGGAGGTGGAATCAGCAGCAGAAACACCTTCACTCAGGGAGTTCTTCGGAGGAGGTGGAATCAGCAGCAGCAGTGTCAGTGTCGCTGAGAGGAAATCTTTTGAAGCTCGATCAACAACTTGGCAGAAACACCTTCACTCAGCGAAGAACTCCCAACATCCTTCTGGGCAGTCTTCTTTGCAGCTGTTCCCTTTGAATCACCCTGAAAGCTCATCCTCGAGATATTGCGCATCTCCAGGGGTAATCCAAAGAACTCCTCTTTTGAAGGCTGATAAGCCTTTCGTTCCTTCAGTATAGCCTTCACAAAGCGAGGATAAGGTATGCTATGCTTCTTCCCAGTGCACTTAGCCATTTGCCTCATCATAATTTCTGGAAGACTGATACGTTCCTTCCTTAAAAACTTGTCAAGCAGAATCATATCATTGATAGTGAGCATAGTCCTCTTCTCGAGCCTTGGAACAATAACCTTGATGAGAAACTGATGTGCAATCCTTGCAATGTAGCTCAAGTCGGTGGTTAAGTAGGGACCAGAGACAGGAACTTTTCCCATGACCCGCCTGATTAACTGAGCTTTGTTCCTTGGCCAGTTACTTGATGTGTGAACATCCCCATATCCTTCAGCAGGCACCTTCAGAATTGTGGCAACAGATCCCAAAGAGAAAGAAATTTTCATCCCACCCACAGTAGCAAAACCCATTGGACCAGTAGAGAGATTGGCTAGTTGATAGGATTGAAAGAATTGGGAAAGAAGGGACACATCTACCTTGACTCTAGCGTCACATATTTTCTCCCATCCCTGGAACTTGAGAAGTTCCCAAAACTCCTCCAAGTCATGGCTTTTCAGGAACGCTTGGGCGATCACCAGAGGAGGGACAACCTTCTTTGAACAATCCTTCTTGGAGCTTGCCGCTGGTTCATTGGCAGTTTGCCTTGCGCCTTTGCAGACTTGAGGTCCTTTTCAACCTCTTCTTCTATCTCAGCCTCTTCTTCATCACCTTCACCATCAGAGTCGTGCTTTTCTTCTTCTTCCTCACCCTCATCAGAGCCCGAGCCAACCACTTCTTCCTCTTCCTCTGGATCTTCTTCTTCTTCTGAGGATTCCTGAGCCACCTGTTCCTTAGGAACGGTGGAGCGAAGGGTGTACTTGGATCCAGAAGGAGTGACCTTCGGCTTTTTGGTTGCGGGGGAAGGGGTTCTTTCCGAGTCAGAGATGTGAAAAATCTGAGACGGTAGGGGAGGAACACTCTTTTTCGCCTTTCGCTTGCCACGACTTGTCGGCTTCACCCATCTTGGTCGCTCACTTATCGGCACAAACGCCTCCTTTTCAGGTTCAGCGGTGGTGTCCTTCGGAGGCGAATTCACCTCTTCCTTCTCCATTGCATCCTTGCTTTCTTGGGCATCCTCTGTCTCAGCAGCCTTCTCAGAGGGGTTGTCCGAGGGAACCACAGAGTGATCCTTCTCAGATTTGTCAAACTCAGTGTCTTTTGCCGATGAGGCCATATCAGCGGTGGCCACACCAGTGTCGGAAACAACATCGAATTTGGTTTCGAGTTTGGAGATTGGAGAGGGAGAGGAAAGTTTGGCCTTTTTGAGGATTTCAAGTTGGGCTTGAATTTTGGCGATCTCAGCAGCATCGAGACCCTCAAAGTTTAGGATTGGAGTGTTTGAGGAGGAAGCCATTGTTGCAGAGGAGAGAAAAGATCGAAGCTTGGAAGAAGATTTAGGGTTGGAGAGAATTAAGGATGCGGTAAAAAAAAATGACCGAGATAAGAGTTTATAAAGCACACCTCTTTCCTTCTTGATAAAGATCACAATCTTTCCCAAAGATCTTCTATCCAAATGCTAACGGCTAAGAATTTCCATAATGATGAATTTTCACCGCCATTAAGTCTTGTCTGCGTAGACGTCCTATCGTTCCCTGCAGAATTACTGTGCAACGGCTGGATTTTTCAAATAAGCAGTCACAACGGCGGTAACTCTACTGCATTGCTTCTGTGATTGACGTCTGTTCTTTTGCAAAAATCTTCAAAAGTAATCAAAGACGTTCCTTTAATGTAACAATATTTGCAACCACTAGTTCCATACCCCGTTACCATGAGTGGATAAAAAGGCTATGTTTGAACAGACAAGGGACTTGAGACGTTCCATTCAAACTTTTTGTGGGATGGGAATATTTTTGACATCCACACAATTATTCCCCGTTTAAAGGTAATAGAAAGAGGTTCATACGGAACGTTTGTGTGGACCAGGCTAAGGGACAGTCTTATAACCAACTATCATTTCGGCTTGAAGTGAGGGATAAAATAGATCAAGTTGGTTATTTTTGGGCCAAAAAGAAATCTTGGATGTAAGTAATTATAGTTTCAGTTCCTTTTAGCATGCAACATTTAACAATTTCTAATATATACAACATCTATGCATAGAGGAACGATATAAGCCATTAGAAAACTTGTCAAATGATATGTAGTTACCTGAGATGTTACCTTTTTAGTCAGGCATTGAGGGAATAAAGGACCGGGACTTGTTTACTCCAAGGAAATCATTCCTAGTAACATCCTCAGATGTTCATAGGGTTTTCTATCCAAAGCCTTGGTGCAAATATCTGCCACTTGATTTTCAGTCCTACAATGATCCATCTTGATAAAACCTTTTTCAACATTATCTCTTAAGAAATGATGTCGAATATCTATATGTTTGGTTCTAGAGTGATGCACATGATTTTTGGAGATATTGATGGCACTTGTATTATCACATAAGATAGGAATAGTTCCAAGAGACATACCAAAATCCACCAGTTGCTGTTTTAGCCACAATACCTGGGAACAACAGGCAGCTGCTGCGACATACTCCGCTTCAGCCGTTGAAAGAGCAACTGAATTTTGCTTCTTCGATCCCCAAGACATCAAGCATGATCCAAGGAATTGGGCCATCCCTGATGTGCTCTTCCTATCCACCAAGTGACCTGCAAAATCTGCATCCGAGAATCTGACAAGTTGAAACGAGTTGTGCCTTGGATACCATAGACATAACGCGTCGTTCCCTTTCAAGTAGCGTAGAATTCTCTTCACTTCTTTCAGATGTGTTTCTTTAGGATTGGCTTGAAATCTAGCACAGAGACACACACTGAACATAATATCTGGCCGACTGGCTGTTAGGTACAACAGGGAACCAATCATTCCTCGGTACATCGTTTGATCAACATCAACACCATTTAGATCAGCATGAAGACGAGTATTGGGAGAAATAGGGGTATCAAAACTCTTTGTAGAATCCATACTGTACTTCTTCAACAGTTCCTTGATGTACTTTTGTTGATGTACCTTTGTTCCCTCATCAGTTTGCACCACTTGTAGTCCAAGAAAGAAAGTGAGCTCTCCGATCATGCTCATTTCAAACTCACTGCTCATAAGATTCTTGAAGCTTTCTACAAGATTGGGGTTAGTAGAACCAAATATAATATCATCAACATAAACTTGAACTACTAAAACCTCACCGGCTTGTTCCCTTAGGAACAATGTTTTGTCAATCACACCACGTCTGTAACCATTGGCTAATAGAAACTGAGCGAATCTATCATACCAAGCACGAGGAGCCTGCTTAAGGCCATGAAGAGCCTTATCCAACACATAGACATGGTCAGGGTGATCAACATCTTCAAATCCTGGAGGTTGTAGAACATAGACCTCCTCTTGTAGGTAACCATTCAGGAATGCTGTCTTCACGTCCATTTGATACAACTTGAATCCCTTGTGAGCAGCATAGGCGATTAGAAGACGGATGGCTTCTATTCTTGCAACAGGAGCATACGTTTCATCGTAGTCAATTCCTTCTTGTTGATTGTACCCTTTTGCTACAAGTCTCGCCTTGTTCCTTGTGAACGCTCCGGTGTCATCAAGTTTATTCCTAAAAACCCACTTTGTTCCTATATCCATCTTGTGCTTTGGCTTGGGAACTAGTCTCCATACTTTATTCCTCTCAAACTAGTGTAATTCCTCTTGCATAGCAACTATCCAGTCAGGGTCTTTGAATGCTTCCTTTACATTCTTTGGCTCTGCAAGAGAGATAAACGCATTGAAAGCACAAAAATTCTTAATAGAGGAACGAGTAAGCACACCTTTGTCGTATGGAGTGATGATTTGTCAACAGGATGATCCCTCTTTTGATGATAGTTCCTGACTTCAATCTGAGTGGGATCTGTACTTGACTCCTCTTGTTCTTGTTGGCTTGTCGTTCCATGTGATGTTCCTTCTTCATGATCTTCCTCAATGTCTTCATTCTGTGAAGTATCATCTTCTGGAACCAATGCACTTTCTGTGTCATCTCCATCCAAGTCAGGATGAGGAGGTATAACATTGTTATCTGGAACTTGTGCACTTGAATCTGGATCGACTTCATCATCTGAATCTGAGTTTAGAACCTTCAATGCATCCTCGTTACTGGACAGGTTCCCTCCATTTTTGGACTCGTCAAAGACAACATGAATGCTTTCTTCAAACTTCTTAGTCCTTTTATTGAACACCTTGTAAGCCTTACTGTTGGATGCGTATCCTAGAAAGATGCCTTCATCACTCCTTGGATCAAACTTGCCTAGCTCGTCTTTTCCATTGTTGTGAATGAAGCACCTGCATCCAAAGACTTTCAAGTGGGATATATTTGGCTTTCTTCCCTTGATTAGTTCATATGGAGTTTTTGAAAAGTTGGAACGTATGGTGACTCGATTAATGATGTAGCAAGCAGTACCGACTGCCTCAGCCCAAAAGGACCGAGGCAAGTTACTTGCCAACATCATAGTACGATCCATGTTCTGTAGTGTTCCATTCTTCCTTTCTGCAACACCGTTTTGTTGAGGAGTCCTCGGCGCAGAGAAGTTTTGAGACACTCCATGTTCATCACAGTAACTTTGAAACATGGAATTCTTGAACTCTGTTCCGTTGTTAGATCTGATAGCTTTCAGTTTTTGTTCTGTTGATGCTTCTACTTTCTTGATCCAGCTTTTGAATGCCATGAACGTCTCGTCTTTGGAACCTAGAAAGAGAGTCCATGTATATCTAGTAAAATCATCAACAATAACAAAAATGTACCTGCTACCGCCATGACTTCTCACCCACATGGGACCGCACAAATCCATGTGTACCATGTCAAGAGGATGAGGGGTGCTCACTGACAACTTTGGCTGAAAAGATGATTTGCTTTGTTTTCCTTTTACACACTCTTCACATAAGCTTTCTTTTTCTGCAAGAACTTTGGGAAGTCCTATCACCAGATTTTGTGAGTAGAGTTTGTGGATTCCTCGATGGTTAGCGTGACCAAACCTTCTATGCCAGAGATCAGTTTTGTCGGCTATTGTAACAAAGAAGAGTTCTTCTTGTGGTTGGAAACTTAAGTCGACATAATACACATTGTTTCGCCTCTTTCCTTTCAGGACCACAAGATTTTGTTTCATATTCTTGATCATACAGCCATCTGAGGTAAAGGTTACCTCGTTTTTCCCTTGGTCACAAAGCTGAGCAATACTCAACAAGTTGTAACTAAGACCTTTCACCAAGCTTACGTCTCTAACGCTGATTTTATCATTTAGCTTGACTTCACCTGTTCCGATGATTTCTCCTTGATTGTTGTTGCCAAAGGAAATGTTTCCTCCAACGTTTTTTTGAAGTGAGGACAGAATACTCTTGTTCCCTGTCATGTGACATGAACACCCGCTGTCAAGGACCCAGCGGACGTTCCCCCTCACTTCAACCTGCAAGAAAGAAATCACGTTTTAACGACCCAGGCCTGCTTAGCCTTCCCGGGTCGGTTAGCATAGCTCACAGAATGATAAATATTAGATTGCACTAAGGTAGCTTTCTGTGACCTCTTGGAACTAGAAGCAATATTTGAGGGATCAACATGATTTTTCCCTTTTTCATTTTTAGAATCTTGCTTCTTTTGAGGTTGTGGGGCCTGTTTCTTTCTTTTCTGATGAGATTTTTCATACCCTTGATTTTTCTTACCAGACCACTCTTTCTTGTTGTTCCTTGTATTCTGGTTTTGAGCCCTTTTGTTTGACATTTCTAGTCTAACCTTACAGTCTTTTTGAACATGACCTCCCCCACCACAGTGATAGCACACCCTATAGTATTCACCAAGATAGCGTTTAGGATGTGGTTTCTGGAGGGTTCGTTCCTTTGCTCGTTCCTTGGAAGGAACTTTGTGCTGGTTCCCTTGAGACTGTTTTAGGTATATTTTATGAGCCGTTTTTCCAAAATACCATTCAGAGTTGTCATTAAGATTACTTTCAAGAATTTTGACTCTACTTTCTAGATGAATTACCTTATCTCTAGCGGATTGAAGTTCCCTAGCTTTTCTTTCCATTTTCTCTTCAAAGGTAAGATCATTCGGAGGATATTCAGATTTGTTTTTACCATAACCAATACCAGACCTAGCAGGACTGAACTCAATCTGAGTTCGTTTACTTAGTTCATGCTCTAATTCTTCATTTTTGAGTTTGTGAACAAGTAAATCTGACCTAAGTTCGTTATTGGTTTCTGTTAGAGTCTTAATATCTTTCTTATAATCTTCACATTCTGAACAAGGAACAACTGAAGTAACAGTAGTTTTTGATAATTTTTCTTCAAGATTTAGACATTTCTCATCAGAAGTTTCTATTTCATCTTGCATCTTTAAATTATCTTCAAACAACTTTTTAACAAGGATAACAAGATCAGACTGTTTAGCACTCTCTATACTAGAAAGAAATTGTTCAGGAGTTACCTCTTGATTAACATCTTCAGTTTTCAGAGCCATGGCACAGATCTGTGAATCAGATTCATCATCTGAGTCAAGATCCCAAGCAGCGATGTAGGCCTTCTTCTTCTCGTTCCCAGTGTCGTTACCTTTGGGATAACTCTTTGCATAGTGACCTTTTTCCTGACAGTTGTAACAAGTAACGTCTTTGAGCTCCTTCTTCTCAAAGTTGATTCTTTCCTTCATGGCACCTTGCTTCTTGCCTCTCCTATAGAAGGATCTCATTGCTTTGGTTATGAGAGCTACGTCAGAATCTTCTCCTAGTTCACCGTCAATTCCTGCAGAGATATTTTCAATGTCCCTTTCCACTTTAAGAGCAATTCCCTTGCTAGAGCTTGAAGCACCACTATTCTTTTTCTCATATCGCTCATAGTCAGTCAGTTTTCCAAAGATCTCATGAAGTTTGCAAGTCTTTGTAATTGGGTTCTCCTTGAGAAGTCCTCTTGTAACTACGTACGTGGGACCTAAGCCATCTACAATTGCAGAGACTTTCTCAGCATGGGTGACAGATTTCCCAATTCCAAGATGATTAATGCGATTGACCAAGCCTTCAAACCGAGATTGGTATGTGGCTATAGTTTCTCCATCTATCATCCTGAAGTTTTAGAACTCCTTCTTAGCGTCCTTCTGATGGCTTTCTTTCAGATCAACGCTACCAATGTGCATTTGCTCAATGGCTTCCCATGCTTCTTTGGCAGTGTCACAGTTGACTACCCTTAGGAGATCTTCAGCACCCAAGGCATTGTTTAGTAGCATTTGTGCCTTGTAGTTCTTCTCCATTCCTGTCCATTCAGATTGGCCCCATTCTGTCTTCTTGTCCTTCTTTGCTTCAGGAACGACATAATCTCCATCTTCAATAACTGACCATGCTTGGTAGTCATTGCTTTTGAGCCAGGTGGCGAAGGGCTTTTTCCAGTGGTCATATTCTCCAGGAACAAGCAATGGAGGCTTGTTGTTTCCAATTCCGACGTTGTGGTTGTTGTTCGAAGTCATTCTGTATTCCTGCACTAACACATAATCTAGAGCAAAACCTGCTCTAATACCAATTGTTGGATCGTGACGCGTTAGTAACAATACAGGGAACTAGTAAGGTTCCCTGGGCAGCGGAAATAAACAGTAAGAACACAGAATTTATAGAGGAAACCTTCTGTCCGACCAACCAGTCGTAGAAAGAAAAACCTCTACCCCTGAGACTCCTTCTCAAAGGATTTTCAATAGAATACTTTTATTAAGTTTCAACGATTACAAGGCAAGTCTAGTAACTAAGGCTCCTACCAAAGTTCCCTTGGTAACTACGGCTCCGACCGAAGTTCAACCAACTAGACTTCTACAACCCTAAGCGTAAACCTAAATCGAAAGTAAACTACTGAATTACTTGTGGATTCTTCACCGGAAAAAGCCACACACTCATACACTTGAAAAGCTCTCTTCTCAAGTTCTTTGTCTTCAACCACTCGAAAAACCACACCTTTAACCCTAGCTAACCCTAGTTATTTATAAGATAAGTCAAGTCTGATCTCACACGTAATTCTTGCCTAATTACGCTGATATTCCACTTAACAAATCCCACACAATAAGGAAAAAGATTGTTTGTGATTTCGGATCCTCAACCATGTCGATTCTTCCCAAAACCGAATGATCTCGGATTTCCCAAGATAAGATCGTGTGAAGATTGATCTTATCCTCTCTTTTATCTCCTTAAGCAACCGCCTACAGCTGTAGAATCTTCGTAGAAGATCGCTCGCAGAAGATAAGGTAACTTGCCTTTTATAGAAAGTCGCGTTCTTTCTCAGACGCACTTCCTAAATCTGTCACTCGTTCCCTCCATCGTTCCTCACGATGTTCCTTCACTCGTGACCATGTACATGTTTTCCTGAAACACTTACATGTAGAAGCAAGTTATATTTACTAAGTTTGTTATCATCAAAACTAAGAGAAACCATGGAACAACTATTGTTCCAACAATTTCCCCCTTTTTGATGATGACAAACCTATACAAAAATGCATGTCTAAAAACCAATAGAAATATAGATCAGAGAAAAATTCCTGTGTGGTTCCCCCTTAACAAATGCACTGTTGTTCCTACTCGTCAGAGGTAACAACTTATTCCCCCTCAGCCAAAGTTCCCTCTGTATTTCCTGGATAGAACGCATCTCTGCATTTTTCCTTACTTCCCCCTTTTGACATCATCAAAAGGTCAACAATCATCAAGCAAAACATAGAGCAAATGAACAAATTTAATTGAAACTTAAACCATTCATAAACAAAAGATAGTTATTATTATAGATAATTGTCGCAGGAATCACAGCCAAAGAAAACATAAAAACATAAAAAGTCTTAACATCCAAGAAACAAAGAAAAATTTTAAGCTGGGGATAGATGGGCTAAGGAACTAGAGAGGGTCCACATTATGGTTCGGAGGAGGTGGAATCAGCAGCAACAGTGTCAGTGTCTCTCTTAGCCAGGTACCCAATGATGGTACTCAGCTGAGAGGAAATCTTTTGAAGCTCGATCAACAACTTGGCAGAAACACCTTCACTCAGCGAAGAACTCCCAACATCCTTCTGGGCAGTCTTCTTTGCAGTTGTTCCCTTTGAATCACCCTGAAAGCTCATCCTCGAGATATTGCGCATCTCCAGGGGTAATCCAAAGAACTCCTCTTTTGAAGGCTGATAAGCCTTTCGTTCCTTCAGTATAGCCTTCACAAAGCGAGGATAAGGTATGCTATGCTTCTTCCCAGTGCACTTAGCCATTTGCCTCATCATAATCTCTGGAAGACTGATACGTTCCTTCCTTAAAAACTTGTCAAGCAGAATCATATCATTGATAGTGAGCGTAGTCCTCTTCTCGAGCCTTGGAACAATAACCTTGATGAGAAACTGATGTGCAATCCTTGCAGTGTAGCTCAAGTCGGTGGTTAAGTAGGGACCAGAGGCAGGAACTTTTCCCATGACCCGCCTGATTAACTGTGCTTTGTTCCTTGGCCAGTTACTTGATGTGTGAACATCCCCATATCCTTCAGCAGGCACCTTCAGAATTGTGGCAACAGATCCCAAAGAGAAAGAAATTTTCATCCCACCCACAGTAGCAAAACCCATTGGACCAGTAGAGAGATTGGCTAGTTGATAGGATTGAAAGAATTGGGAAAGAAGGGACACATCTACCTTGACTCTAGCGTCACATATTTTCTCCCATCCCTGGAACTTGAGAAGTTCCCAAAACTCCTCCAAGTCATGGCTTTTCAGGAACGCTTGGGCGATCACCAGAGGAGGGACAACCTTGTTTGAACAATCCTTCTTGGAGCTTGCCGCTGGTTCATTGGCAGTTTGCCTTGCGCCTTTGCAGACTTGAGGTCCTTTTCAACCTCTTCTTCTATCTCAGCCCCTCCTTCCTCACCACAACACACATCCATCCCTCCCACTCCTACTGTGACACCCCTATACCCTATGACGTATGCTTAGTAATAACTTATTTCTTTATATAAACAAACAATTCACATATAGCAACTATCCATGAAAGCACAAAGCAGAAAGCAACAACCATAAAGGGTTGCACACACACACATATGTAGTTACTTCTTATGCTAAAACATCTATTACTCTAACTTCTATTACAACCCATATGTCTAAGATGCAAAATGAGGAGGAGAAGGTTGCATTGAGCTTCAGCCGGCCGACCTGTATGAATGTGAACTCTAAAAGAGACACACTTCAGAAAGAACTAGCTGAACCTGAAAAATTGTTTTGCGATTTACATGAGTCGCATACTCAGTGAATATAAACCATCATCAATTATTTCACACAGAGGCAAACATTTAGTCCATATACATATACATACATATCATATATATGTCATATCTGAATTTAATTACTATGCGAATGCAAATGCTGATGTTTCCGATTATTTATTCTGTGAACTGTTCAAGCCTGAATCTGCCCCGGGTTTCCATTACCAACTCTTTTCCATTACCAACTTCTCCTTTCTTTTCTTTTTTTTTTCATTACCGCCATTACCAACTATTAGGCATCTTAGGCCTCATTTGCTCAATTACCATCTCTTAGGCATCTCAGGCCTCATGTATGACCTGTAGGTCTCTTTTGTATACAAATTCAGGGCAAGACAGTCACAGATCCTTTTAATCTCATGCAATATGTTATGCAATCAAGTGCATTCTGTAATCATATATCATATGCCATCTGCTATCAAACTTTCTGTGCAAACAACTGTGGAAATTTCAGAGCTATCATATAAAACACATATATCCATATAATCCATATACCACATATATCCATATAGCGCATATATTCATATATTCATATTTCACATATAGCACATAGGGTTGAATCTCCGGTCTATACTCACCTGTTTAAGACGGATACTATATTTCTCCCCCTTGACTTTGACCACGGTCTATTACTTGGGCTCCTATATGTAACCCAATGCAAATTAGGCTATTTACTCTTATAAACTCTAACCCCAAATGTGATAAAATGCCAGAATGCATTATAACTTCTTGTATATATATCCAAATCCTTTAAAACTTGACAACAATAAACTACATATATAGAAGAATATTTTTCTAGTTCAAACTTTTCTAAAAAAACTTGATCAAAGGGCTCCCTAATATCCTTACAAAACGAACCCTAAAAATACTCTGAAATCTTTTACCGAATATAAATCCGATATCGAACATACCCTTTGAGAACTATAAATCGACAGATTTCTGAATCAAAAGCAACTATAGATCTAGATCTGGAAAAATTAGGAAAATTAAAATAAGCCATTAACTAATTAAAACTTACCAAAACACGCTTGTACTTCAAGATTAAAACCCGATAGAAGAGATCTTGTACCAAAACCAATATCAAAACAACAAAACTTTCAAATTGTCTTCCTCTGCTCTCGAACTCTCTTCTCTGAACCCTCTCTATTTTTCTTTTAACATTTGATACTTAATGGAGAAGAGATACAAAGCAATTATATAAGCCTCGACAAAGTCGGCTAACTTTTAGCCCAAATCTCACTTTTCACCCTGAAATTTCATTTACTACAAACTTTACCCTGAAATAATTAATAATTAAGTTTTTTTTAAAAAAAACTTTTTAAAATATAATAAACTTAATTAGAAAATAAATATTACTTTTAAAAACTCACTATATATCATGTCAATAGGCTATGCATATGCTCTTAATCTTATATGAATGTAGAATGACGTATGCACTTTGGTCGGGGATGTTACAATCCTCCCCCTCTATAAGAATTTTGTCCTCAAAATTCACTTTTTCTTCTTATAATGCAGGATGATAGGGAATCAATTACCATTAAGCAAATGTGGATATGACTTTCTCATCTTATCCTCAGTTTCCCAAGTGGTTTCCTCTAAAACATGATTCTTCCAAATCACTTTAACCATCGGAATCTCCCTATTCCGCAACTGTTTGATTTTGGAATCCACTATCATGACTGGTTCCTCTATGTAGCTCAAATTTTCTTCAAGTTGTACTTCTGAATCTTTTAGTACATGTGATGGATCAGATCGATACCGTCGTAACATACTAACATGGAAAACATTATGAATTTGAGCCAATTCTGAAGGCAATGCTAATCTGTATGCCAACGATCCTACCTTCTCTATGATGTCATATGGCCCAATATATCGAGGACTCAGTTTTCCTTTGTTACCAAATCTCATGACACCTTTCCATGGAGAAACTCGTAAGAATACTTTATCTCCAACCTGATATTCCATCTCCTTGCGATGCTGATCAAAATAGCTCTTTTGTCTGTCTTGTGCCACCTTCATTTTCTTCTTTACAATATCAATCTTATTAACTGTGTCTTGTATAATTTCTGATCCTTCTAAAATTTCTGCACCCTCTTTATCCCAATATAAAGGACTTCGACATTTCCTTCCATATAATGCCTCATATGGTGCCATCCTAATGCTGCTGTGAAATTGATTATTGTAAGCAAATTCCATCAATGGAATATACCTATCCCATGAACCCTGAAACTCAATAACACAAGCACGAAGCATTTCTTCTAAGGTCTGTATAGTCCTTTCTGACTGTCCATCTGTCTGAGGATGATAAGCTATACTGAAATGCAATTTGGTCCCCATAACTGTTTGAAATCTTTCCCAAAAATGAGAAGTAAATCTAGGATCTCTGTCTGATACAATGGACACTGGTATTCCATGAAGTCGGACAATTTCTTTCATGTATATCTCTGCCAATTGATCCAATGAACAACCCCATCGTATAGGCAAGAAATGTGCTGACTTAGTCAATCTATCAATAATTACCCAGATAGCATCATTTCCTTTTTGTGTTCGGGGTAGTCCCATAACAAAATCCATCGTAATCCGCTCCCATTTCCAAACCGGAATAGATAAAGGTTTCAGTATACTTGTAGGTGCTTGGTGTTCTGCTTTAACCTGTTGACAAGTAAGACATTTGGAAACAAACTCTGCAACCTCCTTCTTCATCCTTGACCACCAGTAATGTTGTCTTAGAGTATGATACATCTTTGTTGTGCCAGGATGCATTGCATATGGTGCATTATGTGCCTCATCTAAAATTTCCCATCTTAGATCATCAACATCAGGTACACATAATCTAGTGCCAAACATCAATGTGCCATCCTGAATAACAAATGGCATATCCTTACCTTGTTGGACATGTTCAATAATTTCAGCCAACTTTTCATCTTTTACTTGTGCATCTTTAATTTTCTGTCTCAGTACTGGCCGAATTTCCAAAGTAGCAAACAATACTCCATCTGTGTCAAACTGTAGTTTGGCATTTAGACCTCGCAAAGCAATCAAATCTGACAATGAAGTCATGTGCATGTTGGCCATCATACCACTGGACTTTCTACTCAAAGCATCTGCTACAACATTAGCCTTTCCTGGATGATACTCGATTGTACAATCATAATCTTTCAATAGTTCCATCCAGCGCCTCTTCCGCATGTTCAATTCCTTTTGGCTCATCAAATACTTCAAACTCTTATGATCCGTAAAGATTTGGAATGTTTCTCCATATAGATAATGTCGCCAAATCTTTAGGGCAAAAACTACTGCTGCCAGCTCTAAATCATGTACAGGATAAGAAACTTCATGTGGTCGTAATTGTCTTGATGCATAAGCAATCACTTTTCCATTCATCATCAAAACACAACCAAGACCTTGATATGAAGCATCAGTGTAAACAACAAACCCTCCTGTACCTGTAGGAATTGTCAGTATTGGCGCTGTAGTCAAACGATGCTTTAACTCCTCAAAGCTCTGTTGGCATGCATCATTCCAATGGAATGAAGCATTCTTCCGCAATAATTTAGTGAGTGGTGCAGCTACAATAGAGAATCCTTCAACAAATCCTCTGTAGTATCCAGCCATCCCAAGAAAACTACGAACTTCTATAACTGTAGTTGGTGCTTTCCAATTTACCACTGCTTCAACCTTCTTAGGATCAACCTCTATACCCCTTCCATATATTATGTGTCCTAGAAATACCACATGTTCGAACTAGAATTCACACTTACTTAGTTTAGCATATAACTGTTTTTCCCTCAAGACTTGTAGCACGGTACACAGATGATCAGCATGCTCCTCTTTACTTCGTGAATATACCAATATATCATCAATAAAGACGATCACAAATCTGTCTAGAAAAGGTTGAAACACCTTGTTCATCAAAGCCATGAATGCTGCTGGTGTATTAGTCAAACCAAATGGCATTAACAGAAACTCATAATGCCCATATCGAGTCCTAAATGCTGTCTTGGTAATGTCATCTTTAGCTATCTTCAATTGATGGTATCCTGACCGAAGGTCTATCTTTGAAAATACTTTTGCACCTTGAAGTTGATCAAACAAATCATCTATCCTTGGCAATGGATACTTGTTCTTCACTGTCACCTGATTCAACTTTCTGTAATCTATGCACAACCGTAAGGTACCATCTTTCTTTTTAACAAATAGAACTGGTGCACCCCAAGGTGATACACTAGCTCTAATGAATCCTTTATCTAACAACTCTTGTAACTGCTTCTTTAGTTCCTGTAACTCTAGTGGAGCCATGCGATATGGAGGAATAGAAATCGGTGCAGTACCTGGCATTAACTCCATAGTAAACTCTATCTCCCTATCAGGTGGTAATCCTGGGAGATCTTTTGGAAACACATCTGAAAACTCTTTAACAACTGGAATATCTCCAACCTCATCACATTCAACTGTACGGTCTATTACATGGGCCAAATATGCCTC
The DNA here is from genome assembly GCA_964016875.1 of Fallopia convolvulus. Lineage (NCBI taxonomy): Eukaryota > Viridiplantae > Streptophyta > Magnoliopsida > Caryophyllales > Polygonaceae > Fallopia > Fallopia convolvulus. The sequence goes on along the minus strand of OZ024732.1, from coordinate 46,485,423 downwards.
ACATCCCTCTCTGATCATGCGAAAAGTTGTTGTTGCAGATATTAGGCAAGTGGGAACCATTTGTCTATCACCATAGAAAATCACTCTAGACTTCCCAGGCGATTATATCACTACTTCTTTGGTATAACAATCTACTTTAGCATGATGTCTTGACAACCAGTCCATGCCTAAAATAACATCAAACTCATACAAGAATAGCAAGATCAGATCAGCTGGTAACTCTACTGTATCTACTCGTATTATACTATCTCGATACACTGTGTGTACCCTTACCATTTCCCCCAAGGGAGTTTGTACTCCTAAATTGTAATCTAAGGGTTCAGGTTTCTTATGCACTTGAGATGCTATGGTAGATGATATGAATGAATGAGTAGATCCTGAATCTATTAATGCATGTATTTCAAGATCATGTAAATAAAGTTTACCAGTTATAACCTCGGGTGCTTTGGATGCTTCTTGTTGTGACATAGCAAAAACTCGAGCCTGACCTTATGGTCGAGATTCCTGTGTTTGTGGTCTTCCTCTACTTGTAGTGTTATTCATATTCTGACCTCTTCCACGACCTCTACCAAAACTCCATACCGGTGCTTCTGATTGAACATTTTGTACAGTTGTTTCAGATGCTGCTCTTCCAATATTCGATCTATCGAATCTAGCTGGACAATCTTTATAAAAGTGCCCTTGTTGTCCACAATGATAACATGCTCCAGTACGTACTCGACATTCCCCGGCATGAGATCGACCACAATAAGTACACATAGGTCGTGTCTGTACTGTCATCCCTGGTCCTCTATCACCACCACGTCCAAAAGTCGAGGTGTGTCCACCTCTTTGACTATTTGAGCCACCTCTGCCAAATGTTGGTGTTGGAGAGGAAAAACTCTGACGCTTAGATGGCCTTCCACTCGACTCACCCATATGAACTGATGATTCCCTCTTTGGCTTTTGGAAGAATGTTTGCCTTTCCTTTAACAGTGTCTCTGCTCTTATTGCTGCAGTACGCAAATTTGTAAAAGTAAGAAGATCCCACGGCGTAATCCTACTTCGGATATTATAGGACAACCCATCCTCAAAACGTCTGCATCTCTCTCTCTCTGTAGCCACATTAGCAGGTGCATAATGCGATAGTTGAGTAAACTTAACTTCATACTCAGCCACAGACATATCTCCTTGCTTAAGAGACAAAACTTCCTTCTGTTTTGCATCTCGATATACTTCTGGCATATACTTATCTTTGAAAACAGTGAGAAAATCTTCCCATGTAAGAACTGGATATTGTGCTGTAGAAAGTAAAATAGTTTCCCACCAATCAAAAGCATCCCCCTGTAGAAGTGATATTGAGAAATCAAACCTTTCCTCTTCTGTACATCTCATCATACCGAATACTCTCTCTGTTCTCTTAAGCCATGTCTCAGCCTCTGCAGGATCTGTAGTCCCATAGAAATCAACTGCTCCCAACTTACGAAGCTCTTTGAAATTCCTGCCTCTAGACCCCATAGCTGGTCCTTGTACTTCCTGTTCTATCGGTGCATGTGTATGAGATGTATGCTCATGTGGTACTGTATGAGATGCTCCTATTGACTGACGTGGCACGGCTGAACCTTCTCTCCTTTGTGCATCATGCTCATGCATTTCCATGTTCCTATTCAATTAAATGCAACTCTAATGTCAATTACATATGCTTATGAATGTAGAATGCCCCTAAAGAATCATAACCTCGCTCTGATACCAAACTAACTGTGACACCCCTATACCCTATGACGTATGCTTAGTAATAACTTATTTCTTTATATAAATAAATAATTCACATATAGCAACTATCCATGAAAGCACAAAGCAGAAAGCAACAACCATAAAGGGTTGCACACACACACATATGTAGTTACTTCTTATGCTAAAACATCTATTACTCTAACTTCTATTACAACCCATATGTCTAAGATGCAAAATGAGGAGGAGAAGGTTGCATTGAGCTTCAGCCGGCCGACCTGTATGAATGTGAACTCTAAAAGAGACACACTTCAGAAAGAACTAGCTGAACCTGAAAAATTGTTTTGCGATTTACATGAGTCGCATACTCAGTGAATATAAACCATCATCAATTATTTCACACAGAGGCAAACATTTAGTCCATATACATATACATACATATCATATATATGTCATATCTGAATTTAATTACTATGCGAATGCAAATGCTGATGTTTCCGATTATTTATTCTGTGAACTGTTCAAGCCTGAATCTGCCCCGGGTTTCCATTACCAACTCTTTTCCATTACCAACTTCTCCTTTCTTTTCTTTTTTTTTTTCATTACCGCCATTACCAACTATTAGGCATCTTAGGCCTCATTTGCTCAATTACCATCTCTTAGGCATCTCAGGCCTCATGTATGACCTGTAGGTCTCTTTTGTATACAAATTCAGGGCAAGACAGTCACAGATCCTTTTAATCTCATGCAATATGCTATGCAATCAAGTGCATTCTGTAATCATATATCATATGCCATCTGCTATCAAACTTTCTGTGCAAACAATTGTGGAAATTTCAGAGCTATCATATAAAACACATATATCCATATAATCCATATACCACATATATCCATATAGCGCATATATTCATATATTCATATTTCACATATAGCACATAGGGTTGAATCTCCGGTCTATACTCACCTGTTTAAGACGGATACTATATTTCTCCCCCTTGACTTTGACCACGGTCTATTACTTGGGCTCCTATATGTAACCCAATGCAAATTAGGCTATTTACTCTTATAAACTCTAACCCCAAATGTGATAAAATGCCAGAATGCATTATAACTTCTTGTATATATATCCAAATCCTTTAAAACTTGACAACAATAAACTACATATATAGAAGAATATTTTTCTAGTTCAAACTTTTCTAAAAAAACTTGATCAAAGGGCTCCCTAATATCCTTACAAAACGAACCCTAAAAATACTCTGAAATCTTTTACCGAATATAAATCCGATATCGAACATACCCTTTGAGAACTATAAATCGACAGATTTCTGAATCAAAAGCAACTATAGATCTAGATCTGGAAAAAATAGGAAAATTAAAATAAGCCATTAACTAATTAAAACTTACCAAAACACGCTTGTACTTCAAGATTAAAACCCGATAGAAGAGATCTTGTACCAAAACCAATATCAAAATAACAAAACTTTCAAATTGTCTTCCTCTGCTCTCGAACTCTCTTCTCTGAACCCTCTCTATTTTTCTTTTAACATTTGATACTTAATGGAGAAGAGATACAAAGCAATTATATAAGCCTCGGCAAAGTCGGCTAACTTTTAGCCCAAATTTCACTTTTCACCCTGAAATTTCATTTACTACAAATTTTACCCTGAAATAATTAATAATTAACTTTTTCTTAAAAAAACTTTTTAAAATATAATAAACTTAATTAGAAAATAAATATTACTTTTAAAAACTCACTATATATCATGTCAATAGGCTATGCATATGCTCTTAATCTTATATGAATGTAGAATGACGTATGCACTTTGGTCGGGGATGTTACACCTACCTCGGGGATCTCTACTCCCCAGGTTACCAAAACCACTCTTCCTCCTCCCCCTACTACACAACTCTCTACTCCTCTTTCTTCTTCTCTTCCTTCTTCCACCACATCCCCCACCACCACAAAACTCCCCTCTCCCTCTCCATCCAAAACTGTTGTTGCCCTTACGTCGGACGACGATGACCTCCCTCTCTCCATGGTCATCGGGAAAATAACCAAGGACCCTCCTCCTCTCATCATGGGAACTGTAGAGGAGGAGGCCCAACTCCAGGCTATAGAGAGAGAGAGCTAAACTCGGTCCCCACTGAAGCAACAACCGATCAAGGGACCAAGTCCCAAAAGAATGCGGCTCCTGAAGAGCCCATGGAGAAAAGGGACCAAGAACCTGTTGTTGGTGCTGAGGCAAGTACAAGTCATCTTGCCGATGACGCGGAAGGCTCCCACTCAAGCTCCTCCGAGGAAGAAGGGACCTCAAATGATGAGGTCGAAGAAGAAGAAGAGTCTCCAGTTGCTAAGGAGCGAGCACGGATCCCAACACCTGGACACCAAATGGTGGTGTCCACGAGTTCCCAACAGCCGAGGGAACACGTGCTAATGATTGAAGCGGTTGCACCCCCTCAGCAGAAAGGACCTCGCACGGTCTCTAGGGGGAACACTTCTAAGAGCACCACCAAGAAGTGGAAGGGGACTTCTTCAACAAGGCACCCTGTGGACGAACGCCGAAAGCTCCTTCCTTCACTTATCATTTCTGAAGATGTGCTCAACGACAATGGCCTAGGGGAACTGTGGGACCTGATCAAGGCCCAGGGCTGGGAGAACCTCTGCAAGGAAACTGTGAGTGTAGATCCCTCACAAGTGCGTCAGTTCTACAATAACTTCACCATCTCCAATGACTGCACTCAGGGAACTCTCTCCCACGAAGGCGACGAGTTTATATTTACTACGTCCACAATCCGCCTTCAGCTCCAGGTCCCAGTTCAAGGACTCAACGAGCTGCCCAACAAGCTCTGGGGCGACTTCAACATCGCCGAGGTGTACAACACTATCTTTGAGGGTCGAGTTCCCTCTAAAGTGCCCTCGACTCACCATCTGACCCTGGTCGCCAAGCTTGCTCACCAATTCATCATCAATGTGGTGATCCCTCGCCAGGAGAAGCGTCTGGTCGTCAATATCCCCGATGCCATCATCCTCTATCACTTCCTCCTCAAGAATCCCATCAACCTTCCCAGAATCATACTTGGGCATATGGAGAAGTACATGGCTTCCAAGTCCCATTCCCTTCCCTACTCTGGGTTGATAAAGAAGTTACTACAAAAAGAGGGTCTCTACGACGCCTCTATGGAAGAAACAGTGCTTGGAAGGGAACTGGACATCTCAGTTGTCCAAAAGATGAGGCACTCAGAGCCTGTAGAGGAAGCGGCTCAACTGGAATCTGGTGAAGATGGGAACTCTCAAGTTTTGCTCCGCATCACCAACACCCTCGATCAGATTGCCAGGGACCAAGCCGCATTGGCCAGGGGACAAGAAAAGCTTACACAAGTCCTGACGCGTCTCTGTGATGCCTTGTTCCCACGAAGCCCATGATCTACCCTTTCTTTTTCCCTTAATCCAAATATGACCACAAAAATGTACTTGAGTTCCCCTTGTACATTTTTTTCTTAAGTAATGAATTGGTTTTTAATTTGATTGCGTGTTCCCTTCTTCCCTATTCTTGCTTTGCTTATTTTCGATGATGTCAAAAGGGGGAAAGACAAAAAATGCGAGATGAGTTAAAAGTTTAAGTTATCACAGAACATGCATAAGCTAAGGGGGAACAATTGCATAAAAAGCTAAGTAAGAACTAAGTGTCTCACCAGAAGTGGCTCCCTAAATCTAAGTGTTTCACTAGAAGTGACTCCCCAAAATCATATTTAGGAACTCATCAGCATATCATTCATTGAAATACTTGCATATTTTGTGATGGGTTTGTCATCATCAAAAAGGGGGAAATTGTTGGGACGTTGTTGGGACCTCTGGTTGTAAACAACGGATCAACGATGTCATTCTCCGTGTTTTGATAATGACAAACACCATAAGGAACTAATGTGGTTTGTTCAAGTATTTCTAAGTAACGCAGGTACAGCCAAGAACTCCCATGAATGACCAAAACAGAAACTCACAATGCAGAGTTTCCACCAAGGGAACTCTGAAGAGGAAAGTTCCCATGTAGTGGGAACTCCCAGAAATGATCAAGAGAACACAAGCTTACAACGATGAAGAGTTTCCATCAAGGGAACTCTAAACAAGACAGTTCCCATGACATGGGAACTCACATGTGAGGACAACGACCGTTCAGCGCAGATCGCGGGATTCTGTCTTGGACAGCCCGAAGGAACAGTCTGAGGATCAGATTGTCACGCTTGATCCAACGGTCCGATTGATCCAAGAAGTTGACCTAGTTCAAACCAAAGTCACATGTGAAGAAAGTACAACTTGGGCATCAAGCAAAGGGCATTTTGGACACAAACGAAAGATGCGACTGCCCAAGCTCACCTAGACTATAAATCCAAATGAATAGTACTCGGATTGAGTACTTCTCCCAGAACTCACAAACACCCACACCAGAGAAAAGAAAGAAAAGGAAGAGAAGTCCCCGTCGGCGAGTGTGTGATCTCAATGACGGAGAAGCCGAAGTTCCCAGAGGCAAGGGAACTGAGAAGTCGGTGTAAGGTTTGAGTTATTTGTATTTTGTTGTTGTGAGCTTAGGAACTCGGTTGAGAGGATTTACTAGTGTTGCTAGAGTTAGGAAGAACTCGTAGGAACAGAGAAGTGTGAATCCGGCTGTTGTAACTAAGGAACAAAGTAATCAAAATAAGTAAGTCATTCAAAATCCTCCAAGCAGAGGTAGAGGTTTTCCCATACAACTAGTTGGTTGTAGTGGGGTTCCTCTATAAGGGAACTGCGTTCTTTACTGCTTTTAATACTTGCGCTTAATTACTTTCGCTGCCTTGGGAACAGCTTAACAGCCAGTTCCCAAGCTCTTTGCTAACGGTTTACGATCCAACAGTCTAGATCGCGCTGAGAGGAGCCAACTTACTGCGGCCAGAGCGCGCCCGCGCTCCGGGGTGTGCCAAACCGCGCTCTAGCGCGTATCGGCGACGCTAACTTGGGCTTTGCGGGATCTTGTGGGCCGACTTTAGGATTGCTTTTGGATATTTTTAGATTTAATATAAATACTTTCCTTAGATTTTATTTTGGATCTTATGCTATTGATGCGCTGGTTTTAGTACAGCGTAATTCTATATTTTTATTAGGATTTTCTGAGTGTTTCAGGCTAGATTAGGATTATTATCTGTAATATCAGCATAAGCCTACAGTTGAAGATTTGGAAGACAGAAATCCTAAATTCGAAGTTGAAGTGCTTAAGGAGTCAAGATCCACGCCCTCAGATTAGATCCGAACCTGCGGTGCCGAGGTAGAAGCGAACCATCCGAGGGCGAGGAAGGCTGGATCTGCGACCGCGGATTATTTCCGCGCTCGCGGATCGATGGGCTTCCGCGGCCGAGGCAAGAGAGTAGATCCGCGCCCGCGGATTATATCCGCGCTCGCGGATCGAGGGTTTCAGCGCCGCCTTTGTTTCGTCTTTATTTTATCTTTTGTATTTTTATATTTTTATATTTTCGGACTTATTTCTACTATTTAAGCTTAGTTTCGAGTTTCACTTTAGGGTTACACAATTTAGAGAGACATTCTAGCATACTTTTACTTTTAGTTTTTTATTTCACTATTATGAAGAACTAATTTTCCTTTGGAGTTTGTTTAATCAAGGAAGCCTTTTTATGTATTTTGTGAGATTCTAGTAACTTTTCTATCCCTTGGTTAATATCAAAACTCTTGTGCTTAATTTATGATTATCAATTGATTTCTCTTGGTGCGCAACTTGTTGAATTTGATTGATATTCTACTGTTTGGATTAGTTTGATTGTTGTCTGTGCAATCTTATTTATCCTTGAAACAACTCTTTTCTAGGACCGTGGACTAGAATTGAGAAAGAGTATTTGATTGTTATTTTATGCATGAGACTCGTAGCTTGATTGCATGAATTAATATCCTTCTATCCTTAATACTTTGCATGATTTGAATTAAGCGTTCTTGTTCATATCATCCTTTCGCATGGACCGTGGACAAGCGGAAATTTTTTATAAGGATTGGAATTAACTAGGGAATTAATATAAAAGTGGATGAATCAATGATCGAATGATTAAAAAGGTGGATTTGATTAAATGAACTCTGCTTTCTTCCAATTGATTAAATCCTCAATAATATTTGTTTGTTTTGTTTGTTTGCCTGAACTTCTAAAAACCCATGTCTTTGCTTTTGCTGATTGATCAGAATCCCGATTCTCTTGGGTTCGACCCCTTGCTTACTTGCTATACTAGTTAGTAGTTTAGGGTTATTTATCTTTGATCTTGGCAACAACGATTTTTAGCCGAGTCAAATTTTGGCGCCGTTGCCGGGTAATCGGTTTTTAATTTTCTGTTTAATCGGCGTTTTTCACGAATTCGCGACCTCGGAATTTTTCCGCGCCCTTGGAATTTTTCCGCGCATGCGGATTGATTCGTCCAGATCCCCCGAATTGGTAAGAACCTGTCTTATGGTTCTTACCCGTTCTACTGATATCTCCTGTTGTTCCATTTGATCCAGAAATTAATAGGACTCTGAGACAGTTGAGACGTCAAGTTCAGGCTCAAGTGTTAGGCATACAGTTTGATCCAGTTTCTTCTTCTTCTTCATCTGTTTCAGAGGTTGAAGAGCAACTAGTCACCATGACAGATCACACTATTAGGCAACTGACTGCGCCTAATTTAGAGCAGCAACAGCTTGGTCTGCAGTTTCCCGCTCTGGGAGAAGGAGTGAAGTTTGAGCTTAAATCTGGTCTTCTCCACTATTTGCCTAAATTTCATGGGCTGAGTGGGGAAGATCCAAATAAACACCTTGCAGAATTCCATTTTGTCTGCTTGGGAATGAAGCCAGCTGATGTGACTGAAGATCAACTTATGCTAAGGGCTTTTCAATTTTCTTTGGCTGATTCAGCTAAGGAGTGGTATCTTTACTTAGCACCTGAAACGATTACTACTTGGGCTCAGATGAAGGGTGCCTTTCTGGAGAAATATTTTCCTGCTGCTAAGCAAACGTCCATTAAAAAGCAGCTGAGTAGTTTGGAGCAGGGAGATGATGAGAACTTGTATGAGTACTATGAGCGTTACAAGAGACTCATAGTCAGTTGTCCCTACCATGGCTATTCTGATAAAGACCTGATTTGCTATATTATTGAAGGTCTTTGTGATGCTGATAGGCGCCTGATGAATGCTTCTTGCGGAGGTTCTTATGAGAATCTCACTCCTAGGCAGGCGTTTGAGAAGTTGGAGACTCTAGCAGAGCAAAGTAGAAATCAGAGAAAGAGATCGAACAGTAGGTCTGTTCATTCTATTAATGACTCCCTGAATGCTGAAGTAAGGGAGTTGAAAGCTATGATGAAGCAACTGTTGGCGGGCAATGGAGCTTCAAGTTCAAGGGCTTGTGGAATCTGTGGCGAATCTAGCCATCCTTCTGATGCATTCCCTATCATGCAAGAGCCAGCGGCTGATGTGAATGATATAGGGAACTATGAACAGAGGCCCTGGAATGATCCATATTCAAATACCTACAACCCGGGGTGGGCAAACCATCCTAACTTTAGGTGGAATCAACAACCTCAACAACCTTTTCCACCACAAGGAGGTCAACCCAACTATGTTCCTAGGCCTAATTATGTGCCAAGGCCCTAGGCTCCTCAAGAAAATCCAGCCATTATCAATCAGCTCATGAAGGAAAATCAAGAGACTAAGGCTGCGATGAAGAGTTTGGAAATTCAGTTAAGTCAGATTGCAACCACTCTGAATCGTCTAGAAGCTAAGGACTCGGGAAAACTGTCATCTCAGCCCATTAACCCGAGAGAGAATGTGAGTGCAATGACATTAAGGAGTGGGAAAGAGCTAGATATTGAAATTTCGGCCAGCGAAAACCAGCCAAGTTCACCGGAGGACAGTTCTGATCGTGGTGCAGAAATCGAGGAAATTCTGAAATCCGCGCCCAAGGAAAAATTCCGCGCTCGCGGATCCCAATCCGAGCTCGCGGATCTCCCCTTTGGCAGAATCTGATGGCTATATCAGACCTTCGTTTACCCCCATGGCTTCACAAAAGCCAGCTCCACCGTTTCTTGAGGCACTGAAGGACACCAGGAGGCCCGCCAATGACAAGGAAATTTTCGAAACCTTCTCCAAGTGTGAGGTAAATGTCCCTTTGCTTAAACTTGTTCAAAGTATTCCTCGGTTTGCTAAATTTCTGAAAGAATTATGTACTATAAAGAGGAAACAAAAAGAAAAGGGACAGGTTAAGAAAATTAATCTTGTGGAAAATACTGAAAATGTGTATTCCATGCTTCAAAGGCAATTGCCTAAGAAGTATGGGGATCCAGGGAGGTTTACTATTCCCGTTACAATTGGTGAGGCTAAAATTGAGCATTCTATGCTTGATTTAGGTGCATCCATTAATGTCATGCCACTTAGCATCTATGAGAAGTTAGACCTAAGGCCATTACAGGATTCTAATATTACTATTGAACTGGCTGACCACTCTAAAGCGCATCTGAAAGGATATTTGGAAGATGTCTTAGTGCAGGTGGATGGTTTATTTTTTCCGACGGACTTTTATGTCCTAGAGCTCGATAAGGGGAGATACGACCCAGTTTTGTTGTTGGGTCGTCCATTTATGAAGATGGCGAGCGCCGTAATTGATGTTTCAAAGGGCCTATTATCTATGGCACATGAAGGAAAAAGGGTCCAGTTTCAGATTGATGATGATCCATTCTGAGCATAAGGACGTCAGGCCAAACGACGTTAAACAAAGGCGCAGCTCGGGAGGCAACCCGAGATAAGTTTTTCTTTTCTTTTCTTTTTATCTTTTTAGTTTAGTTTTAGTTTTAGTATTCGTTTTGTTTTTTTTGTCGGGCTAACTTGCAGATACCATTTTCCCCATCAAAAGAAGCCAGTCCGAGAGGTGTTCGAGCCCGCGGCTCGATCCGCGACCTCGGATTTGATCCGAGACCGCGGCAAGATCCGCGACCACGGATCGGCCTGATTTTTATCGTTTATTCACATAAAAAATAAATAAATAAATAAAGAATAAAAATAAAAGGCTTTCGGGTGAAATCCCCAAATAAAAGGCTTTCAGGTGAAACCCCTGAAATAAAAGGTTTTCGGGTGAAACCCCCGAAAAAGCCCGAACCAGTACCAAACCGAACCCGAAAAGAAAATAAAAATTTCACCTACCCCACCTACCTTTCTCCATATCATAATTCCCTCCTCACCAAACACTCCGTTACAACAAAAACTCCATTACCAACCTTCCACCACCACACCACCAAAATTCGCGGCCGCTACCGCCATCCGCGCCCACCGGCGATTCCGCGCCCCCGGAAGGAATCTGCGCCCGCGGAAGTTCGTCATCAAGCCCAACCGTTGTTCACCATTGTTGGAAGTTTGAGTTTGGCTTGGATCGGAGTTTTGGAGCAAAATCGAGCTAAATCTACATCGGTTAGTCCTCACATCTGATTCTTGGAGTTCGGTTTCTGCTATTTGGAGGTTGAATCTGTGTTATTGCTGAGATTTGAGTCGAAGTGGAGAAAATCGCAGTTCGCCATTGACGAACAGTTTCAGATTTGGAAAATTCCAGATCCGCGCTCGAGGAAAAATTCCGCGCCCGCGGATTGTCCCTGCCTGTCCGCGCTCGCGGATTTCTTTTATCTCGTCCGCGCCTTCTTTGCTGTCCGAGGCCGCGGATCTCAGTTGTCGGTAACTCCTTCTTGCTCAGATCTATATTATTTATTCAGCTATGGCATATTATGGTTTACAGCATCTGAGTGAGGGACAGAGGGAGATTTGGGATAAGTATGAGGATAGGGAGTTTGTTAGTACAAAATTTTTTGATGTCCCTACACTGATTAATTTGGGACTTAGAAAGTGTACAGAGAAGTTACTGACGACTGGGGGTTTGGGTAATTTCTCTACTCTAGCTATGCCTACTTATAAAGGTCTTACTATGGAGTTTCTGTCCACTTTCCACTTTGCTGATGGGGTCCTGAGTTTTCATGCTTGTGATAGACTATGTAGTTTGACCCGTGAGGAGGCCTGTCTTATTTTTGGGATCACTTCACGACCTACTGATGGGTGGACGAGTATACTGTCTGATACCACGATTTATGATTTTTGGTATACGCTTACGGGCTCCCCTTTTAACACTCGTTCTGGGGAGATTAACAGTAAGATTCCCCATCCCTGTGTCCGTCTATGTCACAAGGTCCTAGCCATGGCATTTTTCGCTCAGGGAGAGCCAAACAAGCTTCCTGCTTGAGATTTGAGGATTATTGGATGCTTGTTTCCTTTTCCGTATCACTGCCCGGATTGGTTCGGTTTATTTATTCAGTTTGTTGAGAAGTATCCGGAAAAGAGGGGGTCGATTGGATTGGGTGGTATGGTTACTCTTTTAGCCACCAGATTTGTTTCTAGAGAGCAGATTGAGGCACAGTTTGGCCGGCATTTGACTGATGGGTACAGATACACTCACCAGGCTTTAGTTAGGGCCAATTGTTTGAGATGGTCAATTGATGACGGGTGGACTTGGTTGCATGGGCATCCAGCTACAACTTATCTGCGTCTACCTGCACATTTACAGTATGGCGACACTGTGTATTCTTTTCATCTACAGCCTAATGTAGACGTTCCTGCAGAGGAGATTGTTGACGATGAGTATGAGGCTGATGGTGTTGGTTGGGATGAGCAGGTTGCTGCATTTCGTGCTAGATTTTATTTTGAGCCTTCTGGATGGGCTCTTGCTCCACAGACTGCAGCTGGTTAGGGTGTACCTCCCCTAGCTACTTGTGCATCCACTTCTGCTTCTACTTTTGCTTCCTCTAGTTTGCCATGGACCGATGGTATGAGTTTTGAGGATCGTATGTTGAGTGGGATGCAACACTTATCTATTTGTCAGGATGCCATGTCTGCACGTCAGGATGCTATGGATCGTTCCTTGGAGGCATTTTATGAGCATCAGAGGCGGGCAGCTATTTTCTGGCAGACACAATGGCCAGGTTATCCATCATTCCCTCCACCAGATCAACAGTGAGTCTTCTGATTCCATCTTCTGTACTTTGGTCTTTATTTCTTAGCTTCATTGGGGACAATGAAGGGTTTAAGTATGGGGGAAGGGATTCACTGCTATATTTGTATTATATGTACAGTTGCATTCCATTTCTGTCATTTGATTCAGTTAAATAAAAAAAATACAAAAAAAGCCATAAAAATATAGAAAAAGGCATAAAAATCCTAGGATGAGTTGAAAACCCGAAAGGACGGCTCAGGTAATAAGCAGGTAACCCGGACCAGCATTAGGCTGAGGTAATATGAGGTTTATGAGAGATGTGAGTATTTGTGAGCACACATAAGAAAAATGAAAAGAGTGATTAGGTGAAAACCCGAAAGGGCGCCTAAGTAGAATGAGTGGAAAAATCAGAGTATTTAGGATCATATTCTACTTTGGGGCTTGAGGATTACACTTTAGATGTTGGGTAGATCCTAGGTTGCTCTACACTTTTTGGAGCTTGAGTGCTATATTTTGTATCTGTGAGGTGTGTGATTTGAGCTTTCATGTTTTTGCTCACTATTTCTCTACATGGGTCTGGGTTGTGAGTTGAGAGTAGATTTTTCATATTTCTCTTTACTTCATGTGGATCTTTGATAGGATTGATTGTTAGATTTATTTTGAGCTTACTCGAGGACGAGCAAGATCTAAGTATGGGGGAATTTGATACGCTGGTTTTAGTATAGCGTAATTCTATATTTTTATTAGGATTTTCTGAGTGTTTTAGGCTAGATTAGGATGATTATCTGTAATATCAGCAGAAGCCTACAGTTGAAGATTTGGAAGACAGAAATCCTAAATTCGAAGTTGAAGTGCTTAAGGAGTCAAGATCCGCGCCCTCGGATTAGATCCGAGCCCGCGGTGCTGAGGTAGAAGCGAACCATCCAAGGGCGAGGAAGGTTGGATCCGCGACTGCGGATTACTTCCACGCTCGCGGATCGATGGGATTGCGCGGCTGAGGCAAGAGAGTAGATCCGCGCCCGCGGATTATATCCGCACTCGCGGATCGAGGGTTTCAGCGTCGCCTTTGTTTCGTCTTTATTTTATCTTTTGTATTTTTATATTTTTATATTTTCGGACTTATTTCTACTATTTAAGCTTAGTTTCGAGTTTCACTTTAGGGTTACACAATTTAGAGAGACATTCTAGCATACTTTTACTTTTAGTTTTTTATTTCAGTATTATGAAGAACTAATTTCCCTTTGGAGTTTGTTTAATCAAGGAAGCCTTTTTATGTATTTCGTGAGATTCTGGTAACTTTTCTATCCCTTGGTTAATATCAAAACTCTTGTGCTTAATATATGATTATCAATTGATTTCTCTTGGCGCGCAACTTGTTGAATTTGATTGATATTCTACTGTTTGGATTAGTTTGATTGTTGTCTGTGCAATCTTATTTATCCTTGAAACAACTCTTTTCTAGGACCGTGGACTAGAATTGAGAAAGAGTATTTGATTGTTATTTTATGCATGAGACTCGTAGCTTGATTGCATGAATTAATATCCTTCTATCCTTAATACTTTGCATGATTTGAATTAAGTGTTCTTGTTCATATCATCCTTTTGCTTGGACCGTGGACAAGCGGAAATCTTTTATAAGGATTGGAATTAACTAGGGAATTAATATAAAAGTGGATGAATCAATGATCGAATGATTAAAAAGGTGGATTTGATTAAATGAACTCTACTTTCTTCCAATTGATTAAATCTCCAATAATATTTGTTTGTTTTGTTTGTTTGCCTGAACTTCTAAAAACCCATGTCTTTGCTTTTGCTGATTGATCAGAATCCCGATTCTCTTGGGTTCGACCCTTGCTTACTTGCTATACTAGTTAGTAGTTTAGGGTTATTTGTCTTTGATCTTGGCAACAACGATTTTTAGCCGAGTCAGCTATCTTTGACTTGTGTTCTAAGTTTTGAACAATTTGGAGATTTGAGGGAGACAAAAACCCTAATTTTACAATTGAAGATCAATTTGGCTTTTGTAAGTTCTGTTTTTCTTCAATGGCAATTTCTAACTAATTTTCTCATGTATAACTAGTTAGTTGAAGTTGTATGTATGATTGTTTGTGAGATTTGAATTATTTTAGTTTGCCTTGACTAGATTGAATCTCTATGTGCTTAATTGGTTAAATTTACTTAGGATTATAATAGCTTGATCACCTATTCTACTTGTAGGTTGAATTACAACTAGAATAATTAAATAGACGATGGAATTTGATTATTCATGGATGAATCTTTTGATTAATGAATATCAAAGGTGGAGAATTTAATCACAAGACTTCATGAATAGACGGTGGAATTCATGAATATTGTTTCTATTGAATGCTTTGAACTTAATTGCATGATCAACTTGACATAGAAGGTTTTCTAGGTTAATTGATTAAAAGGTTGTTAAAGACGGTGTATATTAACAACCACAATAAGCTTGAATTCATAAATTCACAATAGCTTAGTCAAGGGAAATTGAAATAAGGATAATCGATGATCAATACTCATGTATGCAATGGATACGAAACTAGTTGGACCTTTTTGTTAGACACACCTAATTTAACCTCATGTATGCAATAGGGGTCTGGTAAGAAATAAGGATAAGCTTGAATTCATAAATTCACAATAGCTTGAATTCTTAAACCACTTTACTTGCTTAGCTTTAATTAGTTTAATTACTTAGATTTTAGTTTATAATCACAAAATCCCCCTTTAATTTAGTAATATTACTTAAATACAAATATTTCGAGTCTCTGTGGGTTCGACCCTTACTTCCACTTTGCTAAGGTTAGGAAGTTAGGAATAATTCTTTGACAGTGCTTTTATAGCGACGTAAAAGTGCTCGTCAGAAAGTCAAATATTTCCCACTTGAAAGTCTTTGGATGTAGGTGCTTTGTTCACAACAATGTTAAAGACGAGCTAGGCAAGTTTGATCCAAGGAGTGAAGAAGGCATCTTTCTGGGGTACGCATCCAACAGCAAGGCTTACAAGGTGTTCAATAAAAGGACTAAGAAGTTTGAAGAAAGCATTCATGTTGTCTTTGACGAGTCCAAAAATGGAGGAAACTTGTTAGGTAACGAGGACGTACTGAAGGTTCTAAACACAGACTTAGATGATGAAGTCGATCCAGACTCAAGTACACAAGCTCCAAATGAAGAAGTCATCCCTCAGAGTCCTAACCTGGATGGAGATGACACAGAAGGTACTTCGAGTCCTAAAGATGATACTCCACAAAATGAAGATCAAGTGGAAGGAATAACTCCTGGAATGACAAAACAACAAGAACAAGAGGAGTCAAGAATAGATCCCACTTAGATCGAAGTCAGAAACTATCATAAAAAGAGGGATCATCCTGTTGATAACATCACCACTCTATACGATAAAGGTGTGCTTACTCGTTCCTCTATTAAGAGTTTTTGTGCTTTCAATGCATTTATCTCTCTTGTAGAACCGAAGAATGTGAAGGAAACATTAAAAGATCCTGACTAGATAGTTGCTATGCAAGAGAAACTACACCAGTTTGAGAGGAATAAAGTATGGAGATTAGTTCCCAAGCCAAAGGAAAAAATGGCTATAGGAACAAAGTGGGTATTCAGGAACAAACTTGATGACACCGGAGCTGTTACAAGGAACAAGGTGAGGCTTGTAGCAAAAGGGTACAATCAACAAGAAGGGATGGACTACGATGAAACGTACGCTTCTGTTGCAAGAATAGAAGTCATCCGTCTTCTAATCGCTTATGCTACTCACAAAGGATTCAAATTATATCAAATGGATGTGAAAACAGCATTCTTGAATGTGTACCTACAAGAGGAGGTTTATGTGTTGTAGCCTCCAAGATTTGAAGATGTTGATCACCCTGACCATGTTTACGTGCTGGATAAGGCTCTCTATGGACTTAAACATGCTCCTCGTGCTTGGTATGATAGATTCGCACAGTTTCTATTGACCAATGGATATAGACGTGGTGTGATCGACAAGACGTTGTTCCTAAGGGAACAAGACGGTGAGGTTTTAGTAGTTCAAGTTTATGTTGATGATATTATATTTGATTGTACTAACCCTAATCTTGTAGAAAGATTCAAGAATCTAATGAGCAGTGAGTTTGAGATGAGCATGATCGGTAAACTCACTTTCTTTCTTGGTTTACAAGTGGTACAAAGTGATGAGGGAACAAAGGTACATCAACAAAAGTACATCAAGGAGCTATTGAAGAAGTATGGTATGGACTACGAAATCTTTTGATACTCCCATTTCTCCTAATACTCGTCTTGATGCTGGCCTCAATGGTGTTGATGTTGATCAAACGACGTACCGAGGCATGATTGGTTCCCTATTGTACCTAACGCCCAGTCGGCCAAATATTATGTTCAGTGTGTGTCTCCGTGCTAGATTCCAAGCTAATCCTAAAGAAACACATCTGAAAGAAGTGAAGAGAATTTTGCGCTACTTGAAAGGGAACGATGGGTTGTGTCTATGGTATCCAAGACATAACTCGTTCCATCTTGTTTGATTCTCGTATGCAGATTTTGCAGGTCACTTGGTAGATAGGAAGAGCACATCAGGCATGGCCCAAATTCTTGGTCCTTGCTTGGTGTCTTGGGGATCGAAGAAGCAAAATTCAGTTGCTCTTTCAACGGCTAAAGCGGAGTATGTCGCAGTTGCCGCCTGTTGTTCCTAGGTTTTGTGGTTAAAACAATAACTTGTGGATTTTGATATGTCTTTTGGAACAATCCCTATCTTATGTGATAATACAAGTGCAAACAATATCTCCAAGAATCATGTGCATCACTCTAGAACCAAACATATAGATATTCGACATCATTTCTTAAGAGATAATGTTGAAAAAAGTTTTATCAAGATGGATCATTGTAGGACTGAAAATCAAGTGGCAGATATTTTTACCAGGGCTTTGGACAAAAAACCCTATGAGCATCTGAGGATGTTACTGTTGATAGGGTTTATTGATAACAAATAAATTTATAGTCAAGACCCCGTTGTGTATATATAGCGAAACTATTCTATCTTAAATCTATCTCTAAGGAAATAATATCTTCTAATAAGATATATCCCTTCTATCTATCTAATAACATAAAAGGAAACAAGATAGAACTCTTTAATAGCACCGACCCAGTCTTCCGCTACGACACGGGTACCTCGTTAACGACCTTGTGTGCCTCGTTAACGACCCTGTTCAGCACTTCGAACAACCTTGAGTAAAACTTGCGTAGCGGCTTCGTTACAACTCCGTTTGACTCGATTCTTTTTTCTATGTTCTTGTAACAAATTTTTCTATCTCTTTCCATGATCAAGCAATAAACAAGACATCAACCAAAACCAACAACACATATATCAAGTTAATGCCCTTCATCAAAAAGCAACATCATAACACAAGTAGAATATAGACAAGTGAATCTAACGTCATCAAACATATATAAGAAACCTCAATCAAAAACAACTATAAATCCAACCTCACAAGGGATATGTGTTTCTCTCAACTCTCAAGTGTTTGGGCTTGTAATAACAACTCTCAACTCAATCCAATATACAAAAATCAACATAGCCAGTGTTACTTATATCACCAAACTCTCCACCCGAGATGTCAAAACATATAAAAAATCATCAAGAGAACTTAGGCTCAATGAAAAACTTCAAAGAAGTTTCCATTCGGCCGGGTTGTAATGGGGCTTGGTAAAAACAAATAGGCGTGGAAATATTTTGCTTATGTGGTGCTAATAATATTCGGGAATCAAAGACTCCTAAAACTCACACATAACACAAAAACTCTCAAAAAATAACAATACCAAACTCACTCAACAATATGCTCACTCTCTTTTCTTCCAACCCCTTTATCCCAACTAACTTGCTTATAAACACCAAGGAAATTTGGCTCATGCACATTTTTACTTTTCAACTCTTTTTTTTCGGACTCTTCTTTCATGATCTTTCATTTTTTCTTTCTGTGGGGGCTCGGTACCGACCCTATTGGGGTCGGTAACGACTCTGTATTTTTCCTTCTTTGTTATTTATTTTTTCCACTACTCTTGTAAGTGCATTAAGGGAACCAAACTTCTTTACATGATAAACTGCAAGATCTTTCACTTTACCCAACCCATATTACCCCATACTTGAACCAATACAACTCCCTCAACAAAATCATAACAACCAATACTAAGTCCTAATCCCCGAATAGGGTCAAGCTTTCATCGGCTAGGGAATAATTTTGTGGAGCTAAAAATAAAAGGCTTCAGGCTCAAATTGGCTTAAAAAACAAGGATAATGTAAGGGTGGATAAGAAATAATAAGGCTTATGAAAAAGTAAGTTCTCCATCATCTGACTTCACATGTAATGAACTAATATCTCATATAGGTCTCAAGAAATAGATAACCATATCAATGACAAGAGATAATATGCATAAGGAGAGTAAATCACACAAGAAAAGAAGAGGGATTTTTTATGTTCTCCCTATAAAGCCAAAAATAACTCACAAGGTAGAAATTTTTGTTGGATTTCAAGTCACTTCTACTTAAGATCATATGTTCTCAATTTCATCACATGCTAAATATCCCATATAAAAACAAATTTCAACATGATTCAGGCAAAGCTTTCCAAACATGCTATGGATTTACATGATCAAGCAAGTTAAAGCATATCATAGGACATCTAAGTGAAATATTATCAATCCTAAAAACACAAACAAAAACACAAAACTAATACAAAACTGAGTTTCCTTTTCCCATACTCCATACTTAAACCAAACAGTGTCCTCACTGTTTAAAGCAAAGACAAGAAAAATAAAGATAAGAAAAAGGGAACTCACAAAATAAAACTGAAGCTGGCTGAAACCATTGATCACTGGAGAAGCATTGCTGAATTACTCTCGGTTCGGTAGTGGTCGGTACCAACCCTGGGGAGGTCAGTAATGAGCTTGCTGAATTGCTTGTACACCGAGTGCTTTTGAAGCATTTTTTTCTATTTTGTAGTCACTTCATCTTCTTTTTTGGTACCTGAGTCACTTTAGAAAAACTTTTATCCTATTACACTAATCTAACCTAAAAACAAGTCAAAAGAAAGCTAGAAATAAGAACTAAGAAAGGCAAAAACGAAAAGCGGAAATAAAAAGCGGGTTGCCTCCCGTAAGCGCTATTTTTAACGTTATTAGCCTGAGGAACTTACCTTAGCTTACTTAGGGAGGCTGCCATCCAGCATCGAAGGGATCATAAGAAACCCCATACTTAGATGGAAAAGTATCAAAGCCTCTTTCTAAAATATTTGGTCCTCTATCATCAATAAGTATGCTAGGTAATCCTACAACAGGGTTAGTAAAATCCGAAAACCAAGGAGGTTTTGACTCCTTCGTAGGACTAACAGTAGGATATGAAATAGAACAAGAATAGGAGAAAGGATCATCACCAGAATTGATTGGATAAGAACAAGAAAA
Source organism: Fallopia convolvulus (assembly GCA_964016875.1). Lineage (NCBI taxonomy): Eukaryota > Viridiplantae > Streptophyta > Magnoliopsida > Caryophyllales > Polygonaceae > Fallopia > Fallopia convolvulus. Next base: position 46,465,224 of record OZ024732.1, on the reverse strand, counting down.
ATCAGCTGAGACGCTCGGGAAGTGGCTCGTTACCGAGGGTATGTGGGTCGTTAACGACCCTGCTGGATGTGGAAGTGCCTCGGTACAGTGCCTGAATCCACCGCCCACTTCGTTTTCCTTCAAATAAGGGTTGTTACCGACCAATGGGGGTCGGTAGGCTCCTCTATACCTGTGTCTCTATCGAATTTGCCCATTTTTGTACTCAGGGAGGGGTCGTTACCGAGCCATGGTGGGTCGATAGGCTCCTCAGTACTACAACTAGCCACTTCACTTACGGGCAAATTGAAATGAAACTCGACCTTCTCTTCTCCAATATCAAATGTGAGAAGTCCCTTCTTGACATCTACGCGTGCCCCAGCGGTGGCTAAGAATGGTCTGCCTAGAATGATCAGCACCACAGGGTCTTTTGGCATATCTAGAACAATGAAGTCGTTTGGGACAAACAATTTTCCAACTTGGATATGGACATCTTCCACGACTCCAGTTGCTTTTACAGAAGATCCTTCTGCCATGTAGAGATTCATATTGATAGGCTCTAGTGGTCCTATGTTAGCCTTGGTCCCGATAGATAATGGTAATAAACTAGCACTAGCACCTAGATCACATAGAGCTTTAAAACGGTGAGTTCCAATACCAATTGAAATTGCAAAATTACCTGGATCACCGAGCTTTCCAGGAAGCTTTATGGCTCGGACTTCACTATTCAGCTTTGATATGGACCTTTTCCTGTTCAAAATCTCTTTTAAAAATTTAGCGTAGGCAGGCATTTCATTAAGGGTGTTAGATGGAATTGTAATATTTAGCCCTTGAAGAATTTTGACAAACCGTCTAAATTTTCCTTCCGTAACATCATTAGACTTCTTAATCGGGAAAGGAAGAGTTTTTGACGGATTCGGGATAGAGAGAAACCCGGATCGAGGCCCTACCGAATCGACAGGAGGGTCGATCCGGACAGATAAGGAGACGGTACCGACCCTGGTGGGGTCGGTGACGAACTGAGAACTCGGTTCAGAAGACTTACCTAGAGTGGATGGCTCGGTATCGAGCTGAGGAGCCTCGTTATCGACCCTGTTGGGGTCGGTAACGAGCCTGACCGGAGCATCAGCTTCGTTGTCGTGCTTAGTGTCTTTAGGCTTGGCTCAATTTGGAAACTCCTTGCCACTTCTGAGGTGTATGGCTGCAATTTGTCCTCTAGGGTTCTCTTTGGGTCGGCCCGGAAGTTGCCCTTGAGGTCTTGGAATCCGTGCAACTAGGTTACAAAGTTGTGAGTCAACGCTCTTTTTCCAGATCTCGAACTCTCCCCACCGTTTTATTTGATTGTTAAGGTTGGCTTGGACTCCATTAATCTTGCTATGGACGTCATTGAATTTGTTATGGACTCCATTAATGCCCTCTTGTAACCCTTGTATCCAGGATGGTGGCTCTTGGTAGGTCGGGGGTCTGTAAGGTGGAACTCTCTGTTCTTGCTGAGGGAGTTGGCTCCCTTGGCCGTATGCATAATTGCCCAAGGTGGGCTGATTGTAATTCCTCCATGCATAAAAAGTATCACCTTGGTTCCTATATGGACCCCTCATGTAATTAGCATTTTCATATGCCTCAGCAGTTATGGTTTCCCTTTCTCTCTAGATCTCCTCTATCTCTAAACAGAGTTCAACAATCTGCTTAGCTAGTTCTTCAGGTGTAGCCATGGCTTTGTTTGCTCGACGACCTTCATCTGGCATACACTGTAAAGCAAAAACAAAAACAAAAACGAAATCAAAAGCAAAACGGGATCTCAACGAGGGTCGGTATCGAGCCTAGAGTGTTCCCGTAAAAACCGAAACTAAAAAGAACCTGTCGACAGGGTCGTTACCGAGCCTGGGTAGGGTCGGTAACGACTCGACAGTGACCTAGAAAATAAACAGAAAAATACAGAAAACTGGATTACCCAGCAGGGTTGGTACCGACCCTGGGGGGGATCGTTACCGACTCGGCGGAGTCCCAAAAAACGCAAAAAGAACAAAACTTGGCACTATTGAAATCTCCTCGGCAATGACGCCAATTTGTTGATAGGGTTTATTGACAACAAATAAATTTATAGTATAGACCCCGCTGTGTATAGCGAAGTCAGGTTCGTCCACGGGAGATAGGCAGTATCAGGTTTTGTAACTTATCACGCAAGCAATCAATAAAGCAAGGGAATTTAGCAAGAGAAAGATGAATTCTAAGGTAAAGGTATCACCACAACAATAATCATGCAATGCTAACGCTAATGAAACATAAAGATCATGCTTTTATCACATAAAGGTGTCAACTTTCGTCAACCAAAGCAAGTAAATCAACTAACTTTCATTCAATCAACAAACTTACTATCTAATCTCTTCTACTTCAACTAAGATAGATCCACTTTCTCTTCAAAACCCTAATTTAACTATTCTGATTCAAGGTTTCTGCTTTCGCTTCAACTATGAATGAGAAATTTTGTTCAACTTTCGTTTCAAGGATTAAGAACAAGAGAATATATTCATGCAATAAAAACAATCAAGACATGATCATAAACAAGCATGCACAACAATTGTTGGGTTTAACACCAACCTTAGAGAGGAAGACTACTCACAAAGCATGATTAAAAACAAAACCGAATTAAATAAAAGAGAAAGCATACAACCGAATCCACAACGAAACTTGTCTTCTAAGTAACTCCAAAAACTCGTCTCTCTACTCTATCCACACGCCCCTCTATCTTCTCTCCTCCTCCTCCTCCTTTAACTTGAATGATAAGAAAACTAAAGAGGGGACAAGTGTATTTATAGAAAAACTATTCTATCTTAAATCTATCTCTAAAGAAATAATATGTTCTAATAAGATATATCCCTTCTATCTATCTAATAACATAAAAGGAAACAAGATAGAACTCTTTAATAGCACCGACTCAGTCTTCTGCTACGACACGGGTACCTCGTTAACGACCATGTGTGCCTCGTTAATGACCCCGTTCAGCACTTCGAACAACCTTGAGTAAAACTTGCGTAGCGGCTTCGTTTCAACTCCGTTTGACTCGATTCATTTTCCTATGTTCTTGTAACAAATTTCTCTATCTCTTTACAAGATCAAACTTGATTTTCAATGACTTTACTTAAGCACTTAATCTTCATCTTCTCTTCCTTCTTGAGTGCTATCTTTCACCGGCTTTGCTCCTTTCTTCAAAAAGTGCTCCAAATAGCTTCTAAAAACCTACAAAACACCACCAAAGCTTATGTAGACTCCATATCTTAACAAAATACAAAAACCTACACAAACAACTCAAAACAAAACACAAAACTAAAGAAAAAGACTCAAACACACTAAAAACACGACTAAAAAGGCGGACATCAGTTAGTAGGAATGATTTCCTTGGAGTAAACAAGTCGCGGTCCTTTATTCCCTCAGTGCATGACTAAAGAGGTAACTTCTTAGAGAACTACGTATCATTTGAAAAGTTTTCTAATGGCTTATATCTTTCCTCTATGCATTGATTGTGTATATATTAGAAATTGTTAAGTGTTGCATGCTAAAACGAATTAAAATTGAATAGTTTACATCCAAGATTTTCTTTTAGCTCAAAATAACCAACTTGATCTATTCTATCCCTCACTTCAAACTGAAATGATAGTTGGTTATAAGTTGTCCCTTAGCATGGTCTAAACAAACGTTCCCTATGAACCCCCCTTGTTTACCTTTAAACGGGGAATAATTGTTTGGATGTCAAAAATATTACAAGCCCACAAAAAGTTTGAATGGAACATCTCTTGTCCCTTGTATGTTCAAACAAAGCCTTTTGTCCACTCATGGTAACGAGATATGGAACTAGTGGTTTGGGAATAGTGTCAATTTAAGGAACGTCTTTGAATATAATTGTAGATTTTTCTTGAAAGGAACAGCCGTCGATACAGCTAAGATGGGACAGAGTGAGAGCCGTTGTGACTGCTAGTTTGAAAAATCCAGTCGTTGCACAGTGCTTTTGTAGGGAATGACGTTTTGCGCAGTCCTGAATTAATGGCGGTGTAAAATCTTCATTATGAAAATTCTTAGCCGTTAAGATATGGATAGAAGATCTTGGGAAGATTACGATCTTTATCAACAAGGAAAAATGTGTTCTTTATAATCCCTTCTCTCGGTCAATTATTTTTTCACCGCATCTCTGTTTTTACATTCCAAACCCTAAACTTCTTCAAGCTTCAAGCTTTCTTCTCTTTCACATCAATGGCTTCCTCCTCAAACACTCCTGCCCTTAACCTTGATGGTCTCGAAGACTCTAAGATTGAATCTCTTCAAGCTCGACTCGAATCCCTCAAAAGGGCCAAACTTTCTTCTCCCTCTCCCGTATCCAAGCTCGAAAACCAGTTTGATGTTGTCGCCAACATCAGAGCAGAGGCCGCTGCTAAGGTCTCTAGTGAGAAGGAGACTCTGCCTGAGGAGTTTGAAAAGGATTCATCCATGGTTCCTTTAGAACAACCTTCCGAAAAGCCTGCTGAAACAGAGGAAGGAAAGGATGGCCAGGATGAGTCGGAAAAGGAAGAGGAGAACTCGCCTCCTAAGGAAACCACCAACGATCCAGAAAAGGTGGAAACTTTGCCAGTGCATCTGCGACCAGGATGGGTCAAGCCGACAAGCCAAGGCAAGCGCAAGGCTAGAAAGAAGGTTCCTAGTGAAGGCTATGGTGAGTTGCACACTTCAAGCAACTGGCAAAGGAACAAGGCTCAACTAATTAAGCCTGTCATGGGAAAGGCGTCTGATGCTGGTCCTTATTAAACTAATTATCTGAGCTACACTGCAAGGATTGCGCATCAGTTTCTGATCAAGGCTGTTGTTCCTAGGCTGGAGAAAATAACTACGCTCACCATCAATGACATGATTCTGCTGGATAAGTTTCTGAGAAGGGAATGCATCAGTCTTCATGCGATCGTAATGAGGCAAATGGCTAAGTGCACAGGAAAGAAACTTGGCTTGCCTTACCCACAGTTTGTGAAGGCAATTCTGAAGGAGAGGAAGGTGTACAAGCCTTCAAGTGATGCGTTCTTTGGAATACCCCTGGATATGTGCAATATCTCGAGGATGGATTTCTAGGGTGATTCTAAGGGAACAGCTGCAAAGAAGACTGCCTAGATTGAGGTTGGGAGTTCTTTTATGAGTGACGGTGTTACTGCCAAGATGCTGATTGAGCTTCAAAAGATTTCCTCTCGGCTTAGTACCGTTATTGGTTACCTTGCTAAGAGAGATGCTGACACTACTGCTGTTGATTCCACCTCATCTGAACCATGATGTGGACCCTCTCTAGTTCCCTTGCCTATCTATCCATACTTCAAAATTTTCTGTTGTTTCTCTTGGATGCTAAGACCCCCTTTTGTTTTTTGCTTTTCTGGATGTGATCCCCGCAACAATTATCTATAATATTAACTATCTTTTGCTTATGAATGGTTTGAGTTTCATTTAAATTTGTTCATTTGCTCTACGTTTTGCTTGATGATTATTGACCTTTTGATGATGTCAAAAGGGGGAAGTTAGGAAAAATGCAGAGATGCATTCTATCCAGGAAATACAGAGGGAACTTTGGCTAAGGGGGAATATGTTGTTACCTCTGATGAGTAGGAACAACTGTGCATCTGTTAAGGAGGAACCATACAAGAATTTTTTTTCTGATCTATATTTCTACTATTTTCTAAACATGCATTGTTTTTATAGGTTTATCATCATTAAAAAGGCGGAAATTGTTGGAACAATGGTTGTTACATGATTTCTCTTAGTTTTGATGGAGGGAACGAGTGACAAATTTAGGAAGTGCATCTCGGAAAGAACGCGACTTTCTATTAAAGGCAAGTTACCAGATCTTTTGAGAGCAATCTTCTGAGAAGATACGACAGTTGTAGGCGGTTGCTTGAGGAGATCAAAGGAAGGATAATATCAAACTTCACACGATCTTATCTAAAGAAATCCGAGATCATTCGGTTTTGGCAAGAATCGGCATGGTTGAGAATCCAAATCAAAAACAGTACTTTCTCCTTATTATGTGGGATTTGTTAAGTGGAAAATTTGCGTAATTAGGCAAGAATTACGTATGAGATCAGACTTGACATATCTTATAAATAGCTAGGTAATAGCTAGGGTTTAAGTGTGGTTGTAGACGACGAACTTAGAGAGAGAGCTTTTCAATTATACGAGTGTGTGGCTTTTTCCGGTGAAGAATCCACAAGTAAGTCAGTAGATTACTTTCTTTTAGGTTTACGCTTAGGGTTGTAGAAGTTTAGTTGGTTGAACTTCGGTTGGTGCCGTAGTTACCAGGGAACTTTGGTTGGTACCTTAGTTACCAGAGAACTTGACTTGTCTTGTAATTGTTGAAACTTAATAAAAGTATTCTATTGAAAATCCTCTGAGAAAGAGTCCCAGGGGTAGAGATTTTTTCTTTCTACGACTTGTTGGTCGGACAGAAAGTTTTCCTCTATAAATTATGTGTTCTTATTATTTATTTCCGCTGCGCAGGGAACATTACTAGTTCTCTGACGCGTTACTAACGCTTCATGATCCAATAATATATATTACCCCAGTATATATGCATTTTAATGTATACGTCAACGGATTTAATTGAGCCCAATATATATGATTTACTCACACATAAACAACGTAGATACATATAGGTATCATTTAATTAAGATACGTACCTCGAGGATACATTTGTTTCAAACGGACTAAACCTCGAGGATACATTTGTTTCAAACGAACTAACATAGTAATTATGAAAATGGGAACTATTTTCTTTCTCAATCTTCACATAATACATAGATTCACGTAAAGGTTAATGTAAGATAGCACACCATTATTTAAATTTGTTGCACACGTTAATTGTCTTAACCAAATTATTAGGTCTGGAAGTTAGAGGCAGCTCGGTGAGTTTGGCCAGGTTGCCACCCCTCGGGTATGACGTTTAAGACGATCGCTCCTCTCCTAGACATGGTCTCAATGAGCCTAAGTGAGAAACGTGCCTGTAGCTTAGATCCAGGATTGAGTTTCCAAACAGCACCCCATAGTTGGTTCATGCTAAGCCAAGTCCTGCATTCCCCAGCTTGTTGGAGTTCAACCGTCTTAAATTCTCCATCCCCGTCCGCGTACTCAATCACAGCTGCAAAGTAGTAAGGGTTTGATCCAGAGTCGACGTGAAACGCTAGGGTTACACCTGGATAATTGCACTCCACCCTAAAACACGTATGTAAACAAACACACACACACCGTGATATAAATATATAATTCTTATAAGTAAAGAAGTAACATATTATATATATATATGCATGTCACCTTTGGTATTGGATTTGAAGGATTCCAGCTTTACGGAGTTGGTCAGCTTGGCCAGATCTAGCCATGGCTCCGAAAGCGAATCCGCTGTGATCAAATTGACTCGATCCACACCCTGGGCATGAGTCTGTGGCCGTGACTATCACCGGAGTCCCGGAACAAGCCGCATTCTCCTTACATTTTACCGCGTAGCAAACACCGCAGCCTTGGACAGACTGGTAAAGGGAAGGTCCAACTGATGTTACCATGTTAGATAAAGGAGTTTGCTCCACCGCACTCTCATATCAACACGATCCGCCTGTTAGTGAGTATATTTAGAAGATATTGTATATTAGGATGTAGAGATTATTCTGTTACAATTCTTTCCAATCTTGTATCCTGTACACTTATATTAATAGAGGAATTATGGAGAGTGCCGTTTGAGGACTCCATTAACCAAATCTCAGTTGATTACATGGTATCAGGTTTTTAAGGAAATTATTCTTCTTCCTTTCTCGATTCACCAATGGCCATCGATCCACCACCACCCTCTACTACTCCGCCGGCCATTACTCCACCCGCAGACACGCCCTCCACTACCGCCGGCGAAGTCACCAACACCTCTTCCGCTGCCCCTCCAGCCTCGAGTTTTCACTCGGCTCAGTTCGTTACGAACATCCGTAACCAAATCCCTCTTATCCTTGACCTACAGAAGGTTCAATATCACACTTGGGCCGAGCTTTTCCAAATCACCGCTCGCGCTCACAACGTGATTGATCACATTCATGGGTCCCCGCGTCCCGACGTCATCTCCGACGCCAAATGGAAACAATTGGACGCCATCGTCCTCAGTTGGATCTATGGCACCATCAGTGAAGACCTTCTCCTTACCGTCATCAAAGTCGGCTCCACTGCTCGAGAGGCTTGGCTCCGTGTCAAGGGAATCTTCCATGACAACCACACCGCTCGCGCCGCCGATCTTGAAAGTCGCTTCATCAATGCCCGACTTGCCTCGTTTCCCTCCGTCTCCGCCTATTGCCAACATCTAAAATCGTTGGCTGATCAACTCGGAGACGTCAAGAGTGCCGTCAGTGAACAACGCCTAGTCCTCCAACTCATCAATGGCTTGTCCCCGGCCTACGATACCGTCGGAAGCATTATTAGTCAGATGACGCCGCTGCCCTCGTTCTCAGTTGCCCGTAGCATGCTCACCCGGGAAGAATCACGACGGTCTCACCAATCCGAAGGGACTCAGGCCCTCGTGGATGTTGGCTCGTCATCGAGCGCTCCCAAGTCGGCGCCAACTGCCGCCAAAAATACCTCCCAGCGTAGCTCTAACAGCCGTAGCCGCGGGCGCGGTCGTCGGAATAACAACAGCAGCAATGAAAACAAATCTGATCAGCAGCCTCCGTCCTCTGATCACAGCCGCAAACAAGGCACCGCGGCACACCCGCAGTGGTTTGCTGTACCCCAGCAAGGCTATTACTGGCCGCCAGGATGGACCCCGCCGCCGTGTCCGTATCCGACTGGCCCAACACAGCGATCCTACGCTCCACAGCGACCTCCACTCACCGCGGGCCAAGCTTTCTTCATCCCGCAACAGTACCCGGTTGACCCGTCCCATGCTTTCAGTACCATGTCGCTCCAGCAACCCTCCGACACTTGGTACATAGACACCGGGGCGTCTTCCCATATGACCGCGGAGTCAGGTAACCTTCGTACCTATTTTAATTCGAGCACTTTATCTCCTGTTTATGTCGGTAATGATCATACCATTCCAGTTGTTGGTAAAGGTTCTGCAAACTTAAACACATCCCCACCTTATTACCTACATAATGTCCTACACACTCCCAACATTGTCAAAGACCTCGTTTCTGTTCACAAATTTACTATTGATAACAATGTTAGTGTGGAATTTGACCCTGCTGGTTTTTCTGTGAAAGACCTCCAAACGGGGAAAACCAAAACGAGATGTAATAGCCTTGGGGATCTGTACCCGGTCACCTCCAACAAATTGCCGAACTCTGCCCTTGTCGCTTCCCATCCTCCACCTTGGCACGATCCACTAGGTCACCCAGAAGATCATGCCTTGGATATTCTCAAGCGTCGTGATTCTAATTTCAATAAAGCCTCGTGTTCAGCCATTTGCTCCTCATGTCAGATTGCTAAACACAAGAGACTACCATTTTCACATTCCCTTTCTGTTACGTTTAGACCTTTTGATATTATTCACAGTGACATTTGGACTTCTCCTGTTGCTAGCACTAGTGGTTTCAAATATTACTTGATGTTTTTGGATGATTTCTCTAATTTTATTTGGATTTTTCCCCTTAAACACAAATCTGAAACCTACACTAAATTTGTGCTTTTTTATGCCATGGTCCAAACTCAATTTAGTAGCAATATCAAAACCTTCCAATGTGACATGGGTGGTGAATTTGACAATCAATCTTTTCGCAATTTTTGTGATCAAAACGGAATGTTAATGCGTTTCGCTTGCCCTCAAACTTCTCCACAAAACGGGAAAGCCGAGAGAGCCCTTCGCACCCTCAATGACATTACCCGTACCTTGCTCACACATGCTTCTCTCCCCCCTCGGTTTTGGGTTGAAGCCTTACATATGGCCACTTATCTTCATAACATTATGCCATCTAAAGCCATACGAAACAACACACCCACCTTCATCCTATACCGTCGGGAACCCACATACTCCCACCTTAGGACCTTCGGGTGCCTATGTTACCCAAACACATATGCCACAGCCCCACACAAATTGGCCCCTCGGTCGGTCCCATGCCTCTATCTTGGTCCATCATCCGACCACCGTGGATATCGTTGTTTGGTTCTCGGGACCCATAAGATCATTATTTCTCGCCATGTTGTGTTTGACGAGACCTCCTTTCCGTTTGCCACTCCTACGGTGCGTGATTCCCCATCACAAAAAAAGGTCCCTTCGTCCGATCCCTCGGCTCTCCTCCTTGACCTTTTTCACAAATTCAACTTGCCAGCCCCTACACTCCCACTACCAAACCCGACCCCACCGCCACCCCCTACGTTGGCTCTTTCCCCTCAAAACAGCCCCTCACCTCCGGCCCCACCTCCACCGCCTCGCCATCCCATGACAACCCGTCGCCAAGCCGGGATTATTAAACCCAACCCTCGCTACAATCTTTTGGCCTCATCCACCAACATCTCGCCTCTCCCCAACTCTCATATCCGTGCCCTGCAGGACCCTAATTGGCAAGCCGCCATGAAAGATGAATTTAGTGCTCTTATTAAAAATGGTACTTGGGACTTGGTTCCGAGGCCACCGGGTGCTAACATTATTCGTTTTATGTGGCTATTTAAGCATAAGTACAGGTCCGATGGCACATTGGAAAGACACAAGGCTCGACTCGTTGTTAACGACAAGTCACAACAGGTAGGCGTCGATTGTGATGAGACTTTCAGCCCTGTAGTGAAGCCGGCCACAATCCTCATTGTTCTGAGCATAGCTCTATCATGGTCTTGGCCTATTCACCAGTTTGATGTCAAGAATGCTTTCCTACACGGTTCTCTCCAAGAAACTGTGTATATGCATCAGCCTCCAGGTTTTTCCGACAAACAACGACCTAATCATGTTTGTCTACTTCGCAAGTCTCTCTACGGCCTGAAGCAGGCCCCACGGGCTTGGTAGCACAGATTTGCCTCCTATCTTTACAAGAATGGGTTTAGTGGAAGTCAGAGTGACCACTCATTGTTCATTTATAGCTCCCAGGACGAGACTGCGTTCTTGCTCTTGTATGTTGACTACATTATTCTCACTGCTTCTACTACACCTCTTCTTCGTCGGCTTACTGTTATGTTGGGCAAAGAATTTGCCATGACTGATCTCGGGCCGCTGAGTTACTTTCTTGGCATTTCTGTCACTAGAAATCAGTCCGATTTGTTTTTGTCACAACAGAAGTATGCCAAGGAGATCATTGATCGCGCCAAGATGTCGACCTGCAAGCCAGTCGCCACCCCCGTCGACACCAAATCTAAGTTGGCCGACGGGGAGGGTCTTCCGATCTCTGATCCATCTACTTATCGTAGCCTTGTCGGTGCACTCCAATATCTTACCTTCACGCGACCCGACATTGCTTACGCCATTCAACAGATTTGCCTTTTCATGCATGATCCGCGAGAGCCATACTTCCAAGCTCTCAAACGGATTATCCGGTACGTCCATGGCACACTTGATCTCGGCCTTCAGCTCCGGCCGTCCTCCGTCAGCTATCACAGCTTATTCTGACGCCGACTGGGTCGGGTGCCCTGATACTCGTCGCTCCACCTCTAGGTATTGTGTCTATTTCGGTGACAATTTGATCCCTTGGTCATCTAAACGTCAACCAACTATCTCACGTTCCAGTGCCGAAGCCGAGTACCGGGGAGTCGCCAATGCCGTTGCCGAGACTTGTTGGTTACGTAACTTACTTTGTGAGCTACGTGTTCCTCTTCAGCGAGCTACCCTTGTCTACTGTGACAACGACTCTGCCGTTTATCTCTCATCTAATCATGTGCAACACCAGCGCACAAAACATGTCGAGATTGACCTCCACTTCGTGCGTGCGAAGGTAGCTCTTGGACAGATCGAGTTCTCCATGTGTCGTCGGCTCATCAGTATGCCGACATCTTCACTAAAGGGCTTCCATCTCCTCTATTTTTGGATTTTCGGTCTAGTCTTTGCATCCGCCAGCTCCCGCTTCGACTACGGGGGAGTGTTAGTGAGTATATTTAGAAGATATTGTATATTAGGATGTAGAGATTATTCTGTTACGATTCTTTCCAATCTTGTATCCTGTACACTGATATTAATAGAGGAATTATGGGGAGTGCCCTTTGAGGACTCCATTAACCAAATCTCAGTTGATTACACCGCCTACATAAATTATTAGAGACACATTGCTATATTTTGTAAATTATTATTTTGTTCATAATTACCACATTAAAACCTATATAATATCTCTTCCTAAATAACTAGCATGGCATAACCTTGATAAGAAGATCAACAATCTTTTATGGTATCAAGAGAAAGTAAACACACAAAAAATCCCTAATCTTTCCTTTTCACCAATCTTCATGTCGAACTCTAGCGGCAACATACACGTAGTATATGACTTGCTAGTTTTGATCGGACGATTTGAAAAGTTTACCAAAAACCAACCATATGAACTTGGAAAAACTGTTTTTGAACCTATTATACTCACAATTTTTCTCCAAACACGTTATACTTTGTGAAAACCTAAGAGGTGATCATGGAATTAATTCTTAATTAGCTAGTATAGATAGTATCACGATCGAGGTAATTAATATTAATGCAATGTAAATACCATCAGTTCCACCACCTGTTCCGCTGCCATACCAAGTAGCAACCGCGGGATACCAATCCAAATAGATTTGAGTAGTAGTCATGGAGACATTGAAGCCCACTTTCCTGTTAAAGCCATGACAAGTACTTATCAGAAGCACAAAAGGCAAGATCAATGCCAAATTGTTTGCCCTAGAAGAAGAGCCAAGTTGAAGACCCACAAAAACCATTCTCTCTCAGCTTTAATTGAAAAATGGAAATTTAAATATATCAACTTAAAACTTGTGAGCCTGTAGGGCAGTTGACGCAAGTATATATAGAGGAGAAGAGGAGTGTACAGTGTAGGATCTATGACTTAATTTATCCTGTATAATAATTGCGGTATACAAATAAATGACCTTAATTTTCGGTATATGTTGGTTATATTGTGATTCCAACAGAAAATAAAGAGCAACAAAGACATCATGAAAGGAAACAAAAACTGCCAAAACTCAACCAATTCACAAAACTCGATCTCTCGACATTAATTAATATGACAACCCATCGCCCAATATTTACTATGTCGGTTACATTGTGATTCAGTTAAGACTTCTTTTTTTGTGGCTCTCAGACTATATATAGTGTGGCACTCAACCTCACTGATTTATGGCACTCAAGCACTCACCACGTACCGTGGCAACTAACACTCATAAAAGAGTTAGAAGGAATAGCTCGAATGTGGAGATCAGATAAATATGATATTGGAAGTAATCATATTAAATGGGCCCTTTATATATTCAGCAAACTAGGCACTCAAATTGATGTCAAACATCCTCCACCTATGACTTCTAATCAAGGACGTCAAGAACAAGCTGAAGGTGCCATTTGATGGACCGATCACAAGAACACGGGCCAAGAAGATTAAAAAGATGACTCATGCTATTCTACCTCGCTTAGGAGCCACAGTGGACCAATCCTTGCACCCTCGTGAATCACTGTGCATCTAAGTTCCGGCCAAGCCAAGCTCGGATCAATAAGTCTCAAGGCCAAACCGGGTATCCCACTTAGTTTTAGGCAAGGACCATGCGCCTTCTGTCAATTGACAACTGAGGTCGTGCGCCACCTAGTTTCGTTGTGGATTGTGCCCCTAGGCGCACGATCGCGTGCCGTAGCTGATCATAACGGTAATTTTGTCATAGATGACAGATAAATGAACTAGATTCATTTCCTTTCCGTTTACGTTTTCATATGTTGCAACAAAACTGACCCTAAAAGTTGTGCTCGCAATCTGCACTGCTTCTTACAATTTGCATATTAGGTGAAATTATTCAGCATTAACATGATCACCCACGATCAACTTATTGTTCGGTCGAATGAGTGTTAGTAACAAAACATTCCTTAGATAACCGTCCTTTACGCAACGAAAAACAAACACAATAATAGGACACGATGTTTTATAGAGCAACCCCATGTCAACCAACTAGTTGAATTGATAAACCTCTAACTTCCTTAGAAGGATTTCGAATTGTGTATCTCTTATTGATTATCACGAACCACAATTGGCAAGTAAGGATACCAATGTAAACTAGACCCTCCTAGAATACACTCCTAACCTCTCGTCACTTAGAACATATAAGCAACTCAAAATAAACCGAAACACAACTAAATTACTTCAAAAGCTTGGCCAATCAAGCTTCAAAGATCCTTCCTTCTGTTTGTGGTAACAACACTCTCTAATGTAGTCGTTGCTCTTTCAATAACACCGATTATCGTCCCTGATAGCAATCACCTTGAAGATCTTCACTTAAAACTCTAATGACGGTGTCTTTCTTCACCAATGGCTTGTTAAGACTCATTATTAACACCCTTCAATAGATGTTGCTTTTTTTCTCTCCTAGAAGAACTTTTTCTTTTCAATCTTTAATGAAATCCCTAGACTTCTATTCGTATTTGAATCACACCCTTCCACCCTTCTCCATATAGAGTCCCAAAGAAAGATAAAAAATTTCAATAATGTACGATGACATATAAATGAACTAGATTCTTTCCATTATATATATACCCATATGCTTTGCGACGTAACTGGCCCTAAAAGTTGTGCTCGCAATATGCACTGCTTCTTACAATTTAATGGTAGGAGAAATTATTCAGCATTAACAAGACCACTCGTGACTTATCACATGAACAACATACATAGCACATATATAGCTATCATTTTATCAAGGTACCTCGAGGATACATTAACATAGTAATTATGAAAATGGGATCGAGCCATTTTCTTTCTCAATCTTCACATAATATATGGCTCCACATAAAGGTTAAACTAAGGTAGCACACCTTTATTTATATTTGTTGGACACATTAATTAACTTATCCAAATTCTTAGGTGTGGAAGTTAGAGGCAGCTCGGTAAGTTTGGCCAGGTTTCCACCACTTGGGTATGACATTGTATAAGACGACCGTTCTCCCAGATATCGCCTCAGTGAGCCGAAATGAGTAAGGTGCCTCTAGCTTAAATCCAGGATTGACTTTCCAAAGGGCACCCCATACTTGGTTCATCCTAAGCCAAGTCCTCCGTCCCCCAGTTGGTTGGAGTTCAACCGTCTTAAGTTCTCCATCCCCATCTGCGTACTCAATCACGGTTGAAAAGTAGAAAGGGCCTGCTCCAGGTCCAGGGTCGACATGGAACGCTAGGGTTGCACCTGGATAATTGCACTCCGCCCTACAACAGCACTGGTTTAGACCAAATCGAAAGAAAGAAGCTAGGAACGTGCGCGATAAAAATACATATATAGAAGCCTTCGGGTATCTAGTCAAGCGTTAAGAATCTCAAACAGTACCTTAAGGTTTCCGTTTAGACTCCCATGGGCAGTGCCCAAGACCAAATTTTTTTTTCCATTTATAGAAAGAGTAATATATATAATTCCCTTTATAAACATGTAACATATATATGCCACCTTTGGTATAGGATTTGAAGGACTCCAACTTTACGGAGTTGGTTAGCTTGGCCATATTTAGCCATGGCTCCAAAAGCAATTCCACTTAGATCGAAGTGACCCGATCCACACCCTGGGCATGAGTCTGTAGCCGTGACTATCACTGGATTCCCAGAGCAAGCCGGATTGTCGTTACATTTTATCGCATAACAAACACCGCAACCGAGGCCGGATTGGTAAAGGGGTGGCCCGACGGCCGTTACCATGCCAGAGAATGGAGGTCGCTCCACCGCACTCAAATAACCACATGATCCACCTACATAAATTATTAGAGATACATCGCTACATTTCGGATATATTTTGTTCATAATTACCATATCAAACCTATATTATGAACTCTTTCTAAATAAATAGCATGGCATAACTTTGATAAGATCAACATAGTTCACAATTTGTTACGTTTTATGTTCGCTATTAGTGCAACGTAAGTACCATCAGTTCCTGCACTGGTTGCGCTGCCATACCGAGTAGCAACGGCGGGGGACCAACCCGAATAGTATTGAGGAGTAGTCATGGAGACATTGAGGCCTACTTTCCTGTTGAAGCTATGACAAGTAGTGATTAAAAGCACAAAACAAAGCAAAATTAATGCCAAATTGGTTGCCCTAGAAGAAGAGCTAGGTTTTAGACCCAAAAAAACCATTATCTGTAATATCCGCTAAATTCCAAATAAAATAAAAATGAATATTTATCCCAATATTGTTTTTTACCTCTAAAGTAGAGGACCTATTAATTTTTATAATTTCATAGTAAATTATAAAGAGATTATAGAAGTTTATTACAATGACAATTGAGAATTCATTAAATTTTAGGCAAGTCGGATAAGTATTTAAATAGTTTTCTTAAAAAGAGAATTTAGTCTTTTTATAATTTTCAAGAATATGATAAAGGATTATTAAAGTGTAAAAGTTACTCAAATAAAATAGATTGTTATAAATTGCATTTTTATTGTTATAAATTTCGAATTTTATTAATAAAGTGCA
The DNA here is from genome assembly GCA_964016875.1 of Fallopia convolvulus. Classification (NCBI taxonomy): domain Eukaryota; kingdom Viridiplantae; phylum Streptophyta; class Magnoliopsida; order Caryophyllales; family Polygonaceae; genus Fallopia; species Fallopia convolvulus. The sequence continues at coordinate 46,448,656 of OZ024732.1, read as the reverse complement.
ACAAGCATAAAAATGATACAAAGCAAAATAAATAAAAAGAAGTTGAGAGCCGGAACTCGAACCCGAGACCTCTCGCTCCTCTCATCCCAAACACACACTCCAACCAGCTATGCTATTATAAATTGACTACCCAATTTACAACTCTTTTAATTATAAACCCACATATTCCTTCTTCTTCTTCAAAGAGTCAAAACTTTGTCTGATTGAAAAGACGTTAAACCAGTGCATGCCAAAGCTTGCTCTCAATTCACAAGGTTGCTTCAAAGACCATCCAAAAATCATCATCATCCTATGTCATCATCAACTAACACAAGTTTCACCAATCTCCTTCTATCTCCTTCTCTTCCAATGGCCAATTTCATCAATGGTGGGTCAAGGAGAGCTCCAAAATTGTCTATTGAAAGGCTGAAATTTCATTGTAGAATTTACACAATAATCTCTTCTCTCTTTCTAGCACCATTGCTCTCTTACAATCACAAAAAAAAAATCAGCCTAAAGACCCCTTTTAAATTGCTGAATTTTTCCTTCAAAACACCATTAAACCCTAGTCTTTCACCACTGAGCCACCATCGGACCACCACCGAGCCACCACTGGACCTGCGAGCACCGCCCGGACCACCGCCGGCCTGCTGGCTGCCCACCTGGTGCGCCACCCCTGCGTTCCCCTGGCTCCGGCGTCTCTCTGTAACACAGGCGTTAGTTAAGAGATAAAATTTGTTAGAATGAATAAAATCAGAATTTATTTAATTGCTTTTATAATTTTTATACATAAAAGGAGTTAAATAGCTTGCATGATTATTCTAGCTAAAATAAATCTTTTAGACAAGGAAAATTTCGTAAATAAATTTATGAGAGTAAAATATGAGTTTATTCTTGTCAAAATATAACATAAATAATATTACATTATTTAGAAATTTATTTTAATATATAAAGAAACAAGAGCAAATTGATGGAAAAATATTATCTTAAGACCGTTTTATTGAAGAAGAGAGTTTGCATGTCATTTAAAGTTAATAATAGATTTTATAATAATAACCTAAGTTAAATAAAGATATAAGATCTTGTTAGTTAGACAAGACAAACTCAAATTATTATTTTCTATATACATGGATAAAATTGTTATCATAGATGTTATTTTTAACATATAAAATAGATCTTATGACATGAGTTTTCTTAAATAAAATAATGGACTTTTCATCATTATTTATATATATGGATAATAAGATATTTATATATTAAATATACTAGATTTGAAGATATTAATGTGAAGACCTAAGTTGTTAGAAAAGATATGCTAAGAATATTATCAATACTTATATATATATATAAAATAATGAATTGCATACTCATAGTTTATAAAATAATGTTTTAGATATGAAGAACATTTTTAATTCAATAAGAAATTATTGTTATCTTTCATAAATATGAAAAGGATGATATAGTTATTATTTAATATAAAATTGGGAAATTTTCATATAAGTAAAGTGTTATACTAAGATAAAGTAATTATCTTTGAATATTAGTAAATTATATCTTGTGTCATGAATTTGATATAAATAACATAAGTCTTTATTGTCAATATTATATACATATATTAATGAGTTTATGATAAGAAAACTAGTTAAAGATATTATGATATAAAAGATACTTGTTGTTTGAAAAAGATATATTAAAGAAGATATTCTATCATAATAAAAAAAAATATTATTAAGATAATACTAGATGGGTAATAATATTAATAAAGTTATTTTAGTGCATTTATCTAGTCTTATAAACTAATAACCTAAGAGAGTTGGGAAAATTATTTAAATAGATAACAATATTATATTTATATCTCATCCATGGAAAGTTACTATAGTAAGTAAATTAGAAATTCTTACTTAAGGAAAGTACTAGAAAAGGCCATACTATAATATAAATATCTTCACCAAATATTGCATGTCCTTTTATGAAGAATATAATAAGGAAGATAATATAATGAGAATATATTATAAAGATTTAAAAGGATCTTATATGATAAGGTGAATATTAAAATAATAATAATAAGAGAAATAAAGGATATTCAACTACAAGGATACTTTAGACTTTTCACACCCTAAGATGAGTTTTATAAAAATAATATGTCATATAGTTATGAAAACATATTTTAATGATTTTATAAAGATATTCCTTGCTCATTTATATTAATAAAATAACGAGTTAAGATTATAAAGGAATATTTTAATAATTTAAGTAAGCTATTACTTGGGTTTTCAAGAAGGATAATAAATAATACAAAACTAAGGATTTTTAAGGAATAAAAGGATATTACAATATTTTTCTTAAAATAATAATAAGGAATATTCTTATTTTATTCTCATCCAACTAAATTATTAATATAATAATTTCGAAAATTAATCTCTTAAGAAGAATAAAGGAGATTTGTCTTAACTTTAGAAGAATTCAGAAATTCTTAATAAAGTTATCGGAATATCTTGTGTCTTAGGTCGACTTTTCGTTCCGTGACAAGACATCGTTTCCGTTCGTTTGCTAATACAAACTCGTACAAACTAAGGCAAGTGGAATTTCCCCTTGTGCCCTTCTATATCCGTCTATATGTTATTTCTCGATGTTGGGAACAACTTGTATGCTTAGCTAAAAATGAACCTAGGAAATATCGATTGCTAGAAGTAACGACTATTGTTAGCATAGATTGCTTTATATATTCCTTGTTAGGATTATTTATGCTAGTGTGGTTATTATCTTGATTGTTACGATCTCGCTTCGAGATCAATGACGAACTAGTGAGGGGCGTGGGATAGCCAACGCCTCTACATAACCCCACTAAGTCGTAAGTGCCTACGCGTTTGAAGTACGACTTTCGGGATCATGATCCCATCCGCTCTGATTGCAAGGAGGGATGAGCGCACTCTAGCTAAGTGCCGGGAAACGGAGTTTTCCCTCGGGTGGCTCGGATTATCCGTGTCCCACCACATTCTCTTTTAAATCATAAATGAAATCGAACGTCTTTTGCCACTAAATAAGATAAGTGCTAAGGCACAATTAAGATGACAAAACCGGACCGGTCTCAAATGATCGATCCGGCCCTCGGTCCGCTTAGGGCGCGAGTGGTGTTTGACTTGTTTGAATAAATGAATGTTCCCAACATACCTTCAATTCTAAAGAAGACTACAATCTAGTAGTACTTCTCTTGCTCACCAAGCTATCCCTTTGGATATGCTACCGCTATCTTTCGTATCATAGCTCCACATAAACAAGCTCCTCGTAAACACAACCTTCTTATATCATTCGATAAGACTTGAAATTACCGAAATACCCTCGGGAAGTTCCTTTCCCGCTTGCTTAGTCTCTTAGTCTAATTCTTCTTTTCCGCATGTTTGTCTGGCATTCTCTCGCCCCTCGCGAATTATGTCAGAATCTAGGAATCCCAACAAGGCGTGAAGTGAAGTGAAAAGGAAGAACAAGGATTTTCAAGATGTACCTTTCTATCATTTTGCTTTAGTTTCATTATGTTTCAAGGACAAGCAGGTTTTGCATTTCAATTCCGAACAACTTTATGTTTGAAAACAATGTAAGATATTTTGTAAAGAACTAAGTCTCCTTCGGGAGCATGCCTTTCTACTTATGAATTATGTTATTCCGCATTTTTATATTCTATATCATTCTAAAAGTCTTGGGTGACTTTGGACGGTAAAATCCGAGGTCACTGGCGGTAATACCCAATGTTGCAAAATAGGGGTGTTGCATTATCGCTCAGCTTTGAATTCAAAAATAGAAAGTTAATTATATCAACTTAAAACTTGTGAGCCTGTAGGGTAATTGACGCAAGTATATATAGAGAAAAAGAGGAGTGTAGGATCTATGGATGTAGGGTTACCAACAAAAGCAATTTTTTTCGGTTGAAACAACAAAAGCAATTTTCAGTTAAACGTACTTTAACTTGTATAACGATTGACCTTACTTTTCGATGTCGGTCATATTGTGATTCCAACCGAAAATAAAAAGCAACAGAGACATCTTCAAAGGGAACATGCATGTGATAAAAAAATGACAAATCTCACTCGACAATAATTAAAATGACAACCCATCACGTACCCATTACATTCCATTTTCAGCCATATTGTGATTCCATTTTCCATTTTAGATTTTTTTTGTGTGGCTCTCAAACTATAGTGTGGCACTCAACGTCATCCTTTACCTTTCATTTGTGACACTCAAGCACACACCACGTACTGTGGCAACACTCATAAGCGAGTTAGAAGCGATAGGTCGAATACTCCAATGTGGAGATCAGATAAAGATGATATATTGGGAATAATATTATTATATGGCCCCATGCCAGTATATATTTCAGCAAACTATGCACTCAAATATTCTTATACGTCAACAGATTTAATGGAAAAAAATTAATTATGATTTACATTGAGCCCGATTTTAATTCAGTTAACGAATTATGCCTACAAACCACAATTTTAATTCAGCCAATGAATTATATATGCATACAAAGTTAATTCACAATTTTATATTTTTTTAATAAGAATTAAGATAACACATCATCCTAAGGCATTCTTTCGGATGAGAACTAAAAGTTCTGGAATTTGTAGAATCTGATTACAAGTGGCAAAATGTCGAAGTCTAATCACTATATCAACAACTATGTTACATTGATGAGCACATGTTTAATTTTAACAGCATTGAAAGATTGCAAAGACATCTTGATATCTGTTATGCTCATTTCGATTTGTCATGGGCATGATCTACTTTCTTTTAAAGCGTTTATCGATCACTTTAATGTTGTCTCCTTCAATTTCTATTTTTTTAATCTGCCCTCTTTTTGCTTCTTTTATCGCATAATATACACTCATTGCTTTAGCTTGTACTGTGCTCCACATATTTTTTTTTTTAGAAAAGGTAAATTATATTTCCAAAAAGGCAAGTAGCCTAAAGCCATATACAAAAAAAGACATGCGGTCTAAACCAGAAAAGAGTTATATCAACTCTCTACAAGAGCATACATTAGGGAAATAAAATCATCCCACAATCATACAATCAAATCAGTCATTGCCCACCACAGTGGGTAAAACACTTTTCAAGACTTATCAAGTTGAGATACCTAAGTTACGAAGCCAACGAGTTTCTCAGTCGTTCCTGGGGCGAATACGCCCTCTCCCACACGCATCTTGACATACTCCTTGACCCGTCTAACACATTCCTGAGTTGCCAGTTGGGTGTTGTTGAAGCAATGCTGGTTCCGGGATTGCCAAACCTCATAGACGGTGGTTTGGAAAGCGTAGAACCGAACTTTGAAGGCCATCAAGTTCTTCTTCCTGCTATGGAGAACCAATTTATCCACACCATCAAAGCGTAACTATGCATTGCAAAGAGAATGATGCATGTCCACTCAATTATACATTTCAGTACACATTGGGCAAAGGGGCATTAGAACCACACGTAATCTCTGTCCTCCACTGTGGCATTACAGATTAGACATTCAGTTGCAATCCCGGTATTGAATCTAGTGAGGCGCGCTCTGGTTGGAGCTTTATTCCTAGCAACCAGTCAGAGGATGAATGCATGTCTAGTGGTTTTAGGGCCCTTCCAAATCATTTCACCCCAAAGGACAATGTTCCCATGTGATCTCCATGACTCATAATAAAAAAAAGGGCGACATTTTTCTGGCAACTATTAGTCCAAGCTTGCTCCCAAGCATCATTAGTGGAATTATTCTGAAGCAACAAAATACGGTCTCGTGTTTGAAGAAGGGTTCTCCATAGTCAGCTATCTCCTTGTTTAATTAGTTGGGACATCCCAAATATTTGTCTCTTGAATGAGGCTACTATTAACCCCCCGTGTCCAAATGATATCAATCTCCGCATCAATGACGTGCACATATCTAGCTGTTTGGGACCTATTCCATGCAAGGAGCTCTTTTATGCCAAGTCCCCCCTCCTTCTTTGGCATCGCCACCTCTTTCCAGGCCACCATGCATCGTTTAGAACTAGGCAGTCCCTCCTTCTTTGAATTCTCTTAGAAGCCCAAGTCTGAATCACATAACATATCTTGTCAACTAGGCTGCAATATTCATGATTCTATAGACCTCTAGAGTGAATGGGAATCCCCAACTAAACAAAAGGAAATGATCCTTCCTCCATGCCCATTGCAGTACTCAGTTGCAGCTTCTGGTTTGGGCTCACGCCACCATAGAATATTCTAGAATTTGCATGATTACAATTGAGGCTAGAACAAGAAGTGAATTCTTCCATATTTCTCTTCAGAGTTTGAATGGAGTCCAGGCTTCCCTTACAGAATAGCAAAAGATCATCTGCATAAGCCAAGTGAACCAAGCCCAATTCCTTACATCCAGCATGGAATAAGAATTGAGAGCTTTCTGCCATAACAATCAACTGTCTGTTAAGATATTCGAGTAAAAAATTGAACACATAGGGCGATAAAGGGTCCCCTTGACATAGCCCACTTTTCCCATGAAAGTACCCTATAAGGCTTCCATTAATGTTGAGATTGAATGATGTGGTTGTGATACACGCGTTGAGGAGTTGGACAAATTTGTCCGGAAATTTGAGCCCTATGAGAACCTGAAGGATGAACTCCCATTCGATATCGTAAGCTTTCCTAAGATCAATCTTAATCACGCATCTAGAAGATATATGAGCCATGTTATAGTATTTCAGAAGGTCCTAGCAAACCAAAATATTGTGGCCAATCCCTCTGCCCTTAATAAATGCACCTTGCTTAGGGTCAACAATTCCTCCAACCACATTCTTGAGTCTAGATACTATGATTTTCGAGATAATCTTGTACAACATGTTACAACAAGAGATGGGCCTATAATCTGTGATCCTCGTCGGGCAAGCAACTTTGGGAATTAGGTGAATCACTGCATTGTTAACCTCTTTTAACATTTGACCATTGGAAAAGAGATCTCTAACAGCGTGTGTCACATCAGCACCCACAATCCCCCAAGCCTTTTTAAAAAAATAGATGTTGTAACCATTAGGGTCTGAGGCCTTACAATCAGGAATGGAGAAGACAACATGTCTGACCTCCTCTGTAGACACAAAGTAAGAAGACCAGCATGTTCATTTTCGCTTAGACACGGACCTATAAGGCATATGTTAGGTTCAATAGGCATGGTGGGGGCAGATCTACCCAAGAGATTCTCATAGAATTACAGGATGTGGTTCTCAACCCCTTTGTTATTAGTGAAGCATCGACCCTCCTCACTTTGAATGCACAAAATCATTTTGCTACTACGTCTTTGTTTGATGCTGGAATGGAAGAACCTATTGCTTTCATCACCCAAGTTAATCCATTTGATCTTTGCCCTCTGAGCAAGGTCTATATTGACAAGCCTTTGTAGACGATTGACCTCTTGAATGAGCTCCTTCTCCTTCATGATTAGATTTGCACGTAAGAGGTTGCTTACAAGTTGATCTTGCACAAGGTTGAGTTGCTCATGCTGATTCCTGAGTTGTTTTTCAATGTCAAGGTAGAGAGAGGAGTTAAGCGCTCTAAATTTGCTCCTAAGCACTTTCAGTTTCTGAACTATCCTACACATCATATGTCCAGGACTGTGCATATTCTAAATATCATGAACTAACTCAGTAAATCCAGCATCTTGGCCCCAGACATTCTCGAACTTGATGTTAATTCTCCTGTTCTGCATATCCCTTAATTTGATGACTGACGGGGAGTGATCAGAAATACCCCTATGCACAAACCTAGTACAAGAAAAGGGAAAGGACTGTAGTCAGGCATCATTATGCATCACTCTGTCACGCTTCTTGTAAACCTTGTCTTGCCCTTGTTGATTATTGGTCCAAGTGTCATAGCACCCCTCAGCTTAATGTCACAAAGGTCTGTGGAGTTAAACAGATGGTTCAGGTGTCTACAGGCGTGACCCCTAGAGTTGTCCCCATTAGCTTGCTCCTTATGTCTAACAACAACATTGAAGTCCCCTTAGAGAATCTATGGTTCATGGACAAAGCTGTGCAACATACTGATCTCTTCCCAAAGAAGGTTTCTTCATCCCTCATCATTTTGAGAAAACACAAAAGATACTAGAAAAGCAACACTCCCCTCTACCAAGCAAACTTTACAGTGCATTAACTGATCTGAAGCATGCAGGATTAAAATATCAAAGACAGTCGGATCCCAAACCACAAAAATTCTGCAATTAGTGTCATATTCACCATTATGGGCATACGACCAACCCTTGAACAGGTTCCTGATTGGATTCTTAGTTATATCCCTTATACGAGTCTCCAAAATAGCTGAAGCTTTACTATTATATATTCTAACAAAATTATTAAGGGTTGCCCTCTTATTCTAATGGTTACAACCCCTAATGTTCCAAGTCCCTATATTGACTATATCCATTAACAACAAGAGGTGTTTTGGTATACCCACAACCATCTCCCTGCTCAAGCATGATAGTGATTCTGCCATTAGAGAGATCAATACTCGTTTCATTTCCGTCTGAATGAGAACCGGGGTGGAGCCAGGTTCTCTTTCAGAGAGAAGTTGCGTACCTTTGGCTTTATCTTTGGCTTTGCGTGATCCGACCACTCACCACTCAGCATTTTGCATATCTCTAACAGGTGGATGCTACCGTTGGGTTTTCATGAGCACATCATCTGAAATTCTTGCTTTCATTTCTTGTGGTTGTGTGGCTTTTTTTGTTGAAAGGTGAAAGCCTCCTTTAAGGCCCTAGGTTTGTGACAATCTCCAACCTTGTGCCCAAATTTGTTACATTCTGGAGATGCCCAAGGCTTCCAATCAACACAAATCGGTTGTGTGACACAGACTCCCTCTGGGGTCTTGATGTTTATTGAATCCTTACAAGCATGTTTAGCATCCATCTCAACCAAGATTCTAGCATAAACAACACTATCCCACTGCCTTGTAATTATATCTAACGAAATAGGATTTCCAAGCACGATACCAATCTTGCTTAAGGCTTTTTCATTCCAAAACCGAATATCCAAGTTAGGTAAAGAAAGCCAAAGGGGAAGAGTATCAAAGTTGCTCTCCTCCAACCTCATTCAAGGGAACCACTTTCTCAACAGAAGAGGCTTAACACCTCCCATGAGCCAGGGAACACCCTCCAAGACTTTCTTTACATCTTCACCGTTATGGAATCTGAACAGAAAAAGTCCCTCTCTATTAGAGAGGAAATTGGGAGCTTGGACAGAGTTCCAACGGGAAGCAACAAATCTCTCCATCACTGACGTCGGGATCTTGGGGCTTGGAACAAAACCAACCAAGGAGCTTGTCCAAAACTTGCATGTATCTTCCACATCCGAGCTAAGAATCTTGACACACTCCTCGTCCATGCCTTGAACTTTGTGCAACTTGAATCCATATCCCACAGAGTGATTCCCCACCACCGTGTCTTTGTATGTTCTCGCCTGGACTTCGGTACCCTTTGCTCGTTTCGAAGACCCCCTACATCCCCTAATTTGCTTTCTTCATTACTCGGATGCCCAATTTCACCCACACCCGAGCGTTCCTCCAAATTCCCCTTATTAGGTTTGTCATCATTTTTGGAGGTTGAAACAACAACGAGTTTTTGCTTTCCAGATCCACCTTCAGGAGGCTCTTCCTGGGGGATTCGAGGCAATGGCATTGCGTTTTGTTCATCGGGACGTTCAGGCGGGCTTTCCTCAAATTCAGATCCATCACCGCTCACAAAGGAGGATTGATTTGGGTGAGTGTCCATTTGCTTCTTGTTTTTTAGTAACATGCGAGATCTGGTGTTGGTGCTTGAGGTCGGAGCCGGAGACCCTCTCTTCTTCTTCGACATACCCTAAGTCGGCGGTGGTGTAGAACTCTCAATCACTCTCTCACTGTCATGCGCATGAGGCGCGTTCAACTTCACTTTGTTTGTTGTTGAAATTGGAAAAGATTCAAAAAAAAACTCCTATTGTACTTCACATATTGCTTAAGTGAGCTTTTAGGTGGATCAATTTACCAAGATGGTCTCCCGTAACATAACCTACTGTAGCTAGACCTGATTCTTTTCTTGATCCGTCAAACTTTATTTTGATAAATTCTTGTGATCGATGGCTTTTTTTATTTTTTTATTTTTTTTCTTAACTTTGTGTAGTTGATGACTTGATGGATATGTTTTGAGATGTTAGTGCCATCCATTAATTTTATTTCTCTATATGTATTCCACTTCCGAATATTGCTATTTATGTACTTTTTTAGATTGTTAATAAAATTGACTTGTTCGTTAAAGATAGTATGGATTTACGTGGGGTCATATATAATAAATTCGGTTTTTTATCTTATGCCCTTAGGGCATAGGTTAAGAGTACTAGTTATAGAAACTAAAAGTCTAAAAGGAAATTAATGAACCCTAAAAAAATAATCAAAATAATCCCAAATAATATAATTCAGCAAATCATTTCTATTTTAAGATTATTAACCTATGCCCTTAAGGTTAGAAAAATCGTAATAAATTATAATTGGAGGGAACTTCGGATTTTGATCTTTCCTTGATCGAAATATATGGAAAAAAAACTTTGACAAATTAAAAAAAAAATTCTCATGATCTATCTCCAAGACACAAGTCGAGATTTATCTTTTCAGAAATTAAATGCCCCATAAAAAGCATCATTTAATGTCCTCTATGAATGATTTAATTAGGGATGATAATGAGGCGGAAATTCCTCTTTTTCTGTGGGGATTTATCGTTACAGTTCTATGGATGGAGATTTTTAATACGGATAGGGGACGAGAAGGCCCGACCATGAACATGTGCAAACAGCCCAACGGAACAGGCCCCCAAATTCTAGAGGCCTCATTTGAGATTTTATATATATTATAAGCGTAAATTTATAATCATGTGTTTCAAATGGTGTAGATGGTCAAGTATTGTTAGTAGTTGTTATGCGATCCCGTGTTCGATTCTCGGTACGGCCATTTTTAATTTTTTTGCAATTTTAAGTCGTGGCCCCACCCTCCCAAAGTCACAAAACAAGCAAACGTATGGTTTAAAGCTATTTCAAGTCATTTTAACTTATTAATAATGGAAGCCTTTTTTAAAATTTGAAAAAGTTCAGATATTTATAATTTGTTAAAAAAAAATAAAGTTTATTATTAGAATACTCCTCATTATTTATGATTAATTATTAAAATTATTATCTATTAGATACTTAACGTGTATTTTTAACATTTTAGGTCCCTTATTTTCACTTATTTTGTATATGCCAAGGACATATCTAATTTAATTTATTTTTTTACTATTTGTTTTTAAAAAAATTCACTCCTATCAATAAAACTAAATATTATATTTGAACGATCATATAATTCGGTACTCATTTAAATTCCTATCTCTTATTCACACAATATTACAACCAAACGTATGTATTTAAGGCTATTTTCATGGATTTTTAAATTTATGTAATTTTAAAATGTAACCAAACAAGTACTTGATCGACAGAAAATTAGTATTAAATTTACGTTTAATCGACTTGAACACTCATTATGTTCCGCACAGGGCCCCCATAAACCATTGGACGGCCCTGGGGACGAGTAAGGGAAAAGTAATTCTTCGTTAGGGTATAGGGACGGCAACGGGAATAGGAACCTCGACCTCAATCCATTTGGGGAACCGTTTTGAAAGCTCTTGTTAAATGCTTGTTAATTATATAAGTTTGATTGATGAATTTTGTACGTGGTGTATTAAGAGATCATGAATTTTCTACTCTAAACTAGAATAAATACTCTTACCTTGTACGGGTTTATCCAAATATACATTATTTATTTTAAAAATAAATTAATTTAATTTTTTATGTCAATATGAATAAAATTTACGTATGATTTTAATATAAGACCCAATATTTTCATTTTTCCTTTATTAAAAGAAAATGAATTAGTTAAGCAATTTTTAAATTTGTACACAATGTTAAATTTAAAATCTATACATATAGTATCGAACAAAAGTTTAATTCCATCTTATATAATTTTTTCATTATAATATGAGATTTGAATATATAACTAATCAAATATATATATATATATATATATATATATGTAACTAATCAAAGTAGAAAGAAAGGAGTGAATCTAAGATTTAGTTATTAGTTTGTAACAAACCTATATAAAAATAAAACAAAATAATTAAAATATCCTTTTTTTTAAATTAGTATTAAATTATTTTTTAGTGTATTGATGATGTGGGGCCATATAGACGAGTTGAATATGGAGGCGAAACATAGGCGAAATGAATATCAAGCCGACATCTATCAGAAAAGTGACTTCTTTAGTATATATAATATATATATATAAGGTGGAGGTTCCGGTAGAAAGGTAATTATGGTAGAAAGTGAGGTAGCATATGAGGCGTTGGATTGATAATATGAATGGTCAGATGTGACTTGTGAGTGTGTTTCTTCTCTTAATATGGGGAGAGATTTATGGGATCGTAACTAAGAGATTTGATTAAGAGTGATTTCCTAAAAAAATAGGAATAGTTGATTTATTTAAAATAAAATAAAAAAGGAAAGTAGTTGGAACGAGATAATTGTAAAATTATCACTATTTCTTTTCTTACGTTGGTAATCCTATTTTTAAAATTAATTAATATTGACGTATTTTTATCACTATTTTCGTTGCTTGCTAAATGAATATCAACGTGATAAATAATAAATATACGTTCTTGCAGTGAATACCAACGTAATAAACAATGAATATCTACTTTTATTATAATGAATATGATCAATGTGATTGTGAGTAATTGTATAATCTGATTATAATTTTGACCATCATGTCAAATTCAATGAATATTGTTATATAAAATTGTGAATATCGATTGATATAAAAATACACACAACTTGAGTCGAAAAATTATATAAATATCACTATTTATTGATAAGAATAACACCATTTAATTACATGAACATTATAAGCTAATACAGTGAATATGATCACTCGGTTACATGAATATCACTAGCTAATGTAGTGAATATGAACACCCAGTTACATGGTTATCACTAGTTAACATGGTGAATATGACAACCTTGTTACATGAATATCACTAGCTTATAGGGTGATTATGATCATCCAAGTAATAATCTCACGAATAAAAAATGAAAAATTTATAATTATAATATGTTGCCTTATGTAGAGTTGTAGACTCCATCTTCCTCAACCTCCATCGATATTTTCCGACTATTTTCTACCTTCAAATAAAAATAAGAGTAGATTAATATTCATAATAATACATAAAATTTCTAGAAAAAAAATATCATTTTTAATGGTAATAATGTCATAATTCAATTACATGAATATTAGTACCCAAATTTGTGAATATCTTTGCTGATTACAATGAATATCACTCACAAAAAATCAAATATTAATCTTAATGTACACAAAATATCGAATATTTACGATTATCAATTAGCAGTACCCAAAACACATAATAATTACAACAACGAATAACAATCATGAATATCTTTTTATATTTCAATCAATTTCACTTTAAAAAAAAATAAAGATCACAACATAAAGTAATAAAAAATATATCTAAATATCTCAATGAATATCACTTTAAAAAATAACGAATATTAAACTCGATGTATCCAAAAAATTTAGCAAAACACATCAGTCAATATTAATGGATCGAGAGTCATATTAAAAAATGACGAATACAACAAACAACAATATGTCTTAATATGCCAATGAATATTACTACCTAATTTTGTGAATATTCTTTACCATTGAATATCCTAATATTAATTGGTGAATATCAATGCATTTATCATTGAATATCCTAATATTAATTGGTGAATATTCTTTACCATTGAATATCCTAATATTAATTGGTGAATATCAATGCATTTATCATTGAATATAGTCAAATACATGTCGGTTCCAAATAAATATTACTTAATATCCCAATGAATATCACTTAATAAAGTGACAAATATCAAACACGATGGATTCGAAAAATACACAAGTGAGATCAATCGATATCAATGGATCAACTTACGGCTTCAATTACAACGAAATCACATACTTCATCAAAATCACAAAATTACACAATTAACGGGTGATCCTCCTGCAAAGTCAATCTAATTATTGCAACTTATGTAATGTTTATCACAAAAAACGTTTAAATTCACAAAAATCTCTAGACACTTGACATTCTCCTATATCATAGAACAAGTTTTGAGTTGCTCTAACTAAACATCCGGATCACATCTATTCAATTAAACTAAAAATCAACGAAACTTAATTATAAGGTTGAACCAAACATGTACTAAATAAAAAAATCAAGAGATTGAAGCAAAATAAAATTGAAACCCAGGAATTGAATCTAAAAATTTCAAATTGGCAAATAAGGTGACCTGACAGTTGGTGAACTCGAAAATTCCATACTTATGATTCTCGTTGAACATACGAGAGTACATGGGAATACACATCGAATATGAAATCCCCTATTGAAGATGGGTAAAACAATCAAAATTTTTAGATACGGGAGAGAGGAAGAGGAAAATAAATCACGTTTGATTTTTTTGGAGAGACAATAAATGTGTATCTGGTTTGGAAAGAAACGATTTATGAGAGAGAGGTTGAAATATATGATATGAAATCCCTAAAAAGTCTCACAAAGGAAAAATGTGGTGAGATGCATCTATCATACTATGGTGCATCTATTTTAAATAAATCTAGAACGTTCAATAAAATCAATCTAATGGTTCATAATCACCCTCACTTTCCACCTTAAAAGCCTTTCTACCAGAACTTAATACATATAATATATATATATGAGCATTTTTCTATTTCTCACCCTAAAGTTCTAAGTCTCCACCCATCAATTGTAATTTTCTTTTGTTCCATAATGTACAGATTATTTGCCTAAGTAATGAATGGTTTTTAGTTTGAATGTGTGTTCCTACTGCTTTTCTCATGTATTGCATTCTACTTTTTGATGATGTCAAAAGGGGGAAGGATAATGTCTAAGAGATGTGTTGTTTAAGCTATCTTAGAAATGCTTTTGATAAGGGAAAACTGTGTGCTTAAAGTGCTAAGTAGGAACTAGATTGTCTATGGAAGTGGAATTCCCTATAAAGCTTATTACGACATGCATTGCATTAGAAAATCTTAAGGAACTTTGGTGCATCTTTTGCTTATCGCATACATTGAAATACTTATCTTTTAAAATGGGTTTGTCATCGTCGGAAAATTATTGAGACGGTGTTGGGAACTCATGTTCTACAATACTAGAACAACGATCGAACTCTCCAATTTTGATAATGACAATACCAATATGAAACTAATGTGTTATTTCCAAGTATCTCATGGGAACTTCAGATCAAACAGATGTTTTCTCAAAGGAACTCAAGAGTGAGATAGCGACAAACTGAATGAAAGTTAAATGAAGAAGTTCCATCAAGGGAACTCATGAGTGACTAGTTCCCGTGAGAAGGGAACTCACACGTGAAGACAAAGACAACTCAACGTGAAATACGGAAGCCTATTTCAAACAAAGTAGAGGCGCAGTCTGTACCTTAAATTGTGACACCCCTATACCCTATGACGTATACTATGTAAAGCTTACCTCTTATATAAAGAGATAATTCACATATAGCAATTATCCATATAAGCACAAAGCGGAATTAACAACCATAAAAGGTTGCACACACACACACATAGATAGTTACTTCTTATGCTAAAACATCTATTACTCTAACTTCTATTACAACCCATATGTCTAAGATGCAAAATGAGGAGGAGAAGGTTGCTTAGAGCTTCAGTCGGCCGACCTGTATGAATGTGACCTCTAAACGGACACAAGTCAGTAAGAACTAGCTGAACCTGAAAAATTGTTTTGCGATTTACGTGAGTCGCATACTCAGTGAATATAAACCATCATCAATTATTTCACACAAAGTCAAACATTTAGTCCATATACGTATACATACATATTATACATATGTCATATCTGAACTTACTATGCAAATGTAAATGCAAATGCATCCGATTCATTATTCTGTGAACTGTTCAAGCCTGAATCTGCCCCGGGTTTACTGTATTTGGACTCTTATGGTCCCTTTAACAAAGAAATCTGAAGATCTCCTGAATATTGACTCTTATGGTCCCTTTAGCAAAGAAATCCGAAGATCTCCTGAATATTGAACCGTAGGTCCTGTATGATCCGTAGATCCTGTATGACCCGTAGGTCGCTTTAACAAAGAAATCCGTAGATTTCTTGAATTACAGTTTAGGGCAAGTCAATCACATGTCCTTTTAATCTCATTGCAATATGCTATGCAATCAAGTGCATTTTGTAATCATATATCATGTTCATCTGTCATCATACTTTCTGTGCAAACAACTCTGGAAATTTCAGAGCTATCACATATAACACATATATCCATATAATCCATATAGCTCATATATTCATATAGCTCATATAGCGCACATATCCATATAACTCATATAGCATATATTCATATAGCACTTAAAGCACATAGGGTTGAATCTCCGGTCTATACTCACCTGTTTAAAGCAGATACTATATTTCTCCCCCTTGACTCTGACCACGGTCTATTACTTGGGCTCCTATATGTAACCCAATGCAAATTAGGCTATTTTCTCTTATAAACTCTAACCCCAAATGCAATGAAATGCCAGAATGCATTATAACTTCTTGCATATATATCCAAATTCTTTAAAATTTGACAACAATAAACTATATATATAAAGGAACATTTTTCTAGTTCAAACCTTTATGAAAAACTTGATCAAAGGGCTCCCTAATATCATTATAAGGAAAACCCTAAAATTACTCTGAAATCTTTTTCCGAATATAAATCCGATATCAAAAACACCCTCTGAAAACTATAGATCAAGCGATTTTCAAATCAAAAGCAACTGTAGATCTAGATCTGGAAAAATTAGGAAAATCCAAATAAACCATTAACTAATTAAAAACTTACCAAATCAAGCTTGTACTTCAGGATTAAACCCCGATTGAAGAGATCTTGTACCAGATCCAGCCAAAAACAATCGAAATTTAAAAAAATCAAAATTCTTTCCCTCAAAATGTCTCTCTGCGGTTTTCTTCATTTTGAAGAATGAACAAGCATCATCAAATTATATAAGAGCTAGCAAAGTTGGTTCAATCAGGAAGTCGGCCAAAACTTTTGGAAATTTACACTTTTCACCCTCAAATCTCCTTTATTACAAACTTCATCCTGAAATGATTAATAATTAATTTTTTCTTAAAAACTTTTTAAAATATAATAAACTTAATTAGAAAATAAATATTACCTTTAAAATTTCACTATATATCATGCCACTATGCTATCCATATGCTCTTAATCTTATATGAATGCAGAATGGCGTATGTATTTTGGTCGGGGATGTTACATAAACTGAACCGATTGATCTAATGGTCCGATGATCTTGAAGAGTTGACAAAATTCAAATTGAATCACGTGTGAAGAAAGTACACATACTTGGAGAGCAAGATAAGGGCATTTCGGACAAATCCACAAAAGGATAAGATTGAGCTCCAAGCATCATACGCCTATATAAGCTCTTGAATAGTTCTCTTGCGACTCACTTCTCACAAAGCCTCAAGCAAACCCTAAAGGAACCAAGTCAAGAAAGAAGAAGAAACCCAAAGAAATCCCCGGTATTGAGTGTTTGATCTCGACGATGGTAAAGAGTGTGTTCCTTGAAGTTAGGGAACTGAGCAAAGATATAGCGAAGAGTGTACATTTTAGTTGAGTTGTTGTCTTAGTAATTATGTTGAGAAAGTTCATTAGTGTTTCTAAAGTTCGGAGATTGTTAGGAACAAAGGAGTTTGAACTTTGCTTTGTAATAGCTAGGGGAACAATCAATAACAAAAGGAAGTCATTCAAAATCATCCAAGCGGGGGTAGCAGTTTACCCACAGAACTAGTTGGTTATAGTGGGTTCCTCTAAAAAGGAATTGTATCCCATTCTGTTTGTTTTATTTTTGATTCACTTATTTCCGCTTTCTTTGGAACAGTCCAATTGTTGTTATCAACTCATAACTAACGCGTATACGATCCAACATCCATCTCGCTATCAACAACTCTTGCATGTCATACGTAAACGTGGAAGGCTAAGTATCAGTTTTGTTCAGGTTTAGTTCAAGCCATTCCCGTAGGTTCATGGTGACAAATTCCAGCATCCTGACGTTGATGAGAAATTCGCTCCAGACCTCTCTCGCTCGGCAACAGTTTCATGGGTTGGGACCCTCAATAAGCGATTAGGGTAGAGTGCAAGTATCGAAGTGTAACCCTAACATTCCATGTTATCAGGGTCGTAGATGAGGGGGTGCAAAGAGTGCTATTGCACATGATCCCATTTAATCTTTTTTTATAATATATTTTAAAAAGTAGTATAAAAATTAAATAAAATCAGTTTATTATAGTGGTTAAGGTCTTATATTTATTTCAGTAGGCTAGTTTGTGTTCTGAATCCCACCAACCAACGCCTTATATATTTTTTTACCAGCTTCTACTTTTATATTTTACTCCCTCCGTTTCAAAATAGTTGTTTGTAGACAAATTTGCACATATATTAAGGAAAAAAAATTCTCCCAAAATTGCCCCTATTAAATGGTACTACTCCTCATAAAAGTTGCTTTGGAAAAAATGTATATAATTAAAGTGAAAAAGTGTATATAATTAAAGTGGTATAATTATTAAGGGTATAAGTGAAAAAAATTCACCTATGAACATCTATTGTGAAACAAAAAAAATAATTTTTATGAACAACTATTTTAAAACGGAGATAGTATAATTTTTGTACCATATATAAATTTTGTACAGGACTCTTCAAAACTATGGGACGGCCGTGCATGTTGTCTGCTTCCCATTTGAATAGTGTTTTAAATGTCTTTAATTGCCCCCCATTCCCAATGTGCATTGTCGATCAACTCAATAAAGTATTTTCTCCCATACATATTTGCTTGTATTTATTACACAACTAACTGAGAAATGTTACACAAGCTCATGTTAATTAACTCGGCACCAAGATAAACAAAACATAACAAAATGGAGGCAATCAATTTAGCAGTGTACGAACTGCCAAGGAAAATAGCCATGTTCATTAAATTTGGTTTTATTTTAAGGTACATATGCAAATCTT
The DNA here is from genome assembly GCA_964016875.1 of Fallopia convolvulus. Classification (NCBI taxonomy): domain Eukaryota; kingdom Viridiplantae; phylum Streptophyta; class Magnoliopsida; order Caryophyllales; family Polygonaceae; genus Fallopia; species Fallopia convolvulus. The sequence goes on along the minus strand of OZ024732.1, from coordinate 46,429,499 downwards.
GTACTACCAGTTACCTAATTAATTCATTATAAAATTACGGAATAAAACTTTTGCTTGCAATCGATCACTAGCTACTTGTTCTAACTTGCATGGTAGGATGTTACGGGGGAGACGGAACCAATTACCAAGCCTAGTATACAAAGCCATAGACGGATCCAATTGTCAAGCCTAGTACATAAAGCCGGGTTTCATAAATCAATTGGTGATAGGAGGAGTGACTCATGACCTTATATACTAACTTGTTTTCTCAACTTTCGACGTGGGATTCACAATTGAACTCCAACATAGGAGAAATTATTCAGGATGCGTTAACATGTTAATTCATAACTCATCAACACACGAACATATACAGTAACATATATATAGCTATTCTTTTATTTTAAGGTACGTATATAGTAATAATGATATATTTTGAGGATACATTAGTTTCGCACAGACTAACATATAATAATGAAAATGGGAAGGGTGACTTACTCACAATATATAGCCACCTTCTTTCCCAAACTTCCGCATAGTAGCTCCACAAATATAAAAAGTTAACTTAAGGTAGTACGTACAAGTACAACTTCATAGGTCATAATATATAGTTTTAACCTAGTCCAATTGATTAGGTCTGGAAGTTAGAGGTGGATATGTAGGTCTGGCCAGGTTGCCACTTCCCGGGTATGACATTGTTTAAGACCAGCGTTTTCCCAGACTTAGCCTCTGTGAGCCTAAGGGAAAAGGGCCCTTGTAGCTTAGACCCGGGGTTGAGTTCCCAGAGGGCGCCCCATAGGTTGGTCATGCTAACCCAATTCCCGCTTTCCCCGGCTTGTTGGAGCTCAACCGTCTTCAGTTCCCCATCCCCATCCGCGAACTCAACTACAACTGCAAAGTAGTAAGGGTTTGATCCAGAGTCGACATGGAATGTTAGGGTTACACCTGGATAGTTGCACTCTACCCTATAATAAACACCATTAGTTTAGACCAAAGGAAAAAAATGATGTACACAAAACAAATCCAAGCTAATTAATATGTAAAGAATACATGCAAGTATATAACATATGTACATATATGCATATACCTTTGGTATTGGATTTGAAGAATTCCAGCGTTACGGAGTTGGTCAGCCTGGCCGGATTTAGCCATGGCTCCAAAAGCGGTTCCACTTAGATCAAAGTGAGCCGATTCAGAGGTGCATCCTGGGCATGAGTCCGTAACTGTGACCGTGACTGGAGTCCCTGAACAAGCCTCATTATTCGTACATTTTACCTGCAATATAAAAAAGTGTTATAATTTTTTGTGATACCATATATAGAGATTATGAAAAGATTATATATATTACTCATATTGGAGATATCTCCATATATAGAAACAAAAAAGATAATATCGTAACCTAGAATTATGAAAAGATTATAATATATATCCTACCTTTTTTTTCGAAGAGATAATATAGTAACCTAGAATTATCTAAACACATACTGTATTTCCCAATATTATACAGTATCTACTAAAATAAGATAATAATTTCTAAAATAATAATCTAATATCCTTAAGAGTAACAAAAGTAACAAAAGTAGAAGAAAAAATGAACGTTACTTGATAGCAAACACCACAGCCTTGGCCTGATTGGTAAAGGGAAGGTCCAACTGATGTTACCATGTTAGATAAGGGAGTTTTCTCCACCGCACCCTCATATCCACACGATCCGCCTACATAAATTATCAATTTTAACTTTTGATAATAAGATCTACTATAGTTTTTAATTAGGTACATAAAATGTTAATACTACCATCCGTTCCAACAAACATATAAATAATACTATACGCAGATTAGCATATATAAATAAATTATTTCTACAATAACACATACTATAATTTTATAATGGCTAAGGTTGACAAATTTTACCAAGAACCAACTATGTAACTTACAAAAACTGTTTAATTTTTGAACCTCTTATGCATCCAATTTTTCTTCAAACGTAACATATTGCATTTTCTCAAAACATACGTAAGAGATTGATTGATTAACTAATTAATAATAAGTAGTATCATGTGGTTATTAATTATATGTATTACCGTCGCTTCCACCACCAGTTGCGCTGCCATACCAGGTAGCACCGGCGGGAGACCAATCCGAATCGTAGTATTGAGTAGTAGTCATGGACACATTGAAGCCTACTTTTCTGTTTAAGCTATAACAAGTATTGAATAGAAATACAAAAGACAACAAACTTAAAGCCAAGTTGGTAGCCCTAGAACAAGAGTTAAGTTGAAGACCCACAAAAGCCATAATCTCAGCTTTGAATTCAGAAATGGAATTGAAAGTATTGAGTTTTGTGAGTTTCTATGGCAGTACTTTGAAGGATGTATATATTTATAGAGGAGAAGAGGAGTGTTAGGCCGCAAATTATGTGCAATATTGCCATGTGCTCAGTTGAGGATCTGTGGATATGTCAACCATATAATTTTAGCATAATTTCTAATTGATATTCTATACGTAATTAAATAGCTTTGATTGATCTACTTTCCTATTTACAGCCTTAATTGCATACGTGTATTGATAGTTTAATTGCCTTACATATATAGGTTATTTTCTTCGTATTGTCTTGCACGTAATTCTATTTAGTTCCGTTCGGTAACAATGTACTTATATGAGTTGATGCTGATGTAGTTGATGTTGATGTAGTTGATGCTGAAATTATGTGTTGAAATTTGTAGTTGAAATGAGATGTTTATTTTTTATATAAACTATATAGTGTTCGGAAAAGAATAATTTATAAGAGTTGAAAATTAATGTAAAATTACAATTAAGGGCATAAGTTGTAGAGAAATCTGATGGACTCCATTTTGTAAGTTTAGTGGTGTTGTTTTTTGTTTTTTTTGGTAATTTTTTTTATAAACTTGCATGCACTCAGTGTGGAAGAAAAAAAATTTAGTCTGGAAGACGTTAACTTAGCTATCATCGAGAAGTTGTGCATGAAGTTTAGTGGTGTTCTTGTTTGTTTTTTTAGTGTCGACATATGCAGAATATAGAGCAAAAATGGAGAATATGAGTCGAGAATAGAGAAGAGAAAACACGGCGTGCGAGAACGAACGCGAAAGAAGAACAATTGTGAGAGTATCGGGGTTACGTATGGATAAAAAGGAGGGGTAGAAAAAGGAACAAATTTTTAATGGGGGAAATAAACTCATTTCAACTCCTTAAGGTCCCTCCCCCCACCTTATTTTTTTCCTAAGATTTCAACTAGTATCAACAACATAAACGCGTTTCAACTCTATCTACCAAACACTCACACTAGTTGAAATTTTTATAGGATCAACTACATAAACACATTTCAACTAGCATATCAACACTAACGAACGGAGCCTTAAACTATTTTTAATCAATAGAATATCATCATTGATTTTACCAAATCTCCACCGGATGTGTCACTATCAAATTAAAACAATTTTCGGTTAAGCTTTCTCTTGTATGATAGGTAATCTTCACCTCTAATTTTCATTGTAGGTTATATTTGTTGGGACGGTGTTGAGAACTCTGGTTCCAAACATCCGAACAACGATGTTTTTCTCCAGTTTTGATAATAACAAACGCCATAAGAAAACTAACGTTTTACATTCAAGTATTCCAAGGGAACACTAGGTTTGAGAAAGACTCTCAAAGAAGTGAATGCAAAAGGAACACAAGAACACATGACTTTCCTCGATCTCAAGGGAACTCTGGAGAGAACAGTTATTGGAACTCACATGTGAAGACGTACAAGACCGTTCAGTGTGAAACGCGGGATCCTGTCTTAGACAAAACAAGGGCTCAGTCTGAGGAACAGACTGAAGCGAGTGATCCAACGACCCGATTAACATTTGAAGTTGACTAAATTCAAATCAAGTCACATGTGAAGATTGCAAACTTGGCATGCAAGACAAATGGTATTTTGGACAACATGAAAGTGAAGATTGCAGCCCAAGTTCAAATGTGTATAAAGCCAAATGAATAGTGCTTTGAATAAGCACTTCTCCCAAAATCAACATCCCAATACAAACAAGAAAGAGAGACAAGAGAAGAGAAGTCCCCGACGACGAGTGTTTGATCTCGGCGACGGTGAATCCAAGTTCCCAGGAGTTAGGAAACTGTAACAGTGAGCTCAAAGGTATAAGGTTCGATTTATCTTGTATTTAGTTGAGTTGTTCACTTAGGAACTAGGTCGAGAAGACTTGCTAGTGTTACTAGAGTTAGGAAGAACTGCTAGGAACAAAGAATTGTAAGTCTTGCCTGTTGTAACTAGGGAACAATCAATAAAACAAGTAGATTGTTCAAAATCCTCCAAGCAGGGGTAGAGATTTACCCACACAACTAGTTGGTTGTCGTGGGGTTCCTCTATAAAGGAACTATGTCTTTATATTATGTTTTACTTGTGATTGTCTTACTTCCGCTTCCTTAGGAACAACCTAACCGCTAGTTCCCAAGCTCTTACTAACACACGTCGATCCAACAATATTGTTTTTTTTCAAAAAGATAACTATTGCTATTGGGGAGATGAATCCAATTGTTAAGTCTAGTATACAAAGTCATAGGATTCCATTTCAAAACCAATTGGTGATAGAAGTGACCCAAAACCTTATACACTAGCTTGTTTTCACTCCCAACTTCTCATGTGGGACAATTGAACCCCAACAACTATTTACATTAGATCAAAAAAATTTAAAAGGGGCCCAGCAACCGGGAGGTGGAATCGAGATCAAAGGTGATGTAAAATAAATAAATCTCATAGAGAGACCGAATATAGAGACAAAACTCAAAATCATTCAAGGGACACACCCACAAATCTCGCAACCTTATAGTCTTCTAATTAATGCCCAAGGATCTCAGCCATCTTCTGGTTATATCATCTTTTACCTTCAATCTACCTCTAAGACGGATCCTATGATCTTTCTTCTTAGTCTTGTACATATACACCTTCAAGAGCAAAATTATAATATCCATAAGGTTTTTCATCATCAAAATCTAAGAGAACAATCAGTTTTCCAACAATTATTTTTCATCATCAATAACGGTACTGATTTGGGAAGATTAAAGCCCCATTTTGATTTAAACCTAGGGGCCAATTGGTCATTTAACCCAGATTGAACGGTTAAATGGATGGAATATGAGTATGGGTGGCCCTTTGCAAACGGAGTATAAATTAAAGGTGGCTTTCTGTAAAAATCAAAATAAGGGGTGGTTTTTCAAAGTGGGTAAGATAAGGGGTGGTTTACAAACACATCCAAAATAAAATAAAGGTTCGTTGATTCGGGAACTAGTCTCTCGTCCGAGCAAGAGGAACATCAATGTCATTACATATGCTTCCTTAGCTACCACAACCATCTATCACATTTGGCACATTCAAAACCAGCGGTGTTCAATCAATTCTAACTGAATGTTAACCAAATCATTCGAACCATCAAAAGTCATCTCAATGCCACGCTTATAGAAAAATGTAACACAACTAACCCAATACATATGAATTGACTTTGTAAGAAATTTTGGCTAGTGAGCATTTTGTGCAAGTTTTTGTCTCCACTCTCTATTGTTGAGTGTTGATAACTCTGCTATAGTGGCATTTTTTGTATGTCCTCTCCCATTTATTCAAAAAAAAATGCCAGAATTAGTATGGATGTAAATGTATTGGGAGAAATTTAGGGTTTGTCTCTGCATCGATAATGTAAAGTGAAAAATAAAAGTGTATAAGGAGAGGTGAAATTAGAGATGGCATTAGGCAAGGAATTATGTGTCTGTTCTTGTTGGTTTTCTGACTACTGTTTACTTGGCCTGTCCGCTAAACCAAATTCTTACCTACTCAAAAAAAAGCAAGGAAATTCTCTTTCTTCCTAGGGATTATTAATCTAATTAAGATAATGTTATTAAATAAGGATCATAATATTATCCTTTAGGAAGTTAATAATATTTTTCATATATAGATAGACTATCTCGTTATAACACCTTAGTGGTTTATAAGGAATTGAGGTGATATCCATACCAAATGCAACAGAGATGAATGGTTGCCTCTTCTACTCAAGAGCGCTCCTATTACACTAACTGCTTAAAGTTCAAAGGTGTGGACACATTGCTATAGATTGCCCAAACACCAAACAAATGCTTTTTAATTCAATGGTGGTTATGAATCTGAGTAGGAGCAATCAGTTAAGCCCTAAGTTCAAACAAATTGGAAGAGTCCCAAGAGACTAAGGAGGAGCTAGAATACATTGACCCCACGGAAATCAATGCCTCGGTATTCTTGGTCAATAGACGTGTCCTTACCATTCAAAAGTCTCCTTCTAATGACCAAAGGGAGAATATTTTCCACACTAGGTGTACAGTCAAGGACACTATGCTCAGTGTGATGATAGATGGAGGAAGTTGTTGCAACTTGATCAATTAATGCCAAAGTGGTCGAGTACCTTCATTTGAAGTCCTTTCCTGGAGCCACAAGCTATGGTCTTAATGGCATCACCGATGACAATGTGAAAAATATAGTAACGCACCAATGCTTTGTCCCTTTTAACATTTGTCCTTATCGAAGGCAAACCAGTCTGTGAGTATGGCATTCACAAAAAGCTTCTCTGTTGCATGAGGGAGGTGAGAAATCGGGGTGTAGTCCGACCTAATCTGGGTAGTCACCTCCTCATCAACCAACATTCCAACAATGTCAAATATGTAGAATCTTGAAATGAAAGGAAACTGTGGTGGGATTTCAGCATCCTCTCCTTTAATAATTGAGCACAAATCTCTTCCACCCTTTTCAACACTAATCAAAGTGCCAACTTGTCCGACACCTAGTTGTCGGCGGAAATGTCGGTCAAACCCTCCTAGTAGTTGAGGCAAAGGCTGATAAAAAAGTACTTGACCAAAGTAAGTTACCAGATATGTAGCAGCCCCTATCTCCAACCTAGCATTATCTTTGAAAGCCACCACCAAGTTCAAATTTTGGCCGCGCAATCCAAAAAACTTTGCAACATATGCTACATAGCCACAAGTCAATAGTTCAACCACATGTCTTATTGAAAAGATATTGGGAATGGCATTCCCAAGTTCTCTGAGTTGACATGTCTTTCTAGCTGAGTCAAATATTTCAAACGCCTCCTCTTAACCCTTAGTGTAGATTCTTCCATCAATGGAAATGTTATAGTGGGTATGAAGAGAGAATTGAGTATTTTCATTATACTTAGGAACGGGAGAGGTGCATACAGGTTGAATAGTTGTCCAACCTTTGTCAAGATCAGAAAGATTCAACACCTCGTGGTGGGATGAGATTGAAGGAGGAACAGTCTCCAACTCTGAACAAACTGATTCTATTAAATGCAATTGAGCACCTAGTTTCTCCATGATTTGCCCAAATGCAAGGGTATTAGGCTTAGGGAGATAATCAGTTTCAGCCCATTTGAGTGTCTTATTCTCATCTAAGCCATCTAAGAAAAGGAGATGGCTTCTGCTGGATGAAGCTCTCACTGGGAAGTTGTTGTAGAGACTCTTCAGATCATTCTTCTCTATAAATTTCTTCATTTCCTCCTCTGATATACTAGAATCAAACTCATGACCTCCAATCATATGAGGGTTTGGTCCCACCTTTACCAAAAACCCTCAGGCAGGAATGGCCTCAAATAGAAAATTGAATTGGGATATGGTAGGAAGGGGTGGAAAATCAAAACACCGATCCTTATCTATGGGCTTAAGATTTTGATGAGCCAAATCTGAACAAACCAGCACAAATCCATTTGATGTGCAGAGAAATCTTTCCAGATCTCCTCTCCCATTACCCCCATTTATGATAGGGCAAAATATTCTGCCATAATTGAAAGAAAGAAAATGAAAAGCAACCCTAAAAATGACGGATGCCCACTTTCAACAAGGCACTAAAACTTAACTTTAATTAACATCAAATAAACAAGCCCACTAAAACTTTAATTACTAGTATAACATAGGTTTTGCATAACTATTTAACAATTTTTTTCCATCAAATCAACCAACTAGTATCATCGATATTATCATCATCAAATTAACGAAATCAACATCATCAAAGTAACGAAACCATCATCATCATCATCAAATTAACGAAATTATCGCCATCATTAATTAAACGAAAGCATCACCATCATCAAGTTAACGAAACCATCATCATCATCAAATTAATAAACTATCGCCATCATCAAGTTAACAAAACCATCGCCAACATCAAATAAACGAAAGTCATCGTCAAATTAACAAATGAAATAGAGAACGAGAAACAAGAAAAAGTACCATACCCTAAAAATCAAAGCAAAGATCAATTACGAGATTAGAATTACCTTCTTGAAATTTTCTTTTTTCCCGAGCTCTTCAAGAAGATTTTGCAAAGATTTTCCGCTCCAAGGGAGTTCTTGTTGTCCTTTTGTCAGATCTCTATCGTCCTCCATGCTTTTGTGCGCTTCTCTCATCTCTATGCAAGCATTACGCAGAATGTTTATCTGTCCGCTTCCCAGAGGAGTAATCTACTAAATTCCATCTTACGATAGTAATATTCGGGAAAAAAAAACTCTTTGAAATTCTAGTGAGAACGGAATGGGAGACGACTGTGAGAACTGAGAACAGAGCGGAAATCTCTAGAAGGCGGTCAGGCAGCACTTGGGTTAGGGGTTTCTGATTTTTCTTCTGTTCGCGTTTTGGTGCCTCAAATGCAATTAAATTTCCATTTCATTTGAGTGATTTTTTATTTTTCCACTTTTTAGGTTTTGTAATAATTGGTCAACAATTTGTCTAATAAGTTTATTAAATATCGACGTTTAATTCGTCGTTTCTACGAATCTATGTAATAAAATTTTCATTTCTCACACTACACTAACAGAAATCAACTACGTAAATTATCACTCGAAAAAAACAAATATGTAATTAAGACTAGATTGATATTGGTATGATGATGCAAGTTGCATGGTGATAGAAGTGACTCATAACCTTATATACTAGCTCGTTTTTATTCCCAACTTCTCATGTGGGACAATTGAACCCCAACAACTATTTACATTAGATCAAAAGGATTTAAAAGGGGCCCAACAACCGGGATGTAGAATCGAGATCAAAGACATTGTAAAACAAATAGGCCTCACAGAGAGACTAAATCTAGAGATAAAACTCAAAATCATACAAGGGACACACCCACAAATATCACAACATTATAGTCTTCTAATTAATGCCCAAGAATCTCAACCATCTTATGGTTCTTTCATCTTTTACCTTCAATCTGTCTCTAAGACGGATCCTATGATCCTTCTTCTTAGTCTTTTACATCAGATACACCTTCAAGAACAAAATTATAATATCCATAAGGTTTTTCATCATCAAAATCTAAGAGAACAATTAGTTTTCCAACAATTATTTTTCAAGATTAGGATGGTTTAATTTAGGGTAAATTACAGGAAACCACCCCTTATCTTACCCACTTTGCAAAAAACCACCCCTTATTTTGATTTTTACATAAAACCACCCTTAATTTATACTCCATTTGCAAAGGGCCACCCGTAATCATATTCCATCCATTTAACCGTTCAATATGGGCTAAATGACCAATTGGCCCCTAGGTTTAAATCAAAATGGAGCTTTCATCTCCCCAAATTAGTACGGGCTTGTTGATTTTGGGTTTGAAGAATGGGAGAAGTGCAAGAAAAGGGTGGCTCGTACTTTGGAAGTGCAAGGATTTGCAAATGGAGGAGGTGGAGGAGATTTTTCTCAAGCGAGGCTAAAATTGGTTGCAGACGGGATCCAGAAAATGCTTCACCTTTGTCTTCAAGGGTTGAAGGATGGAATTGAAGTTACCACAAGTTCTGGTGCCACTTAGATTAACCATTAATAGGTTTTTTGGGGTAGAAAGTGCCTATATACCATAAAAATTAAAAAAGATAGGTAGGAAAGCTTTTCAAGTGCAAATATTTGGATGCTAATTTATGTTTTCCCTGCCATGTTTGGGAACATTAATTGATTCCTTATAAGCCAGATGAATATTTTCCACTCATGCTTTGACAAATTCACCAAAACAAAATGAATTTGTGTGCTCTTTTTCTTTTATTACATAACCCAAATTTGAATCATGGCTTGAAGAGTATTGGTGTGAATTTATGTGGAGGAATGAGCAATAATTTCTTCTTATTTAGAGGCTTGTATAGCGTTTAAAAATAAAAGTCGACTACTTTCATAAAAAAGGTGTACTGACACCAACATTTATTTCTTTGAAATACATAACTCTCAAGAACAGAAAAACATACTTTCTAAGAACTATAGTAATCCATCTCCAGTGAACAACAACTTCAAACTTAATCTCGAGCCCTATCTTCAGCGAGCAACAACCTCGAACCCTATCTCCAACGAGCAGCAACCTCGAGCAAGAGCACAATCGTTCTGGAATGTGTGTTCGTAAAATTGCAGTTCTGCAATGGTCGGAGGATCTCCAGCCAACGAGCGTGAGCCCAAGCCTTGAGCCTTGAGCAACGAATGCTTGTCTCTCCCTCACAATCGCTCAATCTCGAGCCTATCTTCTATCTTACTCTATACTGATTTGGGAATATGAAAGCCCCATTTTGATTTAAACCTAGGGGCCAATTGATCATTTAACCCAGATTGAACGGTTAAAAGGTTGGAATATGAGTATTTGTGGCCCTTTGCAAATGGAGTATAAATTAAGGGTGGTTTTCTGTAAAAATCAAAATAAGGGTAGTTTTTGCAAAGTGGGTAAGATAAGGGGTGGTTAACAAACACATCCGAAATAAAATAAAGGTTCGTTGATTTGGGGGCTAGGCTCTCGTCCGAGCAAGAGGAATCAATGTCCTTACATATGCTTCCTTAGCTACCGCAACCATCTATCACATTTGGCACACTCAAAACCAATGGTGTTCAATCAATCCTAACTGAATGTTAAGCAAATCATTCGAACCATCAAAAGTCATCTCAATGCCACGCTTATAGAAAAATGTAACACAACTAACCTAAGACATAGGAATTGACTTTGTAAGAAATTTTTGCTAGTGAGCATTTTGTGCAAGTTTTTGTCTCCACTCTCTATTGTTGAGTGTTGATAACTCTGCTCTAGAGGAATTTTTTGTATGTCCTCTCCCATAATATAGTTTACCTATTATTCGAAAAAATGTCGGAATTAGTATGGATGTAAATGTATTGGGAAAATTTTTGGATTTGTCTCTGCATCGATAATGTAGAGTGAAAAATAAAAGTGTATAAGGAGAGGTGAAATTAGAGATGGCAATAGTCAAGGAATTTTGTGTCTATTCTTGTCAATTTTCCGACTGCCGTTTACTCGTCCTCTCGGTTTTTCCGGGCCTGTCCGCTAAACCAAATTCTTACCTACTCAAAAAAAATCAAGGAAATTCAATTCTCGTTCTTCCTATGGATGATAAATCTAATTAAGATAATCTTATTAAATAAGGATCATAATATTATCCTTTAGGAAGTTAATAGTATCTTTCATATATAGATAGACTATCTCGTTATAACACCTTAGTGGTTTATAAGGAATTGAGGTGCTATCCATAACAAGTGCAACAGAGACGAATGGTTGCCTCTTCTACTCAAGAGCACTCCTATGACACTAACTACTTCAAGTTCAAAGGTGTGGGCACATTGTTATAGATTGCCCAAACACCAAACAATTTCTTTTTAATTCAATGGTGGTTATGAATCTGAGTAGGAGCAATCAGTTAAGCCCTAAGTTCAAACAAAGTGGAAGAGCCCCAAGAGAATAAGGAGGAGCTAGAATACATTGAGCCCACGGAAATCAATGACCCGGTATGATTGGTCAATAGACGCGTCCTTACCATTCAAGAGGCTCCTTCTAATGACCAAAGGGAGAATATTTTCCACACTAGGTGTACAGTCAAGGACACTATTCTAAGTGTGATTGTAGATGGAGAAAGTTGTTGCAACTTGATCAATTAATGCCAAAGTGGTCGAGTACCTTCATTTGAAGACCTTTCCTAGAGCCACAAGCTATGGTCTTAATGGCATCACCAACGACAATGAGAAAAATATAGTAAAACACCAATTCCTTGTCCCTTTTAACATTTGTCCTTATTGATTTGTCACCAAGGAATTGTCAGTTTCACAATAGTTTTACTTCTATTGTCCAAACAAAATTGTCATTACATAATTCTTTGTCTATTTATTGACACCCATAGATCTTACATTGATGTTAGTAACATTGGTGTAGGGAGAAAGAGAAAATACTTAATTACTGATTGATGTGTCACCAAGGCAATTGAGTGTATGCAAACATTATACCACAAAATAAATAATTAGCTTGTTATAATGTATTGAAAGGTTTGCTTGTACTTTGTCACTACTTCATACAATTTGTATGGTAGGAACAATTATTCAACATTAACTTGTGTTGGGCCTATAATCTTCTCAGTCGTTAAGCCCCAATGACGGATGTTCATTCCACCAAGAAGGAAGCTCGTAGAAGAAGTCTAATTGACTTATTCAAATGAGTTGGTGGGAGTTTTCTTTAGAAGTAGAACAAAGAAGGAAAGTTGAAGATCGTGGCTAAAAATCCTGGGAGATCCTGTTAGTCTAGTAGATATTGAGTAGCTGCCATAAGAATTGTCGTTGGGACGGTGTTGGGAACTCTGGTTCCAATCATCTAAACAACGATATTTGTCTCCAATTTTGATAATGACAAACGTCATATGGGAAATAACGTGTTACATTCAAGTATTTCAAGGGAACACCAGGTCTAATGAAGAATCTCCAAGAAGGCAAAAGGAACAAAGGAATACATGATAGCGAGTTCCTATCAAAGGAACTTTGGAGAGAACAGTTCCCATCGCATGAGAACTCACATGTGCAAACAAAACCACTCAGCGCAAATCACGGGATCCTGTCTCAAACAAGACAAAGGCTCAGTCTGAGGAACATACTGAAGCGAGTGATCCAACGGCCCGATTGATTCTCAAAGTTGACTCAATTCAAATCAAGTCACATGTGAAGGATAAAGACTTGGCGTGCAAGACAAAGGGCATTTCAGACACAATTAAAGTCAAGATTGCATCCCAAGTAAGGATGAGTATAAAGCCAAATGAATAGTGCTTGGAATAAGCACTTATCCCAGAACTCACACTCACTCACAAAGAAACAAAGAAAGACAAGATAAGAGAAGTCCCCAGCGACGAGTGTTCGATCTCGACGACGGCGAATCCAAGTTCCCAGGAGATAGGGAACTGCGACATTGAGCTCAAGGCGTAAGGTTCGATCTGTCTTATGTTTAGTTGAAGTGTTCGCTTAGGAACAAGGTCAAGAAGGCTTACTAGTGTTACTAGAGTTAGGAAGAACTGCTAGGAACAGAGAAGTGTAATTCTTGCCTGTGCAACTAGGGAACAATCAATAAAATAAGAAGATCGTTCAAAATCCTCCAAGCGGAGGTAGAGGTTTACCCACACAACTAGTTGGTTGTTGTGGGGTTCTTCTATAAAGGAACTGTTTTGTTTACATTCTGTCTTATTTGCTCTTACGTTACTTCCACTACCTTGGGAACAGCCTAACAGCCAGTTCCCAAGCTCTTACTAACGCATAACGATCCAAAAAATGGTATCAGAGCCGGAATACTCTAGATTTTCTGTGTTAGTATCGCAGGTTACAGGATGTCTGAAGAACTTACTCAGGTTGGACATGGGAACAACAAGCCTCCAAGGCTTATCACAGGAAGGTTCGAAACTTGGCAACACAACATGAAGGATTGGATGCGCAGCCACGACTCTCAAGCTTGGTGCGTCATCGAAGTAGAGAACTTCGAGGTAGACCCAACCATTCGCAATGACTTCACCAAATGGGGACCAAACGAATGGAAGTGCATGGAAGCAAACTTCAAAGCCAAACAGTATCTCAAGAATTCCATGTCAGTGCAAGATTGCGACAGGGTAGCAAATATTGAAACGGAAAAAGAGATGTGGGAAGCCATCCAGCAAATGCACATTGGGAACTCTGATCTCAGAGAGGACCTCCAGATGAATGCTAGAAGGGAGTTCTTCAACTTCCGAATGGAGGTGGGAGAATCAGTCAATAGCTACTAATCTCGCTTCGAAGGCCTCTGTACCAAGCTCACTTGACTTGGGATCACAAAGGAGGAGATCACCGACAAAATGAAAGTTCAACAGCTATTCAACGGCCTAACTGGTGAATGGGCCAATGAAAGGACCATGCTCAAAGAAAATCCTGAAAACAGACTCTCATGCTTCACCAAGTCTTTGGCAAGTTGGTGGGACATGAGAAAAGGAAACAAGATGATAAGGAGAAAGAAAGGGCACACAAGGGAATTGCCCTAAAACTGGAAAAGATGCTCAAGTCGGTTCGTCCTTGTTACACAGGCCCTTCGATCCATCTACAACAAAGGAAAGTTCAAAAAGGGATGTGGGAACTCGCAAAAGGATCAAAGTTCCCAGAAAAAGTCAGCAGAGAAGGACTTCTCGGACGTCACATGCTACAAATGCTACAAGAAAGGGCACTTCGCAAAAGAATGCCCACAAGGAACTGACGACCGAAGGCAAGGAAAGAAGGCTTACATTGCCACCTGGAGCGATGATGAGGACGAAGATCCCGAATCATGGTCACACCCAGACATGTGTGCTATGGCCTTAGGGGAGACCATTGGGGAACAACCCAGTGAGGTAACCACTGAAATTGTCCTTGCTTCCTTAGCTAACTATGAAAAACCTGAGTTATTAAAATTGCTCTCTAGTCTTGTTAAGGATAACATAAAATTGCAAAAGAAGCTAGATGAGTTGGAACACACAAATGCTTAGTAGGTTGGTTTGGAGTCCTGTTCCAATTGTGTGAAACTGATTGATAAGCTTCAGTCTTACTTGTCCCACATAGTAGCCCTTGAGGATGAGATTAAGACCATAGGGAGCGATAAGAACGATTTCCTACAAAAGCTAAGCAAGGGAAATGAGAATCCTGAAGCCTCGAGTTCCCAAACAAAGTTTGTCGAAGCCAAACATGGGATCGGGTATAAGTTTGAGTGCCCAAAGAATGGAAAGTCTCCTTTAAGTGAACAGGAGATAAATGAGTGTAGGGCCCTAGAACTCCAATGTGAAAAACAAAAGAATGCCCACTTTGAAGAAAAGATACGTGTTTTGGAAAGTGGGGTAAATGGAGAGAGGGACTACTATACTGGAAACACTGGCATAAACTCTATGTCCAAATAGCCAAGGGAAATGGGTCTAGGGTCTACAATAAGGAAACCATGGATAGGAACAGGATATAGAGACCTCATCCTAAGTACTACCTAGGGGAATACTATAAGACATGCTGGAATTGTGGTGCTCATGGACACTACAAGCAAAGTTGTCCCAAAGCAAAAGCTCAAACACAGAGAAATCACAACTGTTACAACAGGCAAAAACAAAAGACCAACAAACCTGCTAGAGGTCCCACTCATGGGAACCAACATAGGAACTTTGCCTATGACTCTAGGAACTCTCGTGATATTAATATTGCAGATTATGTCATGTTTGAAAATGTCTTTCCTTGTAAGGGACCATGCAAGAGTCATCTTGTCTGGGTCATCAAAAACTAACTCTCCTTGTAGGTGACCGTGAGGGGGAACAACACATGGGTCATTGATAGTGGCTGCTCAAATCATATGACTGAGAACAAAGACAATCTCACCTCACTCCACACAAAAGTCGAAAGAGGTCATGTGTCCTTTGGCAATAATAATAAAGGAGAAATCATAGGAAAATGGGAAGTACTACTCAACAAGTCAATCAATATCAGCAATGTCAATTTGGTGAAGGATCTGGGATACAATCTCTTGAGTGTATCTCAGATATGTGATCAAGGGAACAATGTAGTCACCTTTGACTCAGAAGAATGCTTGGTCATCAACAAGAAAACCAACAAAGTCAATCTTAGGGGAAGGAGGTCCAACAATGTTTTTGAGGTAGACACAGATTTTTAACCACCAAGGAAGTTGTGCCTCACAAGCTCCCGTTATGATAAGGAACTCTGGCACAAAAGGCTAGGCCACGCAGGCATCAATCAAATCCTGAAGCTCTACTTACAAGACCTGGTATACCTCTTGGAGAGGGCCCTATATGGTCTCAAGCAAGCTCCCAAGGCATGGTACGACAGGTTTGCCCACTTTCTCTTGTCTCATGGATACCTTTGTGGTTCCATAGACAAAACCCTCTTTATTAAGAAAGAATCAAAAAACATTTTAATTGTTCAAGTATATGTTGATGACATTGTTTTTGGTGCCACTAATGAACTTCTTGTTGAAAATTTAAAGAATTTGATGAGTAGCGAGTTTGAGATGAGTCTCATAGGGGAACTCACGTTCTTCTTAGGACTTCAAATATCTCAAACCAAGGAGGGAACAGGGATCCATCAACAGAAGTACATCAGAGAGATGTTAGTTAAGTATGGGATGGAACACTCTAGGCCCATCGATACTCCCATCTCACCAAACTCAAGGCTCAACGCAAATGAAACAAGTATAAAAGTGGATCAAAGGAACTTTCGAGGTATGATTGGGTCTCTTCTCTACTTAACTGCTAGTAGACCCGACATCATGTTTTCAGTGTGCCTATGTGCGCACTTTCAAGCTAACCCTAAGGAATTACACCTGAAAGAGGTGAAGAGAATTTTCAGGTACCTCAAAGGGAACGACAACATGTGCCTTGGTATCCAAGGAATAGTTCCCTTGAGCTTGTTGCATACTCGGATGCAGATTTCATTGGGCACTTGGTTGATCGAAAGAGCATTTTTGGAATGGCCCAGTTCCTAGGATCATGCCTAGTCCGTGGGGATCAAAGAAGCAAAACTCAGTGGCACTCTCCACAACAGAAGCGGAATACGTGGTTGTCGCCACATGTTGTTCCCAGGTTCTATGGCTTAAGTACCAACTTCAGGATTACGGTATGTCTTTTGGCCCAGTTCCCATAAGATGTGACAATACAAGTGCCATTAACATATCTAAAAATCATGTGCATCATTCTCGTACTAAGCATATAGACATTAGGCCTATGAGATAATGTGGAACATGGGAACATCTCTATGGAACATTGTAGAACTGAAGAGCAAATTGCGGACATTCTCACTAAAGCTTTAGACAGACGTCCCTACCAACATCTCCGGATGCTTCTAGGGATGATAACTCTAAACTGAACAAGTCCCTGTTTGTTATTCCCTCAATGCTTGGCTAGTTATTTTTGCAATGCGTGATAGGGAACACTAGGAATAATCGCTTTCATTTTGCCATACTACTAGTCTAGAGCTTTTGATGTACAATTTGGAACATTATTTCTTTTGGCCCAAAATGATCAACCAGAGTTCCCCTTAACCCTCATTACAAGCCACTATGACGGTTGATCATAAAACCAATCCTTAGCCGAGAACCAGACAAACGCTTCTCATGAGCCCAACTATTTGTCCCTTTATCGAGTTGTAATTGTCCGGCTCCCTCTTGCGTTCCTTAGCCTCACAAAAGAACTTGGGTGTGAGTTCCCCTGTCCACTCCACTCGACCATTCAAAGATCATGGGAACTAGTGTGCAAAACAATCACGAGCAACGAAACACTAGTACTTTTGGAAAGTTGGAACGTCACTTGGGAAACGGGAAAATGTGTCAGAATTCAAAGCGACGAGGGCCAAGTATTGAAAACGCTCGATGTGACTTCCCATGAAAATCATTACACGTGTCACATGTGTGATAAGGAAGTTGAAACGACTCTCCGAGTTTATTGGCTACTGGTTATCGAAGAAAATGACATTTCCCTTTCCACCCCTGTCCTCGTCTCCCTTATAAACCCCTTTTTGCATTTTTGTGACCTTCTTCAACCCTCTCCCTCTGCAACTCCTCTCCTTTGCAACTTCCTTCCCTTCCTTTTCAAGCAAACCTCCAAAATCTTCCTCTCTCTAAAAATTACCATGGCACCCGTTCACCCAGATCACCACATCCAAGCATGGATAAAGAACAGCCCCAAATCTCTCTTCATGTACATGCTTAGACAGGCCGATAACGAACCAGATCCAGAAATCAAAGAAAAACTCTACAAAGGCCTCCATGAATATGTTCGCCCTTGCCTCCACCAAGAAAGAACTGGATCCTCGCTTCTCGAATTCGAGATCCTAGGATCCAGCCCCTCCCTTCCGGTGGTACAAACCCTAGCGTTGCTTCCTCCACCACCACCTCTCAATCACTTCCTCCCCCTCCTCAACCTCTATTCGTCTCATCATCTGGAATTGTCATTTACGACAGTTTCAGTTCTCAACCCCCAAAATCCAAAAAATCCAAAAAGCGCAAAGATAAACAACCCTCTTCTTCTTTTGACCTTCCCAAGTCAAAGAAGAAGAAATCCATCTTGGCCATGAACGAAGTTCTACACCTCTCTCGCCCAGACTCCTACAGAATACCATCTCCTCCACCTCCCCCCACTCAACCCTCTTCTCTTCCACCTCACTCCGATTCTAGGAACTCTCAATCCCAAAACCCTCCACCACCAACTATCTCCAACCTTATTCCCATCTCTGGAAACTCCAGTCCCAGAGATTCCATCCCCACTTCCTCTACTCTTCCCAACGTTGAGGGGACTTCTAATCCACCCTCATCTTCTCCAAACCGCAAAGTTCCCACTCCACCCACCTCTCACATTGCCAACTCCCCCTCTCCCTCACATCAAAAATCTCCTCCTCCATCCACCATTGAAATAACCTCCTCTCTCTCACCGGCCCAACAACATATCACCCTCGACTCCGATGAGGATGAGCTACCCATCGCTGAAGTTGCTCGCCGGAAGACCAAGAAGACGGATCCCATCATCATGGGAACCACAGAGGAAAACGCTCGCCTCGACGCTCTGGAGGCAGAGCTAAAAGACTTCATCAACCAACCTCCTTCTTCCGAGCTTCCAAGGGAAGAAGGAGAGGCCCAAGAAAAATGGAACACAGCACCGGCTGATGGTGTTGGGACAAGTCGAGGTCATCAAGAGGAAGATGACGACGAGGGCATGGGCCTGTCTTCTGAAGAAGAAGGGAACTCGGAGGGTGGAGCACCCACCGAGATTCTTGACAACGAGGGACTGGAAAAGGAATATGCCCAGGCCCTCGCCGAAGATGACCAAGGACGCCAAATGGTGGTGTCGGGGGATGCTCCCATGAAAAAGGAGCCTCCCCTCCTGCTCAAATCTGGTCCCGCCCCCCAAAAGAAACGCAAGGCTACTGCCTCCAGGGGGAACAAACACAGGAAAGGGAAGGGGCCTGCTCTGAAAAAAGTTCCCATCACTAAAGATCGTAAGCTCATTCCCCGTCTAATCCTCACTGAGTCACATCTCCAGGAACAAGGGCTTGGGGAACTCTGGGACCTCATCAGGGCCCAGGAATGGGAACAAGTTTGTGACGCCGTTGTGGCCGTCGATCCTGCCCAGGTGCGCCTCTTCTACAACAACTTCGTCATTCATGACGAGGCCACAAAGGGAACTCTCTCCCTAGCTTAATGTCCCTGTCAAGGGCCTAGATGTTGTTCCTATCAAGAAATGGGGTGAATTCGACAAAGATGTCATCTTCAATGACATCTATGAAGGTCGTGTTCTTGAGACTGGAACCCCCACTCACAACCTCTCCCTCATTGGCAAACAGGTTCACCAGTTCATCATAACGGTTGTGATCCCTAGGCAGGAGAAGCCTCACCAGCTCAATATTCAAGATGCTATTCTTCTCTACTTCTTCCACCACAAAATGCCCATAAACCTCCCCTGTATTATTTTCAGGCACATGGAGAAGTGCATGGCATCGACCTCCCACTCCCTGCCATACGCCGGTCTAATCAAGAAGTTGATGATCAAGGAAGGCCTCTACGATGCCACCAAGTAAGAAGTGATCATCGGAAGGGAACTGGACCTTTCTGTGGTCCAGAAGATGCGTCACTCTGAGCAATCTGAGAATCAAGGGACCCTACCCACAACTGAGAGCTCAAGTGCTAGGAACACTAGAGTGCTGGTCCACATGGCTACCACTCTCGATAACATTTTGACTGTGCTAACGCAGCTTCGTGATCATCTCATCCCCAAGGCCCCATGATCTTTCCCCTTCATTTTCTTCGCCTTATTTTCTCCACAAACGTAATGAGTTCCCTTTTGTACATCCTATGCTTAAGTAATATGAATGGCTTTTAGTATGACTGCATGTTCCTTTCTTCCTTACTTATGTTTTCTATTTTTGATTATGCCAAAAGGGGGAAGGACAAAATGTGTGAGATGAGTAATGTTATGAGTTGTCATAGAATATGCTTTTGCTAAGGGGGAACTAACGCATAAAATGCTAAGTAAGAACTTATTGTTTCATAGAAGTGGCTCTCTAGGATCTCACACAGGAACTTTGTTGCATGTCATGCTTTCACACATTGAAATACTTGGTTATTTTGTGATGGGTTTGTCATCATCAAAAAGGGGGAAATTGTTGGGAACTCTGGTTCCAAACATCCGAACAACGATACTTGTCTCTAGTTTTGATAATGACAAACGTCATATGGGAACTAACGTGTTACATTCAAGTATTTCAAGGGAACACCAGGTCTAATGAAGAATCTCCAAGAACGCAAAAGGAACAAAGGAATACATGATAGCGAGTTCCTATCAAAGAAACTCTGGAGAGAACAGTTCCCATCGCATGAGAACTCACATGTGCAAACAAAACCACTCAGCGCAAATCACGGGATCTTGTCTCAGACAAAACAAAGGCTCAGTCTGAGGAACAGACTGAAGCGAGTGATCCAACGGCCCGATTGATTCTCAAAGTTGACTCAATTCAAATCAAGTCACATGTGAAGGATAAAGACTTGGCGTGCAAGACAAAGGGCATTTCGAACACAATTAAAGTCAAGATTGCAGCCCAAGAAAGGATGAGTATAAAGCCAAATGAATAGTGCTTGGAATAAGCACTTCTCTCAGAACTCACACTCACTCACAAAGAAACAAAGAAAGACAAGAGAAGAGAAGTCCCCGTCGACGAGTGTTCGATCTCGACGACGGCGAATCCAAGTTCCCAGGAGATAGGCAACTGCGACATTGACCTCAAGGTGTAAGGTTCGATCTGTCTTATGTTTAGTTGAAGTGTTCGCTTAGGAACAAGATCGAGAAGGCTTACTAGTGTTACTAGAGTTAGGAAGAACTGCTAGGAACAAAGAAGTGTAAGTCTTGCTTGTGTAACTAGGGAATAATCAATAAAATAAGAAGATCGTTCAAAATCCTCCAAGCGGAGGTAGAGGTTTACCCACACAACTAGTTGGTTGTTGTGGGGTTCTTCTATAAAGGAACTATGTCGTTTACATTCTGTCTTACTTGCTCTTATGTTATTTCCGCTGCCTTGAGAACAGTCTAACAGCCAGTTCCCAATCTCTTACTAACTCATAACGTTCCAACAATTACCTTATAAATTGAGAAAAGTGGGAGGGGGTCTTTTTAACCCTAATTCTTATCTTGAGTACTTCGAGTATTTGTAACCAAACCTTGATCAACAAGAAATCTAGCTTTCCATTTGTCATTTTTCTTGAAGGCTTGAAATCTCATAGAGTAAACCAGACAAAAGGCTCATATGATCTTTGACTGTGGCCCTCACTAAAGGACATTTGAGTTGATCAACTAGCTACTTTTCGTCCAAAACAACTTTTTTTTCACTCAATGATCGACTTGTCTGGTCAACCAACATATATGATATACATTTGGCAATTGGCATGGCTTTCCTTCAAATTATATATACAAAAAAACACGATATATGTTGGAACGAGTGTGTTAGTAATACAGACACTGTTCCTATGGGAACAGTGAACTGGGCAGCAGAAATATGCAAGACTTAACACGATTACTTATAGTGGAAACCTTCAACAACCAACTAGTTGATTGAAGGAAAAACAACTCCCTCCGAAGAGGAGTTGTAATGCTTCTCTTAGTTTTATTGATTTCACACGAACTACAAAGCAAGTAGAGTTATCAAGATAGTCTTATCCTATTCTCTAGAACCTAGACCTATCTAACTCAACTTCTTAGCCCTAGAACGATTCAACAATAAAACTAAACCACAACACAACTTACAGTGATCAGCTTCAGACTCGTCGATGACTTCTCAAGTAATCGGTAACTCTAACCTAATCACTTAACCTATATTTATAGTGAAACAAACTAATCCAATCATATCTTACTTACTTTCGTAATTCAGATATGATTTGATACTATTTAATTCATTATAAATCCGAAATACATTGATTTTATCTTATCTAAACCTAGAAAGACTCGAACCAATTTATCCACTAAATCTTGGAGTTGTTATTCGGCAATATCCACTCCAAGATCTTCTTCAAGTAACAACTTCATCCAGCTATCAAATCTTGCGAGATCTGATTCTCTCGCAACTGATTTACGCGCTTTCTATATAAGGAAAGATGAAGTATCTTCGCACTGCTGTTCCCTCACGTTGTTCCCTCACATCAGTGCTTCATTGACTGTTCCCTTATGTTCTGTATAACCTGCAATCTACATTACATCTTACACAAACATAAAGATCGTTAGTCCTTATAGAGTTTGTCATTATCAAAACTAAAGAGGAGTACTTGGCACTGGTTGCATGGTAACAGTCATTGTTCCCATGATACCAGTATCCAACAATATATATATATATAGCATATACTTTTATTCAAGGTACGTATGTAACTAGGTACGTACTAGCTAGCATAGTAACATAACATGTTATTTGGAGGATACATTTGCTTTAAACGGACTAACATAAATATGAATATGGGAAGGGTGATTCCCAATAGCCGGCCACCTTCTTTCCCAAACACGTCCGCATAGTAGCTCCACAAATATAAAAAGTCAACTTAAGGTACTACGTACAATTTCATACAGATCATAATATATAGTTTTAACTTAGTCCAATTGATTAGGTCTGGAAGTTAGAGGTGGATACGTAGGTCTGGCCAGGTTGCCACTTCCCGGGTATGACATTGTTTAAGACCAGCGTCTTCCCAGACTTGGCCTCCGTGAGCCTAAGGGAAAAGGGCGCTTGTAGCTTAGACCCGGGGTTGAGATCCCAGAGGGCGCCCCATAGGTTGTTCATGCTAACCCAATTCTCGTTTTCCCCGGCTTGTTGGAGCTCAACAGCCTTCAGTTCCCCATCCCCATCCGCGAACTCAATTACATCCGCAAAGTAGTAAGGGTTTGATCCAGGATCGACACGGAACGTTAGTGTTAAAATCTCTAAACCTATGTTTATAGTACTAGAGTGACACAACAAATGGTATGGCACATGAACAATGGGTCAACAAATCAAAAGCAAAGAGAAAACCGGGTTTAGTGCCAAACCAGGTTTAGAAGAATAGCTTGTGGCCTCCCCGGTAACTCGGTTTTGTTGAGGTAGCTTGCTAAATTCTAGCTCGGGACTATTGGGCCTATTCTCGGAGACAAATCAAGCCCAAATGACAAGCCCAGTCCAATTACCTTATGACCGACTTGTTCATTTGATGAAACGCATCGTTTGGGAGGAGCGTCTTCTGGACGAGCTATAAATACTTCTTAGGAGCTCGCTTGCGAGCTCACTTGACTGAAACCCTAAACGGCGCATCTAGAGAAAGAGAGAGAGAGAGAGAGAAGAGAAAGAAGAGAGATCTGTGGTGCGACGGTGGAGAAGCTTGGCGACGTTTACTCCGGCAAGCTATTCTCGGCGAGATCCTGCAACACCATCATCGAAGCTTCATCTCAAAGCTTCGACAGCCTTCATAGGGGGCCAAATCCCTATTAGATTTCTCCCTTCATCCTTTCGTTGTTCCTTTCTGTTATCCTTGAATCTCTGTGCTTAGATCTTGAGATCTGTTGTTGAAGTGTAACCTTGTTGTTGTAATATCTTGGAAACTTAGTGGATCTTGGGTTGGTCTCTCCGAACTGAGACTCCCGGACGTAGGATTTATATCCGAAACGGGTCACCAACTTGTGTGTTCATCTGTTTTATGCTTTCTTGTATTACTTCATAGATCTCATTGATACTTCGATTCTAGGGCTAGTTTTTCAACATGGTATCAGAGCCAGGTTTCTAATATTGCTTGATTCTGGCTTGCTTCCGCTGCATCTGCCCTAGTTTCTTTTATTAGGATTGTTTTCTGTCTTGATTGCTATCTGTGTGAAGCCTTGAGCGGGATTTCTTGTCAACCAGGGTAACGGATACTTCCGGTGCAACCCTTGGCAGGTCCTACAGTAGTTTGTCTAGGATTCTTTGTGTTCCTAGTTTACTAGTACTCTTGTTTACATTTTTAAAAGAAAAAACCAAAACTAACTTGTTTTTCTTTATTGTACAAGTACTAAAGGATGACAGATCTATACAGGGTAAAACCTTTTGATGGAGTCATCGATTTTGCAATGTGGAAAGTTAAAATGAAGGCAATTTTAACTAAAGAAAAGTGTTGGATGGCCGTCACTGAGATATGGCCCTTGGAGTTCTCCCATGCTAGAAGGCAAGAACTTCAAGATCAAGCACACGCTGAGATAATGCTTAGGCTCACTGATGAAGTAGCCAGGCAAGTTGTAAGTCTTACTAAACCTAAAGAAATCTGGGATACTCTTGATGAAATCTATCTGTCCAAATCTTTACCAAGTAAGATCACTCTTCTGTCTAACTTCTTTAAATTCAGAATGGATGTGTCTCTTACTCTAAATGAAAATCTTGACAAATTTCTAAAAATGACTCAAGAACTTTCTAGATGTAAAGATAAAATGGACGAAGATTACAAAGTTGTTGTCATGCTTAATTCCATGCCTGCTCAGTTTGATGTCCTTAAGGATGTAGTTCAGTTCAGTAGGGATGACCTAACTGTTAAAAGACTCACTGAAGCTATTATTCAAAAAAATGATTCTGTCAAAATCTTCAAAGTTAAAAATGGGTCTAAAACTGAGACAAAAACTGAAAACAAAAGTGAAGTTATGTTTGTAAAAGGCAAAGGTAAGAACCAAAAAGGGAAGAAAAAGAATGACAAAACTGACAAGAAAAATGAATCCTCTTCTGATAAAAAGGAACCTAAGTGTTATTATTGTGGAAAAGGGAATCACTATTCTAATGATTGTAGGAAGAAGAAGAGAGATGAGAAAAATAAAAACCAAGAAACACTTGATGGTTACTCTAATGTTTTTGAAAGTACTTGTCAATATTCTGATGAACTTCTTGTTGTTTCTCACATACATGATGAAAATGCTTGGATATTAGACTCAGGTTGTACCATGCATGCTACCCCTAATAAATCTCATTTTAAAAGTCTAACTTTAAGTGATTCTGGTGTAGTAATGCTTGGTGATCACACATCATTGTCTATAAAAGGCACAGGAAGTGTACCACTCAGGATGTATGATGGTAAGATTAGAGTAATACAAAATGTCAGGTGGGTACCTGACCTGAGAAGAAATCTTCTCTCAGAGTCTGTTTTTGATGATTTAGGATGCCAGATTATCACTTCTAAAGGAATTAGGGATGTTGTTAGAAATAACAATGTACTTATTAGAAGTATTAAGAAAGGAGGACTCTACCATCTTGTAGGTTCTCCAGAACTTAATATTTCTAGAGAAGTTGAAAATCATGACAACTTGAATTATACAAAACTCTTGCATGCTAGACTAGGCCATATAGGAAACACAGGAATGCTACAATTGTTTAAAAATGGAATAATTGATAAGAAACCTTGTGATCTAAACTTTTGTGAGACTTGTGTCCTAGGGAAGAAAACTTCCCATCCTTTTAATAAATCCAATTACACTGCAGACAGACCCCTAGAGTATGTACATGCTGATCTCTGGGGGCCTGCTCAGGTAGAGACAATTGGTGGAAGAAGATATTTTCTTTCACTAATTGATCACTACTCAAGGAAAGTGTGGGTGTGTTTATTAAAAACAAAAGATGAAACCTTTGAACAGTTTAAAAACTGGAAATCAATGGTGGAAAGTCAATCTGGACACAAGCTAAAATGTTTAAAAACTGATAATGGTCTAGAGTTTTGCAATAGCATGTTTAATGAATTCTGCATTAAAAATGGCATTAAAAGAAATCTTACTGTACCAGGCACATCTCAGCAGAATGGTACTGTTGAGAGAATGAACAGAACCTTGCTTGAAAAAGCAAGGTGTATGCTCATAAGTGCAGGGTTAAAGAACTCCCTATGGGGAGAGGCTGTTATAACAGCCACATACCTCATAAATAGATCCCCATCCTCTGTGATAGGTTTCAAAACCCCACAGGAAGTATGGACTGGAAAGAAACCCAACATATCACATCTCAAACCTTTTGGTTGTACTGCCTATGCACAAATTTCTCAAGGCAAGCTACAACCAAGAGCACAAAAATGCATAATGTTGGGTTACCCTGAGGGAGTTAAAGGTTATAAGCTATTACTTATACAACCAAGAGGTTACAAAGTAATAGTTTCAAGGTCTGTTACCTTCAATGAACAAGATTTTCATTTCAAAAATAAACTAACTACCATGACTGAGAATTCAGGTACCCAAACCATCTCACCTCCCTACCAAGAAAGTGACCAATTCTATGAGAATGATAGCACATATCAAGATGAGGAACCAGAATTTGATATAGGGCACTTCCAGATGTCCAGAAATACCACTGTCGACACCCCTCAAAGCAGTGAAGAGCTACATGAGGATGAATCCTCAAACACTCCAGTTCTGCATACCCACCAATTAGGTGGGGGAGTAAGTAATTCTAACCCTGAAAATTTAGACAATTCCTCTGCTGTAGACATAAGTGAGTCTAGTAATTCTTCTTCTTCTACCTCTGTCTCCACCTCTGGTCTGATCATGTTCATATTGAAGAACCACATGAACCACATCCTCTAATTGATTATCAATTAACTAGGGACAGAGAACCAAGACTTAGAATACCCAATACTAGATTCATAAACTATGTCAACCTGCATGAGTTAAATGATAAATTTCTGCATGAGAATTACAACAGAATTGTTGAGTATGCTTTGACAGTAGCTGAGGTTATTAGGAATTATACACCTGAAACCTTTGAGCAAGCTATAAAATGTAAAGATTCTAATGAATGGTTAAAAGCTATGCATGAAGAAATTCAATCCATGAATGTCAACAATACTTGGACACTAGTTCCTAAACCTGCAAATGTTAGGTTAATAGGTTGTAAATGGATCTTCAAAATAAAAGAAGGCTCTAGTCCCACTGACCCACCTAGATACAAAGCCAGGTTAGTTGCTAAGGGATTTACTCAAAAAGAAGGTGTTGACTACAATGACATATTTGCACCAGTTGTAAAATAATAAACCATGCGTCTCTTGATTGCCATGGCCACTGTTTATGACTGGGAGCTAGAGCAAATGGATGTAAAAACAGCTTTCTTGCATGGAAATTTGATTGAAACCATTTATATGCAACAACCAAAAGGTTTTGTTGATAAAAAGAATCCTGATCATGCTTGTCTCTTAAAAAAATCCATCTATGGGTTAAAACAATCCCCTAGACAATGGAATAAGAAATTTGATTCCTGCATGCAATCTCTTGGTTTCAAAAGGAGCAACTATGATACATGTCTCTACTTTAAAATTGCTAAGTTTAGTTCTTTACTCTATGTTTTACTTTATGTTGA
Source organism: Fallopia convolvulus (assembly GCA_964016875.1). Taxonomy (NCBI): domain Eukaryota; kingdom Viridiplantae; phylum Streptophyta; class Magnoliopsida; order Caryophyllales; family Polygonaceae; genus Fallopia; species Fallopia convolvulus. The sequence goes on along the minus strand of OZ024732.1, from coordinate 46,401,869 downwards.
TGACATTTTGTTAATAAGCAATTCTAAAGTTGCTATCACAGGAGTAAAAGTTGACTTGAAGAAGCATTTTGACATGAAAGATCTTGGTCCTGCTCAGAAAATCCTTGGGGTAAAAATTATAAGGGATAGAACCAAGAGAAGAACCTACCTCTCCCAAAATGACTACCTGTTTAAGGTGTTGGACAGGTTCTCCATGCTAGAAGCTAAGCCTGCCCCTATACCAATTGGAGGGCACTTAGAACTTACCAAAAGAGACTGCCCTACAACTGCTGAAGAAAAAGACAAAATGGAAGATATCCCATATGATGTAGCAGTAGGCAGTATAATGTATGCCATGTTGTGTACTCGTCCTGATTTAGCTTTTGCAATTTCTGTACTTAGCAGATTCATGTCTAACCCAGGTGAAAAACACTGGGTAGCCATGAAGTATTTGTTGAAATATGTAAAAGGCACAGAGAATGTAGGACTGTATAAGCTGAGCATAGTTCGAGGTCACACTTACATGGATATGTGGACTCGGACTATGCCAGCAACAGAGATAGTAGAAAGTCTACCACTGCATACTTTTATTGTTGGGCAGGGAACTGTATTTCCTGGAAGTCCCAGCAACAATCCATAGTTGCTCTCTCCTCAACTGAGGCAGAGTACATAGCAGCTACTGAAGCCTCAAAAGAGGCTACCTGGCTTCGTGGCATATTACAAGAAATAGAGGGCAAAACATACATGCCCAATCTCTTTATGGATAGCCAGAGTGCTTTGTACTTATACAAAGACCCTGTGCACCATGAAAGATCAAAACATATTGATGTGAGACACCACTACATAAGACAACAAGTGGAAAACCAGGAGATATCCGTGAAGAAAATACCTGGAGATGTGAATCCTGCTGATTTTGGAACTAAAATAGTTCCCACTAACAAGTTTGTCTTTTGCAGGAACCAGCTCCACATCAATGATGTAACTTGAGATGTGGCAACTGGTCAATGATGTTGGATATACCATCTCAAGATTCCTAGAACTGCTTTCCAAGATAGATACTTCTCTAAGACCATAAACAAGGGTTAGGAGGGCAATTGTTAAAATCTCTAAACCTATGTTTATAGTACTAGAGTGACACAACAAATGGTATGGCACATGAACAATGGGTCAACAAATCAAAAGCAAAGAGAAAACCGGGTTTAGTGCCAAACCAGGTTTAGAAGAATAGCTTGTGGCCTCCCCGGTAACTCGATTTTGTTGAGGTAGCTTGCTAAATTCTAGCTCGGGACTATTGGGCCTATTCTCGGAGACAAATCAAGCCCAAATGACAAGCCCAGTCCAATTACCTTATGACCGACTTGTTCATTTGATGAAACGCATCGTTTGGGAGGAGCGTCTTCTGGACGAGCTATAAATACTCCTTAGGAGCTCGCTTGCGAGCTCACTTGACTAAAACCCTAAACGGCGCATCTAGAGAAAGAGAGAGAGAGAGAGAGAAGAGAAAGAAGAGAGATCTGTGGTGCGACGGTGGAGAAGCTTGGCGACGTTTACTCCGGCAAGCTATTCTCGGCGAGATCCTGCAACACCATCATCGAAGCTTCATCTCAAAGCTTCGACAGCCTTCATAGGGGGCCAAATCCTTATTAGATTTCTCCCTTCATCCTTTCGTTGTTCCTTTCTGTTATCCTTGAATCTCTGTGCTTAGATCTTGAGATCTGTTGTTGAAGTGTAACCTTGTTGTAATATCTTGGAAACTTAGTGGATCTTGGGTTGGTCTCTCCGAACTGAGACTCCCGGACGTAGGATTTATATCCGAACCGGGTCACCAACTTGTGTGTTCATTTGTTTTATGCTTTCTTGTATTACTTCATAGATCTCGTTGATACTTCGATTCTAGGGCTAGTTTTTCAACGGTTAGGGTTACACCTGGATACTCACACTCCACCCTGTATATATTATAGATGTAATTACTAATTATTTAATAATTATCCCTATGATTAAAGATCTAAAATTATGGACATGTGATATATGTACCTTTGGTATTGAATTTGAAGGATTCCAGCATCACGGAGTTTTTCAGCTTGGCCGGATTTGGCCATGGCTCCGAAAGCGGTTCCACTTAGATCAAAGTGAGCAGATTCGGAGGTGCACCCTGGGCATGAGTCTGTCACCGTGACTGTCACCGGGGTCCCTGAACAAGCCTCATTCTCGATACACTTCACCTGTAACATAAATTTTGAACATTGGACTTGTTTGTTTGTAATAGTAGAGTAAAATAAGTAGGAGATGGAAGATTATACAAAATGTTAATTACCTCATAGCAAACACCGCAGCCTTGGTCAGATTGGTAAAGGGAAGGTCCGACGGCCGTTACCATGTCAGAGAAGGGAGTTTCCTCCACCGCACTCGCATATCCACACGATCCACCTACGTACATATACATGTATTTTATCAATACTTGCTTGCTTTAATAAGATTCTATACCTTTCTTGTACGTAAAATGTTACTACGTAAGAATATAAATTATTGGTATCATCGTATATTAAGACTACTAAGTTTTAATTTGATCCAACGGTTGAAAAGTTTACCAAAGACCAATTATGTATATAAACTTACAAAAAAACCGTTTTTTGACCTCTTATGCACGGAATTATACTTCAAACACAGTAAAAAGATTTCAATATTCATAATTAAGTAGAATCATGAGGTAAATTTATGTATTGTTATGTACCATCGCTTCCAGCGCCGGTTGCGCTGCCATACCACGTAGCACCGGCGGGAGACCAATCCGAATCGTAGTATTGTGTAGCAGTTTTGGAGACATTGAATCCTACTTTCCTGTTGAAGCTATGACAAGTAGTGGTGAAAAGCACAAAACACAGCAAAGTTAATGCCAAATTGGTAGCCATAATCTCTCAGCTTTGAATTGAGAAATGGAAATGTATGTCAAGTTTAAAACTGGATATGTTTAGGTGTTGTGAGCTTGTAGGGAGTGGAGGTCGGTATTTATAGAGAGGAGTGTAAGGCTACAACTTAATAATGTGCAATATAAACCATGTGCTCAGTTGAGGATCAATATCCTCAACTATGGATATTGGTCACCATCAAATGCAACTTTCAGTTTAGACTTTCTCTTGTATAATAAGTAATCTCTCTACCTTTAATTTTCATTGTCGCTTGCATTGTTTATATATAGATAAATAGATAAATTGTGAAAAATTAATCACGATAGCATAGCACAGGTATCATCACGAATGTTGTATGTTTAGAATTATAACCCACTTTTTAACTTCACTATAGTTTTTTAATTAATTATAGGAAAAATTGTAATTAACCACCTTTTATATTTTTTTCTACACTTAACCACCCTTTATTTTTAATTATGTACATTTAACCCCCTATTGTAACGAAAAACGTCATTTTCGCCGTTAAGTAAAGTAAATTACGTTTTTTCCTTTTTGTTTAATTTTATTTACAATAAATAAATAAAAGAAAAACCATAATTGACACTTTCAAGTTCCAATACGCCAATTTTTGCATTGCTCATTCTCTAAAATCCTGACCTAATTTCCTCCATAATAATTAAGACTCAAAAGGTTGAGGTTTAGGTCGAAATCCATTGATAATGATATTCGAAGCTCAATTTATTCCTAAATTCTTTTATTTATTGTAAATAAAATTAAAAAAGAAGGGCAAAAACATAATTCACTTTACTTAACGAAGAAAATAACGTTTTCATCAAAATGGATGGTTAAATGCACATATTTACAAATAAGGGGTGGTTAAGTTTAGAAGAAAAAATTATAAAGGGTGGTTAATTGTAACAAGTATAAAATAAAGGGTGGTTAAATGCAATTTTTCCTTAATTATATGTAATATCGATTGAGCTCAAATATTGATTCGGGTGTGTGCTCAGATGTTAACCGGCCGGGCGCGCAATAGAAATCAAACCTTGACTCTATTTTATGAAGCCGCTAATTAAGCCAATTTTCATAAACTATATTGTGTTAGATTTCGGGGATCGAAAGAACGGGTGACGTGTCGGGATTTTTACCACTTAGCATATAAACTCGGGATTTACCTTTTTAGCCAAAAACTTAAGACATTGGGTTGGGTTTCCTCCTTCTTTATATGCTAGTGTGTTTCCCCTTATATTCCCGACGTGGGATTTCTCCAACAAAGACATTATGTTTCTCAACTCATAAACTATATTACATGCACATGCAAATATTCATATGGAAGCCCTTCTCACTTAATATTAATCAAGATTGGGATGGTTTAACCATTACAAACACTGCCAAAATCCAAAAGGGCCCCACATTTTTAGGCTGGCCCACCTTGGTTTGCCAGGCCGGCCCACAAAATCATGAATGTGGGCCCTGATATTTGGCATTGATGTAGTGATATTGAAACTGCAACGTCCCCAAATTCAAGCATGCTTTGCCTTGACAAAGTCAGAAAAATTACAAGATTTACGGCTCCAATAGTTTATTGAAAGGGAAATCTATCCTTTAACCTAGCCGTTAATGGAGGTTATCGGTTGTTGAAATACTTGAATTGTGATTTAGACTTCTTTTAAATAATTCTACATAAGCTAGCATGTGCATATTTACTGACAAGATTAGCCAAATTTATAATTTATAATCCCTTCTTTTTTAAGTTGAAAATAAGGAAAAACAGTCCCTTGATATAAGGCGTGATTTGGATTTGCTTAATTTGACACTAGGTAGATGGATTGGTTACGTTGCAGAAAATGGTAATACAAATTCACACTTCAAGGGAAAGCATTAATTGGGTTGTGGTTAATTAAGTTGATGTGATTGATTTGTTATTTTAACGTTTACGTATAACCTATAGTGAAGCATTTCATAGTCACTTTTTCAATTAACAAAGTGACAAGGAGAAAAAAATCGTGGTTGTAAGTTGATAATCAAATATGCTAAAAGATACGACCATGTGCAAGTCGTTATTAATGAGATTTGTTTCAACAACACTATGCAACTAAGATCTAAATTTATTACATTAAGGGGAAAAACCGAGTACATCAATGACTAAATTTGTTTTGCACTCGTATTATTCAATATATTTGATGAGTTAAAGTCCTTGGATTGGTTCAAATTTTGCCATCATACAATAGAAGATTGAAATTTGCATTTCTTTGACATTCGAGTCTTCAACCACACCACAAGAGGAATTCTTTTTGAATAATTGATAAAGATGAGACCTTTTTCCTATGACAATTTGTCTTCAAAGTTTTTTTTTTTGGGATTCAAGTACGTATTAGTTTAAGTGAAAAGTTTTGAAAGTCAAAAAAATGAGGCTAAACAATGGTTTTAAGGAAGCTGAAAAACAATAAAGAAAGTATTATAATAATAAATATTATAAATAAATATGACACTGATGTAAAATGTACTCCGTAGATCCTAACATTTTCTCCAGTTCTCTTTCCTTTTTTTATAAACAAAGGACCAAGAGGACTTTGCCTTTAACTTGATTAATCTGCCAACACCACCTGGAAGGAACCGTGTATCCCCTATTTCGGCCCATTAAAAGGCCCAATAGCCATTCGTCCATGCTTTGGGCCATTTCAGCCCACTTATCCTGTTTAAGAATTTGTCAACAATGGTTTATGATTAGTTCCCTCATTTTATCTGCCTCATATCTAGGGATGAAAATGGATTTGGGTTGTGCATAAATAGTGGTCTTATTCCATCACACAATCTGCAAGCAGAGCCATCCATCCATCATCTATGAAATTCATCACCTATATTTTTTTTTTTGAAAAGTATTAGAATTTCTAAGAGTAATCCCAAGAGATTCCCCATATACATTAATATTTGTGTTTTTGGAGAATGCTAATTTTTTTTGGCCCAACAAATTCTCTAACACATTCTTCAAAATGGGGATAAAGGGGAAAAAGTGATGTGTTTTCCCTAAATTTAGGAAATTCTCCAAATACATTTGGAGAATGAATTAAATGTAAATGTACACATGTTAACATTTAATTGGTCACATTAAATTTTATTATATTTTATAAATATATAATAAAAATAATAAATGCTTTGTTCTTCAAATTGAAGAAATTGTTGGAGTTCAAGCATATATTTTTTAGAGAATTTGTCTTTAAGTTCTCTATTTTAGAGAAAATTATAGGGAAAATGTTGGGCTTGCCCTAAGGGGGCATCCTAGAATATTCTTTCGAATGAGAGCTTGAAGCTCTGGATGATCCAATAGAATGTTATTAGGAAAGCTGTGGCCCAGCTTAGCAATTTTATCGGCCACAACGTTGTAATCCCTAGCAACATGATGTATTGAGGTAAGCCTGACTCATGGATCAAAACCATAACGTCCGAGATTACCATCCCTATTTCCCAAGGGCATAATCCAATACCTTTAACCGCATTAATGACAATGAGATTGTCTGCTTCGACTTCTATGTCTGAGATTCCTAATCTTCTAGCTTCTCGAATACCATCTCTAAGGGCTAATGTTTCCACTTGTAAGATTGAAACTGCACCATAATTCTTTGTTCCTATACTTATTACTTGTCCATTATGGTCTCGAATTACAAAACCTGTTGTTGCATTATTTTCATTATACTTTGATCCATCAAAGTTTAGTTTATAGGAATTTATTGACGGTTTCATCCATCTTTTGAATTTTCTCTTTCTTTTTGGAGGGTTTTGTCTTACTTGCTCTAATACCTCTACTTCCTCATTCCATTGTTTTGTTTGGTTCCATTGACTGATCTAATTCCTGACGTGTTGATCTAAGTTTTTGATAAAATCATTCGGGGTTTGTTGGAAAACGAGTTTGTTTCTTTGGTGCCAAATATACCACCATGTAATTGCAAGTTCTTGAAATTCTATTTTCCCTAGTTGATGATATAGATCGTTAAGTATTGACGTCGCAGTTTTGTCTCTTGGATCGAAACCATAACTTGCCAGCTGCTTCCAAGTCAGGTACTTGGGATTGGTTTCCGTCCGGACAAGAGAGTCATCATTGGCTGGAATACGCACCATAGGTGATTGTGCTACACCTAAGATGACGAGATCCTTGAGTTCATAGGCATCTAGAGCATCGAGAATGTTCGATCTCCATATGGCGGAGTAGTTGCGGTTCAATTTAATGCACAAGACCGTAAATTATAGGCCGGTGGAGGAGGTGGTGCCAAGGGCCACCGAGAGAAGGGTGGCGCTGCTCGACCGAGAGGTGGAGGAGGGAAATTCTTTGGGACTCATATTGAGAAATTTTAATCGGAAAGTTTTGTGGAAAAAACGTATATTTTATGAGGATATGATCTTTGCTCTGATTACCATATAAGATTAGGAGAAATATGAATCCGTGTGGAGAAAATTATGGAAGGAGTTATCCTATTAATATAGGAGAGTACAAGACATGTCTTAGAGAACAAGTATATACAAGATAATTCTAGAACATGTACAATAGAAAAGGCATAAGATAAAATCATATATGTATAGGAAGATTTGATGTTATCCTTTTCTTCTCGTAATACGGCCTGACCTATTTCCTCGGTTACCCATTTAGGTTTTGTGGCATGTTGTGAGTCGTATCGTAATGAGGCATATTGTGTGCGTCGAGCAAAAATTTAGGCCTTGTTTGCCATGCCCAAATTCTTAGCGTTTAGCTTTTGAAATTCCATATTAAACGCTACTAGAGTGTTTGGTATAATCATTGGTAGAGGTCTTTCTAGTGTTCGGAAGCTTGATTTTTGAAAACTACTGTAGAAAGCTTTTTGTAGTTTGAGCGCTTGAAATTTCTTTTCCATATACACCATCAACTAAAAATGAAAATCATAACTTCTTTAATAAATCATATGTCTTATTTCGTCATTCTATAAGTATAAGCTAAACTCAAAAGTTACCTCAACCAAACACACATTAGCGTTTTATTTTATTGGATTGTTACTTTCAACCGCTATAACTACTAGTACAGCTACATCTATCCGCTACTATTTTGGCAAACAAAGCCTTAGTGTGCACAAAGATTTTCTGTAATTGTATTGTGTTTTTAATCTTTATTTCAAAAAGACATATCGACAGAATGAAGATGTCAACTTGGTTAATTGTTATACTAACTTAGCAAGTAACTGACTACCAACGGCCCACTTGCTTTCAGAACTGGATGGAGTCTATCTAATTGGTATTATCTTCTGCTTGGGGCCCAGATTTGCAACTGTTGTCATGGATTGGGCCCAAAACCCAACATTACGCTGCCATTTCGAAGCCCAAATTGAACACATTGAGCATTATTAGCTGAGATGAGTCGAATTTCTTACGATAGCAAGCAAATGATATGAGCTAATTGTCATCTTTTGATCTTTTATCCACCACTATAAGTTTTTGTGCAAGTAAAACTCCATCACTATTCACTATTCACTTGGTTAAAAAACGTTAGTTCGATAGAAATATAACGGGATGGGCAAAACAATTGAAGCCCTTGAAATAATTTTGTAGGACAAAGAACAAAACCTCACTCACTTTCATTTATTGAATACAGAATTTACTCAAATTTGTTGTTGTTTGCACCAAGAAGAAAACAACATTGAAAGATCACCCATCCCCTTCCACTATGTCGTTCGGAAGAATTCATTACATTTTTTTTCCCTTTCAAATATACTTCATCTTTATGATTTTCTAATATATTTCATTTTTCATATCTGACATGACACATGAAATATAGCTAGCCACCAGACCATACTTCATTAAATTCGAATCTGACCAAAAAAAAAATTAAATTCGAATAAATATGCCCACAGAAACAAATGTAGCGCCCAAATTCAACTTTTATTGAATTATTATAATTGAAGCATCAATTAAAGACTTCCTTTTCAAAGCTAAATGAAATAACCCCGGTTGCATTCTTAAAATGCTTTTTGTGGGATGCCACTTTTAGATTGAACGTCTTGATTTGTGCAATTCATTCCAAAATTGAAAGTGATATGGTTGAAGGGGCAAAACCGTCAACCGCCATTTATACATTTGCCACCACGTTACATGTACCGACTACCATTGATCAAGCTTACTCACGCACTTCTCACGTGCCCTCCTCATTAAATCAAACCTCTCCACACAAATACACAATTGTCTATCTGGCCTTGTCGATTTGTAATAGTTAAGCTAAGACGATATTACTATTAAATCAATCGCTTAATTAATGCAATTATGTATTCCGTAGTAGCAAGGATGAAGGAATTATGAGTTATGAGATCTCAATCACATGGCCCCCACTTGTTGCTTCTGCAACGGTGCTCTCGTATAATTGTTTATTGATTTCCACGTCATCGTCGAACCTAAAAGATGAAGAACACGTGGCAACATCACATGGCACCGACCGAGGTTCTCGTGGAAGCCAGCTGTATGACAGCTTGTCACTCCGTGTGGCTTTGAGTGATATATTAGCATTCCATCAGTTGATCAATTTAACTAACAAAATACCATTATTATATATAGTACTGTATAAAACTATTAATTTACTATTTATTTCATTCAAAAGTTGGTCATTAGTAGGTGACTACTATGCGGGAGTGAATGTTATAATATATACTCGTACTAATTATATATTACTCCGGATTTGGTTCAAGTCAATACATTACATGTTAGTATCAAGAATATATATCGTACGTCTTCGTTGAAACTATATACATGTGAAACTTAGTAATACTCCCTAAGTATTTATAAAATATAAAACACACATAATTATACTTTTCCTAAGCTACATCATTTACAGGGAAATTCAAGTAAGAGGTCGTGGAAGATAAACGACCTCGTAGCATTGTATGTAATGTAATTTAATTTAATCTAAATATGTTACTGATCGAAAAACTTGGACATTTTAGGCAAAACGCCCGATATTGTGTCAATTTTGTGTAGTATTTGAAAGAGTGGTGCTTGTTGTATATGTGGTATAGGGAGATATAAAATGGAATGACATAATTTGATAAATGATAGAGTCGAGACTTGTTATTTTCCATCAAAATATTTGGCCCTATAATTCAAGTTTTAAGTTACCATAAATTTTTTGTGAGATAAAATTATTATATACTCACAATTTAGGTTAAGAACCTAAGCAACAACTTGTGGTCAATTATGAATTGGTAAAGACTTTAAACAATAACGAGAGAAAGAGAAAGAGAGTCGAACTATCCTAAATGAGTACGTACGTGCACACAAGCTCCTTTATAGGCAAGTGCCAAATGCCTTAAACAAATCCAATTTTCCTGGGCACGATCCAACAAACAAGGAATAATAATAGAAATAGCTTACGTGGTAAATGAATTGAATAAGCTAAAAAAACACTAATGGCCTTGTTGAAAAAGACCAAGGCCCAAGAGTGTCGACTAGGCCAGGCCACACTAGTGGCTAGGTGCATGTGCGTGAACGGTTGGAGAGCAACCGCTCTCAATCGCCTCAACTATTTCCTACCGGCAAAACTACCCTCAACCGTCCAACTGCATTATAACCATCCAATCACTTCTAACCTCCCTTTTACGACTACCCATGGCGAATGTGGTACACGATACTTTGTTAAGAACACTAACTCAATTGTAATTTGCAAAGGTTTTGTGAGAAATCAACACAAATTGATGATCGAAGATAGGAAATGACAGACAAAAGGAAGAGCTTTCTTATTGATAGTAGAGAAAGTCTTGAAAGGTGGCACAAGTCAGAAAAGCCCCTTATAAACACACAACCCTAGGTAGCAAAGAACCAGGAGAAAATAAAGAGGAACCGGACCGGGACAAACCGGCTAAACCGGACCAAAGGAACAAAATAGATAAACCTGCTTCATATTTCCATACTCCCCCTTCAAGCTGGGCTGAGGGAAATCAATCCAAGCTTGCGAGCTAGAAACAGATTGTTTTGCACCTAAAGGTTTAGTGAGAATGTCTGCTAACTAAAGTTGTGATCTCACATGAACTGTAGAAATGAAACCTTCTTGAACCATGTCCCAAACAAAATGACAGTCAATGCGTAGGTGTTTAGTTTGTTCATGGAACACAGGATTCGCATCCAAATGTTGAGCAGACATGTTGTCAGAATACAGTGGGATTGGAAGGGGTACTTTGATCCCAAAATCTTCAAGTAGACCTTCAATCCAAACTAGCTCACTCGCTGTCATTGACATGCTCCGATATTCACTTTCTGCTAATGACTTGGAAATTGTAGATTGCTTCTTTGTTTTCCAAGACACCAAAGACTTCCCAATGAACACACAATACCCAGTCAACGATCTGCATGTAAAGGCACAAGAGCCCCAGTCTGTGTCACAATAGGCATGAACAATCATCTCTGTATTGTTGCGATAAAAGAGGGAGCAATGTATGGTGCCTTTTAGATATCTAAGAAGATATAAGGCTGCTTCCAAGTGTGGTTGTCTAGGGGAAGACATGAATTGTGTCAACTGCTGTACTGCATATGATATGTCAGGCCTAGACAATGTCAAGTAAAGCAATCTTCCTATCAGCCTTTTGTAAGCCTCTCGATTAGGAACTATGTCGCCAATGTCTGGCCTTAGATGCAGATTTCTTTGCATAGGAAAACTGGTGGTCTTACAATCCAACATTTTTGTGTCTGTTAAGAGATCAAGCACATACTTCCTTTTATTCAACTGAATTCCTGAATCTGTGTGAGTGATTTCAATGCCTAGGAAATATTTGGCCAAACCTAGGTCTTTAATAGTGAAAGTATCATTCAAGGATGACTTGGTGGCCAAGATTTCTGCTTCATTGTTTCCCATTAAGATCATGTCATCTACATAGACAAGGGCAATTGTGATCTGACCACAATTAAACTTCACAAATAGAGAATAATCACGCTTAGACTGTGTGAAGCCCCATTGTAACAAATGTTTGGTGAGATCTAAATTCCATTGCCTACTTGCTTGCTTAAGACCATATAGAGAGCGCTTGAGCCTACAAACATGGCGAGGGTTGATTGTAGAATATCCCGAAGGTGGCAACATGTAGACTTCCTCATCTAAGAACACATGCAGGAACGCAATGTTAATGTCTAATTGATGTAGGTTCCACCTTTTTGCAGCTGCCAAGGCAAACAATACCCTTACTGTTGTAAATTTTGCAACATGTGAAAAGGTGTGTTTGTAATCTTTATTCTTGATCTGGTTATACCCTTTGGCATCTAGGCGAGCTTTAAATCTCTTAAACTTCTCCATTTGGCTTGAATTTGATTTTGTAGACCCATTTTGATCCAATCGCTCTCTTATCTGGTGGCAATTCTGTCATTTCCCAAGTGTCATTTTGTTCAAGAGCTCTGATCTCCTGCTGCATTGCCTCTCTCCAGTGTGGAATATCTTTGGCTTGTTCAAATGTGCTAGGTTCTACCTCAGAAAAGACATTGAATAACGACTACACATGTTCATGTGAATAATCATGGAGATCATCTAGAGAGATCACATGGAAGGCTTTGGAGAAAGAATCATTCCTGCGATCAAAGCTCTCATCAATCCTGGTCATCTGATCACAGACATAGTCTTACAGCTTGGTGGGCATTTTAGAAACCCTTTCTGATCTCCTTAGAGGGAGATGGGGGTTTGCAGGTGGAGAAGCGGGTTCCATTTCTGGGAGGACATGCCCTTGCTCCGAGGTAGAAGGCAAGGGAACATCATTATTTCTGGCTTGTGCAAAAGAAGAGGAGGGCACAAGCCTAGAGGATGTAGGGACAGGAGAGAAGTCCCCAGGTTGTGGTGGAGAAGAAATTGCAACCTGAGGTGTAGAGGAGAGGGTATCATTGCCTTCCAACTTGTAATATGGCATGGCAATGAAGCCCTCATCGGTGCCAAACGGCACCAGTGGCAACTGACTGTGTTGAGTGTCAATGCCTAAGGTATCTGTTTGAGTTTTAAAAGGAAAGATATTTTCTTTAAAAATAACGTCTCTTGATACAAAGATCTTCTTGGTCTCTAAATCAAGCAGCTTGTAAGCTTTTTTGGCCTGCTCGATATCCCAAGAAGACACATTTTTTAGAAGTGGACTCAAATTTCAGCCTTTGATCTTTGTGCACCAAGGCAAAACACAAACAACCAATTACCTTCAAGGAATCAACATTGGGTTGCTTTCCATACAGCATGTAGTATGGACAATCCCATTCAATGACATAAGAAGGAATCATGTTGAGCAAATGAGTCGCTCCTAGTATGCAGTCACCCCAAAAACGTTGAGGTAATCCTGCTTGAATTCTAATTGCCCTAGCTATTTCAAGCAGACTTCTATGTTTTCTCACAACTCTACCATTTTATTCTGGGTTCTCTGGTGCTGACCTTTACTGTACAATACCCTTAATTCTAAGCAGATCAACCATTCTCTGTTGTGTGAACTCTGTGCCATTATCTGATCTAACAGCCTTGACTTTCACATTGAATTGAGTTTCAACATAATTGAGAAAATCCCTGACTAGGGAAAATACTTGTTCCTTATTGTTCATAAGGAAAGTCCATGTCGCTCTAGAAAAGTCATCTACGATTGTCAGAAAGTATTTGGTCCATTATAGGTTTGAATCCTATACGGGCCCCAAACATCAAGATGAATCAGTTCAAAAATCTTAGAAGTTCACGAGTTGCTTCGAGCAAAGGGCACTCTATGGCGCTTAGCCAAGACACAAATTTCACATTCAAAATTAACAAAATCTGCATTCTTAAAGCATTGCATATGTATCATCCGTGATACAGAAACATGTCCAAGTCTGGCATGATAAAGGTCAACAAGACCCTCTCTATTACAAACTGAATTCAAAATTCTAGCTGGCATAGTCTTGTTAACAATATTATTGAATTTCTCAACAAAAAACTGATTTTGGTAAACTTCTCTCCCTTCCTGATTCCTTGAGCTGATTTTGTATAAACCTCTTGATCTTTCTCCATAAGCCTTCACCATCTCAGTTGTACGGTCCTGCAATGCACATCCATGTGCATCAAATGTAAAAACATGATGAGAATCACTAAGCAACTTAGACACAGAGATCAGATTGTGCTGAAAGCGGCAAAAACAAAACATTATCAATTCTCAGATCTGCGGTCAACTGATATGACCTTGTTTCCTCTACTATCTGAGTTGCACCATTTGACAAACATATTATAATAGGCTTGCACAACTTTGTAACATTGAATAAAATATCTTTCTGAAAGTTACATGGTTAGTGGCACCCGTATCAACAATCCAGATACAATCATGAGATCCTTTTGAACTTTCAAAATTAGGAGAAGCAACATTACCTGCAAATTTGGTGATAGTGTTTACGTGCCCATTTCCACCATCATCAACATGCTTCTTCTCTTTCATTTGTCTAAGTACTTCCTGAACCACAGAATTCACAAAAGCAGCATCATTCCTTGAGCTAGGGCCTTCATCTCCGTCTCCATCGAGCGGTGTTCCAAACTGATCTGACCCTTGCACATTTGCCATCACTCTGCCACCTCCTTGAGACCCGGGCCCCTTCCACCACTCGGGATAGCCTACTAACTTGAAACAAGTCTCTTTTACATGTCCAACCTCTTGGCAATAGTCACACTTACGATCAACTTTGGCCCTTTTGTAATCTTTGTCATACCCATAATTTGACTTTCCTTGGGCTGAATTTCCAGCAGAACTTCCTACAGCAACGTTTTGCTTGAACTGATTCTTGTACTGACCAACACTCCTATTGATGGCCAAAATGTCATGGGATGGAGACAGATTTCCCGTGATATTCTTTTGAGTTTCTATGGTAGTTACCATGTGATATGCACGCCCAACACCAGGTAAAGGATCACGAGACAAAATCTGGCTCCTTATAGTATAATACGCATCAGAAAGTCCCATTAAAAATTGCATGAGCTTAGTTGTAGCATCTATGTCAACAATCCGCTTCATCAAGGCACATCCACGTTGAGCAACCACTCCACATGTGCACACTGGTATGCCATCCACAGCAGATAGCTCGTCCCAAGCCTTCTTCAGCCTAGCATAGTACTCACCCACTCATGTATTCTCTTGTTTAATGTTACTAATTTCCTTTTGGAGATGATAAACGAGAGGAGCATTAGCCTCAGCATAGTGCTCTCTTAAATCTTTCCACAATTCATAAGCTGAATTTACATAGAGGAAATTTTGGGACAGCTCCTTCACCATCGAATTGAGTATCCAACTTATAACCATGAAATCGCATCGTTCCCATAGCTCAAAATCATCAGAATCTTTAGCTGGCCTTGGATAATCACCATTAATAAAACACAACTTCAGCTTTGAGCCTAGGGCAAACTTGATGGCCCGACTCCATCCCCTAAAATTGTTGCCATCGAAAAGAGCAGCCACAAGCTGCATCCCAAGCGCATCCGAATTGGACAGAAAAAGAGGATAAGAGTTCTTACCTCCTCTAGTTTCGTCATTGCCTCGCCTCCCTCGCTGGTTGTCCTGGCCAGGCCTGTGGGGCGCTCGGTTCCACCCTTGAAACCTTCTATCTTCAACATCAATATGCCTTAGGTCCTGATCTGTGCTCCCAGATCCATCGTAAGACACATCGTCACCGTCCATGTTCAGTTTCACAAGGATGGGTTGCGCAGCAAGCAAATCTCGTCTCAGGAATAGCCCTTACGGCTTTGATACCATGTTAAGAACACAAACTCGATTGTAATTTGCAAAGGTTTTGTAAGAAATCAACACAAACTGATGATCGAAGATAGGAAATGACAGATAAAAGGAAGAGCTTTCTTATTGATAGTAGAGAAAGTCTTGAAAGGCGGCACAAGTCAGAAAAGCCCCTTATAAACACACAACCCTAGGTAGCAAAGAAACAGGAGAAAATAAAGAGGAACCGGACCGGGACAAACCGGCTAAACCGGACCAAAGGAACAAAATAGATAAACTTGCTTCATATTTCCATAAGTTTGCAAGTCATGACTTGCTAGGCATTCAAGTTTCCAAACTACTCTATGTGTTCCAACTAGTCGTATGCTCTACACTGTTTCCAAAATGTTTGAGTAAATCCAAAGTTATGATGCACACAGGCACGGTGCGACACGCACTAGCACGGGCACTGAATCTCAACTTACATCATGGGATTAAGCCTTAGCACACAACGTTAATAGATGGTGTATGTTAGTTTTCTATCTTCCAAGCTTGGTTTAGTTTTCTCTCCTTCCAAACTTGAGGGGGGTGTATGAGAGTATACAATAGTACTTGGTGTATGTTAATAGATGGTGTATGTTAGCATTAGTGATATGCGTATGTTCGAAGGTTGAACTCTTGATATAAATACCGTATAGTAGCTAAGCTTGTAACTAAATCTGGCAAGATGATTCTGTTAGAGTCACTAGAATGTATTCTCTAGGGACGATCCTCTGAGATCGATCCTGTTCCATTTAATTCAATCCAAATTACTTCTTCATGCTCGATTCAATCTGTTTGTCCTAGATGATCTTCTAGGTCTGCACAATATACGTGATATAGAGAGATATAAAATATAATGACATAAATATGATAAATGATAGAGTCGAGACTTTTTTTTTCATCAAAGTATTTGACCCTAATTCAAGTCTTAAGTTACGACTAAATTTTTTATGAGATGAAATTAGCATATACTCACGATTTAGGTTAAGAACCTAAGTAACGATTTGTAGTTAATTATGAATTGGTAAAGACTTTAAACAACAACGAGAGAGAGAGAGAGAGAGAGAGAGAGAGAGAGAGAGAGAGAGAGAGAGAGAGAGAGAGAGAGAGAGAGAGAGTCGAACTATCCTAAATGAGTACGTGCACACAAGCTCCTTTTATAGGCAAGTCCCATATGCCTTAAACAAATCCAATTTTCTTAGGCACGATCCAACAAACAAGGAATAATAATAGAGCTAGCTTATGTGGTAAATGGATAAGCTAAAATAACACTAATGGCCTTGTCGAAAAAGACCAAGGCCCAAGAGTGTCGACAAGGCGAGGCTACACTAGTGGCTAGGTGCATGCGCGTGAACGATTGGAGAGCAACCGCTCTCAATCGCCTCAATTATTTCCTACCGACACAACAACCTTCAACCGCCCAACCGTACGTGTTTTATGACCGCCCGACCCAATCACTACTAACCGCCTTTTTGTGACGACCCATGGCTCATGTGGTACGCAACACTAGTTTGCAAGTCATGACTTGCTAGGCATTCAAGGTTCCAAACTACTCTTTGCGTTGCAACTAGTCGAATGCTCTAAGACCGTTTCCAAAATGTTTGAGTATATGCAAAGTTATGAACAAGACAATTCAAGAGATGCACACAAGCACGATGCGACATGCACTAGCACGGGCACCGAATCTCAGCTTACATCGTGGGACTAAACCTTGGCACACAACGTTAATGCGCGATGTGACGGACACATCTTGAGTTCGACAAACCTCGATTTGGACTGGACCAACACTTTCTTTTTTTTGTTTCTTCTATCACTTAATTTACATTGAACGCATACTCCATGTGATCTCAAGTTTAACTGTGACTTTATGACTCATAAAAATTCCCTAATATACTAAACGTGTTATGAAGTCCAAATTATCATACTACAAGTTATCTATTTACACACACATGTATCACACATATTATGTATGAACAAGTGTATAATGGAGGAAAATTGTACAAGGTGAATTATTCACCTTCTTCACCTCCTTATTTCCATGCATAAGGAGATTTGCCAATGTTTTACCCCACTCTTGGCTTATAAATATGGCCATCATCCATTGTAAAACTTGCACCAAAGTAGAGTAAGAAATACACTTTCTAAAGTTCTTACTCTCCCTCCCTCTCTTCTAATGATCTAAAAGTTATCATAAAGTTTGTTCAAGTGTTCTTTCCAAAAGATAAAGTGGTCTTGCTTTTATAATCTTTTTCATAACACATTATCAGCACGAGTCTCTAATTACCAATTGAGCTTCACTAATCCCCAAGGTACAAATTCTATCTCTTCCTAATCTTAATCATGCAAGAAGTTTACTTCCTAAAACCGTTTTGAGGAGTATGCTCTGTAGTTGCCCGGTTTGGGATCTTCTACATCAAAAACTCGTTTTTTTTCTAGATTTGAAACGGTTTCCTACCAGAAATAAATCATGCTTTTGGATATGTAAGAGATACAAACAAAATATTAGATTTGCTTACCTCTTTCGAAGTTTAAACCGACTTCACCGCTGAAAATCTCTACTTTCACCACTTGGATTGGAAGCAAGTTTTAACCAAAATAATTATGAGCATGATGTTGGTAATCACAATAAGAATAAGGCAAATGAAAAGCTCAACCAAAAATCTCCTATTATCAGCTCTAAGACAACGCATAATCTCGTCGTCGGTCATGGAGAATGTCGAAAGAAAAATTGGTAAAGGTGGTCGAATTTGGAAGTGGAGGAAGGAGATAAGGTCGGAAGTGAAAAAGTGAAAAAGGGGATGAAGGGAATCGTACTTTAAGAACTTCGGACTTTAAGGACTTCGGACTCTAAGGACTTTAAGGACTTCGAACTCTAATAACTTTAAGGACTTTAAAGGCTTTAAAATTCCCGCTATATAATTTTCTTTCATTTCATATGATCTCTTACTTTTGTCTTACGATATTGTCTATGCCTATATCTATTGATTGCTTCTCTGACTCACGCAATCTTTTTTTATGCATTCTAAATATATCACCTACATGCATATATTTATTGTTTGATATGCCATGTCCTTCAATCGTCTCATACATGACTCATGCATTATATTATTGATTATGTTAACCTTTAATCTGCGTATCTTTATATGTAGCAACTAATGGCAAACATCGCTAAAAGGGAGTTTGATATCCTTGATCTATCGGGCCAGAAATACCTCGAATGGAGGGTAGATGTCATGGCTCACCTCAAGGCAAATGGCCTTGAGGAAACAATTGTGGCAAACAATAGTGCCACCCCACATGAGAAAGCAAAAGCCATTGTGCTCCTCCCCCACCACATTCATGAGAGTCTCAAAACTGAGTACTTATTTGTCGAGGATCCTAGAGAATTGTGGGAGAGCCTGAATGAGCGCTATGCTCATCAAAATGAAGTTTTGCTCCCACAAGCAACACACGAATGGAACACTATAAGGTTCCAGGACTTTAAGTCCATCACTGAGTACAATAGTGTTATCCACAAGATCACTTCTCAGTTGAGACTGTGTGGTCAAGTGATCACTCAGCAAGAAATGTTGGAGAAAACTTTCTCCACTATGCATGCTTCAAACATATTATTGCAATAACAGTATAGAGAAAGAAATTTCAAAAGATGTTCTGACTTGTTGAAAGTATTGTTGGTTACTGAAAAGAATAACGAGATCCTAATGAAAAACCACAACCTAAGGCCTACTGGTTCAACAGCTTCCCCAGAAGCAAATGCTATGAACAAAGCGTTCCATGATAGGAACGACAATGAACGTGGGCAGCAATCACACCGTAACAATGAGCGTGGATGAGGTCGTGGTAACTATGGGAGCCGTGGTGGCCGTGGTGGTCATGGTGGCCATGGGCGTGGCCGAGTCTACAACAAAAGCCATGATAATCACCGTGAGAACCATGGCTACAAGGGGGATGTGAAGCAAAAGGTCCAGACGGGTCCATCAGTATCCTCCTAAAAATCCAAATCAACATGCTACAGATGTGGCGTGACTGGTCACTGGTCAAAGGTATGCCGCACAGCTCCACACCTAGTGAAGCTCTACCAAGCTAAGAAGAATAAAGAAAGGGCTACCGAGACCAACTACATCGATAATAACGATGTGGATGGTCACCAGTGACTAGTCTTGATGTTAATGACTTTCTCAACCTTGAGAATGATGATGGCTATGCCTTAGGGGCTTAAATGAAAAGAACGTGCCCCTAAATATCTCTACTATCTCCCATGCTATTTTATAATACTTGCAATTTCTTTTGTATTCCATGCTTTAACCTTTATTTCGCATGAGTTTGTATAATAAGCCTTGTATAATAGAACTTATGTAATAGAATTATCGTTGTATAATATATGAAGCTTTTTTTGATGTCTTAATTCTCCCTTTCTTTATATTTATAGAAAACATGGACTCACCTAAAGTGAAACCCGATGGGAAGGAGCAATGTCTTTTGGACAATGCAACAACACACACCATCTTGAGGAGTAAATAATACTTTACCCAATTAAGAGCCTTTGAAGGCAATGTCACTACAATATTCGGTGTGTCAAAACTCATCGAAGGCTCTGGAAGAGCTGTCATTCTACTCCAAAGGGAACAAAGCTAGTAATAAATAACGCACTATATTCGAGTAAATCTCGAAGAAATTTACTGAGTTTTCAAGATGTGCGTCTAAATGGGTTTCATATGGAAACCATGAATGAAAATGGGAAAGAATACTTGTGCATCATAAAACATGAATCTGGCCATAAACAGATTCTCAAAAGGATGCCAACACAAACCTCTGGATTATCATACATACATTTATCCGTTTGAGGTCAATGCAGTGTTTAACAAAAAGTCATATGACCAAGCTGCATTCACATTATGGCATGACCGATCGGGTCATCCAGGAGCAGTAATGATGCACAAAATCATAAAGATCTCACTCGGACATACATTAAAGAACATTAAGGTTCTTCCGTCCAGTGACTTTAATTGCACTGCTTGCTCACTTGGAAAGCTAATTATCAGGCCTTCTAAAAACAAGATTGCAAGTGAGAATCCTGCATTCTTAGAAAGAATCCATGGAGATATATGTGGGCCAATTGCTCCACCATGTGGATCATTCCGATACTTTATGGTGCTAATTGATGCATCTACACGTTGCTCACATGTAAGCCTACTATCAACAAGAAATATTGCATTTGCTAAACTACTTGCCCAAATAATTCGATTGAGGCCCCAATTTCCGGATTATACAGTAAAGAAAATTCGGCTCGATAATGCAGGAGAATTTACATCTCAAACATTCAATGACTATTGTATGTCAATTGGGCTTGATATAGAGCATCCAGTGGCTGATGTTCACACTCAAAATGGTCTCGCTGAATCATTGATAAAATTGCAATTAATGCCAAGCCATTATTGATGCAATCAAAATTACCACCATCGGCATGGGAACATGCAATATTACATGCAGCAACCTTAATTCGATTAAGGCCAAGTGCAAACCATGAACATTCCCCTATGCAACTTTGTGTCTGGTAAGGAGCCAAATATTTCACATCTAAAAATATTTGGATGTGCAATTTATGTCCCTATTGCTCCACCTCAACGCACAAAGATGGGACCCCAAAGGAGATTGGGAATTTATGCTGGTTTTGAGTCTCCCTCGATATCAAATATCTTGAACCAACAACTGGTGATTTTTTTACAGCAAAATTTGTTGATTGTCATTTTGATGAAAATACATTCCCAGCCTTAGGGGGAGAAAAGAAAAATGGGGACCCACATGTGAAAGAAATCACATGGAATGCAACTGCATTATCACATCTTGATCCAAGAACAAAAATGTGCGAACAAGAAGTACAACGGATCATTCATTTGCAAAATGTTGCAAATCAGTTACCAGATGCATTTACTGATACAAAGAAGGTAACTAAATCACATATACATGCGGAAAATGCTCTAGCAAGAATTAAAATACCCAATGGATTGCCAGATGCATCCATTGCAAGCGAGTCTGCAACACGCCGAAAGCGTGGTAGACCGTTAGGTTCAAAAGATTTAAAACCAAGAAAGGCAAGAAGCCAAAAGGGTATAGCAGAAGAAGCCACAATGAATCATGAGAATGATGATAAAGGCAAAGACATTGAGGATGAGAACACCTCAACAGAGGGTAATATTCTAGACAAGAATAATGATATCGACAATTTTGAGATTTCCATAAAATATGTGTCCACATGCACACAATGGAATCGAAAAGATGTAATTGTCGATGATGTATTTGCCTATGTAACACCCCGATAATTTATAAGGGATTGAGGTGCTCCCCATGTCAACAAGAGCTCTTCCTTTTCTAAGTTCGAGTGAGGACAAAGAACTCAAAAGTAAAGCGTGCAAGGGCGAGAGTAGTATGAGGATGGGTGACCTCTTGGGAAGTCCTCGGGTTGACATGGGATAGCGCTTCCAAAGGCTTGGGCCTTACAAATGGTATCAGAGCCGACTCTAGGTTACGAGTGCACTTGGCCCGGAGGGCGGTGACTCGAACTAGAGGGCGGTGCTTGGGCCTTGACGAGGACGTCAAGTGTTTAAGTGGGGGAGATTGTAACACCCCGATAATTTATAAGGGATTGAGGTGCTCCCCATGTCAAAAAGATGTCTTCCTTTTCTGAGTTTGAGTGAGGACAAAGAACTCAAAAGTTAAGCATATAAGGGCGAGAGTAGTATGACGATGGGTGACCTCCTGGGAAGTCCTCGGGTTGACATGGGATAGCGCTTCCAAAGGCTTGGGCCTTACAAATGGTATCAGAGTCGACTCTAGGTTACGAGTGCACTTGGCCCGGAGGGCGGTGACTCGAACTAGAGGGCGGTGCTTGGGCCTTGACGAGGACGTCAAGTGTTTAAGTGGGGGAGATTGTAACACCCCGATAATTTATAAGGGATTGAGGTGCTCCCCATGTCAACAAGAGCTCTTCCTTTTCTGAGTTCGAGTGAGGACAAAGAACTCAAAAGTTAAGCGTGCAAGGGCGAGAGTAGTATGAGGATGGGTGACCTCTTGGGAAGTCCTCGGGTTGACATGGGATAGCGCTTCCAAAGGCTTGGGCCTTACAGCCTACTCAGTGGCTAGTAATATTGTGATTGAAGATGATGATTTTGAGCCAAAATCGGTCGATGAATGTCGACGAAGAAACGATTGGCCAAAATAGAAAGAGGCTATTCAGGCAGAACTAAAATCGCTTAAAAAGCGAGAGGTATTTGGACCAGTAATTTGTACACCCAATGGTGTGAAACCTGTCGGCTATTAATGGGTCTTCGTACGCAAATGAAATGACAAAAATGAAATTGTAAGATATAAAGCAAGGCTTGTAGCACAAGGTTTTTCTCAGATCCATGGAATTGATTATAAAGAAACATACTCTCCAGTAGTTGATGCAACTACGTTGAGATTCCTAATTGGCCTGACTGTCTTTGAAAGGTTACAAATGCGCCTCATGGATGTCGTTACAACATATTTATATGGATCACTTGATACAGACATCTACATGAGAGTCCCAGAAGGACTCAAGCTGCCTGAGCCAATAATTGTGGACCTCGAAAAATGTTTTCCATAAATATGAGGAGGTCATTGTATGGACTAAAACAATCTGAGCGAATGCGGTACAACCGCCTAAGTGAATACCTCATGAAAGAGGGATACAAGAACGACACCGTTTGTCCATGTGTTTTCATCAAGCGATCCAAAAAGGGATTCGCTATTATCGTAGTCTACGTTGACGATTTAAACATCGTCGAAACCCCAAATGAACTTCAAGATACTGCGAAATATTTGATGAAAGAATTCGATATGAAAGATCTCGGACAAACAAAGCTTTGTCTTGGCTTACAAATTGAGCACTTAAGGGATGGAATCTTTATCCATCAGTCTAATTACACTGAAAAAGTTCTTACAAGATTTTACATGGACAAAGCACACCCTTTGAGCTCTCCAATGGAAGTTCGATCCCTCAATGTAGAAAATGATCAATTTCGTCCCCGAGAAGAAGATGAAGAGGTTTTTGGTCCTGAGTAAATTTGTTGTCCAGGTATAGCACTGCACCCACAAGGAGGCATTGGAATGGGATCAAACATGTATTTCGCTATCTCCGAGGCACACATGATCTTGGGTTGTATTATCGTATCCAAAGGGATGCAATTTTGATTGGATATGCAGATGCAGGGTACTTGACTGACCCACACAAAGCCAAATTGCAAAATGGCTATGTGTTCACATATGGAGGCATTGCCATCTCTTGGAGATCAACAAAGCAGACTGTGACTGCCACATCATCAAACCAAGCAAAATTGATTGTTTTATATGAGGCAGGAAGAGAATGTGTGTCCCTTCGAGCAATGATTCAATTCATTCAGAAAGAAAGCGGAATGGAGCCCATCACCGATGATCCAACAATATTATATGAGGATAACTCAGCATGCGTTGCTCAAATGAAGAAGGGCTACATCAAAGGTGACCGCACAAAGCACATATCTCCAAAATTCTTCTCCACTCGTGAATTGGAAAAAGCTGGTGAAGTGGACATCCAACAAATTCGGTCAAATGACAACTTGGCTGACTTGTTCACAAAGTCTTTAATCTCCAAGAAATTTGGAGAACTGGTATCCAGAATTGGAATGTGCAGATTTCGAGACATATGTTGAAGTCAGGGGGAGTATCATACGCGCTGCACTCTTTTTCCCTTCGATCAAGTTTTTTATCCCACTGGGTTTTGCTTGACAAGGTTTTTAATGAGGCAGCATCAATGCGTACAATGGGATCAATGGTTGCACTCTTTTTCCCTTCGATCAAGTTTTTTATCCCACTGGGTTTTGCTTGACAAGGTTTTTAATGAGGCAGCATCAATGCGTACAATGGGATCAATGGTTGCACTCTTTTTCCCTTCGTTCAAGTTTTTATCACATTGGGTTTTTCCTGACAATGTTTTTAATGAGGCAACGTCTACCCATATCCAACAACATGAAAAGAAGGTGAATATTCAAGGGAGAGTGTAATGAAGTCCAAATTATCATACTACAAGTTATCTATTTACACACACATGTATCACACATATTATGTATGAACAAGTGTATAATGGAGGAAAATTGTACAAGATGAATTATTCACCTTCTTCACCTCCTTATTTCCATGCATAAATCATGGAGATTTACCAAAGTTTTACCCCACTCTTGGCCTATAAATATGGCCATCATCTATTGTAAAACTTGCACCAAGTAGAGTAAGAAATACACTTTCTAAAGTTCTTACTCTCCCTCCCTCTCTTCTAATGATCTAAAAGTTATCATAAAGTTTGTTTAAGTGTTCTTTCCAAAAGATAAAGTGGTCTTGCTTTTATAATCTTTTTCATAACAAAACGAATATTGAGCTGATCTTAATTAAAATCAAACAGAGAGTTAGTCTTAAGCGACCTATGTACAATGTTTATATTGTCGTCCAATTTTTAATATTTATGTAAAAATGCTATGTATATGACAGAAAAATTATCACTCAATCACGTTGTAGGAGAATACAGAAGGGAGTATATTTAGGAAGTAGAAGATTTGATTTATAATTTAAGCGCTCTGTCCTGCCCATGTTAATCTAATGCGAGAAAATAAACAACACTAAAAATCAGCGTTAAAATTGAGGAAAATTCGTAGGAAATACATAATTAAATTTGGATACTCATATTATGATATACGATTGAATACATCCAAAGACACTGAATCACCGACAGTAGGGAAACAAGAAGGGAGCACAAGAATATCCAGATTTGTGTGTTGATTGGGGTACCCTGTGGAATGCCAAAACCCAAAATGAGACACCCCTCTTTAAATAGGCTGCGTTATGATTCAAACCTTGTCCATACACTTATTCTACCCGCAATCATATATTCCCGGGAAAACGCTTATCACACAAAAATTGTAAATTAACCTTGTTATTTTTCTTTTTTTTATTAGGTAAAAATTAGAAAGCTCTTTTTTCAAGAGGACATTTTAGAACACCTTTTCAAATAAAAACCTGAAATTCAAACTGTAAATTAACTTTATGGATAGAGCAACTAGAGTTGGTGAAATTTGTATTTTTAATATATAAATTTATAACTTAATTTTATTTATTTATTTTATATGGCTATCAGTTTCTAGTAGGAAAATAATACGGGGTATAATATACAGTAATCATATTCATAATGTAACTAATTGATTAAAACCGTATACCTCACTAATGTGACCCTTCATTCACAGCTCCTATATCTGTTGGTGTCGGCGCTGTGCCAATTCCGCGTTGCATCCACACTTTTTTTCTTGATGCACAAAAATCCTGGAATATAAGTTTCTTATACTCTAGAATTTAGTTGCAATATAGTCCTTCCACAGAAAATATAGAAAAATCAGTGTTAGGCTTAGGCCGTACCAAGTGCGGGTTATCATTAAAGATAAATATAATGACTTTTAATATTTAAAAGATTATTATAAGATTATAACTTATAAATACAATAACTTATAAAACTCAAAAAGTAATTGTTAAAAAGTAAAGTGCTTAGAAAAAAAAATCCAAAAAATCAATATATGTATATATAATATAATATGAAATATGGAAAGTGAAATTCAATTCAAAATATAGAAATTATACATGTGTAGTTAAGAAGTTGAATAGTATAGTAGTAATATTTTTTCCCAACTTTTGGATCATAGAAAAAAATATCGAGTAAATAATAATACTAATAATGTTTAGATACAATTCATTAAAAAATAGTGTTTAGATCAATTAAAAAATGATTTGTGCTAGATCATTAGAATACTAAGAATTTTTAATTAAATTTTCATTAAAAACATTTGTTAGATAACTTCAAATTTACCATTTATATAAAAAAAATTAGGATAATAAAATATTTTTGAATCAAATTTTCATTAAAAAATATTGTAGTGGTTTCATATAAAGTGGTGAAGGCGGAAAAGTGTGTAGTTTTTTGATAAAATTTATTTAAAAAAATTAATTTTAACATTTTCAAATAATGACAAGTGGCATAAAATTTTCTATACGTTTTTACTTTAGTATTGTACTATATAGATAAGTTTAGTAACTAACTTGTAACTTTCATATTAATTGGCCGGCTAAAAGAAGTTGAAGAACATGTTTGTTGAAGTTTACTTAAGCAAAAAGACTCTAGATGAAGCCTAACCTTGGTAGCTTTCGATTAATGCACCTTTCTATAATTGATTTAAATATATCCTCTTTCATTCAAAGTTACACGTATAGAAATGCAAGACTTTATGAGCATTATTCATTGATCATGATTTTTTTTTTATCCCGACCCTTACAAATTTACAATAAGAAGGAGCATTATTCATGTTTGTTAAATCAGCATCTAGGTTCCAACAACATACATACGTATATCGGTATATGTACTCAATGGTACATATAAAGTGTAAGGCCAAAAGGAAACAAGCATCACACATTTAATATTCACATCTATATGAATTATGAATAGGATGGGTTTATATGATAAATGGATCCCATGGTGTGGTGTAGATTGTAGAGGAAATTAAAGTGGAAGGAAACGTACATATATGTAATATGGTTGGGGATAACGTGGAGGGGAGTAATCGCACATCTCACATCGATCTCCACCGACGCCGGCAACGTGGGGAGCGGCCCCCTTCCCTCTACATGCCCACCATCTCCCTCCGCTTTCTACGCTTCATTTAATTAATTCCCTCTCTTAGTCTCTTAATACATGCTTTAACCTTCATTATCTTTTTACACCCACTAATCACAATTTCTAGCTCTTATTACATAGCATAATACGCCATTATACACTACTAGTTACATAATCACTACAATTTAATTTGGACCACTCAACATTTCAACTATATTACTAGAGAGCCTAACAGTTAATGCTGTTATATTAATTATTCCTACTACGGAGTAGAATCTAATCAATTATCAAAAAATAAGTTCGTTGTACTACTCGACTAATTAACTAAAAAAATACTTATTCAATTAATTGAAATCATATTTATGACATGTTTTACTTTTACATTCTTTGGTTCAAAAAATTGAACTGTTTAATATAAATAATTTTAGGGAAAAATCTCCAATTTTTTGGGAAAAAAGACGGTCTAGTATTTTGGGATTATAATTGGGGTAAATTACGGGAAATTACTCCTTATCTTGGAATATTTGTAAAAATACTCCCCATTTTATTTTTATAGAAATTAAATCACCCCTTATTTTGGAGTATTTGCAAAAAAAAAAAACTAATCTTTATTTTACTTTTTATAAAAAAAAAACTATCCCTTATTTCTATTTCATTTTCATTGAATCACCCCATCCTGTTTACCGGGTGCTTCATGATCGGCTATCTTGTTAGGTGCTTCTCGACTCAGTGCCACATGTGCCTACTAGAGATCGAGAGAGGAAGGGCGATTGATAAACACCCTCGAGCCAGCACTTCATTTTTTGACCCTCTTGATCCCTAACAGATGCTTATCGCTTCGAGTTCATCCTTTCCTAGGCACCCAATAAGATCGTCGGTCATGAAGCACCCTGGAACCAATCCTTTCTCGACTCTCGAGCAACATCAATAGTCGAGCATGGAAAATTATCAGAATTTATCAATTTGGTTACTTGAAAATAGGGACAATTATGTATTTTAACTTTTATTTGACGGTATAATGGATGGAAAACAAGATGGGGATCGTTCAATAAAAAGGGAATAGAGATAAGGAGTGATTTTCCATAAAAAGTGAAATAAGGTGTAGTTTTTTGAAAATACACCAAGATAAGGGACGATTTTCGTTAAAACTAAAATAAGAGGTGGAAATAAAGGGTAATTTTCTATATTATATATTTTACCTTATAATTACTACTCCGTATTATTTTTATGTGTGTTATCTTTCTGATACAAGTGTTTCAGAATAGAAAAATGCACTTTCTAATATAATAATAATGATATGTCCTTCAGAAACAAAAACTTATTGATCGATTTTAAAAATATTGAAATAAGAGTGATCCAATAATCAGAGTATAACTTCTGAACCAAATAATTGAAATGTACGTGATATACTGATATCCCATGTGCTCAAGGACCAAATTTCATACATACAATCATTATCAATTTCTAATATTAAACAGTTCAAAGAGATACATATATATTAATGACGATGTAGATTTGTATATAATTTTAATTTCTCTCTTATCGGATCCCCGTAAAGCATGGACAGTGCATATAAAAACTGCAAATGTATGCTTTAATTTAAAAAAAATGAACATTACTCAGACTTATACTCTTTGGAATGGTACGTAATACGTATGTTAAGGTGATGAATAAATATATAAATGATCAGCGAACATAGGCAAAGTTAACATATACATTTTTATTTTTTTTGATAAGAAGTTAACATATACATAGACACGTAGTAGTTGGATGGAGTATATATAATCTTTCAAACAAAACCAAGGTAAATTAAATTAATCGCTCATTTGTATAGTTTTTTCTAATCCCGAACATATAAATGCCAATTTTTTACGTTATTATGAGAATATTATCCATTTACAAAACATGCTACCAGCTATGCACATGATCATGTGGGGAGGTCACGTGCTGAAAGACTTGCAATCTTGACTCTTTTCGGAACAACTAAGCTAGTATATATATATACTGTATATATACACGTAGTATAAATGTATAATGGATGCACAATACATTTATGCATGGTACATTGAATACACTTTGAAATTCAGAAAAGTTATTAACAGTATCTATAAAATGTATAGAAAATAATAAATATGTACACTTATAACTACAAAAAAATATGAAGAGAGATTTATGCTTATACATTGAGAAAATGAATAAAAAACTAAAATTGCTTTCTTGGGGGTTGTTAGTACTGATTAAAAGGTGCAACAAATAAGCAGAATTAGCTTAAATTTGTAGACAAAAATTGATGTGATGATCATATTGTCAATTTGAATTGGTTCATGTGCTAATCAGAATGACACCTCACCTCCCAAAACCCCTTATCTTTCAAGGGAAGTAATGAAATTCAAATATTACTAATTATATACTACTGTATATCACAACCATGGGTCATCAATCCATCTGATCCAAATAATTAATTAATACGTGCTCCATGTGTAAAACCATCTCATCCCAATCATAAATTCAACAACAACATGCTACAAATTAAGAAAGAAAGAAAGAAGGTGAAAGAAGAATTGATATTTTAGAAAGTATCTTTAAAAGACGAAAGGAAAAAACAGGGGGAAGATTATCCGTCTTCTTTCTTTTCTTCATTTTCTAGCTTTAGGGGTTTGGAGACCAAACTTACATATATATATTTATAGATTTAAGTTCAAGTGAGAAGAGTTTTTAGAGTGTGAACATGTGCACAATTTGTATTCATAATTTTGAGTTACATATGCATGATTCTGTATGACTATATTCATGGTTTTAAGTTGCATATTTATTATGTTGAATTACTCGCTTTTTATGAATATACAACCTAAAAATATGAAAATACAATTATATAAAAATATGAATATGCGACTTATAATCATGAATACAGTGTAGTATGGAAAGAATGAATATGAACGAATATGCAACTCAAAAATATGAATACAACCATACAAAATCATGAATATGCAACTCAAAATCATGAATACAAACTGTGCACACGTGCACACTCTAAGAACTCTTCTAACTTGAACTCACCTCTTTATATACTCAATACATATAAAAATATGTACATATACTTTTTATTTAGTTGAAGGAGACATTATTCTCCGTCCCCTCAAGGAGAAATTTTATTAATAATAAAAAACGGGTTAAGTAGTAATTAAGTGGAGCTAGCCCAACCCTTTACATCATTTAAAAGCAAAGCACTAACACTGTCGAGATCCGAGAGGGTTGAGTAATACATGAAGACCTATACTAAACTAAAAATCAAAGGCCTCTCAAAAAGAAAACTAAAAAGCAAATGAAGCAAAAAAAATCATGTATATACAACTTGTTAAGGTAATTATGTACATTGTTTCAAAAAAAGAAAAAGGTAAGTAACTAAGTGTGTACTTGAAAAAAGATGCTAACAAATTATGCATACATTTTCTTTGACACTCCCTTTTGCCCTGGCTTCATAAGCTTTTCTTGTGCTTAGTCTTATTTCTCTCTTTAGAAGTTATTTTATTTTTCCAAATATCTAAGTAAAGTAGAGAAGAAAAAGAGAAGCACTCTTTCTTGCAAGAAAGAATATTGAAGTCATTTACAAGGAAGAGAGATTGATTCAATGAGTACAACCCAAGTTACTACTTCACTGAAAAGGAGAAAATATGCACTCAAAAGCACACCCCTTCTCTTTTACATTTTGTTGGACACAATTTTGGTTCCTTTTTCTTATGTCAATTTTTATATATTTGTTGAGGTTTGAAAGAGAAGATCGAGTAGTAGATTTGAAGGGATAGGTGCAAAGAGTACAACTCAAGTTAGTTAAGAAAGAGTATGAGTGAGTGAGTGGCCGAGTGGGAGATAAATAAGTGCTAGAGAGAGTAAGCCTTCCATTACATATCATTACCATTCCCCCACACCCAACTCAAAAAGTCCTCCATTTTTCTCCTTTTTTCTTGTTGTGGTGTTACATTCATTCTTTAACCTTGATTTCTATGGTTTATTTCTTTTTTAATAATCGAAAATAAATCACAAATAATATTTTTATTAAAAAAAAACACATTCAATTGGAATTTTGAATGAATATACATTTTTGTTAATTAGGTTATGTGACAATATTTTCAACAAGAAAAAATGGAGGGTATATCATATAGTATTACTATTGACCAATACTAAAAACTAGCGAAATTAGAACAGGCTAATGAATTTTGCATGACAAGCAATAGGAACCCAAATCCCATCAATCATGCGGTTTATACCATCATCTCAAAATTAATTAGGCACCTCCTTTGTCGGGAGATATTCATGAAAATCTTTGATTGGTATTTGGTGATGCTTGGATGGTGGCCCACATAAGAGGAATACCAACCCCACAACCTCTTCAATCAAAGGGCCCCACTTCAACACACTGACTGTGATCGACCTAGAAAATTGAAATTAACGCCTTAGAACCGACAAGTCAGCGACGAGCCCAAATACCTAGTCCAAATTGCACTATCATGGCGAACTAGCCTAATAATGAGCGAGGAGCATTTCTATTAAGGTTCGATATGAATTTCACATTAGAAAGTTAGAAGATACAAGAATAGTATATAAGATACGTAGTAATGAGTTATTTTTCCTATTACCAATTAATTTGGGATGAAATTCTATTGAACTTGTATGATAAGTTAGGTAGTTGCAATCGTCTCCCTTATAACAATATCACTTGGCCCGACTCAAACAACCAAGAACCTAAGATTGAATAAGTTCTATTATCATATTAAAGTCTAGTGGACCAATAATAACGGAGGTAATTTTTGTCCATACACACATGCACATTAAGCTTAATTCAAAAGTTTAGTAAAGTGTCATCATAAAATTAATTGGTAGTAATAAGAGTACTTCATCAGTATATATTCTAAATTTGTTTGGTCATTTGTAAGAGCTTTTTATTCTCAACATGGAAGCTTGCATGTATATTTCTTAATAGCTCCGGCTCTTTGACTCACCCTTATTTTTATTTCCTTAACTAGTATCGACATTTGATTTAGGATCTCAATCACATTCACAAACAAATTAATGACATAATTAATGGACTTGCAAATTTTACTCTCGAGTTTGATTTTAATTTGTTGTTTTGTAAAGAACCAATGAATTGTGTTTTATGTATTTGTTGGAACAATATTAGAAACTATTAGTTTCGAATACTAGAAGAATGTCCCTTTGCGACTTTTGATAATAACAAACATCATTAGAAATTAATGTGTATATCTAAGTATTTTAGGGAAACAAAGACTTATATGAACTACAAAAGAAAATAAAGTGCAAAGCTATGGAATCGTTCCCATCCAAGTGTGCCTTAAGTGGCAAAGTAAAGAAGGGAAAAGTCATCCTTTGCGGAACTGTCTTGGGCGGCAAGGGAAAAAGGGCATAAGTTTGAAAGCAAAAGGATTATCCAAGGGTACGCTGGTCATTGAGAATCAAGGCTTGAACCCTAAGTGAAAAGGATAGAAGTGTGTTTTGGTTGAAGCCTCTCATATACTCCGTAAATAGAAAGCGGTGATGAGTGTGCAATCTGAGAGCAACGAGAGCATCAAGAGTGATCTAGGAGCTATCAAGAACCAATCAAGGAAGAAGAAGATCCTAATCAAGTCGGTGATGAGTGTGCAATCTCGGCAACGACGAAGAAGACGTTTCCGGTGCTAAAGGGAACTACATCCGAAAGTAGTAAGGTTTGATTTCTTTGTTTAATCGATTGAGTGAGCTTAGAAACTAGATAACATGATTCGTTAGTATTTCTAGGATTTGGCGATCACTAGTGATCGAGAAGTTCGAATCTGTATCTTGTAACAAAGGAATGTAAAGGTTTACCCATTAAACTTGTTGGTTGAGGTAGAGTTCCTCTATAAAGAAATCGTGTGCTTATTTACTCTATTGTAAATTCCTCTATGTTCGTGCTTGTTTATTATTCTGTTATGTATAGAAAGTTCCTTTCTATTTGTGACTAACATATATCATCGATCCTACAATATGCTCTCTTCGGTTGTATCTCCAAGTGATAACTCTTCTTGATTTTCAATAGTAGGCAATAAGAACTAAGACCACTTTCAGACAAAAAACAACAACAACTAATGGTCGCATTTGATTTCATTTATTTCTGACCAAAATTGACACAAAACGACACCGTTCGGAAGATATTTAACAAGGAAACGCCGCATTTTGCGGCAAAAATCGGACTAAAAACGCCTGAGGTATTCTACGAAACTGAATTTAACACGTATTGAGTTATTGCAAACAAAGTTTCACCATATATATAGGCTCCTACCAATATTTCTCTGGATTTTGTAAATTGTTTGTTTTGAATAAACTCAAAAGTTCTGTCAATTTGAGTATTTGACTTTGAAGTTACTCTACGAATTAAACTCATAGTATCACTGTTAATTGTGCTACTACTCCATTCCAACGAGAATATGAATAGTGTGTACGTTCTCCTTAATCACAATGGGTAAATAAAATTAACAGGACTACTAATTTCGATACACGCAAAGATGCACGTACGCACCACCGCACTCAACGTAAGAATCTTTGAATGGTGAGAATTAACCACCTTAAATCCCTACAAACCCCTTAGCTTAAGCATTCAAACATGGCCACTTTACCAATGTGATTTAACTTTGTTTTTTCAAGGGGTGTGAATTGAAATATGATATATCCATATCCACAATTCCAAGTTACCTTCTCTTTGCTTTACGGATTTTTGTGCAAAATGCAATTAAATAACCCTTCACTAGATATTATAGTTAAATCACAACTGCATTTAGCTATAGCTTTTAACTATGTAATTAGTTGACCAACGTAAACTTGGAAAAAAAAAATGTACTGTACATTTTAGTCTGATGGAAGTAAACCCACGTGATATCCGGCCTCTTAAACAAGGATGTATAATAGTTAAATACACAGTGATTATGCTTCAATTTTAGCCAACCAATATTGATCCTACCTATCTGCGTCAATGCATAATAAATAGTAAGTGTTTATATTACAATGGTAATATAGGCGAATTAACTTATTAAATGCATTATTTTAGTTACTCGAAAACATTTCCAAAAAATATAATTAGAACCTCTAAAAAAATTCTGTAAGAAAAATCACAAAAGGAGACCATTCAATATTTTGTGCTATTCTGAAATTTGTTTGATTGTTTTTTTTTTAACTTCATTCGGAAGGTCAAAATGTCAAATACGTACCGCGTTGCTATACGCGGAGGTAGCTGTACATTTTTGTTCGGCTTTGTCAAATTGATAGACGAAGGAAAATCCAGAATCGGTTCGGTAAAAACCCGGAATCAGAACTCAAGTTCGGGTCAAAATTTTGGATTCGTTTTCCTACTAGCATTTCATATTCACGGCGCCCTTGCCGCTCTACATTCCCACTCACCCATCGGGAGCGTGAACACTACTCACGCTTTTTCCCCTCCTGCAAACGTGGTCCGTGCAACTGCGCCCATCACAAAGGCGCGTGGCGTTTCTTCTGCGAAAACTCTGGTTTATGCCTTGTGAGGAATATAAAGACGAGAACAGCGGCGGTTAAATTTTAAAAAGCCAAAAGATTAAAAAATAAAAAATAAAAAAAATCGTGAGAGGGTGAAGACTTCAACATCACGACAGGGAAAGACGCATTGTAAAATACAGCTAGCATTGAGAACGCAGGCACACCTACCTTCCGTGCACCTCCCTCACCCTATCCCCCCTCCCTCTCCCCTCTTTTAAGCTTCCCCCCTCCCTCCTCTCGCTCCATCTCACAAGCTCATCACGTTCAGTCTCCCGTTGCTTGCCTTCTTCACGCATTAATCCCCTACACAATTTCACCATTTTCGTTCAGTTAGGGTTTATTTAATCCTCTAGGAGTAGAATTCCATCTGCTTAGAGTTTCACTTCCGTCTTCGTCAACGGAGCCTTTGTCTTGCGCCGGAACTGAGCTCAATTTCGCTGTTTCAAGGTTTGCGCATCTTCGATTAGTCTCCGATTTTGTCTATGAGTGGCGATAGTCTCGGAATTCAGCTCGAATTCCGTGACATTTTTTCTGCTCGGAATTAATTGGCCGGAGTTGCGAATTACGGCTGGTTTCGTGTCGGTTGAGCTGTGAATAATGTGAAAATGACTGTGTGTTCTTTTGCTTGTTTGTTTCTTATGCAGGAGTTTAAGCAAATTGATTTCCATTTGACGCGAGTTTGGCTCAATTGTTCTGAGCTACTTCTAATTAAGGTTTGTTCTTCTAACCTACTACAATCTCATCCTCCTCTCTTGCATTTTTCGGTTCAAACTCTTGCATTTTTCTAGTAACTTCCAGAATTATGAAACGTCTTCACTTCTCATTCTGTTTTATGTACGAATCTCAATTCCGGGGTAATTTCTGATTTTTTTTTCTCCATTTCATTTAATGGAAATTGACAGCTTTTGTTCTTTATTTTAACTCTTGCATCCATGAATTGGACCAACTGTATTTATCTTAACAATAAGGAGAAAGTATTTTGATTTTCAGAAATAGTTTTATTGTGAAGAGATAACTTTCCTCAAAATTGAATAGAATTTATTTCTTGGTTAATTTACAGCTGTTTTACACGGAGACTTAATTTATAAGTCATTTCTTGGATTGAATTAATTTATTTGCCTTTTCCTCTAAAATAAAAATACTTTGCTCATTCTTGAAGCCACCGATTTTCTTAATGCAAAATCTTTACTCAAAGCGGAAAAGGGATAAATCCAGTAATTAATGAATTCCCGATTTTCAGTTATTCTAACTTACTTTTAAAACCTTTGCGATAAGAAAGAATCAAGCATAAAAGAGAGCTAAAATGCGCCACGCGGTGTATAATACCACGAAACGATTTACTTCCTTTCACAGTTTCACGAACTTCAATAACCAAGAAATGCAGCCCCCACTACCCCATCCCGCATAAATCCTGTACCTTCTAGTTTCCGAAATTCAGAATCAATCTCCAGTTTTGCGAACAACAATCTTTACTTCTCTTTTCTCCTTCCGACCTTGATATATTCTTGTGGCTTCGCTGCTTGTATTATCGACAGGCATAGCACAACCTACCGAAAACGAAGGCAATTATGGTTGGAACAAACTTCATGGATGAATTGGACTGTGGAAGCTTCTTTGAACACATCGACGATTTGCTCGATTTCCCTAACGCCGACCTCGACGCCGACTTGGTAGGCGCTAATGGAGACTTCGATTCTTTCCCGAGCATTTTTCCCGGCTGCTCCTCCGACGGTCTTCTTGGCTCCGACTCTGTTTTCGACGCCAATAGCGCTTCCGACCTCTCCGCTGAACTTTCCGTTCCGGTAAGAAGAATAAAGAAAAATGCGTTTATATTTAATATTTAGATTTCTTTGAATTTTATAATATTTGGGCATCGGGAACTTACGTTTTAGGAATATACGCCTAACGTGATGCTGGTGTATTTTGAGAGAGTGGATGGTGTTACAAACTTGCGAGTCAAAAGATAAAATTAATGGGTTACTCGTGTTGACTCAGTTTGGGAATTTTTACATTGTGAGGAGTTATTTGCATTGAAGTATAGGTGCATTATTATTTGCAGTATGATCTCTTTTATTTTGGGGAAATGTTAAAAGTCAAAATACAGAACAACTTGATCGTTTGGATGTGCACTGAAATGATGAATTATGTCTTAATATGATCAAATTGGGCATTTTAATTCTTATGCAAATCCCTTTGTCTTCCGTTTCAGTATGAAGACATTGTTCAGCTGGAATGGCTCTCAAATTTCGTGGAAGATTCCTTCTCTGGCGGAGGAATGACCATGGAAAAGACCAATGTCACCTCAACCAAGGACTCCTCCACACAAAACCGGTTCCAAACTTCAAGCCCAGTCTCTGTACTCGAGAGCTGCAGCTCAAGCTCCAATGGCAAAACAATTCCAATCAACCATGAGAAGAAGGCCCGCACCAAACGCCCCCGCCCAACAACCTTCAACCCTCGCCCTGCCATTGAACTAATCTCCGACCCGGCCATTTTCGTCCCCTGTGCCTCCTCCGAGTCCGGGACCACCTCCGGTGAGTCTGGTCCCGCAAAGAAGGCAGCACCGAAGAAGAAGAAGCTCAAGATTGTCTTCCCATCAAACCCAGAAGACGCAGTCCAGAAACCGAGCCCAAACGGAGCTTCTCCTCCTCAGGCAGTGAGGAAGTGCATGCATTGTGAGATAACCAAGACCCCACAGTGGAGGGCAGGCCCAATGGGCCCCAAAACCCTTTGCAACGCTTGCGGTGTCCGGTACAAGTCGGGCCGGCTCTTCCCCGAGTACAGGCCCGCTGCAAGCCCGACGTTTATTCCATCGGTCCACTCCAACTCCCACAAGAAGGTAATCGAGATGAGGAGCACTCAGAAGCCAGAGGAGCCTGAGCTTATTCCGAGAAGCGACCTTCTTCCTACTTGTATTTGAGGGAATGATTAGCATAGACAGAGATTTGAATGGTGTGTCTCGTGTTTGTTATTCAGATTTGTTGGTTCATTTGTTATTTTTGCTTTGTCAAAGTTTTGTACAGAGGAAGCTGGTTTGGATGGGCCATAGCAGCTAATAGGTGACAAATTTAGCTTTAGAAGAAGAAGAGAAGAGTAAGATCAGATGAGGAAATTGAGATGAGATGGGTAGCCAGAGAAATTTGTTGAAGATCATAGTTTTCAGCTTTCTTTAGATTGTTAGAGTATTGCTTTATTTCTTTTAGGTCTTTTTTGTAAGGTCAGGACTCAGGAGTCTGGGTTTGTTTTCATTTCCTTTCTATTAATATATTTTTTTTGACATATGGTTATTCTTATTTGAAGTTAAACTTACTTCTTGTAATTAAGAACTAATCAAAAAATTTTACTTCTTAAGAAAAATTTATCATTAACAATTGTCTAATTGTCATTGATCCAATTTTGATACCTTCAGTTATGACTTCTGAGTGTTGTTCTTCACTTTCAGCTTTCTGTTTGCTTGGATTGTTAACTTCAAAGTTTAATGTTTGAATTGCTTATGGTGTGAGGTTTCTAGAACCCTACAGTTTTAATTGTATATTTCATGCCAAGAAATTATGTAACATGCATGTTCTAGTGCCTCAAAAACCTGCAAGTCTTAGAAGTTACACCTGACTGCTACAACATCCCTGCATTGGAAATTTACAAGTGCATATGAATAAGATGAAAAAGATGTGATGTAAAATATGATAACAACAAACTCAACCAAAATGCTGAAAACCTGGTGGCAACTAACTATATTTGACAATATATTGTTGAATGGTTTGAGGTTCTTGTCTTTGAAAAGTAGGAAACCTTTCAAGTTTCATGGTATTGATTGATCGGATAGCTACAGAAATATCACTTTCTTTCTATGTTGTGGTGGTAACGTCAAGCATAAGCATTCCATTAATTCGACAGGAAATTGGTGGTTTGACTTTTGCATCCTTTTGATTAATTCATGAAAGTTCATTTTTTTTTTTACAATGAGCTACCAGCTCATTACAAGGCAAACATTAGGCCGCCCCTACATTACAGGGCCAACCTAAATCATCACTGCGGATGATCTTGAAAAATGAAAATACTAAAGGTTGAAGACGAAACAATAGTCTTAACCTTTCTAAAGAAACTTCTTGAGAACATACATCCCGGCAAGAGGAATCAATGGCGAGACGAAGATGAGGGATATTGACATGCCTTCTAGCTAAGAAGTCCGCGGCCGAATTAGCCTCCCTAAAACAATGGAAAAAAACCACCTCAGGAATCCCCGAAACCAAATTACGGATATCTTGAATAATTGTGTATATTTCCCATGGCACTTTCCACGTATTTTTTAAAGAATTAATAAGAACCAAATTATCCCCTTCAATAATTAATTTAATAATAGATAAACTTCGTACGAATTTTAGCCCTTCAAGAAGTGCAATCGCCTCCGCTTTTAAAACAGAGAGTGGTTGCAGAGAGACCCTATCGCATCCAAGAATAGAGCTTGCATGATCCCTAAGAATAAAACTTGCAAAAGTAGCAGAGTTTTTCTGTTTTGAAGCATCAAAATTAAGCTTGACCCATAAAGGAGGTGGTTTAATCCACGAAATACCATTTTTCCTTTTCGGCCTGTGAACACAATTTTTTTTTTGTTTGACATTAGCCGAGCCCCACTGAAGAAACTGCGGTAAAGCCACATCACAAGGCATTCGATTTGGAATTATCCTGGAAGGGTTAAAAATAAGAGAATTTCTATGACTCCAGATGAGCCACCATAAGAAACACAGAATTTCTTTATTCTTATTTTGATTTAATGTTGAAATGATATTTTCATAAAAACTTCCCGAGGAAATGAGATCGAAAGCACAACACATATTCCTTTCGAAGCCTGCAAACATTTTTTTAGTAAATGCACAATGAAAGAAAAGATGATTCAAATTTTCGTTTTCAACATCACACATAGAGCAACAATTAGGAACACAATTATAAAACCGATTTAATCTATCAGTAGTAGGAAGACAATCCGAACACGCTTTCCATATAAAATTTTGTATTTTAGGAGGTATATTCAACTTCCAAATCCAAGAGAAACCAACGTTTTCCAAGTTTCGGTTTTCATTTATTAGGGTCGAGGCCGAATGAACCGAAAAACAGCCATCAGGCGAAGGCAGCCAAATCATACGATCTTCAAAATTTGAGCTGGGAATCCGGATCAATTTAATTCTGTCAATTATCTCAAGTGGCAAAACATTTGTGAGAGCCTGTATATCCCAAGTTTTAGACGGCGTAATGAACGATGCAACCTTTAAGGCCGGATTGTGGTTATCAAAATAGCATAGGAGGTTTGTATTCCCAACCCAATTGTCAGACCAAAAATTAATAGACGAACCATTTCCGACAATCCATTGAATACCCTTAAAGAAAGTATCCCTAATGTGCAGCATACGGCCAAATTGCCAAGAGCAAGATTTCTTCTGAAATTGAAATAGATCTTGAGTACCTAAATATTTTTCTCTGATTATCCTTACCCAAATATTGTTTGGTTCCACTAGAATTTTCCAGAGCAATTTCATTTGAAGCGAAACATTCATATTTTGAGCCGTACGAAGGCCAACACCCCCATTCTCTTTGGGAGAACAAATCTTATCCCAACTACAAAGAGGATGATGATTAGGAGTAAATTTATTCCAAAAGAAGGATTTATTAATCTTGTCAATCTCATCCCAAACTCCTTTCGGAAGCAGAAAACTTTGCATCAAATAGCTGACCTGACCTAATAAGTTTGATTGGATTAATACTGTCCTACCAGCTTGGGAAATTGAATTCGCTTTCCATTTTGACAATTGTGATTTCAACTTCATTGTTGTTTCCACAAACATTGAGTTCTGGACTCTACCCTTAAGAATTGGCATACCCAAATACTTTTCCATAGATGAAGTAACGTGTATATTTAAAATACTTGCCAGAGAAAGAACAGTGGGCCTATTAATATTTGCAGACGTTTGGAAGGAGCTCTTATGGTAATTAATAGAGAGACCCGAAATACGTGAAAATGAAGAAAGGAAATCTCTAATAAATAGCATATTTGTATGGGATGCATCTGCAAAAATTATAGTATCATCCGCAAAGCTTAGGAAGGGAATCCTAGTCCCATTTTTAACTAGCTGGATACCTACATGGGGATTCGATCGTAAGGACTCATTATGTAATGATCTCGCAAGATATTCCATTGCTATTACAAAAATGAAAGGGGATAGTGGATCGCCCTGGCGGATTCCACAAGAAGGAAAAAATTCCGGTCCCGGCTCATTGTTAACAAGGATTGAAGATGAGGTAGTAGAAATACAAGTCATAACTAAGTTAACCCAATGGCTACAGAAGCCAAATTTAAGGAGAATCTTCCTAATGAAGTCCCAGTCAAGTTTATCATATGCCTTTTCCATATCAATTTTAACAGCCATCCATGATTTTGATTTCGATTTGTTTTTATGGAAAGAGTGGAAAATCTCATGTGCTATAAGAATGTTATCCTGAATTAATCTTCCTTTGACAAACGCTCCTTGCAGAGGGTGAATAATCCTTTGTAAGATATCGGAAATTCTATTTGCTAGGATTTTTGTTATTACTTTGTAGATTGTATTGCAGAGGCTTATAGGTCTGAAATGTCCTATTTTCTGGGGGTTGTCTATTTTAGGAATTAGAGTAATAAAAGTTTTGTTAATAGATCGTAACATATGTCCTGAGTGAAAGAAGGC
Source organism: Fallopia convolvulus (assembly GCA_964016875.1). Classification (NCBI taxonomy): domain Eukaryota; kingdom Viridiplantae; phylum Streptophyta; class Magnoliopsida; order Caryophyllales; family Polygonaceae; genus Fallopia; species Fallopia convolvulus. The sequence goes on along the minus strand of OZ024732.1, from coordinate 46,360,312 downwards.
ATTAATCGCTAAGATGACAGATGAACCAACAGTTGACCAATACTTTTGGAAAAACTCAGCAGTATACCCATCAGGCCCCGGTGTTTTGTCCGCAGGCATGTCAAAGATGGCAGTTTTAATTTCAGTTGCAGACGGGAATTTGCAAAGTTCCAAGTTTTCCTGCGGAGTTACAAGTTCAGGGATACAATCCAAATCGTGTACGTTCAAAGCACAAACTCGATTTTTCTGAAACCTGGAACGCATTTCTTCAAAAATTTGTTTTGAAATCATCTCGTGATCATAGAGTATCGTGCTAGTGCGAGTTTCAAAACTTAAAATACGTTGTTTATAAGATCGTATTTTGGATACCGATTGAAAGTACTTGGTATTTTATCAATGTTGTGCAGATGTTTTAATTTTGCACGTTGTTTCCAGAAATCATTATGGAATTGAAGAAGCATGTTATATTTATTCAAATGTCTCTGTAATTTTGTAATAATGCCGAGATTTGCTGGATCAAATAAAAGATTATTCTGTAATGATTGTAATTGGCGTTCCGATATTTTAAGCTGTTCATAATTATTATTGATATATTGTTTTGCCCATACCTTTGAATACTTCTTTAAGAGTTGCATTTTCATGAAGATTCGAAACATAGCTGAGCCATCAAGACTATAACGCCAAACTTTTGTAACTAACTTTTCATAGGCTGGATTTTGCAGCCATGCATTTTCGAACCTGAAAGGAAACTTACGTAAAAATCTATCTTTAGAAAGAGTGAAAGTAATAAGACAGTGGTCCGAAGTCGTGAAAGGATGATGATGAACAGTAATGTTTGGGAATGTATGTAGTAAAGATTGGTGGATAAGAATCCTATCCAGTTTTTCAAAGGTATTTACCGCGGCGCAAGAACTCCTGCGCCAAGTAAAAGGAAAACCCGAGCAAGACGCCTCACACAAATCGAAATCAGCTTTAAATTTCAAAAGTCTCAAAAATCTTGATTGTGATGGAACCAAACCACCAAATTTTTCCGAACTCTGACATATTTCATTCATATCACCGACTAAAATAAAAGGCAGATTTTCAGTTTCTACTATTTGTGCCAAAGAATTCCAAAAACAGTCCTTTAGTTCATCCCGAGAAGGGGCATAAATAAATATAATTAGGAAAGTAAGATTGTTGTTTTCATATTTAAGTATGATTACATTTGTAAATTTAATAAAAAGCTGACATGATTTGGTAAAAGAGTTCTGACAAATTAGTAACCAAAGTCCACCTTTAGTGCCAATACTAGGGCAACTAATGTTATCTTGAAAACCACATTTTCTCAGCAAGCTTATCGGAGGTTCAAGTTCAGTCTTAGTTTCAGCAAGGCAAAGGAAATTTAATTTATTTGACTTTCTAATAAATCCAATTTCTTCCCAGAAATTAGATCTCCGCACACCCCTACATTCCAATAGGCGATACTCATAAAAAACCTTGTGAAAGACACACACTTGTAGATTGAGCATAATAAGTTTTGTTATATAAAATCAACCATACAACATTTCTGTACATATAACCTAACAACATTATCCAAGTAGTATAGCAAGATGTCTCAATTAAAAACAGAAATATCATTTTATTCCAAATACAAACCATGATAGACATAAATAGTAATAATATTTCTGTATTAAGTACACAAGGAGTCAAAATAACATAGTAACGCCACTGGTGCTTCAAAACATCACGAGGCATGCCCACAGCAAGTAAGCAGCCCCATAACCTGAGAAACACACCAATAACACCACAAAAGAGGTAACCATAGTAAGTTAGATAGTTTAGAAGATAAAAGCATAAAGTTTTGAGCTTCATAACCATTTATGAAATACGCAAACCAGGACAAGGCAACCTGTAGGTTAACTTCAGATATTCCAACATGAACCCTAGTGTAAGAAACCAAGAGGGATAGGGAAACACATGAGTGGCCAATTTCAATCTTAAAACTTTCAGAACATGCATAACTGCAGAATATCCAACATAATGTTCATCATTAAGTGAATAAAAATTCCTATTCAGTCGGAATAACAATATCTCAACTAAGTCTACCAGCTCAGGCGAGGGTAAACAAAGGAGTATTTGTATTATAAGAACAGCCAGAAGTATAGAAGGTATCATAGAAGTTGCACACCAATATTTCAATGTCATTTTGTTATACTGAAGCTGATAAATAGCCACCTCAAGAGAGTATGAAAAGGGAAGAAGTTGCACTGCATTCAGCACTTCATACCAAAAGAAATGTGATAGACAGTAGTATTTATAGATAATAGTCAATGTTGGTGTAAAATAAGTTTCAGGGTCAGATTTCATGTCTCCCCTGATCAACAGCTTGAAGAAGAACTCAACCAAAGGTGTGGGAACCAGGTCACACACCCACAGGAACTCTTGCAACATGCCAAAAATCAGGGCAGTAAAGTTTGAAGTTATAAAGAAGAAGACCATACCTGCTAGGGACAACCATATCCTGTTGAAGCAGCAAGTGAACAAGGTCAATAAATTAAAAATAAAGATAGCATAACCAAGAAAAACACCAAAAATATCAAAGAGAGATAAATATAAAAGGAGCAGATTAGAAACAGTCTTACCACCCTGAACCAGAAGATACACAATCCAGAGTGTGAAACCAATATAAAAATTGTCAATGTCATGAAATTTGTGACCAGTAAGAGATATGCAAAGATTTACACACAAATAACAGTAGGCAAACATTACATTGTATTTCACATAACTGCAAATACCAAAGATATGTATTACACAAGTACCACCAGCCTTACCAACATTCCAAAAACCAACATTTAAAACCAACCAAATCCGGGGGAAATTACCATGGAACATCCATGGATTTGATAAACAGAGTAACCATCTTCTGGAATTTGAAACAAAGCAAAATACATCATAACAAACACAGACATAAGGTGGTATTTCACAAGGGCTAGCACATAGAGGTTGTTGAGCACTAATCATTAAGAGGCTGATTCTTTTTGCCACGGGTCCTTTTAGGTTTCTTTGAGGAGGTAGCAGCAGCAGCAGATTTATCAATCATTATATCAACCTCCTTGCGCTTAGGAGAGTCAGAAGAACTCTCCTCAACAACCTTAATCTGAACATCAGTCAGTTGCCTTCTTAGTTGTGAATGAGCAGAATCAGTCCCCATGTTAGTACCAGTCGTCCCCAAGTAAGCCAGCTGAGGAATTAAAGGGCTTGGAGCATGACCAATCCCTAAACCAACAGGGCCAAGAGGAGAGGCACAGACATAAGGAGGGATCATCATTGTCTCAGGGCAGGGCATATTCATGGCAGATAAAGCATAGGCCAACTGGTCTCTTGCATGCATGGCCATGACAGGATCAGGAAAAGCATTAGGGTCTATAGAGGGGAACATGTCATAAGCCATGACAGGAGCCAAAGAGCTCATAGCAGGTAAGGGACCAGGCTGCATTCCAGCATCCAAGGGAGGATAAACAACGTGATTTCCATTGACTGGTGGAACCATATTAAGAGGTTGCAGAGGATTCAAGACATTTGATTTGACAAAAGTAATACCAGTAGGGGCTTTAGAGGTGACAGTTTTTCCCACCAAGTTGCCATGCAACTTCATCCTAGTCTGTTGAATAAGTGCAGCATCATCAGTATTGTCAGCCATAGAAAGCTTAAGCTTTCTTGGCTGGATATTATTGAGGGGACATTCATCAAAAGAATGATCAGGTTCCCCACAACAACCACACCCAGGAGAGATAGACTCATACCACACCTTCAAGGTTATCTCAGAATTATCATAGGCCAGAACCTTAAGGCTACCCTTAAGAGGGATCGAGACATCAGTGTTAACTAGGACTCTACAGAACTTCATTTTGTTTTTGGAGTTGGAAACCTCATCAAGTCTGATGAAGTCTCCAATAAGGTTATCTCTTAGAATAAGGTCAATGGCAGAGGGGGTGAACAGATAGTAAGGTAGGGATGGAATTCGAGCCCAAACATCAGCCCTAATGACCTCATCATTTGAGGGATTGAACTCAGGATAGAAAGGGTAAATAGCCACCAATTTTCCCTGAACATGAAAAGGCCATTTACTAAACACCAAGTCCCTGGATTCCCTATTGGCAAATTTGAACAGAAGCCAGAAATTAGAAAATTCCTGGAACAGAATCTCTCCCTTAGCCAAATCTTTCCAAGCCTCTTTCATTTTTCCAATAATAAGAGTGGTAGAAACAGGTTCTTCAATCATTTTCAGAAGGATAGTGTAATGCATGAGTTCATGCAAGTACTTTTGCACAGAAGGTATAGCAATAGGATTTGGTAGAGGTAACCCCCCAGGGATTATGTTAGGCTGGAGGATATTGTTTGAGGGGGTAAAAACCATATCAGGAGTTAGAGGAGCCTGCTCATCAGAAGAGTGAGACAGAACCTCATGAGCAGACAGTGGTCCAGATGGACTAACAACAGGGGTAGCAGGAATAACAGGGGTAGTGTTATTTTCAGAGAAAAGAACCTCCACAGGAATAGCCTCAACTTCCATGGAAGAAGGAAGGGCAGGCAGAACAGGGAAGTTGACAAGAGCATCCTGATAAGAAAAGGAATCAGACATGATTTGGGACTTGTTACTGTGCTCAAGGAAATGGACCCTTAGGAAAACTGAAAGTGATAGGAGATGCTTATTGAGGACATGGAAGAGTCCTTTAAATAGAACAGAACGAGGGATAAAGAAGCCTAGAGATGAAGTAGATAAATGATGAGATGAATTTAATGAACTAAAAGAATATAAGAATAACATTAAATGTTTTAACAAGTAGCAAATTGTTAAAGTAGAGAGGGTATAGAATCTGGGGTTGCAGAGGTAAATATTTGAATCATAAATGAGTGAATAAGTAAACTTTGAACAGTAACTTATAAGAATGAGAACATTTAATGCAAGAGATTTAGGAAGAGTAAATGGCTGCACCTCAAAATGAACCATTAGAAAACTGCCAGCATTTCTGATATTACTATTAAGATTAAAAACCAACTGGTAATAAATTTTATAAGTTGAACACAGTGGATAATACACAAACAAGGACATTATCATTATATTAAAAACTGCAGCTCTACAACTATAGAAAGACAACATTAGAAGATATGTTTGAAAAAGTCTTGAGAATAGTAATTTCAAATTTTGGTCAGCATTTAGGTTTGTAGTGTAAACATGTAATATCTTTGCAATTTTCAGAAGATGTTCATCAAAAAGATGAAGCATCCAATTTTCTTCATAGAATGTAGAGGAATCCCCAAAAAGAAGGAGAGGCCAAGCTACAACTATATCAAGAAGATACAGGAGCCAAAGGCAAAAACCAACTAGTTGGGGAATGAGCTTACTACTAAAAGGGTTCAACAAGTCCTCATGCAGTGAAGGCAACAACTCCTCAACCACTACAGAAATAAAAACCAGCCATAGAAGTGGGAGCACTTGCTGCCAATTCACTACAAAGAATGAACCATTAGTAAGCACACAAGTTATCACAGAAAAGGTAAAGAAGATAAGAAAATCGCATATCACCCTGGAGCAAAAAGGGAATGATGAGAAACCAGAAATAACCAAGGAACTGAACCAGAATAATTCTAGCATTTTCAGTAACAAAATACAAGAAGATATTTCACATATAACATTACCCAAACATTGCACCTTCCTGTACTCATGCAACAGCTCAGAAAGCCAGATATAGGCAAAAGATTCAAGGATAAAGAAGCTTGGAAAGATTTCACCTGCATGCTTCGAAACTATCTCCTTTAACCAAACAGACCGTGGAAATATATAACATCTCACCCATATCAAGAAAATGTGGAAGAAGATGAATTGAGTAACTGATTCAATCTGCAGCAAACTCACACAAAAGAACTTTGTAAGTCTACAAGGGCTATCGACTGTAGCAATTTTTACCATAGTTAGAAGGAGCACATGATTCAAATTAACAATTAGCAGAGATTTCTTATGAATTGGGAGGTAAAGGTTCAATAAAGTTTCAGCAGGATAGTGTTCATTCTCTAAAAGCAACAGAATAGACAAATTCTCAATCTTGATGGACAAAAAATCCACACAAGAGAGAAGAAATCCATGCCGAAGCAGGCAGAGAAAAGTTTGGAGCAAAAGAAACAACAACAAAACAAAAATAATTAGGAGACAAGGAGAAACATTCGCATAACCTGATAATACCGGCATCCAACAACAAGAAGAAGGGAAAGACAAAATCAATCCCTTCAACAGAAGCCCAAGAAGCTTACTCCTCATGGCCACAGATCCCTCAAATAAAGAGAGATCCGTCTCACAAAGCCCCAAATGCCAACACCGAAGAACAATCATCAGATAGAGAATAGAGATCGAGGAGCTAATTAGAACGAGATCTTCAAAGACATCCCCAAGCAACTGAACCAGATCAGCCACAAGCGAACATAAGAAAATCCAGCAGAACAAACTAATCTGATAGATCGAAGAACGAAGGATCCAAATCCAGGAGCAGATCCAGCAAGGGTCAAATTGAAGAAAGAGGTTGGGGAAAAGGTCATATCGGCATTGGATCCGACAAGGGTTAAAGGGATTCAAGGCAAACTCAGATCCAAAGCAAAGATCCAACGAACCAAGAAACCCTAAGATTTGAGAAAAGAGGGAATGAGCATAAACAAGCACAAGACCGATTTGAGGAGACAAATCCAGAATGAAGGCATGGCACACTAATAGGAAAGCGGATTTACACAAGGGAGAGGCGAAAAACAAACGAAGAATCGAAGAGGCTAGGGGAAGGAGCACCCCAAAAGGGGCATTAGGGCCGGCTACAGGCAAAAGGGAAAGAAACAAGACAGCGCGTACAAGCGCGTTCTCTTCAATGTTTCTATTGAAAAATTTAATTCATGAAAGTTGCTTCACTAGTTTATGTAAATAAGAAGGACAAACATAAAAAATACATCAAGTTTTGCTCGCATATTTGAGCATATACGGAATGTTGATATACATTATCAAAGATATCAAATATCAAGTATCGACATTAATATGGAAATTAAAATATAGATATAAACGCTATCAAATATCAGATAGAGCTACTAGTATACATGATATCTTTAATATACTTATTTTTTCGGAGATATAAAAATATCACTTTGTTATCAAAATGAAATCAACGTTCCATAAACTAAACAATAGATATCAATTCAATATTAATATCATCACAAAATATTAAACATAAGATATGAGTATGAATTATATTCTTGATATGAATGCCAAATTGGTCTAAAGATTTATTATGTTTTGAGTGCTCAATCCTTTGAATTTATTTTTAAGTGGGTTACTAATTTTAAGCTATTCTATTTATTTGTGATTTGCATATAATAGTTTTAATCGTCCAATAAACCAATGAAGTGAATAACTCTAAGAAGTTATATTGAAATAAACAAAATACTGTAAAATCCAAGAGATTGTGGAATATCCAATACTTTCTATATATGTAAAACCTAGTCCACCTTGGCCCAATTTAATCACTTGTGTCAAACAATCATATAAACATGGGGTGTTTTTGTAATGAGTGCATAGGTATGATTCTTTTCACTAGTGGTTGGCATGTAATGTAATACATGCATAAACACAAACAGGACAACTCAATCAGACAATATGTCTCTATCAAATTTAGCTCAATGCCCACCTATTTGAAAATGTTAATGGTAACATCTCAATTCTTATATGGTCTCATGGTGCTATCCCATCTACTTCACTTGCATTTGCAATTCCACCAACTTTTATGAAAAATAATCACACCAAAACAAGTAATCAATCCCTTCATTTACAAAAATATTTATTCGAACATTATTCTATGTTGCTTAGCAGCCTACTCTTTCTTCTGTAGTGTTTTTCCTATTGTCATTAACACTTGCTTTATTCTAAAGTGTCTTGACAAGTGGGCCCATAACATGACCGATATGGGCTTTGATATGTTTGCATTTTGAAATGGGCCAGCCCGTGAATTCTCCACTTATGCCGCTGCATGTGCAAAACAGCGTTTTCTTGATCAAAATGTGGATTTCTTCGTAAAAAAAATGCAACTTTTCAAACTCTCATTTTGGTTGTTGTTAATTGGTAGGTAGCCTTCCTCTTTTCCTTTCCCTTTTTCTGCCTACAAAATTTGAGCAAAAGACCTAAATTGATGCAATATGAATGGTGGACTTCATGAAGATTTAGTATTTGATAATGTGGAATTATTTTTATGGATTATTTATTACTCTTGTCTGTTCGACACTTCAAAGTTGATATGAGTTGACGTTGATGTTGATATTGATTCAACATTTAATGTTGATTTTGGTAGTTGATTTTAGGAGTTAAAATTTTTAGCTTATTTTGTGAAAAAATACGTAGGTGTTCGGTACACAAAATTGATCGATACTCATTTAATAAAATTAGATGTAAAATTACAAAAAAAAGATATAGTAATAAATTAATAATTTTTAAAATTGAATTCCGATGGCAATCGAAGAAAAAAAAATCGAATAAGCATCTCCACTTGGATAAGTTTGGGAGGGATAGCTCAAATTTTTGGTGAAATTTAAACTCCGATCAAGCCCCGTAAACTTCAGTAAGCTCCATCAACTCTTTATACCGAACAGACGAAATTGATTTTAATTTTTTAACTTAAGCTTGAATAAGGTTGAATAAGCTCAACAATAAACACCGTCGAATAGATCCTAACACTATGTTCGAGTTGATTGTAAATTCAATAATTTATATCTCATTCGACCAAGAAGTTTTAAAAAATCCAAAGTTTCAAATGAACGCGATAAAAACAATTCGATGAACACTCGAAGAAGAGATGAACGATTGTAAAATCAATTAAAAGGCCGGAAAAAATGTTAATTTACAGAGACTCATCGGCCAAGTGTTTTTAGATATTTTTGTTTTTGCTAATGACTTGATCGGGTTAATTACCGAAGGAGTTGAAAAAGGCTATTCGACATTCCAGTGTAACGCTTCACTTTTCCAGCCCAATCCTGAACCCATTAACAGGCCCATACAAAAGCTCCCGGGCAAAAATGTTATTTTGCCCCCACTATTATAATATAAAACTTAATTATTTTATCTCCTTTGCTATCTCCACTATTATAATAATTTTATATAAAGATATTTTATCTCCACTATAGTCTAATAAATATTTTATTTAAAAATATATTATAAATTTTATTACAAAGCTCTCGGGCAAGGCCCGGGTCATCAATTAGTCTTCAGTAAATCATCCCGTGAATATCACGGGAATTTAACTAGTTTATAATATCAGTAAACTAATTGTAAGTAGGTAAGAATGTAGAAAAAAATGCAAATTTGTACTATAATACAATTCTTATATAGCACAATTATCGACCCGAAGTTTCTTTTTTTTTTTGTCAAACAGTGGGACTAGCTCGTAAACTTTATTAATAATAGTTTTCCTCCCTTGTATTAGGAGGATTATCATCTAAAACAAGGAGCTAAGTAGCTAAAGATAAATCTGTAAATTCAGAATACATAGTGGGATTATTAAAGGAGTCTTGGGCCAAGCTATCGACAACTTTGTTCAACGATCTCGGAGCGTGTTGAATCTTCACTTCCCAAGTTTCTTCCTCCATCAAGCACCATCATCTTTAAATCAAGTAAAAGTCTGGATGTGTATTCACCATGGGGGGCTGTAGCAGTTTGCAAGCAACTAAGGAGTCACTCTCAACAATCAACTTGCTGATTTGCAGCTCCTTAGCCATTCTCAGTCCATGCCAAATCGCCCACAGTTCTGAAGCAAGAACAGAACAGAAGCCACATTTAAAAGTATAAGCCTTCAAAACCACACCAGAATCAGATCGAATCAGGCCACCTCCACCAGCCTTTTGAATTGTAGGTTAAACAGCCCCATCACAATTCAATTTATGCCAACCAACCGAGGGGCACGTCCATTTTGAACTTGAATAAGTCCGAGGCTGGTGACCAGTTGCTTGCAGCTGCAGGTTAACTTGTCGAGCATGTGAATACAGTTTACATTATGAAACAACTGTACTCGACAGAGACCCAATCGAATCCTTGCCTTTAAACACAAGCTGCTATGTTGCTTAATATGGAGGGTTTCCATATATAAATCCCACATCGAACATACATGAGTGAGCAAGGAGCTCACAATATTATAAATAAGAAAGAGGTATAACATAATAAAGGATCAAAAAAACCTCTCCAGGTTAGGAATTTTTATTTTAAAATTTAAAATTCAAACAGGCCTGTTCTCTCCTTTCCGCTCTCTTAAAGGGTTTTGCTTCTTCTTGTTTCTTTCGATTATTAAAACTTCATATTGTTCTAGGTCTCTCCTTCATTAAATTGTTTGTAGGTTGCGTCTTTCTCCTTCATTGTATGTATTGTTTATAGGTTGCGTTTTTCTGCTTATCCCATCTTCTCTCGTCTTTCATTGTATTGTTTATATGATCTTTGGTTATACACTAACTCTTGACCTATTATTTTGTGAACCGAGAGAAGATGGAAAGAAGAAGATAATGAAAGTGAAACGCGTCGTTTTATTTAAGTTTGACAAATCAAATCAATTGCAATTTTTTAAATGTTGCGTTTTAATGAGTGAGATAGGCCCTTATATCAAAAAAATTAAATAAAAACAAAACAACAAAGCACCAAAATCCCCAATCTCTGAAATTCTGTCGACCAAATCCCTAATTCTCAAAACAAATTCTGTCGACCCTAATTCTCAAAACAAATCTGAGGGTTTCAGAATCGAACCTCTGTGGCTCTGTCAACTGTCGCACAAGCACATGAGTCCGACCGCCCAGCCACGAGCCAAGCCCGGCCGCCTGGCCGCGAGTCAAGCGCGACAGCGACTCAACGACAGCAAGACCTTGCCTCACCTGATGTGTGATTTCAATTTCTATACTTAATTAGTTATTTGGTAGTATCTTGGAATTCTATTGTACTAATTTAATGTTCATTTTCTATGCTCATCGGTGGATTTCGATTTCGACTTCAAATTGGATTGGATGAGCAAGGGTTTTGATTTCGATGGTTAAGCTTGAGCTCAATGCTGGGGATATTCGCAACTATTCTGCTCTGGAATCTTCCACCAAGAAATGGAAGAACGCGTAAGTGGACAGAGAAAAATGCTACTATATGGTCTCGTGGTCTTGTTGTAGGTCTACTGTCATTTGTCAATTTTATCCTACTATATGGTATGTTCTTGTCAATTTTATCCTACTATATAGTCTGTTCTAGGTCTAGGTCTTGAGACTACCGTCATTTGTCAATTTTATCCTAGTATATTGTATGTTCTAGGTGTTGAGAATTACAGTCTATCATGCTTGTGAAAATGCCACGGAATATTATTCAGCAGTTCCATATTATTCTGCAGTTTTTCTGTTGTTTCAAAATGCCATTATGTACGGTTCACCAGTATTATTCAGTTTATCACTCAATTGTATTATTCAGTTTATTTTTTTTGCTTCATTTGATTTGCCTTATTCACAACACACCCAAAACACAATGTTATCCCCAATTGAGTTTAGGAACATTAAAAAGAAAGCGGTAGAAAAAAGACAGAAGGGAGATCTTATAAGTACCATCCAGAGAAGGATATGATGCAACAAAATCCTAAGCTCAATTTCTAAATCATCAAGATAAATCATTTATCCTAAATGCAAGAGATTTCAAGGTAGAATTTAACCATAAGCCCAATTTCTAAATCATCAAGATAAACAAAAAAACCAACTTATGAATCGGCCACACGTCTACAAGCAATAAACTTTAAAGAACCACCTGTATTGATGCCCATTAATTATAAATCTTTTTTCGTTTAAAGATCTTTTCCTTTAAATTGTAGTATAGATTTGTAATTTTTTTTATTGCTTTCTGTATTCAGCATGCAAATTTATATTTCTCCCTTTAACATTTGGTGATCTGTTATAGGCGGATTTAGGGGGCACTGTCCGCCATTGTTGAACTTAAAGGAAGTCGAAGGAGCGTGTCTGTTTTTTTGTGAACCGAGAAAAGATGGGAAGAAGAAGATGATGAAAGTGAAACGCGTCGTTTTATTTAAGTTGATAAATCAATTGCAATTTTTTTAAACGTTGCGTTTTAATGAGCAAAAGAGGCACTCGATTTGAATGTAAAGCCATGTACCTCATTATGAGAAGTAGGCTCTACATGACAATGGTTATAAGAGAGTTAACTCCATACATCTGTAACTCCCACAGTAATGTTCTTCTGAATGTTAATTATCAACTAATTAATTAACCAAAAACCAAAGTGTGATTCCCCTAATGTCAGCCAATTGAAGTTCATTGCATATTATTTCTATAGTCGTTTGATTTCAAATACCTTTTTATTACTTTAATTTTGAAATAATTGTATAATGTGTTCAAATTTCAAGTTCACAAGGTACTACATATATACATATAATAAGGGGTTATTAAGACAAGAAAAATATTTCTTTTGCAACCAACCAATTACATTAGAAACAACCCTACAACCATACTACACTATTAGATTAAAATCATCACACAAATACTAAAAAGGAACAAAAACATCAAAACAACTCAAACTATTAGATTAAAATCATCACACAAATACTAAAAAGGAACAAAAACATCAAAACAACTCAAACTATTAGATTAAAATCATCACACAAATACTAAAAAGGAACAAAAACATCAAAACAACTCAAAAGTAATTTTTATCTTTTAGACATAAACTATATCCTTATTTGTGTAAGACTGAGCTTTAGGATTATCCATCAAGAACAAGCTTTTGTCGTAAACATGGTTGTCCCTTACTATGTACCTCTCCGACCACAACTTGCTTGGGCCATAAGGAACCCGCTTCTCAATCTCGAATAAAGGATCAAGTATAATAATCTCACAAGAGGTCGTCTCGTCTTCCGGCTCCCAATCTTCTCCTTCTCCTCCGTCGTCCGAATCTGCACCTTCTCCTTCGTCGTCCAAATCTTCACCTTCTTCCGAATCTTCACCTTCTCCTCCATTGTCCAAATCTCTGTCGTTGTTGAGTCCCAAATCCGGGTATACTGGATTGACCGTATAAAGCGAGCTTCTTCCATGATGTAGACACCCCATGCTCCTCCATCACCCACATACTTATGGACGGATCCGAAGTCACCAGAATTGCAAACATGCCAGCGTATCCGCAAAGATCTAGGAGACCTAGGTCTATATTAGGGCCCGTGACTTGTTCGGGGATGTCCATTCTTCTAACCTCTTCACTCTCACAATCAAACATAAGTATGAAATAATCTTCATCAATGTAATCAGGTTCAGCTACTTCGTTCACGAGCCAATGAACAGTTCCCTTTACAAAGCAACTTGACGAGAATCCCGTCCATTCATTGAAGTGAACGATTCTATCTACCCTAGTTTCGGCCAAAGGCGGCCTCCAAAAGCCTTGCCCAGTCGAGAAAACATCAAGCCACATCACATTTGTAAGTTGTCTCGGACCAGCTATCATGATTACCTTGAAATCACCCGTACTTAAATCGTACCCAAATCCTCGGGCCCTGAAAGATACATCAGCCACTATAACGCGAGGGAGAGCAACGTACCTGTGAATTGAGGGATTCCAAAGAAAAAAGGAGAATTTACTGTCTAAACCCTCCTCGACCTCGGACGGGAATTCTGGTGTTAGTCTGTAGACTATGCATACAACGCCATGGGTGACACCGATAAATTTAAAATATTTGGGGTGTATTCCCTCGTTCTCCTTTTCCTGGAACGGAAAATAGGGTTCGAAGTTGTGAAACTCTATCTCGGGATCATAGGGACCGACCCGGAGATAGGGTTTGTGGTTGCAAGGCGTCACAGAGAGGTGGAAAGTGAAGTAAAGTTGCGTGAAAAACGACGATGAGATGATCGAGTTCCACCGCTTGCAAACGCATCGGAATCGAAAAACGCTTTCCGTTGACAATCTCTTCAAGATCTCCGGCCATACGTCTTCATCCAGATCACGTACCATAATTCACGTACCCAAGTTAAATGGAAATCAACCAGCCAATCTTAGAACGGTGGTGAGTTAGGGCTCGAACTGTATTTTGAGATTTTTTGAGAGATTTAAGATTGAAGAGATTCTAAATAATAGAGTGATATCTATAAAAGATGCTTTGATATCTATAAAAATAGGCAACCCCAAAATATTTATATTATTAATAATGGCTCGGGTTTTAAAGTAAGCTAATTTTTGAGAAGAAAAATTGTTAACTATAGGATGCTTGATAATTATTCTCTCACATGTATGTGTTAGTTGGCATGTTAATAAGCTCTCTAAAAAGTTATGCTCTTCAACGATTGCCTCAAAAAAACCCAGCCACCTCTCTAAAATAGTTTTCGTTAATTTTGTCTGAATGCTTTTTATCATGATAAATTAGTTGATGATTCGGGCCTTGTCCGGGGAATTTTTTAAAATAAAACTTGTAATATATTATTTAAATATGATATAGATATTATAATTTATATAATAAAAACAATATTATAAATATTTAAGTTAATTATAATAATATCTTTTATTATTAATTAAATGAATACAAATGTTATTTTGTTCTTAAAAATGTTATTTATAATATTTATGTAATAAACATACAAAAGTTGACGTTCCTTAACTCATTGGGTTGACCCAAATCCGCACAAAAATCGCAATGAATTGACCCAATTAACCCGTAAATTTTAATGACATGAACTCAACCGAACCTCAAATGATCGAACCTAAACCTGACTGAACTAATCCAATTAACTGGTTTTAAAAAATTCAAAATTAAGTTAATATCCGTTTGACAAATCGTAATCGTTAAAAATGATCAATTTTAACTATACTTTAAATTTCGATATCCATATAGTATAATTGTTATAAATATTGTACGTACAAACCGTAAGATAATTACATATTATATAACTCACTTGACCGGTTACATAAAAATATCAACATAAGGTTAAATATTATATAACTCACTTAACCCGTAAGATAATCTATAACTATATATTAAAGTTGTCCCATTTTCGAGCCACCATAACGATTCCGGCCCCACCCCATATTTAAAAAACCTTATTTTCCATTCTTATTATTTATTTTTTTATTTTTTTTGTTTCTATCTTATTCCAATAATCTTTATGACCCCTACACTCAAAAAATATTCTTCCAATAAAATCGTTTCTCAAAATCGGATATCTATGTACTATCTAACTTTTATAAAATTGATTTTTATTTCTAATATTTTTACTTTTTTCTATTAAATTCTTCTTTAACTATTTAAGTATATCTTTAACATCAAACAAATATCTATTTAGTATAACAATATCTTTTGAAAACTTCCTTATACAAATATTTAAAATTAAAAAATAAACAATTTAAAATATGTATAAATATGTATAAATATCTTTTATCTTTTAGCATGTCTTTTCACGAATTTATTTATAGATACATAGTGATTTTCTTTTATAAAAAATGATAAATATTTATAATTTTTAAAATTAATAAAAATAGATAATAAAATATTTATTATATTGAAATATTTGATAAATTCTAAATTTCATACATGAAAAGTAATAAAATATGAAGAATATAATGTTTGAATAAAAAATCATATACATTCTACGAGCAATAAATTACTTAATTATATCAAAATTTATATTATATTTTTATTTATTTATTTATTTATTAATATCCTATTTATAATATTTATAAAATATCGAATTGTAGTCGTACATGGTACGACGGGTAAAACTAGTTATTATATAACTCACTTGAGCGGTTACGTAAACATATCAGCATAAGGTTAAATATTATATAACTCACTTAACCCGTAAGATAATTGTTATAAAATAACCGTACGATCAATAATGTATTATATTTTATCTATATTATATGGACATAAGATAATTAAATATTACAATATAATGAGCATGAACAAAGATAAAAAGAATGATATAGATAAAAAGTTATCCAATCCCATAGTAAACTGAAAAAATATATAAATTCTTATACAATATATTTTATTTATACTATATGGATATAACATTATTAAATATTATAATATAATGAACATGAACAAAGATAAAAATAATGGATAGAGAAAAATTTATCCAATTTCGTATAAAATTGATAAAAAAGATTACTCCCTCCGATTCTAATTAATTGTCGTTTTAGCACTTCAAATTTGATCCCTTTTATATGTCGTTTTAGGTTTTCTAGGCAATTGATTATGAGTTAGGTAAGAGAATTGTTATTGGAATGTGTTTTTATTAATTAATGTTATTCATTCATTGGTTGAAAAAAGATGATGGGTGGTAAAATTTATTAAAAAATTACCTTTTTGAGTTTAGTTAATGATTTTCTTAATTCTTGTGTCAAAAGCTAAAACGACAATTATTTTGGATCGGAGGGAGTATTAAGTAAGGTGAGTGGATAAAATTGGAAATTTCATAAGGTAATAGAATTATATAATATATAATTTATTAAAAAATCATCATTAAAAATAGGTTGGCTGGGATATAAATTCATAATGACGGATCTGCCCAAAAGTGCTTCAAGTTTAGAAGATATATATTGAATATTGATTTCGTCAAAAAAATATTCCTGGGAAATAGAAGTTACAAAAGTATGAACATAACCCGATTGGGACAAAAACATTTCCAATAGATTTTCATATAACACCCATAAGTACAAGAACAAGAAATAAATTCAGCTAACAACTTTCTAATATGATTAAAGAAAGCACCAACATAAGATAAATTAGTAGAATTTGCTTGAACTCCCAAAACCACTGTTAAAGCATCTGATTCCACAATTAAATGGGAGACTCCAAATCAAGCAGCAAAGGACATGCCAAAGTGCAAGGCCGCTGCTTGCACCTCGCGTGACCAAGATGTAGCAACTCGCGTGACTGCTACCCCAACTATGAAACCGTAGGAGTCCCTTATGATTGCCCCTAGGCCAACCGTATCTGAGGATAAAAGTTCTGTAAGAATTCCGTGGACCGAAGAAGCGGGTGACGTGTCGGGGTTTTTTACCACTTAGCATATAAAGTCGGGATCCACCCATTTACCCAAAAGCTTAAGCCATTGGGTTGGGTTTCCTCCTTCTATATATGCTAGTGGTTTATCCTCCATATTCCCGATGTGGGAAGTGAAGTTTTCTCCAACAAGTTCAGCATCACCATTCAATTTTAGTTGTGGGATTCGGCGAAGGAGTGGGCACCGACAAAGTAGAAGAAACCTGTTGGTAGTCATCAACCAAGGATTTAAACCTTTGAAACATCAAAAGTCCACTCCGAGGTGAATTCTGAAACAATTGCTGCTTTCGGTGAGTCCAAGAAACCCATGATATCAAAAAAAATTCGTTAGGCTGGCAACGCCAAAACTATCCAGTACTCGCCGTGTATGAACATGAAAAGCACAAGTCGAATCAACATTGACTAAGGACTGTTGAAAGTGATCATGCTTGAGCAAGTAGCTGTTGGAAGTTTGAAGTGAAAAGCTGGTGCAATACACGTGCAAGTATGCAAGTTTATGGCTGGAACTAGTCCTAGTTTGTTTCCTGTTTTGTAGGAGCTGAATTAGTCAAGTTAGTTAGCTAGTTTCTCTGATTTAGTTAGCATTGTTTTTTCAATCAACAAAGCCACGTTTCTAGGATCTGATGTTAGTGGAATTATAATAACTGTGGTTTTTAAGGATATTTTTGAATTTTTATCGGATATTCTTTTAACCTCTTTTTCCGTTTTAACGCTTAATCCTATATTTTTGTTGGAATTTAAATCCTAGAAATTTATTGAAAATATCCTAAAACCATAAAGAAATGATTTTATGGATCAGTGTGAATTTTAGGATTTTTCGGTGGAAAAAGAATATTTATTGGATAAGCCGTCTTTTTAATTATGTACTATAAAGGTTTTCAAATACGAAACAAAAGCCTTAAAAGTTGAAGGTAGCAAGATAAAATCATGGAAAATTGGTTTTATTGGTCTACATAATTTACCGGACGTTTTGTATTTAGCAAGTTTTTCCACCCGAGGTACATAATTTTACCGCTTTAAAGCGATTCCCGTTCCGAAACGGGAAATCACTTTAATAGCCGACTTTCATTACTTAGTGAGGGAGGAAATCTGATTTCTTTCTCCCACCTGTATGCGTATTTGGATAGAATCAAAGAGGAGAGTTCGAGAGCGAGACCGAGAGAACGACGGACTCGGTTGCCCGATTCTTCACCGCCGGCTACCTCCTTCTCCTCCGCCTTCTCTGCCTCGCCCCTGAGCTGCAACCACCAGGCAGCACCTCCAGCTGGTTTTGTTGCCTCGTTCGAGAGGAAGAAGAGCAACACGGGCAGCATGAACGAGAGGGGCAAATGAATTCGAATTCTTACCGCCTGCGATCACCCGCTTGTCCGACCACCACCCACCGCGAGGGCCGCCACCGGATAACACCCAGTCACCCTTGGGCTCTTGGATCAAGCCATTAATGAACCAAACGAGCCATGGGCTCAAGTAATGGTAAAGGTTGAGCTTAATTAATTAGTGGTTTGGTTGCGGAGCCACTATAAGGACCTTTCGGTTCAGCTTTGCTAATTAATTTTGAAGTTTTTATAATCTTGACATTGATATGGTCTCACAGGTTCAAACCGCTCGGGAAACGGACGTCCAGATCTTCAGTTATAGCGAATACAAGTTTTGATACCGATTGGCAGGTAAAGGATTTCGGATAATTACTCGGGATTCGTTGTTAATCAGTATGATCCGAGATTTGGTCACCTTTAAGAACTGCTGCTAATGAACAATTTTTATTTAGAAAATTGTTTCAAAAGTGAAGTGGATAATTAGTTATAATTTCGCCAAGATGGCTTCTTAATCCTGATAGATAAGCATTTATTATAAATCGATATTCGGAAATCAAATTGTTTATCGATTAGGAAATTGTAGGAGATGAGTATACAACTAATAAGTGTATCCATGAGCTCGTTGTTGAAGAATCTTTTGTTATAACTGGAAGAAGGATGATAAAGATTACTGTTGAATTGCTAAGGACATTGAGCACGCCTTCTAAGGCAAGTGGACGTATCTCTCTTGCTTTATGGTTATTAAATGAGGAATTGAATTCCATTTGATCTTCATGTTGGAAACAACTTGTTTGTTGAATAAAGTATGATAGGTTGCTATTTTGTTAGAAATAACGACCATGTCGTTATTTCAGTTTTTGCGCTAGAACTGAACTTAGGACCGTTATGGGATCTTGTATGTTTAGCTGTCTCATGCTGAGACATTGTTGTGAAGTAAAATAGTTAGAGATGGGAGTTTAGACTCCAAAATATCTATTTAGTGGTCCTATGCTGAAACACTGTTGTAAAATAAGTTAGTTCAGGGGTAGGAGCCGAGTCTCCAATGACCTCTTTATAACAAAGTCTGTATTGGGGGGCGTAGCTTGCTAGCGTATCCCAATATTGGAGTCATGACTCATGTCTCGCTCCACATTGGAGGAGGACAATGGTGCACTCTAGCTAAGTGCAAAAAGGAACTGATGTGGGTCAAGTGGTCACGGATGAAATATGCCCTCTCACTCTGACGACATCAGTTACAAGGAATTTATCGACAACAGTTTGGGTCGATTAAAAGTTATTAAAATGAATGTGTATTGTCAAAATCATAAAGTGAAGAGAGTGCGATAGGCACGTTAATGTAACTGAATGGTTAGTCCTTGTGATAACCATTCTTGTTTCTGATTAAGAATAAGTCTTAATCAAACTTTGATAAGTTAAGCTGTTTAGTCGTTGAAGACGTTTTGTGAATGTTGTGTGGCTAGTATAAGTTTCCATTAATCGTTTATGCTTCTTAAGGGAACCACAAGCGGTGGTGTTCTCCCTCTTGATTATGAAAGTCTTCTTCTTATTCTCTATAAGACTGTTAACTGTTGGATCATAATCCGAGTCTAATCGGATTTTGATGCCAAAATGTTTAGTTACAACCATAAGAACCAAGTTAATTTCTCCACTTGCTTAGTCTTTCATTAGACTAACCCATCTATCTTCTTTTCTTTTGTATGGTCGGCTGGTGTCCACCGTTGGTATACGACACATCAGGATCTTCTGGGAAGTTGATTCAAGAGGCGGATCCAGAGGTTTGAAGCTTCAGAAGTTGAAGAAAGGTTTCCAATGGCTATACTTGAGTGAAGTTCTTGGTTAAGTTGCTGCAAAGCGAAGTGGGAAAGAAGTTAAGAACTTACGGGAAACTTTTTAAAGACTTTGTTCAAATAGAAAGTTGTTCTATTTATGTATTATTTTTAAGTTAAGGTTTGTATAAGACCTTTTACTTGTTTTTCCGCTGTAATATTTTACTTAATTTTGTTAGGTTTTAAATGGTTTCTTTTACCTTGTTCTAGTAAGTTCTGTCAGGTTAAAGCCTTGGGTAACTCTGGTTTAGTCCTAATCGGGGTTATTGGCGGTAATACCTCCAGGGTAAGTAAGGGGGTGGTATAGGAATCGATGCTCAATTTCAGTTTGATGTAATGGCTATTTAAGCCTCTTTTCCTTATCAATTCAAGTAAGCAATTCAACATCTTTTCTGTGTCTTTCTCTCTTGTTAATTGCAACATTTGGTATCAGAGCGAGAGAGTTAATCTAGGGGCTTGATTTGAGTGTTTCGTGTAAGGATTAAACACAGGGAAACACAAGGGTATTGAGAGCAATGCAAGGTAACAATGGTAATGGCAATGTGAACTCGCTTACCCAGTTGCATGTGTTCAAAGGAGTGAATTACCATTTTTGGAGTTTGAAGATGAAAACTCTCTTCAAATCTCAAGAGTTATGGGGTATTGTAGAAGATGGCTTCGATGACACAGAGCCAACAAAACCGGATCAAGCACTAAGGGAGAAAAGGAAGAAGGATGCAAAGACATTGTTTATCATTCAACAAGCTTTGGACAATGAATTTTTTCCACGAATTGCAGCAGCTTCTACAGCAAAAGAAGCATGTACTCCCATGTACTCTCACAAAGGAGTACATGGGAGACAAGAAGGTAATAATGGTGAGATTACAATCTCTAAGAGGAGAATTCGAGTCCTTTCAAATGAAGGACAAGGAAATTGTCCAAGAGTACCTCTCAAGGGTGTCAAGCAACGTGCAGCAGATGAGATCCTATGGTGAAGACATCAAGGCTCAACAAGTTATGAGAAAGGTGCTTAGGAGTCTCACAAAGAAGTTTGACCATGTTATGGCTGCAATCGAGCAATCCAAGGACTTGGAAACCTACACATTTGATGAGTTGATGGGCTCCCTTCAATCTCATGAAGACAAGCTATCAAAAGGGGACGACAAGAAAGAAGAGAAATCCTTCCAGGTTAAAAGTGAGTCTTCTAACAAGGAAAGATCACAACAAAACTTTGGAACAGGCAGAGAAAGGGGAGGCTACAGAGGAAGACATCGTGGGAGATGGAAAAACAATGAGGGAAGAGACCAATCTTCTCACAACAAGAGCCCTCCCAAATGGTACTACAATAAGAAGCCGTGGCATAAATAGGCTAACTTTTGGAAGAAACAGAAGGATGAAGAAAAGGGACGTGATCAAAAGTCACACTTTGTGGAGCAAGAAGAGAAGTTGTTCCTGGCTCAAACTGCATCAAGTAATGAGACAAATGGTGGTGTTTGGTATGCAGACAGTGGGTGCTCAAACCACATGTCAAGTGCCAAATCCATGTTCAGGAAGTTGGATGAATCAGTGAAAAGCAAGGTGAGGATAGGAGATGGAAAGCAATTGGAAGTAGAAGGACTAGACACCATTGCAATCACAAGAGAACAAGGCAATACAAAGCTTTTGTGTGATGTGTGATATGTGCCAAAGCTGGCTCACAGTCTGTTGAGTGTAGGCCAGCTTCTAAATTATGGATATTCAGTGCTATTTGAAAATGGTGCTTGTTTGATTCGAGACAAGAGCTCGAAGGAGATTGTTGTGAAGATATCAATGGGCAGAAACAAGATGTTTCCCCTTGATTTGTCAAGTCACGTGAGCAAGGCCTTGACAGTAAGAGGTGATGAAGATGTCAAGTTGTGGCATCTGAGATATGGGCATTTGCATATGCAAGGGCTGAAGTTGCTGCCGTCCAAAGAGTTGGTGTTAGGCTTGCCTAAGACTGGTGAATTTGAGCTATGTGAGGGTTGTATATAAGGAAAACAGGCCAAAGGTTCCTTTCCAAGTGGAGATTCATGGAGAGCAAGTGAGTGCTTGGAGCTGGTCCATGTTGATTTATGTGGGCCTATGCAAACACCTTCACTTGATGAAAGCAAATATTTCCTGCTAAATAACAGATGATTACACCAGAATGAGTTGGGTGTTCTTTCAACAAGCAAAATCTAAGGCGTTTGAGAACTTCAAGAAGTTCAAATCACTTGTTGAGAAACAAAGTGGAAAACAATTTATAGCTCTAAGGATTGAAAAAGGAGGGAATTTCATGTCACAGGAATTCACAAGGTTCTGTGATGATCATGGCATAAGGCGTGAGCTGACAGCTCCATACGCACTTGAACAAAACGGGGTGGCAGAGAGGAAAAATAGAATAGTGGTAGAGATTGCCAGATGCATGCTCAAAATGAAAGAGCTTCTGTTGAAGGGTTTCTTGAATAAATAAATTTATATTCAAGACCCCGTTGAGTATAGCGGAGTCAGGTTCGTCCACGAGAATGAGATTAGGGCCAAAGATTAGTTGATAAACTAAGAAAAGCAAAATAAACACGGAGGGGCACAAATACACAAGGGCTCGAGCATGACTTTATGAGGTCGAGATCGATGCAAATTGGCTAGACTTAATCAAATAGGAAAAACAATCCTAGGGATAGGGCTACCGCAACAACAATCACACATGCTTTCAATGAGAATTCACAACTATCATGCAATCTAGATCATAGAAAAGTCAACTGTCGCAAACAATTCAAGTTATTCAATCAACTGTCGCAAATTAAACAACTTTCTATCTATCTTTCAACCTAGGAATATCAACTTTCGCAAATAATCCTATTAGATCTTATCAAGCAATCAACTTTACACTTTCGCTTTTAGGTTAATTGCAAGATATTGCCTCAACTTTCGCAAAGGTATTAAGCACAAGATAGATAGATATGATCTTCAAGCATTCAAGTCATGAATTCAAGTTTAGACATGCATGATTGTGTTGGGTTTTCACCCAACCCTAGAATCTAAGAAGACTACTCACACATGGAGAAGAAAGAAGAAGACATGATCATAAAAATAAAGAGGTCTTATAAATTTCTCCAACTTGTCCTCCAAGTCTTCCTCTTAACCTCCAAATAACCTCCAAACCAAAGCTAGAAAAAGAGAGAGTTCAACTAGAAGGTCTAGCCCCCTTTTATAGAGAAAAAGGAGCCCTAATTACACTAGGAAACAAGATAAAACTACTTCCTAAAATAAAAGATAGAATATATCCATAAAGATCTCGGAATAAGAGTGAAGTCGGCGCCCCGATCGACCCACATAGGGTCGTGCACGACCCCCCTGGGGTCGGTCCTGAGAGCTCACTTTCTGTTTGGGTCTAGCACGACCCTATCAGGGTCGTGCACGACCCTATCAGGGTCTAGCACGACCCTCATAGGGTCGTTCCTGAGGGCTTGTTCGAACAACCTTGAGTAAAACTTGCGTAGAGGATTCGTTATAACTCCGATTGACTCGATTCTTTTTCCTATGTTCTTGTAACGAATTCCTCTATCTCTTTCCAAGCTCAAAATTGATCTTCAATAACTTTACTTGAGCTCTTAATCTCCATCTTTTCTTGCAATTCTCCAAACTCTTCTTTCAAGCTTCAAAAACTCCTACAAAAAGACACAAAAGATGCGTAGTTTTCGAATCTCAAGGAAATACGAAAACTAAAGCAAAAAGACTCAAAAACATAAAACTCTAGCACGAAAACCAATTTAATCTAATCTATCTAGATACTAAAAACCTACCTAAAAAGTGGATATCAGCTTCCAAATGAATTTTGGAGTGAGGCAGTTGCTACAGATGTCTACATTTTGAACATCTCTCCAACAAGGGCTGTCATGAATTCAACTCCATTCGTAGCTTGGAGAATGAAGAAACCCTATGTAAGTCATTTAAGAGTATTTGGATGCATTGCATATGCTATGATGAATTTGAGAGTAAAGCTAGATGATAAGGCAGAAAATGTGTGTTTGTTGGCTACTCAACTCAATCAAAAGCATATAGATTGTATAATCCTGTGTCTGGCAAGATTATCATAAGCAGGAATGTCATATTTGATGAAGATTCAAGTTGGAAGTTTGAGCAGAACTTGAATGAAAGAAAAACATAAGCTAGAACCATCTATCTTGAGGATGAACCTGGTGGTGATTCAAGTCCTACACAACCTGTGCTTAGTCCACCAGCAACTCCAACAACACCTAGTGTGTCTTCCACATCATCAAGTAGCCAAAGCTCACCACCATCTCAACCTTCATCATCAAGTGAAACCCCTCCACTTATAGTGAGATCACTGGTTGATATCTACGAGAATTGTGACTTTGCTCTTGTTGCCACTAAACCAGAAAGCTTTGAGGAAGCTGTCTCTCAAATTGAATGGCAACAAGCAATGGAGGAGGAGATAAGATCAATACAGAAGAATGCAACGTGGGAATTGATGAGCTTGCCTCAAGATAAGAATGTTATTGGTCTCAAGTGGGTGTTTAGAACAAAGTCAACTCAAATGGAAGCATATCCAAGCACAAAGCTCGACTGGTGGCAAAGGGATATGCTCAGCAAGAAGGTCTGGACTATGAAGAAACATTTTCTCCAGTTGCAAGGTTTGAAACTGTGAGAATAGTGTTGGCTCTTGCTGCACAGTGGAAGCTAAAAGTGTTCCAATTTGATGTCAAGTCTGCATTTCTGAATGGAGAGCTTCAAGAGGAAGTGTTTGTCGAGCAACCTCAAGGGTTTGTCAAAGAGGGTGAAGAAGAGAAAGTATACAAGCTAAGAAAGGCTTTGTATGGCTTGAAGCAGGCTCCAAGAGCATGGTATAGCAAGATTGATGGATTCTTCACCAACTCAGGCTTCAACAGAAGTGAGAATGAGACTACGTTGTATGTGAAGAAAAGAGGTATGCATGAATTCATTATAGTATGCTTGTATGTTGATGATATTATCTATGTAAATTCATCACAAAGCTTGCTAGATGAGTTTAAGCATTCAATGATGCATGAATTTGAGATGACTGATCTTGGAGTTCTGCAATACTTCCTTGGATTGGAGGTGAGGCAAGAAACAAATGGCATTTTTGTTTGTCAGAAAAAATATGCTCGTGATTTGTTAAAGAGGTTTCATATGGAGAATTGTGAAATTGCTAAGATTCCTATGAATACCAATGAGAAGCTGCAGAAAGAGGATGGAACTAGTAAGGTTGATGAAAGGCTGTTTAGAAGCTTAGTAGGTGGGCTAAATTATCTTACTCACACTCGGCCAGACATTCAATATTGTGTCAGTGTGGTGTCAAGATATATGCATTGCTCTACAAAGCAACATCTTGGTGCGGCAAAGTGGATTTTAAGATATGTTGTTGGATTAGTTAAGATGGGAATTTGGTATGAAAGTGTCAAAGACTTTAAATTAAGGGGTTACACTAATAATGATTGGGAAGGGTGTGTTGATGACATGAAAAGCACATCTAAACTTGGGGTCTGGTGCAATCACATGGAGTTCCAAGAAGCAAGACACGATTGCGCTCTCGTCATCAGAGGCAGAATATGTAGTTGCTAGTGCTGCAGCTAAGCAAGCTGTGTGGTTAAAGTAGATTCTAAAGGATCTGTGTTGCGAGCAACAAGAGGCGCTGGAAATTTGGTGTGATAACAAATCAACCATAGCTATGACTAAGAATCCTGCGTTCCACGCCAGAACTAAACACATTGAAGTTCAATACCATTTTATCAGAAAACTGGTATTTGAAGGAAAGGTTGCTCTGCAGTTTTGTGGTACAGATTTTCAAAATGCTGATCTTTTCACGAAGGCTCTAAACCAGGCAAAACATGAGTTCCTTATGAAGAAGATAGGTATGCTCAAACTTAGATCAAGAGGAGGTGTTGAAAGTGATCATTCTTGAGCAAGTAGATGTTGGAAGTTTGAAGTGAAAAGCTAGTGCAATACACGTGCAAGTATGCAAGTTTATGGCTGGAATTAGTCCTAGCTTGTTTCCTGTTTTGTAGGAGCTGAATTGGTCAAGTTAGTTAGCTAGTTTCTCTGATTTAGTTAGCATTGTTTTTTCAATCAACAAAGCCACGTTTCTAGGATCTGATGTTAGTGGAATCGTGTGTTCAATTTCAGTTTATTGTAATGGCTATTTAAGCCTCTTTTCCTTATCAATTCAAGTAAGCAATTCAACATCTTTTCTGTGTCTTTCTCTTGTTAATTGCAACATACAACAAGGCATATTTATCCAAAGAGATTGCAATCATGCACAAAGAAAACAACATGCTAAATAGATTCAATATCAACATTGCATCGGTCACATATGTTAGAAGAAAAAACTTGCAGAACATATAAATTGGCCTTGACACTCAAAACACCAAACAAAGCTCTCAAAGCAAAAACACTCAGCTTTAGGAGAACATTTAAGTTTCATAAGCACTTCCAAAAACTATCATCTATTGTCGTGAATAGTTGGTGACCCAGCCTGCCCAAAATCCCAAACCAGTAATTGGTTTCAACAATATATTGTCCAAAGTTTGCAAACAAACAAATGCTTTGAATCAAAATGGCATCAGTAGGGTTGAAATGTTGAGAAATAAGCAAAGAATTCCATGTGTGAGATTCATGGTTGATCAAATCCGAAACATGCAAAATTGGCGGAGAGAAAGAATCACTATCTAGAGGGTGAAACCCATGTCCATAAAAAATCCAATCATCCTTCCAACATGAAACAAATATTCATCGGTCAATCTGCCATCACGAACCATCAAGAATCAAGGATTTCGCTTCCCTAAATGATGTGCCAAACAAAACTAGGATTGTAACCCCGTCGATCCTCAAGGAAAGATGTGTGATGAAAATATCTAACACTAAATATCATTGTTTGGCGAGAAGAGCTTCAATGAACACTTTCATGTTGTGAAATGCCATACCTCCATGTTGTTTAGGAGAACAAAGGAAATTCCACGACCACCAATGTACATTTCTTACACCATCTTTGGAACCCCACCAAAATCTAGCTAACATTAAATGTATCTCCTGTTTTGGGCAGGATAATCGCACTAACGCGTTACTTGCTAAAATAGGGGAAATCCTAACCAAAAAACAGTTGTAACACGTTATGAACTAAAAACAAGACGTAGAATTGAGTAAAGAATAGGAACAAAGAGTAAGCAAGTTGCAATGTGTATATTGCGATCGTAGTTGCAGATAGATTTCTCCAAAGTAAATAAGAACACTCGAATGAAAATGGAATGATTAAACAGAAATGATTTGAGCTTCTGGTTTTGGTTCCAAGTGCCAGTGTTGATCGTCCCTCTACTTTCGCCTCAGCATTGTTTTATAGTCCTTTCCTCCGTTTGGACCGTTGGTGGAGTGATCATCCAATCCCGAAGATCTCGCCACCGAAATTCATGTACTAGCCGTTTTTGCGTATTAACTACGGGATCTGAGATTTCCGCCATATCCCTCCTTGCTTTCATTACTCGTCCGTTCTCTTGGATCTTTCTTACTAATGGCCTGCGTCAACTTCTTTGGGATCACCATGCCTTTTTGGCTAAGTTTTAGAGGGCCCAACAATACCCCCATCAAAAACCCGGGAAAATTCCCGCCTCCACTTTTTTAGGGTTTTTGATTTCGTGTCTTGGAAGTTGTAGCAAGTCATGACACGTCTAATCAACTCCTATTTAAGGCGGTTATGATGGCTTCAAGACTTCAATTGTGCTTCTCGGTGTCCAGGTACGTTTTCCCTTACTTTTGTTTCTTCATCTTTGACTTCTCTCCTTCCCCTACTATGGCAACTTCTGGTTCTCCTCCTCTCTCCCGTTGTCTTCATCCGCAAGTACTTCCGTCCCTAACTTCCTCCAAAATTCTTACTCCCATCCATCGTAGAAGTAGTATTTCAGAAGATCCCCATGCACTCGCGTTTTCCGTGGGGTTTCCCTCTTTTGCAGAAATCTTCCTTCCTCCTCTTGGAATTTGGGCAGATTTTTACAACGATGACTGGGTTTGCTTATACGAGTACCCTTTCCGCATCGGACATCGTTTTCCTTTCTCTCCATTAGTTGTCGATTTCCTTTCTACCCGCAACGTCTCCCCTGGTCAAATACTCCCACAGGTTTGGAGACTACTACTATCGGTTGATCTGTTGTGCTCCTCACATGGTCTCCCTTTTAAAGTTGTCAACTTTTTCCACAACTATCGCCTTTCCAAGGATGGCCCGGGTCGATTGACCCTGAAAACCTTCCATGCTAAATCTGACCTAATCTTCAATATTTTCAAGTCCGACCGGGGCTGGGCTGACAAATTTTTCTTCGTAAATCTCTCTTCTCTGGGGATTGACACATCTTTCTTAAGAACTCGGTGGAGGTCAACAGGTAGCACTTCCTTCTTTTCCTCTTACCTCACTTGACTTTTTCTAACCATTGATCATTTCCATAATGTATGCAGAGAATTTTTCTTCCCCCCCAACCACGTTCAGTATCGGCGCAAGTGATATCTCACATTGAAGCTATCCCCTTGGAAGAGAGATCCTACCCTAAACTGGTACAAGCGTGCTTCATCGATTCAGAGGATACCGAAATGTTGAGTACGTTACGCTTTTCCCTTTCCTCTTGCGTAGCTATTACTTTCCATGTGACCTCTTTATTTCTTTGATAATAGGTTCCAGGACTACCCGTTCTACCACTGCGCTGACTACCATGGAACGAGTCGAAGCTCGAAAGAAGAGGAAGGTTGAATCAGCTTCAACTGCGGATACCGCGTTGACGATCTCAGATCCTAAGAAGTCTTCCGAGGCTCGGATTTCTTCCCCTAAGAAAAAAGCATGCTCGACCCTTTCTGATCTCCCAAATATAATGATGTCCCTTGACATGGCCACTGAAAAGTGTTTGAGCTCCTTGGCGCCTCTTCACGTGGGTTGTTCTCGTGGCAAGGAGGACCAACCTTCTTTCTCGGAATTTTTCGGTGAAATTCTGGCGGCACAATGGCAGGTACGTATTCTCCAGCTGCTCTTACTCCATGTCCTACTCTTTACCTGATTTTCCCTTTTCTTATGCAGGGCTTGAAACTTTCTCTTTCTGCCTTCGAAGCCTTCAAGGATCTGCCTGATTAGTTGGCTAAAAGCAAGATCAGCCTTCAGCTTGAGAAGGACAGGAGCACCATCTTCGGACATGAGAAGGCCGCTCTGGATAATAAGGTTCGCGACTTGACGAATAATCTTGAGAAGGCTTCTAAGGAGTCCAAAGAGTGGGAAGAAAAGTTTGTGGCCTCTTCCGGTAGAGAAGCTGCTTTGGCTAAAGAGATTGAGGACACTGCGGACTACTGGTCCTGCCGAGCTCGAGTGGAAATGATGGAAGAATTCGCGGTGGGGAGGCACACTTTGTGGGATGCTGTGAAGGAAAGGGAATTGTTCGAGAGCTTGTTTTCTGACGAGGTGATCGCGGCTAAAAAGTACTCAGTCATTGATGACATTGCCTCCGCTGCCAAGGTGGTTGCTCAAGTGGAAATGGACAACCAGTCTAAAGAATGATCCCTTCTTGTTCTATTGTATCTTGTTCAATTCTGAACAATTTCTTACCCCTAGCGTGTTGGGGTTCTTAAACTCTTGTTTTGTATGGCCACTTGTTCTAGGGCCCTAGCGTGGACAAGTTTGCACCCCGTGTTGGTTTATGGGGTTATGTTTTATTTTGATAATGTTTTATTAGTTGCTATGGCCTTGGATCTGTGTTTGATTTTTTTGCAGGAAAGCAGGTTCAACGCTGAAGAAAGAAAATCAACGCGTTCGTGGGGAAGTCGATTTGTCTGACACACGTACTTGTAATTTTAGCAATAAATTCTTCGCTGTATAGCGCTTTTTATGTTAGATGCGGAGAGAGAGAATGATGTACTTGTCTGAAATGTAAACATTTGCAATAAATTCATGAATCGTGTTACAAATGAAAAATTCAACTTGTTCTAGAATTCTTGTTACATGTTCTCGTCTCTTGCATCTTTTGACTAGTCGTTGTGTGCACAGCGTTGCCTGATCACAAGGCGAGGGCCTATGTTTTGGCCTGTAACGTCACAAGGCGTCCCTTGTTAGTTTTCTCGAAACCGTTGTTTTTGTGTATGTACGAAGATGTAATGATATAATGTAAAAGGAGGAAATTTTATGAGAATTACCTTATCAAAACTCGTTGTGTTTCAAAAGTGGTATAACTTCAAGTTCATTGCATTCCAACTTTTGGGGACCGTCTTCCCCTCTTGTGACATTAATTCGTAGGCTCCTTGTTCTACGATCTTCGTGATCTGATATGGTCCTTCCCAGTTTGCTCCCAACTTGCCAGCATTCAATTCTTGCGTATTCTGAAAGACTCTCCTTAATACCCAGTCTCCTACTTGGAACACCTTGGCAATAACACGTTTGTTGTAACTCCGAGCTACCCCTTGTCTGTATGCCGCCATCCGAATTGAAGCCTCATCTCGTAACTCGTCCACTGTATCCAGATGGTGTAACAGGTTGGATAGGTTTGACTCTTCGGTGGTGAGTCCATATCGGACTGTAGGCAAAGTTACTTCTACTGGTAGTACGGCTTCACATCCATAGACTAAGGAAAAAGGTGTATGACCCGTAGCTGTCTTAGGGGTTGTTCGATCTGACCACAAAATAAGGGGTAACTCGTCTGCCCATTTCCCTTTTGCCTCTTTGAGCCGCTTCTTCAAATTGTTAATAATCACCTTGTTACTTGCTTCTGCTTGCCCATTGGCCTGAGGGTAACGAGGCGTTGACATCACCAACTGTATGTTGTATTGCTGGCAGAATGATCTCGTCTTGTCGTTGATGAATTGGGACCCGTTATCGCACACTATAGTCGACAGTATTCCGAACCTGCTCAGGATGTTCCTTCTTATGAAGGAGATGATTTGGGTATCTTTAACTTCTTTGAAGGCTTCAGCTTCAATCCATTTGGAGAAGTAGTCAGTCATTGCCAAGATGTAAACACGTTGCCCCGAAGCTGGAGGAAGTTTTCCCACAATGTCCATCCCCCATTTCATGAATGGCCAAGGAGAGGTTATGGGATGCAACAACTCAGAAGGTTGATGTGGTATAGGTCCATGACGCTGGCACGCGTCACACTTGCGAGCGAACTCCACTGCATCTTTGTTCATAGTAGGCCAGTAATAACTCATCCTGCTTGCCTTCTTCGCTAAGTTGCGACCCCCTGTATGGTTTCCACATTCTCCATCGTGTATGTCTTGTAACACCTTCTGTACTTCCTCTTCCTTTACGCACCGTGCGTGTATCCCTGACGACATCCACTTAAACAAGATGTTATTCTTAACAGTGAAAGTAGATGCTTTTACCTTAAGTCGTTGAGCTTCTTCCTTGTCTTCTGGCAAAACTCCCTCTCGTAACCACTTCAGATAAGGGGTTACCATGACTTGTCTTCATCGGGTCCTCGAATCTCCATCATGTCTACTTCTTTGGTTATAGACGGTGCATTGAGGTATACGAAAGGTATCTTGTCGTACTCCCTTGGGTCGATTGCGGATCCAAGGTTGGCTAAAGCGTCCGCTTGTGTGTTGGCATCTCGGGGAACCTGCCTTATCTCGAAATGTTTGAAGTGCTTTACGATTTAGTACGCCTTTATCTTTGAATCCCTGGCAACATAAGAATTCGTCAATGATTCACAATAAGTAACGAGTCACAGATTACCTCGATTTCCTGTACGTTCAGATCCTTAGCAACGAGTAACCCTGCAATAAGCGCTTCGTATTCTGCTTCGTTGTTAGTAGCCTTGAATGTACATCGTATCGCTTGGGCTATCCTATCCCCATGTGGTGACTTTGGGACTACCCCCAATCCTACGCCAATCTAGTTCGACGCCCCATCTGTATGCATCAACCATTTGCCACTCCCTGTCACGTGCAGCACATCTTGGTCTTCATTCTCTGAAGTGGTAGGAGTGAATTCAACCACAAAATTCGCCAACGCTTGAGACTTCATTGTTGTTCGAGGCTCGTACGTTATGTCGTAACCATTTAAGTGGATCAACCATCTCGTTAGCCGACCTGACAATTCTAGCTTTGACATGATACTTTTCATTGGGTAATTAGTTCTTACGATGATAGAATGACTTTCAAAATAAGGTCGCAACTTTATTGAAGCCATTACCAAAGATAATACTAATTTTTCCATGGGGGAATACCTCGTTTCTGCATCAAGCAAAGTTTTACTTACGTAATATGTGGGCAACTGGTCTCCATTCTCCTCTCGGATCAGGACTGCACTTACTGCTACTTCTGTCACGACCAAGTACACATATAAGTTCTCGCCCGGCTTGGGTTTGGATAGCACCTGCGGATTAGACAAATAGTTTTTTAACTCTCCAAAGGCTTTTTCATGTTCTTCTGTCCACTCGAACGACTTGTTTTTTTGTAGAATGTCGTAAAACAATTTGTTCCTGTCTGAAGATCTCGATATGAACCGGTTTAATGCAGCTACTCGTCCCGTTAGCTTCTGGACATCCTTGACGCACTTTGGTGATTGCAACTCCATTATGGCCCTGACCTGTTCTGGACTTGCCTCGATTCCCCTCTGCGTCACTATGTAGCCGAGGAATTTCCCTGACGTTACCCCAAAAGAGCACTTGGTGGGGTTTAACTTCATCTTGTAACTTTGCAGAATCTCGAACGCGTCTCTCAGGTGATTAATGTGGTCCTCCGCCTTCAGTGATTTGACCAGCATGTCATCTATGTATACTTCCATCTTATCCCCCAGTTTTTCCTGAAACATCTTATTAACCAATCTCTGATAAGTAGCACCTGTGTTTTTTAACCCAAAGGGCATAACTTTATAACAATAATTTCCTTGATTGGTCACGAATGCGGTTTTTTCCTGATCGTCAGGGTGCATCATTATTTGATGATATCCGCTAAATGCATCCATGAAGGTCAATAGTTCATGCCCTGTCGTTGCGTCCACCATTGCGTCTATATGAGGCAAGGGGAACAAATCTTTGGGGCATGCTTTGTTTAAATCGGTAAAATCTACGCAAACGCGCCATTTACCATTTTTCTTTTTAACAACAACCACATTCGCAAGCCAATCAGGATATTTTACTTCTCTAATCTTTCCAGACTCAAGTAAGGACTTTACCTCATCGTTGATTACCAGATTTCGTTTGGGAGCGAACTTACGCCTTTTTTGTTTCACTGGTGGCACCTTTTTGTTTACATTTAAGGCGTGGTTGATCACGTCAGAATCAATAGCTACCATATCCTCGTTCGACCAGGTGAAACAATCATTGTAGAACCGTAGAAATTCCACTATTTTCTCACGTAAAGTCGGTTCCAGATCTGCTCCTATTTTGATTTTCTTAGATGGCTCTAAGGGATCAAGAGCCACCTCTTGGAGCTCGGGCGTCTCCGGCTTTGCGTAGTAAGTGGCCGTTCTACAGTCCTTTAATTGCTAATCCGACGCCTTCTTCCCCGTTCCAAGTTGCAAGTTTTTGGAAGTCGTTGCTTTCATTGTTATGGAGTAACATTCCCTTGCCACTTTTTGTTCCCCTTTAATCTCTTGAATCCCCCATGGTGTCGGGAACTTTACGCATTGATGATAGGTAGAGGGAATAGCCCTCATCCTGTGTATCCATTGCCTGCCCAAAATCACATTAAAAGGTGAAGGGCAATCAAGTACTTGGAATTTTACCTGGTAGTTAACTCCTCCTGCGACGGTGGGTAATGATATCTCCCCGAGCGTATTGCGCGATTCTCCACTAAAGCCTACCAAAGTTGTCGATTTTTTGACGATATCGTCCATCCCGAAACCTAAGTTGTATAAAGCGTCCAACATGAGTAAATTAGTAGAGCTTCCATTATCAATTAAAATTCTTTTGACAAGGAAATTAGCTATCGTTAAAGAGATTATTAAGTAATCGTGGTGAACTTCCTCTTCTTCGACATCGTCGAAGGTGATTGGCATCATGGCAAAACTTGCTCGTGATGGTGCTTTCGGGCACTCTCTTCTAGTATCCCTTGCGATCCTTTTGGCTGCAAAGTAGGTTATACCACAAATTTCCGACCCCCTTGTGATGACATTGATTACTCCGGTGTGCTTTGGCGGGGGTGGTGGACTGGCTCTTTCTTTGTTGCGCTCCAACTGCTCTTTTGCTTTCTCCGATATTAATTCTCTAAGATGCCCCCTTCGTAACAATTCGCTTACTTCTTTTCGTAACGCGATACACTCGTCGGTCTGGTGTCCATGATCGAAGTGGAAATCACACCATCTGGATTTGTCTTTTTGATGCGCCGGCATGTTACTCTTTCGAGGCCATTTGACGGTGTCCCCCATGGTGTTGAGGGTTCGGACCACTTCGGTTGCAACCACGCGGAAATTGTAGTGAGAGAGATTTGGAGGCAGCCTAGGATTCTCGTATCTGTCACCTTGTCTAAACATCGTTGTATTAACGGTAGTCTTAGCATGAGGTGCAGTTGGATACGGAACGTATCTTGTGTCCCGTCTTCCCTGTCTCCGATCGGGTCGATGAGGACTCGTTGCTTTCTCGGCGAAGAGGTCGTCTTCCTCTAACCGGACATGGGATAAAGGTTTTACATGTACTTCATCAAAGTTTGAGCAAGGATATTTAGTTAGTTCGCGATACAACTCAGGATTACATATTGATATGCCCCTTCGGAATGCCTCCACAGCCGTAGCGGCATCACATCCTTCAATGGTCACCAGTTCTTCATTGTAGCGGTTGAGGAAAGCTTTCAGAGATTCTCTTGGCTTTTGGACCAAGAGGTATAAATCAATCGATCGCTTTTTGGCATGTCGACTGCTTGCGAACCTAATCCTGAACTTGTCAATCAACTCAGCAAAAGATGAGATACTTCCAAGAGGTATGTGCGAGTGCCAATTGAGAGCGGGTTCGGACAACGTGTTCCCGAACCAACGGCACATGACAATTTCCTTCATATCAAAAGGGACTGTACTAATATTCATAGCCTGTTTGAATGCGGCTATGTGTTGATCGGGATCTGTCACCCCTTCGTATTTAGGTACGTCGGTGATGTTCGCATTTCTAGTATGGTTTTAGTAGGTTTTCTTTAATTAATAGGTTTAGTTTTGTTAAGTATAGGTTTAGTTTTGAGTGTTTTTAGATAGTTTTGTATATTTCTGTGAAAAGAGTGGAAGCTACGCTATTTTGTGTATTTTGTAGGTTTTAGCAAGGAAAAGAGCTATATGGAGCTGAATTTGGAGCATTACAGTGAAAAACGGAGGAATATAAGATTGAAGAAGTCAGAGCTCAAGATTATGAGAGGAAGTGTGGAAGAAAACAAAGCCCAGGCTCGTTAACGAGGCCATGAAAGAGAAGATTTGAAGGATGATTTTTATGATTCTCCGATCCTGAGCGGGAATTTATTCCGTGTCGGTTAAGTATCTTTTTAGAATCTTTTAGGGTTATTAGAATATGTATTTTAGGTCTTATTATCTTGTTAGATTTTGTTTCTATCTTTTAGAGTTTTATTTCTATCTTTTTAGGAAAGTTTATATCTTTTAGCCTTTTTAGTTTTTAGCTTTTTAGTATAAATACCCTTCTATCTAGCATAGAAAAAAGGGATCTAGAGGAGAATTTTTAGAGAAGAATTTTGGAGAAGAGCCGAGAGAGAGAAAGACGGATCGGAGTTGTGATCGAAAGGGGCTCGGTAGACGAAAGTTACCGGGATCGTTAGTCGTGATTTTGATTCGGTATTTCGGTACATTTGGTTTCTTCTGAATCTCTGTAAGACGATATTTCTTATTAATTTGAGTATTGTTTTGTTTTAAATGTTTTCTTTGATTAAAGTTATTAGTTTCTTAGTTATGATTAGTGAGTAGTTTTCTTTTCTAGGATCGGGGTTAAGCCCGACATAGTTGAGCATGTTTGATGAGTAAGATTGTGTGTTGAATGCCTTTTATCTTTTATTGAGATTTTTTGTTGTGCTTATACCGAAACGAAAGTTGAGGTAATTTGAGTTTTTAACTTGATTGAAAGAGAAAGTTAGTAACTTGAAGGTTGATATTGTTTGAATACGAAAGTTTCAAGCTTTACATCCGAAACAAGCAATTAAGTGAATTAGGATGCGAAAGTTGGTTAATTTACTTGCTAAGTCAATGAAAGTTGATGACTCTATCTGTTTAAAGGCATGATCTTATCTTCTTACAAGTTTATATGCTTGGCTATGTTGTGGTGTCCCTAGTCCTAGATCTTTGTTTTATTTGAATTATTTCTAGTGAATTTTCGTTGCCGAGTTACTTGCCTCGGTACCGAATTTATTTAGGTCGTTATTTGAGTGT
The DNA here is from genome assembly GCA_964016875.1 of Fallopia convolvulus. Classification (NCBI taxonomy): domain Eukaryota; kingdom Viridiplantae; phylum Streptophyta; class Magnoliopsida; order Caryophyllales; family Polygonaceae; genus Fallopia; species Fallopia convolvulus. Next base: position 46,323,798 of record OZ024732.1, on the reverse strand, counting down.
TTTTGTGTTCGGTGGTTCGTTAACAACCCTGACAACGTCGTTAACGAGGCTACTTGTGAGTGTTCTTATTTGTTTTTGTTTGCTTTTTAGTAGATTGATAAACGAACAACCTTGCTTCCTGTGGAACGATCCTGACTTCGCTATACTCAGCGGGGTCTTGACTTATAAATTTATTTGTTGTCAAGAAACCCTCTCAACAGTCGGGGACATGATACTTCCGGGAGATATCAACCCTTGCGATAGCGGGTACGAAGGGGGAGTCGGTGTAACCGTCTCTCCTCTCCATCGCTATCGGTTGAGGTGCTCCTGGGACCTGAGTAATTCGGTCCTCCAAAGCTCGGAGGCGTTCCCGTAATTGGGAAACCTCGGTATCTTCCCGTATCGCCCTTAAAGAATTACCGTTTACCTGATACCCGGTTACTGGCCTGATGACATCGGGTGTCACGAGACTCGGATCGTCCATGTCTAATCGCCTAGCGACTCCTTCCACCACATCGGTTCCACGGGGACGGGTTGGAGCCGATTGTACCTGTGATCGAAGCAAGTTGCATTCATTAGTTAAAGTTTCAATTTGTTTTTCATATACCTCGGTGAATATGGCATTGGCCTCTTTTTGGCTTTCCAAATCCTTCCGAAGAGCAATCATCGTTGATCGGAGCTCCATAATGACGTCGGCGTCGCCTCCTCCCGCTCCCCATTGCTCGGAAGTACCAGGATTGCCATTGGTGTCCCCAGAACCTTGCTCGATTCCATCACCATTCCATGCTCCATCCATGTTTCCTGTACCGACTACGTTTCCAATTCCGTCCATGTTTCCATCGCCTTGATTGTTCGTCTCCTCGTTGACCTCGTGATTGTCGAGATCCCCTACGTGGTTGTATGTATTTTGGATTCCCTCCATGTGATAGATCTTTCGGTTGTTTTAGCGTGACTCCCTTTTTTGGCTAGGGCCCCACGGTAGGCGCCAATTGTTTTGGGCAGGATAATCTCACTAACGCGTTACCTGCTAAAATAGGGGAAATCCTGACCAAAAAACAGTTGTTACACGTTATGAACTAAAAACAAGACGTAGAATTGAGTAAGGAATAGGAACAAAGAGCAAGCAAGTTGAATGTGTATATTGCGATCGTAGTTGCAGATAGATTTCTCCAAAGTAAATAAGAACACTCGAATGAAAATGGAATGATTAAACAGAAATGATTTGAGCTTCTGGTTTTGGTTCCAAGTGCCAGTGTTGATCGTCCCTCTACTTTCGTCTCAGCATTGTTTTATAGTCCTTTCCTCCGTTTGGACCGTTGGTGGAGTGCTCGTCCAATCCCGAAGATCTCGCCACCGGAATTCATGAACTAGCCGTTTCTGCGTATTAACTACGGGATCCGAGATTTCCGCCATATCCCTCCTTGCTTTCATTACTCGTCCGTTCTCTTGGATCTTTCTTACTAATGGCCTGCGTCAACTTCTTTGGACTCACCATGCCTTTTTGGGCTAAGTTTTAGAGGACCCAACATCTCCTCCACCAACGAATCCGATAGACGGAATACACCCATAATATATAACGGAATCAATTCAATAACCGATTTGATCATCGTCCCTCTCCCAGCTTGAGATAAAAGTTTCTCTTTCCATCCATGAATCTTCTTGTATATCTTGTCCTTGATGCAACCAAAAACAGTTTTCTTGTATTTCCCTACTATACTAGTTAGGCCTAAATATTTGTTATGTTGGTTGACCTCCCTAACATGTAATAAGCTTGTAATATCAGCCCTTCTTTGCGAATTAACGTTTTTGCTAAAGCAAATTTCAGACTTTGTCATATTTATTTTTTGTCTGTATGCTCGCTCATTAGAATTGAGAATTTTAGTTAACACCGAGCATTCACTAATCATTGCCTTCACAAATAATAACCAATCGTCCATAAATAGAAGATGAAAAAAATGGGTGTAAACCTCTGCTAATTGAAAGACCATGTAATTGCTTCAACCATACTATTGAGTTTATGAGGGAAGAAAATGCCTCAATGCACATAATAAATAGATCTGGAGGCAATGAACAACCTTGCCAAATTCCTCGAGACGAGTAGACCATACCATGAACCAACTCAATAAATTTAAACGAAAAAGACATAAATTCAAGGTAGCTCATAATCCTTCCGATCCAATTAGAAGAGAACCCCTAATGATGATGGAGAGAATGTAAAAAAGGCCATTCGACCCGATCGTAAGCTTTCATCATGTCCAATTTGAGGCCAAAGAAACCAGATAACCCATGCCACTTATTTTTCATGTAATGAAAACCTTCAAAAGCCAAAACTGCATTGTCAATTATAAGCCGATTTGAGAGAAAGTCAATTTGGTTTCCCCCAATTATTGAATCCAAATACGTCTTAAGACGATTGGCCGAAGTTTTGGAAGCGATTTTGTAGAGAATGATGCACAAACTGATTGCGCAAAAATCTCTGATGTGCTTCGAATCTTTGGGTTTTGGTAGAAACACCACAATAGCATGATTAACATCATAAAGCACTAGTACAAATGATAGACTCAAACCACGTTTTTTTGTACATCGGACCACATAATATTAAACGTGGTGCATACCCTTTGCGGTCCAAATATCAGACCACATTTAATGATAACCGCGGTGCGGCGTTCGCACCACGTTTATTAGCTTACGCGTTTTGAACTTCGGACCACGTTTATTAGGTTATGCGTTTTGAACTTCAGACCATGTTTAAAAACTTACGAGCTCTGAACTTTGGACCACATTTAATATATACACGGTCCGAGATATAATATACCAGAACAAGACCACAATGTTCTTATAAGTGTGGAAAAACAAAGCGTGCATACCATCATCCACTTCTGGTGCTTTAGTAGGGTGCATTTGAAACAACGCGAAATGAATCTTATCCATTGAAGGGTCCGCATCTAAAATAGCATTAATGTCTGATGTAATCCTTGGTTCCATGAACTACGGGACCTCATCAATGTTTTGAGAACTTTTGATGCGAATAAACCCAAAAAAATTGACAATCTCACTCTCGATTTCCTTTTTAGATTCCTTCCAAACACCTTGAGCATCAAAAATACCATGAATTAATCTTGTTTGTTCATCGCTGCTAAGAAGCCTTATGGTGGAAGTACACTATATTCTTGCCCCCATCTTCTAACTTATTAGACATAATATTTGTTCACGAGTGGGAATCTTATCCACACTCGTCACTCGCTACTTGAGACCATAGAATTATGTTTGGGATTAAGAATTTTGTCATTTACAAATAAAATAAAATGAATCTTGCATACCTTTTCATAGGCGATAATGATATAGAGAAACAAAGAATAGGCAAGTTTAATTCTCTGAATAGGAAGAATTGAAAGTTGAGGATGATGAACCAAATGAGGAGTAAATAAGTACGTTAACGTAAAAGGCCGGTTAAAAAGGCATGTGCTTTTGATATCTTTTTGTCAATTTCCAATTTCTTTCAATTGATTAATGCACGTTAAGTTCATATTTGAATTTTGAGGTTACAACCGATCGACTAAGAGAATTTTCAGACTTGAGCGTAACTATCACTTGAAATTTCAACTGAAACCCTAAGTTTCTATCAATTAAATATGCTATATATAAACGTCAAATTAGTAATGTAGTAATTAATAATACCCATTAATCTAATACGTAGAGTTGAAAGAAACGAGGGGGAGATTGAGGAAGGGAGTGGGGACCGACGGCGTGGCCAATTGAGACGCCGTTTCACAAGGCGCCTGTCCTTGTTCTGTACGTGTCTTCCACCTACACTTACGTTTCATGGAGTATATAATAAGCCATTCCAATATTTATTGCCTGTGCACATGGTCGATCCCTTAGCTCGCTCGGGATCCTCGTCAATCTTCCATCACACGAGCGTTACTTTCCCTGGTTTTGTCTCACTCCATCGTAATCGATCATAATCATCACCATAATAATATGAAAAGAAATGACCGAGTTGAACTTGTTTGCACGTACTTCTCTCATCAATTACTCAATTAACATCCTCTGGACTAGCCTTAAGTAAAGAGCTAGGTAGCTCTAGTCTAATCTAAGTATATGTAAATTTGTTTTTTTGGTAACGCAAGTATATGTAAATTTGAATTTGGATAGATGCCTCAACTTTGAACCCACCCACCAACAAAATCCGCTATCATGGGCCTAGAAATTCATCAAGTATATATGTATAGGATTGAATTCAACACTTAGCAGTACAATCAAATACGTTAGTTCGTCACATCCATCCTACTGTACGTCGGTGCTTTTTTTTATAAAATTTCTTAAGATAATAATGCAAATTAAATAGATAGTCCGTAGTATATATTATTCAATCTTTCATATTTAAGAAATGCAGACAAGTGCAGATACCGACTTATTAATATATATATTGACAGCCCCACGACGAGGTTCAATACATATGTATAAATATGCCATGCTTGATGTTATTGTTACTGCATTCATTCATTACTTATATTTTTTGATTTTTTACTTAAAAAGAAAAAAAATTGGTAAAAGGATGGATGAATGAAAGATGACAATTGACAAATTGACAACGAAGAGGGAAGTGGGCGCACACCGGACAGAGATGTTGCCTGCCCTTGCACTGAGATATTATTCACTTATGTTAACATTATTTGGATTAGGAAATCAATGATATGTTTTTCTTCACTTTTCACTTCTCTGACATTTATATAAATGTAAATTAAATACCTCTCTCTGTAGTAACCTAAATTAACCGTATTAATGGATTCACAGGCTACCCAATTCTTTTATCATAAATTTATTATTACTATGGACTTCGTTTACTTCATAGATCTCTCAAAACAACTCCTTACATATTTTTTTTCATTTAGCCATTGATGAGTTACCATGAAGTATTAATCATACTTAAAAGATAAGTGCGAGTTGCACACCTAATTAAACTCCGTGAATGAAGCACTCATTATAGAAAATCATTCGAACTTTCAGTTTAAGAAGGTCTTCCTTCTAACCTATATCCGCACATCGCGTATGTGGCAAGATTGGTTGAGGCTTGATTATTTCAAGGAAGCTTAGTTATAATCTAGTAATAGATTTAAAAATGGTTTTGCAGATATGTAAGTTCTCCAAACATGAAACTCATGTTCTCCATTAGGACTTGTTTATTCTTTGGGCTCTCACTTGCATTTCTGTTTTGTCCCCCTTGCATTAATTTCGTGAAAGTATTCTAGTTGTTAATTAGTGACCGACTTTCATTCAGATTTAAATGTAATAGATAGTTATGACCACTAGAACCCTCACAAAATTCCACTTTCTTAGTCTCTCACAAGACTAACCCGACCAATTTATTTCCCTTGCACGGTTAGTTGGTGTCAAGTGTCAGCCGTAGTTATACGACATATCAGACGATCTTTTTTCTCAAGTTGTAAGAAGTAAGATGGCAAGGAGACAAGCTACAGTCAAAGTTTTGAGTCAAACTATTTTATAAAGTTAAGATACCTTTTAATTTAAATGAACTTGATCAAGGACTTTAATTTCCTAATCTATGTATAGACGCAAGTGATGACTCGTCGATGTAATTTAATAATTCTTCGCGAATCTTCCATTATGAATTAAAGTTGTATCTTTAATTTTAAATCTCATTTGTAAGAATTAAATTTTTAATAAACAAAAATTTTATTAAATATTTATGTCACCCAACCTCTTTTATTTCTCTATTATTTATTGCATATATTCTTTGGATCAAATCTAGGGTGACTTCGGACCTTGAATTGGAGGGGGGGTAAGGAACATTCAGAGGATTGCCCGCATCGCGATGATGAACACCACGTTTGGAGCCCATGCCGGTTCCCCGTTTCCGGTTTCGAAACCAGAAATTTTTAAATAGATAAAAATTGGGCCTTAATCGCCGCAATCACTTTGTGTTTTCAACAAAATCGGAACCGCGATTGCGGTACCCAACCCACGATCGCGGTTGGAGATAGGCGATCGCGGTTTGTGTAACCCGCGATCGCGACATGGAGATCAGATCAAGGCAATAAGGCAATTGTTCTTCAAAACAAAAAAAAAGTTGGATAATTAAAGGGCTTGAACTTAAAATTAAGTTGCCTACGTATCCTCTCGGGGGTATAGAGGAATCAAAGCCCACGTAACTTACCTTTCGATATGAAACCCCGCTTTGCTTACCATCTATGTCGATCCATCGGAACCGGCGAAAGTGCTTTAGGATTGGAAGTCATCGTCTAGGCCATCCGATTCGGAAGTTTCGGATACCTCCGATTCGGAAATTTTAAATGACGAATTTCCGCTCTCTTCCAATCACATACGCACACTTGGGCTTCCAAGACATTGGGCTTTAATCTCGATTGCTTTGCGTCTAGGACATGTCCTCCTTTGCTAAATGTTTGCTCTACCGATATGGTCGAGGCGGGAACAACAAGCACTTGAGCCGCGATCTTGACCAAGGTTGGGAAAGTCTTCTTGTGGGTCTTCCACCAAGCTAAAATATCAAATTCTTCGTCACCAAACTCAAAGTGGGTTGTTAGATATGTTTCAAACTCCGCATTTGAGCTTGAATGTCTCGGTCTCTTGTTAAAGCTATGTATAATACTAGCCTCCCACTTTTTAGTAGCACCGAGGGGACTTGAGCTCGAAGAGGAGGATGAATGTGGAGGTAATGGAGAAGAAATAACACTAGATGAATATTTGGTAACCAATTCCTCAATTGATCTTTCAACTTTACTAAGTATATCTCTAGCACAACAAAATGGTCATCAATAAAATGACATGTTAAGCCCATGTATGAATGATTTTGCCAATGATCACTCCAAATATCACTACAAATTGAAACTTTAATATCATTTTGAGCAAAAAAAACTCACCAATGACATTTTACGGGTTTTATATGCTTTCATCACATTTTTTTTACCCACTTCCTAGTAGTCGGTTTATAAGCGGGTTTTACATGATCAGTCATCAAATTGTTAAATCCTAATTTTTCGACAAAACTAAATGATAAGTGATCACAAATACACTCGGAGAAGGCATACATGTTAGCATTATGGTTATAAGTAAATAAATGAGTGTTATAATGAGGATTAAGGGAAGAAGAAGTTGCAAATTCGGAGAGTTGGGATTGTCCTCGCATCATGCCTAACTTTTCGGGGTGTGCTTTCTTCATGTGACCGGACAATGTTCCATAGCCCGATCCCGAAAACCATGTGTAATGCTTAGAACAATAGTTACAATGAACTTTAAATTTCTTGGTAGATGCATCATGAGCTCCCTTTCGAAAATGTTTTGTAAAAATGTCGGCTTTAAGAGTTGGAGTCTCGGTCACCTCGGATCCATGATCCATATCCACTCCCTCATTTTCATCGGAAGTGGACGATCCCGGTTGTACCACATTGGGATCTGAGAAGTCCGACAAGTTAATAGGGGGTACAAATTCTACATTTGCACCACTCTCTTGTGAGCCAAAAATTTGATCAATTTTAAGAAATCCTTCCATTTTCTTAAAATGTAACTAAACAAGTAAGCAAAGAGCAAGGTGTGGTACAGAAATATGTAATTAAGAAGATAATGAACCTTAAAATTACAAAGCAATAAGATGTAAGAGACAATTGTGTTAATATTTTGAAAGAACAATTATGAAAGCAATTGTAAGAACTAGTAAAGATTGAGAATTGAGAGAACTTTGAAAACTTGAGAGATTGATAGATTGAGATAGATTGGTACTGTGGGTGAGAATGAGATCATGTAGTGAGTATTTATATTGGAAATTTATCAACTAGTCGTTGGAATTATGAACTAGCCATTGAAAACTAGCCGTTAAAAACTAGTCGTTGGCATTTAAACCGAAACCGCGACCGCGGCCTAATACCCACCATCGCGGTTTTGGTTTGTGCCAAAAACTCAAGCATTCTGTTGAACAAACCGCGACCGCGGGTCTCTAGTCGCGGTCGCGATTTCGGATCTTGTTAAAAAATAGTTGTTAACTAGGAACCAGCGGTTCCAAATCGCCGCTTCACCGGTACCAGGGGTGGACGAACCAGAACCGTAGCGGGAACCTGACCCGGCGGTTCAAGAACCGAAACCGGTTCCGGTTCCCGCCGGTTTCTAAACCAGCGGTTCGCCGGTTCATCCGAACCGGAACCCAGGTCTAGCGATCGAATCCAACTCAATCGAAATCGGAGCGTGGGCGAGGAACGTCGGGGCAGGAGTGTTAGGTTACATTGGTCAAGGGACCAAGGGCGGAATCAAATAGGAAGTTCGAAACATAGCCCAATACGAATGTTGGACCGAAACGTTGTCATAGAAGAATGACTAAAATGACTTCTGAGTATCCAAGGCGAGGTCATGCTTTCCGCCCAAAACACGTAGAACAGAAGTTGGCAGGGATGATGCCAACACTTTTCAGTTGCACGATCCGTCAACGGGAGCCTCCGCCAAATTTCTCCACTCCGACATTCGAGTTGTATGACGAAAAAGCTGACCATGTGGACCACATTGTATCTGATACGCACATGATGGCGTTATGGGTCTCTAATGACGCCCTTATGTGCAAAACGTTTTCGTAAGTCGAATCCTGGAAAATAGTCGAGACTCGGAGTCTCACGATAGCCTCTTCACCCTTCACATTAAGAAGGGAGACACTCTACGAAAGATTGTGGCCTTGTTCATGGAATTATATGCAGAGATAGAGGGTTACGACGAACAAATTAGCCGTAACAGCATTCAGATTGACCATACTCGGAAACTTCAAACTGAGGGAAAACCTGACACTTAGGACACCTTTGACTATAACAGAGTTGCAAGAACGGATCAGATAGTATGTCTGGCTGGATGAGGACACTACAGAAAGTTAGGATAGGTGTGTCACCCCTTCACAGACACAAACGTCCCATGCACATTCCCATTAGCACTTGAACATTGAGAACAATCATGTGAACGACTATCGGGGCTCTGCCATGAGGGTGGTGATCACCACCTTTAAAATTACGATCTATCGAATCCTTCCCAAGATCAAGGACACACCCTATTTCCGATGGCTAGAGAAGCCCCAACAGGGCACGAAGGGTGGTGATGTGAGAAAGTTTTGCTCTTACCACAAGGGACAAGGTCATATGACCAAAAACTGCAGAGCATATAAGCGATATTTGTAGCATTTGGTGTTGAAGGGTCATTTGAAGGAGTTTATCACCAAGAATAAAGAACAAACAAGGAAGTCCAACCCTCCGACTACACCGAAGAAGCACATGATTCAAGTCATTTGTGCACTTTAAAGGTCACGAACCACGGTATGGGTGTTGGGCAAGCATACAACAACTCGAGGTGATGAGTGCATCCGAGACACCCTAGGGTCCACGAATGGACAATGTAACATTAGTGACATTTTTCGAGGCCGATCTTATAGGAGTGCAGGTACCCCATAATGACCCGTTAGTACTCACAATAGAGTTAAGGGGGTTCAAAGTGAAGAGGGCACTGGTGGATTCAAGAAGGTTTATCGAGATTATGTATTATGAGTTGTTTAAGGCTCTAGGGCTCAAGAAAAAGACTTAGAAGGGGTCTCCATACAATTGTTGAGGCTAGGATCGTATCCCATGTTCCCACTAGGTATGTTGCGACCCCATGTTATTCTAGCAGGGAAAGCGGTTGAGTTTTAGTTCTGAGTTGTGGATCTCCCGTCGGCCTACAACCTGATATTAGGGTGTCCTTGGGTGCATTCAATGAGGGTCATACATCCCTTCACTTGATGATCCAGTTTCCTCACGAATGGAAGATCACCCAAGTACAAGCTAGCTAAGAAGTGGCACATCAATGCCTAGTCTCAAATGGATTCAACGCCAAGCTAGGCACGGTGAGCGGTTCGATAGAGGCTGAATAGAAGTTGTTTTGACTAAAAAATGAAAAACATTAACTCTTTCCTTTTGTTGCGGTTTTTTTCCACATGATTTTCCCGTTAAATTGTTTTAACGAGGCCTCACTTTTTATTTTATTTTTCCGTTTCTTGTTTGTCCGAGCTAAGGAATATTTTTTGTTGTTTAAAGAAAATTCTTTTTGATAAAAAATTAGCCCCATCATGCAAATCTATGTTCAAACCGTGTTCGAATCCAAGCAAAACGAATGGGTGTAGACAAATCCGAGCATAAATAATGGATGGAGACGAATCTGAGCATAACGAACAGATGTAGAGGAATCCATGAATAGTAGGTCATGTTACGAATGCGAAAAGAAATGATTAGGAGGTGTACCAATGTGTGCTTAAGACTTGGTAACGAACTTGTAAAAGGAATCAAACACCCGATCGACATATACTACTACGGGGCTATTTGTAAGGGATATTCTTATCCCATTAAATATGATAATTTCGATAAAAGAAGAGATTGTATCCTGACTTATTTATCAAGAAAGTCAGTCAATATACCCAAGAATATTCTTTCATATTAGGGTTTATATATCTATTTAAAAGGAATTAATGAAAGAAGAAAGACATTAAGTTTTACATTCGAAAAACCCTAGCCCTAGCATGTGCGCATGGCTCGACTGGTTGAGTCTTTTTCCCATGTGCAAGAGGTCTCATGTTCAAGCGTCAGGGCGACGGTTTGTTCTTCTTTCTTAGAATTGGTTAGTAAACCAGTTCTCACCCGTTTACGGGTGCTCTAGGTTAGTTCAAATAACACTTTTAGGCTACCCTAAATCTTACCAGATCAAAAAAAACTATATCCCTAATTTTTTTGTACTATAGATACCATTAATACATCAATTGAAAATTAAACTTGTTATCTTGTTGTATATACTTACCATGGTAGGCTAGCTAAGCTAATTCATTAAATTTTCCAAAATTGAGAAAATTTAATTTCGCAAGGGGAAAAAAGATGCCATGTCAACCCAAACTCAAACTAAAATTTTAACCCACGTTCAATTCTGACCCATTAGAAGAGTTATATATAATTTTTGGAGGAGTTTGTTGAAGCAAACATCCGTCCAAAGATATTTATGAATAAGAAGAAATATTCAATTTAACCACCATATATTCAATTCATTTTGGGTGGGTAATGGATTATGATATTGCAAGGTAACGAGAGATTCCACGTCTAACAAGACATGCTAACCAAAAGAAAGGCATGGAATCCAAATAAATATAAGATAGAAAAAACGTACTCATCGACCCTACATGTTTTCCATTATTGTTTTTTTTTAAGTCTTACCCTTCGTGATTGATTTCATTAAATTCACATTTTGTATAGTTTTGGTTTATGGAGGCCCCACTTGCCCATTTGCCGTATCTCTGTCACTCCTTTTAGCTAAGGTATGGGCCCAATTTATAACTTCAGTCCTCCTCCTCCACTCCAGACTTTTGTTTACTTTTCTTTTCGACTCGTAAACTGCATTAACTTTTGTAAATTATTACTTATTAGTAGTTGATTGACTAGTAAATGATCGATTTACCCAATATTATGAATTCTCTACTTATATGAGTTAATAGGGTACGGTTAAAGGCCCGAGTTCGAAACTGGGTGTGTGTAATTCTGTCTATTTTGAGCCCCATATTTTATGCTACCGTTATGTCCCGCGATTTACCTCCTCCAACGGCTCAGGGCAGGGCTGGTGGGAGCACCTGGGGGTGAGCGTATCACCTTTTGCCAAGAGTTAAAATGACGTTGTCCCGCAATCAAATCAACAACCTTATTACAGTCACGAGGTATATGTGTGAATCTAACTACCTCAAACGACTGTAGTAACGCAAGTGTATATGAGATTAACATTTCAATATGTCATGGATATGATCTACTTCCTTACAATGCTTGTATAACAATTAAGCTATCTCCTTCTATCTGGATCTTGGACAAATTCTTTTTTTTTAGCTTCACAAACTGCTTCATACATGCATGTCTATTGCTTCTACCGGAATTGTACTCCAGTGCTCGCTTGCAAAAGCATTTATCGAAATATTTCTCCCATTATGGTCCCGAATAATATATCTTGCAGTTGCTAGTCCCTCTCTTTTTTTAGATCCATCAAAAATTAATTTTACAAATCCATGTTCAAGTCTATGCCATTTCTTAACTTTCCTTTTAGATATCCTTTTTTTGTCGTATCAATATGATCATTAGCATTTTCTTGTACTTTATTCCAAATTATTATTTGTAATTTTATAAATTCTTCTATATTTCTAGCTGATGCGTTCAAAAGCTGATTAAATATTGTTCTATTTCTATATAACCATATACTCCACCATGCTATAAATAATTCATTAAATTTATGTGTGTTCATTCAATTTTATTACTTTTTTATCTTAATAACTTTTCCATCCCCTTCCTCGTAATATAGAGAGATGAGAAATGAGCCCCCCCAAAAAAAAAAAAATTTAGAGTATTCACCAAATATATTTAGGAAATGCATTAATTATGTGTGATATTATGTCAAATTGCAATAAGTAATATTATATTTTATAATATTTTTAGAGAGTATTTATATATAATAAATATAAGATTTTCTAAAATAAGGAAGCTATTGGAATTGGAGTAAAATTATTTTAAAAAATATAGTTTTTGATTCTCTATTTTGAAGAAAATTATAGAAGAATTGTTGGGCATGCTTTGATGAAGAACATTTTAATTCATTGAAGAACCCCACATATATAATTAATTTATAAATCTTATCTTTTTTACTTTTTAGAATATCATGTTTTCCTATTATTTTGATACATAATATAAATAAAATAATTATTATTAAGGATATGACAAATTTTATAATTTTTTGATTTTAAATATTTATGTGATTATTTGTCATGGAAGATTGATATATATATATATATATATATTATAGAGTTTGGTTCAAATGAAACAAACTCTTATCCTAAAACGAATGCACTTTTCATAGTTAGTAATGCACTTTTCATATAAAAGTATATTGAAAAATACAAAAAGTGCATAACGAAAAAGTGTACTAAATTTTTTTGAAAAGTGCACTAAAAAGTACGAAAAGTACAAATGCGAAAAAGTGCACTCTGAAGTATGAAAAGTGCACTACTAACTACAAAAAGTGCATTCGTTTTAGGATAAGAGTTCGTTTTAGGATAAGAGTTTGTTTCATTTGAACCAAGGAATAAGACCACACTAAGCCACACTAAGCCACCTAGGATTCGCCACATAGGATTTTTTATTTTGGGAATTTATATATGTTGATATTATTTTATAATAAATTAATCTAAGAAAGATTCTATCTAAAATAAATATGTTATCTATTATATATTAGAAATTAGGATAGATCTAAAAGATTTTATCCAAAATTAAAATAAATTATAGAACATTAGATATTATATATTAAGATAGATGTATTAATTTAGTTTTATCAATTAAATTTCTATCTATTTATATGAAAAAATTTAAATTCGAATTTTATTTAAAATTAAGAAAAATATTTTATCTTTTTTTATCTATTCATGTGAAAGATTTATCTTAAATAAAATTTTAATAAAAAATAGAACTTTCAATCTAGATACCACATTGCGCTACCTAGGATTTTCCTACGTGTAAGCCACCTACCTGAGATTTCACTACATAGGATTTTTTATTTTGGGAATTTATGTATGTTGATATTATTTTAGGATAAATTAATCTAGGAAAGATTATATCTAAAATAAAGATGTTATCTACAACTATATATTAAAGTTGTACCTTTTCGAGCCACCAAAATGATTCCGACCCCACCTCATATTTAAAAATTAATTTATATATCTATTATTATAGCTTTTTTCTATTAAATTCTTTTTTAACTATTTAAATTTATCTCTAACATCAAATAAATATCTATTTAGTACTCCCTCCGTTAAGCAATACTTGTCGTTTTAGGTTGAAATTTTTGTTAAATAATACTTGTCATTTTAGATATTTTGATAAGATTGTTCCAATTTTATCCTTACAAAAAATAGCCAGAAAGGCAACTTTTTTACAATTTTCCAAAAGTAGAATCAAACAAATTAATTATCAAGGATATTTAAGTAAAATTAAGTAGTTTCTTAATTTTTTTGTTAATTTCTATAACGACAAGTATTGCTTAACGGAGGGAGTATAACAATATCTTTTGAAAGCTTCCTTATAAAAGTAGTTAAAATTAAAGATAAAATATTTAAAAATAAATATAAATCTTTTAGCATATATCTTTTGACGAATTTATTTATAGATATGTATTGATTTTCTTTTATAAAAAAAGTAATGATAAATATTTATAATGTTTAAAATCAATAAAAATAGATAATAAAATATTTAATAGATATATTAAAAAAATTTATAATCACTAAATTTACGTATATGAAAAGTAATAAAATATGAATAATATAATATTTGATTAAAAAATTATACATTCTATGAGCAATAAATTACTTATATTAAAGTTTATATTATATTTTTATTTATTAATATCCTATTTATAATGTCTATAAGATATCGAATCGTAGTCGTACATGGTACTACGGGTTCAACTAGTAAATACTAATTTTACTTATACAATTATACCTCAATAGGAATAATATATATTTCCAATAGGAAACTCAAAGATTTCATGACGGGGCGAAAATTAAAAAAAAAATTAACTATAAATAACTACCTAATAGTTTGTTAAAATAAATATATAATAGTCGGTCATTCATTCACATTAGGAAATTTAGTCGAAATAAAAATATTTTTTGATTTTTTTTATATTTTAAGGATAAATTATTGAAAGGAAAATAGTTACAAAAATGATCTAGAGCGACCACTAGCTTGTTAGTGGTTACCTTAATCTCTTTCCTTATCGAAAAAAAAGTTACAAAACGTGATTTAGGCATCCATAGATATTACAAAGCTCTTCCATTCCAATTTTCACAAATTATCTCCTAGTCTCTCTATTGTTTTTCCTCCATCTAACTTTGATATAATTGTTAATATGGTTGATGAGTATGGTAGTACATTCCATTGCACCTATGGACTCTTGTTGAAAATCCCCATGTTCCTCGTTCTCCAAATGTAATACATGACCGAGAAAGTGCACACAATCCATAAATTGAAGCCGAAGGCACGCTTGACAAGGATATGCTCAATGGACTTAGACCAGTCATCCACGTTGTTTTGCCGCCTTCCTAACTTTGCCTACGTACATACTCTTTGTAGCACTTTCTTGGAGTACTTGCAATTGAACCACAAGTGGACCCCGAATTCTCGTTGAGTGTCCGCATAGAACGCAATAATCGTACTCGATGATATCCATTTTTATAACTTGTCTTTAATAAGAACACCCTTCTTGATAATCATCCTTCTCATGACGACTCTCTTGGGGTATTCAACTTCCCAGTTCCCTCAAAGCCATCAATTCCTATCAGTCTCGAGCTTCTAAAAGGGACATAGACATAGGGCTGGGCAAATTCCAATCCGGACCGGACCAGACCGGACCGACCGGACTGAGGGTATACCGGTCCGGACCGACTTTTTTAAAAATAAAAAATTTATATACATAAATGATATTTCTTATGTTATAATTTTTATTTTTTATTATTTAAGTTTCACTTTTATGTATATACTTCATAACATTATATTTTTTCATAAATATATATAAATTTTCTCAATAAAAACATAATTGTTTCTTTAAAAACTATTAATTTAAAAAAATAATACTCAGTCCAAAACCGGTCTGAAAGTGGACCAGACCGGGACGATTTTGGACCGACGTGATAAGTTTGATTCGAGACATTCTCCAATCAAACTTATCTTGTCGGGTCATGTTGATAGCCCGGCTCCGCCACTGTATATTTGTACTTATTTCTACATGAATAATAAACATGAGATATGCAGCACCCCATCTTTTTAGTTTGCTATTTTCTATTTTCTATTTATTACAAAATAAGCCTAAATTAAAGTCTCGTTTCAAAGAAGCCTAGGTTTTCATGATTCCCCCTAGCTCTCTTCACTTAAAATCTTTTGAATCTCCATTCAAAATCCTCTTTCAACATTTAAACTTCTCCTTGCACACTCGCTCGTTGATTCAGACCTTAGTCAGGCATTTAGGTAGTTCATCTTGTAGCGTTTGGACGGAGCACAAAAATCTTCTGTGGGCATATAGATTTTGCATGCAACAATTTGATGTGCATTTCTTATCTGCACACAATATTTTTTCATTCAATGCTTCTTTGCACACAAACTTCCTACGTGCATTGCTTTTATAAACACAATCTTTCTGCGTGCACTGCTATTATATTCAAACTTGCAAATTGTGTGCACAAGTGTTTTGCACGCAATCTGCGCACGTGCATTTGTAATTGCGAAAATCTTAGAGTTGCAGACAATATAGAAGAAGAAAAGGAGGAAAAGTAAATTTAGACTAGTTTCTTAATTTTAACTTCATAATCGTTATAATCATTGTAAGGTAATTACTCGATTAGCGGGAGAAGACCATGACTTATTTTTTTGATCAAAGGGAGAGGGCTAGGCCCTGGGGGTGTTATTAAGGCTCCGTTCGGTTGTCCCTAGAGGGAGCTTTTTTTCCGCTTCATCTAGCGGAAATTGAAGAAGCTCGTGAGGAGGAGCTTCTTCAATCCGCCCAAAAAAACGCTCCCCCTAGCTGAAAACGCTAGCAAAGAATTAAGCTAGTGTCGAACGGTGCCTAAATAATCAAAAGAGATTACAGCAAAACAGTAGCATCCGAATCTAACTTATGCAGAAGTAAACTAGGAGGTTCATTAAAACTAGCAAAATTAAGGGTACTAAGTAAAGAGAAATTTGCTAGAAGATTCGCAACTCCATTAGCTGTGCGAGCCACATGTGAAAGCTTGAACTCCAAATTGGGCGTTTGCAGAAGCTGCTTACACTTGGTGATCCCTAAAGAGACCTCCACCTCCAACCTTTCCTGGATTACCTTTGAAAACCCCATCCACATTTAGCTTGAGCCAACCAGCCTGAGGCGTTTTCCATTTCCCAGTTGAAGGGGTAATTCGCTTGGTGGATCCCTTATCATTCAGCAACAGCAGTTCACGGCTATGACTTTGATTATAGATGAAGGATTAATTATTGATCCTTCCTATATAGTCCGTATCTCCTAATCTCCAATGTTTTTTTTTTGATAAGGTAAGAATTCGGATACCAAACAGACTTGGTAAACCGAGAGACCGTTAGAAAACGGCAGCCGAGAACGGCTAATAGAATCAAAGCAAGCAGGAAAAGCAATAAGAAGTACAAAAATCCGAAGATAAGAGCTAAGAAGAGTTGAGATCGGGGTGAGTAAAGCACTAAAAGAAAGTGCAGCAGGCAGCAGGTCGACTCCTTTTGGGCGTGCGAAATCGACATCTGACGTTCCCTCCACCGGGATGAAGGATATTCAGAAGCCCCAGAGCACCAAGCGACCTGGCCTAATCTCCAATGTCTTGAACCTCCGTATCATGTAATAAAAATGAATAGCTTATATCATATTCTAATTTCCTAATGTTTGGATACAACATATATATGAAAATTGCTAATCTTTTTATGGGGCCTGCCACACTCTACATCCACCAATTAATTTTTATTAGTTGATGTAATTGTTGCTGGTATTGTTAGGTTTAAAGTTTGATGTTTTGTGGAACTAGATAGCTAGTGTGTTATTATGCCATTCATGCATGCCTTATCTCTATCTGTCCCTGCTTTGTTTCTGGTTAAAGGGTGCCTTTCTCACAACCCACTCCTTAATTATATTTGTGGGAGAATCTTAAAACTATTCTCGATCGAACACCAAACAATACACACAATCATGAGGGATTGGGCCACATCCACATACCTCATAAGCCAAATACATTATACAACACACCACCCATTCGCACCCACTTGACATTTTTTGTTTTTTTTTTCCGTGAAGAAATTAAACGATTTTTCGTTTTAAAACTTCATTTTATATTGCGTAAAGTATCCATTCATAAACTTCATTTATCATGAAAATAAAATAAAAATATATTGTCATCAACACCGTTTGCTTATGGTAATCATTATTAAATTAAGTAAGAAACAATTACTAACTCTGTTTTAACGTGTTCACATAAAGAAAAAAAATTACGAATTAAATTGTACTAGTAATCTAGTGATTAATTTCTTAAGAAAGGATTCTTCATTTGCGGCCGTAGTATTACCTAAGTGAAGCTGTAAATCTTTTGACAGGATCTTCATTATGCAATTTATATCAAACAAGTCATATAATTATCAAGATGAATGCTAGTACACACAGTTCCCTACTATGTTCAATCTAGACTAGTCAAGTATTGAGGGAATAGTGGATCGTGACTTGTTTAATTTAAGATAATCATACATAAGAGCATTCGTAGATGCTTAAAAAAGTTTTCTATCCAAAGTCTTGGTGAAAATATCTGCAACTTTTTCTTCAATTTTGTAATGTTCCATCCTAATGGAACCTTTCTCAACATGATCACAAAGGAAATGAGGCCTAATATCTATATGCTTTGTTAAAAAATGATGCACATGATTTTTACAAATGTTAATGGCATTGGTATTGTCATACTTGAGAAGAATAGTACCAAGAGACATACCATAATCTTGGAGTTGATACTTGAGCCAAAGTACATAGTATCAACATGATTCAACCGCCACATATTCAAGTTCTACAGTAGAAAGGGAATGGAATTTTACTTTTTTTGATCCCCAAAACACCAAACATGATCATAGGAATTGTGTCATTCCTAAATCCTAAGTGCTTTTGCGATCCACAAGATGTCCAATAAAGTTTGCATTTGGAAAGGCAATAAGATTGAAGGAATCGTTCCTTGAATATCACAACCAGAGGTTGCCTCGTCCTTTCAAGTATTAGAAAATTCATTTCACTTGTTTCAAATGTGATTCATTTTGGTTAGCTTGGAATTGTGCATATAAGCAAATAGAAAACATCATATCAAGGCTTTTGATCAACCAAGGAACCAATCATTCCTCCATATAGCTTTTGATCAACACATGTCCCTTCTCCATTTGCATCCAAACGAGTATTAGAGGAAATAGGAATATCAAATGGTTTGGAAGTGTCCATTCCATATTTTCCCAACATCTCCTTGATATACTTTTGTTGATGAATCTTTGTTCCTTTTTTTGTTTGAGTAATTTGAAGCCCTAAGAAGAAAGTCAGTTCCCCTATCATGCTCATCTCAAATTCACTACTCATAAGATTTTCAAATTTTTATACAAGTATAGGGTTAGTGGAACCAAAAACAATATCATCAACATAAACATGAAAATTAAGATATCATATGAGTCCTTCTTTAGAAATAGTGTGTTGTCAATGGAACCACATTGGTACCCTTTGTACAAGAGGAACTTTGCAAATCTATCATACCAGGCATGAGGAGCTTGCTTGAGTCCGTACAATGCCCTTTGCAAGAAATAGACATGATTTAGCTAATCACGATCTTAAAAATGTGGAGGTTGAGGAACATACACTTCCTCTTGAAGGTATCCATTGAGGAAAGTGTTCTTGACATCCATTTGATACAATTTGAACCCCTTCAATGTGGCAAAGGCAATGAGAAGTTAATTGTTTCAATTTTTTCCATCGGTGCAAAAGTTTCAGTCAATTCATTCTTCTTGATTGTATCATTGAGCAACCAACCTTGCCTTGTTCCTTGAAACTGCTCCTATATCATCTAAATTGTTTCTGAAGAGCCATCGTGTTCCTATCATATTCTTATTGCTTGGTCAAGGAACAAGCTTCCAAACTTTGTTTCTTTTAAATTGATGTAGATCTCTTGCATTGTTTGAATCCAATCAAGATCTTGTAGAGCCTCCTTAATATTCTTTGGTTCTATAAGAGAGACAAAAGCACAAAAATTATGGACAAATGAACAATTTTGTACTCCCTTGTTGTATGGTGTGATGATATTATAAATGGGATGATCCTTCTTTTGATGGTAGTTCCTTCTAACAACTTTTAACGGTTCCCTGATTGTTTCTCTTGAGCACTTGAGCTTGGGGTATCATTGGAAGGTGTGTTTATTGAGGTGGTGTTATCATTGGAGGATGTGTTCTCTGAGACTATGTTGCTATGAGAAATTGGATTGAGGGAAAGTTTGGGAAACATTTTGGGAATCATCATCATAGTCGTGATTTTATGTGGGATCTTCACCATCTTCCTCATTGTTGTTGTCATCGTCTAGAGGAGAGGAACTATTTCATGAGGGATAGTCTGACTCATCTTTCCTTTGATCTTCAACCTTATCGTCATCAGTGTCTTCTCCTTGAATTGAGAATGGCTTGTCCTTGATGGAGGAATAATTCTTGACTTAACTGAATCTTCATCAAACACTACATGGATGCTTTCTTTAATCTTCTTCGTTCTCTTATTGAACACCTTGTAGGCATTGCTTTATAGGGAATATCCTACAAAAAATCCTTCATCACTCGTTGGATCAAATTTCCCAATTTTGTTCTTCTCATTGTTGCAAATGAAGCACATGCATCCAAAAGTTCTCAAGTGGAAAATATTGGATTTTCGACCCTTGATTAGCTCATAAGAAGTTTTCAGAATTAATGGAAGAATCATGCCATGATTAAGGATATAATCATATATGAATATCACCTCTGCCCAGAACCTTAGAGGAACTCCACTTTCAATCATCATCGTCCTTGTCATGTACTCCAAAATTTTGATCTTCCTTTCAATTACACTAGTTTATTGAGGTGTCCTTGGTGCTGAAAAGTTGTGGAAAATGCCATTGCCTTCAACTCCAATCCAAGGCTCACTTGTGTCCTTTTGATGAAAGCTTCAAACTCCTCGAATACATTTTCCTTTAAAGAAAGAAAAATAACCCAAATGAATCTAGAAAAATCATCAATTAAAACAAACATGTACATGTATCCTCTACAACTATTTGTTCTCATGGGACCACACAGATCCATATAGGTCAGTTCTAGAAGCTTTGAAGTGATAACTACGTTTTTTGGTTTGAAGGAACTACAAGTTTGATCCTTGGAACTCTAATAACCAAATCTTGTAGGTATAGTTTCATAATTTGATTCAACCCAGTTTGACCAAGTCTCTTATGCCAAAGTTCCGTCTCATTAGTGAAAACTGTAAGACATAGTTTTCTTGGAGGTTGAAAGTCAGTATCCACCATATAGATATTTTTTATATTTTTTCTCTTAGAATGACTTTGCTTGTTTCCTTGTTCACCATCAGGCATTAATGTGAGTCTAAAGTGACCACATTGTTCTCTTGATCACACATTGGTGCGACACTCAGCATGTTGTATCCAAGATCCTTAACCAAGTTGATGTTGCTGACTTTTGTTGATTTGTTCAATTTTATCTCTCATGTTCTCAGAATTGCTCCTTTCTTCTTGTTACTGATGGACACATGTCCACCTTCAGCTTGGGTTTGAAGTGAGGTGAGGTAATTCTTGTTTCATGTCATGTGGCTGGAGCAAGCACTATCAATGAACCACATGTTGTTCTCCCTCACTTTCACCTACAAAACAATCAAGTTCTAACTACCTAGGCTAGATGTTCTTTATTTGGATCCCTACATGGATAAAATTCATGAGTGGCAACAAATTCAGCAATATTAACATCAAGAGGCTCTTTGTTATTGTTCCTAGACATATGTCTATACCTATTCTAGTTATGACTAGGTTGATGTTTCCTTTCATTGTTCCAAGCTTTGTGGTTTGCTTCGACCTGAGCTTTTTTCTTCCTACATTACTCTCCTAGGTAATACTTAGGGTGGGGTTTCTAGATTCTATTTTTCTCCATTATTTTTTTGTTCGGAACACTAACCCCATTTCCCTTAGTTATTGTCATTTATATCTTGTGTCCAACTTTACTCGTATAGTATTTCCTTTTTCCTACAGTTCCACTCTCTAGGACCTTGATCTTTTCTTCTAAATGGGCATTCTTTATCTTTTCAGTCTGTAGTTCCAAAACTCTACCCTCAAAGAGCTCCTCTTGAGTCAAGACTTTTCCATCATCTTTGGAACCACTTCCACTAAACCCAATTCCATGTCTACAAGGGACAAAGTTAACTTTCTTGGGAAGATTATCTAGCCACTTCCTCTTCCCTCTTTGAAGTTACTTTAAGAGGTCATCCTTTTTATGAGTGAGGGCCAGGAAATCTATCCTAAGGTCACTATTAACAACTTTAAAAGAATCAAGCTCAATTCGAAGTTCATCACACATGGAACAAGAGATAGATCTAACATTTTCCTTCAACCGAAGGCACAATTTCTAAGATTAATCTAAAACCTTTTGCATTTTAACACTATCTTTAACAAGTTTAGACATCATGCAAATAAGACCTAGTTTATCATACATTTCAAGGGAATTGAGAATAGTTTGAACACTTACTTCCTCTTGTGATTCCTTAGACTCGTCCTCAATAGCCATAGCGCACATGTTTGGATTGGCCCAAGCTTCACGATCCTCATCCTCAGAGTCAGCCTACATAGAAATGTATTCCTTGTTGTTTGAATCTTTCTCATCAGTTCCTTGAGGACAAGCTTTGGTAAAGTGACCCTTCTTGTAGCACTTGAAGCACATCGCATCCTTGTAATCCTTTTCACCTGATTTGTTGTTACTCCTTGAGGAATTGCCTCCATTGTAGTTCATTTTAACTTGCCTTTCTTGTAAGGAGAGTGAAGAGCCTTGGTGATGAGAACAACATCATCATCTTCCACATCATTAGAATCATCAAACTATTATTGGACTAACTTGAGCACTTTCTCAAGCTTTAGAGCATTTCTGTTGTTGGACTTGTCAAGTTCCTTATCTACCATCCTTCTTGCTTCATATGTCTTAAGTTTTTCAAGGATTTCAAGGAGAAGCAAGTTTTTATTTTTAGGGTTTTCTCTAAAGGTAGTCTTAGTGGTCTTCCTACAGATCAAAACTATCCATATGCATTTGTTGAATGGCATCTCACATTTCCTTGGCAGTCTCAAAGTTCTAAACTTTGGCAGCATCTTGCTCAAACATAGTGTTGTTGAGATACATCTTAGCTTTGAAGTTAGCCTCCATAAATTTCCACTCGTTAACACATCATTTGGAGAGATCATCCCTAATAGCTTCACTGATAGTAAAGTTCCCCTTCTCGATGACCATCCAAGCCTGACAGTCATGACTCCTCATCCAGTCCTTCATGAGAACTTGCCATCTTTTGAAGCGTTCTTCAATGAGTCTTGGCAGCTTGTTGTTCCCAAGACCAATCGCATTCAAGTCAGTAAACATCTTTGCGACCTGCAACTTAACGTAAAAATCTAGAGCTAGGCTTTGATACCAATTGTTGGATCGATAACGTGTCATTAAAGAGCTAAGGAACTGTTTCGGTAATTGTTTCTTAGGCGACAAAATACAAATGCAAGAATTGAAGCAAAGACTAAATCATCAAACCTTTCTCACGATCTCTGTCGTAGTTCCTTAGCTCAGGAATCGCCTCTTGTCGCGTCCAAGATCTCACACTCATTGTTGACTTCTTCCTAACTCAAAAAGTTCTTAGTCTCACTCTTTCACTATTCACTCAAGTGGCACGAAAGACACAAATTACATTCCTATCCTTCTATTCTTGGGGCGCAATAGAATTTTTCCAAGGACTTCTTTACCCCTATATCCTTGAGACGCTAAAGGACATTTATATCCTTCCTTCCTTGATGCGCAAGATAGACTTGATTAGAGGGACAGTTGCACATAGCTTTGCTCTTTATTTCCTTTGTAGTTCATGTGGTATCTATATATATTTCCCCAGAAATACATTGCTGATATCATTTTACATGGGATCACACCCAAACAAGACCCAACAAAATTACAACTTTATTTCTTTGTAGTTCATGTGGTATCTATACATATATATTTCCCAGAAATACTTAAATAGTTCCTGAATAATTCCTGATATCGATTTACGTGGGTGTAATTACAACTTTATAATTGTTTTTTTTAAATCAACTTTTGAAGGCGTAGTTGTAAATTAATCCCAGTGAAAAATAACTGCGAGGAGTTATGAGAAGATGAAACATGTTGCCTTTTTCTACTGCCCTTTCTCTTAAATCTTAATGCATCTTTCAAATTATTTTTTTGTTGGAATTGGATTTCTAATCACACTTAGACCAATTAACCTGCACAATAAACATAAAAAAAAAAAAAATACTCCATTCATTTTTATATATATTAAGGAATTTTTATTTTGTCCCATAATATCTTTAGTTTACATGCATAGAAAATTGATTAAAGTACAAAGAAGATAGAGAAAAGAAGAAACACCAGCTCCAAAAACACATAGTATATATTAAGGAATTTTTATTTTATCCCATAACGTCTTTAGTTTACCTGCATAGAAAATTAAAGTACAAAGGAGATAGTGAAACACAACCATGGTTAACTAGCTTAGACAACATACTCCTATTATAGCTGCACACTGTTTTTTTGTGAGCTAGGACAATCGACTGTACTACTGTAATTAATTAAGATTAGGTGTGATCAAATTAATGTGAAATTACAATAAATTTCAGAGTCCCATTTGCTTTGATTTCAGAGCATTCTCTTAACGAGCTTGGGTTGGAATTATAAAGCTGGCTTTGGGATATCAAACAAGCTCAAAAGTCCTGGCCTTGGTTTCGTTTACCAAACCCTTTTAAATGTTTTTTAATTAATAAAATAAAATGTGTTTTAATTGTGCTTAGTGATCCAGTTTAATGCTGCCTCCTCCAACTGTCTCCCACATTATGTACCCCGATCGAAAAGATTAATCAATTTATCAGACCCCAAAACAAATGGCGATTCATGAATTTTAGGAGATAAGACAATTTGACCCACTTTGATATCATGCATTTTAATTAAAATAATTGTATGTAAGAAGACACTTGCTAGGTTTTAGGATGTTTGGAAGCTCCTTGGGATCTTGTAATCTTAGAATCAAAAGAAAAATTGAAAAAAAATATGCGCTTTTAATACTTTCTGGCGGTATAGAAGGAATCGAAGCTGGCAACTTTTACAAGCACAAGTCATCAGACCACACAATCCAAGGTATTAATTTAAGTGCTAGTTGTTTAAGTATTGAGCATGTGAGGTTTATTAATGAGATATCAAAGTGGACGTATTTGTAAATTTGGATCAAATCAACTACTTTGAATGCTTTGCATGGATTCTCTCTCCCTTAAATGAAACCTTGTCAGCCATGTCCATGTTGAAATTACCAATCTACTAATTTTATGCTAGTAAATATATGATAACAATATCATGTTTGGTGTTGCATGTTAAGCCAAATGGGTAACTAATTAATACTTCAATGTCATAAAATTTTCGGTTTAATTTGGTTTTGGAGAGTGAAAATGCTGTGTTTGGCGTAGTATATAGGTAATAGCAAGAACTCGATCATTAATTAATGTGTATGGAGAGGTCCCTTAACCGAATATTTAGAAGTAGGGTGCCTGAATTCCTTGTTTTGACTTCCAAAGTTTCAATCCTATACTTAAATGTCATAAGGGAGTAGCATATATATGTCAAACTAAAGTAGCGACGTACTATTTCAAGTTTTCAACTGTACTGTTTTTTATGAGAAAATTTAATTATTTTTATTCGTAAGTTTAACAGTATTATATATTTTTGAATCGTCAAAATATAAATCATTTGTATATATATAATGCTTTTAACATTGTCGGTTAGATATGATCCTCAAAAAAGATTGACATGCCCGGTAGAATCTATAGAACTAGAAGGGATTGTAACCGATGAAGGTTCTATAGTACCTGTGGGATGAATCACAAGATCTGAGTAACACCACTTGATTTTATAATCAAAGCAAACTACCAAAAGAAACTCAAAAAATTCCATTGATAATGCAGTATCCCAAATTGTCTTGCACGTACAATAGTTATTAGGGTTTCTCTAAAGCAAAAAAAAAAATAAAAAATCATATTGCCTTGTTTGTTAATATAGTCTTTTTTTATTCGATTGAATCAAAATTTACCTCAACAGTGTCGAAAAAAGCTAACGAATTTTTAGCAAACGACCAAACTTCCAAGACATATTTTTAAATGTTTTTTCGATAATGAAGTAAAGATTTAAAACTTTTAAATGTTTTTTCGATAATGAAGTAAAGATTTAAAACCTAAATATTTATCCATTATAATTCTAACTCAAATATTATTAGGTTGGGTTAGAATTTTCCAAAGTTATTTTATTTGAAGCGCAATATTTAAAATTTTCATTGTTCGAAGGCCTAAACCACCGATCATTTTTAAGAGAACAAATTTTTATGCCAACTAATAAAGATATCAAAATTTGGGGTGTATTCATTCCAAAAAAGTTTCGATTAGTTTTATCAAATTCATCCCAAATACATTGGGCAAACTTAAACTTTGCATAAGATAATTTATCTGACTAAGAAGGTTAAACTGAATCAAAATCACTCGACCAGCTTGAGAAATAGAATTAACTTTTCATTGAGACAATTGTTTTTTTAAGACTATCAATAGCATATATAAACATGTTTTGAACACAACCTTTCAAAATGGGTCGAGGATGCCTAAATATTTTTCCATGGTAGTAGTAATTTAAATGTTGACACTTGTTAAGCATAATATCTAACGACACTAACGTATAATGAGAAATATTTTCAAAAACTTGAAAAGTACTTTTATGAAATTGATTCATAAACTTGGTGTTTGAGAGAATTTGTCAATAAGTTGATTGATATAAGTCATATTTCCAAGAGGCATTTGAAAAGATAAATACATACTATTTTTATCAACTAGATACCCATACAGCGCAAGCTTTGCAATGCCTCGAGTTGCAAGATTCTAGCAAGGTATTTCATTGCGATAATAAAAATAAAAGACGCAATAGGATCATCTTGTCGAATCCTACAAAGAGGAAGAAACTCGGGACCCGACTCATTATTACAAGAACCGAAATTGAACGCTTATAATTAATATATAGCATCACCAAATTTATCCATTTAGAATGAAAGCCAAAATTTCCAAAAATAAATCTAAGGCTTGGTTCGGATGTAGCTGGGCGGAGCGGGATGAAGCGGGACGGAGCGGAGTTGACTTTTTTCTGTTGGCATTAGGATGTTCGGCGAGGAGCTGGGGTACCTAAGTGTTGATGATTTTTTCACCTCCCTCCCCCGAGCTTGTGCGGCTTGTCGGGTTGAGTTGAATGAATTTGTCACAATATTCCCCCAATACCCTCAAATTTCGAGAGTCGTCCATAACCCATCATATCAACGAAGAGAGAAGACTCCATCAATCTAATCGAAGGATTCTCTGGCCGCCGGCGTATCATAGGTGAGATTCGAAACCATTAATAGATTCAGTCCACCGACGTTGTTCGCCTCCGTGGTCGTCGTTCCTCTGCCCTTTCACCACACCGATGCCAACCTGAGAAAAAGTAACTGTCGAGCAAAGAAGCCTCAAATCGACGACGACCAACCACAATCTGAGGTGTCTTCAATGAGTAGATCGTCAACGAGTGTAAATTGTAGATCTGGTCGAAGTGTAGATTGGTCAATTCTATTGTAATATATGTGGTAAAAAGAAACATGTGACTTGCACATGTAGGGATAGGTTGGATTGTAATTTCTTACATCTATAAACCCATTATGGTCATTTCATTTTATTAGTGAAGCCCATTATAGTAATTCTACATAGTTCAATTTTCTTCTCAGCTCGTCCAACCGAACACTCATTTCGGCTTTCAGCTCCTATTTCTAGTACTAGCTTCAGGCATATTTCCACATCTAATACCTGCTCCAACTACTAGTTCCACCTAATGCATTCGAACGGAGCCTAATACATTTCCAATCAAATTTATTATAAATTTTCTCTATGTCTAATTTTAAAGTTGTCCATCATATTTTTTCTTTTTTTCTTTTTGAAAGGTCAATATTGTTGTTCACTAATAATAAGACTATATATTTTCTTTTATTTAAAAACATTATCATATAGTCGGAATGTGGGGTCTAAAACGTTAACATCTACAAATAATTTATAAATAAAAAATGTGAAAAGTTTAAGAATAATTGCTGCATGAATAATGTTTTGTTTGAGATGACCGAGCAATACCGTATAGAATTGACCCCAAAAAAACAACAAGTATATGAGTGTGAAAGAGTCTTTTGTCCGTGTAGACGAAAAGGTCCGAGTGAAAACAAATATACTCATCAAAACATAATACTATTTGTAACCATTAAAATAGTGCGAGAAGAGGTTTGAGAAGAAAACAACACGTCATCACACATATGTAATTACTAGATAATACAATATAATCAAAGATAATAGGAGTAGGTTCTTTTTCTGGTTGCGAAAATAAAAATACAGTGTAGCTAATTAAGGAGCGTGGAGAACAGACGCGGTAGAGGGGAGTGGAAGAGACAGACAGTACAGTACAACTTTTCCGTGTAGAGAGAGTAGGAGAGGTACACCAGCAGTCTTTGCTTTCTTCTGCCTTTTACTGCCACAAACAATCTACGCAAACGTTTACTTTTTATTTATTTATTTTTAACTCAATTTATTTATTACATTTAAATAGAGAAATATTATTCCGATTTAAGTGTAAAAATTACAAGCAAACCACCACACAAGACTAAAATAATTGAAAAAATATTAGAGTATAATAAAACGAATTCTTCAACCAAAAAAATAAAAATAAAACGAATTCTTGTTATTTTTAAATAATTAAAAAGATAATTTTATCATCCATATATATTTTCAAATTTATTCATGAATTCTAACAATTAAGAAAACTAAGATGAAAAATAGAGGATTTTTGACATGGTGAATTTAATTAAAGTAATAAAGATAGAGTGACTTAAAAAACTAATTACAGTAAAACCTCTCTAAATTAATACTCGATAAATTAATAAACCCTCTAAATTAATATTTTTCTCCGGTCCCGACTTGGGCCAATGTAAAATTTAACAAATTTCGATAAGATAATAAGATAATAAATTATTAAAAAACCACTATATAAATATAAGGTCTCATTAATATCATAAATTAATAATTATATAAAAAGTTACATAGTCATAAGTAAGAAAATTTAATGAAATATGATTGTAGTGTTGTTTGTTTTTTCTTAGTTATATTTGGAACTAATCTATAACGTTTCTTATTGGATCCAACATTTATAGCGTTATTTTGAAAAGAAATTTTGCAATGTCAACTATAATCATTCTTTGTGACTTCATCTCATGAACGAATTTTGCAATATCTAAAGCAATTTGCTATTGTCTCTTGCTCAACATTAATTATGCACGACGAGACTACAAGATTGATAGAAGCCAAAACATTAATCTTACATGGATCAGATTGTCCCAATTAAATGATAGCCTTCTAAAATCCTATAATAAAATCATGTATGAAAGTGCATTTTGAAAGCTATTATTACAAAAATCTCTTTAAATTAATAAATATTAATTTATCGGTTAATTAATATCTCTATAAAATAATAAAATATCATAGTCCCAATCCTATTAATTTATAGAAATTTAACTGTATAAGTTGATTCGGTGTTCTCATTCATGCAAGTTAGGTTTAAATCCTATTGATGACATGGAGTTGTTTATGACAATAAATGAGCTATATATTATTTAATTTGGACATAGAGTGATTCTAGGCGATCGAATTAGTCCTAAGACAAAAAATAATAGGGTGATAATATTTGTTATAGAGAATAAAAAAATTGACAATCTTGTTGTTTGGTCTAAAAAAAGTACTAGTCTAGTCACAATAGGGATTAGAGAGTATGATAAAAACTCGTTACTTACCTACTATACTATGATGGACAACTATTAAGAAATTCTGGTAAGACTGAAAACCAAAAAAATATCTATCATATAAGATATTAACTACATGCTTTAATTTTTTATATAAAAAAATATATTAGGAGTTCACTAACAAGAGGTGAACCGCCCTAAAACATTCTAATAAATTGAGAAAAAAGACTTAACTTTTCCATTAACCTCAGAAGAAATATATATTAGTTTTATTGTTCTCAATCTAAATATGAAGGATGATACATTGATTGGCTTCAATAATCCCTTGTCGAAAAACAATAGATATCTCATTTGAAAATATACTCTTTCTTCGTATATATAAAATTTAGTTGCATAGTTGCATATTTATATCGAACTGTATCGACTGCTTTATTGTCGTCGTCGTCGTCATCGTCATTATTATTATTATTATTATTATTATTATTATTATTATTATTATTATTTTATAATACATACTTATTGATATTATTTTTTATACATAATTGATCACCGCATCACTCTTACCGCCTTTGTTGTACTTTATGAGCGAAAAATTGTACACACTCTCACATAAAAATTAATTATATCAAAATATTTTATAATATGAAAGAAAAATTACTTTCACCAACTCTACTCTATTCAACATAAACAGTCACTCAGCTTTTTTACAAGAAAAAAAAACTCAGAGAGATTATGGAAATTTGTGTTGGTTGTAGGATCATAACGCCATTTTGGAAATATAGTATGCAACACTATATCATTCACTTTATGAAACAAATGAGAGACGCTCCAATGATCAAACCTTTTGAAGTTGTACGAAATATCTAAGACGATGATCTCTATCTTTCACAAACAACTTTACTTGCAATTTACGACATTTAGAATGCTAAGATTGTCACCTTCAATCTTAATAGTGAACATTTCTCAATTGAGGACCATTTTAACATTCAAAGTTGTAAAAAATGCTAGATAGACCCTTGGCAGAAAGGGGGGCTAAGTGGCATGAACAGTTACCTATGCGACCCCAGGCAGGTGCCTAAGCAGGCTAGAAGACTAGGTGGGATGGGACGTTCTAGTGTCTAGGCGGACCCTAAACGAGATTTTTAGAACAATATTAACACCCATCTTCAACATGATAGCTCCAATCATGTGGATGGTTTGCTTAATTGTGCAACTAAAGTCCATTAACACTAGGTTAGCATTATGGTCACATATGATGATCCATATAACTACACACCTTGGTTTATTCTTTACACCGTCAAAGTTGAGTTTAAAAGTGCTCTTTTAATTTCTTCAAGATGATGTATTTTTACTTATTCCTCAAAATAAACAATTGCGTTATTATTATGCTCGAAGTCAGAGACTTCCCAATCCTTTAGTTGTTTCCTAATAAATCTACATAATTCCAAGTTTTTTCTATTACTTGCATCTCCGAAAATATAGTTATTCTTCTAGTTACCAGATAATGCACCACCGTGATAGTTAGTGTTTTCAGCTCAATTTTAGAGAGGGCCACCACTCCTCTCACCTTGTTGATAGGCTCATTCATCTTTTCATATGGATGGTGTTGTAATTACTACACCAAATTTATTTTTTGATGAAGGGAATTGTCCATAAGAGTTGACCCGGAGACTTCTGGACACTACCCTTAGAGGTTTAACTGCTTAGGATGCGTTCGACATTAACTTATTTGAGTGCTTATAAGCACTTTGTTGCCTATTTGGAGAAATAAGCATCCAGAAGGTGTGTTCGACAACAGATGCTTATTTCAAATAAACAACTTATTTCAGATGCTTATTTCCCGAAAAAAAAATCAACACCCTCATGCTTATTTCAAATAATCAACACCTCTCTCTCTCTCTCTCTCTCTCTCTCTCTCTCTCTCTCTCCACATTAAAGCAGGCATTTCATTGACGCCCGCTAGGAAGCTCCATCTCCATTGAAGAAGGCACTCCCTTTTGGAAGCAAGCACTCCATCGAAAAACGCACTCGCACCATACCCCTCAATTTTTACTACTCATCAGCTTTGAGTCTCTCTCCATTTTCTTCTCCATTGAGCTTTTGAACTGGACGACTCCGCATGGGCACTACTTCACTAAGTTCTCTAAGAACGTCGCGGGTCCCACAATTGCTCCCCCAGAACCCGTCGACGGCCACGTCATCAGAGCTCAAGACGATGTTGACGGAGTTGGGGGATTGAATGTTGGCAGGTAGTGTAAGGCGGCGGATTTGGTCGGAGGTAAGGGATTTGTCGAGGGAGTAGCTTGGGTCCAAGATCTGCTTCCCGAGGGAGAGTGCACCGCTGGAATTGTAGTACTTGTGGGTGGACTTCCACCACATGTCAGGGGGTGGTTGGGTGGATGTGGGTGGCGTGGAGGTGGGGGAGGAGGATGTAACATCCCCGACCAAAAAGCATACGTCATTTTGCATTCATATAAGATTAATAGTATATGCATAGCATATTGCATGAGATTAAAAGAATTTGTAACTGTCTTGCCCTGAATTTGTATACAGAGGAGACCTACGAGTCATACATGAGGCCTAAGATGCCTAAGAGATGGTATATGAGCAAATGGGGCCTAAGATGCCCAAAAGTCGGTAATGGAAAAAAAATGTTGGTATATGGAAAAAAAAAGAAAGGAAAAGTTGGTAATGGAAAAGAGTTGGTAATGGAAACCCGGGGCAGATTCAGGCTTGAACAGTTCACATAATAAAGAATCGGAAACATCAGCATTTGCATAGTAAATTCATATGACATAAACAATATGTATGAATATGTATATTGACCAATTGCTTGGCATTGTGTGAAATAATTGATGATGGTTTATATTCACTGAGTATGCGACTCACGTAAATCGCAAAACAATTTTTCAGGTTCAGCTAGAACTTTCTGACGTGTGTCTCTTTTAGAGGTCACATTCATACAGGTCGGCCAGCTGAAGCTCTAAGCAACCTTCTCCTCCTCATTTTGCATCATAGACATATGGGTTGTAATAGAAGTTAGAGTAATATATGTATTAGCATAAGAAGTAACTACATTTATGTGTGTGTGTGTGTGTGCAACCCTGTATGGTTGTTAATTCCGCTATGTGCTTATATGGATAATTGCTATATGTGAATTATCTGTTTATATAAGAAATAAGTTATTATGAAGCATACGTCATAGGGTATAAGGTTGTCATAGAGGAGGAGGGGGAGGAGACGAAGTCGGATAGGAAGGCGCATTGGGAAGGCTTAAAGTCATCGGTGCCTCTGAGGCCCCAAGGTGATGTGAGCCCCACCATGACGGCGAGCCAAGAAGAGGAAGACATGTCCGTGCGCTCCGATGGACCCATTACTCGAGCCAGGACCCGTGCCATAGCCGAGCCACTGCGTCCCTCATCGCGCGCGCTCGCAAGCCACGGCGCAGCCACAGGCGCGCCCCTCTCCCGGTGCGTCTCCTTCATCGAAGGCGCGCCGCCACTCCAGGCTGACGCTACGCACCGCGGCACCGAGAACCTCACTCTCGGTGCCGTGCCAGCCACGCAGGCCGAGCACCGTGCCACGCCGGGCCACCCCGGCGTGGGAACTTGAGGTTCTGGTGCACCTCGGCCTTGACACTCGAGGTTCGGGTGCGCACCAGCCCCGTCGACGCCGAAGCCATGCCGCGTCGCGCCTCTACCGTGTCGCGACATGCCTTGGTGCGCCGACTCCTTGTCACGACCTTGTCGTGACACTCGCGACTAGGCCACCGTGACCATCCTATGTTTCTTACTATTTTTAGCATTATTTCCTTTCCGAAACATTTCCCATTATGTCATGTCTATTTTTATGAGTTTTGGGCTTGGGCTAGTGGTTGGGCCGCATGCTTGCGCCTCCCTTCACTCCCCACGCCGCTAGGGTTAAACTAGGGTTGCGTGCCATCTTCTCTATAAAAGAGGCACGCCCCCTTTGATTATTCTTCACGCTTTGTTTTGATTAATGTTATGCTGTCGAGATTTCTCCAGAACACTTCATAAAGGCGTCAACCCCAATTCTCTTCTCGTATCCCATACTCTTCAGGTTTCCCTCAAACGAAGCCACCTTCTTAAATCCTTTCACTTCTTCCCTACCAAGTCTAGTTGTTAATTCGACTCAAATCTATCAAAACCGACGTGAGAAGACCATTTACGAGTCCGAGCAAGGATTGCGTAAGTCTTTCTCACTCTAATCCAGTCTAGGCTTCGACCTCAAACCTATCCGGTTACTATTTGTCGAAGAAAATCCGAACGTTTCGAGCCTAGATCCATCCCTTGCTAATCGAGGGTCACATCACAAGGTCCCCACGATCTTGGACATGGTAGAGAAGAAACATGTAAGTAGAATCAGAAATCATTAGATCAATGCAACGCTTATATAGATTAAAATCAAATTGGCTCCAAAATCAAAGCCTTTCAAGTTGGCTCGTTGAAAAGAAGGTGGTGTGAAGGCATCTTGGCAGAAGATGTGTGGGCTAGGCTGAATAAAACTCGAACATGAATGTGAAACTTGAAGACGATAAAAAAGAAAGAGAACCCTCAAACTACTTATTTATTTATTATGTATTTTGGTAAATTTGAAGCTATATTTTAAAAAATAAACAAACCCTTAAACCTAACAATTATATGCTTATTTAACAAATAAGTTTTTACTGTCAACCTCTATAATAAGTAACTAATATAAGTATTTACATTGATTTGTCTAATAGAGGCTCGAAAGCTTATTACACAAAATTTATAAGTGGATTTTGAACGATCTTGGTCTACAAAAAATATATAATCGCTTTCCGATTCAAAAACATAAAAACAGTGGATGGTTGTCCATTTCTCTAGTTACATCATTTTCTACCCAGGAGGCCAAAAATATGACTGGCCCGGGTAAAAACAGTTTTACCCCGTTGATTCCAAATCACACATCCGTTTATATAATCACATCTTCTTCGTTGGGTTTTCCTGTCAAACCTAACCAACCCCCAATCTTCTCTCTCCTTACTTTCTCTACTTCACTCTCCTTCCTCCTGCTTTGGTCGGCCTTTGACAGCGAAGTTTCATCTGTCTCTCCTCAATTCCATTATCATCACCGACTTCGTCTCCTTCTTCCGTTCTCCGACCACCCAATTCACTCAAATCAGGTTTGCCTTTGCCCGAGAGTTTCTTTTTGAGGTTTTCCGGTTACGCTTTCGTTTCTAATTCTTCTAAATTCCCCGCTTTATCGGCTGTTTGCAGATTCCGGTGTAAATTGACAGAAAAACGATGATTGAGATCATGAATTCCGGCAGGGAACACGAAAACTGCCTGGATCCGCAGCTCTGGCACGCCTGCGCCGGCGGGATGGTCCAAATGCCTCCGGTCAACTCGAAGGTAATCTACTTCCCTCAGGGCCACATCGAACACGCTCAAGTAACCGTCGATTTCAAAACCTACCCTAGGCTCCCTCCCCTTCTCCCCTCCCGAATCTCCTCCATCAAGTACTTGGCCGACCGAGAATCCGACGAGGTCTTCGCCAAGATCAAGCTCGTCCCCCTGCGCCCCCACGAGCTCGATTTCGGCGACGACGGATTCTCCGGCGTCGACGGCACCGACCAATTCGACGGCCTGGAGAAACCGGCTTCGTTCGCCAAGACTTTGACTCAGTCCGACGCCAACAATGGCGGAGGCTTCTCCGTCCCTCGCTACTGCGCCGAGACGATCTTCCCGAGGCTGGACTACTCGGCGGAGCCGCCTGTTCAGACCATCTTAGCTAGGGATGTCCATGGCGTGACCTGGAAATTCAGGCATATTTACCGGGGGACCCCTAGGCGACACCTACTGACTACAGGCTGGAGCAATTTCGTGAACCAGAAGAAGCTCGTGGCCGGGGATTCAATCGTGTTCTTGAGGGCTGAGAACGGGGATTTGTGCGTTGGAATCCGGAGGGCGAAGAAAGGGATTGGAGGCGGTCCAGAATCGCCTTCCGGAGGCTGGACCGGCGGGGCCCACTGTGGCGGAGGCTACTCCGCCTTCTTGAGGGATGATGAGAGTAGGATGATGAGGAGGATGAATTCGGGTCTAGCTTTGGGGCCGTGTGGGAAAGTAGGAGTTGAATCGGTTATTGAAGCTGCAAATCTGGCTGCAAATGGTCAGCCATTTGAGGTGGTGTATTATCCACGAGCAAGCACTCCTGAGTTCTGTGTTAAAGCTTCGGCTGTGAAATCTGCAATGCAGATTCAGTGGTGCGCAGGGATGAGATTCAAAATGGCTTTTGAAACTGAGGATTCATCTCGAATTAGTTGGTTCATGGGAACAATTTCTGGCGTTCAGGTTGCTGATCACATCCACTGGTCTAATTCTCCCTGGAGACTTCTTCAGGTATATATAATATAACTGGCTAGATCCAAATAGTGTAAATTCTGCAACACTTTTTAGCATGTTTCTTGATTGATGGATTCATCTTATTGTATTATAGGTTGCTTGGGATGAGCCGGAATTGCTGCAAAATGTGAAAAGAGTGAACCCATGGCTAGTTGAAATGGTGGCAAGCATGCCATCAATTCACATGTCGCCATTCTCACCACCGAGAAAGAAGATGAGGATCCCTCAACCCCATGATTTCCCTTTCATTGATCAACTCCCAAAGCCTAGCAGTCCATTTTGTTGTGTATCAGACAACATATCCACTGCAGGTATACAGGGAGCCAGGCATGCTCAATTTGGACAATCACCATTTTTTACAAGCTTCAGCAAAGTTCACTCAGGCCTGTTTCCTGCTTTGCTTAAACACCCTGAAATTGCTCCACAAACCCATCATCACCTTCCCTTTCATGGCCACAGTTTTATGATGAGTAAACCGAATAAGGCGATTGAGAATGACAACGAGGATGATGTTTCTTGTTTGTTGACTATGGGTACTTGTATTGAAACCTCCAAGAAGAGCGACGATTCTTCGGTTGCTCCTAAGTTTATGCTTTTCGGAAAACCGATTCTTACTGAGGAGCAGATTTCACAGAGCTCCTCTTCTGATGGTTCTAGTAGTGGTCCAACTGATAGCTCTACCGACGAAGGTGCAAGAGACCAACAAAGCAAGACCGAGCTTGGGTTGTTGCAAGTCAGTCATTGCAATGTTAATCATAAACCATTCAGGTGAATAAATAATCCAAGCTTTTTAGTAAAATCCATCTATATCATTTTGTGAAACTTCTTAGAAGGTATATAGAGATTTGATGGGTTATTGTTTCTTGATTTGCAGTGAGTTTTTGAAGACAGCGAGAACACTGACTATTCTTACAGAGGCTGGTAGTGAGAATCTAGCAAGGTAGAAAGAGTGAAGAATTCAGGAGCTCAATTGATGAATTTTCGACTGGCTAGAAGCCTACAATTGTGTATTTAAGTTTGTTTCAATGGTGTTATGATGAATGTAATGAGATATTCTTTTTTTTTTTTTTGGTGTTATGTTCAAAGGAAATGGCTCCTCTCCATTCCGGGGCCATAGCAGCCCTGAAATGGCCAGGAGCCTTTCCCACCACCATCCTTCTAAGACTTGGGCAAATGTTTTCAGTTCATCTGTTTCAGTACTCTCTCACCTACTCCTCTTTCAAAGACTTTGTAAGGGTTGCAAATGTAATGAAATATGTATGACATTTCAACCAGGTGGAGTGTTTTTTGGTATATGTTAATGTTCATTTATTAAAGATCTCAGATGGGTATGAAAGTCAATACCCAGAAAGATACTACTAGTTACTAACTTGAACAAGTACAAATGAAGGATCCATGTTTGTGGGTTATGACCATTGACTTATGCTCTGCCAGCTGCGGTTTCATGGCAGCTTCTGTGTAAAGAGTGAGAAATATGGTTGAATAGAAAATGGGTACACGTGAACGTGAAGTAGGAACCGGGAATGTGGGTGTGAGCTGGTATTGACATCACAAGCTTGAATTTCTAGCACCACCAACAAGACCCAAAACAGAGAAAGTGTGGGAAAATAGAACACAGATTTAGATTTTTCTAAAAACAACAAGTGAAGTTAATTGTTTTACCAAAAATGGTGGGTATTGAGAAGGAGAAGGAGAAGAGTGGGAGAGATATTGCGGAGGTATTGGTGGGATTTGAGGAGAGAGAGAAGGGTGAATGCAAAGCACAAGGCGGGTCTCATGGCATGGGATGTGGACTACCCACCATCCATTTCCAACCTTCATCTTTGCCTTTGTTTATTGTGAAACATATAAACTTGTTTTCTTCAATTTAGAATTGAGTTTGAATCATTTTAATGGTATTTATGGAGATATTGATATTGGAAGGGTCTTTCTCGAAATACAGCGCCCTAAAGATTACATGATCCATCATGCTATATTTGAAGCAAATTTTAGCATCACCAATAAAGTTTTGTTGATCAATTAAGAGGTTTTTTAATTTTTAATTCATCCTTCTCTCACACTTTGAGATGGTTTATCGTAAGATCATACGATCCTATGACCACGATTCAGTAATCAATCTGGATCGTTGATCTATACTTAAATTCTAGGATCATACGTTCTTAAGATCCAGATCACGACTTTAATAACCTTGCTTAGATAGTACTATTCCTTATTACCTTGCCAAAATAGGATTTGCTTAGGATGCCGATAGGATACAGAGTACTAAGAGAAGTAGGTATACTTATGAATACATATGAAGATCCCATAGCAAACTCATCTACTTTGTTTTTCCCTCAAGAACAGTTTGTATAACATTGCTGAAGGTTTGTAGGTTTAAACTTTATCAACCAACGTTAGACATATTTCCCAACTACTGTTTTTACAATACTAATCATGATGTAAATGCTATATCTAAGTTTCAACTAAAAACGTAATCCGTAGTAACTAAAAAGGAACAGAAACATTGTTTATTAATTCTTGCGGTTGTTGGTGTTATGTTTGGTTAGGTCAAATTGTGGTCCATCCATACACAAAAATTTAAGAATGAAGTAGACCAAAAATCACCAATCTACTTTATTGTGTGTGTGCAAAAGAAGAAGATGGGATTATTATGTCTTGGTATTGTCAAGGTCAAGAGTTTAATTGTCGCTGAAAAATAACAATAACATTTTGTTTAAGCAAGAAAATAAGGCGGTACGTATTGATTGATTCTAGTGAACGGGTCAATTGGTTAGGTACGCAATTTTCAAAACTCCAAGTGCTCACGAAAGAGCCAAAAAATAAATTGGACGCAAGCAATACAAAGAAACAAAGAAAGGGACAGGCGACAATAACACATCGGGATTTCGACTGATTAATTAATTAAGCGCATAATTACGGATTAAACCAAACACTTTATACTTGGGTTAGCTTGACGGTCAACGGTCAGAGGCATGATTAAAAATAAAATAATGTCCGGCAGTCCGAAGCTGGCAGCGCGTGGGGGGTCCGGTTGTTCCGCCGCTTCGATGGCCGGGCTTCCTCCGTCGCTCCCTCCAAGTTTCCTAATTAATCCGTCTCTCAAGATAAACTCCAATTCTCAATCTCAAGGGCTTTAAATATCCTAAACAATTTGGCATCATTATTTGCCATTACTAAACTTGCAGCAGCTGTTACGGTTCATTTGGGATCATTTAATCTTTCTGTATACTACTTGTATAAGTTTATGAATTCAAGAAATAATCTTTTTTTTTTTACAAAAAAAATAAAATCGGCTATTTTTGCGATTATTTGTTAGTTTAGAACCTTATTTTAATCATTGTGTACGTTTCTTGGTCTATTATAAAGTAACGGTTTATAAAAGCATATATGGAGTATTAATTTTTTTGGTAGAAAAAAAATATATTAATTCGAATAACGTCGTTTATATTTTATCAGTCACATCGTTAAACTACTTGGATCAATAAAATGCTTATGGAAAAAAGAGGGGGCATTTTTTCTTACTCCGGCAATTATGCATCAATTCATATAAAGTCATAAGAAGTTGAGAGAAGACCGAGAAGTATACAATTGAGAAAATGTTTTTTTTTACCCTTTTCAAATACAACACGACATTGTGATCGGAGTTGGAAATCCCAAGAAAAGTAAAATGTTGAAATTTAGACAAAGACATGAATGCTTAGTTTGTTTTCCTTGCCAAACCAGAAGACATGAGTTTACTTACCTCGATGCTTTGCCTTTGCCAGTGACTGACTTTATACACAACGTCAAATTTCAACTATATACTGTATCAATTATCACTATCTTTATTTTTATTTATTTTTAAAAATG
The DNA here is from genome assembly GCA_964016875.1 of Fallopia convolvulus. Lineage (NCBI taxonomy): Eukaryota > Viridiplantae > Streptophyta > Magnoliopsida > Caryophyllales > Polygonaceae > Fallopia > Fallopia convolvulus. Next base: position 46,283,863 of record OZ024732.1, on the reverse strand, counting down.
TTATTTGATGGAAACATTTTTTTGTTAAGAAAAGGGGAGCAAGATCCGAGAATCCTACACAATATTGAGATGTTTGATGAAAAGGGCCAGGCCAGAGTCAACCCTAAACCTGCCCTAGCTATGTACTGTCATTTACCAATATTATAAATACATAGTATAATATAAGCTAGGTAGATTACTATAAAGTATATACTTATAGAAGATATATTTAATTGTTAAAATAATACATGCAAAGAGAACAGAAGCTTCACAACAATTTTAACCAAATCTTGGTCATCCCCATCATACGTTGAGCTGTCATGGTCAACTACCCAGTCAATGACATCTATTGGTTAGCTTGTTTGATGCTTGTTCAATCCTATTGAATATAACGTTAGTAAAAAATTTAAAAATGTTTATAGCAATATACTTGATAGTTGAAGGTTAATCAGAGGAAAATTAACCTCTCATTCACTCTACAGCTGGCTTTTATATCTCATATTATCAAATCACTCATATAAAAAGTTGCCCAACAATTGAAAGCTCGGTTCAACAAATAAAATTTCATACCGTTTAAATTTTTAGGGTCCGTTTAGTACAATTTCAGGAATCAAGTTGTAATAAAGAATCAAAATAGAACCAGAAATAAACCAATCCAATGTATGAAACTTACTGGTGCTATAATCTTTCTGCCAAGCCTAGTTAGAATCCAATAGACACCTCAAGTTCGAAAACTAATTTTAGTCTAGCGCAAGAATCCAACAGAAACAAAGAGCGTAGGGTGGACGGATGAGAGAATAAATGAAGAGAAATTGTTAATTTGTTTCATATCTTGGTTTTTTTGGTCAGAAGTTTCAGATCTTGTTTACGAATGTCAAACTGTAGCCTTAAAGACGGAGTACAAAACTGATTCTGTCTAGATTTCAAATATCACGTTTAAAAGAAAACTGCAATCGTGTTGAGTAGGGGTGTCCAAACCCGGTTAACCGTGATTTTGGTTAACCGAAGTTCGGTTAACCATGATTTCGGTTAGTGAAAATCATGAACCGAAACCGAACCGTGAATCTCGGTTAACCGTAGTTCGGTTAACCAATTTTTCGGTTCGGTTTTCTCGGTTAACCGGTAACCATTTATGTAATTTTACCTTAAATAATTAAGACTAAAATAATAAATTTTGAATAAAAAAAGTGATCAAGTAAGACTTTTTATTTTAAATATGTATTTATATCATATTGTATTGGTTGTTGTAAACAAATATCGAGAGTATATACTATATTGTGTGGAATCAAATATTGTGTGTATTAATTTTTATCCCTTCAAATTTAATAAATGACTCTTATATCAATGTAATATGGAAAAATAGTATGTAAATTATTAAAATTGAAGAATGAAAGACAAACTAAATTAACACATTAAAGATCATAGAGTTTAACCACTAAAAAAACAAAGATAACTAATATTTGAATAAAATATTAATATATTTTCGGTTTTTCGGTTAACCGTTAAATGTAAAGTTGGGAACCGAAACCGAACCGATAAACCGAAATATTTTCGGTTCGGTTAACCAAACCGAAAATTCAAAAAAAGTCGGTTTGGTTAACCGAAAAAATAATCGGTTTTTGGGTTTTTCGGTTCGGTTTTTCGGTTTCGGTTTTTTATGGACACCCCTAGTGTTGAGGGCATTGTGTAACGTCAAAAGCAATTAGACAGGGGGGTAAAACTTCCCACAAGAAAAGGTTACTGCTGTTGTTTCACCTCTGTTAAGGCAAGAAAATTGCATTTACCATAGTACCCCTTAGAAATAGCAACTATAAAATCAGGAGGGTAAGCACATACAGGCACAGCAGAATCTGAGCAGCAAAACACACATTACTAAACCACTTGGCAAAAAAAAAAAAACGTACCGTTTTACCTGTGTCGATAAACATTTGGCAGAAGAAACTGAAGATCCACCCTGCAATTTACCCAGAAAAAGGGGGAAAAAGGATATTGAATAAAAGGAACAGTGCAAGTTGCAGAGAGGCAGCTTGAGTTGGACACGGGAACTATATAATACAGTAACAGCATTAGCAATTGCAAGCCAAGCAAGTATCAATTCAATCATACCAATGTCATGCCAAATTCAAAGCATCAAGAAAAAGCATACAAGGTTTTTTAAGAAAATACACCAAAAGCATGTTGGCTAGTTTGCTGGGTGTTATGCGTACACACATTTAGTAAGCATGCAAGTACTTAAACCGGACAATTACATTTAAAGATCCATCTCAGCAACATGAGGTTCGAAAAGGAAACCTTTATTTACATTAGAGTTATAGAGGAGACATTGTTTCTAGAAAAGGTCACCACTTGTGTGTCTGCTGAGATAACAAGGTTGTCTTCTATAGCATTCTTCAGACAAAGTCCATTACCAAATGGACAACAATGTTGCTGAGCAAAAGACCTGTAAATTGGGATGGGAAACATGTCAGGAATGCATAATGATGATATCTTCTAGTCTCCTACATCATGCATAAGCAACAATTAACAAATGATGCATGCAAGTGTCTATCTTGTTCGCCAGCCAACATTATCATTTGAGGATTGTCCTTGTTACTAAATGAAATAGTTCAGTTCAAACCAACCTATAAAAGTCATTATCTCCATGTGCTTGTGGGCATGGACTATAGTATATTCTTTCCTACTTTTGGGCCTTTGGCAAAGAAGGCAAAAACAACAATCTAGAATGACCCTCATAAGAAACCTTGTTTACCAACAAAACTGATCTTAAGCTTTTGCATATCAGCACAATCAAACATCAACAAACATGAAGAAAATTCCAGCAAGCATGAAACTAGTAAAATAACAGCATCACAAGAAAAGCATATACCATCAAATAGCAATTTGAAGAACAAACACAAATATTTTAGGTACAGTCAAACAGATTTTAAACAAAATGGCAGAAGCATGCAATGAAACAGCATTTGGAAGACCAGAAATTTTGGAACAGATATTTCAGGTATAGTCACATAGATTCAATTCAGAACAAAATGCCAGATGTTTATGAGATAAAACGTATCACCAAATATCATCAACATTTTGCAATATCATTGATAAAGATGCTCAAAACATGTATGAACAAAGGTTGGAAATGGACAAATCATCCAAAGGTTCAAAATTGCGGAGAACCTCTCAAAAGATTCTTCATTCCAGAAATCTATACCCATAGACACCTTTTATATAAAGTATGAGATGTCATTGGTAGTTAATACAATTGGGATTAGACAAAATAAAACTCAAACATCTTAACTTGTAAATAACCAACTTAACTTCCAATCATCAATGATAGTTCAGAATTTGTTTAAGATATCTAAGGCCGAATTGCAGGCGCTTATCATGAAGGGAACTAGATGCTTTGATTGCCGACTCTAAGGTCTTGCTCTGCTTTGCATTAACTAGCAGAACTCAGCTCAAACTTAATCTCAGAGTGGTCACCGCCAGCAAACTCAACAACTCAAGCACTTTCTTTAACTTTACAAATAAGGTTTCCACATTCGATTATGGTTTTATTTGAGCAAGTAATACCACACTCCATAGTCCATACTGCCCAACCCATATCATAATAATTCAAAAGCTTGTGGTACAATATAAGTTCCAGTTTCACCAATTACACCTACTATTATACTTGAATCATCAACAAAAGTCACAATGACTAGTGAACATTGTATATTACACAAGGCACAAGTGCAATAGCTAGAAACACAATGACAGACCAAAGTGAAATTAAAAAACCACGAATTATATATAATGATATCCAAGCTACACGAAAGAAGTCATCTTTACATAATATCACAAATTCAACACCAATTATTGAATCAACAATCACCGGAATTACTTAGCAAATCAGGAACAACATAAACCCTAATATCAGATTAAACCACAAGGACAATCGGACAAGACAAACCTAATTGTAGTAGAGCTCGAGGCCCATGCCATCATGAATCTCGTAATCCCTGAGAGTGATGTGGTCCTTGTAGACGTTGTACCACTTCTGAATCCGAATCTTGTCGGCCCTGGTGCCCGTCTGGGCGGCAACCAATTTCTTCAGATCGCCGATGGTGTCATCGTCGTTGCACTTCACCCTCACCTTCTTCCCGAGCCGGTCGTTCAGCACCACCTCGATCATCTTGCTCTGTTTCAAACGGAAACCCTAGGAGAGAGAAGCAAGAATTGGGGAAATCAATGCAAACTATTTTGGCAAGCTTTCTCTTTGTGGCGCGCGAGAAGACCGATTTATGGTATAAAAAGACTTGTTAGTCGGTTTTGTACTTCGACGGCCTCTACAGCGTAGATTCTACGCTTGTTTAGAGCCCATAATAATTAGGCCCATCTAAGGAAGCCCATAAACACGAGTAGTTGTCAATGGAAGCTTTAAGAGATGGACCCACTTAAAAGAAGATACTCCGTATTATTCTACGGCAAATCTTTATACACAAGATTTTTTTTCCAGGCGCACAGAGAATGTTGCACATCATGAAGCGTATCTCACCATGATGATCTAATGGATACCCTAAAAGAATTCGCAATATCCGGTTAATTTCGGTGCTTCATGAAGCGTTATTCATTAAAAAAAAGTAACGCTTTATGAAGCGTAAGCCTTCGTTACAAGGCGCGATACGCTTCTTCCCCTCCTTCCTCACTAGTTTTCTGTAACTTAATCGGACGACAACAATTCGCCGCCGACACTCCAATTTCCGATAACCATAGCATTAAACTCGTAAAAAATGGGGAAGGAAGGTTGTGATGATCCTGGCGGTGCTAAGCCGGTGGTTTCGGAAAAAAAATCCCGACGATGGTGGCAGTTCTCTTCCCATGGTGCTGCAACATAGGGGCGACGAAGGTGGTGGCGGTGCTCCTGTGACTTTAGGGCAAGCAAGTAAGTATTGAAAATGTTGATTTTTGGTGATATGCGTATACTGGAAATGTTGCAATTGTGAAATTTAAAAATATAGCTTAGGTTTTGCAATTGTGGAAATGTGGCGGTGCTCCTGTGACTTTAGGGCAAGCAAGTAAGTGTTGAAAATGTTGATTTTTGGTGATATGCGTATACTGGAAATGTTGCAATTGTGAAATTTAAAAATATAGCTTAGGTTTTTCCATGATTTTGAACGAGATGAAAAGGGCAACGGAAGTCTTGATTGAGTTGTAATTGAGGGCCTCTTGGATTTTGCCTCTATTGGATTGAACCAGTGCAACATGTTAGGATTTGATTGGAAACATACATTTCAAATTGGCCCATGGATTTTGTGTTTGGTGAAGGTATAGAAATTGGAGATGTGAAGATTGAAAATTGTCACAAGAGTCTGAATGATGTGTTTGTTGTGCTTGTGAGTAGCTTTAAGTGCTATTTTTGATGTTCTTGGGAGTTGAAGCTAGATCCAGAGTATTGTTTGTTGTGCTTAGGATTTGATTGCAAACAAGTGTGTAGCTGAGTTATAAGTGCTCTAAGCTGATAAATGTTCTAAGCTGAGTGATGTGTTTGATAATGATTTAAATGCTCTAAGCTGAAGTTGATGAACTATATAGTATTCTTGTATGATGTTGGTTGAATATGTTATGCCTATATAGTATGCTTTAAGTGCTCTAAGCTGAACCTAATCATGCATCTCTTATGACTTTGATTGCTCATTTGTTAGCTGAGTAGTCATTATTTGCTGAGTAGCCATTGTTGAATAGATAAACTGGTGGCATATATACTGAATCAATGCCTTCAATAGATGACTTCAATGCCTTAAACTTATGAGTTGCTGATTTAAAGCATGGGGTGCTCGGTTACTGGTGGATTCCTAGGAGGGAGATGATGAGGTTTTCACACCAGGTTTTTGCTTGGTTAATCACTTTTTGTACTAAAAGCTGAATTAGGGGTAACAGACTGGAGCTCAAATGGGCATTTAGGTCGAATTTGGGGGTATGCAGACATCACAAATGGGCATTTAGTTCACAGTTTGCTTCTTTGCTGATCATGAAAACTGGTCATTTCTATCAATATTTTCTCTTTATGAAACTGACTCCAACTTTGTTCTTGTTCTTACTAATTGGGCCAGTCTTCAAGTGATCATCCTAGTTCCTTTCTATCTTTGTAGATATGCACTTAAAAAGAAGATAAATCAAATTAAAAGCAAGCTGATAGACTTGGTGAGCTCTGAACCAAAACATTAAGAAAAAAGTCAGTTCAGGATTATGCTCGGTTAGCTGAAATAGCTAACCGAGCATGGCATAAATCTTTGTCCCACAAGAGCTATGGCATAAATCTTTGTCGGAGGCCCCCCTACACCCATCATAAGTAAGCATGTGTGTGATCCATTCCACGACAACATCACAAGAGCAACCTGGTGTAATGTGGCAAATATCAAACCACCAATGGGCATCTCGAGCTAATATGGTCGCATGCACGGGCTGTCCAGATACGAAATACTCTGCAAAAGCTCATCGATAGTTGGCATGTTCCTTACACGCTCATATATGACTCTGTTCCACCTCAATTCAACAGATAGATCCTTTCGAACTCTATGGTATTGTCCCTCTCCATATCCCAATACCTCTGCAAAGGATCTATAACCACAATGACCATCCGCCGCTACATCCCTAGCTCTCACAATGTAAGAACACATGAAAGGGTTAACATTTTCAACACCAAAGTTCACCCCCAACCACACCACTTCTTTATTTTGAACTTGTGGATTCGTATCTACCATAATTTTCTTTTGGCCTTGTTGGTTGAGCCCTTTGGCCTCCCACGCTTCTTTGCCGTCGACGGAATTTCTTTATTGCTCTCCTTTTCCTTCTCTTCTCTCTCCTTCAAATCATTGTCTTTCTTCTCCTGCTCATACTCACTCATCCTATGCTCAAGCAGAGTACTACTCCTCTTGGTTGAGCCCTTTGTAGACCCCTTTGGCCTTCCCTTTCGCCATGATTGAATGTATCGGCTCAAGCAACGGAGAATCTTGGGGTATGACCATGTCTACAAATGACTCAGATATACCGTGCACCCGATCCTCTAACAATTCTCCTCTCTTATACATCTCAATCATCAACTCCATTCTAACTTGGTCAATTGAGAGGGATACATTGTCTTTTATGGGCATGCGTTGTGGATCGATGTCGTCCCATACCACTTGATGTCAAAACGAGTGTATCTCACTTGGCATTATGGGCTGCTTGTTGACGATGGCATGAGCAATCATATGAGGAAAAGGAAGACCCATGCGCTCTCTCCACCAATAATCATCACACTCAGTCTCCATCTTTCCCTCAATCATCTTTTTGTGTAGGCTGTAGAACATATTCAACAACATCTTAATGCAGTGTGTTGACACTCTATAAAATAGACGAACAAATATCGCCCTCACTTCCTTAGGGACACCCTCCAACTCTGTTGGTAGCTTCGTACGTGCCATCTCAAGATCTCCCCGCAAACCACCAACTTGGGACACAATTTGATGGTGAATCCTTCCAATCACCGTGTTAAAAGCCTCCTCGAGAACTGTCAAGTATCTTTTTAAGCACATGGTGCATGCCCTCCACCCTGTAATAAACATAATTTCACTTATTTTTCTTAAATATAAATTAATAAATCAAGGTACATATATAGGCCTAAACTTACCGATTCGTTGTTCTCGTCTGAAAGTGAAGACAATGCTCCGTCCATGCTCTTACTATCAACTGCTTGTAAGGCCTAAGCCATGACTTCTCAACATATGGCATGAGCCCTGTCCAACGCTCTTTCACTTTGAGAAACCTCTCCTCATAATTTGCCTCAGTTGATGACATAAATATGCCCCAACACCTATGGGCAAATCTTTCTGCAGCCTTTAGGTCTTTTAGAATACAAAGAGCATACGATTTAATGTTCATCTTCACGTGCACCCAACACAGGAGATGTTTTACTTCGTCCCCAAATACAACGTCCTTTGCATTCATGATCGCCTTCTCTCGATCTGTAACAATAGCATTTGGCATTGTCCCCAATTCTGCAAACAAACGCTTCAGCTGTTTCAACACCCATGTATAACTCTCGGTGTCTTCCTTAGAGATAAATGCAAAACCGATGTTGAATGATTTGTTAGTGCACGTGAATCCAACCATCTCTAGTAATGCCATGTCGTACCTGTCCAAGTATGACATTTTAATACAATTGTGAAAACAAAACAAGAGGATTAAATAGCATATTTAAAGTTTAGAAAAGTGTACCTATTTGTCTTATATGTGATGTCCATTATGACAACATATGGAAACAATCTCAGTAGATGCAACGAGATCGGGTGGACGAAGAACAAGATCTCTATATGATCTGAATTATCCATCCTCTTCGGAAAGAAACGATATTCGTTTCGTTGCAAGAAATGTAGCGGAAAGAAACGATTTCCACGGTCCTCGATTAGAAACTTTGCCCTAATATTTGAAACTTGTTTCGTCGGTGTCACATTACCAGGATATAGCGCCCTCAATTCCTCAACTATTCTCCTTGGAGGCACATATATGTAGCTCAAATTCCTAACCAACTCCTTCTGAGCTTCCGTCATTCGTCCCATAAATGAATAACCAATTAAACTACTTGGGAGGTCATGTTTGTGAATTCCGCACCCAACAGTTAATGCCCATTTTCCCGTTGACTTGCTTCGAACCCCAACCAACTCAAAATTACAGTTGCACTTGCTCTGAAGTGCCCGTACACTTGATGGTCTAACAATTGGGAGTACTTCACCCTTCTTTCCAGATTTATATTTGCCATGCATATGACATGCAAACCTGACCATTGTTTGGTTTGATGTTTTAGTGTCAACATCATCATTCTTTCACGACCGACCTGCCTAGCCGAATTTAGCACGTCTTCTCTATTATCCCACACAGTATCATTCTCAAAATCAACAGAAAAATCCTTCCTAGGTACCTACGTATATAATATCACAACTTATCTTAATACATTGAACATGTATACTATGCAATAATAATAACACATTATAAATTTCAATAAAAATTTTTAACACAACAATCGAAATCATGTATTATCTTGAAAAATATATTACTACTTCAACTAAATCGTAAATTACTCTGATTCGACCATCTCATTTTCAAACTCAACTTCCCCTTCTTCTTCAACACTCATTGATGACTCTGACTCTTCTTCTAAGGAGTGCGATTCGTCTTCTGCTTCATACGATGAATCCGAAAATTCCGTTTTGGATGACATTGTTTAATATCGAGTTTGTTAATCAAAAAAATTAGGTTTGGTGGATAGAAAAATTTTCCTTGTACATGATTGATTTTCGTCGACCGAATTAGGTTTGTTTTTCGTGTGCGACTGAATAAAGGATCGCTCGGTTCTAACCGCCGCAAACCCTACGCATCATGAAGCGCTGCGCTTCATGACGCGCAGGGTTTGCGGGTATCCGACCATTTGCCGTTTCACCGACGCGCTGCGCCAGGATCAAAATTCCTGTGCACAAGACATCGTTGCACGGATTTCAACCCATAGGGTTTGCGGGTATCCGATCATGGTTTTGGGTGAAAAGTAATTTTTAGTGTCTTGAAAAACGTAAAAAGTAGAGAAAGTTGCACGGATTTCAAGAGTATTAAAAATAGTTTTTGAGTAGAAAGAAATTTTGGGTAGAAAGTGAAACAAGGCATAATTTTGGTTTCCACGTGGCAAAGGTAGGCGGAGAAGAAAGAAACGGGTAAGTTCGTGAGCAAGCGCTTCATCGGCGAATTCGCTGTCACCTACCTCTACTCCCTCTTCATACTCGTTTCAGTGGCTCCTGCACCAACCCTCTTTCTCGCTCCATCGAGCTTGTAGTCAAATCTCTAATAGCCAAATGGCAGGTCAGATTGGATTCCTTTTTACTTCGAATTTTTTATTATCCTGTTCAATGCTGAATTCTTCCCCTTGCCTTCACTCTCGATCGATTAAAGTTGTTCGCAAGATCAATTGATGATTCCATCAATCTGACTCTTTTGTATTTTCGAGATATATACTGTATGCTCAAGTGTTGAAAGGGATTCTTGTTTGAAGATTTGTGGTGATTATGTCTCAAGTGTTGATTGTGAGGGGCTAATTTGGTTGGAATCTGCATGTGTGTACATATTTTATAAAAAGAAAAAAGAAAGATAGAGATTTGGTGCAATATCAAAAAGGAGATTTGATTAGAGGATCTATAGAGTCTCCCTTTAATTGATAATGTGCAAGAGTTCAATGACCAGTATGTTGGCTGAAATTTTATTTGTCCATATTCTGTGTAATTTTTCAAATCCTAGGCATGTTGTTAACTTCAGTTGAATCCGTATGTAGAGGCTGAAATGTCGTTTTTGTTATCCGTTGACTGCGCTTACAGGTCAAGTTCATTTCGTAATTTACAACTCAAAAACATAAATGTATGCAATGCCTCAGTTGGCTATCAGGTTTTAGTAGGTGCATGGGTTTGATTATCAATTTGTTGACTGAACCATCATAATTCCATAATTCTCTGTAATTTTTATCCGTGCTAATCTGTTTAGTTGACATCCTAGGCTTGGGTGTTAACTTCAGTTGAGTCTGTATGTTCGAGGCTGAAAGATCATTTTCCGCTATCCCATGGAAATCACTTATATGCTGAAGTTCGTTTCTTGATTTTCAACTCAAAACCATAAATGTATGCAATGTCTCCTTGTTGATTCTTAATGCTTGTGCTGAAAAATTGGTAGAGGAACAAATCCTTTAATTTAATCCTTGCAAACAGCACCAAAAATATCTATCAAATCTAGTAATTCTTCAATCATTTCTGTACAGTGCTGCAGGCTGCAGCTATGGCATATACCTATCCACACCATTCCCCCATCCTCTGACAGGCCTTTGAGGAACTGGAGTCTTTACTCAATAGAATCAGTTAAAACAAACTGTTGTTTGTTACAATGAAATCGGTTACAATGGAATTCACTTAATATTTTCAATTTAAATCTAATAAATATTAAATTTTCATGCAGCAACATCAGGGAAGCTTGTCCAAAATGTTTCTATAGCACAGAACCACCAACAGAATAGGCAGTTTCTCTCAAAATACAGCAGAGACTTTTGTACCCCAAATGTGCGCAACTTCCTTCCCTTGAAAGGGGGGAAGTCATCTTGGAATGGCATCTTAGCCATGCAAATGCGCACCTTGTCAATTTACCAGAGTGGTTTTGTTAATCGAAGACCTGTCCATTGCAATGGTCTGTCCTAGCCTCTAATGATTTGGGAATGGAATCATAATGCTTTAGCTCCTCTTAATACTGAAATCATTTTTTTTATTTGTTTCACATTGTATTTTATTAAAATATCCTCTTGTTCTGGATCCTTGACTCTCATGGCAAGACCTTAGCCTTTATGTGGGACGTGATATCATTTATTTGCCTTGTTAATACAGTTTTCATTGTTATCTTTACTTTGGGAAATAAAATAGCATTCTTTTTTCCATTTTTAATTTGGATTAGTTGCTATTGCAGCTGCTGCTTCTGCTGTTGCTGTTCCACCTCTTCAAAAGAGTGAGTTTCTCAAGCTTCAAAATGGAAGGTAAGCTAACCATGTCTTTTATAAGCATTAAAAGAACAATTCACCTTTTTCGTTATTATTATGTCTAACATTGATATTTGGATGCCATTCAAGTGTTTGGGTAGGGGAATGGTAAGAGTAGAGTTGTCTGTGTGGAGAGGAGGAGCCAAGATAGTGTTTTGGAATTGGGTGGGGGTGGGGGAGGGGAGGGGAGGAAAGTAACAGTATGGTGGTGGAAATGGAAGTACATTAGAAGTGGAGGCCTGCATGAAAATATACTACAGTGGTCTTTGATTAGAAGGGATTATGTTGGTTGCTCGAAGTTAGAACTAGTGTGTTATGTGCCCGAGCGTAGGATCGAGTCACAGGTCTAGACACTTGAGAGCTTTCCCTAGAATCTATGGTGATAATAGAACGAAAGAGATAGCGCAGCAGAGAACTCGTCCTTGACAGAGTTCTCTCCTTAGGTTTACGTAAACCTCCTTAATAATAATATGCTTATCCTTTATTCAATCAGAAAATCCCCTTATATAGGGTAGAAACTAAAGATAGAATAATAATATTCTAAGCTATATCTAACAATAGGATAATTATATCTAACTATATCTATCTATATCTAATATTAGGATAAGAAGGAAATAAACAACTGTTATTAAAATCAGCAAATAAGAGATATCTCTAGTCCTTAATTCTGGCGGTACTTCTCCTAGCATACTTCTGACCTATAACAACGTCTATATCATAGTGGTAATGGGCCTGATGGACATTTGAAGTATGTATGAGGGGTGGTTTCAGTAAGATGATCAAGCCGGGGAAAAGGTTGGAAATGAGCAAAAGTTTCTAAAACTTCCATTTTTTCATGAGTTATGAAAGCAAGAATTGATATTTAGTAAATTTTGCTAAAAATGTTTGCAATTTTTGTCCCCTCATTTTTAGTTCATTCCCTTCTTAGCAATACTCTATATATGATTGCTTTATATGTTCATCATTTTACATTACAGTGATATCAGAGGAGTTGCTGTTGTTGGTGTTGAGGGAGAGTCTGTCAACCTAACTGAACCAGTTTCAGAAGCTATAGCTGCTGGTTTTGCTGCATGGTTATTGGATAAGAAAAAGTCTGATCCGTCTGGGAACCTGAGAGTTTCAATTGGTCACGATTCCCGAATTTCAGCATCCAAGCTACAGGTACACTTATTCACTTGTCACAAGAAAAGTTGCAGATGATATCCTCATTTTTAATCTCCCTGACATTTATTTACTATCTTTATGTCTTAAGAATATATATCATTGGTGAACATCATCAATAATGCAATGAAAGGTACTCGTTTAAAATTTGAAGTTGTGGATGTCATTTCCATGAAAATCTCTTGGTAGATTGTACTACCCAGTGACGGACCTGGGTGGGGGCCTGTGAGGGCTGCCCCCACTCCCGTCCGCCGGCAAGCTGCAATGAGGATTGCTTGGCTGCTGGAGAATAGATGTATTGAGAAAGAAAGAAGAGTATTTAGGTATCTTTTAAAAATAAAAATTTAACGGGCTAGCTGTTACATGTCAGCCCATTACAAAATCTGTATCTTCACATTTCATTTTTAAAAGATTTTTTATAAAAATAAAACCTAATGGGCCAGCCCAATAGACAATTAGCCTAAACGACAAAACAATAATAGAAAATTAGCTTGATTTTGCAACTTGTAATTTATTTGAAATTTAAGACCGAAGGCTAATTTGTAGGGTTTTGTAATTTCTGTGTAAATTTTACTTACTTTAAGTCTTTCCTCTTTTTTATTTGTTGAATTAATTGTTTAGTTTTTGGGAATTTAAACTTGAAAACTGATTTTTAAGGCTATATACTTGTTAGTGATTTATTTATTTTTAATTTCGGTATTTATTTATGTTTAGGATTAATTTTTTGTAGTTAACACTTTTATTCTTGTAGTGAACTCTTTTTTTTGCTATTTTTATAAAGTGCTAATAGTTTTTTTTTTTGAGTTAAAAATCTTCTATAGTAATACACTAATACTTTCTACCAAAAAAAATACGCTAATACTTGGTGACCCACTTTAATTAATGTCTGCGTCCGTCTCTGGTACTACCTGAAACAAACGTCAAAGGGACTTACTAATCAAAAACCAATCACTACTTGGGATGCATAAATGCTTTCAAATATATGTATTGTGGTTCTGAGCTGGTTCATTTTTCTTTCAGGATGCTGTCTCTAGAGGACTTGCAAGTGCTGGCTTTGATGTTGTTCAATATGGGTATTTCTCTATCTCCTGGCATCTTATTGCCTTCTTGTCTGTCAATTTTCCACGTTCTTGAATGAAATGGGAGTAGAAATTTGTATGTTTATCCTGAAGTCTTTTAAGAGATCAGTAGAGGCTCAGAAGGCATCTTCATGGTGTCAGATTCAGAAACCACTTTTCCTTTTCATTTACAAGAGGTTTTTTGAAATACTTCTTGTATAGATTGGCATCGACACCAGCAATGTTCAATAGCACTCTCACAGAAGACAAAGAGGCTCTCTGCCCTGTTGATGGAGCCATTATGATAACAGGTATTATAAGATGAATGACAGGCCGTACAGCGTACTCCATTTTACTAGTTACACCAGTTCATTATACTAGGTCAATATATGAATTGCAACCATTTAATGGTTCTTTCTCTTCAAAGTGAGGTCTCACATTGCCCTTACTATGCTTTTTGGTGATAGCTAGTCATCTCCCATTTAATAGAAATGGCTTCAAATTCTTCACAAATGCTGGAGGACTTAGTAAAGCTGATATAAAGGATATATTGGAGCGTGCTGCTGAAATATACAGCAGTTTTACAGCTGAAGGGCTGGCAAAGTCTCAGAGATTAACCTCTACCTCTGTTAAAAGAGTTGACTATATGGCAATCTATACATCTGATCTAGTACAGGCGGTTCGTAAAGCAGCAGGAAATACAGGTAACCTTTTTTTTTCCCCCATTGGGTTCATATTAGATACTTTTGTCTTAAATTTATTTTTTCCATTGATTCAGTACTTCCCGTCTCTGTGTCTTTTGGTTAGCAAAATGCTGCCTCAGAAAGATACAGACGTAAAGTTTATTTTTGTTTCATTGTGGCTTCTAACACTATTCTATTATATCTTCTATTTTCACTTTTTCAGAGAAGCCATTGGAGGGCTTTCATATCGTCGTTGATGCAGGCAATGGAGCAGGCGGCTTTTTTGCTGTACTGTTCTTTCCCTCGCCCCTCCCTCTTTTCCTATGCATTAACTCTCCTCCCTAGATAGCAACCCACTTTTTCCAGAAACATCCAATTTGCACTGCAATTGCCTTTTTTACTTTATGTTTTATCAATAATCACAATGTCCGTGTTCACTGCTCACACATCTTGACATTGTTCAGCCACGAGTTTCATACTAACAGTGGATGACATGAACATGCGGAAAGGGCACATACACAAAGGATAAAATTATATTTTCTCCTACGACGTTCAAAATATTACAGTGATATATTTCATTTACAGGTTACAGAAAGTCAATTAAACAAATAAGGAAAGAAGCTTAAAAGTTTGGGGGGGGGGGGGTGAGTGTGAAAAGGTACCCTCTAGAGATCATAAAAGATCAGAATGCTGCTAACTAAGAAACCTCTTTGCACTGCTTCAGAACTATAAATCAGCTGTCTAATTATGAAAACATAGAATTCAGTTGACCATATTAACTTTGTATGGTCATCCTTTCCAGGCAAAGGTGCTTGAACCACTAGGTGCTGTTACAACTGGCAGTCAATTCTTGGAGCCAGATGGTAATCAAACATCCTAATGCTTTTCTATGCTTGTGTTAATGGTATCTTTAATTAAATGAGCTGTAATTTTTCCAGGAATGTTTCCTAACCATATTCCTAACCCGGAGGACAAGAATGCTATGAAATCTATCACCCAGGCTGTCCTGGATAACAAGGCTGATTTGGGCATCATCTTTGATACAGATGTTGACAGGTAGTAGTTATTACCGCTGAAATTTTGATTTTTTACTGGCATAGGCTCGTTTAACAAAAATAACTCTAGGCTCAACTGGAAAGAAAATATTCCGACATAGGCTATCATCATGGATTCATGGGTTCGGATAGAGCAGCGACTTCTTGCTTATTAGTCGCTGATGCATACAGCAACTTACAAAGCTTACCCTCAATATTTCGCCGTCCTCTTGCAATTTGTTTGTTTCTAACCAATTGATAATGATAAATTATACTAATTGATTTGTATCTCTAGATTATCTTTAATTAAGATAATATTATTAGCTATTTGGGATATGATTTATACTAGTTGATTTGTCTCTTTAGAATATCCTTAATTGATGCTCTAGGTTATTATGTACCTTTCTTGTACTCTCTCTTCTCTATATAAGAAGAAGACTAAGGTGGAGAAACTAAAGCCTCTAGCCGATATTTTTAAAAAAAAAATGGAAGAAAGTCAGCTAGATGGAGCAGCGACCCTACCTGAATCTAAGGTGCCACTCTATGTCGGGAAATTTTTTCCAGCCGATCCTATATAGAGAATTCTTTTGTTAAACGAGCCTATGTCGGTAAAAAATAAAAATTCCTGAAGTGTTATGCAGCTTGCATAAATGTGGAGCTTCTGTTTCTGATTGCTTGCCTCTCCTAGATCTGCTGCTGTTGATTCAAATGGACGGGAGCTTAACAGGAACCGTCTGATTGCTCTAATGTCTGCCATTGTCCTTGAAGAAGTATGATTTTTTCTTTGCATCACATCATTCATAAGAAATATGTGTTTTCTGAGCTTGAACATTTTCACTTCATATTGATTTCCTGTTTTCTTTGGCTTTTGCTACTAGCACCCTGGAACAACTATTGTCACAGATAGTGTCACTTCTGATGGTTTGACCACATTTATTGAAAAAAAGCTTGGTAATCACTACTTCATCACAACTGAACCTTTTTATACTTGTTTATGCAACATAATTTTATTTTAATATTTTTTTATTAGTGAAATAATTGTTTTTGTCCCCATAATTAGGAGGAAAGCATCATCGTTTTAAAAGAGGCTACAAGAATGTCATTGATGAAGCAATTCGTTTGGTAAGGTGCAATAACTTTTTTGTAATTTGTAAAAAGGTTAAATGTTGTTTTTTTCTTTCTCAATATAGGAGAAACAACTTATTATTATTTGAAAGATGTGCAATTGGATATTCAAAGAGATTCATAACTTTTATAGTCGCTGTTAAAGAAAATCAATACAGTAATTCTTTACTGCTTTTAAGCTTTCACCATAACTAATTTAAGGCATATATGTGAATAGAACTCCGTAGGTGAGGAGTCACATTTGGCCATTGAGACTAGTGGACATGGAGCTCTCAAGGAGAACCACTGGCTAGATGATGGAGCTTACCTCATGGTAGGAAATTCTTTTCTTATAAAAAACTTAGCCTCTTGAATATAGGAGAAATATTGAAATATGTTGTCTGATTGTTGAATTATCACGACATGTTGAATTATTATTATACAGGTAAAACTCTTAAATAAACTCGCTTCTGCCCGTGCATCTGGACTGAATGGTGGCAGCAAAGTGTTGACTGATTTGGTTGAAGGTCTAGAGGAACCAGGTGTTGCTGTTGAACTAAGATTGAAGATTGATGCAAGTCATGTTGATCTTAAAGGAGGGTATGTAGGGTTTTTCAATTGAACTCTTGCCACTTGTAGTATCATGATCTTAACACTTGTATTATCATGATCTTAACACTTGTACTTGTGCTTCTAGATCATTCCGAGATTATGGAGAGGCAGTCTTAAAGCATCTGGAAAACTTAGTAAATTCAGATCCTAAACTTCATAAAGCACCTGTTAACTACGAAGGCGTAAGTTCCTGAAACTGTTACAGTTGTTTTTTTATGTCCATTCTGAAGAATTTCTTTTAAATATATGCAAAATGCAAATTTTTACCAGGTGCGTGTTTCCGGCTTTGGTGGATGGTTTCTTCTCAGGCTATCACTCCATGATCCTGTTCTTCCTCTCAATATTGAGGTAAATTGTATCGTATGTGGAGTCTATTAGTTCCTTTTTATAAATAAATATATAGTTGATGATATTTGGATTAAATTTTAATTTCAGGCACCAAGCCAAGACGATGCTAAGAAGCTCGGCCTGGCAGTTCTTAGTGTTGTCAAGGAATTCAAAGCTTTGGATACATCTGCACTTGACAAGTTCGTCCAAGTATCTTAGATTTACAGACCAAACTCCCTTTACAAAAGCCTTCAAACTGCCCTTTACAAGTTTGTCAATATATGCTCTTTGAACGAGGTTTTGCGTGAACTTCTGTTTTCAGAAACATACTTGAGGAACAAATTCCATAGAAATGACACACTTCATATTAGAGGTCTTGAACAAGAAGATTATCAAGTGCTCACTGTTAAAGTGTCAAGGAAACAATAATTTCACAAATTGGGTGGATTGTTTGTTTGCTCTCCTTTTGTGTGGTTTTGTCGCTAACTGACAAAGTAGTCAATTTTTTTAACCTACATCTTTCGTTTGAAAGCTCTTAATTTATGCATTTATAAATACAGGAAGTCTTTTGGCAAAATGTGTAGGCCTATGGTTATTCTTACAAGTGATTGTGCATAATCCTATAACTATAACTGATTATGCATAACTGAGTGTGCATGACTTTTGCACACTTATTATAAGATCATCATGCATATTTAAATAAAAAGTCATGGAGTGTGCATGACTTTTGCACACTCATTATAAGATCATCATGCATACTTAGATATAAAGTCATGCACATTCAGTAACAAAATTATTCGCAATCATTTGCAACATTTTTGCACTATCAAGTAAAAAAAATTGTGAAACCTTGGTAGTTGTTTTTTTCAAATCAAATGGCCATTCTTAATTCTCCTCATAGTCATAGATATCATTCTCACATGAACCGTTCTATTTTAATAAATATGACAATTTCTTTGAGGTCTTTTAATGGGGTGTTTCAACACATGCTAATTCAAGCTTCACACCTTCACCTATTGAGATTTATGCTAATTCAAGCTTCACACCTTCTTCGCCTATTGAGATTTTAATTTGAATGAAGTTTTTTTTTCCATGGGACCCACCTTTGGTGGTAAACTCGTGAACTAGCCGACAAATTACACGAACCAATTAAACCGGCTTGTGGCATCTGGCTCAACCTAATAGAAGGGAGAATAGTTAGACTTGATTTTTCACAAGTAAAAAGGTGGAAGCAAGGATCAAATTTGAGACCTTCCAACACCTCCCATGCTTCCTAATTTGAATAAAGTTGTTTCTTGATAGATCATTATATTTTATAAACATTTTAAAGTTTATTGTATTTTCAAAAGAAATTAATTTAAATGTATTAAAAATATTTCATAAACCCTATCCCATGCTCGGCAAACTTCGAAAGTTCAATGCATAAAAATACTGCACAAATGGTTAAACTTCTATTAAGCAGGAGCAAGTAAGGGCAACAAAAAGTTTCAAAAGTGACAGACGCCGGGAATTAAACTAAACCCATCTTTCATCCAATTGCATATTATTATATAGTCCAAATTAGTAGCTAGAATGTTTGTACAAGGATTTCAAGACACAAATCCTAAAATAAGGTATTAAAAATCGATGGGGAGACTAGCTAAAAAGGCTAGATTGTAAGGCGACGTGGACTTCCCAAAGAGGGAACACCAAGAAGGAAGCTTCATCAGAACCTTGTTTGCTTTGGGGGTCAATCTGTCCACATCGGTTCTCAGCTTCAGCAAAGGGCGCTTGCTCTCACCTGCGTCGTTTCCTTTGGTCGACGATGACGACGAGCTTTTGGCCCAATGAAGTGAGATTGTAAACTTAGTTGGAGACTTCTTTCCTCCAGCAAACTGAATAATGTGCCACCCATCTACGCTGCTCTTGTTCCCAGCAGGTACCAATTCCTCTGAATCACCTGCAGACAGAAGGAGAACTATTAATATTTAGTAATCCAATTTTTCAAATGGACAACTATTGGTTAATTATTGATTCATTTAGAATTCTTTAATCTTTTTATGGGGCTTATATTTCTTAAATTAGGGTAATAGTTTCTCAATCTGGGTTCTTCTGGAATAAGGTAGAAAGAATAGTATAACATGGGTGTTGTTTCAATACCTTTGAACTCAAAATCATCAATTTCCCGACTATTGATTGCGAGAGCCCATCTCGTAGAAGATTTTGTGTCAAGTGAAACTTGGGTAACTCTCTTATCTGTTTTAAGGTCACTTTCCACTTGGAATCTGGGGAGATCTGCTTCACTCCAACCACTTTCTTCATGGTCATAAACCCAGCAACCATACTTTGTCGAGAAAGTAACAAAATCAACAGTCATATTTCTACCACAAACAAAACCTTCATCAATCTGATCTATCTCCTTTGTTAGCTTTCCTGGAGTTGCAGATGATAGTGAAATATAGGAAATAGGATCTTGACTTCTCCCATGAGTTCCTGTAGTATCAACAACATGAACCACCTGTAGAAGATAATTCACGAATTTTCAATTATCTGAAATTTGAAAACATATGTAAGAATAAAAACAATTTTTTTCAACTTTGTAGTTGGTGGATGAGAGTTGGAAATCAAACTTACATTCACAGTTCTTGCAAAATCTTCAATATAAGGTGGAACGCTGCCAGACAATACCGCAGCCAGAGAAAGCCCAAAAAGAATGCATGATGCTCCAATGATAGATCTTTTTGCACCTGAGATTTGTTTTAAGAATTAATAGAGTTGCAATACAGAACTACTGATAAATACTCAAAACATATTTGTTCTTCCAACAAGGCAATTTATAAACTCAGATAAGAAGAAATGCATTATAGCATATAACAGTAACAGGTTCACATGGGGCTCAAGGTTCAGCTAAGATTCCTCTTTCTGATGTATTTGATACTTCCAATGAATAATAAAGTTCTCTTTCTCTATCTATAAAGGGCAAAAGGAGATAATAAAACTCTTCAAACCTGAAAGGTGAACATATGAAAGTAAATAAACCAGCATCAGGCACACAACAGCTGCCACAAGGGTAGATACAATTACATTTACCAGCCACTCTGGAAGAGCACCCGGATTTCTGCAGAGCATGTAAAATTTATGGTAATGAATTAGAAAAGGAAATGTTCATCAAAATGATAATCAATAGTTAATAAGGATGCATTGAAACTTCATAAAAATTAAAAATCTGAGTACCAAAGCATAGGTTTACAATGTTTGAAGAACTAAATGGCATATAACTCTTGACACTATCTACAGCCAAATAGTTCCATCACAATGTAGGGAGAAAGTGAAGAAGATGATTAGTCAGCAAATTATTTTTATTCAAAAGAATAGCTTATGATTAAGATGTATTGTAGCACAAAGAACTTTTACCTGTCAAGCCGGACAGCACTTCCAATTAATACCCCTATAATGCGAATAACAGGACCAGCAGAAAGTACAATTGGAACAGACAAACCCATCAATATGGTAGCAAGCTTCAATGGCTTTGGTAATCGAGCTGGGGATAATGTTGCTTCCAGCAATCCATCTGGAGTAACAATCCAACAAAATGTATTCAGCAACAAGCAGTGACAAAAAAGAAAGGAAAAACTTTAAGCAGTGTACTTTGGCATATATGATTTCACATATTTTTAGTGATAATAATTATGCATTCCCATGGTATACTTAAAAATACAAATCAATTTTTCATTCAGCATTACCAAAAACAAATCCATGGGGCCATCGAAGCTTACTTACATGTGAAGGCAGGAGAGATAAGCCAAGCAAGTGCTACATATGAAGAGCCAAGTTTATAATAATTTGCAGCAATCAACAGAGCAAGCCACTGCACAGTTCCTGATTTATAAAGCCATCTTTCTGCTTCCAACTTGGCCAAAGTAGCTTGGGCAGAGGGAGACATAGACAGCTTTCCCTTAGAATAAACACTTGCTAAATACATTCGAAGAATCCTAAAACCAATAAACTGCCCACCCAATGCACCCAGAAGAGAAGGTGCACCGAATAAACCAACGACCAACCATGGGTGGCCAATATAGGGCACAGCTGATGAAGATATGTATGACAGCATGAGTGCTACCAGAACAGAAGAGCCGACTGAAAATATCCACATGAGGATTAAACTCAAACATGACAAGATTAATGAATTTACAGCTGGACGACCACCCATAAAGAGGGACATGGACCATATCAACAGAGACTGCATGATAACAGAGTTGTGCAGCATTTTTGCAAACTTCTGTCGATATACAACCATATACATCCCCTGAAAATAGCCAAAGCATTATAAATTTAATAACTATCTTTTGTATCCTTGTCTCCAGCAAAGTACAAAAAAATGTAAGGAACAGCCAGAGAGATACCAATATGTCAAAGTATATGGCTGGTTCATGCTCAGAGCTCCCTCCCCCATGAGCTGGCTTGCTTTTTCCAACATCAGCTGAGGATGCTATCCGAAGAAGGAAAGCCAGCATATTTTCCCCAAGATGCTGAAGTGAACCTGGTTTAAGAAGCTCCACTTTGTCGTTCTACGAATCAGACAGTGTAAAGGCTAAATTAATTCCATGTCAAATGGAAAATTAAATGTTGGAGCATGAAAAAAAAAACAATAATTTTTAACATGGTAATATTGACTATAAGGTCCATTTTGAAATATCTAGTTATTAGTTTCTACTTACCAAGCATAACTTGTTCCACAGCAATTTCTTAATGATGTCACTTATATTTGGCCAGATGCTCAAGTACAATAGATTTAGCTATAGAAAATTATATTGCAAAAGAGAAATAAAAAATTCAGATCAGGGTACCTTAGTGTGATAAACAGCAGTGTTATCTGTATATGCAAAGTCCAACCCAGAAAGACCGCCAACTTCCATATATACTTGAAAATCTGTCGCTGACTTGATGACACCTGCAGAAAAGAGATCCTGCACAATGACACGAGTCCAATGTAAAATCATTTCTCATAGCATTAACAAATAATAATTTATCCTATCAAGAACAAGATGAGTACTACAGTGCCAGATAGGTACATTTAGGCAAATGACTTTTCACATGTGCACACACGTGAAAGAACCACAACCTAGTTTAGACTTGAAAAGAACCAAAGAAAAAAAACAGAGAAACAGAATAAAAAAAAACCTGCGCCAAGATCTGTCCTGATGGATATTTTGCAGCCACTGCAAAATTTTCTATGGCGAAAGGATTAGGACCCGTCTGCAGAACAAAACAGTAGAATCAGAATTGTCAGAGCCAGGGCCTGGAATATGTAACATCAACACTTTTTTTTTATCAACAGCATCATTAGAATCAAATTCATGTACTTTGTGAAACAAGAATGAGAAAGAAATGGAGCTAGATGACAATAAAACAAGATATGATTTGCTGCTGAGAAAAAACAAAGATTAAAATCAATTGTAAAACCTATAATAATGGAAGACCTGGAATATGCTAGACTTTCCTCCAATGCCCATGGCCTCCAAATCAATTGCCATACGGATAGTATCACTCCATGGATGCTGCATCATACAGAAAGTTCATTTTTGTCAAAACAGAATACATTATCCATCTTTATATTACTACAAGTGAGTTACAGCTTCAGAAGATATATAACACCAACAGATTAGAATAAGAAGAGAGCCTACTCAAAAAGCAAGATGAACTTCAAACAATCAAACCTGAGTCATAAAGCTGTAGGCACCAGTTAAGCCCTCCTCTTCACCAGTATTGAACAAGACTACAATAGAATTCTTAAAACTATGAGCCCACTGAGAAATTCCCCGGGAGAGTTCCAACATTACAGCTACACATGAGCTGCAGTCACCAGCACCGCCCCTACAAGATATATATTTCTCACAATTTAGATACAGACTAAAAAGTTCATAAATATTTCTTCAACTAAATCTAATTTGCCAAACCACAAGACACGGAAAAATTTAACATTTTCATGAGCGCCAAAGCAAGGAGATACATCATACATGATATGAAAATAATCATATATCACACCATTTTAAGGTGCATATCAAGGGAATTTAACTTTGTCTTGCTGATTTAAATAATCAAAAACAAAACGAACCTGCAAATTTTAAGTCAAATCTAGATATTAGACTTTCTTTTAAAGTGGTTATAAGTCCCTTCAAGACAAAGTATAGAGCAATATAATTATAAATATATTAACAAAGGAGCGTAGAGGCTATTATTAGTATGAGAAGCATACGTTGAAAAGACAGTATCAATGTGGGAAGAGATCAGGATAGCATTTTCTCTAGCTTCAGGTGCATATCTTGGGGAGAATCTCATTATAATATGATTTAGATCTGCATAAATTAGTGTTCTTCCATTAAACAGGCCTCCTTGAAGACGATTTGCACCAGTTTTTACATGGAAATGCTCAACTTCTACATCAACCTCCCAGTAAGATGTGTTTTTAATCATTTCAGCAGCAGTCATCACATACTGCATCAGAATTTCTGTTAACAAACCATAAATACAAGAAAACTAATATAGAAAAGAAAACTAAAAGAAGCAACAAAACGAGCAGACCAACTAAACAGTAACATTTCAAAGGGCAGCTTAGGTATAGTATTGAACATAATACTCCCTCCTTTGAGTCCTTTCCAGTATTTTAGCTAGTGAAGAACACATATCCCCAGCTGTATCTGTGACACATCTAATGTTCAAGTGCTCAACCCCCTTTAAATCATATTCCACAGAAAAGTTCACAGTAAATAATGGGATACAAGAATATAATACAATTCGGGTATGTGATATTGGGTTTATTTTAGACCCAATTTTCAACAAAAAATAATATTCACATTTGTATATAATGCCGAATAAAACTTGAAATTCCAATTTTACTGATTAATGCCTAAATATTAATAATAATTAACAAATGCTCCACTAATTGCATTCTACACTGACATTTTTTTTTTTTTGGTAGAACACTGAAATTTTTTTGAATGTACTGATTAATGCCCAAGAAAATGCAGGACTTGGGGAGTAACTGAAGTTCTTCTACCCAGTAACTGAAGCGAATTCTGTGCAAAGGATATTGGCCCAGGTAGTAAAGCATAAGTATTTTGTCAGTATATTTCTCTATTTCATACATATGCAATAAGCTAGATAGAAGCCATTAAAAGAGTGATTTTTATTTTGATAAGGTAAGCATTCAGAATACCAAACATGTTTGGTAATCCGAGAACAAGCAGGAATAGCTATGAATAAAAGAGTGAATTTTTTACCTGGACAGCAAGATCAAGCGCATCAGAGCCCACATGATGGGGGCCTAATCCGCTCAAAGCCTGCACGTGCTTCATAGCCTCGTCCTCGGAAAACCCTCGCTTTCCGGCCTGATCGGCGGTGAGAGGCGGCGGCAAATTCTCGAACTGGTAGCGATGGGCACTCCATGAACCGTAAATTACCAGCAGAAACAATGTGAGCATCACGTAGGGTGACCTCTTGGGACCCTGAAGACGAAGCCTGGCCAGAGAATCCGAAGAAGAAACATCGGATTCTTGCTTATTGCCCAGCGAATTCAATGCCTCCGACGAGAGCTTGCTCCTGCTGCTACTTCTTTGGCGCATCGTATCGTCGGACGGATTCTATTGGTCGAACGAACGTTGACGAGTGGTTTATTTGGGAGTTTGGAAGTTTGAATGTGGAACTTTGACTGATGAATTGGGGGCGGAGGGTTTGAGATCGGGGGTGCGTTTGTGGAATCTATGAATTGGGAAGTGGGATGATTGAAGTTTGAAGAAGCCAAAGGAAGAAGTATTGAGTTAATTAGTTCAGTAGATGTACATGTGCGATCAATTGAAGATCGCTGGGACTACTCGATTGAGTAGAGGCACCATAGTCGTAGTCGTCGATCGGAGGTCCGGCGTTTACCAGATGAAGAGATGAGATGTCGTGCTTGCGTGTGTAGTGTGTAAGTGTGTTTGACATTGTGTTACACCAATAACAACGAATTCTCCCACTCAAGAATAATAAATATTTTATTTTTTAAATATAAATTAATTATCCTTCAAAAAAAATTATACTACTAATATATTTCGTATTTTATTTTTTGGGGTCGAATGAGAGACGACACTCTCCGTCCCCTTAAATAGGGGTAGCTCGACCCCTAACATCATCAAACAACAAGGAAATAATACTATCCTCCGGAGATCAAACAATACATGAAATCCTAGAATAAACGAAAAAGCTAAATTTGCAAGAAATCTGCAACAGAGTTAGCCTCTCTATAAATATGACGGAATTGGATAGTCCAGTTCCTACTAAGGAAGCCTTGGCATTTGTAAAACCAGGCTAAATAAGGGGTGATAACGATCCACAGGCTTTTTTAAAAGTAGTCACACAAGTTGTGAATCTAATTCTAAACAAACCCTCTTGTATCCCCGATCCCAAGCTAAACGAAGTCCATGTAAAGCTCCCCAAAGCTCAGTCATAGGAACAGTGCACATACCAATATAATGGACAAAACCAACCTGTCGTTGCCCATTAGAGTCTCACAAACTCCTCCAGCCGCCGCCGTGCCATCCTGCTTAACTGAGCCATCAGTATTGATTTTAACCCAATTTTCTTGCGGAATTTCCCACCGAATGTAGATATCAGTTTTTGCAAGATTATTATCTTCATTAATTAGCGCCGCTCGGTCATAATCAGTAACCTGGCCAGGCACAAAAGCCACCCGGTTTTCTGAAAAACAGTCATGTTGAAACACACAACTATTACGCCATTTCCAAATCCACCAAAGTGAAGTAAAAAAAATGCTAGACCACGCCATCCCACTTTCAAGAGACACTCCACAAGAAATATTAATACGAATCCACAAAGTGAAATTAAACTCGAAAAATACTTCCCTGGCAAGAAGAGGATGGAGATCTTCCCAAAAACGTGTTGTAATGCTACAATCACGTAAAAAGTTGATCAACGACTCCTCCTCAGTAGAACATATCGAGCAAGTGGCATCAACGGCAAAATGTCGTCGAACCCGCTCTACATTTGTGAGAATCACCCCTTTAATTACCAGCCAAAGAAACATACGAGCACGCTCGATCACTTGAATCTTCCAAATACCTTGGTAAATGCCACGGTCAACTCCTTGTAAGCCATAGTCCAACCTTACAAAATTGTAGGCTGAACTTACTGTGAAAACTCCCTCACTTGAATATTTCCACGTTATAGTATCAAGAATGTTGACATCTTCAAACACGGCAATAGAAGCCAGCCGGAATAAATTAGAGCTCGGCAAATAATCAGCCAAAGTACTCCAATTCCATCCCACTCCATCAATCCAAAAGAATCGAACATTCTCATTCACAATAGCTTGGGGAACCGGATTCCTAGCCACCTCCAAATGCGGAACATTCCCACACATCAAGCCAAAATCTCACTGACAAGCCATAACCAACACACCAGCGAGTTCCCGGCGCAACAACCTGGCTAACCCCAACCTTGACACTCTTTCAAATATAAGATCGGGAAGCACGCTCGACAAGAGTGGGTAGAATATACTTGGCACGAAGAACATTGATACATTGGATTTTATGCAGCATAATTAGGTATTTTTGTAGGATTTTTGAGTGTTTTAGGCTAGATTAGAGCGTTTAATTGTAAAATCAGTAATGCCTACAGAAGAAGAGTTGAAGACAGAAATCTACGTTTGAGCTGAAGACCCGCTACAAAGCGGTTGCAAGGAAGTACAAATATGAAGACTCGCGAGCGCGGTTTTATATCGAGGCCGCAGTGGGATCAAGATCCGCGGGGTTGAGGAGTCGTTGGAGACGCGCCTGCGGCCGAGAACCGCGCTCGCGGGTGGCCGAGTTTCAGCGCCACCTTCATTTTCTTTATCTTATGTTTTTATTATATTTTTATATTTAGTTTTATTCGGTTGTTTTAGTATTTAAGACCTGGTTTCGTATTCAGAAGAGAGAGTCTCTTTTTAGTTTAACATAGAGTTTATTTCAGTTTTTATGGAGAACTAATCTTCTTTGGAGTTTGTTCAATCAAGGAAGCCTTTTGTTGAATTCGTGAGATTCTGGTAACTTTTCTATCCTTAGGTTAATATCAAAACTCTTTGTTTTTAATTCCATGATCTATGTTTGATTTTATGAGCCCGATCACCTTGTTTGATTGACTTAGATCTATTGTTTGGATTAGGTTTGATTGTTGTCTGTGCAATCTTATTTATCCTTGAAACAACTCTTTTCTAGGACCGTGGACTGGAATTGAGAAAGAGTGTTTGATGGTTGTTTTATGCATGAGACTCGTTGTTTGATTGCATAATTCGATTTCCTATTATCCTTGATTGCATTACATGATCTAAATTAAGCATTCTTGTTCATATCATAGTTTCGCTTGGACCGTGGACAAGAAACCTTAATAAGGATTGGAATTAACCTAGGAAATATAGAAAAGTGGATGAATCGATGATCGAAGGATTGAAAAGGTGGAATTGATTGAATGAATTGTACTTTCTTTTAATTGATTTGAAACTTGAATTTGTCTGCTTGCTCAAACCTAAAAGCCCTGTCTTTGTTATTTTTTGGAAACACTGATTCTCTTGGGTTCGACCCCTTGCTTGCTCACTATACTAGTTAGTAAAATAGGGTTAAATTACTTTTGATCTCGGCACAACGATTTTAGTCGGGTCAAACATCGACCCATAACTCATTGTCAAACATCGACCCATAACTCATTGTTTTCCGTAAGAAAGCGCCGTCCGAGCTTACCTACAAGAGCCATATTAAGCTCTTTCATGGGTCGTATTCCCAATCCACCATTATGCTTAGGCCTACACATCACTTCCCAATTAACCAAATGAATACGCCGACGATCTCCATCACCACCCCAAATAAAGTTTCTTGTCAAGGCGTCAATTTTATTGCAGACTTCATTAGGCAACATAACTGTCGCCATAGAGTAGATCGGATTAGAAGAAAGGACCGATTTTGCCAAGGTAACTCGGCCAGCCATGCTAAGAAAACGACTCTGCTAGCCTTTCAACTTAGCGTTAATCTTCTCAATCAGCGGAGCAAAGGTCTTAGTCTTAAACTGATCATGGAAGAGAGGCATACCAAGGTACTTACCCAAATCCCGTGTGATAGCAAAACCACTAACCCATTTCATCTCGTTGACTAAACCTCGTCCCACATTAGGAGAGACGAAAAGCTTTGATTTAGCCACACTAACCTTCTGCCCTGGTGAAGCACAAAAAACATCTAAAATCTCCTTAATCGCACAAAACTGCTCAACAAAAGCTTCAACAAATCATCAAACAAAATATGAGAAAGAGTTGGGCCTACACGAGAGAGACTTATAGGCTTCAATTACCCCCATCAACAGCTTGAGAAATCATCTGACTCAGCCTTTTAATACAGTGGACAAACAGATAAGGAGAAAGAGGGTCACCTTGTCGAATTCCCCTGGAGGGTAAAAAGCTCTCGAAAGCCTCCCCGTTCCATAAAAGACGAAACGAGGTAGAGTACATTCACGAATCCACCCAGCCCATTTAGCCGAGAAACCCGAATCTGACGGAGTGTCTTCAACAAAGTCCCAACACAGCCTATCATACGCCTTTTCAAGGTCAAGTTTCAACCACATCCACCCCTTGACCCCCTTTTTGCATTTCATAGAATGCGCTACTTCTTGGACAAGAACAATATTATCCGATATCAACCTGCCCGGAAGAAAACTACCCTGCATAGGGTCGATCAATTTAGGTAGTACAAGTTGCATACGATTCACAAGCACCTTCGTAATAATCTTGTACAACACATTACACAGGCTAATGGGTCGAAATTGACTAATTAATTCAGGTTCATCAACTTTAGCAATCATAGCAATAAGAGTTTCATTCAAACCATAAGGCATTACCGAAGAAAGGAAGAACTCTCTTACTGATTTCAAGACTGATGTACCAATCAGATGCCAACATTTATGATAAAAAAAAATGGGTTGAAATCCATCAATACCTAGCGCCTTAAGTGGGCCCATCATTTTTATGGCCCGAAAAATCTCTTGATCACTAATCCTCCTATCCAAGACAGTCCAATCATCATGCGGCACAACCGGAAAATTGCCCCGTTCACAACAAATATCAGTACACTCTTCAAGAGGAAAATTATAAAGTTCCTCAAAGAAGTCTACTGCATGTTTCTCAAGGTCAGCCTTTTCAAATAGCCAACGTCCATGCATGTCTTTTAACGTGGTAACACGATTACGTTTACGACGCACAATCGTTGACGTATGAAAGAATCGGGTGTTGCGATCTCCCGACTTGAGCCATTGCACACAAGACTTTTGTAGCCACAATAATTCCTCACGTTCCATCAACAACTCAATGTCCCGCTTTAACTCAGCTTCAACTTCAAGCAAAGAGTCCGAGGGTTAGCCGCAACTTGCACTTGCACCTCATTGAGATGGTCAATTAAAGAACGTTGCTGCAACAATATGTTTCCGAAAACAGCTCGGTTCCTCACAATTAACTTAGCTCTAATATCCGTCAAAGCATCAACAATGTGTATTTCAGTCTTCCATGGCTCATGAATAAATTTCAAAAAATCCGGATGAGTCAACCATGCTACTTCAAAACGGAAAGGTCGTCGTCTCTTGTCATAAGCAATGCTAGGGTAAAGCGACAATAACAAAGGAGTATGATCAGAAGACGTCCTCGGGAGATGACGAACAAGTGCATCCGGGCAAAGAAGACGACCAGTGACATTGGTAAAACAACAATCCAGCCTTTTCTCAACCAACGTTCGTGAAGAATTACCCCGGGCCCAAGTAAAAGCTTGTCCCGTAAAGCCCATATCAATCAAACCAGTTGCATTCACCATTTGTAGGAAAAGGTCAGAGCCCTCCGAGATTCGACCCGATCCACCCCGACATTCCGATGTATGGAGAATACAATTGAAATCTACTCCAACAATCAAGGGGTCGGTATATCGACAATTTCATCAATGAAACGCTTCTCCTTATTAAGTTTACATAAACTTTTCCTTATTGAAATAATTATTTAAAAAAATTAAAAATTAAAAATACCTCTAATAAATATTGAAAATATTATTTAAGTTAATAACACCTCTTTCTTACTACTTAAATGTATAAATAATCTTATATTTCTCATCGTACATCAGTGATAAAAACAAATTTATTCAAATTATATTCTAACTAAACTGGGAAAAATATAAGCAAGTTGGTTTTATGAAAATGTCAAAATTAAACATACAACACAAAATATCACAACTGAAATACATGACCCTAAAAATACAAAGGAGGAAAAAATATAACATTACATCAATTATAATCATACAACTATACGCTTATATCTATATGCTTGCTTAACCTTTCATAAACAAATACTTATGACTCATATTATATTTTTTCTACACCAAATCAATCATTCAAAATTAAGGTTTAAATTCAATTCTGTTTCATTATTTTTTTCATCAAATCACACGTATATTTTTCATTTCTATTCAAATTCAAATAATATACACATTTATCTATATCCACTTATAAAATCAATAATCATAGGCACGAAATTTTATCCCATCCATCGTACGTGCAAAGCCATCTAGTATATATCATATTCATCATTTTTTTTTGATAGGAGATAAACAAAAATACCATATTCATCATTGCATCAGCATTAGCAATCTTTGGGGAAAACACTACTCCTACGGTTTTAAGAATTAAATAATCTCCAATACATGTAACACACACAATCAAAAAACCTATAAAGAAACCAAATTGCTTGTGAACAGTACTGTCCTGTTTCCCGAGGCGTCTCCCCTATGTATAATTTGTTGTTATCTACCCTAATACTTTATGAAGCAGAACCCAAGTCTGTTGTAAAAATTATGCCACGTGGTATTTATAAATAAATTAATGTGAAATTATGTTTTAATAAATTTTGTAGTAACTTATAATATTTTTTCTATATATACTAAATAGATAACATTTTTGATAATAACTTGACCTAATATTTTTTATGCATATTTTTTAATCTTTTAACAAGATTTGGGATCCAAGTATATAATCTTTTTTCTATATGTTGATAATAATTTGACCTAATATTTTTTATTTAATTTTATGTATAATATTTTCTTATTTTTTAACAAGATATGGACTTCAAGTATATAATTTTTTTATCTATATGTTGATAAAATATGAGACTTTTTTTTTTATAAATTACATAATTTTATTATAATATTATATACACATTTTTTAATTTTATATTAGTAAAATTATTCATTGTGTATCACAACAATTCAACTAATTTTTTTATTGACTTTCCCTTTCTTTTCTTCTTTTCCAATCCGTTCTTTCTTCCTCAGCCCCACCACATCATCGGCGCCTAACGCCAGCCGCACCACATCATCGGCGCCTCCCGCCTTCTTGCCGTGCCACGCCTTTGTCCCTTCCTTTTGGACTGTACAGAATTCGATCTCTCCAGGTAAACCTCTCGCTCTTTAATTTGGGGCTCCACGTGTTACCGAACTCAGTTCTAGGGTTGTCATATTTTGGCCAATTTCAGATCTGTGTTCACCATTTGAACTCTAGGGTTACGAAAATCGTTCGATTTGAGAAGAACCTAGCATTTATGGGTCTCCAATGCTTTGATTTGGGTTTCACTTACGTTTTGTATGCTGTTCTAAAGGCGACTTATTATGGTCCTCACTAGCCTAACCAATATTGTGTGTCTTGTCATGGTTAATTCACTAAGTGACTGAGAACAAAAGAGCCATCTACAACCCCTAAATTAGAAATTACACTTTTTTGTGAAGGCCAGTGATTCATTTTTTTCCCGTCAATTAAAGGGTCTTGGATTGTACTTTATTGTTAATTAGTAGGCTCAATTTGCTGGTGAATTTGAGCTGTTAAATGGGAGAATATACCTAAATCATGTTGACTGATGTGCTACCTTTCGTACTACAACATATGTTTCATGTGGTTGATTTGGCATGGTGAATTGACTGTGCACTTGCTTAAAACCAAATGGTTGGATTCATGCTTCAGCTCATGTTTATATATAGTACTGTCAAGTATTTATGACTGTATGCAAAATTTGTGATAGACAAAACTAAATGTGTGGTAACTGCTTTCTTCCTCTGACTTCTGTAGCTACTTTCGGCTTCCCCAAACTACTTACCGATGAATTCCCTTGCTTTAAAGTTTGTTTTTCATTGAGAGAAAAGGTAGGTCTCCTCTATGGTGTTTTACTTATATTTTGGTTAATTTTTCCTATTTGGATATCCTAGGCTTCTACACATGTGATCTTAAGTTGAAGGAAAATATTCTTACTTTGAGATATATCTTCATATTCTTTTGTTTAATGCAAAAGCAACTGGATTTTAAACTAATGGTTGTTGGTGTTGAATTGTCAAAATTTCGAGGAATTCTGATGGACAAATTTTGGATGTGGATATACATGTTGTAATAAAGTGTTTTTGCTTTTAGAAGTAAACCTCTAAACTCATTGATGATGATTTATACTTGATCAAAATGCAAAAAATTCAGTACTTGCAGAAAACTATTAGAGATGCTTTTGAAGATTCAATTTCATGGCCAATTTGACATATTATCCATATGCCTGGTGATTAATGGTATAAGATTTTTTACTTTCTAAAGACTCTCTGAATAAGAATAAGAGCAAGAATTTTCCAAACTAATTACTAATAACAAAAAATAACTGATACTATAATCCCTTTCTGATGTTAACTAAAAGATAAATTATTCTCTTACTAACCTTCTTTGCCTTTCATTTTACTGACTTACCATTGTGTTTATAGTTGTGAAAGTCAATAACAACCATTGCACATTACTCTTAATGTTATATTCATATGTCATCAACCATTGAATCCACTTCCTATACTAAATTAGAGTTCATATATATATAATCATGAATAGTGACCATCAATCTTTTATTGATATGCTGCTACCCTCTTTGTTTTAGGGACCTTGAGCTGCAACCAACTGGTATGTTAGAAATAAAGCTTGTTCAACAAAACGGTTTGGCTAATAAGGATCTCATTGGCAAGTCTGATCCTTTCACTGGTCTATTTGTATGCCCATTACAAAGTTGAACAAAGAAAAGCAAAGCAATTGTAAATACATTATTCTGTTCATTGACGAAATTTTGTACTAATTTTCACTAAATAGTTTCAACCTTCTAAAATACGAACGGGCCTAAAATAAAGGTTTCTGTGCAGTTACATGTCCGATTACACCAGCCCAATTACAATAAATAGTTTCCCAAATTATCCCCATGCGAAGCATGGGGGACCCAACTAGTAGGCAAAAATATGCTATATTTGACCACACGTTGTACTTGATCATGTTAATTGTGCTCTAAACATATTATTAATGGTTATGCAGATATGAACTTGATCATGAATTAGACTTTTGCAATAATTTTTATAAAAGTTCAAACTGGTTAAAATTAAGAATGACACTTAGGACAACTGTGGTAAAAGTTCTATGGTGGTGGTATACTAGTAACTAGTATGAGACTGTGGGAGGTAGGCATTATCTTTGTGGAAGACCATTTAATTAATCCAAAGATTCAAATCAAGGAATCTAAAGATTCTTATTAAACTAAAATTACCTCTCTATAAGATTTGGTGATGAAAGGGCATGAATGTTTTTGTTTATGGATTCGTGTCCTACCACATTTTTCTTTCTCGTACTCAGAATGTATTTGATGTTTTGCTCATACTTTGGAGTTTTTTCACTTTTCTTATTTTTTATGAAAAATAGAGGCTTAAATTTAGAAAAAAAGAATATAGAATAAAGAATTATTATGAAGGTTAAGTAGTAGATTAATATACAATTGAAAAGTTAGTAACTTGCAAATAAAATGAGGGATATTAACGTCAAGAGAAGAAAATATGTGCTACGAAATAGGTGTGAATGTGTGATGATGGGATTTGTGTTTGTTTTTTTACTCAACAGGAAGTTGAGAGGGAAAGAGGAATAAAAGGATCAAAACAAACCTTGCCAATCTCGGTCACCACTTGCAACAGAGCCATCTTCCTCATATATCGTCCGCTCTTTACTTCTGTGAAGAATCTCCCGCTTCCTCACGAAATTGCTGCTCCGAATCGCTTTGATCTCATAAGATTCGATACAAATTGGAAGAGAATGGCTGATTCGGCATCCGAGCTCGTCACTTGGGGAGAAATTGAGCTTTGTGAAAGGTAAACATTCTTTGACCGGCCTATTCAAAGCTCACTGCTCTACCAATTTCCCCTTCCATAGTATCTATATCTGTGCTTCCTTAGTTTCTAATACAAGTAAGCAGCTCCAATCTTTCTTTTTCCATCTCGATTCTTCGATCAGTTTCAGATGGGGCCTATAACCCCTTTTCATGCCAAGATCCTGGGGAGGTGTAATTAATCGATTGCTGAACTGAATGGAACTCTTGTTTAAGTCTCTGATTTCTTTGTTTAGTTTACGTTGAATAACTAATAAAAAGATAGCGAGCGAGGAAGAAGGTGATGATGATAGCAAGTATGATAAGTTGTTAGAGGGGTTTCCTCTTAATTATGGACTGAACACTCATTACTTACTCTTAGGAGGTTATAACTACTAAGGATCTTTGCCTGTCTTTTTGTTACTTGATTATGGGAGTACGATGATCATACTATTTGGTACTGATATTGGGTGGGACTCTAAAGCATGGAATGCCCTTCTGCATTGTAGCCTTGTAATAATTAATAGGTTGTTGGTTTGCTAGCACTAAGGAAAGTTGGCTTAAGAACAAGGGTGGATAAATGATATTCAAATTGTTAAGAATCATTTTTATTACGGGAGATAAAGAGTCTAGCTAAAAGCATCCCTCAGAATATCTGACCAATTAGGTTACTGATCAGATATTTATTGCTTGTTTTTCTTCTTTTGTATTGAATGAAGTGTATCTATTGTCTATTTTGGTGCTTTGTATAGAGGAAGTCTTTGTTACTAAGATGAAAAGACACCAAAAGTTGCATTCCTGGCCTTTTCAAGTTCAGCCATTGTATATCTAAGGCTTCTTGTTGTGAAAGTGGTTTTCATGAATACCATCGCTGGTTGATATCTTCCTTCATTGAAACTTAAATACCTTTTTCATCATGGTGCATCTATGCAGTTCTCAATCCTGCTAGTTATTTTTCGGTGAATCTTACACACTATTCTTAGATCATGTGTTCTCAGTTTGTTTCTTTCATATGTTTGCCCTTCTTAAACAATACTTTTACACCTGTTGTATTGAAATGTAAGTTGCACACTTTACCTCCTTCGGCCGTAGTGCTGAATAATTATTTGCAGTATAGATATGCATATAAGATAGGGTACTAGCTGATTGGGAGGATAGAATCAGAGTTCAATTTTTTGAAGCTTTTCATTGAGCTAGAGATTCTTTAAGGCATCCTGAATTTGTAAGTTAGCGCTGTCTTCAATGTGAAACATTATGGTTCACTTGACATGTAAAAATTGAAATGATCCATGTGAATCTCGAACAACCCTTGCTGATTTGACAGCAGATAAATAGCGGATATATGGGGAGGGTGCCACTGGTTATACTTCTACCATGAAGAGGCTTGCCTCTAAACTTTGGCTAAAGGAATCAGACAAAGCCTTGTTTATATTAAGCTTGTGCAAAGGGTATTATGTGGTACAAATGCTCTCCTATGGTGCCACCCTCTCTTACTTTTTTTTTTAGGGTACTTGTACATCTCTTACTCCTGTCCATCTCCATTTGTAATTGATAATTCGTATGGTACCATTTTTCTGTGCTTTTCTTGTGTTGGTAATTGTAGTCTCGCATTTAGGATTTTTATACTGTCCCAAGCAGTTGTTATTTTGCGCTACATAACTTGATCATTCCCTTTTTTTGTGCAGCTACCTTCTTTGTCATATGTTTGAAGAGGCAGCAGATCTAGCTACTTCAATTTTAACACGTGTAGTGGAAAATCAGGGTTTGTTCCAGGGGTCGCATGATGTCTTGCTACAAGACATGATGGAATCAACTGCAATGGTGCTGGTTCAATCCTCAAAAGAATTAGGAAGGTAAACCACATTGCTTTTTCTTCTTTGCAAACTACTGTACTGAGATCAACCTAGATGAAAGCAACCATGAAAGCTATAAAGAAACCGAAGAAAGCTTGTCATCTGTTTTTTTTCTACTTGAGAAAAGTCATTTAAAAGAACAGGAATGTGAGCATAAGAAAATGAAGAGGCAAGGCTACACATTTTAATTAATTATTGACTTGTGAATATGATGTATTTTATTTCTGCTGCTTTGTCTGATTTCCTTTTGTTTTTATCCAGGACAGGAGAGTTATTCAATCAACTTAAATACTTTTTTGGATCAACTGCAGCAATTCCTGTTGAAGTTGTTCTTATTGGGTATTGTATATCTGATGCTTTAGACTTATTTATTTGGTTATGCATCTCATGAATACTTGAGTTTCTTCTTATATTTTCTTGCATGTTTATTATTTTCATTTTGTTTTTGACTCTACAACCATATGGGAAAAGCTTGTGGCAAAATCTTGAGCAAGCTTATCTGATGTCAAACATCAGTAAGCAAAATTCTTTCTGCCGAATCAACATGTTAGATTTGATGGGTATATGTTTTCAACAATTACATGAAACTATGAAATACCTGAGTAGTACGTGAAATGAATGAGGAGATATAACTATGCATAATTTGAATTTTTTTTTTTGTAGAATTCAGTACCCCCTATTAAATTGTGGTCTGGGGGGATCTCTATTACTGAAGTTCTAGATAGTAGAGACCCATATATACTTTGATGATATTTTATTTTATATCGGGTTAGTTCAGGTAAATGATTCTCTTGGGACAGGCTTAACTTTTTGCCTGAATATACCTTTCCAGGGCATGTGTTCAGGTTTCAAGTGGCTTCTCCTCCACTGTTCAGGAGTTTCTGGACGACTTCTTTTCAAAATGGCAATTTGAAAATGGAAAGTACATTGCTGTTGCAGATCCAAACTTGCATGTAACATATGCAGGAGGAGCTTGTCTTAATCTTGTGTTGGAAGTTGATCAGTATCTTAAAGTTGCTGAGTTTTATGTAGTGACTCTTCTTGGCATGGCTCTTAACAAGCCAGACCGTGCTACCCTTTGGATAGAGAAAGCCCATATGCCTGAGGAAGCACGGCAGGTGTTCCATACTACTATTTGCTTTTCAACTGCAGGCGTGTAGCATCTAACATTTTTATTGGATGCCTAGTGTGCAAAAGAAAACACAGTATGAGGCTTAATATGGGTTGCGAGGTAAAAGTGCTATGAGTAAATATGAGGCTTATTAACTAGGAACAAAGAGTGAGATATTAGGATGGGGGTGAGGTATGGGTAAAGCCGTAAAGTACTATGAATCTGAGTATGAGGCTTAATATGGGTTGCACGGTAAAGGTGCTATGAGTTCATGTGAGGCTTATTAAGTAGGAACAAAGAGTGAGATATTATGATGGGGGTGAGGTATGGGTAAAGCCGTAGAAAGCACAATGAATCTGTTATATAGTATGAGGCTTTATAAGTAGGAAAAATGAGAGATTAGGTATGGGTAAAGGACTAAAGGGTATTATGAATCTATTATAGTATGAGGCTTAATAAGTAGAAATAAAAAAGAGTGAGTTTATGAATTTTACAAAGGTATGTACAGTATACAATAATAGCTCCAAAATCTCTTGATCTCCAGGGTTACTGACTTTAACAATCTCATGATAAAAAATTTAAGAGGAAAGTTCTTCTGTGTATAGTCTGTTATATTTGAGCTGTGAAACTTGCAACTTAGAGAATGCATTGAAAGCCTGAGATTGATGATTTTGGAAGTTAAATGTACATCAATCTTTTTTTGTAGCTTAATGGATTTCCATATTGCTATGCTAGATTTCTCAAGTGTTTATTGTAATTGTCTTACCCTAATTTTCAATCCTTGGCATTTTCTGCACATCTCTCCTGCCATTTCTTCCTTTTTAATCATTCTCTCAATTTTCCTTTTCAGGATCTAATAAGGAGACTTGAGTCCTTGTGTGCTCTAAAAACAACCAGTATGGCAACTAAATCATCACTGGTGGAGGAACAAGAGATAGGTTCCTTTCATGGAAACGAAATTGATGAAACTGAAAAGTCCCTGATAAAGCAGAATGGTTCATACCCAGATAGAACACACAAAACGGAGCAGTCAAGTTTAAAACGGCCTGGGCGCTTAGAGCAATTTTTCTGCCGATTCCGCAATATGGTCTTTAATTACAGGAATACATGTACAGATGCATCTAAAATGAAGATGTTGCTAGGCTGTCTGATCTTTATTCTCTGTTACAGGCTACACAAGAAGCGGCGTGCCATAATAAGGTGAAACTAGTGTATCCTTTTCTTTCCCCTTTACTCCAGAAAGTATTTTCTGGCAACAAATTATTGACACTGAAACTTCTGCATCTAGATTTCATGAGAAATCATTTGATGTTAAGTGGTTTTGATTTGAGAGATCTAACAGTAGCACATTTTTGAAAAGGGTTAACTGATTTTGATATTTGTTTCAGGTATGCCAAAAATCATTTGCTGTCATTGAAGCAGGGGCTAGTGGACTTGTGGCAACTTGCATTTTCATATCAGGTGAACCCTTTGGCTGCGGTTCAGTCGCTTCCTGTCCCAAACCAAAGAAGCTAAAGACAACGTTCCAGCTGTCCTTTTTTGTTTTTTGAGGTAAAAATCTTCATTTCTGTGTGCAGCTGTACTGAATTCTACTTGGATGTTTGAAATTTGAGCATCTACATTGTGGTTGAATTTTTGAAAAGATTATCTGCATTCTACAAATTTGATTTTCAAATTGGACCTGTTTTGGGATCAATGTATAATACATGTTATTATTTTCCTGATTAAACTATATTTTCCAAATGACACCTAGAACTACAGGCTGACCTACCAAAACCAACATCAGTGCAGATTGTCTTGAGGCCATCAAGATTAGCAGACAACAAGCTAATCTTTCGGTGGTATGTTTTGATTGTATTCTCATACTATGGGATTTGGAATCTGTTATTATTTTCTTGATTAATCAATACAAGTCCCTAAAATGAGACTCACCTTGGTCTTTGAGCATTCTGTGTTCTGTATTTTTAACACACCTTAAAACGAAACTAAAATGCTAAGATCATTTTACCTGCGGTTAGCATAGTCCAAACTATCACAGAACAATTTGTCGAGTTAGTGTCATTTTTCGCCCCTCTTTGAATAATTGAATGGTAGGGATTGAGAAAGGTTATAAATAGTGAATTAAAAGTTTTATTTTTGTGATAAGCTTTCTGGCGTAATGGATAACACAATCATTAATATCATTCGTTCGAGTCTTGGCAAGCAATCCCATGACAGTTGATGTTCAATAATGCTTGGTTGGCACCTGGCCCATTATATATTGTAATATC
Organism: Fallopia convolvulus; assembly: GCA_964016875.1. Classification (NCBI taxonomy): domain Eukaryota; kingdom Viridiplantae; phylum Streptophyta; class Magnoliopsida; order Caryophyllales; family Polygonaceae; genus Fallopia; species Fallopia convolvulus. The sequence continues at coordinate 46,243,893 of OZ024732.1, read as the reverse complement.
ATAAATTTAATCACATTATAATATATAGAGAGATTGGAGGGACATCTAAAATCACTGAGAATTTAAAAGACCTTCAAACATAGATGGTAAAAATCTCCAAAAACACATGATGTAACAGGCACTAATAATATAGGAATTGGCGGATCCCATTTTTTCCATCTTTATGTCACAACAGTCTCCCCCTTTGCACAAAAGCTAAAGAAGAATAATAATAATTGTGAATTATTCACTTTTGCCAAATATATGAATACCCACTGCCAGACTATATAGCTAGACTTACGGGATTCCTTTCAATTTCAAATGGGTTTTAAAACAATATAATGGACCGCCATTTGAAAACTACCCCTTGTCTCTCTCTATTGCTCTATGTGGGGATACCTCTCTATGTTAATGTTATGTAAGCATACATTTTTGATAGAAATCTTTGGATGTAGGTAGGGGTCTCCCACACATCAAATAATACACGCAATTACTAATTAACCTTGTTTTCTTATTCCATATAGCATGCGCTAGACTTGATTGATAAGCACACGTACCCATCATACATCGGACTAATTAGGCTTAGAACCGAATTTTGTTTGAGTTATATGTTTTGTGTGATCAATCAAGTCGAAAACTTAGTTGGATAAACGACAACAAATTACAAATCATGACATAGTAAGAGAAGTTTCGAGTTGAGTTGAAAATGTGCATGTGGTAATTGTACAAAGCGCAAATGTAGATTTTAATTATTGTTTTTTTTGGTAGAAGGATTTTAATTATTGTTAGGTATGAGCTTAATTTCATGCATGTGGGGTACTTTAGTACGTATATTGGAAAAAATTAATGATAGTACGTAGTAGTATAAATAACACGAGAGGAGGACCACAGTGGATTTTTATTGAGGATATGTGGACCTTGCAAATTTGGGAAGCCATATTCTAATATTCTGTGCTTGATGTTTTTATCATTTTAGCCTAAGATTCTTATTATATACAGTATGTCTTACGTACGTCTTTACAAATATACATATTCAATATCGATCCGTAACGTCGTAGTCTCGTAGATTGCTGTGTATATATCATGCTTATGCTTAGCTATCAGGTTCAGGCCCCTTTCTATGCATTAATTTGTAGTTGGCTGCAAATGAACTTGTTCTATTGCAATTCGTTTTCTTCCTATCTTCAAGATTTATTACAATTCGAACAATTCTGACTCTTGCCAATTGTACTTTGGACGGTTTGAAATCAAGAAATATAATTGAACACATGCATTTTCAGTCGATAACTCGACCAGGCCCCAGTGACATATATATCAACTTTTAATTAATTAATGGTTGATGTTGGAATGTTGGAATATAAAGTCTCACATTACAAGTTGAAACGAATCAAACCCTAAACTATAAAGTTGGATGGTTACTCTTTTTTATTTTCAATTGATTTTAAAATAAAATACTACTGAGTTTATATGATATATATGTGTGTTCGTACGTGCCTAATCCACAATTTTGGTTTGGTTCGATCGGGTTTATAACTTGGTTTTTTGAGTTAGACCCGTTGTCAATACCAACTACGCAAGTGATATGTTTCAATAAAAAGTCTCATATCGAAAGTTGGAATTAATAAAACTTACTCATTCCATGTAGTTTTACATGTTCTTTATAAAATCAAATTTTTGTTTCAGATTTAGCTTGTAGAGAATCTGGACGAAGTTTACCAAAGTTACCCATTACGATAATCGATTTTTCTAACTTATACTCCAAGTGCATAGGTTAAGTTCCTAAAAATGACAATTTTGTATAAGTTTGTACTTATTTTAGATTAATTAATTTTTAAAAAGGATTTATCAATTTCCTAATAGAGTTTTAGTTTTCTTCATTAGTATGGTTAACCTAGGGCATAGGTTAGAAAAACCGATCCATTCTATCATCAGATGTGTCGAGCTTAACTAGTCCTATTAGTTTATTTATTTGTGGCATTGCTTATAAAGTTATCATACATAGCATATGGACTAATGGTATAGGTGTGTGTGTATGATCCTATGTTCTGTAATGTCAACATAAAATCATAGCCACTTGAACTATAGCTAGATTTCCACAAGTTAAAGCTCACACACTTTTTCTCTCGACGACAAAAGCCAAAATTAAACAACAGAAAGATTCAAGGAGGGTGATGATGGCATGGGTGGCATGCAAATGCAAGGGAATGGATTTCCCCACAAATCACAAGAATCCACAACCACACATATACTTCCTCTAATTTCATAATGTCCTTAATTATTTAACACCGCAAAGTTTGAAATCCTGGTCATTCGTTTAGCATTAATCCGAAGCTACCTTTCATTCTTATGTAATTATGACAACAACTTAGATTTTATATATTATAATATACATTTCATTTTATATATTTATTGGAGTTAATATTAATCAACCATGAAAGATCACTTTTCAATCTCCAAAAACTACTTACATTGATATTAATCTGTATGTAGTTAGGATTCGATAAGTATTGATCTTATTCATCGTAAACACCCATTTTGAAACTATTAGCTAGTACAAAATCAATCTTTCTAACATGCAAGTACTTCAAATAGTACTAATTAAAGCTTCCCCTAAAAATGAACTTGATCAATTAATCCATTTTATATCGGGTGATAATGAATAGACACCACACCACGTAAATGGTACATTTTTGAAGTTACTATATATCTTATTTTGAAATTCTCATAACATGGAAATGTGTCTAAAGATAAAATGAAGTGTTATTTGTAAGAGAGTATCTGGAGGTTAATTATTGAAGATGCACACTAGTAAGACAGTAACATATAGTATAATTGAACATATGATATTATAATATAAGGTAAGCTAGAGAGATGGGGCAGGGGCGGGGGCGGGGGCACGCGTTGAATACAACACACCACCGTCTTTCCACTACTACCTCACTTCCACTAGCAAGTAGTACCATACCTCGGATTTTTTTTTTTTTACTTTTTCCTCAGTTCCACAGATAAACAAATGTCCTGTTTGGTTAGAACAATGAAAACCTAAACCTTAAATAAATGAATTTAGTTTGTTTTAATGATAGGATACATTTATGAAAATTTTATCTGGCTTGTGATTTTATATGTTTGTGTGTTTAAAAAAGGTGCGGGGAAATAATTTCACCATTTTGAAACACACCTTCCACCTTAGCTACTCGTCTACTCCGAGTTGGATCGAAATGAATGCCTAATTGACGATGAATTTGTTAGTTTTATTACCTTACGATTAGTTTGTCAAATCTGTGGAAGATTGGTTCATCGAAATGAAGCTTATGTTTACTCCAGAATGGAGATCCGCTAATTAAGGGAAATGATTTAAAGGAATAATCGTAATCTGGTTAATTTAATTAGTTAATAATCTTGCTAATTTATTTGTTTTTTATTTAATTTTTTTTATTTAGGTGGACCAATAAAAATAAGGAAACATATAAAGGAGTAGTAAACTAGTAATAGGCAACAAGAAATTTGAACTGGAGATATCTTAGCTTCGTAGAAATATATATCGAATTATCGATCCATTTGATCATTATAATCTTTTCTGATATCTTAATGTCACCAAATGTTTTTTAAATTAATTTATCACGAAGTGATGGTTATTATACCGATTTGATTATTCAGCCAATTTAAATGATGAAAGTATCCATTTCAAATCCCAACCTGTAATGAATTACAGTATCAAGTTTGATCGTAATCATGAATATATGATGATAATTACGATGATAATCCAGTGAAATCCATGACTTTTATGTTTTCAAGTAACTTGCTAACTTTTATGTATAGTCGCAATTTAGCAACGAAAGTACTTCTTGTCCTCGTGCATTATAATATCATCATGTGGGCACAATTGAGCATTCCTATAGGCTATAGTTTGCAAGTTTCACTAGCACTAATTACTTGTTTGCTTGATGGCTACGATTGTCTTATGTAAGTACGTCAAAATATTGAGTGAAAAAATGACAACCCAAAATTTTTTATGTATTGTGAAAAAATATATAAAATTTACATATTTGGCTCTTTTGGCGAATCCTAATTAAATTTTGGGCTTTACGTACTAATTAAACAATTAATCTTAATTCTTTTTTTATATTACTCCATCCGTTTCACAATTTAGGCGCTTTTAGAACTTTGCACATATATTAAGACAAACTTAAAATAAAATATTTCTATATTTAATAATTTATTTTACATTTACAATAAGTATTTCAATCAAGTAAATTTAATGAACTCAATTATGTTTAACAATGTTGTAATCCAATAGAAAAATGTTGTGATTCTCCCTCTAATTAAAAACAACCATTTCAATTTACACTTTCCACGAAATACATTGAAACTAGTATTGTTGTTTAAATGAAGTTAATGTTAAGTAAATGTATGCATGCCTTAATTTGCAATATTTTGCATTAAATAGTGAGAAGATGGACTTATATTTTGAAAATTCATTTGAAACTTAAAAGCCCCTAAATTGTGAAACGGAGGTAGTATTATAAATCTAAAAGATCAAAAGAGTCTTGCTGATTTGAATTGCATTACTATAGTGCTCATTTGATTAAATACATGAAATACAATTTATAGGAACTTAATTCACACAAATTAATTTTGTGGGTATTAGTATAAATCATGGAAATTTTTAAAAAATGTTTGGTTGAAAATAAATTCCTTTGGTTGAACTTAAAAATTCATGTGAATTAAGTTCAATCAAACTTTTTTTTAAAATTCCCTATCTTCTCTCGGATTCTAACCTTGATCCCAACACCCAACCTTTTGAAAACCCTCTGTATTGCACCCAATCTGATGATCGCGGAGCACGTTCTCGTGGTCGTGGAGGTCGTTCTCGTACCAGAGGTGAAAGAGAGTATGATTCTTTTGACAATAACGAAAGATCGAGAAATGTGGCATGGAGCCACGATGATGAAGAATTCTTGGTGAGTGCTTGGTTGAATGTTAATGAAGATCCAATCACGAAGAACGAACAAAAGTCGAAAGCTTTCTAGAAGCGAATTAAGTACTACTATAATAGGGAGAAGTCTGAACTCCAAGTCCTCTAAGGCAAGAAATCATGTAGGTCTAATGTGATAGAATCAAAAGTGTTAAGTCTAGGTTTTTACGAAAAAGCAAACAATTTGAAAGCTAGCAGCGAGTCGGCTGAAAATGTATTGAGCGATGCTCATGACATGTGCTATAAGACACAAGGCCAAAAATTCTCCGATGAGCATTGTTGGAAACTTCTCCATCGCATGCCAAGATGGTTGTGAGCGGGTACAACAAACATAATTACCATAGTTATTTTGATTATTAAAAAGGTATTTATTAAATTACTGCGCAGTTATTTTCTTATTTTCTATATAAAATTATATGGCGGTTATGCAACTTAATGGAAGATTCTATCTTTTATTAAGGATAGAATTAAAGTTGGAGAAATGTGGAATATTCCTTACTTGGGCTTCAAGGCAGTTGGCCAGCCCTAGGAGGATAATATTTTCGGCCATAAAGATACAATTTTCGGCCCCCCTGTCTCTCCCTCTTCCATTATAAATACATGCCCTAGGCATGTAGGGAGAGACACATGTGCATAGCATATTCAGAAATTCGCTTAGCTCGACTGTTTAGGGTTTCATCGCTCTCTTGTTGTACCTCGTCGCTCAAACGACAATTGCTCTTCTAACTTAGGCATCGGAGGTGGATTAGCGGGGTCCCCGCCCCCTTTGTCCATTGTTTTGCACGTTTTCTAGGTCAAGAGACGGAAGAGGAGCGGAAGAGGTGGAGTTCTTAATTGGTGTATTAAAGACGAATTGAAGGCGAGATTTTGTACCAACAATTGGCGCCGTCTATGGAAAACGAGTATTCGATCCACACAATCATGGTGTTGGAATCAATACCAAAAAATCAAGAAGTCAACTTTGAAGATGCCGGGGCATCATCGCGGAACGAACCCGCGCGAACCACCCCGGACGAATGAAACCGCGAGCGCGGATTGACAACCGCGAGCGCGGATACTGAGAACCGCGAGCGTAGGTCGAGTGTCGCAGGCGCGGGAGCCGTACGTCGCGAACGTGGATCGACGGCCGAAGTCGAAAACCCTGAAGTTCGCTCAGAAAATCGCGCCCTAATGGAGATCGATCAAGGTAATTCCGATACTCGCTCGGAAGATCAAACCTTGATGCTTGAAAATGGTTCAAACCGTGATCCGGCCCTTCTTGCTAATACATCTGTTCATCGCACTGGTCGTTTAGGGTCCGGGCCAGGCGACGAAATTGACAATCGTAATACTCCAGGGCCTGAGTCAACCGGATTTGACCAATTATGGGACTCGGCTATGCGTGTGGCCAATAACGAAGAAGATCGAAGGATTCCGGGGCAAGGCGGGGCCGTACGCGCGATCGCTGGTGCCGCGCAAAACCGCGATCGCGGCCCGGAGAGCCGCGATCGCGGCCGATCAAGCCGCGCCCGCAGTCCTGAAAACCGCGACCGCGGGCTGCGAATTTCCGAGCCCTCGCTCTCTATCCGCGAGTCGAACCCTGGTTTGGTTAGTCCACGTCTAGAGCAGGGTCAGTCTAGCCGTGCCGGGTCTAATCCCGTCAGAGGGCACGATCGCGTCGTCTTGTCGTCCGATCCGAATGGCGGGAACGGAACATCTACTACCAATGAAGAAGAAGATGAGATCACCCACGCTTTGGCTACCACTCTGAGAGAGAACGAGAAATATCAAACGAGGTGTGCAGAAGTTGAGTCTCGGTTAGAGCATGCCCTAGAAGAGGTCGCCAGGTTAAAACGCTCTTTAGATAAAGTTCAAGGCAAGCGCCCTGTTGATGAACCAGAAACTGAGAGGACTACTCGACGGCTTGCCAGTGTTATTGAATTCGCCGATAACCGTCGTAGTCCTCAATCGATCAGTTCTGATGAGCAAGACGATATGCAGGTCGAATACGATATCGATAGAAGGGCACCACGGAACCGACGGAGAGACCACCGCCATGGATCACCGTCGCGTAAGAGATCGCGAGCCGACCCACCACAGCCGAGCAGGTCGACATCCAGCGACTCGGGCGGAGCTCACCACCGCAACAACCGTCACGGCCGAAGCCGCGAGCGCCACTCGCGAAATCACGATCGTGATAATCGCGAGCGCGGCAAATCGGACCGTGGCCGCGGATCGGGCGGTCGACGCGGTTCTTCGCGCGAGCGGAGCGATCATTACGCCCCTTCCCGCCGTGATCGAAGTCCGGAAAACCGAGAAAGACACCACAACCGGCATCGAAGTGTTAGCCTTGAAAGAATTGAAGGAAGAGCTCGAGCTCTCGAGCGTACCCAAAATAGGTTGTTTGATCTCTTAAGAGCGCAAGGCAACACCTTGCAATCGGCTCGGGATCAAGCAGAACACAAGTTGGCCTTGCGGACGTCAACGCCGTTTCATCCAGATATTCAACGAGCTCTGCCGCCGTCAAAGTTCTCTCTGCCAACCTTTGCTGTGTACGACGGAAATACAAATCCTGTAAATCACATAGCTTCTTACACCCATAAAATGGCGCTATGGGTGTATGAGGATGCTATCATGTGTAAAATGTTTCCGAGCAGCCTCGGTAAAGGCCCCCTGAAGTGGTTTCAAAGTCTGAGGCCAGGATCGATTCGAAGTTGGGAACGATTGGCTTCAAAGTTCGTAAAATGGTTCATAGCTAATAGTTGGGATGCTGCCTCACTTGACACGCTTTTTGGTCTCAAACAAGAAAAAGGGGAAAGTTTACATCGCTTCTTCAATCGGTTCATGGAGTGCTATGCGGAAATTGAGGCCTTTAAAAGGGCGATCTTTGCAGACAGTAAGCTGATAGAGGAATTGACACTTCGTCTTCCCTCCACAATTGTAGAGCTTCAGGAGCGCGTTCATCAGTATGTGCGGTTGGAGGAATCCAATCTCAAAATAATAGGAAGGTCGTCCTCTCCTCCTCGTAAAATCCACCGCCGAGCTGATAACTTTAAGGGAGAAAGTCAAGTCAGGGCAATTTACACTACCTTTAGTGTACCAATCTATCGGATCCTGCCTCGTATTAAGCATGAAGGTTTCTTCCAATATCCCCCCAAAGAAGAATGCCGAGATGAGGATCCACGAAGCAGAAAGTATTGCATGTACCACAGAAATCGGGGACATATGACTGAGCAGTGTGAGCCATTCAAACGGTATCTGGAGAGCTTAGTGGAGAAAGGGTACTTGCAAGAATTCATCAAGAAAGAAAAGCTTGAGAAGAATGATGAGCCGGGGCAGAAACAGATTGAGGTGATCCAAACAATCTCGGCATCTTATAAACATGAAGATGATGAAGCAAGAAGTGATTTCAGAAAGTCTTGCCATGAGCTTGAAGTTATGAGAGTTCAACAAGCCAAGCCTCGACGACCTCCTTCCTCCGTGCGTATGGTGGACGGATTAGTCTTTAGAGACAAGGACCTCGCTACAGTCCAAGTCCCTCATAACGATCTGTTGGTTCTAGCAGTCGAACTAGACGGGTTTAAGGTGCGTCGTGCTCTTGTTGATCCAGGGAGTTCGGTCGACATTATGTACTATGAAGTTTTTAAGCTCCTTGGGAAAAGCAATGAAGATTTGGTACCGGTCAAGATGCAACTAACCGGACTTGGTGGCTATCCGACGTTTCCGCTCGGATGTATAAAACCCAAGTAAGCCTTGCTAAGAAAATGATGACCGTAGAGTTTTTGATCGTTGATGTGCCTTCGTCCTACAACTTAATTTTGGGAAGGCCTTGGATCCATGGGATTGGAGCGGTACCATCGACCCTCCATCAAATGGTCCAATTTAGAGACGGAGATGCCATCGTTTGAGTCTGGGCAAATCAGTTGGATGCTCGTCTATGTTCCAAGGGAAGTCGTCCGAAGTCGGAATTCATGCAGAAGATAGAAGACGAGCTGAAGTCCGAGCGCCAGCCGCGGAACCACAATCACGACACTGATGCCGAGTGTAATTCCCCAATTCTGGGGCAGAATCGCAGCCGCAGCACCGGAGCTGATCACCTCGTCTCGCGAGACAGGGATTGAAAGCGAGATCGCTCGGGTTCCCCTGCGTAGGGATCTCGGGATTAGGACTTCATATAGATAGGGCACTCTTTTTCCCACGTGGTTTTGATGAGGCCCTTAGGTTTTTTCGCTTTTTGCATTCATCTCGTTTAGCTTTGTAGTTCATAACATTCATGTTTATTTATCAATAAAAGTCAGCTCTTTTGCATTAGTTTGAGTCTTGCATAAAAAAATACACCGCGCAACATTAGTTAATCGCACTAATGGATTTTTCATATGCGTGTATGAAGAAGTTTATGATATTCACTCATAACACATATGATATTCGCTCATGTGGACTCGAATTACGAATATACGAATATACAAATATACGAAAGCGCTAGGGGACCGATCGACCAATCTGCATGGCCACTTCGATTAAGAAACCATCTGTACCCTACGTCGCCAAACACGGTGAGTCGTGTAAGGCGGTGTAGGTGGGGCATTTGTGAGCGGGTAAAACAAACATAATTACCATAGTTATTTTGATTATTAAAAAGGTATTTATTAAATTACTGCGCAGTTATTTTCTTATTTTCTATATAAAATTACGGCGGTTATGCAACTTAATGGAAGATTCTATCTTTTATTAAGGATAGAATTAAAGTTGGAGAAAGGTGGAATATTCCTTACTTGGGCTTCAAGGCAGTTGGTCAGCCCTAGGAGGATAATATTTTCGGCCATAAAGATACAATTTTCGGCCCCCTGTCTCTCCCTCTTCCATTATAAATACATGCCTACATGTGCATAGCATATTCAGAAATCCTAGGCAGGCTAATATTCGCTTAGCTCGACTGTTTAGGGTTTCATCGCTCTCTTATTGTACCTCGTCGCTCAAACGACAATTGCTCTTCTGACTTAGGCATCGAAGGTGGATTAGGGGGTCCCCGCCCCCTTTGTCCATTATTTTGCAGGTTTTCTAGGTCAAGAGACGGAAGATGAGCGAAGGAGGTGGAGTTCTTAATTGGTGTATTAAAGACGAATCGAAGGCGAGATTTTGTACACCAGCAATGGTAATCCTAGTGGATTAGGAAAGTTAATCACTCCACCCCATGCTTGGGAACCGGGAGCTCACAGAGATCGAGGGAAGATACCGAAGGTGATGCTTCCAACCTATATTCGAAAACACCAATGAGTATGTTGAATGAAGATGCATTAAAAAGGGTAGAATGCAGTGAGAGGGAAAGGGAAAGGAGCCGCATTGAGCCCCATCAATGTTGAGCTATCTACTCGTATGACGCAGGAGAATTTGGAAAATGGAGAAGGAGTATGCAGCTTATAGGATGGAAGAACTGCAACTTAAGAAAAAGAAGCTTCGAGCTAAGCAAATGAGGGAATATTTGGCATTGTGTACCCCTGATGAGCTCAAAGCACTGAAGCAAGCTATGAAGAAAGACCTTGGCCTTCCATAGTCTTTAATTTATGTTATAGTCAGAAGCTTGTTTGAATGTTTCATGTTATTTGCTTTTTTATTCAAATTTTCATTTCTATGTTTTCAATTTTAGTGTGCTTGATGTAGTGCGCGTCCTTTTTTCCTTTGTTTCAATTAATGTAATGTAATTTTGTTTTTAATTTTCAATGCATTATCTTCTGCAAAATGGAGGCATTTTCAATGCGTCAAAGGTGGTCAAATTGAATGAGTGGCATGCATGTAATTTGCAGAATGGCATGCATGTAAGTAATGGAAGAGTGGAGAATGGCATGCATGCAATACACAAAGACTAGTCACCTCAATAAATGGTGGAAGAGTGGCATGTGATGTGTATAAGAGACTAGTCACCTCAAATAAAAAATGTGTTGGGATAGGCAATTCAAGTCCCACATGGAAAGAATAAGGAAGTTAAGAGCTCCTTATAAAGAGAAAACACACTCCATTAGTATGAGGCCTTTTGGGAAGGATCCCAAAAACAAATCCATGCAGGCTAGGCTCAAAGTGGACAATATCATACTATTGTGGAGCTGTGTGTGTGTGTGTGTGTGTGTGTGGCCCAACAAGGTGGGTGACCCGGGATCCAACAATTGGTATTAGAGTTGATGGTTCGGTTGGAACAAACATGGAACCCAGTGTGACTTGGTGCTGGAACACACGAGTGTAGAGTTGTGTGGCTCGATGGCGTGGGTGCAAGTCCTTGGTAGTGTTGTGTGGGAGACCCTCAATGTGACCTTACGATTGAATATTTGTGGTGCCTTGTATAGAAATTCCACTTGTGGTAGCGACGGTACAAGATGGGAGATCCATGCTACGATGTTGTAGCCTTGTGTCGAAAGTCTTCTTGACAATGTTGATGGTTAGGCAAACGAGTTCCGTGGGTGATAGCGACGATGCAAGATGATTTTGTTGAAGGGGAGGCCATGAGTTACGTGGTCCTTGGTTTTAGGGGAGGATTGCTGGGATAGGCAATTCAAGTCCCACATGGAAAGAATAAGAAAGTGAAGAGCTCCATTAGTATGAGACCTTTTAGGAAGGAGCCCAAAAACAAATTCGTGCGGGCTAGGCCCAAAACGGACAATATCATACAATTGTGGAGCTATGTGTGCGTGTGGCTCAACAAGGTGGGTGACTTGGGCTCCATCATAATGGAGGATGGCATGCATGTTAGCAGAGACTAGTCACCTTCAACCATTCAAAATTTGATAGCTTTGGGATTTTTATATAAACCATTCAACCACATTCCACAATTTGCATCAACTTGAATAAATCCTTCTCTTACAAGTGAAAAGTGTCCTTCCCAGAAAAAAAACTCCTCAATCTCCTCAAACTTCTCAGTGATGAACCAAATGAGGCAGAGTATCGCATGGGATATTATCTCATCGATAGGATCTATCCAGATTGGGCAACATTTGTTATGTCCATTTCTCTCCCTCGAAGCTCAAAGGCGAAATTGTTTGCCTGACTACAATAGGGATATTGCAAAGATGTTGAACGAGCATTTGGAGCGTTACGAGAGAGGTTTGCAATCGTGAGAAACCCAACACTGGCATTGCAACCCGAGCTTCTTGGAAAGATAATGAAGACTTGCATAATCCTGCACAACATTGTTGTAGAAGATGAAAAAATTGAGTTCGAGACAGTTAAATCAAACGTTCTCAAGGGAAAGGTCGTTTGAAATGAGTGCCTATATTTGAAACTACAACCAGGTTACAAACCGTCGACTTAAGGAGGACTTGGTGGAGTATGTTTGGCTTACGATGGGCATGAATATGATGATGTGTGATTTGTCTTTCGTTTTTCGGAAAATTGTTTCGTGTATTACGTAATTTCTTTACCTATTCCATTAGTCTTTATCAATGTGCGTTGTTTCATGTTTGTCATTTTCTCTTGGTATATACTCCATCCGATTCAAAATAAGTGTTGTTTTAGGTTTTGACACAAGTTTTAAGAAAAGTATTAATTAAACTAAAAATCTTAATTTTTTTTTCTCAATCTTATCAATCACCACCTTTTTAAACTAGTGAATACATAGTTTTAGTCAATAATAACACATTCCAATAAGAATTCTCATAACTCACTCCTAATCAATTGCCTAGAAAATTTAAAACAACACATAAAATGGATCAAAAATAAAGTGTTAAAACGACACTTATTTTGAATCGGAGGGAGTATGTATATTTAGTTCAATTAATGAAGTCGGTTTGCCTCGTTTCTTTTATTAATATTCCCTTATTTGAATATGTACTTAATTAATATTCACTTAATACACTATAATGAATACAAATTATAATAATACTATAAATTTTAACGAATTGATTAAAAGTTTCATTTAATAATTAATACTCCCTCCGTTCTATTCTACTTGTCCATGAAGCCTTAAACTTTTTTTTTCAGTTCTATTTGTCTTTGAAGCTATATTTGTACAAGATTTTCCATTTGTACCCTTGTTTGTTAATACACTTGGGAAAAGTCTCTTAGAAAAAAGAGAAAGGTATAATTAATAAGGGTAATTTGGTAAGATTATATCATGCCTTAATATATGTGTATTAGGCATTCATGGACAAGTAGAATAGAACGGAGGGAGTATAATTTTTTAGGTAAATAATGATACATATCATTAGTAAATAGTGGGGGTATATTTGTAATTATGTGTGAAGAAATAAATGGTTGTTGGAAAATGGAAAAAGTGAAAAGAAGGGCTTAGGGATCACCATTGGGAAGGTTTGATTGTGAAAAAGGGATGAAATACAACTTGATATGGAAAACGCTTACAACCGCGTAAGCTGGAAATTCCCGGCGTCCATCCATAACAAGTTCGGGTTTAATGCCAAATTCTTGGGCTGGATCTAGACCTGTCAAAACTTGACCCGAACCGAAAACTGACCCGACTCGCCCGAAGTTTTTTGGGTTCAAAACCGACCCGAAAATCAATGGGTCAAAAGTAACCCGAACCCGATCGACCCGGAAAAAACTGGGGTGGGTCACCAACCCGTTGGGTTGACCCGACCAACCCGATAAAGTATTATTTCAATTAAAAATTCAATATTTTAGTATAAATTTATTATTTTATTATTATTAAATAAATTTTTTATATAATATAATATTAATTATTTTAATAAATATAAAGATAAAAGTTAACAAAATTGACAATCATGACCCGTTGGATCAACCTGAACCCGTAACAACCCGGTCCATATGAACCCGAAAATTTTACGACCCGAGATCCGTTTTGACCCGAATCCGATTGAGCCAAACCCGAACCCGACCCGCCCGACCCATTTGACACATCTAGCTAGATCCGAGATTGTGTTAAAACCGAGTCGTTCTCAGTCCTGGTTAACAATGGACCAATGGACCAGTTCTTCCCCCAAAGGAGTCTAAGACAGGGTGATCCTTTGTCCCCACATCTGTTCATTGATGTTTAGGTTCTCGCTAGACAACTTCACATGGAAATGACCAACCCAAACAATGGAATTGAAATTCAAATTTCTCGAAGTGGCACAAAAATCTCGTTCCTAGAATTTACTGGTGATATCATTATCTTCGCAATGGCAAAAAGTCAGGCCTATATCAACATCAAAAATATATTTGATGACTATTGTTAGATCTCTGGCCAAAAAGTGAATTTCCATAAGTCTATTTTTTAAGTGACTAAAAATACAAACCACAATACGTGTAATCAAATCAAACAAATTCTCTAAATTACCAACACAGTCGCGTTGGACAAATACCTGGGATGCCCAATTATTAATGGCAGAGTTTCCAAAAGCACGTTCAAACCGCTAACCCTCAGAACTAGATCACAACTCTCTAAATGGAAAGCCAACTCCCTTTCCCAAGAGGGCCGAAAAACCTTGATTAACAACATAGATCCTCTAAGAGGTCTATGTTGTGCAATCTAAGAGGTCTATGTTGTGACATCTTAGAGAGTTTTGCAATCTTTTCTCCTGCCCAAAACCACCAGAAAAGAACTCGACCAAATAAACAAAAATTTCTTCTAGAATAAGGAAAGAAACCTTAGACCTCTTATTAGTTGGAATTCTATCTGTCAGCCACCATCTCGAGGTGATCTTGGGATAGTGAAGGCGGAAAAAATGAATTAAGCGCTTCAAATGAAGCTCCGCTAGAAAATCTTAGCAGAACCAGACAACATTTTGGTACGCATAGTCTCGGAAAATACCTGAAATCTGATGGACTGTCTAACTACCAAAACAAACAGACCACTTCATGGTAGTGGCCTAGTGGGCCAGGCTTATGAGCCTCAAAAACCTCTTCATCAAAGGTCTCATATGGCATATTGGTGAAAATAAAACCATCAGGTTCTGGAAAGACAACTGGACTGGCTCCGGTTGTCTATTCCCGAAAGAAAATGTAGAACACAATAGTGAGGTCCTCATGGAGGAATTTCTCTTAGAGGACAAATCCTGGGACCTCGAAAAGATTGAACGGGCCCTCTCACCAGTCGACGTTCAACGAGTAACCCAAATTATTACACCGCGAAACAAAATCCCAGATAGGCTGTACTAGCAACCGAGTAAGAACAGCTGGTATTCCACCCACTCGAATATGGAGTGGATTCATATATGTAAGCTTGTTGGACCGTGACGCGTTAGTAATAAGTCAAGGAACTAGTAATGTTCCCTGGGCAGCGGAAATAAACAATAAGAACACAGAATTTAGAGAGGAAAACTTTCCGTCTGACCAAAAAGTTGTAGAAAGAAAAAACCTCTACCCCTGAGACTCCTTCCCAGAGGATTTTCAATAGAATATTTTTATTATGTTTCAACGATTACAAGGCAAGTCAAGTTCCCTAGTAACTAAGGCACCAACCAAATTTCAACCAACTAGACTTCTACAATCCTAAGCGTAAACCTAAAAGAAAGTTAACTACTGACTTACTTGTGGATTCTTCACCAGAAAAAGCCACACACTTGTACACTTGAAAAGCTCTCTCTCCAAGTTCGCCGTCTACAACCACACTTAAACCCTAGCTATAACCTAGATATTTATAAGATATGTCAAGTCTGATTTCATACGTAATTCTTGCCTAATTACGCAGATTTTCCACTTAACAAATCGCACAATAAAAGGTGAAAGTATTGTTTGTGATTGGGATCCTCAATCATGCCGATTCTTGCCAAAACCGAATGATCTCGGATTTCTTTAGATAAGATCATGATCTTATCCTTCCTTTGATCTCCTCAAGACAACACCTACAACTGCCGAATCTTCGTAAAAGATTGCTTGTAGAAGATCTGGTAACTTGCTATTAATAGAAAGTCGTGTTCTATCTGAGACGCACTTTTTAAATCTGTCTCTCGTTCCCTCCATCGTTCCTCACAATGTTCCGGTACTCGTGACCATGTACCTGTTTTCTAGAAACACTTACATGTAGAAGCAAGTTATATCAACTAAGTTTGTTATCATCAAAACTAATAGAAACTATGGAACAACCATTGTTCCAACAATTTCCCCCTTTTTGATGATGACAAACCTATACAAAAATGCACATCTAGAAACCAGTAGAAATATAGATCAAGAAAAAAAATTCTTGTATGGTTCCCCCTTAACAGATGCACAATTGTTCCTACTCATCAGAGGTAGCAACATATTCCCCCTTAGCCAAAGTTCCCTCTGTATTTCCTAGATAGAACGCATCTTTGTATTTTTCCTAACTTCCCCTTTTTGACATCATTAAAAGGTGAAGAATCATCAAACAAAAACGTAGAGAAAATGAACAAATTTAATTGAAACTCAAACCATTCATAAGGAAAAGATAGTTATTATTCATAGATAATTGTAGCAGAAATCACAGCTAAAGAAAAACAAGAAACAAAAAAGTCTAAACATCCAAGAGAAACAACTTAAACTTTTAGAGTGGGGATAGATAGGCTAGGTAACAATAGAGGTTCCACTCATGGTTCCAAGTGATTAGGATCAACAACAGCATGGGAAATGTCTCTCTTAGCCAAGTACCCAACAGTGATACTCAGTTGAGAAGAAATCTGTTGAAGCTCACTTAACATATGGGCATGAACACTCTCACCAATCTTCTTAACAATTTTCTTCACCGTAGTTCACTTTTGGCTCGCCTTGGAACTTCATCCTTTTTGACGAATTTCCTTCTTCTTCTTTTTTTCTTTACTCTCTTGAACACCCTTTTTGTGGGAGTTTCTTCTTCACCCACCACTTCTTCTTCAGCTTATGTTTCTTACACAATGTCCATCAAATTTTGGATTCACATTCCCTTTGAGCATTGTTCCCCTCCTCGTTACCAAGAATGGAATAAAAAGGCTTTTTTGAACAGACAAGGGACAAGGGATGTTCCATTCAAACTTTTTATGGGTTTGGGATATTTTTTACATCCAAACAATTATTCCCCGTTTAAGGTAAATAAAGAGGGTTCATAGGGAACGTTTGTTTGGACCAGGCTAAGAGACAACTTATAACCAACCATCATTTTGGCTTGGAGTGAGGGATAGAATAGATCAAGTTGGTTATTTTGGGCTAAAAGAAAATCTTGGATGTAAACAATTCAGTTTTAGTTCCTTTTAGCATGCAACACTTAATAATTTCTAATATATAAAACATCAATGCATAGATGAAAGATACAAGCCATTAGAAAATTTGTCAAATGATAAGTAGTTCCCTGAGAAGTTACCTTTTTAGTCAGGCGCTAAGGGAATAGAGGACTGAGACTTGTTTACTCCAAGGAAATCATTCCTAGTAACATCCTCATATGCTCATAAGGTTTCCTATCCAAAACCTTGGTGAAAATATCTGCCACTTGATTTTCAATCCTACAATGATCCATCTTGATAAAACCTTTTTCAACATTATCTCTTAAGAAATGATGTCGAATATCTATATGTTTGGTTCTAGAGTGATGCATAGGATTTTTGGAGATATTGATGGCACTTGTATTCACATAAGATAGGGACAGTTCCAAGAGACATACCAAAATCCACAAGTTGTTGTTTTAACCACAAAACCCGGGAACAACAAGTTGCTGCTGCGACATACTCTGCTTCAGCCGTTGAAAGAGCAACTGAATTTTGCTTCTTCGATCCCCAAGACATCAAGAAAGGACCAAGAATTTGGGCCATGCCTGATGTACTCTTCCTATCTACCAAGTGGCCTCCAGAATCTGCATCCGAGAATCCAACAACATGGAATGAGTTGTGTCTTGGATACCATAGACACAACCCATCGTTTCCTTTCAAGTAGCGCAGAATTCTCTTCACTTCTTTCGAATGTGTTTCTTTAGGATTAGCCTAGAATCTAGCACAAAGACACACACTGAACATAATTTCTGGCCGACTGGCCGTTAGGTACAATAGGGAACCAATCATTCCTCGGTACATCGTTTGATCAACATCAACACCATTAATGTAAGCATCAAGACAAGTATTAGGAGAAATAGGAGTATCAAAGGATTTCGTAGAGTCCATACCATACTTCTTCAATAGCTCCTTGATGTACTTTTGTTGATGTACCTTCGTTCCCTCATCACTTTGTACCACTTGTAGACCAAGAAAGAAAGTGAGCTCACCGATCATGCTCATCTCAAAATCACTGCTCATTAGGTTCTTGAAGCTTTTTACAAGTTTAGGGTTAGTAGAACCAAATATAATATCATCAACATAAACTTGAACTAGTAAAACCTCACCGTCTTGTTCCCTTAGGAACAACGTTTTGTCGATCACACCCGTCTATATCCATTAGTCAATAGAAACTGTGTGAATCTATCATATCAAGCACGAGGAGCCTGTTTAAGACCATAGAGAGCCTTATCCATTACATATACATGGTCAAGGTGATCAACATCTTCAAATTCTGGAGGTTGCAACACATAAACCTCCTCTTGTAGGTAGCCATTTAGAAATGCAGTTTTCACATCCATTTGATATAATTTGAATCCCTTGTGAGAACTGTTCTAAAATCCCTTCTAGGCCCCGCCTAAGCGCTGGAAGGTCCTAGCCCGCCTAGCCGTCCAGACCGTCTAGGCACCCGTCTAGGACCGCCTAGGCCATCGTACAGGCCGTCTAGGCGCTAGGCGGTCCCTCTCCACCTAGCGTCCGCCTAGCATTTTTTAGAACATTGCTTGTGAGCAGCATAGGAGATTAGAAGACGGATGGCTTCTATTCTTGCAACAGGAGCATATGTTTCATCGTAGTCAATCCCTTCTTGTTGATTGTACCCTTTTTCTATAAGCCTCGCCTTGTTCCTTGTGACATCTCTGGTGTCATCAACTTTGTTCCTGAATACCCACTTTGTTCCTATATCCATTTTGTGCTTTGGCTTGGGAACTAACCTCCATACTTTGTTCCTCTCAAACTGGTGTAGTTCCTCTTGCATAGCAACTATCCAGTCAGGAATTTTTAATGCTTCCTTCACATTCATAGGCTCCAAAAGAGAGATAAACGCATTGAAAGCACAACAATTCTTAATAGAGGAACGAGTAAGCATACTTTTATCGTATGGAATGATGATGTTGTCAACAGGATGATCCCTCTTTTGATGATAGTTTTTTACTTTGATTTGAGTGGGATCTGTTCTTGACTCCTCTTGTTCCTATTGGTCTGTTGTTCTATGAGATATTCCTTCCGCTTGATCTTCCACTTGATCTTCATTTTGTGGAGTATCATCTTCAGGAATCAAAGTACCTTCTGTGTCATCTCCATCTAGGTTGGGACTAGGAGGGGTGACTTCTTCATTTGGAGCTTGTGTACTTGAATTTGGATCGACTTCATCACCTGAGTTTGTATTTAGAACCTTCAGTACGTCCTCGTTACTTGACAGGTTCCCTCCATTTTTGGACTCGTCAAAGACAACATGAATGCTTTCTAACTTCTTAGTCCTTTTATTGAACACTTTGTAAGCCTTTATGTTGGATGTGTACCCCAGAAAGATGCTTTCATCACTCCTTGGATCAAACTTGCCTAGCTCGTCTTTTCCTTTGTTGTGAATAAAGCACCTGCATCCAAAGACTTTCAAGTGGGAAATATTTGACTTTCTTCCCCTGATTAGTTCATATGGAGTTTTAGAAAAATTGGAACGTATAGTAGCTCGATTAATGATGTAGCAAACAATACCGACTGCCTCAGCCCAAAAGGACTGAGGCAAGTTACTTGCCAACATAATAGTACGAGCCATGTTTTGATGCATTCCATTATTTCTTTCCGCTACGCCATTTTGTTGAGGAGTCCTAGGCACAAAGAAGTTCTAAGACACTCCATGTTCATCGCAGAAGCTATGAAACATGGAATTCTTGAACTCTATTCCATTATCCGATCTGATAGCCTTCAGTTTTTGTCCTGTTGATGCTTCTACTTTCTTGATCCAGCTTTTGAATGCCATAAACGTCTCGTCTTTGGAACCTAGAAAGAGAGTCCATGTGTATCTAGTAAAATCATCAACAACAACAAAAATATACTTGCTACCTCCATGACTTTTCACCCACATGGGACCACACAAATCCATGTGTACCATCTCAAGAGGATGAGAAGTGCTGATCTATAATTTTGGCTGAAAAGATGATCTGCTTTGTTTTCCTTTCACGCACTCTTCACACAAGCTTTCCTTTTCTGCAAGAACTTTGGGAAATCCTATCACCAGGTTTTGTGAGTAGAGTTTATGAATTCCTCGATGATTTGCGTGACCAAACCTTCTATGCAAAAGATCCGTCTCATCGGCAACCGTAATAAAGCATAACTCTTCTTGTGGTTGGAAACTTGAGTCGACAAAATAGACATTGTTGCCCCTCTTTCCCTTTAGGACCACAAGGCTTGAATTCTTGTTCTTGATCGTACGACCATCTGAGGTAAATGAAACATCATTGTTCCCTTGGTCACAAAGCTAAGCAATACTCAACAGATAGTAACCAAGACCTTTCCCCAAGCTCACGTCTTTAATGTTGGTTTTATCATTTAGCTTGACTTCACTTGTTCCAATGATTTCTCCTTGATTGTTGTTGCCAAAGGAAATGTTTCCTCCAGCATTGTTCTGAAGTGATGACAGAATACTGTCGTTTCCTATCATGTGACATGAATACCCATTGTCAAGGATCCAGCAGATGTTCCCCCTCACTTCAACCTGCAAGAAAGAAATCACGTTTTAATGACCCAGGCCTGATTAGCCTTCCTGGGTCGGTAAGCAGAGCTCACAAAATGATAAATTTGAGATTGAACTAAGGTAACTTTCTGTGGACTCTTGGAACTAGAAGCAATATTTGAGGTATCAACTTGGTTTTTCCCTTTATCAGTTTTAGAATCTTGGTTCTTTTGTGGTTGATGAGCTGGTTTCTTTTTGTTTTGATGAGATTTATCATACCCTTGATTTTTCTTACTAGACCACTGTTTCTTGTTGTTCCCTGTATTCTGGTTTTGAACCTGTTTGTTAGACACACCTAATTTAACCTTGCAGTCCTTTTGAACATGACCTCCTTTACCACAGTGATAGCACACCCTATAATATTCGTCGAGATAACTTTTAGGATGTGGTTTCTGGAGGGTACGTTCCTTGGAAGGAACTCTGTGCTGGTTCCGTTTAAATTGTTTTAGATATATCTTATGAGCCGTTTTTCCAAAATACCACTTTGAGTTATCACTTAAATACTCTCAAGAATCTTAACCCCACCCTTTAGATGAGTAACTTTATATCTAGCAGATTGAAGTTCCCTAGCTTTTCTTTCCATCTTTTCTTCAAAGCTAAGGTCATCAGGAGGATATTCACATTTATCCTTTCCATAACCAATACCACACCTAGCTGGATTAAACACAATGTGATTTTTCTTATCAAGCTCATTCTCTAATTCCTCTCTTTTGAGTTTAAAGATAAGCAAATCCGTTCTAAGTTCGTTATTGGTTTCAGTGAGAGTCTTAATATCTTTCTTCAGATCTCCACATTTTGAACAAGGAACAACACTAGTAACAGTAGACTCTGATAATTTTTCTTCAAGATTAAGACATTTCTCATCATCGGCTTCTATTTCATCTTGCATTTTCAAGTTATCTTCAAAAAGCTTTTTAACAAGAATGACAAGATCAAATTGTTTAGCATCTTCTAAACTAGCAAGGAACTGTTCAGGAGTTACCTCTTGGTCGACATCATCAGTCTTCAGAGTCATGGCACGGATCTTTGATCCAAATTCATCATCTGAGTCAAGATCCCATGCAGCGATGTAAACCTTCTTCTTCTCGTTCCCAGACTCGTTACCTTTGGGACAACTCTTAGCATAGTGACCCTTTTCTTGACAGTTGTTGTAGGTAACGTCCTTGATCTCCTTCTTCTCAGAATTGACCTTTTCTTTTTCCTTCAAGTCCCCTTGCTTTGTGCCTCTCTTGTAGAATGCCCTCATCGTTTTTGTTATGAGAGCCACATCAGATTCCTCCTTTGAAGTATACACTCCTCTTCCGGCAGTAATGTTCTCAATGGCCTTCTCCATTTGAGAGCAATACCCTTGTTAAAGCTTGAGATACTACTTTTGATTGTCTCATATCGCTCGTAGTCCGTCAGCTTTCCAAAGATTTCATGAAGAATGCATATCTTCGTGATTGGATTTTCTCTCAGCAAACCTCTGGTCACAACATACTTGGGACCAAGACCATCAACAATCGTAGAAATTTTCTCCGACTGTGTGATGTAATTTTCGATACCAAGATGATTGATGCGATTCACCAATGCCTCGAACCGATATTGGTAGGTGGCAATGGTTTCACCATCTTTCGTTTGGAAGCTATAGAAATCCTTCTTGGCTTCCTTTTGATGGCTTTCCTTCAGATCTATACTGCCGACGTGCATTTGCTCAAGAGCCGCCCATGCCTCTTTAGCGGTTTTGCAGTTCACCACTCTTAGTAGATCTTCAGCACCCAAGGCATTGTTCAGCAACATTTGTGCCTTGTCGTTCTTCTCCATTCCTGACCATTCAGTTTGTCCCCATTCGGAATTCTTGTTCTTCTTGTCCGCAGGAATGACATAGTCTCCATCCTCAATGACCGTCCAAGCTTGGTAGTCATTGCTTTTGAGCCATGTAGCGAAAAGGACCTTCCAGTAGTCATACTCTCCAACAACAAGCAGTGGAGGCTTGTTGTTTCCAATCCCGACGTTGTGAGTGTTGTTTGAATTAATTCTATACTCTTGCACTAACACACAATCTAGATCAAACCTGCTCTGACACCAATTGTTAGACCGTGACGCGTTAGTAACAAGTCAGCGAAAATAAACAATAAGAACACAGGATTTAGAGAGGAAAACTTTATGTCCGGCCAACAAGTCGTGTAAAGAAAAAACCTCTACCCTTGAGACTCCTTCTCAGAGGATTTTCGATAGAATACTTTTATTAAGTTTCAATGATTACAAGGCAAGTCAAGTTCCCTGGTAACTAAGGCACTAACCAAATTTCAACCAACTAGACTTCTACAACCCTAAGAGTAAACCTAAAAGAAAGTAAACTACTGACTTACTTGTGGATTCTTCACCAGAAAAAGCCACACACTCGTACACTTGAAAAGCTCTCTCTCCATGTTCGCCGTCTACAACCACACTTAAACCCTAGCTATAACCTAGCTATTTATAAGATATGTCAAGTATGATTTCATGCGTAATTCTTGCCTAATAAAAAAGATTTTCCACTTAACAAATCGCCAATAAAAGGTGAAAGTACTTTGTGATTTGGATCCTCAATCATGCCGATACTTGCCAAAACCGAATGATCTCGGATTTCTTTAGATAAGATCGTGTGAAGATTGATCTTATCCTTCCTTTGATCTCCTCAAGCAACCGCTTACAGCTGCCGAATCTTCGTAAAAGATTGCTCGTAGAAGATCTAGTAACTTGCCATTAATAGAAAGTCGCGTTCCGTCTGAGACGCGCTTCCTAAATCTGTCTCTCGTTCCCTCCATCGTTCCTCACAATGTTTCGTCACTCGTGACCATGTACCTGTTTTCCTGAAACACTTACATGTAGAAGCAAGTTATATCAACTAAGTTTGTTATCATCAAAACTAAGAGAAACCATGGAACAACCATTGTTCCAAGAAAGCTAAATATTCCATCAAAAATGAAAAAAAATGTTTGGAAGGTTGCACGTCACGGTCTACCTACGAAATGCCGGCTCATTGACAACCATATTAGTGTCTTGCAGGGGTGTGTCGCGTGCGACAAACCCAATGAGGATATCAACCATATCTTGCTTGAATGCAATAGTACCAAAACTATTCTTAACAACATCAACCCTAAAATTGTTCGGATTATCAACCAAATTATACCAGAAGGGAAAAACTAGCCCAGATTCTGGATGAAATTAGGGCGCTATCGTCTAACTCAGAATTGGAAAATCTTATTTGGTCTTGGTGGAGCATCTGGTTCTTTAGAAATAAGGTAGTCTTTGAACCGTCCTACTCCAACCAAGTAATCCAACAAGATAAATTTTGTGAATATATCCGCAATCAAAGAAAGGGCTAGCAAAACACCAAAATGAATGTTGACTGTGCCCCACCTTCTGGGGGCCAAGTTGCAAAGTACAAACGAAACCGCGCCAAATGGAGCAAGTTCAAAGTTAATTTTACTAAATTTTAATGCTATAGTTAATGCATAAGGGATGGCTTCGTTCGAGTTTGTCATAAGGGATTGCATCAAAAACCCTATCCATTAGGACAGGGGACTAATTGGTCGGTAGTCCATTCTTATGTCCGAGACAATCACCTTACAAGAGAGAATTCTTGAGGCCACAAAGCGTGACATTTCCCACATCCAAATTGAAGGCGACAATCTTCAGTTGGTCAAGGCCGTGCGTACTCGGTGATTGGTGCTGTCCTTGGGAGATCGAGATGTTACATGCTGATATCCACTGTTTGCTTGCCCGTTTTCGGTGTTGGAGCATCGCCCATGTCACTCGGGAGTGCAACTCAGTGGCGGACTACATTGTTGTCTCGTTGCGCCGTGTCTCTTCCGTTCCACTTACATTTGATCCGGTTCTTCGGAATCTCATCTCAGGATGCTCTAGGGAGGTCGCCAGCTTGTTAGCGGCCGCCCTAACCTCTTTCCTTATAGAAAAAAGGGATGAAAGATTATGGATGACGTGGAAGAAGGAAAAGTAGTAAAATAATAGTATTTAATGGGCTTATGGAGATTATGGGCTCACTCTTTGGGAGTGCTCTTAATTTCATAGGCAAGACTCAAACTTCTCTGTCACTACCAGTCACCAACCTGTCTCTCTACCTAGTTCCTAAACTAAGGACTAAAATACCAAACCTTTCTCGCAATCTCCATTGCAACTCCCTAGCTCTGAAATCGCCTCTTGTCACCGCCATGATCGATCGCACACTTGCCATCGACTTCTTCTTCCTCGCTCGGAATGCTCTCAATCTCACTCTTTCACTATTCACTCAAGTGGCACGCGCAAAACCCTAGGTCATCTATATCTATTTATAGTGAATGGGTTTTGACACTTGTCCTTGTAAAGGACACAACTTACATAACTATCATTTTATCCTTGGGGCGCAAAATAATTTTTCAAAGAACTTCTTTACCCCTGTTTCCTTGACGCGCTAAAGGACGTCTATATCATTCCTTCCTTGACCCATAAGATAAATTAATTAGAGAGACAATTCCACGTAGCTTCGCTCTTTATTTCCTTAATTTTGTAGTTCCTATGATATTTATATTTCTTTTGAAATACTTTTTTTTTGTGAAGGACACTGCCCACGAGAGTCGAACCGATGACCCTTGGGTACTACCCTTAGAGACTTAACCGATTGACTAGATACCCAAAGGTAAAAATATTGCCAATTTCTTTTGAAATACTTGGATATTATCATCAAAACTAATAAAAAAAACGTTAAATCAGCATTTAAAACTTTAAGATTCTTAATACTGTTCCAACATAATTTAACTGGTAATATTAGAAAGTAAGTTCATGAAAATCGTGATAATTTGTTACAGTCTGCCTAATTGTATGTTTCATATATATATATGTGTGTGTGTCATGCACATGACAACCTATGCATCCATACCTTTTAATTTTACTGTACATAACATGTAAACCATTAACAATTAAGCTCTCACATGGCCTCCAATTCCACATGAGAATCTTTTCTTTGTGGGCTTTTCACACTAAAGGTAATTAAGCAATGGGATCAGAGAAGGTAATTGAGTAATTATTTATCGCAAGTAGTAATTATTTATTCTCGTTTGGCAACCTTGTAAAAATTATGAGAATTGAAAACTACTCCGTATTATTTATTATACATATAATGCATGGACATTAGCTAGTTTGATGAAATAGAAGTACACTATAAGCCTATAATATATAAAGTACTTATATAATCAAATAATGTAGCTAGCAGCTAACAGACAAGCAAATTAACTTAATTAATTACCTGAGAATTTGCTTTTTGGAGCCGTTGGGAACCCAAAAGTCTTAGCATTGCTTATATAATCAAATACTATATGCTTTATATATAGAGTCCGGTTCAGGTGAGAATGGGCGTCCAGGTGCGAAATAAGAAAGAACAGGAGCCGTTGGATCAAGAAAAATTAAAGGCGCTGATCATTTCACTTAAAAGGGGAAAAAAACGGCACGGGCGAATTATTGGCGAATTATTCGCGTATTTTTGAAAAAAAACGGCCCAGATTTGTTCATCAACATTGTGGATTTGTTCATCAACACTGTGGATTTGTTCATTGATTTTGACATATTTGTTCATTGGTTTTGGCATTTTTGTTCATCGGTTTTGTGCATATTTGTTCATTTGTAACATCAATTTGTTCATTAATTTATGCATATTTGTTCATTGATATATGCATATTTGTTCATTGTTATATTCATATTTGCTCATTGGTTTTGACATATTTGTTCATCGGTTTGTGCATATTTGTTTATTAGTAACATCAATTTGTTCATAAACAATGTGAATTTGTTCATCAACATTGTGGATTTGTTCATTGCTATATACATATTTGTTCATTGGTTTTGGCATATTTGTTCATCAATATTGTGGATTTGTTCATCAGTATTGTGGATTTGTTCATCAACAATGTGGATTTGTTCATCAGTATTGTAGATTTGTTCATCAACAATGTGGATTTGTTCATCAACATTGTGGATTTGTTCATCAACATTGTGGATTTGTTCATTGTTATATTCATATTTGTTCATTGGTTTCTTATGCACAAATGCTAGTTTCTGATGAACAAATGTTAGTTTCTTATGCACAAAATGCTAGTTTCTGATGAACAAATGCTATTTTGTGATGAACAAATGCTAGTTTCTGATGAACAAATGCTAGTTTCTTATTCACAAATGTTATTTTGTGATGAACAAATGCTAGTTTCTGATGAACAAATGCTAGTTTCTTATGCACAAATGTTATTTTGTGATGAACAAATGCTAGTTCCTGATGAACAAATGCTATTTTGTGATGAACAAATGCTAATTTCTTATGCACAAATGCTAGTTTCTGATGAACAAATGTTAGTTTCTTATGCACAAAATGCTATTTTGTGATGAACAAATGCTAGTTTCTGATGAACAAATGCTAGTTTGTGATGAACAAATCGCTATTTCTGATGAACAAATCGCTATTTCTGATGAACAAACTGGGCGCGTCTCATAAAAACGTATTTTTCGAAAAATTCGGGAAAAATTCGTCTGTGTCGTATTTTATTGAAAAATACGCGAATAATACGGGAAAAATTCGCCCCGTGCCGTTTTTTATTTTTTTAAATGAATGTTTAATCAGGGACGTTGATTTTTTGAAATGGACGATCGAGATTTATTCTTATTTCGCACCTAGGCGCCTATTCGCACGTGACTCTTTTTCTTATATATATGATTAAGTATTGTCTCTGTATAAGTTCATAACTGTAGCAAAACTCAAAAACCATTGCCGTTTTATTTAGGCATGGACATGGGCCGGGCCCGGGCCGGGCCACCACCGGGCCGGGCCGGAGAAGTAGGGCCCGGTCCCGGACCGGTATTGTACCGGGCTGGAGCGGGCCGGGCCCCGGGCCGGGCCGGGCTGCTATATATAGGCCCGGTCCTTATTAAATTTCCGGGCCGGGCCGGGCTGGCCCGGGCCCGACCGGGCTGGGCCACAATTCCCCAACCCGGGCCCGGCCCATGGCCCAGGCGGGTTGGGCCCGTCTGGCCCGCGGGCTGGACGGGCCGGGCTGAACGTTAAAAAAAAAGCGGGCCGGGCCGGGCCGAGCCGGCCCGGCCCGCACAAATGTCCATGCCTAGTTTTATTCATATTGGGCAGCCGACCATATGATGTGGGGAATATGAAGTGCTGCTATAAGGGTCCCATATTATATAAGCATAAATATATGTGGCTAAATTTAGCATTGCTTTTCACTTTGGAAAAGCCAACGTTTGAAATTAATTTAATGAGATGTGCATATGTAATATATATGCATGTCTCATATTCTCATTGCGGGATTCATACGCACAGAAATTTTTTAAAAGCGTACAGAATCTCCGCGCAACGACGATGCGCGCGAAATAGCGTTGCGCGGAAGGGCAAAACCGTAAACTGAGGTAAATGAGTCGGGAAATGAATTTAGGCCGCACGAAATGGGCCTGTGAGGACGCGTGCAAGCCCGTTTCGCGGGTCTTTAGGGTTTTAGAACAAATTGAGCCGGGCAGCTTTGGGCCGCACGAAATGGGCCTATGAGGCGCCGCGCAAGCCCATTTCGAGGCTCCTTAGGGTTAAAAATGCGAGCGCGCCGCCATCGTCTTCAACCTCGAGCTTCGAAACCCCGATTCGCGCAAAACCAGATCTCGGAAAAAAAAAACCATCCCGTCAAACACCATGGCCACCGATCGGACCACCGACCCATCGCCACCGTTGCCATCGAGCGAAGCCGTCGCCACCACGAGCCCGTCGGCTCCGGCCACCACGAGCCCGACGGACCCCACCGAACCCGTCGCCACCACGAGCCCGTCGGCTCCGGCCACCACGAGCCCGACGGATCCCAGTGCGTCGGCTCCTACCACCACGAGGCCGACGGATCCCAGCGCGTCGGCTCCGGCCAGCGAGCCCGTCGCCACCACGTCCGTCGCCATCGAGCCCACCGCGCCCGTCGCCACCACCGTCGACCGACCCGATCCGGTTCGTAGTCGGATCCGCACCCGAGCGACATTTACGGCTGAGGTACGTTTCAAATTGATTACGAAATTTTATATTATTTAAATTTTGTAAAATTTCGTATTGAATTTTAGGTATTAAATTTCGTTTATATAATTTAGTTAATCAATTTGAATATGTTGGTAATCAATTTAAATCAATTTGGCTTATTTATTAAGATATTTAATTTGATAATTTGTTTACTATTCAAATTCCTAATTATAATTAGTTTTTGTTATTGTTATTAGTTGTTTAATTTAATTTATTTTTATCAATTTAGAGTTATATTTAGATTTGGAATTATTAGTTATGAACTTGTAATTAATATAAGTAGATAAGTAGATAAGTATGACCCTAAAAGAATTGATAAATAATTAAATTAAGTAGATAAGTATGACCCTAAAAGAATTGACCCTAAAAGAATTAAATTAAGTTAAGATAGAGAAAATTGTTGTGAAGGTTAGAAAATTGTAAATAATTGAGTAAATAAATTTCGTTTATTTAGTAAGATATTTAATGTCATAATTTGTTTATGATTCAAATTCCTATTTATATTTAGTTTTTGTTGTTGTTATTAGTTGTTTTATTTAATTTATTTGTCTTAATTTAGAGTTATATGTAGATTTTGAATTATTAGTTATGAACTTATACTTAATATGAATTCATAGTCGTATGTTGAATTCTTGATTTAAAAAAAATAATTACAGTTATAATTAGAGTTTGAATTATGGTTTTATTCATTTTTCATTACAAACGTAATGAAAATTGAAATAAAATTAGTAATGATAAATGAGTTTTTGGTTCGGAATTTGAATTCCGACAAAAACGACGAATTCATATTCATAGGTGAATTTCTAAATAAAAGAAAAAAAAATAGAAAACTTACTAATTTAATTTGAACTTGTCGCCTAAAGGACGTACACACTAGTTTGAGCGCCGCCCTCCTCGATAAGAGGAGGAAAAAGCAGGCGCCCAAGCTCACGTGCGCCGAGATTGCACATGCGTTACTTGCCAGAGTGCTGCCTACCGAGCAGCAGCGGATAGCTACTGATCCGGAGTTGACGCGTGCACCGGAGATAGATGTAGACCCCTCCATCGATGTGGAGGTTGATTTTATGGAGGAGCTCCTGCAGGACGACTTGCCAGATGACGTTGCAGGGGACGACATGCCCTTCACGGAGCAGGACGTACAGTTTGATGCTCCCTTAGGTACGGGGGAGGATTTGTCGGTTGACGATTACCACATGTCCGAGGCCACTATTTCTATTTCACCTCCCACCACGACCCATGTCCCGCCACCACCACCGGTCTTTTCCAGTCCTCCACGTACTTCTTCGACCGATCCTACTACATCCGTGGCGGGACCCTCAACTCCTCCGCTCACATCCACATCCCCTCCTCCCGTTCCAGCAGCACCCATCCCTCCTCCCGTTCCATCATCTCACATACCTCCCTTCGCTGCGGAGGTACCCCCACCCCCCCTGCACCAGCAGCAGGGGCCGCTCATGAGGACCCTCCTGCTGCGGAGGGCTTTCCGGGAGGTCCACTTGACGACAGCCTGTTGACGACATATTCCACACATGTGGCGGGCAGGATTTGGATCGACCGTACCGTACGTAAACTTTTCTAAACTACGAGTATTTAATTTTTTTCGAAAGCAATGCTTAGTTTTTCTAAGTCACGTTTATTTTCCTCTGTTCAGTATCTTCAGGTCATTAGAGTCTGGTCTAGGGACTTGGATGCTTTGGACTTGTTTCGAGAGTATATGCATGGAGGACCCGATTCTTGGTGGGGTCTCGCCCAACGGAGCGGTCTCACCGGGCTGATTGGCATGGAGTTTGGCGCGACGGACCACATTCTCATCTCTGCATTTCGGGAGCGTTGGTATCCAGAGACCAACTCCTTCCACTTCCCGTGGGGCGAGATGACCATCACCCTCCATGACATGCACCGCATTTTCGGGCTGCGTATAGATGGAGAGGCTATGGTACCCCAGATGGATATTTTGCAGCTCGAGGCTCGTTTAGGGGATTTGCTCGGCGTAGATCCACAGACAGCACACGCGTGGAGGACAGTGGCCCCGAGCAAGGCTATCGCAGCTATTCTGTTGGACATGTTTAGGGGGACGCGACCCGCATCCCTAGGGACCATTGCCACTGTGTTTCTATGGTACTTTATTGGGATGACGTTATTTGTCGACAAGACCGGGAACAAGATCAAGACGTGGATATTGGGGTTTCTATTGGACCACGAGAGGACTGGTCAATATGCTTGGGGGGCGGGTTTATTGTCTTTACTATTTCGCGAGTTGGGCAAGACGTCGCGCGCCAAGACTAAGGGATGCTCGGGTTGCGCTCTTGTTTTGAGGGTACGTGCTTCGTCCTAAATATTTCATTCTTCGAATTTGGTTGGATTCAATATCTTATGAGTATTGTTTCAGACTTGGATCATGAGTTATTTCGAGCACACCCGGGGCCGGATCTAGTTGGCTATGGAGGTGCTAGCTGATCCTCTTGCAGCCGCACGACAGCCTGGTGAGCGGGCCCCCAGCCGAGACGTGAGGAGGCTAGATGCGATGCGACAGCTTCTAGACACGATCCATGCAGAGGAGGTTAGACTTCGAAATCAACCTGACGTACGTTGTATAGTGTAAGCGACGATTGATGATTTGTATTCCGCTTTGCAGATTCACTGGATGTCGTGGGGCAACGAGCTGGATTTTGATGGCGCATACCGAGTGTCTCGCTTTAGGGGCGTCCTGGTCATTGGGATCATACAGGAGGCGTACCATCCAGATAGGGCATTGCGGCAGTTTAGTCGCATCTAGACTATCCCTCCTCCACCATTGGAGCCGGTTGCTGTGGTCCGGCATGACGCGGTTCAGAACCGCCCATACATTGTTTCTTATGATCCGGCGGACCATCACTGGGCACAGCGTATGGAGCACCTGATCGAGTTGGATGTGCAGCGTGCGGAGTACGCATGGCAGGTGGAGGAGGGCTACTTGGCATGGTTTAGGGCCCGATCTCACGTATACATCGACCCGACGTCGCCGCACAAGGATGACCCCCGTCCTCCTGTGCCTCACCCGATTTTTTTACCGGCAGTTTCTGACAGGATGGTAAGAACATATTGTTTTTTAGTTGTATGTATAAGTTGATATTTGAGTGTACAAACTAATATGATTTGATTTTATTTGCGCAGAGGGTACAGCACGCAGCGGGATATATCCGGACCCAGCTACTAGAGATGCCGCCTGAGCATCCGACTGCACATCATCTCAGGCACGTGCTCCGCATCCTAGATTCCGACGCACCGCCTCCCCCACCGATGCCCACCAGGCACTTTCCAGATTCAGTGCACGAGCGCGGCAGTGGCAGCGGCACCTCGCATGAGCGCGATCCTTAGATGCTTTCACATTAGTACATTATGTATCTATTTTTTAGTGGTTTTGGATGGTTTAGATGACATACATTAGTACTTTACGTATTTATATTTGTTGTTTTTGGATTATCTCCATTATTGATTTTTCCGATACCTTATCTTCACCTTGATTTGTTGTTTTTGGATGGTTCGGATGACATACATTAGGGTTTGAAATTTGCACAAAATGCAGCGCTTACAACTAACTTACCAAAAAAACCGTAAACAACAATTATGAAAAACCGTAAACAACAATTATGAAAAACCATAAACAACATACACCCTACACCATAAACAACAACTTACTGAAAAAACCGTAAACAACATACACCCTACACCATAAACAACAACTTACTGAAAAAACCGTAAACAACAATTTTGACTTAAACCACTAAACAAGTGACACTTGAAAAAACACTTGGATCCATAAAAAGTGAATTCTAACAGTAAAACCACATCATTAATTCTCCGTCGAAATATCATCAATCGCCCGAATCTCGTCACCTTCAGTCAGGCGAAGCTGCACCATGGTTTCTTTGGCGTAGATACGATGTGTTATATCGTTGTCGTTCAAGAAGAAGCGACAATATCCCGGTGGTGCTCCATAGCCAGCTTCGCTCCAATTCATGATGATGTTTTTTATTGATGCGCCTTGTATCACAGACCATTCCGTCTTTGTCTCCCTCACCCCACGGACGTGGACGATGGAGAAGTTTATGATGGGTGGAGCAAAGGGGTAGGTTCGCGATGAACACGCTTTCCTTTTAGCCATTGGTTTCGGTATAGAGTTTAGGGCTGATAGAGCGTGGAGCAACAATAGAGAAGGTTTAGGTTTCATTTTATACTCGGAATTTGCTCGAAGGGAGAGATGTGCATGCATACGTCTTGTCACCAGAAAAGCTTTTGGTATACTGTTTTCAGAAGCATAAGTCTTGTTTTCAGAAGGGAGTGATGTGCATGCATAAGTCTTTTCACCCAGTTGGGGTGAAAGGGGTAATTGAAGGCGCGCAATGGGGCCTCGTGTCTGCGCGAAATGGGCCTTCGAGTAGGCACGAAGGCCCATTTCGCGCAGACACGAGGGCCCATTGCGCGCCTTCTGTTACCCCTTTCACCCAACTCAGATATTATACTATTAGAAATGGGCCTTCGTAAAAATGGGCCTTCGTGACACGAAGGCCCATTTTTAATGAAAGTACATATCCCATAACAATCCATCGAAATACATGAAATATGAAAGTTATTCTTAATAAAGTACATATCCCATAACAATCCATCGAAATACATGAAATATGAAAGTTCATAAATCTCCTAAACAGGGCACACAATACAACGAAATACATGAAATACGAAAGTTCTTCTTAATAAAGTACATATCCCATTACAATCCATCTTGCCACAACACTGTCCTAAGCAAATGTCTCCGGATCCCAACCGATGTCCCTTCGGCAAGCCTTCCAATGGTCAAGCCTCGGGGTAAGAGCCTCGAGCCAGTAGTCGGCGCTGGGGTCGTGAAATTGACACCATGCATGAGGAGGTGGGGGGATAGGCGCGTTCCTCGTAAGCCATACCTGAAAAAAATGTTATGTCACATATACGCAAGCAAGATGTACCTAAACAAAAAACTTTAAAAAAAATGATTACAAATTTCTCACCGGTATGAAGTGGTCCCATTGACCAACGAGGGCAATAGCAACGACAGGTGGCGGTATCCCATGTCCTTGATTGTTACCAAAAATCCGCAAAGATAAACACGTGTGGGAGCCTCGATCCCTCGATAACATCACAAGTGGCACTTGATAAAAGGTAGAAAACACAAGGCCGTGTAGCGGCATGTCTAGTTAGTAACTGTTCGCACAAGGAGACTCCACATGGCCGATCTGCTCCAAGAAGTCATCAAATGATGTAAGGCCCCTAGTGAACAAGGCTTGATACATATCTCTGTTACGCATCAATTCTGCCTGAAGCTCCCATCGAATACTGTAATACTCCTCCTCTAACTTCCCCAATACGCAAGCAAGGGACCGAAAACCACAATGACCGTCTCCCATCACGTCTCTAGCATCCTCAATGAACGGAAATACAAAACTATCCACATTACCCATGCCAAAGTTAACCCCGCGCCATTTGACGCTCGTCGGGGGGCCACGGTGGCTTCCATCGGCGGGGGTAGCGGGGGTAGGAGGCGCGGTCGCAACCGGAGGCGTATCAACTCCAACTCCGGTCCGTTTCTTATTCCTAGATCCTTTAGGTCTTCCGCGTGGTCGGGATGGCGACGATGTATTTGCTTTGCTCCGATTGTCGTTGTCTTTCCGTCTTTGTTGCTCCCTCTCGTACTCTTCCATTACGTGCTCAAGGTGTGTTTTCTCCCTGGTGGTTGAATACTTGTTGGCTCCATCTGGCGTCTCGTATGGTTTCGGCTCAATAAGGTTTGTGTCTTCAGGATGCTCTGAATCTTTGAACGCTGATGTGATCTGCAAATACTGGTCTCTACGCATCTGACCGCTATTTCGCTTTGCCACCATTTCGTCCCACGTGGGGTCTTGAATGGTCAAGGGTACGCATGCAAGGGCAAGATCGTTGTCATCGCTAAGGTCATCCCATTCGATCTGTTTCCAAAAAGGATGTATCTCCTCTAGATTGATGGGTACTTTAGTTATGATAGCGTTTGCAAATCGATGCTTGCATGGAAGACCGTGACATTCCCTCCAAAAGTAGTCGTGGCACTCCATATCGAGTGTACCCTGCGTCAACTCAATTGCTATATCATAATACATGTCTAACAACTTACCTAGGCATTGCCTTGAAACGTGTCCGCGTATAGGACGAAACAACGCTTTGAACTTATTCGTCAGTAGTCTGTATTTTGTTGGTTTCTGTATTCTGGTTCTCTCAAAGGTTGTCCTCAAAGTGTTGGTTTGAGATTGCATCTGGATGTGAATCCTTACTATCAAGGTGTTGAAGCCTCCTCGAGATGAATCCAATATCTTTTTCAGCACAGCGTGCATCCCTTCGACCCTGAAAAACACATGTCAAAGTTTAAGTATTGAACATATACACTTTCTAATATTCAAACTGAATTCAAATGCTAAAAATGAAATTACCTATTGGTGGTTCTCGTCTGAAAGTGGAGTGTATGATCCGTCCAAGCACGAACTATGTTCTTCTTGAATGGATTAAGCCACACCTTCTCCACGTATGCAATAAGCGTCGATCGCCATCTTCTCTTCAATTCTACGTACCGTTCTTCAAATGTCGCCTCTATGGTGGACGAAAAGAGCGCCCAACAAGTGTTTGCAAACCCGCGTGACAACTCATTGGTTTTTCAGCGTTCGCAAACACTTTTAGGCCGTACGCAATAATTTTGTGTCTGATGTGCACCCAACACAACAAATGTTGGACTCCGTCCCCGAAAACTTGACTTATCGCCTTGATTAGAGCCTGCTCGCGATCTGTCATGATTGTATTGACCTGGACTCCAAGCTCGTCGTACACGCCTTTCAATTGAGTTAACACCCACCTATAACTAGCGACATCTTCGTTTGAAATAAATGCAAACCGATGCTGAATGTATTTCCGGTGCAAGTGAAGCCAACCATCTCCAATAAAGGCATGTCGTACCTAGCACAACAAGTTGTTTTAAGCATTTATACTGGAAATATACTAATCAAGTCGATTACATATTAAAATAACATACCTATTGGTCTTGTATGTGGAGTCCATAATAACAACATAGGGAAACTTCTTCAGCATGCGCAGACTTGTGGGGTGCACAAAAAACAAGGCATTCATAACATTAGAACCCCTTACTCGTCTTGGACGGACAATGTATTCTCGGTCTTTCAAGAACTTCAGAGACCATTGTGTCACCGTCAATTCTCCGCAATCCTCAAGAAGTAACTTATCCCTCATATTGTAGATTTGTCTAATTGAGGTCACATTTCCCGGGTACCTTGACCTCAACTCTTCAAGTATCATCTTCGGGGTGGCTAGATATAGGAACTTCTCTTTCACAAACTCCTTCTGCTCAACTGTCAATCGGCCCGCATATGGATGAGCTAACAAACTAGTGGGGAGGCGATGATTGTGTTGTCCACACTTTACCGTTAAGATCCATCCATTTTTTCCCTTGAGGCGGACCCCATTCAATTCAAACGGACATCCACACTTCCTAGTCGGTGTATCGGTAAGTGGCTTATAAATGCTCCTATTTTCCAGTCCGGGCAACACCCTCTTGCCACATCTATATCTACCGGCTAGGTCACAAGTGAGTATGACCCTATTTGGATTTGAGGTTTTTATGACTAGTACAAAATTCTTCGAAATTGCAATTTGTCTAGCCCAATCAAGCATTTCTCTTCGATCACTCCACAACCCATCGTAGTGAAAAGCAATAGAAAAATCTATTCCGACAACCTATGATTTCAAAATGTAAAAACAAAATATTATAAATTACACTATCCTAACTTCCAATATACTACGTTCGTAAATGACATAATATTATGGGTTCTTTGAAAAATACCTCTTCTGGCTCGCTTGATGCATCGGAGTCGGTTCCGTATTCTTCTCCCGATACACCTTCATCATCTTCAGCTATGAAACTATCAATTGACGATGAATCTTCCTCCTCGGGATGATAATCGCTCGATGACGTATCTTCTTCTCCTGACGACATTTTTAAGCAATGATGTGGAATGAAGGTATACTCCAACTATAATGTGGAATCGAAATGGGTATTTATAGGGGACAATTCGACCGTTTTTTTTACCGTTGAGATCCGCGCAACAAAGCCTCGCGCCAGTCCAACGGTATTTTTTTTTACCGTTGGATTGCGCGCAACACCGATGCGCGCATGCACGAAACGGTGTTGCGCGCGCATCGTCGTTGCGCGGCCCTTTCCCGTTCCTCCACGCTCCCGAAACCCTTTTTTGATATTTCGGAATTGCCCTTTTCGCGCAACACCATTTCGCGCGAAATGGCGTTGCACGGATATCTGTGTGCGCTTACCAATTTTCTCGTGTGCGCAAATCATCAGCCTATTCTCATGCCTTTCCTTGTTAGATTTGAAGCCCACAATGTAAACTATATTTAATATACTCCGTAGATGTCATACATAACCTTATATATGTATAGATAATTACATGCACGATGTATAAAGTTGGTATTGCTTTTTGTTGGAACGTAGTAATATATACTCCGTATATGACAATAAATTGTTTAAAGGTAATAGTGTTTGTCAGAACAATCGTTGTTCCATGGTTTCTCTTAGATTTGATGATAACAAATTTAGTTGGTATAACTTGTTTATACATGTAAGTGTTTCAGGGAAACAGATACATTGTCACGGAACATTGTGAGGAACAATGGAGGGAACGAGTGACAGATTTAGGAAGCGCTTCTCAAAAGAACGCGGCTTTCTATTAATATCAAGATACCAGATCTTCTGCGAGCGATCTCATACGAAGATACGATAGCTGTAGGTGGTTGCCTGAGAAGATAAAAGAAGGATAAGACCAAAGTTCACACGATCTTATCTAGGAAATCCGAGATCATTCGGTTTTGGCAAGAATCGACATGGTTGAGGATCCAAATCACAAACAATACTTTCTCCTATAAGTGTTGGACTTTGTAGGATCGAAGATCTGTGCTAGTCAAACAAATCGGGAACTGTTCCAATGACAGTTCCCTTACGCAGCGGAATAGATCAACACAAAATATAAACTGTAGCTTAAATGCAAGGACATGTTCCTTTATAGAGGAGCCTCTACAACCAACTAGTTGGAGAGTAAACATCTACCTCCCTTGGAGGATTTTGAACAAGTACTACATTAGATTGATAGATCTCGAGATACACAATACAAAGACGAACTTCTCTATTGTTTGATAACACACTAACAAACAATACTAACGACTAAGTCATCATGAATCAAGATCTAGACACAATCAATATAATACTTGAACCTGACTCGTTCCTGATGCAGATCCCTTTTGCATCGGAACCAACTTCCAAGTCGATGGCGAGCTTCACACAGTTCCCATCGCTTGGATCTGAATCTCCTTTCTCTGGATCTGGTTCTTCGTCTTCACTAAGTTGCTCTAAGCTCTCTCAATCACTTGCCACCTTTTAGTGACTCCTATGGGTTTATTTCTGAGAGCGTGCTTGACCTACCTTCCTCACTTTCTATTTATAGCAGTTGCTTCTTTTCTTTTGACACTTTTATCCTTTTACTCTTGGGGAGCACGAAACTGTTCAAAAAGACCAGCATACCCTTTGTGGAAGCTTTCCTTCTTGGGACTCTACTTGTCGCCCAAGACAACAGTGAAAAGTCTCTTTTGTCCTCAATCGATTTTCGACGCACACGGACTGCTTTACGGGGAATGTTTCCCTTACTTTTCCTGCATTCACTTGTCTAGGGTATTAGTTCCAAGCGTTTGTCATCATCAAAACTTCGATTACTCGAATGGAGAAACCATTGATCCAGTGTTAAGGAGCTAACACATCTTTAACAGATTTGTTAAGTGGAAAATCTGCGTAATTAGGCAAGAATTACGTATGAGATCAGACTTGACATTTCTTATAAATAGCTAAGTTATAGCTAGGGTTAAAGTGTGGTTGATTAACGACGAACTTGAAGAGTGACCTTTTCGAGTGTACGAGTGTGTGGCTTTTTCCGGTGAAGAATCCACAAGTAAGTGAGTACTAAGGTCAGTAGTTTACTTCCATTTAGGTTTACGCTTAGGGTTAAGTCTAGTTGGTTGAACTTTGGTTGGTGCCTTAGTTACCAGGGTACTTACTTGCCTTGTAATCGTTGAAACTTAATAAAAGTATTCTATTGAAAATCCTCTGAGAAAGAGTCTCAGACGTAGAGGGTTTTTTTTCTACGTATTATTGGTCGGATAAAAAGTTTTCCTCTCTAAATATTGTGTTCCTTATTGTCTATTTCCGCTGCCTAGGGAACATTGCTAGTTCTCTAACTTGAAACTAACGTTTCACGATCCAACAATGTTCGATTGTGTGTGTTAGAATACAAAGTTAAATACATAAATCTAAATTATTATCCTAAATGAAAACTAAAAACGTTAAACTTTTTAGCTTGTAGTTTGAAATATAAGAATGTGGGTATTGTTAGATATTAATAACCTAACAAGTATAGGCTTGTGGATATTTTGAAGAACTTCTTATTATGTGGCATATTGGCCATATAACATTAGGTTTGTTTATGGAATAACGCATTGATTTGATAAAATAAGGTTGTAACTATAAGATATAATTTTCTATAAGTATAAAGATATTATATATTATGATCAACTTTGATGACCGAATAAGATAATATCTTTAGAGGATTTTGGCCCCTCTCTCGACCTATATACATAATCTGAAATTCATCATTAGGGTTATGATTTCATAATACACGAAATAAAATTAAGGCTAAGAGGTGAATCCAGATTTGCATTTTTGCTTGAATGAGTTTCATCCTCTTCACTACTCTCAATCACGATGTCTGTCGGTATGTCTTTCTGTCTTTGTAATTAAGAGTATGATCAAAGATCCTAAATTAATCATGCTTAAGTTTATGAATACACGTGGTATCAGAGCTTATTGTTTAAAGATCATACTTTTAGTTTTTAAATTATAGTAGAATTATGGTAATATCATGTTTTCTGCAATTACGTAGTTTGATTCTCGTATGGTGTTATGCGTTGATTCTAATTATTCATCCTAGGATGTTTATATTACGTCAGATATTATAGTTATTATCTTTTTCGATTTCGAAATTGCATAATGAAAATCAAAAGTTTAGGTTTTGACTGAAAATTTGAGTAAATTGTCGAAATTGGTTTTTCGTGTCTGAATTTCGCAAAATTTTCATAGTCAATTGGAAACGATAATGTTAGTACACAAAAATTCCGCCTTTAATGCACTAATTATGAACTCCTTCCTCTTTCGCTCCACATCCAATCTTTTGACCTAAAAACCTGCAAAACAATGGACACAGGGGGCGGGGACCCCCTAATCCACCTCCGATGCCTAAGTCAAAAGAGCGAATTGTCGTTTCGAGCGTCGAGGTACAACGAGAGAACGGCGAATCCATGAACAGTCGAGCTAAGCGAGTATTAGCCTGTTCAAGTTTTCAGAATATGCCGATATGCACATGTGGCTCTCCCTACACGCCTAGGGCGTGTATTTATAATGGAATAAGGAGATCATGGGGTCGACTTTCTATATCTCCTATGGTTGCTTAATGCCCAAGTTAGAAATATTTACACCTTCTCCAAGTTTAATTCCATCATATTTGAAAGATACAATCTTCCATTAAGTTACACAACTATCATATATTTAATAATATGAAAAATATTAAAAATAATAATAAATACGTAGTCATTTAAAAAATATCTTTTAATAGCGAAAATAACTATGGTAACTATGTTTGTTTTAGCCGCTCATAGATAAGATCTTTAAGATTCATCGCTTTGCTATGAACTTTTCAGATTCTAGCCGAATTTCATCATTTAGGCCCTCAACAATTGCATTTTACTACTTTTCTGCAATAATTACAATGCTAATTTATGATGATAGAAAATTCGTATGATGGTTTTACGAATTGTTTTTGATCGTGGTGATATGTAACTTAATGATGGTTTTGCGAATCAGGATATGTGTTTTTGTTTGAACGTGTTTTATTTTTTTCACTCTCTCAATCACGATTTCTACCAATATGGATCTTTCTACTTTTATAATTAAGAGAATAATCAAAGATCTTAAATTACAATCATACTTAAATTTATATTTACAGGTATTGCCTACCTAAAAATTCTCATATAACATATTATTCCTGCTTTAATTTATTTTGGACGAAATCAGGCAAGTGGCATCAAATTTGCCTGCTCGTTCGCGAATCTTTTTTTTTTTTTTTTGACTAATGAGTCGACGTATATATTTCCTTTTGGAGGGATTCTAAGTTTCTAACTATGCTTTTAGGTGAATTGAAGTACGTGGAACTAAAAGAGAACAAAATGGTCTTTCCACCAAAAAAAAAGAGAACAAAATGATCTGAATTAATTTATTACCTCCGATTATACTTTATATATGACCTTCAACTTTGCAATCTACCCACACAAGCTATAGAACAAGCAAATAGCAGTGGCACACTAAACTTCCAAAGCTTTTGATCGCCAAAAAATTTTAAATTCTAGTTTAATTTTCATTCCTCCATTTGGTAAAATTCATGTGATTGTATCCCGTGATCCCATCAATGATATATCGATGCAAAATATGTATACACAGTTTTTGGATCATCTAGCGAAGGCGCAACTTAATTATTATATGTTTTCTTGCAATAAACTTCCCCAAATGTAAATATGCTTATAATTAGTAATTGTCTTGTATGTGTTAAACGATCAATATATATTTGACATGAGACAGTTTCGTTGTAAAATATATATATATATATATATATATATATATATATATATATATATATATAGGATTAAGATCAGGTGAGGAGAGCTCTTACCGTAAATAATTAGGAGGATTTTCAACCATTAGATCTAGATTTTTAGGAGAATAGAAGTTGTTCATTGGAAATTAAAAAAAATCTAAAATTAATTATTTTGGTAACAACGTAATTTACGGGATTTGCTTTTCCTTATCTTTAGCGGATATTCTAATAACCCTAATATATGCATTCTAATCGCCCGTCTCAAAACAACCGTCTCCATCTCATGCGATTTTTGCGAGGAACTGCTTCGTCTGCCTCAACTTCGGAATTTTTGCAGATTTATCAAGCATTCTAGCTCGAGTAGGCTCTCCATATTTTTCAATCATTCTTGCCCGAGTTGACTCTTCAGATTGTTGCCAAATTTCTTCCGGTTGCAGTTTAGGTTGCTTGAGTTGGTTTGGGCAATTCCCGAGTTGTTCTTCCTAGTTTACTAAATGAGTATAATCATATGAACAACAACGCATCACACATTGAACAATTATGCAATTTAGAAAGAACAATAACTAAGTTGGTTTGATATCTAGACATATGAACAACAATGTATCTTACATTGAACAATTATGATATCTAGAAACTATTACGAAGGGAGTAAACTGAATTCACCCAAACAAAGAGGAAAAAGTCAAACAAAGGTTGAGTTATTATAAAGAACAACAATGGTGAACCAATATAAACACATGAACAACAACGACTCATCTAAAGAACAATAGTGCAATCAAGAAAGAACAACACTCATAACCAAGTCGCGCGCACAAGAACAACAATGGTGAACGAATATAAACACATGAACAACAACGACTCATCTAACGAACAATAGTCCAATAAAGAATGAACAACACTCGTAAGCAAGTCGCACAAGTCGATTGAATTAATAACCACAAACATGAATAACCACAAATTCGCCTATAATTTATCAGGAGACTCACAAATATTAGAATGAACAAGTTGATCTCAAGTTTATTTTTTTCATAATTAAAATTGTCAGATCCTATAATCACGTAACTTGATTTCTCTAATTTCTTTTAAATCGTAATTAGCAATCAATCTTATCCCTTTAAAAAACTAGATCTAACGATTGATGATCTTCCTAATTATTTACGGTACGAGCTCTCCTTACCTGATCTTAATCCTATATATATACGGAGTAATATATTGTTTGTGACAGTTTATCAGTTATGTTGGAACAGTGGTAGGGAACTAACACTGGAACAATGACTTCTCCATTCGAGCAATCGAAGTTTTGATAATGACCAACAAATGGAACTAATTCCCTGTATAAGTGATCTCAAGAAAGATAGCAAGTTTACAAGAAAAGCAAAGGGAAACGTTCCCTGTCAAGCCACCTGTGTACGTGGCAAGTAATTAAGAGGACAAGAGAGACATTTCACTATTGTCTTGGGCGGCAAGTCAAAGCTCCGAATGAATAAAAATGAAGAAGGGTACGCTAGTCTTTTTGAATAGTGTCGTACTCCCCAAGACAAGAAGGGCAAAGGCGTCAGAACTAAAGATGGA
This sequence comes from Fallopia convolvulus, assembly GCA_964016875.1. NCBI lineage: Eukaryota > Viridiplantae > Streptophyta > Magnoliopsida > Caryophyllales > Polygonaceae > Fallopia > Fallopia convolvulus. The sequence goes on along the minus strand of OZ024732.1, from coordinate 46,200,830 downwards.
AACTCTATAAATAGTATGCGACGCCGCTAGGTCTAATTGAGCTCTCGCACACCTGAAAACCAGATCTACAAAAGGAAAGAAAGAGATCGAGAGCCCGAGGTGATTCAGTGAAGATATTCAAACCAGAAGTTCAAGGAAGGAAGGATCAAGTGATGAAGACTACATGAAGATCTTCATCAGCTTGAAGAAGGTGGTTCCTGTGCTAAAGGAACTGCACAGGAACGTGAAGGTTCACTCTCTATATTCATTTGTGTTTAGATCTAGGAACTACTATGTCTTAGTCGTTAGTATTGTTTGTGCGTGGGATTGCAAACAATAGAGAAGTTCGACTTTGTATTGTGGAACCTGAGATATATCAATAGAATATAGTGCGTGTTCAAAATCCTCCAAGGGAGGTAGAGGTTTACTCTTTAGCTAGTTGGCTAAAGAGGTTCCTCTATAAGGAACTGTGTCCAAGTTTTAAATTCCTGTTTTAAGTCTTGTTCTATATTATTCCGATGCGTAAGGGAACTGTCATTGGAACAGTTCTCGACTGTCTAGACTAACATCGATCCTACAATTGGTATCACAGCGAGGCTCTAGATTTTCTGTGAAAACTCGCAGGATGTCTACAGGAATGTATTCAGAACTCAGTGTCGTTGGACATGGAAGCGACAAACCACCAAGGTTGATAGAAGGCCATTTCGAACGATGGCAAGGGTTGATGATGGATTGGATGAGGAGCCATGACTATCAGGCATGGGCCGTGATCGAGAGAGGGAACCTCATCATCAATCCAGAGATCGAGAATGATCTCACAAAGTGGGGACCAAATGAGTGGATATGCATGGAAGCCAACTACAAGGCAAAGATGTACCTTAACTACTCCATGAGTGAGATCGATTCAGCCAAGGTGGGAAATCTAAAGACCCCTAAGGAGATGTGGGCTACTATTGAACAAATGCATATAGGAAGCTCAGATCTCAAGGAAGATCATCGGATGGATGTTCGACAAGAGTTCTACAACTTCAGAATGGAACCTGGAGAAACAGTATCATCATATCAGTTCCGGTTTCAAGGACTAGTGACTAAGCTTGAGAACTTGGGAATCTCAGATAGGGAAGTCACAGAACGAATCAAGGTCAAGAAGGTGATAGATGGTCTCTCTGGTGAATGGACTCATGATCGAACAACCTTCAGAGAAAACACATCCAACAGGAATCTCATGCTTCATGAGATCTTTGGAAAGCTGAAATCCTATGAGAATAGGAGGAACTCAGATAAAGCACAAGACAAACCTGAAAAGGGAATTGCGCTTAAACTGGAGAAAGTGCTTAAGTTTGTTCAGGAACAGTGTGAGGAATCTGAAGATGAAGAAGAGGATGACATAGTGCTCATCACAAAGGCACTACGCAACCTCTACAAAAAGGGAAAGTTCCGAAAGAACTATGGAGGGAACAGTTCCTCACGAGACTACAACAAGTCAGGAGACAAGGATGCAAAGGACATCACATGCTTTAAGTGCTTCAAGAAGGGTCACTATGCCAAAGCCTGTCCCCTGGGAAATGACGAGAACAAGTCTGGGAACAAAGCTTACATAGCGACATGGGATGACTCAGATGATGATGATCCAGAGTCTTGGGCTACACCAAACATGTGTGCCATGGCAATCAATGGAGATCCAAAGGAACCTCAAGAGGAAGTGAGTATTCTATCTCTAACTAGTTGCTTTGATAAATACTCTAAATCTGATCTCATTCGTATACTCTCTAAACTTGTTAAAGACAAAAGGAAGTTACAAAAGGAAGTAAGTGAAATTGAAGAGCATTGTCTTAAACTTGAAAATGATGCCTCTGAAAGGGAACTTGACTTAAAAAATTCTGAATCGGTTAAATGTTCTGAATGTGATAGATTGAAGAAGGAACTTGACTCTACTATGACCACTAAAAATGAGCTTATCTCTACTCTTGCCATTGTCACCACTGAAAAGGAGACCCTTAGTAAGAAACTGGAGATAACCGAAGGAAAGAAAATAGTAGAGACTCCTAAGGTCACATTTGTTCCTTCTAGGCATGGAATAGGGTATTCTGAAAGAAACTCTGAAAAAGATCAAACAACTCTCACTTTAAGGGAACTGAGTGAAAGTAGAGCTTTAGAGTTGCAAACTGAAAAAATTAAGAATTCTCACTTAGAAGAGAAGATCAGGGTCCTAGAGAGTGGAACTATAGGAAAAAAAGGACTACTATACTGGAAACAACTCTCACAAAATATATGTCAAGATAGCTAAGGGAAATGGTTCCAGAGGACCAAATAAGGAAACAGTTGAGAGAAATAGGATTCAGAGACCACATCCTAAGTATTATCTAGGAGAATACTACAAAACTTGCTGGACATGTGGAGGTCATGGTCATTACAAGGAACAATGTCCTAAAATTGGTCAGTCAAAAGGGTTCTTAAATGGAAGCAACAACAGAAAATCCCACTCAAAATCTTATAGGAACTATCACTCGATTGATGTGAACATTGCAGATTATGTTGATTACTATCCCTGTAAGGAACCAGGCAAGGGACACCTTGCCTGGGTAACCAAACATTGACTCTTTTGCAGGTGAAAGCGAGGGGGAACTATATGTGGTTTATAGACAGTGCTTGCTCCAACCACATGACAGGAAATAGGAACAATCTAACCTCGCTTAGCACCCAAGTTGAAGGAGGAAATGTTTCCTTCGGCAACAAAAGCAAAGGGGCAATACAAGGCTCAGGGGAAGTAAAGCTCAACAAATCAATCAAAGTCAACAATGTAAATCTTGTGGCAAATCTTGGATACAATTTACTGTGTGTGGCACAACTATGTGATCAAGGGAACAACATAGTCACATTTGATTCAAATGAATGTCTTGTTGTGAACAAAGAGACTAACAAAGTTATTCTTAGAGGGAAACGATTCAACAATGTTTACATTGTTGATCAAGATTTTCAACCTCCAAGAAAGCTATGTCTCACAGTCTCTACAAATGACACCGATCTCTGGCATAGACGTCTTGGTCATGCAGGTCTAAATCTCATCCAGAAGTTGTTCATGCAAGATCTTGTGGTAGGTTTACCAAGGATAAATCCAGAATCAGCAAAACTGTGTGATGCATGTGCCAGAGGGAAACAAACTCGAAGTTCCTTCAAGCCAAAGAAGAATGTTAGCACCTCCAAACCCTTGGAAATGCTACACATGGATCTATGCGGACCAATGGACACTTGTAGCTATGGAGGAAGCAGGTATATGTTTGTTATAATAGATGATTATTCACGTTTCACTTGGGTTATTTTCTTGTCTTCCAAAGGAACAGTGTTTAAAGAATTTGAAGTATTCATCAAGAAGACAGAGGTCAGTCTGGGAACTAAGCTGAAGTCCATACGCTCAGACCATGGAACAAAGTTTGATAATTCAGCTTTTGTAAACTTTTTCAATGAAAATGGAGTCTCTCACAACTTTTCTGCACCAAGAACTCCACAACAAAATGGAGTTGTTGAAAGGAAGAATCGCACACTTGAGAATATGGCTCGAGCCATGATGCTAGAGAGTGGAGTTCCATCCAACTTCTGGGCTGAAGCCATCTCTACTTCGGTTTATATCCTTAACAGGGCCATGATTCGACCTTTATTGCTTAAAACTTCCTATGAACTAATCAAAGGCCGAAAGCCAAACATTTCTCATCTCAGAGTTTTTGGTTGCAGGTGTTATATCCATAACAATGGGAAGGATGCTCTTGGAAAGTTTGATCCAAGAAGCGATGAAGGAATTTTCACTGGATACTCTCTTCATAGCAAAGCATATCGAGTCTACAACAAACGAACCAGGAAGTTTGAAGAAAGTATTCATGTCATCTTTGATGAAGAGCCTATCCATCATGGATCATCATCCAAAAATCCATTCTCCTGTACAGTCATGAAACCATTCACTATTCCTGGAGAACCAGCAAGGGAAATGATAGACAAAGATGATAATCCAAGGCCTCGAAGAGATGACTCTGAGTACATCAATGGAAGTGAATCTCATCTACAAGAGCCAAACGCTGATGATGATCATGAAGGGAATGATACCATGGAACAATTTGATGATCCTTCAACTCATTTTCCTGAAGAAGAGGAGCCTCCACCAATAACAACTGAAGCATCAACTTTTGGGAACAATCAAACTAATATGGTTCCACAAGATACATCTGAAGATAGTTCCAGTGCTCAGGAGGAAATCCCAGGAACAACTCGTCCTCAACCAAGGAACTACCATCAGAGAAAAGATCATCCTATTGACAACATCCTCACACCTTTGGAACAGGGAGTTCAAACTCGTTCATCTCTCCATAACTTTTGTGCATTTAATGCTTTTGTTTCTCTTGTTGAACCCAAAAGCATACAGGAAGCACTCAAAGATCCAGATTGGATTCAAGCAATGCAAGATGAGCTCCATCAGTTTGAAAGACATAAGGTGTGGAAGTTAGTTCCAAGACCATCAGACAAAAATATCATTGGAACTAGATGGGTCTTTCGCAACAAACTGGATGAGTCAGGAAATGTTTTCCGAAACAAAGCCAGACTAGTGGCTCAAGGTTATAATCAAGAGGAGGGAATCGACTATGAGGAAACGTTTGCACCAGTTGCCAGAATTGAAGCAATACGACTACTCATTGCTTTTGCTACATACAAAAGGTTCAAACTGTTCCAAATGGATGTCAAAACAGCATTTCTCAATGGCTATCTACAAGAAGAAGTTTATGTGAAGCAACCTCCTGGATTTGAAGATGATAACAAGCCTGATCATGTCTACTTTCTTGAAAGAGCTCTCTATGGTCTCAAACAAGCTCCTCGAGCCTGGTATGATAGATTTGCTTCATTCCTATTATCCAAAGGCTATCAAAGAGGATCCATCGACAAGACACTCTTCTTGAAGAAAGAATCAGGTGACATTTTAATTGTGCAAGTCTATGTTGATGATATAGTGTTTGGTTCCACTAATCCTGTGCTTATAGAAAAATTTGAGAAACAAATGAGTAGTGAGTTCGAGATGAGTATGGTAGGGGAACTCAATTTCTTTCTAGGTCTTCAAATCTCTCAAACACAAGATGGAACCAAGATTCATCAACAAAAGTACATCAAGGAAATGCTATCCAAATATGGGATGGACACTGCAAAGCCAATCAACACTCCAATCTCACCTAGCACACGCCTTGATACTGATGAGAATGGAACCAGTGTTAATCAAAAACTCTTTCGAGGAATGATTGGTTCCCTACTCTATCTCAAAACTAGTAGACCGGACATCATGTTCGATGTCTGTCTCTGTGCACGGTTCCAAGCAAATCCTAAAGAATCACATCTAAAGGAAGTCAAAAGGATCTTTCGCTATCTCAAAGGGAGAGATAATCTTTGCTTGTGGTACCCCAGGAACAGTTCCTTTGAACTTGTTTCCTTCACAGATGCTGATTTTGCAGGACATCTGGTTGATCGAAAAAGCACATCCGGCATGGCATAGTTCCTAGGAGACTGTCTAGTATCATGGGGATCCAAGAAGCAATCCTCTGTGGCACTTTCCACTACTGAAGCTGAATACATTGCCGCAGTTGCTTGCTGTTCCCAAGTTTTATGGCTCAAGCATCAACTCAAAGACTATGGTATGTCTCTTGGAACTGTTCCTATTAAATGTTATAGTACTAGTGCAATAAATATCTCAAAAAACCCAGTGCATCACTCTAGGAAAAAGCACATAGAGGTTAGGCACCATTTCCTGCGTGATCACGTAGAGAAAGGTTCCATTGAAATGGTTCACTGCAGGACAGATGAACAAGTTGCTGACATTTTCACCAAAGCTTTGGACAGACAACCCTTTGAGCATCTTCGTATGCTCTTAGGGATGATTCTCTTACATTAAACAAGTCTCGGTCCATCTTTTCCCTCCATGATTGACTAGTTAAATATCAGTATAGCTAGGGAACTGCATGGTCTAGCAACTTTCATTTTCAACAATTGCAAACTTGCATGAAACATGTTTAAAACTAGGTATGGGAACTGATTCCTTAAGAGCACTTTGTTTATTTTTGGCCCAAAATGATCAACCTGATCTTATCTATCCCTCACTATAAGCCGAAAGGATGGTTGATCATAAGACTTGTCCCTCAAAGCCCATCCAGGTAAACGTTTCCTATGAGCTGCAATGAATAAAACCCCTTTTACGGGATTCAATTACCTGGATGACAACATCACTTGATCCTCTAACCATATTTAGTTTGGATATTTCTTTTAATCTTTTCACAAAAATCCTTTACATATCCAAACTTGGCCTTGTCTTACTTGTTCATGGAAAGAGGAGTTAGAAAGGAAAGGAACCGCTTCAATTTACAAAGGAACCACAAGGGTGTTTGAAATTCAAATGCGTCTCTCATATGTATTATTGGAAAGAGAAAGGACATTGAAAACTGGTTCATGAAGCGACAGGCTGTAGAAAGGGAAATGTGAATCCGAACCGTTCATCTCTCTACCCGTGCTTATCTGTTGCCACGTTGAGACTGTTGAGTAGGAAAAGATCTTTGCGTGGAGAATACCAAATCCCTTCCGATTCTCTTTGGAGTAACTAAATGCTAGTTTCAAGGAAAGATTGGTAACCACTCTCACCCTTTCAACTTCTTTTCTTCTTACTACTTAACCCATTCCCCTCTTTTCTTTCTCTTCATCGTCTTCCTCCATCGTCTCTTCCAAACCCTAGATTTCGAAAATCTCCATCTCCAATCCTTCTCTGCAACTCCATCCATACGCTCAAATGGCCAACCCAAATCAACCCATCATCAAGTTCTCCGTCTATCACAAAAACCCACTCATTGAGCATCTTCTTAACCATGACCCTGAAGCTCTCAAGAAAATGCTTCTTACCGATCTAGACCTCGACCACCATGAACCTGAATACATTTTCGATGTCAAAGATCGTCTCTATTCTCTTCTGAGAAAAAGAGATGGACAACCCAGTCTCACACCCCAAAACTCACCACCACAAACACCAAGATCTGAAATTCCGGTACTCACTACGAGACCGGATGGCTCCTCAACCCTCACCATTAATATTGAGGGTGTTCCTACCACAATCCATGATTCCAATCCTACCCTTCTTCTACAAGACTCCTCTCATTCCTCTCCAAAGCACCATACTCAAATTCACGACAACCTCTCTCCCAAACGCAGACCAGATCCCTTAGCTTCAACCTCTCACAACCCTACTCCTCATTCCCAAAAGCCCAGGCTCCCTCATCTCTTCCAAATGCTCCTCCAATCCAAGTTCCATCTCACAAGGAACTAGACCTCTCCACTCTCGATCAATCCAGCTCCCAATTCGAGAGAGAGGAGTTCCCTACTTCACAGGGAACTACACCCATCAAACCGACCCAATCTTCTCCTTCTCTTTCAAAACGCTCTTCCTCTTCAACTTCTCTTCCACAAATTCTAACTGCTCCAAGATCAAAAAAGAGAAATTTCAGAAAACTGAGTGAAGTAGAAGAAGAAGAAGATGAGGAGGAACTCCAGCCTCTACAATCTGAGCAACTCGACGCTCTCAATCCATCAACGGAGATTGTCACCGTTGAGGGCTCCGACGATGAGGTGGAGGTTTATACAGAGCATGCCCTTCAAATCGGGTACAAGGAACCGCCACCTGGGCGTCCTTCAACAAGAGGCTCCAAGAAGCAAAAACTGGAAGAAAAGCCTGAAATAAAGGAGAAAAAGAAAGGCAAAAAGGAAAAGAAGAAGCCAGAAGAGAGGAAGTTGGTCATTCCTCTAGTAATAACAGCCGAGTTCTTACAAGAACACGAGTTCAATGAGCTTCAGGAACTCATCCAGTTTCAAGGATGGGATAAGCTCTGTTCCGAACAGGCAAAGGTGGATCAAGCTCAAATTAGGTACTTCTACTCCAAATTCTCCCTACAAAAGGGAATTGAGCTTGACCCCATAATAAGATGGAAGACAGAAGAGGATGACTTCACCTTCACAGCTGCCCAGATCAAGAAAATTCTCAACGTTCCTGGAGAAGGCTTTGATATGCTTCCCCAACACCCATGGCAAGACTCTGATGGAAGAGAGGCGATTCTGCAAAGGCTTCTAGGGCATGTTCCTGCTCAAGGAAAAGAGATAGTGACTCACAGCTTGAGTCAACTAGGCAAAATGGCACACCAGTTCATCACTAGGATAGTGACTCCAAGACTGGAAAAGAGAACCACTCTCAACTCAACTGATGCCATCCTCTTGGATCTGTTCCTTCGAAAAGAGCGCATCAACCTGCCCAAGATAATGATCTTGCACATGTGCAAGTGTGTTGCCAAGGAGTCTCACGCCCTTCCCTATGCTGCGTTGGTAAAGGAACTGATGAAGAGGAACGACGTGTATCATCCTCAGGAAGAAGAAGAGCTTGGACAAGAGATGGATATGTCCAACATTCTGCGAATGAAGCACTCCATGGAACCACAAGAAGAAGGTCCTCCTGCTGTTGTGTTCATTGAACAAAGAGACTCAAAAACTGTCCTTCAAGCTCTCAACCGTCTGTGTGGGGTCACTGAGCGAATACTTGATGTCCTTCTAGACATCCAACAGACGAAAGGAACAAATGATCACATCCTTGCGGTTCTTAAAGACATACAGAAGAAGCTCCCTTCCTCCTCTTCCTCCTCTAACCCATGAACAAGCCCTCTACAAGAAAAATCCACAATTGTCTTCTCCCTCCTTCAATGTTCTTAAGAATCTGATCCTGTATTTGCTTGAACAATGTTTTAATGAATTGCATTTTGCTTTTGTTCTTTAGTTATGATTGTGCTTTACTTGCTTGTTCTTGCATGCTTATACTTGATTGTCTTTTGATGATGTCAAAAGGGGGAAAAGTGGAAAAATGCAGAGATGTGTTGTGTCTAAGAGAATACAGAATAAATAGCCATAAGCTGAGGGGGAACTATTAGCTTAAAAATCTTGAAAATCAAACTGCTTGTCCATTTCAGGGGGAACTGAGTATCTACAAAGAATTGCCTGTGTCATTGATGTTTAATTCTCTCATATCTTTCATGTAATCCCTGAATGTTTAACACTTGCATTTTTATGAAAGTTTGTCATCATCAAAAAGGGGGAAATTGTTGGAAAAGTGGTAGGGAACTAACACTGGAACAATGACTTCTCCATTCGAGCAATCGAAGTTTTGATAATGACAAACAAATGGAACTAATTCCCTGTATAAGTGATCTCAAGAAAGATAGCAAGTTTACAGGAAAAGCAAAGGGAAATGTTCCCTGTCAAGCCACCTGTGTACGTGGCAAGTAATTAAGAGGACAAGAGAGACATTTCACTATTGTCTTGGGCGGCAAGCCAAAGCTCTGAATGAATAGAAATGAAGAAGGGTACGCTAGTCTTTTTGAATAGTGTCGTACTCCCCAAGACAAGAAGGGCAAAGGCGTCAGAACTAAAGATGGAAACTCTATAAATAGTATGCGACCACTAGTACAAACGTTGGGGGTGGATACCCAAAATTTGATACCGGTTAAAAAAATCGGTATCCGTGTATATAGATGCATACCAGTTTTATACAAAAACTGGTATGGAAAAATAAATAAAAGCATACAGATACCAGTTTTTTAGAAAAACTGGTATCCAACATTCCTCTCGCATACCACTATTTCATAAAACTGGTATCCGACTTTTTACTTGCATACCACTTTTAAAGAAAACTGGTATCTGACTTCTTTTATGCATACCAGTTTTAAAAAATGTGGTATCCGAGAGTTTTTTTTGCATACCAGTTTTCTATAAAAATGGTATCCGTGGGCAAATATATTTTTTTTTTTAAAAAAGAAATTTATTTTAGATTTCTTGTTTATCAAGTTCGGCCTCTCAAATTCTCACAAACCGACCGTGATTGTTCGTGGATAGAAGCACCATCAATATTTTCCCCTCTTTTGGTTTAAGTCTTTGTTGTTACTAGGGTATGTAGTTTTATAAGAAGATTAAAAGTGCAACTTTAATTTTGTTTTTTATTTTAATTTTTCTAAAATTATTAGTTTTTATTACATTATTTTGACTTTATCTCAATATTAGGGTTTATATCTTGCTCTCGTTTGCCTAATCTGTATCAACCTAGAGCAAACTAAGAGATATATATCGTGATCAGTCTTCACGGTTATCAGGTAATCTATCAAACTTTAAACTATTTGCTTCCAATTTCCTATTTTTATGAGTTGAATTGTTATATGTTTTTATTTGATGGATAGATGTTAAATTTTTTATTTTTTATTTGATATTTTTATAAGTTTGAAGTGATTGATGATTCTAATTGGAAATTACTCGTATGGTTAATTGATTGGCATGGATTGCATATTTCACATGGAATATAATCATGATTTTATTTTTGCTTGCTTTGGTATTGGACACAATTTTGGGTTACTTAGTGATTTTTCAATATATATGTACAAATCCTTTTCTCTCAATGTCTATTAAATATTACGATTTATTAACTATGATCTTGCTTGTGTATATGGTTTTATTGATGTAGTTAATGGATAGAAATTGGATATTTGCTAATCGTTTGACAAAAGAATATGAAGATGGAGTGGAAGAATTTATTAACTTTGCCATGCAAAATGCTAAAGATCCTTCAAAAATTCCTTGTCCGTGCACACGTTGTCTAAATGCAAACAGAAAGGATGCTAATGGTTTAAGGGATGATTTGATTATAAATGGAATTGATCAAACCTACACTTGTTGGACGTGTCATGGGGAAACAGAGCATACAATCAATATGGACAACATGGGGGGTCCTGATTTTGAAGTTGATCAATTGGAAGAAATGATACAGGTTGTTGGCGAGAACTTTCATGATCGCTCTGATATGTTTGATGAAATAAAAAGAGATGCTCGAGAACCTTTATATGCTTCTTGTAGAAAGTTCTCAAAATTGTCTGCTGTTTTGAAGTTGTTCCATCTAAAAGCATCTAACGGGTGGACAGATAAGAGTTTCACGAGTCTACTTCAACTCTTAAGAGATATTCTACCTGATGATAATGTGCTTCCTGATTCTACATATATGGCCAAAAAGCTGGTTCGATCATTGAGTATGGGTTATGAGAGGATTCATGCTTGTCCTAATGATTGTATATTGTACCGAAATGAATATGCTTCACTTGAGAAATGTCCGAATTCTTATTGTGGTCGATCACGCTACAAGAGAAAAGGTGTCCCAGCTAAGGTATTGTGGTATTTTCCTATTATACCTCGATTTAAACGTTTATTCTCGAATGTTGAAGATGCAAAGAATTTAAGATGGCATGCAGAGGATAGGAAATCTGATGGTCAATTAAGGCATCCGGCAGATGCTACCCAATGGGTTAATTTTGATACTAAATTTCCTGATTTTGGTCATGAGGGTAGAAACTTGCGTCTTGCTTTATCAATAGATGGGGTGAACCCCCATGGCAATCAATCGAGCACACATAGTACTTGGCCTGTTATTTTAGTTATTTATAATCTTCCTCCGTGGTTGTGCATGAAGCGGAAGTGTATGATGTTGTCGTTGTTGATTTCTGGACCGAAGCAACCTGGAAATGATATAGATGTTTACCTGGCACCGCTCATTGAGGATCTAAAGCTTTTGTGGGATTGTGGGGTGGAAGTTTATGATGCATACGGGAAACAAAATTTTTGCATGCGAGCAATGCTATTCTGCACGATTAATGATTTTCCAGCATACGGTAATTTATCTGGTTATACTGTTAAGGGTAAGCATGCATGCCCTATTTGTGAAGATCAAACAGCTCATACTTGGTTGGAGAACAGTAAAAAAACGGTTTATCTTGCTTGTCGTCGATTTTTTCCAATAGCACACAGGTATCGTAAACTGAAGAAAGCCTTCAATGGAGAATTTGAAGAAGCCCCACCTCCTCAGCCCTTGACTACTCAACAACTTATGGCTAAGTTAAATGTTCTAAACATACCATTTGGAAAGAAAAGAGCCAAACCTCTTCCATCTGTTGGGTGGAAGAAGAAGTCAATATTTTTCTCTCTTCCATACTGGGAACACTTATATGTTCGACATTGCTTGGATGTCATGCATATTGAGAAAAATGTGTGTGATAGTTTGTTGGGCACATTACTCAATGTGCCAGGAAAGACGAAAGACAGTGCAAATGCTAGAAAGGATATGGTTGATATGGGCATTAGATTGGAGTTAGAAGGACAAGTGACAATAAAGCGTACTTATCTACCACCTGCATCTTATACTCTTTCAAATAAGGAAAATGATGATTTTTGTAGGTTTTTCCAGGCTATAAAGGTTCCACATGGGTTTTCATCAAATATAAAAAACCTTCTGAATTTCAAAGGTAGAAAGCTCCAAGGAATGAAATCTCATGATTGTCATGTAATTATGCAAGAATTTCTGCCGGTTGCTATACGTGGCATTTTGCCAAAGCATATTCTAAATGCCATTACACGCCTCTGTTTCTTTTTCAAGAAGATTTGTAGTAAGGTCATCAATCCTCATGAGTTGAATTCTCTGCAGAATGATATTGTGCTTACTATTTGTGAGCTCGAGATGATTTTTCCACCGTCATTTTTTGATATAATGGTCCACTTAACAATTCATCTTGTTAGAGAAGTCAGATTATGTGGACCGGTGTACTTGAGATGGATGTATCCGTTTGAGCGATTCATGAAAGTACTTAAAGGGTACGTTATGAATACATTCCGTCCCGAAGGTTGTATGGTGGAACGATACATTATGGAAGAAGCTACTGAATTTTGTGCTCTATATTTATCTGATATTGAACCCATTGGTCTTTCTAAGTCAGTGAAGAATGATCCAAGTGAAGGAAGGGGTACAGCTGGATTTAAAATGCAAGGAATATCTCGAGAGTTGTGGGAACAAGCTCATTTATATGTTATTCATAACAGTGAAGAAGTAGAAGTATATGTGGATGAGCATATGTCTTATCTAAGAAGTCAAAATCCACGTAGGAGTGAGAAGTGGATAACAGATCAGCACAATGTTTCGTTTACTCAATGGCTACGTGTAAAGATAGAAAATTCCGTTGAGCCTGTCTCGCCCACCTTGGCGTCGTTGTCACGAGGTCCTCTCTTTAGTGTGGCATCTTTTTCCGCATATGAGATAAATGGTTACACGTTTTACACAAAATGCCACGATGATACTAGTACAATGCAAAATAGTGGTGTCACATTGGTAGCTCAAGCAATGCATATCTCAAGTGCAAAAGATAAAAACCCCGTCCAAGCAAGTTTGTCATATTATGGTGTCATTGAGGAAATATGGGAGCTCAATTATCTGGAGTTCATTGTGCCAATTTTTCTTTGCAAGTGGGTTAATTTTAATGGTGTAGAAGTTGATTCCCATGGCTTCACTCGTGTTGATTTGAATAGGGTGGGCCATAAGAATGACCCATTCAATTTAGCATCTCAAGCCAAGCAAGTGTTTTTTGTGCCCGACCCAAAAGACCCCAAGTGGTCAATTGTGATATCAACTAAAGAGAGCAACCACAATGAGTATGATGAAGTAGAAAGTGAACTAAGTCATACTTCTGTCATAATGCCAACCTTTGATGCAAATGTTGATGAAGAAGCGCATGTCTATATGCGTGAAGACCATGCAGAAGGAATAATAATTAATCAAGCTAAAAGAAAAAGGCAATAAAAAGAGATGATTGTGACGACCCAGTCGCCTGATCGAAAGACTTTAGTATTTATTAGTATTTTTTGTTAATTAATGTAAGCTTTTTAAACAGAGTTTACGGACTCCTTCATGGGTTTTCTTTTCGGTTCTTTCCCATGATGCTTTTATTGAACCGATAGAATAGTTGATATATATTCCTAAAATTGTTATATTGAGAAACTAATAAGAATTTGGTTTTGACGTAACATTCAATATTTTTCTCTCTATTTTTGGCATACGAATTGAAAATAAGCTGATTTTTTTCGAAATTTTAACTGAGAAGGCACTGATTTTTTTTTTGCCCTATGTACCTTAGTTAATAAAAAAGGCGCTCATTTTTTCAGAAGGCGCGTACTAAAACAAATTGCATAAGATTAAAATAAAAAGGGTTTTGAGCCGTTCCCACCAGCTCTATCTCGTTTTAGGTTTTCTGGTCTCGATCAGCTCCATCGGTTATGAGCCGCTTCGCCACTACCACCGCCACACCATCGCCCTCTCGTCGACTTCCCCTGCGCCACCTTCACGCCACCGCCACGACATCTCCCATCTCTGCGTGGTTGTTCCGTTCGCCGACTTCCCCTGCGCCACCTTCACGCAACTGCGTGTTTCGTCGCTTGTTTCCGGCTCGACCCGGGTGAGTTAACTTGTTTTTGTCGTCGCATTGGAGCAATTGATGCTTTGTTTCTTAACTTCTTTGGTCTGGATGATTTCACGGCTCCAATCCGAACATCAATTTTGTCGCATTGGAAATTTGGATGATTTTGGCTTTCTTTCTTAACTTCTTTGGTTTCAGATCTATTGTCAATGATGAATTGGAGTAGGGGTGGTTTCGTTTTCATGAGAAATTTGCAACAAATGAGTGGATATCTTGATATTGCATTGCAATCTTATCCCTATTGGCACTTGATAATTAATATTAGTCCTTGCGTCTAGGATTGATACCTACCTGGCTTACATTTTTCACTGACTTAGTTCATTTACTTCTGTTCCTTTTAGTTGTAGACTGTCAGAATGTGCAGATGGTAGAGGCAAATATATATTGGTAATTTATGTATTGTGGTGTCTGGGTTTGTAAAGGGGTTTATAAAAAGATTCATCAAATGCTGCTGCACAAAGTTATAGAGCTTTCAAGTATCCGCCTTGGCTGCTGCAGATGCATAACTTACGCTGCTGTCTCTCATTCTTTTGCACTGAGTCGATTGCTCGTACCTCAGGAACCTCACCTTTATCTTTATGGAGCAATGCTTCAGCATCTGACCATAAAGTTATAGAATCTTTGAAAGTTGAAATTGAGTTCCTACTAAATACAGAATCTGCTATATATGTTCAGATAGGAATTAGATTGGAATGGTTATGTGACAGAATCTTTGACTTCTGTCCCCCTCATTTGTCTTTAGCTGCTGTTTGTTTGAGGAGCTGTTTGGCATAAAAAAAGTGTAAAAAAATTGGCATGTTATTTATAATAGTTGATTTATTGGCACTATCCAAATTAGATTTCTAATAGTTGATTTTAAGGTTGTGTTTTGAGCCTTTTATGTCCAACATGGCTAGTTCTAATATATATACAATTGCTTCTAATTGCAGGGAACAAAAAAGTCAGAAAAATGGTTAGTTCTTTTCAAGATCAAAGGGGTACAAATGCATCTCCTAAGGGTTCTGGAAAAAAAGGTTTTTGTTGTGTGTTCTTGGCTTCTTGTTGTGCTTTTGATATACTTGTGTTTTTGATTAGTGATTTACATGTCAACTGATTTCATGGACAAGTGACCAAATAAAATTTTTGTTTTTGTTATTGGCTTCTTGCTGTGCTTTTGATATACTTTTGTGCTTTTGATATACTTTTGTTTTTGGTGTTCCTCTTTTTCCTTTTCAAATTTATTGGCTACTACCCATAAAAAATTTCTAATAGTTGATTTTCAGGTTGTGGTTTGAGCATTTTATGTCCAAAATGACTAGTTCTAATATATCTACAATTCTTGTCTTATTGAAGGGAACAAAAAAGCTAGAAAAACGGTTAGTTCTTCTCAAGATCAAAGGGGTTCAGATGCATCTCCTAAGGGTTCTGCACAAAATGACAATGATCAACCGGGTAGTAATTCCATGACACGGGTGAGAGGAGCTGCTCTAATGAGAAAAATTAGGAAATTAACTTGTGAGAACACAAGGAAGATTCCTTTGCAAGTCAATCCTTTAGGCAAGCCTATTGGAACATCCAAATCAGTTTTTCAGAGTTATATTGGGCAGCTAGTTCGTGAACGAATTTCTATTGCATACACAAATTGGAAAATGGTCCCAAAGCAGACGAAAATGAGCGTTTTTGATGCGATTCTGGTAAATGTGTCATTATATACATAATACTTAACTTTACACCATTTTAAATATATTTATAATTTTTTTTTGAATTTGCAGAATGTTTTTGATATTCCTATAGATAAGATGGGTAAAGCATTGATGCTTGGTTTTATTTGGTACAAGTGGAAGACTTTTAAAGGTAATCTTCAAAAGCTAATGAAGGATAAGAAAACTGGCAACTATCTTGTTTTGCCTCCATCGGATTATCCATATATTAGTCAAGATGATTGGACTGCATTTGTGCAATACCGCTGCACTAAGAAATTTCAGGTAAGCCATTGTTGATGAGCAGAAATTTTTAGCTTTTTGTCGTTTTCAAAGTTATGTCAAGTCCTCTACAAGTTTACAACTGGGAAAACCTCAGTGCTTATAATGATTGAATTGTCTCCTACATTTGGAAGTTGGACCACTTGGATTCAATTTAGTCTTTTCTGGTTTGACCTTGAGACAAAAATATCAAACATGTAGGTGAAAATGTTAATAGTTAATCATATGTGCGTATAAATTTTTGCTATTTTTAAATCACAAGCTCTAATATAAGAGGGCGCCTCTATCACAGTTCTGGTCAATTCTGATTAGTTCAATTTATTTAAAACTAATTGAGTATTAAAGTTACTAATTAAGACAAAATTTGAATGGGAGTTGAAAAAGAATTAATTAAACCTGTTATATGCAAAAGGGGTTTTTAGTTGGGAATTCAAATTATACTTGTTTGTTTTATTATTAAACCTGTATATGCATAGCCAAATTTCTGATCATGAAAGTATTAGTGCCCTTCTCCAGCCCACTTGATGAATTTATAATCACAATTGTAATACTTATCTCTTGTTGATAAAAATTTGTTTAGGATATGCTACTAGAACAAGAATCTCAAGGCATAATAACACCCACTGGGAGAGAAGATATTTTAGCATTAGCCTTGGAGACCGATGAACATCCTGGTAGATTGAGGGGTGTAGGGTTTGGTGTTGGTGTTAAGAAGTACTTTGGCTCAACTAAGCGAACATGCTCTAACTCCCAACAAGAGATTAACATGCTTAGGGAAAAAATGGAGGAGATGCAAAAGAGAATGGAAGCGTTTGAAAAGCTTCACAAGTTAATGGAGAGTCAAACATCTTCGCATCAACCCCAAATGTCACCACCAGCAAGCTGTGAAGAACAAGAATTTGAATCTCCAATTATACAACGTGGTTCCTCAATGAGAAACTCTCCTCCTAAAGAACCATCAGAGGTATTCTTTTTATATACTATTGATTTGTTTTAAACTCATTCCATTCTTTTATAATTAAAATAGTATTTTTATTTTAAAGTTGCAAGATTCAACTAAAAAGTGCAAGCTAGCTTGGCCTAATCGATCATGCGAGGTAGCATATGGTCGGGCTTTTATCCCTATGGCTGGACAGTCCACCATTCTTCATGGCAAGGTGTTGGAGGCTAATGTTTGGAAGGTCACTATAGATACAATTATTAAAGAAAATGCAAAGGTGCCAATTCCAACCGAAGAGGTCCCGTTTTTGTCAGAAAGTGCAGTAGGAAATATCATTGCATGGCCCAAGGACATGATTATATTTGATACGGTAAATATATATATGTTTGTTTTATTATTTTTTATACATATCTATTGTTTTATAATGAATTTATTAATAACATTTGTACATGTCAGTATTTAGATGGGAGTTCAAAGGGTTTAAGAAAGGCCTTATTTCAACCAAAAGGTCATGGTAAATTTCAGCCACCACAATGCCAACACCATGCAATTGAGAAATGTATGTCGATGATAGATCCAATTGAAGTGTTTGTGCTGAAAATTAATATGCCCAAGGTAGTTGTACAACGCTCACACACATTGGAGCTACGCAAGGAAGATGTTCTGTCGTTGCTTGCACATGGGCAATTAGATGGTGTACACATCAGTTTGTATATTAAGTAAGTACTTGCATCTCTTATATTATTTAGGAATTTGAGTGATAATGTGTAGGGAATCATCTTTGGTAGCTAGTTCTAATATTTTTGCTTGTCCTTTTTGGAAAGAGAATGACCATCAATTTGATAACAATATACAAAATTCTATCGGCACTAACTTAAGAAGCTGTAACAGAGAGCAAAGAACTTGTCGCATGCTTGTAAATTATTCATGTTGTAACATGTGAATACAATCACTAGATAGTGTAGTACATAACTCCCTGTAGAAACTTGAAAACTAGATAGGCTAGCCAAGGATAAATTAATCTGATACCTCTCCATGTCTGCTGTATAAAAATGAATTTAAATTAAATTACTTACACTCAGCAAGAACTTTAGGATCTCCACCAAGAGGTAAAACTCCAGGCCACCTTTTAGGATAAATTCTTTAAAATTACTATGAGTTACCAATCTAACTCTATGGCCATGTTCCTGCAAAAACGAAAAAGGTCCGGACAGACACCAATTAGTAACTAGTAAGTACTGAGATTTAGACTAATTGACATCTATAAAGTTATTAGACACTAGGCACAAACCTGCAATTTCTTTCCAATAGCAACAAAAGGCCGAACATCTCCTCTAGTTCCAACAATTAGCATCACAATCTGCATTAGAGGTGGGTCTTCAATGTCATCTAACTGATCTTGATCTAGTTTCGAGGGTTCACCATGTACAACCCCAATCTCTAAATGTGCCCTGGAAGGTTTCATGTCACCTGGAACATCTAATTCTACAGTTCCGTCATGTTTATGAGTAGCAACCCTTCTCATCCATTTGAGCTGCAATAGTTAAACAAGTCATGCTTGTGATCTATGCTATTTGCTCTTGTCTTTTCAGTGAGTGTGCGAACCTCTTGGCTAAATCATGATTTTCTTGTACCATACTTGTGAATAATATGAAAGAAATGACCTTGCATATGAAAATTTAACCTATCTAGTTCAAAGAGTTGATATTGGACAGACTGAAAATTGAGACTAAGGTAAAATTGAGATAGTGATTTGAGCTTTTATGAGTATATTGTTGCTTTTCATGTTTACTTTAATTAAGTTAATGTTGGTTTCTTTTGTAGTTCAAAGAATTGGCTCATGCTTTTAATATTTAATTTAATTAAGTTAATGTTGATTAATCATACAATTTTACTTAAAATGTGCAGGTACTTATATGATAAGTACAATCCCTTGCTATATAAATTTGCTTGCCCTTCAGTAGTGGCCTTTGCTGCTCAAACTTCAAAAAATCTCAAACTTGATTTTAGAGTAAGATACTTGGTTGGTTGTATGAGGGAATCAAAGGATTGTCTATGGCTTGTCCCATACCATGAAGGGTGAGTTATTTTAATTTTGTTTTTACTTTTACACATAATATTTTTTTTAATAAGCTATAACTTTGAATTAAAATTGCATAAGTACCATTGGATGCTAGCTGTTATAAATCCCGCATTGAATATAGTTTATTGGTTGGATCCACTTCGGGAGGGTGTTCGTCCACATTTTAAAGAAATGTGTGAAACATAAGTTATTTAAAAAATATTATATATTATTATATGATTTCCATAATTAGTAATTATTAATAAAAGTTTATGCAGTTCATTGAACATGTTGAATGGCAAGGGAAAAAATCTTCAAAAAATACATTTTATGCATATCAAGGTCAGTTCTTATTACTAACATGCATTAAGTATTAATTTTCTGCTGTATTTCGGTTCGTATAATCTGTAATCTGATTTATTTGCTGAATTTCAATATGTAATTTGGTTTTCTGTTATACTTTTTGTGACTAATATGTAATTAGATTACTAATCTGATTTTTCCAGCATTTTTTGTAATCTGCTATCTGCTGAATTTTTTAATTCGTTTCATTATTTGCTGTATTTTTTAATCTGTAACCTGCTGTCTGTTGTAATCTGTAATGTGCTGAAATCTCTTTAGTTTACTTGAGTAGTAGTTAAAAATATTGATGATTAATCTTTAGTCTTTTTTTTCTTGTGCAAGTGTCCTCAACAATATGATAACATTTCATGTGGGTTATTTGTATGTCGATTCATGAGAGATATAGTGCAAGCTGGTGTTGTAGAAATCCCTATTTCGGTATGTTATCGAGCTAAAGACTATTGTGTATAGTTTGTATTTAAATAATCTTAGTTTGTGTTGTTTATGCATGTTTGTAATGTTGTTTATGCAGTACTTACCGCCTTCACTTGAAACATACAATGAGAAGGAGATTTTTGAAGTAATAGAAGAAAATGTTCAACATCTTACACCTTTCTTACAGTTGGAGGTCACGAGTGCATAGCATCATCAAAAGAGTTCAAGTGGTCTATGATTATAGTGGGGGATTTAAATGTCTAGTAGATGCTTCATATGAATTTTATAGTTGAATGAAATTGCTAACTGTTTTTTATGCCACAATAGCTAGATACATGTGTTGACAATCATATTTTGAATGATTTATGGTTTTTTATAGACTTGGTACATATTGTTGTTTCCTTCTATGTTAAATTAGATTTATGCTACTTTTGGAAAACTATAATTGAGAAATGAAAATGCAGGTCAAAAGGTCATTGAATGTATTGCAGGTGAAAAAAATTGTTCTATAAATATGTTCGAAAGACATTTTTTTTATGTAGACTATATATATAGATACCGGCTTAATCAAAAATAGGTATATAGATATCAAATAATTTTTAATAATAAAAATGATGGATACCTGTTCTCCAAAAGAATGGTATTCAATAGTTTGTACAAGGATACCAGTTTTAAGTAAAACTGGTATCTATATGCTTTGTACAAGGATACCAGTTTTAAGTAAAACTGGTATCTATATGCGTTTACAAGGATCCGAGAGTTATTATTTTATATATAAAAAAATAGATGTGCATACCAGTTTTTTTTAAAACCGGTATGCGAGATTTGTCAGATACCACAATTTACAAAACTGGTATCCCTGGGTTGGATACCCCTTCAATTTATACCAGTACAAAAACTGGTATTCGTTTCATTAAAAAACCGGTATCCACCCCCATCATTTGTACTAGTGGACGCTGCTAGGTCTTATTGAGCTCTCGCACACCTGAAAACCAGATCTACAAAAGGAAAGAAAGAGATCGAGAGCCCGAGGTGACTCAGTGAAGATATTCAAACCAGAAGTTCAAGGAAGGAAGGATCAAGTGATGAAGACTACGTGAAGATCTTCATCAGCTTGAAGAAGGTGGTTCCTGTGCTAAAGGGAACTGCACAGGAACGTGAAGGTTCACTCTCTATATTCATTTCTGTTTAGATCTAGGAACTACTATGTCTTAGTCGTTAGTATTGTTTGTGAGTGGAATTGCAAACAATAGAGAAGTTCGACTTTGTATTGTGGAACCTGAGATATATCAATAGAATATAGTGCGTGTTCAAAATCCTCCAAGGGAGGTAGAGGTTTACTCTTTAGCTAGTTGGCTAAAGAGGTTCCTCTATAAGGAACTGTGTCCAAGTTTTAAATTCCTGTTTTAAGTCTTGTTCTCTATTATTCCGACTGTCTAGACTAACATCGATCCTACAATTTATTTCTAACTTATTGAGCAACCATGTATAATTTATTGATCAAAGAATATTTCCTTCGCACAACTCGATTTATTTGCACACCTTGTCAATCATTAGAACCGAAAGCTCGAATCATTAATAATTTTTCTTGTAGCGTGTAGAAGATCCTATTTTTATATGGAGTGTATAAATATATTCCACCTTTTATGCAAATTTTATTTGTGCACATGTATTTTTCTCTCTGGAAATTTCGTGGTATCTAATGCAACAACAATTGAAAGTGGCTGTCGATGAAATGTTAATGTGCTATGATGAGTGGCCCCCACGGCTATGATTTGCTTAGATTAGGTACAAGTAAAGTTATTTGTGCCTTTTCCGTTAATCCAAAATTCCTACAATAGTATTATTTTATGCCAACGCATCATAAAATTTTGTCTTCGAAATGGGATTTGGACTAGCTAATTGTGGTGTAAAATTTTCATTATGATAAACCAAATCCCATTTCATTATTTCAAAGACAAAATTATGCTTACGAAAAGGAGAAGAAAATAAAGATGTGATGTGGACAAGGCAATGGAATTGTAGCGTCGTGGCGTAGGGCTGGCCAATCAGCGTTGAGCATCCCGAAAATAGAACAGAACAGCCTAGCGGCTGCCCCAAGACAAACCGCCAGGTAAGAATGAGCCTTTCCTTTTTCTTCTTCTGTCTCCTCCACGTGTCACTCGCCCCACTCGATCCGTGACTCTCCCCCAACCAAAATTCAATTTCCACCACACACGTGGATTTTTTTCCTCCGACTTTACCGCCCACCTAATTTTCCGCCTTTTTTTTCTAAATCCCCAACGGGAAATTGGACATCAATTTGTTTGTGCATTCATTTTTCGAGTTTTGGTTGCTGCTTTAGTTCGGTTCAAGACTTTTTTTTTTGGTATTGGTTGAGTGTTAATTTGTTTCCATAAGGGAAGAATTCGATGTACTAAATCTGTCTGTTAGATTGTTAGATTGAGAGATCGAAAAAATTAACAGCCGGATAAGCCAGCAAGAGAAAGCAAGCACATGCACTACCAAATAAGCGAATTATAAATAATAAAAACAACGATCAAATATCGCGTATATAAAACCGGAATTAAAGAAGCACATGAGAAGTAGGTTGTGTGAAGTGTCACGAGAAGAGAAAAGAAGATGCCAAATTGACTTTCTCTATAATAAAAATAGACTTTCTCTATAATAAAAAAATGATTTCATTCAATATAACAAATTGATACGATAATATTAGGCTTATTGTACCAAAACACTGTAAAGCAGGATCAAAGAACAGATAAAGGTGAAGGGGAGAAAGAACGAGTCAATTGGCTAGGGGAAGAGGGAGACTACATATCGAGAAGGAGGCTACAGAGAACTAGGGTTTTGGATATTTAATTTCTAATTGATTGATTGCTTCTTGTAATACAATATATGACATTTATGCTAAGCCCTAACGGTTCAAATAAAGCGTCTCGGTAAAGAACCGTAAAGTTTACCCGAGAAGGAGTTTATAAAACTCTGTTTTAAAAATTACATTAATGAAATACTAATAATAAATCCATATCCAGATTGTAGCGTATAAATTCTCCCCCGTTGACAATCGACTTGTCCTCAACTCGGAAATCCGGGAAAGACTTATGATCAACACGTATCATTTAAGCATAATCCTCTGGGGTCGAAAATCCGATTACCCAATTGTAACCTAGATTTACTCATTGGAACAATTTCATCAGTAGCATTGAACCTTCTAACAGGCATTTCTTCGAACACCTGTTGTGCAGCAAAACTTCCACAAACATAATAGAATTTTGCATCAAAATCCTCTGCAGATACGCATCGGACGCTTTATCCACATCAATTACAACAATTCCTAGCGTCTGATTTGTCGGAATTCCACAAACAACTAAGCAATGGTTCATGCTCAAAATTGGCCGGTGAAGTTCATACTCAAGAAAAGAAGACATTGGGGCCAAAATTTCTTTAGAAGGCGGCGGCTGCGGGAAGGCAGTAGGCGCGACAAATGGGGCTGGGGGTGTAGGAGTGGTGGCCGAGGGTGCGGGGCTGCTGGCCGCGAGCGCGAAATCGACTTTGTTGGTCGCTGGGGTAGGGTTTCGTGGCGGCTCGTTCGCATCTTCGAGAGGAATCACCATCTCGTTTAGTTTGTTGTTGATCCGGTCACCAAGGAACAATTCCATTCGACATCATCCATCATAGATGCATCTTCCGTTGAAAGAGTTGAAAGCATCCATGGAAGATTCTCCGTTGTTGAAAATAAGTTTGGAATGAAACCTTGTGTCTGGGCTCAATCTCTCAAGATTCTCTATAATTCCAAACACGAAAAACACTTGCGCCAACATGTTGCAAGAAACTGGGTAGATTTCCCCATGAATCTTGACATACAAAGTTCGAGTCTCGAGCAATAACTCCATTAGACGACGCTTTTATTATTAGCATACAAGGAATGCACGGTTCAGGAATGAAAGCACCAATTGATACGATAATATTAGGTTTACTGTACCAAAACAATGTAAAGCAGGATCAAAGAACAGATAAAGGTGAAGGGGAGAAGAGCCAATTGGCTAGGGGAAGAGGGAGACTACAGACAGAGAAGGGGACTAGAAAGAACTAGGGTTTTGGACAATTAATTTCTTGTTGATTGATTGCTTTCTGGAATACAATATATGATATTTGTGCTAAGCCCTAACGGTTCAAATAAAGCGTCCCGGGAAAGAACCGCAAAGAAAATCCGAGAAGGAGTTTATAAAACTCTGTTTTAAAAATTACATTAATGAAATACTAAAAATAAATCCATATCCAGATTGTAGCGTATCACAAACACGCACACAAAGAGCGTGAGTTGAGTGAAGTTCTCCTTCCATGAAGATCGTTGCACACGCAAGTAATGACACCCCTATTAAGGGAGGTGGAGGAAGCTCGGGAAAGCGCATCAAATAGAGAGAGTAAGAGTCGATTCTTGTGATTCAAAATTATATTGGACGTACCCTACATTGGGCACGGGCACCCATCTTGACCCCCTATATTCTGTTGTAGCGGAGCCTCACTAGGTCAATGATGATGATGATGATTATAAACACGCTTTTTGCCCGGTGGCTAAACTTCCAATAATGAGAATATTTATAGCCTTGGTTGTTGCTCATGAATGGTCTTTATTCCAACTTGATGTTGATTATGAAACTAGTTGATGCTAATGTACTTATTTAAAGAGTTGAATTTAATTCCAAAATGAAAAAAAAAATCAACATACGTAAAAAACATAAAGGTCCTCTTTTGAATATTTTTAGCCCAAATTTCAACTATTGTATGTTAGAATAATAAGCATATTTCAACTATCAATATCGAACACACATAAATATACTTATCTAAATTTTGTAAGTCATCATAAGCGTATTTCAATGTTGCTCAACGAACTCGTAGTCATAGTCTTACTAATTTTATGTATTGAATCTTTTGGCCACAGACTCTTACACATTTAACTATTCACATTCTGAGTATTATTCATTTAGATAATCACAATGTTGAATATATACGAGTCAATATAACTTTTAGCACACATGACAAAAAATATCATACAAAATGATATCGTGATCATTATATGATGTTGAGAATATGCACATTCTTCATCTTCTCTTGATGTTGAGAATATGCACATTCTTCATCTTCTATTGAAGCCATATCCTTGCCTCTGATCGTGTTAGTTGATCACTAAAATTAGCGATTCTTCATCTTCTCTTTTTAATAGATTCAAATTTGTATATGTGTTGTTTAATTTTCGAAGTTCATTTCAATTTTCTTATTTTTGGATTGCTTTCAACTTAAGAATCGATTTTGGCATGGATTTTGCTTAGCATCGATCACCAATTTCAATTAGTGAGCACGTTTGATGTTTTGTTGCTCCCATAATTAATTTTTTTAATTTCTATGATGTTTTGATGGGAGAGTTTTGAGATGCACACAAGTTGTTAGATGAAAGTCCTAAGAGTCAAGAGCCTCTTAAAATTGTAAACAAAGCATTGAAATACATCAGGTTTGATGCACATAATCGTGATTTGCAAGCATTTAACGTTTTAAATTCTCAATGTCTTTGAGTCTTCATTGGATTTTCAAGAAGTAAAGTTTCAAAACAATCGATCTCCATTTAATTCAAGCTTCCAAGAGTGAAAAACTACTACTATTATACATGGTCAAGTAGGAACTTAAATTTATATTATATGAATGTCATATATTTTTGAGTGAACCTTATTCCCACATTATTCTTTTATTGCAATTAGTTCATCAACCTTAGTTAATGTGAGAGGTAAATTGTCTCATGGGTGTCGTGTGGACACTGTTAATGGCATCAATATTGAGTAGTCATATGCCATTAACAGCGTCCACACCTCACCCATATTTTGACTACTCAATATTGACTACTCAATATTGACTACTCAATATTAAAAATGAATGTCTTCTTTTAATAAGCATTTAAGTTTCATTATTAAGTTTAGCTTTATTAAGGCGGGTCAAAATATTTTGTTCTCGGTTGCCCGGATGAAATTAAACTTACTCAAGAAATGTGATTTAACTTATTAAATGAAGGCATTCATTTTTAATCCAAGACTTGAATGAAATTTAGGGCTAATAAATTGTATCTTAAGGCTTGAATATTTGTACGTGACATCGTAATACATAAGAACCTTATTTGAAAATATGTGAACACACATAGTCAACATGTGAACATACATAATTAATATGTGAACATTAAAGTAATATATAAGAACATGAATGGATTATCTTATAAAAATCTTTACCTTATTCCAAACTAAACAAAAATACACATTTAACATGTGAATGTGAAGATAATAATATATTCATGAACATGAAAAGATATTTGTGCAATCATAAATTTGACATAAAATCCCTAATTTTAAACATATACTAAGTTCTTAAAGTATAGTAAGGAAGAAAAAAAGAAGCTAAGAGTCGTTCTCAATGAGACTTTGAACGATGTTAATGTAGCAATGGAGACCACTATGAAAGTCAAAGCTGAGAAATTGTCGATAAAGGCTTGAATCCTAGTAGATGACTTCGTAAAATATATAGACCTTGTTCTAAAACATAGTCAATATGTGAACATACAAAGTCAATATGTGAATGCTATGACAATATATATAAACTTGAACATGATACAAGAGAACTCAAATTTGAACTGAAACATCACACACATATTATGTAGCCCATGAGGGATTTGAACCCACATCGATGTGTACAAACACATTGCTCTACCATTTGAGCTAATAGGCTATGACAAAATCATTTATTTGTACATATTACACATAAATCCTTGTCTTTTGTATTGAGCTAAGTAATTTCATTATCAATGTGAAGAAACTAGCAAGAATTACACAAAAAAAAACAAAGTAGTGACCAATAAAAATATATTAGCAATTAATAGAGAAAAGAACCAATAACATTAATAAAAGAGGGGCAACAAACGTAGGAACATGAACATTTTCAAATGACTTTATTCAAACCTTCTATGAATATATATATATATATATATATATATATATATATATATATATATATATATATATATATATATATATATATATATATATGAACAGTCCAATGTAATACTTGAGCCCAAACGTCCAAAAAGTCTATTAACCATCGTATGAATCTCAAATTGAATCTAGAAACCAAAGTTTTGAACTTCCAAAATTATGTCCCAAAAATTAGAAGGAAAAATCAACGAAAATTTCAAAAACAATAATCAAACAAGATCTTAGTGGTTCACACAACAAAACGTGAACCTCATAGTCACCGCACATGAACAAATAGATAAAATACATGAACTCTAACGAAAAATAACATAGTCACGACACATAACGAATCATGAGTCTCATATCCAAAACATCATGAATCTATCCAAAATTCAACTTATTTTCAATCCTAGAATTTTTTTCATCCTTGTATGAACAATAGAAATACAAATTGTTTTTAGAACCCTAGATTCAAACAATTTCAAATAGAAAATCAGATCCAAATTCATCAAAGAAACCTTAGGTTCAAACAATTTCAAATCCAAAATCAAATCCAATTTCATCAAATAAATCTTAGATTCAAACAATATCAAAAACCTAGAAAGTATAAACCCTATTATCACAAATTCGAAGTAGAGAGTGAGTTCTTACCTTCTTTGAAGCTGAATTTGTACGATTGCTTCTCCTCATCCGCCATGGGAAGTGATTTTGGCCTTCAAATGATGGTATTGAGTCTTTGAATGGAAAGAAACAAGCATTGGAGTGGTTTTTGGGAGAGAGTGAGAGGGAGATTTGAGAGTGTGCGAGAGAAAGAGACGACAATTTGTGTTTTGTGGAATAGAAGGATGGAATTTACTTTTTTAGGGCGCTTTTGAGTGATATTTACAAATTTGTCATTAAAACTCTTAAATCTAGCGCACACGTCTCTTTTTATTTATTCCTCCCACATTAATCTCAACACTCCATTTCTTCCATCCAACGGACCATATTTATTTTCAGTTTTCACAATAAGCCTTATATCCACCAGAATCAACCTCTATGTATTAATACCTAAGTAATATTATTTTGTATATTCAATACCCCCTCAAGATTAATGGTCTTCTAGACAAATCAAGGTTGGATTAAATGTAATTAAATCATGGCTTGTGTTATGATTTTGTGAGAACATATGCGAGAATTGAATATGCAAAATTCATATGTTTCATACAAAAGTGGAAAATTGGATTGACACATAAGCTTGTTGCACCTTGATTGTCGTAGTAGAGAATAAGTTGAGTGCATATTTATACACTACGCTCATTGAGTGAGGATAGAACCCATAACAACTCAAAAGATTTGTTTGCTAAGGGTAGTGCTCACTTGTTTCATGATGTCGCTTATATAAAGCCTAGTTCTTACTTGTCGGTGCTTGCATGCATTGGGATAATCGATTGATAGTGTGAAGCAATATTTGGATGTGTTAAACCGAGGCATTTGAAAGGAGCCAATACCCTATAGTCGGTGGGAATTAGTAGAGAAGCACCAAAATCTTTGGTGAGTATCACAACTTGAGATAATGCTGTGAAAACAAACTTTGTCTCTCAATCATGCTTGATTTTTCCAAGAAATTTGTTATAAACTTCTTTTGAGAAAGAAAGAAGCTAATAGGCATATAGGAATTACCTCAACTTAACGTAAAGTAGGATAGAGGACCAAGATCTTTGAGTAAACACTTTGATGGCAGATTCTTCATAAGATTGAAGATCATAGAAGATTAGAGGGTGAGTCTCCTATGATTATTATGTCGTCAGGTATATAGTAGTGTGATGCATGTAGATGATAATTAAGACATGAATCAATTCAACCAAAATAGTGAAACCAATTTGTAGTAGAAATCCCTTGAGTTCGTTGTACCGGGCTCTCTGCATTTATTTCAAACCATACAATACCTTGCTAATTTTACAAACGTGTAATGGCAAAGTCAACTAACAAACCCAAGAGGCTAGGCCATATAGACATCTTTATAGAACATTTATTCCTTGTAGAAATTTATTGTTGACATCGAGGTGATGAAAGGACCATCCTCATGATAGTCCTACTAGATCATTGATGTAAATCTTTTTTCGCAAACCGAGCTTTAAGTCAATCAACTCTACAATTTGTATTTCAGATAATATTTTGTGCGAAATACCCATTTGCAACCCACTTTCGGTGACAATTTCGAGTTCGTGATCCAACCTGCAAAAGGGCCATGAACAAGGTAAATGGATTTGCATTAATCAGCTTGCCCCAAAAAATAAAAAGAAATGATGAAACTTAGTTTTTCACTGAAATAACAGAGATAAGAATTGAACCACATATCTTCCAAAATCCTTAATATCTTCCACAACTAGGCTGCATGGCCCTTAAAACATACCTGAATTAATGGTAATTACTAGTAGTTTTTAACAACATAGAACTTGGATTAAATTGGCACATAAGATTTTAGTGTTAAAACGCATAGCTTGTGGGTACCACATGAAAGTGAGACCTCATTTGGAAAATCTAGAGAGAAATGGAAGGTGAAAGGTTGGCATGGACGGCAAAAATTTGTCTAAATCAGCTTGGCTCCTCTTCTACTTTACGGCAAAAATCGTAAAATTATTCCTTCCTTTGAAACTAAAAATAAGTTTACGAAAATAGATTGATCGATTAAACGAGGGTCTGAATTTCGAATTCTATGACCCAGCCACCGGCATTTTGACAAAATTGGGAACATGTTAATTTCATATATTCCATCTAACGTAACCCGGTCTTAAATTTGTGAGTTGTCATGTATATATTCATGATTAAAATTACTTTTATATTATTTTGAATTTAACGTTCTTACTACAAAAGATGTTTTATCATTGAAATTGAGAGTTTGCAAATTAAATTATTGTTATTAATTTTTGATGAGGAAAGAATTTGATATATTACACAAAATTGATGGGTCAAATGAAGTAAATCTATGTATATATATAAAAGACGCAAGGAATAAAGCTATCACGTTGCGTCACCTAGGATTTTTCCTACGTGTCGTTCCCACGTTAAGCCACTTAGGATTTCGCCACATAGGATTTTTTATTTTGGAAATTTATATATGTTGATATTATAGAAATAGGATAAATTAATTCATGAAAGATTCTATCTAAAATAAAAATATTATCTATTATATATTATGAATGAGGATAGATCTAAAAGATTTGATCTAAAATTAAAATAAGTTATAGAAAATTATATATTATATATTGAGATAGATATATTAATATAGTTTTTCGACTTAAATTTCTAACTATTTATATGAAAAAAATAAATTCGAATTTTCTTTAAAATATAAAAAAATTATCTTTATTTTTTTTATCTATTTATGTAAAAGATTTATCTTAAATAAAATTTTGATAAAAAAAAATAGAACTTTCAATCTAGATAATTACTTGCCTAAATTGACTTTTGATAAAAAAAAATTACATTTTCTTTTCCTTAATTTTCTTTTTGAATTATTTATATAAGTATAAATGATTTTCTCATTGTTAAAAATTCATTCTTTATTTACATTTTTTCATCGTTTCTTATTAAATATATTTTTAATTTTTATTCAAATTTTTTTAAAGAATTGAATTTGATAAAAAAATTTGAAAGAATTTAGTTATTTTTACCTTTTTTTTATTTTTGTAAATTTTTTTTAAAATTAAATGATTCTATTTCAAATAATTTTTATTTATATTTTTGCATAAATAAATTATCATTAAGCCATCAAAATTATAGTGGGCTCACCTTAATAATTTTGTTCCCGTTTCACATGACACCGATTGTAAAATTTTATATATTTTGTTTCTAATAAATAATTTTTTATATTAAATTAAAATCATATTAATTAAATAAATTAAATATTAAATTCACGTAGTCGTGCATGACACGACGGGTATAACTAGTTGACAACTAGACAATCAAGCAAGAACAAACAACGAAAAATAAAAATGATTATTTTATGTGTATGAGAAATTTGCTCAGATAAATTATGAGTAATATAAACCTTCAGGTATATAACTCTAAATAGATAAACTAGAGAGGATAATGAGCCTATCGTTCTAAAATTATGTAGATAAACACGTTCTTCATATGATGTGGACATATATTTAATCATGCAACAAAAACAAATGTTTATTCCCAATTCTGACGCCTAAAAAATTTAATTTTATGGCCCATCGGATTTTTAGAGAACTAACATAGTTTTATAAGTCACATCATACAACTTCATATTTGTTATAATCACTTAATCGTTTCCTATACGGTTATACATATCGTAGTGAGTAGCGGAGTTTTTTTTTTTTAATCAAGAGTTATTGAACAAGTAACCAAGTAGTACTTTTAAATTTGACGAAAGAACACTGTTCTACAAGCATTTGATAGTGTAGAAATAAAGTAGAAACGATAGATGACCATTCACCACTCATCCAAGGTAAAAAAATGAGTATTTTACAACTCACTTACTCCTATATTGTAAACAAACATTTTATTATTATATTATGTGTATTTGAAATTGATTACTGACCTTAGCTTAGTGCGGCCTGTGGGCTATGTATGCGGTGTGCAGTTGATCTTACTCTTATTCAAAATCTTCATAATAACGTACACAAAAATTCTTATTCAAAATGAATACTACTAAATAATAATAATAATAATAATAATAATAATAATAATAATAATAATAATAATAATAATAATATATACATAAAACGCAAGGAATAAAGTCACCACGTTGCGCCACCTAGGATTTTTCTATGTGTCGCTCTCACATTAAACCACCTAGGATTTTGCCACATATGATTTTTTATTTTGAGAATTTATATATGTTGATATTATTTTAGGATATTATAGAAATAAGATAAATTAATTTAGGAAAGATTCTATCTAAAATAAAGATGTTATCTAATGTTCAATCTTAAGTAGTAATATTAAATATTTGACATTATAATTTATTTAACTTAAAAAGATTATATCTAAAATAAAATAAAATATAAAAGCAAATAATTGTTAAAATATTATTGATGAATATTATTTATAATAATTTATTTAAGTTATTCTTTCTATCATAGTATAAACTATTTGCCACGTAGGATTTTACCATGTGCCACCTAGGATTTTTTGTACATGTCATTCTCAGAATTTATATATATATTGTAAAGATTTTATCTAACATAAAATAAACTATATTATATATTAGGATAGATTCTCAGATTACATTATCTTTATCTATATATCTATTTCTATAAAAGTTTTCTTAAATCAAATTATGATAAAAAAATAAAAAATTACAAGATGATAAAAATTACATTATCTATGTCTTTTTATCCATTTATGATGTAAATAATTTTTTAAAAATTAAAGTTTGGTTAAAAAATATGGCTATAACTATATATTAAAATTGCACCTTTTTGAGCCACCACATTGATTTTGGCCCAACTTTATTTTTAAAATTTAAACTCTTATTTAATTTATATTACTTTATCTCTTTCAAATATTTTCTCTTTTATTTATAAAAATTTAAAAATTCAAAATTTATTTGACCCTAAAAATGAAAAACTATCGTATGTGAGTATAATTTTTTTTGTATCTTTTATACATCATTATGTTAAAATAAATATGCACATACTTAATCCGAGTCGTAGTCGTGCAGGGCACGACGGATATAACTAGTAATAATACTAGAAATAAAAGAAAAAGAAAGAAAGAAACGTACAGTCAGTATTATCCTATCCAGCTCACACAGGACCCTTCCATGGCAGCATAAATACACACACCTCTCTCAGAGTGTCCCCCACCCATTTCAGAATTCAGACTCCATCTCTCTTTCTCTAGCCTCTACTAACCCTATCCTCTTCAATTACCTCCCCAATCAACCCAACCTCAATTCTTTAGTCGTACATGAGTGGGAAGGAGATGGCGGCAGAACAGGGATCG
Source organism: Fallopia convolvulus (assembly GCA_964016875.1). NCBI lineage: Eukaryota > Viridiplantae > Streptophyta > Magnoliopsida > Caryophyllales > Polygonaceae > Fallopia > Fallopia convolvulus. Next base: position 46,167,762 of record OZ024732.1, on the reverse strand, counting down.
TTCTCGGCCAAGGACTACCACGACCCGCCGCCGGCGCCGCTCATCGACCCGGCCGAGCTGGGGAAGTGGTCGTTCTACAGGGCCCTCATCGCCGAGTTCATCGCCACGCTCCTCTTCCTTTACATCACCGTCCTCACCGTCATCGGCTACAAGAGCCAGTCCGCCACCGACCAGTGCGCCGGCGTCGGAATCCTCGGCATCGCCTGGGCCTTCGGCGGCATGATCTTTGTACTCGTCTACTGCACCGCCGGAATCTCCGGTACCGTTGCTTGCTCTCTTCTTCATCTTAATTCTTTTTTATATAAAAAAAAAATACTACTCCGTAAGTAAAAAGTAGGTATGGGTTTGAGAAATTGTCAAATTTAAGTGAACTCATCAGCGTTCTTTACAAGTTAAATAAACTAATAATTCTTTTTATGAGTGAGTTGAGTATCTTTCATTTCAACTCGGCTTTAAGAAAAATGAAGCCAGAAAGGCTTTTCAGATCCCACTTTCAGTCGAGTGCCTTTTGCGGTTGCGGATCTCTATATTTTATTAATTACGCCATATACCTTATCTACAAGTCCAGTAGTTGATTAAATAAATAATAAAATGGAAATGAAATGGGGTTGCAGGTGGGCACATAAACCCGGCGGTGACGTTCGGGCTGTTCTTGGCGCGGAAGGTGTCGCTGGTGCGCGCCGTCATGTACATGGTGGCCCAGTGCCTGGGCGCCATCTGCGGCGTCGGCCTCGTCAAGGCCTTCCAGAGCGCCTACTACGACAGGTACGGCGGCGGCGCCAACGAGCTCTCCGCCGGCTACAGCAAGGGCACCGGCTTGGCCGCCGAGATCATCGGCACCTTCGTCCTCGTCTACACCGTCTTCTCCGCCACTGACCCCAAGCGCAACGCCCGCGACTCCCACGTTCCTGTGAGCACTCTTTTTTTATTTCATTTTTATATATCTAAATTTGTTTACTAATAATTCGAGTTTGATTGAGTTAAGAATGTTAGAAATTATTACTTGATTTAATGCTAGTAATTATTAAAAAAATCCAAGGGCAAGTACATGATTGGAATTTAAACACCCGATTTATAATTTAATGCTTTATATATGATAGTAGGAACTATTCCTATATGCTAAGGAGGAGTGTGATTTTAATTGATTCGTACGTACGGGATGGAATGTTTTCCGTCAATTTGCAACATTTACATGTGTAGGGGCCTGTTTAATTAATTGCTGTGGTATTATTTACTACAACGTGTTTAGTTATATAGTATGTGGTACATGAATCTATATGAGAAGTAATGAACTTTCAACATTGTTCTCAACTTTTTTTTATTACATGGTTAGAGTGAGAGATTTAACGGATCTTGTCTTTTCCTAAGTTGGAGTCTAATTAGGTCAAGAACCTTCAACATTGTTCTCAACTTTTTTTATTTATTATTATTAGTAGTAGTTTTGTGTGTGTGGTGGTGGGTAATGGGCCTTGGAGCCTGGTGGGTGGGGGCCCACTGAATGACTCGTACTGACAAAACACACATCATTCACTTTCACAAACCCCCTTGTCTCTTTGCACATGCTTTAGGCATTGTAAAAACTCAAAATGGCCACAAAAGGAATCCAAAATAAACTATAAGCCAAACTATGGACCTTTGGTTGTGACAGACACTAACTAAATTAATTTTGGGTAACTTTTTCACCTCTGCTGCTGGCTGATTATAATTAAGCTTTCCCCTAAACTAATCAATTGATTAATTAATAATGAAGGTGTTGGCACCCCTGCCCATCGGGTTCGCGGTGTTCATGGTTCACCTGGCCACCATCCCCATCACCGGCACCGGCATTAACCCTGCTAGGAGTCTTGGAACCGCTGTCATCTACAACAACAGCAAGGCCTGGAGTGACCAAGTATGTTTATTTAAACATTAATTAATTAAACTCTTCTCTAAGTATTATAAATCTAAAAATTACTTTGATATATATCTATCTATGACTAATGTATGATTTGTACATGTACAGTGGATCTTCTGGGTGGGACCCTTCATTGGAGCAGCCATAGCAGCGTTCTACCACCAGTTCGTCTTGAGGGGAGGAGGTGCAAAGGCCTTGGGATCCTTCAGAAGCAGCTCTGCTTAAAATGTCCATCCAATTCAAATGGATCGAGTGCCATTTTCCTTCCTTTTTAAGTATATTTTAATTTATTAATGATCGGTCAATGTTGTGCTGCCAATGCCATCATCCAATGCTCCGGCCCTCTCTAGTGTTGTATTTTCGGCTACTTCTTTTTTCCATGTTCTTACTGTTGGGTTGTAATTGATCATGTACTTTGGTGTTGTGGAAAAACATGATTTGATGAAAAAAAAGGTTTGGTTCAGGAGGTAAACAATGAGATGCTGTCTTTTGTTTCCCCTTCTAATTTCATCTACAATATATTATTCTTCTTACTGAAAAATTGTGTTTGATATATTTACTACTATCAAGATTTCATACTAAGAATAATGCATACTTAATTACCATATGAATTATATGACTGCTCAACATGATATTAATTTAACATCTCTTCCTCTAGATTTCAAATACGATCACAATTGTTTTACAGAATGACTTAATTATAAAGTCACTCTATTTCTCAACCGCACTGGTGAAAAATCAATCCTCATCATCCTTACCTAATTTACCGTTGAAGATTAATTACTCGTCATAAAAAAGAAATACGATCAAAGTTATGCTTCGATCTTATGTTATTCTGTATAGGCATGTATTGGCATGGCCGGACTTATGGTCCAAGCATGCATGTGCTACACATATACATTAGACTATTAGAGAGTGACTACACAGAGATGGCATATTACCATGTAACATGCATTTGGATGGAACATCCGAAGAAGACGCAGAATTCAGTAGAATATGTACATGTTTTATCAGAATTTTTGGCCCAACATTGTAGTAGAGATAAGATGATAAGAAGAAATCATAACTTTTTTTTTTATTTTTTGTATTTGCCCTTTTTTGTGAAGTGACCTATATATATTCTCTTTCACACTGGCATATTCATGCATGGTCCCCGTGACATGCTAGCTTATACAACTTCTTGTTTTATTTTTCCCCTTAAACAATTAGAGATTTCTTTCTCGTGCTAAAGATTTGATGGGTTTTTGTTGTCCACATACACTATTAAAATAAAATAAGTTTCCACCCATATTATCCATAAAATAATCTATACTATATATAGAATAAATAATTAATGGAGATTATACGTATTGTATGGTTCGATATGCACGTGGTCCGGATATTTTGTACAGCAAAGAGATCCCACGTAATCCGACATCTAAGATTTTGTGTCCATGTTGTCATCCTAAGACGTATGGTAGGAAATTGCATCAAATTGATGAGTAGATACATTATATTACCAATAACTATAGTTATATACTTAATCCCAACAGATAAGTTTATGCAGTTTTATTAATCAACAAAAAATATGTGACGCAGGTTGAGCTTGGTAATTGCTCTAGTATGTTTGATACTTATATATGCACTAAAAAAACAATATTTTGGTTGGATGTGCCCGTGGTCGGTAGAACTTACAAAATTGCAGGAACTTACACATTTTGATTTGGTTTTAGATACTGACCAACTTGCTGGCTTACTTTTTTGATCGGTCAAAACAAGTTTTTTTTTCTTTTTCGAAAACATGTCGGCCAAAGTAAGTTCATACTAAATATATATAATTGGATATTTTGGCCAAAGAAATTTATTGGAGATATCAGTTTGCTGCAATTGCTGCAGGTAATGAAACGAGAAGTCTCATCAAGTACATGGTAGAAACTTATGGTTCTTTGTTTTTTAGATCATATAAGATACTTACACTACTATAATAGGATAGAACTCGTGACATGATGAACATGTACTATTTTTCCCATATCAATTTTTCGTAACTTATGTACTTAAGGGAGACCTATGATAATCTTCTTTTATATATTAAAATCTTAATGTCACTCGGTGTATCTGTGAAGTGGCCTATATATCTTTAGTTCAATGGGAGAAACAGTTTTAGTACGGTTTGTGGCAAATCGAAATGCGAGCTTTGCAAAATCCACGAGGCTTATGAACGTCATTTTCGAAGGACAAGAAGGGTGATGCTGCTAAGATGGAAACTTTGAAGGAGAAGACACGTACATTCAACGATCATGTTGTACCTTGTTGATAATGTAATCACTAAGGTATCGGATGTTGAGACCACCGTCGGTCTGTGGTTGAAGTTGGGGAATTTGTACACGACAAAATCTCTAACCAACAAGTTGCTTCCAAACAATGCATGTTTGGACTGATCGAGAATGCAGGAAGGTATGAGTTTAGATCAATTGAACACTATATTACTTGAATTGCTTAATATTGATATTAGGATTGAAGATGAGGATGTTGCTTTGATTTTTTTTGTGTGTCTCTACTACAATTATACCGGAACTTTGTTCAATCGTTTATTGTTGGGAAGGATACAATCACTCTGGAAGAAGTTAGATCATCGCTTCGTAGTAGGGAGTTGCGCCATAAGGAATCTGGTGCAAGTACAGATAATCAAGCTGCTGGACTACATGTCAATGGTGGTAAGGGTCATGGAAGTGGTAAGAAGAAGAAAGACAAGAAGCCGTTTTCAAAGAGTCCTAACTCCTAAGCCAGATAATGTTTGTAACTATTGTAAGGAAAAAGGACATTGAAAAATGATTGTCCTAAGAAGAAATGACAACTGGAGAAAATATTGAGAATACTCTTCCCACATTTGAAAGTTAGGCCTAAACTCGTCTACTATATAAATTTTTGGGTTACTTCACTTTATCTTTTGGGCCTAGTTCGTTAGGATTTTTTTTAGTACTATATAATATATACTCTCATATGTAACCCTTGCTAGAGTTGTAGAGAGTTTGACTCCATTTTATAGAGAGTTTCAAGAGTGAGATTTGTTTATGAAAGAGAATTTAATTTCTACTTCGTAATTCTCCAATCTGTTCCCCCTAATAAAAATTTGATTTGTCTTTTTGTTCGTAAACATAGCAACACAATGTTGATAAACCTCGTAAATTTGACTGTACTTAATTGTTTATTCTTGTTGATCTTTTCCCACATTCGTCAAAACACTTATATTGAACATTGTAAGATATATCTTATTATAAAAAAGAGCCTTATATATACCACCGTGATCACCAACAAGACCCTAATTAAGAGGAGTTATCGAGATCAATACATGATTTTTAATTTCATAAAAAGATTTTGCACAATAGACCAAACTTTGTGAATTTGGAAATCTATGCATTTTGACTGTCGTTATAGTTAAAATCTGTGACTAGAGGAAAAATAAAAGGCAAATCGCCTGAAAGAATCAAATGAAAAATGTGACTGGAATGGGCAAGCTCATTGACTCAAATGAAAAATAAAGGATAAAGCGTTTATGTGATGTGATGCACTTAATTAAAGATAGGAATCGTTGAAAACACAGTAGCTAGCTTCATGCAAGCATGTATTTTTACCGTTGAATGTATCGAATAAATAAAAATATATAAAAATGCTTGTGAGCGGGTAAAATAAACATAATTACCATAATTATTTTGACTATTAAAAAGATATTTATTAAATTACTGCGCAGTTATTTTCTTATTTTCTATATATAAAATTATATGGCGGTTATGCAACTTAATGGAAGATTCTATCTTTTATTAAAGGATAGAATTAAATTGGAGATAGGGTGGAATATTCCTTACTTGGGCTTTAAGGCAGTTGGCCAACTCGAGAGGATAATATTTTCGGCCCTAATGATATAATTTTCGGCCCCCCTGTATCTCTCTCTTCCATTATAAATACATGCCCTACGCATGTAGGGAGAGACACATGTGCATTGCATATTCAGAAATCCTAGGCAGGCTAATATTCGCTTAGCTCGACTGTTTAAGGTTTCATCGCTCTCTTGTTGTACCTCGACGCTCGAACGACAACTGCTCTTCTGACTTAGGCATCAGAGGTGGATTAGGGGGTCCCCGCCCCCTTTGTCCATTGTTTTGCAGGTTTTTTAGGTCAGGAGACGGAACAGGAGCGGAAGAGGCGGAGTTCTTAATTGGTGTATTTGATACGAATTAAAGGCGAGATTTTGTACACCAACAATTGGCGCCGTCCGTGGGGAACGAGTATTCGATCCACGCAATCATGGTGTTGGAATCGATACCGAAAAATCAGGAAGTCAACTTTGGAGATACCGGAGCAGCATCGCGGAACGAGTCCGCGCGAGCCACCGCCGGCGAACGAAACCGCGAGCGCGGATTGACGACCGCGAGCGCGGATGCCGAGGATCGCGAGCGTGGACCGGCGGCCGAGATCGAAAACCCTGAAGTCCGTTCAGAAAACCGCGCCCCGATGGATATCGATCAAGGTTGTTTAGGGTCCGGGTCAGGCGACGGAATTGACAATCATAATACTCCAGGGACCGAGTCAACCGGATTTGACCAATTATGGGACTCGGCTATGCGTGTGGCCGAGAACGAAGGAGATCGAAAAGTTCCGGGGCAAGGCGAGGCCGTACGCGCGATCGCTGGCGCCGCGCAAAACCGCGACCGCGGCCCGGAGAGCCGCGATCGCGGTCCTGAAAACCGCGACCGCGGGCTGCGAATTTCCGAGCCCTTGCTCTCCATCCGCGAGTCGAACCCTAGCCTGGTTAGTCCGCGTCTAGAGCAGGGTCAGTCTAGCCGTGCCGGGTCTAATCCAGTCAGAAGAGAAGATCGCATCATCTTATCATCCGATTCGAATGGCGGGAACGGAGCATCTACTACCAATGAAGAAGAGGACGAGATTATCCATGCTTTGGCAACCACCCTGAGAGAGAACGAGAGATATCAAACGAGGTGTGCAGAAGCTGAATCTCGGTTGGAGCAAGCCCTAGAAGAGGTCGCCAAGTTAAAAAACTCTTTGGATAAGATTCAAGGCAAGTTCCCTGTTGATGAACCAGAAACTGAGAGGACTACTCGACGGCTCGCTAGCGTTATCGAATTCACTGATAACCGCCGTAGTCCTCAATCGATCAGTTCTGACGAGCAAGACGATATGCAGGTTGAATACGATATCGATAGGAGGGCACCACGGAACCGACGGAGAGACCACCGCCATGGATCACCGTCGCGTAGGAGGTCGCGGCCCGACCCACCGCAGCCGAGCGGGTCGACATCCAGCGAGTCGGGCGGAGCTCACCGCCGCGACACCCATCGCGGCCGAAGCCGCGAGCGTCACCCGCGAGATCACGATCGTGGCGATCGTGAACGCGGCAAATCGGATCGTGGCCGCGGAACGAGCGGTCGGCGCGGTTCCTCGCACGAGCGGAACGATCGTTATGTCCCTTCCCGGCGTGATCGAAGCCCGGAAAACCGAGAAAAACACCGACATCGAAGTGTCAGTCTGGAAAGAATTGAAGGAAGAGATTGAGCGCTTGAGCGTACCCAAAACAGGTTGTTTGATCTTTTGAGAGCGCAAGGCAACAACTTGCAATCGGCTCGGGATCAAGAAGAACACAAGCTGGCCATGTTGACGTCGACGCCGTTTCATCCAGATATTCAGCGAGCTTTGCCACCGTCGAAGTTTTCTCCGCCAACCTTTACTGTGTACGACGGAAACACGGAACCCGTAAATCACATAGCCTCCTACACCCATAAAATGGCGTTGTGGGTGTCCGAAGACGCGATCATGTGTAAAATGTTTCCGAGCAGCCTTGGTAAAGGCCCCCTGAAATGGTTTCAGAGTCTGAGGCCAGGTTCATTCCGAAGTTGGGGACGATTGGCTTCAAAATTCGTGAAGCGGTTCATAGCTAACAGTCGGGATGCCGCCTCACTCGACACGCTTTTTGGTCTCAAACAAGAAAAAGGGGAAAGTTTGCGTCGCTTCTTCAATCGGTTTATGGAGTGCTATGCGGAAATTGAGGGGTGCGATCCGAGGACCGCTATCACCGCCTTTAAAAGGGCAATCTTTGCAGACAGTAAGCTGGCAGAGGAATTGACACTTCGTCTGCCCACCACAATTGTAGAGCTTCAGGAGCGCGTTCATTAGTATGTTCGGTTGGAGGAATCCAATCTCAAAATAAGAGGAAGGTCATCCTCTCCTCCCCGTAAAATCCGTCGCCGAGCTGATAGTTTTAAGGGAGAAAGTCAAGTCAGGGCAATTTACACTACCTTTAGTGTACCGATCTATCGGATCTTGCCTCGCATTAAGCATGAAGGTTTCTTCCAATATCCCCCCAAAGAAGAGTGCCGAGATGAGGATCCGCGAAGCAGAAAATATTGCATGTACTACAGAAACCGGGGACATATGACTGAGCAGTGTGAGCCATTCAAGCGGTATTTAGAGAGCCTGGTGGAGAAGGGATACTTGCAAGAGTTCATCAAGAAAGAAAAGATTGAGAAAAACGATGAGCCGGGGCAGAAACAGATTGAGGTGATCCAGACTATTTCAGCATCTTATAGACATGAAGATGATGAGGCGAGGAGTAATTTCAGAAAGTCCTTCCATGAGCTTGAAGTTATGAGAGTTCAACAAGCCGAGCCTCGACGACCTCCCTCCCCCGTACGTATGGTGGACGGATTAGTCTTTAGAGACAAGGACCTCATTTCAGTCCAAGTCCCTCATAACGATCCGTTGGTTCTAGCAGTCGAGCTAGACGGATTTAAGGTGCGTCGTGCTCTTGTTGATCCCGGGAGTTCGGTCGACATTATGTACTACGAAGTGTTCAAGCTCCTTGGGAAAAGCAATGAAGATTTGGTACTTGTCAAGATGCAACTAACTGGACTTGGTGGCTATCCAACGTACCCGCTCGGAATGTATAAAACCCAAGTCAGCCTTGCCAAGAAAGTGATGACCGTTGAGTTTTTGATCGTTGATGTGCCTTCGCCCTACAATTTAATTTTGGGGAGGCCTTGGATCCATGGGATTGGAGCGGTACCATCGACCCTTCATCAAATGGTCCAATTCAGAGACGGAGATGCCATCGTTCGAGTCTGGGCAAATCAGTTGAATGCTCGTCTATGTTCCAAGGGAAGTCGCCCGAAGTCGGAATTCATGCAGAAAATAGAAGACGAGCCGAAGTCCGAGCGCCTGCCGCAGGACCGCCAACACGGCACTGATGCCGAGCGTAAGTCCCCGATCGTGGGGCAAAACCGTCGTCGCGACGCCGGAGCTGAACACCTCGTCTCGCAAGACGGGGGTCGAAAGCGAGATCGCTCGGGTTCCCCTGCACAGGGACCTCGAGATTAGGACTTCATATAGATAGGGTACTCTTTTTCCCACATGGTTTTGATGAGGCCCTTAGGTTTTTTCGCTTTTTGCATTTCATCTTGTTTAGCTTTGTAGTTCATAACATTCACGTTTATTCATCAATAAAAGTCAGCTCTTTTGCATTAGTTTGAGTCTTGCATAAAAAAAATGCGCCGCACAACATTAGTTAATCACACTAATGGATTTTTCATATGCGTGTATGAAGAAGTTTATGATATTCGCTCATAACACATATGATATTCGCTCATGTGGACTCGAATTACGAATATACGAATATACGAATATACGAATATACGAAAGCGCTAGGGGACCAATTGACCGATCTGCATGGCCACTTCGATTAGAAACCCTCTGTACCCTACGTCGCCTAACACGGTGAGTCGTGTAAGGGCGGTGTAGGTGGGGCATTTGTGAGCGGGTAAAATAAACATAATTACCATAGTTATTTTGACTATTAAAAAGGTATTTATTAAATTACTGCGCAGTTATTTTCTTATTTTCTATATATAAAATTATATGACGGTTATGCAACTTAATGGAAGATTCTATCTTTTATTAAAGGATAGAATTAAATTGGAGATATGGTGGAATATTCCTTACTTGGGCTTTAAGGCAGTTGGCCAGCCCGAGAGGATAATATTTTCGGCCCTAATGATATAATTTTCGGCCCCCCTGTATCTCTCTCTTCCATTATAAATACATGCCTAGGGCATGTAGGGAAAGACACATGTGCATTGCATATTCAGAAATCCTAGGCAGGCTAATATTCGCTTAGCTCGACTGTTTAGGGTTTCATCGCTCTCTTGTTGTACCTCGACGCTCGAACGACAACTGCTCTTCTGACTTAGGCATCGGAGGTGGATTAGGGGGTTCCCGCCCCCTTTGTCCATTGTTTTGCAGGTTTTTTAGATCAGGAGATGGAAGAGGAGCGGAAGAGACGGAGTTCTTAATTGGTATATTTGATACGAATTAAAGGCGAGATTTTGTACACCAACAATGCTCATATAGGCAAATGACGAGAAACTTCCATTTCGAGCACAGTAGCTTCTTTTTATTTTTATTGTTTATAATTGGGGTGAGTCGTACACGTCAACTGACATTTGATATATAATAAATTTCCAAACACTTCGAGAGTGATATTAGACAGTACGTACGTGGAGTATAATTTATAGGATGGTTTGATCAATTTTGGTAAAGGATGAGACGTGTCACCAACCTTGGGACGGTTCCCCGTTTTACCTACTCTTCTATCACTAGTTTATTTTTCACTCTGCTTCAATTATTACGCTAAACCACAACTGCTATTAAAATTCATTCACTTATGACACTGGTCACCGTTTTAAATCATCTTAATTAGGAGTAGTAATTAGTTCTCGATCGAATTGCCATTTTCCCAAAGCTAATGATCAAAACAGAGTACTAATTAACTTGTTTCATTCAACCTTCAAATATATAAAAGCTTGACAGGATTTACGAATCTCCATTCATATGAATGATGGAAAACATTAACCCCGTTTGGTATAATAAGGAGAAAAATAAAGGAAAAAGAAACAAATTTATATGTAAAATGATAGTGATTCTCTCTTTTTGACAAGAAAAATGAGGAAAGGGGGGTAATGGTTAGAGGAGAATAGGTGATATGGTTATATCATATTAAGGGGGTGGGGAGCATTATCTCAAGTTTTACATAAAAAATAAAGGAGGGAGGGGTAATGGTTACCATTTTGATCAATGAACCATAAATTAAACATAGACTAGATTCATGCCCTTAACTATTTCCTTTCCTCAACAAACACCAAACGAGTCCTAAGTTACAAATAGAAGACATATACAAGCAAGAATTTATACTAACCAGTCTTCTTAGCTAACATATACTAACTTGAACCCGGTTTATTCCTTCCATACTAATTACATAAGTTTAGGTAAGTTTTAGACTTGTTGAAACTTGATCCGATCTAACAATATGTACCTTTCTAAATTTTAAGAGTTGAAAATCAACCTAAAAATTAATGGGCGAAATGGTAACACAAACCTAATCTAAAGTTTTTAATAAATGTCTTAAGGACATAGATTAAGAACTATATTTTAAAATAGTTTTATTAAACTGGGTTTCTTAATTTTTTTTAAAATTGGGCCTTTGCTACGCTTTATTTACTGAAATTGTCATGTTGAGACCAAGGAAAGTGTAGATTACATTCCCTTGGGCCCAGATAAAAGTCAATTCGAAAGCTCTTTAGTTTTGGGCCTTGTTAGCTCAGATAAAGTCAATATTTCCGGGCCTCAGCTGGACTTTACATTGTACTATAAAATAGCCCATTATGTAGGTAGGGCTTGTTATCTTGGGCAAAACCGTATCAAACTACTGAAAGCAAGCATATCTATGCCATCTGAATTGAATAAGAATAATACAAAAGTAATCTCAATCAATTCGACTAGATCTTTCTGTAAGAATAGTTATACGTCGAGGTATCTCGAATAGGATTGGATGATCAAGTGAACGATCCCTACTCGATCTCCATTGAACCCAAAAAACGAGTCTCAAACGGTGCAAACTTTGCTTTCTTTCAGCTTTACACCTTACCAAAAAAAAGAGTGCCATTATTGTACATCATTGTCATGTTTTTAAAAAGATGGGAAAAAGAGCTAGTGTAAAAGAACGTGCCCAAGGCGTTACGGAAAGAAGCCGAACAGAAGCATAAAACACGAGATTGATGAATCCAAACACAACCTAGAGATTAGAGATATACTCATTCTTATATAAAAACGTAACCCGTACGTAGGCGCACAGTAATTAAGCCTACCCATAAGAATATACTACTGTATTAAGAAAGCAAAGGCAAGAAGAAATAATTAAGAATGGTGCCAATCACATCCCTCTTCTGCTTCCTCTTCTCACTCATCCTCTCTCTGTCGAATCCACCCACAGCACCACCTTCAGAATCCGGGTACGGGTCAGGGTCCGGGTCGGGCCTTTCATTTATAGATTTCAATTTTATTGTGTAGTTTCAAGCTTCAACCACAACGGGTATTGTATTATTGTATACTTTCTTTTTTAAATCTGAATGAATTATTATGTGCGAAGATAATTTTCATTATCGTTAGAGCCAATTATTCATCAGGGTTTATTAATTTATCCAATCAGATACAAGCGATAATTTAGTCAACCACCATGTACCGCTGTCAATGCTCATCAAACTCGCTGGTCGATGAAAGTCAAAACAAGCAAGAGAACTAGTACTCCCTCCCATTCACAATATTTGGGGGTTTTAGCTTACAATCTCTATTCACAATATTTGGCCATTTTGATCAATTAATGCTAAATCATTCTAAAAATAACATAAATTCATTTATTTTGTTCTAGTTCTAACAAAATTTCTACTAGAATTACATTAAAAATATACATAGAATCATTAAAGTCTAAGATAATAAATTTTAATATTTCTATTTTAAGCTAATCTTAAAAAGTGTGAAAAGTGACAAAACCCCAACTATTGAGAATCGAAGGGAGTATTAGGCCTTTGCTACACTTTATTTTTATAAAGTAAATTAAGTAATCCATTTTTTTGCAATAAGTATTCTTATTTGCCTTCAAATTTGCAAACCGTAATTAGTTTTCACAAGTTCTAAGATAAAAATGCATTGTTTTTTTATCAATAATTATTTTTTATGACCAAGTATAGCAAGGCCATAATCAGATTAATACTGTAAAATTAATATGCTTATATGAAGTTGAATTCGTGCCGGTGCCTTCACGCTGAGTGCTTAATTATTTATGATAAGCTTTTATAATCAATTTTAATTAATTCACACGTTTAATTAATCTAATACCAATTAATTCTGACCATCAACATTCAACATTATATAGGAGCACTATGTAAACACGTCAGATTCTGAGTCAGGCAGATATCTAAATACACAAAAGTAGCAGAAACACAACAAGAATCTAAGGTTGATCATCGACCGCTTACGCACCAACCCATAGCCATTGTTGATCGATTCGATTCGAAATGGTGCCGATTACGAGGATTTTGAGGATTCTGATAAGTTGCATTGCGTTTCTTTCAAATCCAGAGGCTTTTCTTCCAAGGGAGCCAAGGAGGCACCATCGCCATGGCGTGGCTTCTTCTGTTATGGGAATGGGATCATCATCCGCATTCGTACGCCTTTACACTCCAGCCTTCTAGTTTTTCATAATCAATTTATTTGTGCATCATGATTGATAGTCTTTGTGTCTAAACCATCAATTTGTATAGGATCGATTTTACAAGTACAACTATGACGAATTGTATAATTTCCTTTCCTAAATAATACGATTTCGACAAAATTTGATAATTTCTCTTATTCTCTTTCCCCACTCTGTTTACACCCTACAAACCCGATGGCCGCAATGTAAGTTTATTCTCACTTACATTAATCTTAGTTTTTGGACGAGAAGAAACACTGAATTCGTACAAATTTTGTATCCATTCTCACTGAATTCGTTTGGCGCAAAATTTATTAACACGACTTGCAATTACTTTTATGTGGTTTTTGAGGTTTTGTTTGTTGAAATAAAATTTGACTATCAAGATTTGATGTTTCAATAGGTCCAGAATCTTAGGCCCAATTTCGTTTTTTTGCTAGGCCCAATTTATCGTTCTAGCCATTTGTTTTATGTCAAATGTAACAAATCTCTCAATTTGAAGCTTGTTCTAAATTTAATTTAACCTTTTTATTTAATTAATTTGTGTCCAGATTTGACCATGGGCCGGCTCGGGAAATAACCCGACCCATGATCATGGAGGTATGCACATATAGGGGTTGTTTCACTTGTGGTTGGAAATGGATTTTTGGGTGGAAAGTGATTTTTAGTGTCTTGAAAAACGTAAAAAGCAGAGAGAGTTGCACGTATTTCAAGAGTGTTAAAAGTAATTTTTGGGTAGAAAGGGATTTTTGGTGGAAAGTGAAACAAGGCCATAATTGGCTTGGCCCGAGACATATTTTGAAATTTGGCCCAGCCTGAACCTTCATGTACAAAAAGTTTAAGAAATGTATAAACTAGATTGAATTGTCCATATTGATTTACATTTTATGTTCTTTTATTTTATTGAAAAGAACAACTTCTATAAACCTACAAACTTAAAAAAAAAATTGATAATAAATATTCATATATTTAATACGGAGTATATATTTATAATTTCATTTCAACCTTACATTCACCTATTATAAACGTTTAAAATTTGTGATAATGGTCATGTAATTATTAAGGTGTTTTGAAGACCAATTACCAACTAAATATACATTTTTGTATTATAATATACAATATTACATCTTAGTACATTTTTAATAAAATATAGTCGGCTCAGTTAACTTAGACCTATTTTCAGGGACCAATTTACATTCGTACATATAAAGAATTTCAGGCAAGCAAGGCTATATATTTAATATTAATTTATAAGCATCTAAAAAATGCATGTATTTTTTTTTTTTTTTGAAACAATGAGCTACTAGCTTATTATAAGGCAAACATTAGGCTTCCCTAAAGGAACAGGGCCAACCTAAATCATCACAACGGATGATCTTTAAGAAATGCAACAAAAGAGGATACAGAGAACAATCGTTCCTAATATTACAAAGATTCGGGTCTAAGAAATCAGAAACTAGATATGAATATAATAGAACACTTCGGAAACGAACGACATTGACATGTCTTCTGGCTAAAAAATCAGTCGCAGAGTTACTTTCCCTGAAACAATGGAAAAACACAACATTATCAAACCCCCTGACCAAATTCCGAATATCCTTAACTAGAATATTAATTCCCAAGGAATTTTTCACACATTTTTTAAAGAATTTATGAGAACTAAATTATCCCCTTCAATAACAATATTTTTAATATTCATACGAATCGCTTCTCGAAGGCCATGAATAAGCGCTAAAGTTTCAGCCTGGAGTACTGACATTAAGGAAACTTGTTGACGATCAAAATTTAGAATTGAACTGACATGATTTCTTAAGATATAGCTTATAAAGGTATTTGAGTTACTTTGTTTAGACGCATCAAAATTTAATTTGACCCAATCATCTTGAGGTCTTATCCAAGCCGAATTATTTTTCCTCTTTCGCCTTTGACATACTTGAGAACTAGTGTTATTATTTCTAACTTGTGAGGATATCCATAGCGAATGCTCCCGAGCTGCAAGTTCTCTAGGTAATAAATCAGACATACGAGATGTGTGGTTGAAGATAATTTTATTCCTATGGTTCCAAACAAACCACCAAAGAAAACATAAAACATTACTATTTGCATTTACTTTGAGAGTAGAAACAAGATTATCATAGAAATTTCCGGAGCAATTTATCTCAAAACGATATATTTAATTTCAACTCCAACTCCGAGATCATTTTCTGAGTAAAAGAACACATGAAGAAGAAATGATTAATATGCTCATCATTCATATCACAAAGAGAACATGTATGAGGAACTGAATTATAAAATCTATTAAGCCTTTCTGTAGTTGGCAAACAATCCGTACAAGCGTTCCATATGAAATTTTGTATTATTAGGGGGCAGGTTAGTCTTCCAGATCCAAGAAAGACCGAAAAACTGGAACGGTCTCCGAGAATTTATCAATTCTGAGGCCGTTTTTACCGAGAATTGACCATCACTGGCAGGACTCCAAATAATTGTGTCCTCAACATTAGACGTCGGAATTAAAATGGAAGTAATTTTGTTCACTACCCAATGAGGTAGCAACTGGTTTAAACCCTGTACATCCCAAGTTTTATTACTTGTAATGAAATGCTGGACTTTTAGCCTTGCATCTCCATTGTCAAAAAACTCAAGCAAATTTTCGTTTTCAATCCAGACATCAGACCAAAAATTAATTTTGCAACCGTCTCCAACTAACCACTTAACTCCTTTAGAAAAAGAATCCCTAAGGCTTAGGAGTCGACCAAACTGCCAAGAAGTCGTCTTTTGTTTATATGAAAAAATATGCTCCGAGTGGAGATATTTTTCATTTAAAATTTTAACCCAAATATTAAAGGGTTGAGTTAAAATTTTCCATAACAGTTTCATCTGAAGAGCAACATTATTATTATAAGCAGTGCGCAAACCAACACCACCATTTTCCTTTGGGGAACATATTTTATCCCAGCTGATGAGAGGATGATGATTAGGAGTAAATTTATTCCAAAAGAAAGATTTATTGACTAATCTCCTCACAAACCCCTTTAGGCAACAAGAAACTCTGCATTAGGTACCCAATTTGACCTAGAAGGTTTTGACATGGACTTGTTCCCATAAAGTTTATGAGAAATTTTATGGGTGAACTTATTAAAAATCTATAGGAAATTGGTGAATCCATCAGAAAGAAAAAATAAAGTTTGATTTTAAGACTATTTTCTAAAAAAGTTTATTCAAGGAATGTTACTGTAAAATAAAATGAAAAAGGTGGTTATTACAAGAAGTAAATTTTTCAGGAAAGAATCTCAACTGTACGAGTGGTTGTGTAGAATAGTTTGAAACTTTGAATTTTAAAGTTGCGGCTCATAGTCCCGACCATAGGATGAAATAACTAGCCTGCCTAAGCATCTTTAAATGTAATTTTTTTTAATTGTTACGGAGTAATGGTTATGTAAGGTTGTTATATATTTATAACTTGTCATGATTGATTATGGGTAATATAAGTAATATTAATGCTATGTATGATATCGACTGACAAAAAGTATCATTTTTGAGCTAGCCTAGTGATCGCAACTCACCAAATAATTAGAGCACGCTATTTACTGTAACTATATAAATTAAGACTTTTTTTCAAGCATTCCAATGGTGGGAGTTAGAGTTGTCAAAACTCGACCCGAATCGATCCGTCCGAATTTTTTAGAGTTTAAGTCTGGTCGAAAGTCATTTGGTCATAAAAAACCCGAATTCGA
Source organism: Fallopia convolvulus (assembly GCA_964016875.1). Lineage (NCBI taxonomy): Eukaryota > Viridiplantae > Streptophyta > Magnoliopsida > Caryophyllales > Polygonaceae > Fallopia > Fallopia convolvulus. The sequence goes on along the minus strand of OZ024732.1, from coordinate 46,150,565 downwards.
TTAGGTTGAAACCAAACTATTGTTTTTGGAAAAAGTTATAACTTTTGTTTAATATTATAATATATTTTATTATTACAATATATAAAAATTATTTCATTCTATTATTAAATAATATTATTTAATTAAAATTTGATTTTAATAATCATAAAATTTGGTATTTGGATTGATCCAAACCCGCACAATAATTTATTATAACCCAATTCAAATTGACATGTGATTCCATTGACCTCAATCCGAACCCGATATTTAAAATAACTGAACTCGAATCCGATTGAACTCACCCATTTAACAGGTGTTATGCTATTTCTCCGTTTAAAAAAATAGTACCATACTAAATACTACCTAATTTAATAGTTGGACAAACGAAATTGTCGGCGTGATGCCCTAATTTAAAAGTTGGACCGTAATCTTAGAACATGCACTATTTTTTGGTCCGATCAAAAAAAAAATGTGTACTATTTTTGGGATAGGGCTCACAACATGCATTAAAGGCTAAAAGCTACCCGGGGGTGCATAATTGGCTGTCGCTCGCTCCTATCTCCAACTGCAACCGACATGTTTGACTAATAACAAACCTACATTACATATACCAAAAATTTCCACCATATTTGTATGCCAAAATTGTCAATTTGATCAGTTTAAAGTATAGTGGTCGAACACCCTAATATTATCTCGATTTTTCTAACTTATGCCCTAAGAATAGGCATATAATAAGAATATCGAATATAAAAACTAAACTCTAAAAAAAAGAATTACAATATATTAGAAATTATAATTTGTGAGTTCAGTCATTTCGATCACAGATACTATATTAAATATGGAAAATTAAAGATTTTGATGATCATATCTTTTTTAATTTAATATATTATTTTTAGGTTTTAATTTTAATTTGTGAGAACTTTTAAACATATATAGGGCTTGCATAGAACTCTACTGGAGTAAAATACTAGTTGGAAAAGGGATACTATATTAAATATGGAAAATTAAAGATTTTGATGATCTATATTATATACGGTTCGGCTAATGTGTGCCCATAGACACATAATAATCATATTAATTTTGGAAATTTTAATATTATTTCCTAAATTGGAATTAATATTGAAATTTTTTTAGAAAAATTAAAATTAACAAGTAATAATTAAATTTGTCAAAATTAGTATCTTTATTGTGTGCCCATGAAGCACATATTAAGCTCAAAATGCAATTAGAAAATGGGAAGATAGGAATGTGAAAATTGAAACCTTGAATAAGAATATAAGATAGATAAAAGGGATTAATATCACCTGAAATAACAACTCAATAAAAAAGTTGTGCCGCAAAAAAGATGCATCTTAAAGCCTCAACCCAAGATAATGGGAAACAGCCTTCATCAAATCTTCGTGGAGGACTTGAAAACTACACAAAATGTCTGACATCGGTGCTAGCCTGTCGTAAGCCTCTCCACAACAATAATATTAAATTCGTGAATTGACAATTGAGCATTGTACGTGTAATAAGCAACCTTTTTATCTTATTTTCGAAAATGCTATTTACTGGCTAATATTAGTGTTAATTAAATTATTTATCAAAAATTTCAATTTTTTTGAAACAGTAAGAAATTAGTCTAACCTCAACACATGAAACGTCATTCTAGTGCCTCCTTATAGATGAAAATTAACAATTCTAGATCCTTAAATCAATCCAAAAAACAATACAAACATGCTAAAATAGAAAAGCGCACAATTGGCATCTCGATTAATTATGGGCGATGCCTTGTGCACAGGATTTTTTATCCTGGCGCACAAGGAAAGTTGCGCTTCATGGAGCGCAGCGCTTCATGAAGCGCAGCGTCGAATGGGCAAATGGCCGGATACCCGCGATTCCTGCGCATCATGAAGCGCAGAGCTTCATGATGCGTAGGGTTGCGGCGGTTACAACTGCGCGATCTTTTATCCAGTCGCACACGAAAAACAAACCTAATTCGGTCGACGATAATCAATCACATACAACGAAAATTTTTCTATCCACCAAACCTAATTTTTTTGATTAACAAACTCGATATTGAACAATGTCATCCGAAACGGAATTTTCGGATTCATCGTATGAAGCAGAAGACGAATCGCACTCCTTGGAAGAAGAGTCAGAGTCATCAATGAGTGTTGAAGAAGAGGGGAAGTTGAGTATGAAAACGAGATGGTCGAATCAGAGGTAATTTACGATTTAGTTGAAGTAGTAATATATTTTTCAAGATAGTACATGATTTCGATTGTTGTATTAAAAAAATTTATTGAAATTTATAATGTTTTATTTTTATTGCATAGTATACATGTTCGATGTATTAAGATTAGTTGTGATATTATATACGTAGGTACTTAGGAAGGATTTTTCTGTTGATTTTGAGAATGATATTGTGTGGGATAATAGAGAAGACATGCTAAATTGGGCTAGGCAGGTCGGTCGTGAAAAAATGATGATGTTGACAATGAAAACATCAAACCAAACAATGGTCAGGCTTGCATGTCATAGGCATGGCAAATATAGATCTGGAAAGAAGGGTGAAGTACTCCCAATTGTTAGACCACCAAGTGTACGGACACTTCAGAGCAAGTGCAACTGTAAGTTTGAGTTGGTTGGGGTGCGAAGCAAGTCAACGGGAAAATGGGCATTAACTGTTGGGTGCGGAATTCACAACCATGACCTCCCAAGTAGTTTACTTGGTTATTCATTTATGGGACGAATGACGGAAGCTCAGAAGGAGTTGGTTAGGAATTTGAGCTACATATATGTGCCTCCAAGGAGAATAGTCGAGGAATTGAGGGCGCTATATCCTGGTAATGTGACATCGACGAAACAAGTTTCAAATATGAGGGCAAAGTTTCTAATTGAGGACCGTGGAAATATGACGGTAACCCAATATGCGCTACATTTCTTGCAACGAAACGAATATCGTTTCTTTCCGAAGAGGATGGATAATTCAGATCATATAGAGATCTTGTTCTTCGTCCACCCGATCTCGTTGCATCTACTGAGATTGTTTCCATACGTTGTCATTATGGACAACACATATAAGACAAATAGGTACACTTTTCTAAACTTTGAATATGTTATTTAATAATTTTGTTTTGTTTTGACAATTGTATTAACATGTCATACTTGGACAGGTACGACATGGCATTACTAGAGATGGTTGGATTCACGTGCACTAACAAATCATTCAACATCGGTTTTGCATTTATCTCTAAGGAAGACACCGAGAGTTATACATGGGTGTTGAAACAGTTGAAGCGTTTGTTTGCAGAAGTGGGGACAATGCCAAATACGATTGTTACAGATCGAGAGAAGGCGATCATGAATGCAAAGGACGCTGTATTTGGGGACGAAGTAAAACATCTCCTGTGTTGGGTGCACGTGAAGATGAACATTAAAGCGTATGCTCTTTGTATTCTAAAAGACCTCAAGGCTGCAGAAAGATTTGCCCATAGGTGTTGGGGCATATTTATGTCATCAACTGAGGCAAAATATGAGGAGAGGTTTCTCAAAGTGAAAGAGCGTTGGCCAGGGCTCATGCCATATGTTCAGAAGTCATGGCTTGGGCCTTACAAGCAGTTGATAGTAAGAGCATGGACGGAGCATTGTCTTCACTTTCAGACGAGAACAACGAATCGGTAAGTTTAGGCCTATATATGTATCTTGATTTATTAAATTATATTTAAGAAAAATAAGTGAAATTATGTTTATTACAGGGTGGAGGGCATGCACCATGTGCTTAAAAAGATACTTGACAGTTCTCGAGGAGGCTTTAACACGGTGATTGGAAGGATTCACCATCAGATTGTGTCCCAAGTTGGTGGTTTGCGGGGAGATCTTGAGATGTCACGTACGAAGCTACCAACAGAGTTGGAGGGTGTCCCTAAGGAAGTGAGGGCAATATTTGTTCGTCTATTTTATAGAGTGTCAACACACTGCATTAAGAAGTTGTTGAATATGTTCTACAGACTACACAAAAAGATGGAAGAGGGAAAGATGGAGACTGAGTGTGATGATTATTGGTGGAGAGAGAGCATGGGTCTTCCTTGTCCTCATAGGATTGCTCATGCCATTGTCAACAAGCAACCCATAATGCCAAGTGAGATACACTCGTTTTGGCATCAAGTGGTATGGGACGGCATCGATCCACAACGCATGCCCATAAAAGACACTGTATCCCTCTCAATTGACCAAGTTAGAATGGAGTTGATGATTGAGATGTATAAGAGAGGAGAATTATCAGAGGATCAGGTGCACGGTATATCTGAGTCATTTATAGACATGGTCATACCCCAAGATTCTTCGTTGCTTGAGCCGATACATTCAATGCTTGTTTCATGGCGAAAGGGAAGGCCAAAGGGGTCTACAAAGGGCTCAACCAAGAGGAGTAGTACTCTACTTGAGCATAGGATGAGTGAGTATGAGCAGGAGAAGAAAGACAAGGATTTGAAGGAGAGAGAAGAGAAGGAAAAGGAGAGCAATAAAGAAATCCCGTCGACGGCAAAGAAGCGTGGGAGGCCAAAGGGCTCAACCAACAAGGCCAAAAAGAAAATTATGGTAGATACGAATCCACAAGTTCAAATTAAAGAAGTGGTGTGGTTGGGGGTGAACTTTGGTGTTGAAAATGTTAACCCTTTCATGTTTCCTTACAATGTGAGAGCTAGGGATGTAGCGGCGGATGGTCATTGTGGTTATAGATCCTTTGCAGAGGTATTGGGATATGGAGAGGGACAATACCTTAGAGTTCGAAAGGATCTATCTGCTGAATTGAGGCGGAACAGAGTCATATATGAGCGTGTAGGGAACAGGCCATCTATCGATGAGCTTTTGCAAAGTATTTCGTATGTGGACAACCCATGCATGCGACAACATTGGCTCGAGATGCCCATTGGTGGTTTGATATTTGCCACATTACACCAGGTTGCTCTTGTGATGTTGTCGTGGAATGGATCACACACATGCTTACCTATGATGGGTGTAGGGGGCCCTCCGACAAAGATTTATGCCATAGCTCTTGTGGGACAAAGAAACCACTTTATACCAGTAAGTATACTAAATGATGACTTAATTATGATTACTTGAAGTGTAATTGTTGTTATTTATGGTTACATATTGTTTTTTGTAGGTGTGGTTGAAGGATGATGCGCCGCTTCCTCCTCCTCTAATGGATTGGACAAGGAATCATGACCCTAGTGTGAAGGGGTGGGACAATCTGTTTACACAACGGATGGAAACATGGCGCAAACTTCGTGTTTCTAATGGTTTAAGCCCAAATGTAGCATGTTAGAGTTATTAATGTTGGATACATATTGTTATGAATGTTTTGATGGTATGCATTGTAGACACTTATTTTTACACGGAACTAAAGTTAAACAAGTTTCATCTTACGTTTAGTGAATTGTTTTAGCTTTGAAAAAACATATAATTGAGAATTTGACAAGTTAGCATGAATTTGACAAGTTCACACGGGAAACAAGAATTTACACGTCTAGTGAAAGTAGACAGTAACAGTTTGTATCACCTTGTAGGGCTTGCAGCAATTTAAAGCTAGATTTGAGGGAAATTATTTGCGCTTCATGACGTGCAAATTGGCGCTTCATGAAGCGCAATGGTACGCATCATGATGCGCAAAAATCCATGAGAAAAAAAGGGTGGCTTTCGCTCGTCCCCCGTTTCGAACCGTAGACTATATCCTCAAACGCGTGTACCTGGACCAAGTGTGCCGCATTGGCTATCAATGTATATAGACAAGGATTTTTATTTGAACTAATGGATTTTCGACTCGGTTTGGTCGAGATTTATAATAAACATTCCGGTTCACCTATTTTTAGGGTTCAAAAAATAAAATTGTAACCGGTTCCTAACATATTGTAATTTAAATAATTTTATGGATATATAATATATGATTTTATGTATATTTGAATATGTGAACCCTTCGTATTTCTGTTAAACCTTTTATAGAATCGAACCGTGATCAAATTAAATTGGAAAAATAAAAAAGGTACCGGTTCTTGAAATTTCATTTTATATGGGTTATTACAATAATTTTTTGTAAGGTTACGTTTAATGTTTAGGGTTTAGGGTTTAGGGCGGGTATGGTTAGGGTATAGTTAGGTTAGGGTTAGGGTATAGTAAGGGGTTAGTGTTTTAAGGTAGGGTTTTAGGGTAGGCTTATAGTATATTTAGGGTAGGGTTTAGGGTATATGGTTTAGGGTTTAGCTTAGGGTAGGGTTTAGGGTAGGGTTAGGGTTTAGGGTTTAGGGTATGGTAGGGTTAGGGTATAGTAAGGGAAGTGTTAGGGTATTGTTAGGGTTGGGTTAGGGTTTAGGTTTCGGGTTTAATAAGGGTAGTGTTAGGTATAGTGAATTGCTATAGCTTGTACTCAATTGAAATAGCTTTGAAAAAACATACAATTAAGAATTTCACAAGATTTTTATGTATATTTGAATAGGTGAACCCTTCGTATTTCTAATAAACATTTTATATAATCGAATCGGGATCAAATTAAATTGGATAAATAAAAAAGGTACCGGTTCTTGAAATTTCATTTTATATGGATTAGTACAATAATTTTTGGTAAGGTTACGTTTAATGTTTAGGGTTTAGGGTAGTGTTAGGGTATGGTTAGGGTATAGTTAGTGTAGGTTTAGGGTATAGTAAGGGGTTAGTGTTTTAAGGTAGGGTTTTAGGGTAGGATTATGGTATATTTAGGGTATGGTTTAGGGTTTAGGGTTTAGGGTATAGTTAGGGTAGGGTTAGGGTTTAGTGTTTTAAGGTAGGGTTTTAGGGTAGGGATGATCGCAATCCTAATTTGAAGTTCACAATCAAAAGTTCACCTTAACCATACCATTTTAAAAAATATCAAAATTGAAATTTCCCTTAACAATAATTTGCATGTAGAGATAAAACCCTAAACCCTAAACCCTAATTTGTCGCGTCATGAAGAACTATGCGTCATGAAGCATTGCGCTTCATGATGCGCTACTTTATGCAAACATGACCCACAAAAGACTGTAAACCCGTGTAGGCCCAATCTGGGCCAATAGAATTGTGACGCTTCATGCGGCGTAACGGTTTATGAAGCGTTGTGTTGCGCTTCATGAAGCGCATAAATCCAGAACAGAATAAACCGCCAACGTTGCCATATCTCCATCCATATCGGATTATGCAAGATATGGAAGTTGCGAGATTCTGCACGATTTATTTTGGAAAACATTATATGGTGGGAAAATATGGCGCCAATGTGGAACTCACCTTCTATTTATACGTTCAAGCAGGTCAAAGTAACTTCATAATAAACTCTTCATTAATTATCAACACACTTAGGCACTCAAGAACACAGGAGCCATGGTTTCAAGGGAGCATTCGAGGGATTTGCAAGAGATTCGCCTATTTATGCGCGAACTCATGCAAAGCAAGGAAATTGGGATCAAGAAGGTTGGGAGGCATCTTGGGCGCTTAGGTTTTTTCCGGATGGTAGAACGAATTTTTGATGAGGAGATGAACGGCAATCCAATTCAACCTGATTTCCGCTTAGTGAGGAGGAAGCCTGTGGAGAACGAAGATGAAGGTGCTAGCGAGACAAATCCAATTATAATTGAATAGCTCGTTTTTAGGGTTAGGGTGTTTATGTTATTTATGTTATGTTATTTATGTTATGTTATTTGCTTATGAAAACTAGTATGTTTATGTTATTTGCCTTACTAATGTAGTGAACTTCCATTGAAGAATTTCTTAACCTACAACTCTGTTTTATATACCTGTATTCACAATATTCAAGACACATTGTGGTCAACTACTACGTTAGGGACAACTAAAATGGACCCAACGTTGTGGTCAACTACTACGCTTAAACTTGAACGAGCATTTATCTCTAAGCTCAACGTTGTGGTCAACTACTACGCTTAAACTTGAAACTTTCAGCGTTATGGACAATTAAAATGGACCCATATCCTGATTAGCTACCAAAAACTACATAACCTATCATGTGACCATTTCAGCATGCATTCAGGGAGCCACCAGCTTCAAAGGATGGATCAGATTGACAAGATTTGGATGATGTAAGAGACTGAGCATGAGAACCTCCACTAAGAACTCCCTGTTTCCTTGAAGGCCATTTCGATCAAGCTGCTTCACAGCAACTACCTGCAAAATATACCAATTCACAAAACTAAGGATTTGGTTCAACATAAATAGATGTGTTACAGCTTGGCATTTTCACAGTCATGTCCAAGGATCAGCAAGACGTGAAATTTTGATCCAGCAAACATGTCAAAATGATCAGATGAAAAAGAATACCTGCCCTGTGCTTTCCAACCGACCCTTGTAAACACGTCCAAATCCTCTTTCCCCTAATAAAGATTCTGGCCTGAAATTCTTGGTAGCTGCTGCCAACTCCCGGAATGTAAAGGTTTGTGCAGCAATATGTGCAGATGATCCATCCTTTGAAGCTGGTGGCTCCTTGAATCTGTGCCATTGCGAGACTTTGATTTGTCTGAAGATGAAAATGCAGGTAAATTATATGCATAGACACAGCCATTTCAGCATGAAATCAAATCAACTTCTCATGCTTACTTGTGAACCTCCTCTTTTGGCATATTTGTAAGAAGGAGACCAGAATCTCCACGGAGAAGCTGAAGAAAACAAGGGAAAAGTCAGATAACTACAGTGATAGATAGAACAAGAAAGAAGTTCTGCAGGAGAGATATATCATATGCTTACTTTGGAGACTTTATAAATACCATAAATTCAGAAGTTTTAACTGATGCACACAACCTGCACTATTCAGTTTAAGCAACCACTGAAATCAATCTCCTTGATTTCAAGACCCAAGATATGCAAGAAAATATAAACCATCATAACATATTTGAGGCAGAATACAAAAGATAACCATAGCAACCATCATGGTCAATTGTCTAGAATTTTCAATAAACCATAATGGTCGATTGCTTAGAGGATATGCATCTCAAACAGCAACTGATCAACTCACCAGGTTTGCAAAGAAGTCACTGTCAGCAGCAATCAACTTAGAAGACATGCTTTTCTTGGCACAATTAACAATGGAATCTTTTCCAAGCTTGAGCAAAACCAGTACTGTGTATGAGAACAAAACCAGTACTGAAAATGAATTGCTATATTAATTTCTGTGAGAACAAAAAAAAATTACATCAAAATGCATATTCCACCTTGAGCAACTCTCCAGCTACGATTACAACTGAAGTTGTTCCAGCTCCAACCTCTTTGTCTTGCAGCTCAGCCAGCTCCACAAGCACCTAAGCATATTCATAGGAATATGTAAACATGATAGCAAATTGCAATCAAATCACAACAGGTAGAATAGTCAATTAAGCTTGGCCAAGTGAATATTCCTACCTTAGCAGCTAGGTGCTCAACTTCCAGCATTTTAAGGATACTTCTGGTTCAATTAAGCTCTAAAATATTTTAAGGATACTTCAGAGTTATACATTGCTCAATCATGCCTACTTCGGGTTCAATTAAGCTCTAAAATATTTAGTCTCATGTTGTCCAGTCAAAAAGGCTAATTTCCAATGATAAATTCTTCAAAAATCACATAATTTTCCAACTCCCAGCATTTTCAATGAATCAAAGGCATGTTTGCCACAACATATGCATTTATCAGCAAACTTGACACAGGGAAAAGAAGTAATCAAAATATGTGTATGAACACTGCAACAGTGCCATCCATTCAGCACATACTAGAAAGAAAAACACAGCTGCAGTATATTAATAGTATTACTTGGTGAACAATTGGTAAGAGCTTCTAGAAAAACACAGCAATGTGTTGCCAGCATTTCTACAGTAAGAGCTTCTACAAAAAATTACCATTCAGTGGCTGTTTAAAAATGAGTAAGATGATCAAAAATAGCTCCCCACTCCATGTGCTCTTTGTAACGCTCCTCAATATGGTCACCATGCTGAAGATTTTAAGCAACTCCAAGCATTAGGACCAGAAAATTTTATAAGAAAGATAAAAATAACAAAGTCGTAGGCAAATTTCTTACCTTTTTCAGCTCCTCAAGTTTGGCAATATATACCGGTGTTTCATCTTCCCATTTTCCCACATTCATGACCACACACAGAGAAGGTAGAAAACATTCATGAAAGCTTTAAGCATGAAAATGAAGAGCCTCAAGATATTGACACATACAAAAATTGACCATCAACACCATAAGTTATAATTCAATTCAAGGTCACAAACTTAGAAGAAACCTGGACAACGTAAAACAATTAATTTGCATTCAAAATAATGCCATCTATATGAAAAAACTAATATAATCATGAGTTCTATTATCATGATGATAATGACACATACAAAACATACTTCAAACCCTAATAAACTACGACTCCCCGTCCCCTCCATCACCATCAGTAGGCTCGACCTCCAACATCATCCCTAACCTCGGTTCCCTCACCTCCATCACCATCCCTAGACGCGGTACCATCAGCAGCACCCCCGGTCCTACTATCTTCAACCCCAACACCCCCTGTACTACTACCCTCCCCAGCACGACGAATTCCGCTGCCTTGTCCGGGACAGTACTGAGAATCCCTGAACGGCCTACTCACTGGTGGAGGTAGGGGCGGAACACCATCCGCTAAAATGCTCAACATCTCCTCCAAATACGCCCTAGCCACATGATCCGTCGGCATTCCTTGTAAAGCCTCTAGTGCGTATCCAACTGCCTGTTGCGCCCGTTGCACAATTTATTGAACTCATTAAATACAACACCAGTACAAACGAATATAATTGCATACAAAACTTTGTATTACAAATTAACATACCACGGTAACGTCCACCATAACTGCAGGATGGGCAACGGGGTCCCGAGGACGGTTCTGACGGTCTGATCTAGGATCTATATATGGATGTGTTACCCCGTCGAACCAGTCAAGATACGCAGGGTCCTCCTGCCAAGGATACCGAGCCACGGCATGCTGCTCGAGGTCAATCAGGTGGTCATACCGCTCATTCCAATACAAGTCTTGGTTCCGGAACATAAGACGGTAGGTGTTCATCTCCCTTGTACGCGAGACTACACGCGGCTCAATCGGATCTGGGGGAGTCGTCTTCACACGATAGTACTGGCGCAGACACCTCTCGGGCTGGTATGGCTCATAAATATCGAAGCAATGCAGAACTCCTCGATACCTAGAAATCCTATATTCTGTCTCAAAATCCAGTTCTCGGTTCCAAGGCGTCCAACAAACCTGCAAGTCCACGGGAGAAACAATTTGCATTACAACTCAATAGGAATCAATATGTCAAACTATTAACACTTTTACCTCATCAGAAAGAATCTTGTCCATAAACCTTCGAATATCCTCCAAGCGCTTCGGCTTCTTCGGCCTTGATCGGTGGTCATTCCTATCTCGGGCACCCGCTCGGTTATCCATCAGAGCGTTTAAATTCAACACTGAATGCCCACGAAAATGTCTAAAGTATTCCCATATCCAAGCCTATAAAATTAAATTAAAATGAGTACCGAAATAACGAAAATTGTTCATCAACCAAAAAAAATCACAATACTATTATACCTTCAGAATGAGCATGCATCCTCCCAATCCCACTGAACCCTAACGAGATGCAATGCCCAAATGGCGGTATAAGCATGCCAATGCCGCAGCACCCCATGCAAATCTACTGGTAACACCATGATCCATCAAACACTGTAAATATATCGTCCTCGCCTTGTTGGTGCTCTTGTCACAGAATAAAGTCTGGCTAAGCAACCACAGCAAGTACGCAGACGCTATGTGTTGTGGGTCCCGCCTATCGGCAATCATCTGAAGTATGATAGCTTGGAGATCCTTAATCGGTATGGAGGTCTTATATTATCGGTACTGCTGAGGAGTGAGCCCTAATATCTCCATCACACGACTCTGGAAATCCCCGCTCCTCTCAATCTGTCTCACCATAGCGTCTCCATCAATCTGTATTCCCAATATCCGATGGACATCGTGGAGGGTGATCGTGATCTCGTCCCATGGGAAGTGGAAGCTGTTGGTCTCCGGATGCCAACGCTCCACAAAAGCTGTAACGATCGCGTGATCCGATCCTCCGTATGTCAAGGTCACTAGCCGTCCCAGACCGGTCTACTGTACAATACTCCACCACGTACCCGGCTCCTCAATCATATGCGGCTCAATAGCCGTCCAGTCTACCGGTCGTGAGTGAGCCCTAATGACATTGCGCCACTGAAACAGAAAATTCAAATTCTCAATAACGCTATTCAATCATATCAAATATTAACCTAAAATACACCGGTATAAAAGACACTTACCAAACTATCCTCTATAACGACGCCCTCCCGCCCCTCCAACGACGCAAGTGTCCACCTCCATATCGACTCTGCTACATGAGTCGGGTACGACCGAAGGAGGTCTGGTACTCGCGGCCCTCCAGGCTGCCACAGCTCGTCAACTGGAGCCAGAGCGGCCGGAACCTCCTCTACTGGGGGCGGTACGTGTTGGACCATAGGAACGGGGTCCGTCCTCAGATCAGATGGCGGATCCGGTGTTGGACTACCGGTAGCGCGAGGAGGAGCTGGACTATCGGTATCGCGGGGAAAAGGCACAGTAAAATCAATGTCCCTCAATGTCTCCTCATCATCATGCATATCAGTATCTAAACCAGTCAGCTCTGTCAATGCAGGGTCCCTCTCAAGGACAGCGTCGTCGGTTTGATCAACCATCTCAACCCGAGGGGTCGTATCAACATCCCTCGTAATATCCTCAATCGTGCCCAATGGAGACTGTGACACAGGCGGAGGGGTAAGCGTCTGCTCATCTGAAAGTTCAACAACATCAGTCGCCGGAATTTGATCTGTCTACGACGTCATATCGACATCCATAGGAGCGGATGGCGCTATATCCTGACATGACTGTATATCCCCAATATGCTGCTCTGTCTCCTCGCGCTGCAGCTGTGAAATCAATGTATCTACTATGGGCCCCGTCCTAGCTTTCTTCGGCCGAGGCTCGACCTGAGCACGCTGCTCCACTAATATGCCCCGGGACCTCGCATGTCTTGTGTTCTTCTTTTTCGGCTGAGGAGGCGGCATCGAGACGGGAGTAGAAAAAGACGCGCATCTCTCCTGAAACGCCTGTTGATATTCAAATTCAAGTATTGATTTTTTCTTACTCATACATGAACTTTACATTTTCAACTTTGAATTGTCATTTATATCATGCCTCAATTTCCAATTCCATATTAAAATGTACATAACCATGACAGTGGCTTTGAATACAAGCATATGTTAAATAAGGTACTGTTTGGTTTCCTATACAATCACAAGAACTGTCAACTTTTGAAAAAAAATTATACTATCCTTATGTAAAAAAGGACTGAAATTAATCAACTGCATTTTTACAAGAATGATGATAATAATATTACTATAATAATCTCTAAAAAGATAAAAATTCATACCCAATTCATCACTAAACTGAAAAAGTGGACAATAAGACATTACGTACCGATAGACCTGTCTTGCCCCACCAATCTATTCCAAAGGTTTTTCCTGTGTCAATCTGAGTGTCTTTCACCCTCGAATCACCAACCACGATACTAGCCGATGGGATATCGGGACCCATCGGCACTAAAACACCCTCCACGTCTCCACCACCACCGTTGCAACCTACAACATCTCCCTCGTTACCACCAGAGGCGCAACGTCCACCACCACCATCTTCACCTGCAAACACCATTATCAACCAAGATCGAACACCGTCAGCAACCAACATCGAACACCATTAGACAAACAACCAGAACAACACAAGAACAATGATAAAGAGCAAAAACCAGAACCAGAGAACAATAACCAGAATCATAGAACAATAACCAATACAAGCAATAAAAAATTCATACGGCAGCAACAGTTTATGATCTTTGACAACAATTTGATTGATAATATACTAATAATGTATGATCTTTGCCAGGAACCCAAATAAAACTACTCATTTTTTTAATACTTGCAAGAAAGAGAAGCCTTCAACTTCTTGGAAATGTGGCGGAGAAGAAATTTTTTGATCAGCCAGCCAAACTTATGAGGAGATGTGTCAGTTCTTTAACATCATAAAGTCAACTAAATTCTTGTTATATTTTTTTATTTCACATAATCAAGGACCAATTGGATGAAAACTTTGAATATGGAATTACATATACCATCATAGTCTCTTAAGCACCAATTATATAATTTTCAATATATTACAACAGTCCTTTAAAACTTACATGCCATAGCCTACCAAAACTGGAGAACTCTATCATATAATTCCCACCAACTGAAATTACTTAATACCTCAACTCCTTTTTGATTCAGTTCATATCATTCACATAAACTCAACTAGTCCTCATAATCCATGAGAAGCAAAAAATTTCTATCATTTTTCATGATTGTTTTGGTCATATTGGCAATGATTCAATAGACAATATGTAAAACAAAAATCAAGAAATGACCACCACATGGAGATTTCAAAAAATGATTTAGCTCAGTCTGAGTCTCAATTGCAGAATCCTCATTAACCAAAGTGCTCGGTTCCTAATCAATTAGTTTGGAAGATGTTTCATCCAAGGATATGTCAGCTGCCTTTTCGACTGATTTTCTATTGAAAATCAGTCGAAAAGGCAAATCAAGCAATGATTCAGCTCATGGCTTATTGATTTTCTATTCAAAAAAACAATCAATGCAAATTTCAAAAAATCAACCAATGCGAATCTAGTTCATTGAGAATGTGTCAAATAGATGCAATGAGTTTACACACATCATTATCCTCTACCTACAACCTAAATTTATTGAATTATAACAGTAGCATATCATTCATTCATACCAGTACATTTGCAGAATGGATCTGCCACTTCAGGCTCAAAGATCCGTCTCCCTAACTTTGGATTTGGTCAGAAGCATGATGCAAATGTGGATATACCACTTCATTCTATGAATGTAATGCACGTACTTTTAGAAATGGACACGAATCTCCTGAATTATTAAGTGTCTGGGTAAATTCTGATGTGGACAGTTTTTTTTTGTGGTTTTGTGCAGGGCTCCAACAAAAAAGAGCAAAAAATTGCTGCTTGGGAGGCAGACCTTAACAGAAGATAGCAGGTCAGTGTGTACAGTGTACTAGGTTAAAGGGTCCATAATTATCTTACTTTACACATTACGACTTGGCAGAAGCATGTTTTCTGGTGCATAATAACTACAAAATAGAGCAGTGCATTTCAAGAAGTGAATCTAGTTGTGTTTTAGGTGGTGTGATGTTAATATATAAGATTGCAACCTGCTATGATTATTGTTCTTATCACCGAATTTGGAGATGTGTAGTGTTATTGTGATCAAATACGCCTTTGATTGAGATTTCTGGAAAATAATAACACTCTGATGGTAACAGAACATACTTATTTAAACTGAAACTTGTGTAGTTGGTTTCTCCAGCAGTCCAAAAACCATATGATGAAGTGTTCAGACTCAGCATAATGGCACTCAACATTACATGAAATGATTTACCCAATTAATAACTTTGTTGTATTTAGAGTAAATGGTGTTGATAAGGTAGTTGATAATGATTGTTTAGTTAACTATAAAGGTGATGATGTAAATGATATGTTTCCAAATATACCTACGCCCTGATCTATGTGCTATCTGCTTTTCAATATATACACCTAGGCCCTTATCTGCTTTTCAAATGCATATAATCCAGCTCTATATCAAAAACAAATAAACCTACTTGCCAACAAGACTTTGAATTCAGCAAATCAACCATCTCATGTAATAGCAGCATTTGCAGCTTGCTGGATGCTAAACTGTAATTTGAAGATGTGTATTAATAATCCTGGTTTAAGAGATATGAATGGCTAAACTCTAAGTTGACTCTGGGAAATAAATCGCCAACTCAATGGAAGCACGCAAGGGACAATGTAACTAGTTCATTCAGTTTTTTACATGTAAAGATACAAACTACAGCAGTAAACTAGTGTGTTAAAACGAACAATTACTTGATCAAGATTTTCTTGTCATCAGACGCAAGGATTTTGAATTCACAGAGGCATCGAATGGCATGAATTTCAGCAAAATCAAATCATCTTATGGCGAAATCAAAGCAAAACCAGCACTTACTTGCTTGCCCTAAAGTCACAGGAGCACTGCCACCATCTTCTTCGGCCCTATGCTGCAACGACAACGGACGCGAAGCACCATTATCATCGGGATTTTTAGCCGAATCCACCGGCTTTGCACCGCCATGATTATCACCACCTTCCTTCTCCATTTTTTACGAGTTTAGGGTTTAGGTCATCGGAAATTGGAGTATCGGCGGTGAATTCCCGTCGTCGGAATTCGTTACAGAAAGTAGAGAGGAAGTGAAAAGAAGCGTATCGCGCCTTGTAACGAAGGTTTACGCCTCATAAAGCGTTAATTTTGTGGATAAGCTACGCATCATTTTGCGCAAAAATAAAACCGGATATTGGGGATCCTTTTAGGATATCCGTTTGCGTAGCTCATCTTGAAGAGCTACGCTTCATGATGCGCAAAAAGTCTTGTGCGCCCGGAAATAAAACTATGTGCATAAAGATTTGCCGTTAATTAACTTGCTAGAATATATGTTGAATTTAAACACTAGGGAAGAACTGAATGTCAAGACTCAAGAGGATATGGGCCACCAATATTTTAATTTTCTAGGGCAAACCTAGTGAACTAGATATCCATGACATCATTGATGAAGCATAGATTATCCCCTTGGATTTATAAGTGTGTCAATCCCAGTTAGTTAGCTGCAACAATACACTCGATCTTCTTCAAGGCTAAGGTTTTTGTGCTGAAAATTGGTTGACCCGATTAGTTTTGATGACAAATTAAATCAACTGTAGAATCATTATTCTGTTTGCTTGATTCACCAAAACTAGCTAGCTAGTGTTATAAAAATAATTTTTCTGGGCTAATTTCCTTTCTAGGTTAATACAAAAATGATTTTGTTAGGAAATTAAATATCACGTGTTCTACAAAAGGAGGGTAATATCACCTGCCTTAGACATGGCCTCCCCCAGAATGAAACTAGCATAAGGTGTCCAGTGATATTGATAACATGCATGTGTGCTTTGAACCTTTATAACACACGTTACAACGTCAAAAATTAATACATACTCCCTCCCTCCTCATTTTTTTTATACAATGAGCTAGTAGCTCATTACAAGTTCAATATTAGACCATCTTAAGAGAATAAGGCCAACCTAAATCATCACAGTAGATAATCTTAAAAAAAAAAAGTAATAACAGAGGATAACTAAAATAAAAATCCTAAAATTACTAAAACTAGGAACTGAATGAAAAAAAGAAAAATTAGAAACTAAAAGAGCTTGACGACAATAGCTGATATCGGCATGTCTTCTTGCAAGGATCGAAATCAGCTACAACATTGCATTCTCTAATGTGATGAAAAAAAACCATCTCTTGGCCGGAAACCCACCAACCGAATTTCTAATCTCTTGAACCAAAAAACTTATTTCCAACGAAACTTTCTAAGTATTTTTTTAAAGAATGAACGAGCCTTAAATTATCTCCTTCCATCCTCATTTGTTCGTAAAAAAGGACATGTTTCGCGTTTATTAATAAAATATATAAAGTAGTATTAATAATTGAGAAAGTTGAATAATGTAGGTAAAAATATAGAGTAGTATTGACAAACAATTGGGGACAGAGGGAGTATTATAAACTCCGATCGTTTTCAAACAACTATATTAATTTTTATCCCAATTCATATTTGAAAAATAATTTTTCATACATCTATACTTCATTTTAGAATTTGTCTTAAAAATTAATAAGTCATATGAGTTGACTTAAATACCTTTAATTTTGTTGAGATCTTTTCCCTTCTATTATATACTTACCTAATTATTTTTAATTAATTAGGATAATATCGGAAAAAAGTGTGGTAAAAGCTGCCAAATGACAAGTATTGTTGAACAAAAAAATCAGGTTCAAACATGTATGTCTGAACAAAGGGAGTATTATTTAATTTATTTTTATTAAATATGTAAAAAATAGTTTTATAAAATTAAATTTGCTATTAAATATTTATAAAATATTTTATCTATCTAATTTTCTATCTTTGTCCTATTTACCTATTTCATTTAATTTTTTATAAATGTTATTTTATTTCTTTTCTATTTTATTCATATTTATCTATTTATGTAAAAAAAATCAATCAATATATATTATGACATTATAAAAGTCAACATTTTTTCGTCATCACGTAGATTTTGCATACTTCATAATTTAAAAATAAATTTTCATACATATTTTGTAAGAAGTGATATCCGATGTCAACCAAAGGATTTTCTAAGAGTCTACCTATCTTGGTACTACTCTCGTCCTTGCATGCTTAATTTTAGAGTTTTTTATTCTCAATCCCAAGAGTCCATCCATCTTGGTAGTACTCTTGTTGAAATGGGAAGAACCTCAGTCCTTTATAAATTATCGGGATGTTAAAATCTTTCACACTTAAACACTTGATATCCTTGTTAAGACCAAAGAATCGCCCTCTGGGTCGAGTGACCACCCTTCGAGCTAAGCTAGGTCGTAAATCAATGAGAAGTTTTTGGTTCCGTCCATGATAGTAAGTATCATTTAAATTTATCAAATTTGATAAACCACTTTAGGTTGGATAAATTTGTGCAAGTTTAGAAAATATATTTTAGATAGATTTGGTAATTGTCTTGTTTGATGACGACTAGAGCTGTCAAAAGTTGATCCGGCCCGCAAATCCAGTCTGAACCGTCCGAAATTTTTAGGGTCAAGACTCGAAAATTTGAACTCGAAATCAGAAATAAACCAAATCCGTTAGACTCGAAACCCGTAGGGTTGACTAATTTAGTATATTTTATAGAATGTATAAAATTTATTTTGAAATATATAATATATTCACTAAAATACATAAAAAAAAATGTTATAACTAATTATTATTATTTAATTAAAAATTATTTTTAATAATCACTAAAATGCATCCTCTGTCATTGATCGACTTCTTTGATTATGAGGGTAACTCTTCTTATCGGAGGAAATTTGTTGTAAACTATATCTGATTCTGAGGATAACTCTTTAAATTAGGAGAAACTCCTTGTAAATTCTCTAAGTAGAACTCATGATACTCGTTGTAAGGCTCTGTTTGGCATCCTAGGAGCTTTTTCTTCCTATACCAACAAGCTAGTGAATATGCTATCCCTTTAAAGATATAATGGTGCAAAATTTGGAGATTTTTAGCTCCCACTAACAGAAAGAAGCTTCAAAAACGCTGGTTCCAAACAAAATATTATTAAGCTTATCGTACCAAAATATTGTAGAACAGGATCAAAAGAATAGATAAAAGTAAAGGTGAAGGGGAGAAGAGCCAATTGGCTAGGGGAAAAGAAAGACGCAGGTGAGGAAGAAGGAGACTAGGGTTTGGGATAAGATAATTCTGATTCATTGATTAAATAAAAACATAACAATAGGAGAGTATTTATAATAACTCCCGGATCTAGCTAAATCGGAAAAGATCACGCTGAAATGATATCCTACTAAAATATAAAAGTAAATCCTAAATAAAAGGAAATAATAAAATTCTTAAATATAATTCATTATCCCAATTATCCTAATATGATTTAGCGTATCAATTCTCCCCCGTTGAGAATCGACTTGTCCTCAAGTCGGAAATCAGGAGGAGACGCATGAAACGGATTGTGGAGCTTAATCCGCCAGGGTAAAAAACAAAAGTTGATCCATCTCCATCCACATCTGCAGACCCATACGCCAGCTTAAATTTCCGACTCATGGTCATCACCATGCTGAAATCGTTGTACAACTGATAACGAAGCATCTTTTGAACCCAAAAAGCAGTAGAGAGCAAGCATCCACCCAGATCAAAACTCAAAGAACTAAAAATTCCGCTTAGAAATTCCTTCAATGGTGAACCCATGGTTTCACGAGTGGTGCCTCAATCTTGGCAATCTGTAAAGGCACCCTAAAATGGTGTGGTTCGCGAATACCCCAAGGTCGAATTCCACCATTCTTGCTCAAAAATTTCCAAGTCCGAAGGTGTCGGTGGCGCGGGCGTAGTGGCCACGGGTGCGGCCGCTGTCGCCGCGGGCGCGGGTGCCGTGGCTGCGGCCGTGGTGTGAGGGTTCGCTCGTATCTTCGATAGGAATTGCCATCTCTTCTAGTACGATGCTGATCCGTTCGTCAGGGAACAATTCCATACGACAGCATCCATCATAGATGCATTTTCCGTTATAAGAGTTGAAAGCATCTATGGAGGATTCTACGTTCTTGAAACGAAGTCGAAAATCTGAGTCCGGGCGTATTCTCTCAAGATCTTCTATAATTCCAAAGACGGAAAACACTTGTTGTAAGACGTTGCAAGAAACCGGGTAGATTTCCTCATGAATTTGAATATACAGAGTGCACTGTAATGTCTCCAGTAGACGCTTCAAATCTCCATCGTTAGACATGGTGATTGTAGAGTTCGGGGATGAAAGCACCAATTGATACGATATTATTAGGCTTATCGTACCAAAATATTGTAGAACAGGATCAAAAGAATAGATAAAAGTAAAGGTGAAGGGGAGAAGAGCCAATTGGCTAGGGGAAAAGAAAGACGCAGACGAGGAAGAAGGAGACTAGGGTTTGGGATAAGATAATTCTGATTCATTGATTAATTAAAAACATAACAATAGGAGAGTATTTATAATAACTCCCGGATCTAGCTAAATCGGAAAAGATCACGCTGAAATGATATCCTACTAAAATATAAAAATAAATCCTAAATAAAAGAAAATAATAAAATTCTTAAATATAATTCATTATCCCAATTATCCTAATATGATTTAGAGTATCAGAAAGAAGCTTTAAAAACGCTGGTTCCAAACAAACCATAAATTCTCTGTCCCTACTAGCTAGCTAGCTAGCTTGTTCGATCCTGTATACTAACTGGTATGTAGAGCGTATATTTAATTAGTCTCATCAATACAATTCCTACACATTCCTCTCTAGCTTTATGCTTCTTAAGTCTTAACTCATATTTTCGACTTCACTGAAAAAATGATAAACTTAGTGGCATAGTACGTTTCCACTTTCCACACACGTAATCAGAAATTTCAGTTACGAACAAGCCCAGTTAGCTACCTCGGTTACATATGCATATCAATATCTGCATACAAGTGCAACAATATCGATCCATTGCGAGTATAAATGATACCGATCTCAGCCGTGATTTGCCAGATGGTTTCAATGGCGGTGGAGTTACTCTCCATCACGAGGATTTCGAGCTTCGAGCAACGAGCTTCTGAGTTCCAACGCCCATGCGTTGCTTCTTCTCCGTCGGACACAGAGCTTACACATCCAGATGATCCTGATTCCATCTATAGGTGATGTGATCAACGTTTTGATTTTCTCTTAAGATGCATACATATACATTTATGTATTTCGTTATTGATTATGGACCTGTGTGTGGGGCACATTTTCATACTCATTTGTTGTTTTATACATTTCGGTTTTTATTGTAACATAGTTAAATTTTAGTTTTACTTGAATCTATCTAGGGTATTCTCCTAACAAATAAAACGTATGAGTACTCCTATCTTGGCCGATGCAATCCTTCGTTCCACTGGGTGTTCAGTTTCTATGTTCCACTTGAATTTTAAATATCCAAATAATATTAAAAAAAAATTGAAATTATTTCTATATTTTAAACAACTATATACATATGTCTGTAAATTTGTATCTTCAAAATTATAGTATAAATTTTTTAAAAATTAAGAGAATGATTTCCATAAAAAACATTGCAGTTTTAATTTTTAAAAATTATATAATACATTTTAAGCTAAAAATTTACGCATACATGTATATAGGTATTTGAAATATAAACATAATTTTTTTAATTAAATTAATATTCATTTCACTAAGTGGATTTGTTCTCCATTTCGACCATTTAGATCCTGCTCGGTTGTGCAGGACTGGAGACGATGAACATGATGACGATGCATTCACTTTCATCCTTATTTAGCTAAACTAGTACTTATATTTTGTGTACGTTGGTTATTTTGGAGGAAATCTATTGAAATTTTGGACCTCGCAATGTGATCAAACTATAAAGTAGCCAGACTATAAAATCTTCATTTTAATTCATATGATCGATCTCGGGCAGTTTGGTGTGTAACTTGTGTTTGATTTGTGCTTGAATTCCAAAAAACCAAATAATACATAGTTCCTACACTACATTATGTGCTTTGTTTGGTTTCAGGATCTTGTTTTTGGCCACTCTATGAAGTCGGTCGAATTGATGTTAGGTGGCAGGCAGGGGGTAGGGCGTCCGGTCGCACCCTTTCCCAGAATTGAAGGGGAGATATATATTTAGTTATTTTTACATATAGCTAGAGGTATTATCTAGCTACATGGATATATATTTAAATAGAGTCCGGTTCACGTACGAAATAAGAAAGAACAAGAGCAGTTGGATTAAGAAATATCAACGACGCTGATCATTTCACTTAAAAGGGGGGAAAAACGGCACAGACGAATTTTTGGCGAATTATTCGCGTATTTTTGAAAAAAATCGGAAATTAGACACACGCTCAGATTGTTCATCGAAAATGTGGATTTGTTCAGCCGTACTGTGGATTTGTTCATCAATACTATGGATTTGTTCATCAACAATATCGATTTGTTCATCAACACTGTGGCATATTTGTTCATTGGTTTTGACATATTTGTTCATCGGTTTGTGCATATTTGTTCATTAGTAACATCAATCTGTTCATTGGTTTATGCATATTTGTTCATTGATAGATGCATATTTTTCATTGTTATATTCATATTTTTTCATTAGTTTTGGCATATTTATTCATTGTCTTTTCATATAATTGTCCATTGCTAAATGCATGTTTGTTCATTAGTAACCTCTTAGAACACAACATATTATTACAAAGTCAGATTTTTTATCTATTATTCTTTGTATTCAAGTTTCTAAATCAAACTTATCTTGTTTAGGTACTATATTGAGCACTTCATTCGTATTGACAAGTTAGCCTTAAAGCACTTCATTCGTATTATCCTTTGCATTCAAGATATCCTAAATGTACAAGTTGATGATATTGACACATAAACATAAGTATATTTCTATTCACAAATAGGATATATCAATGAACAAACAAGGTTATATCAATGTACAAATATGAGTATATCAATGAACAAACAAGGTTATATCAATGAACAAATAGTAGTATATCAATGAACAAATATTGGTATATCGAAACTAATCATATGTGCATAAAAAACTATATAATATTGTATTCATACACATAAATAAGGTTAAAAAATAAAATTAAAAATTAAAAAAGTTCAAAATCGAAGAACATTGTTATCAAAAACTCGATGCACAATTAGTTAGTATTGATGAACAATTGGTCAATATTGATGAACAAATCACTAGTATTGATGAACAAATTGAGCGCGTCTCATAAAAACGTATTTTTCGAAAAAATCGTGAATAATACGGGAAAAATTCGTCGGTGCCGTATTTTATTTTTTTAATGAATGTTTAATCAGGGACGTTGATTTTTTGGAAGGAACGAACGAGATTTATTCTCAATTTTCACATGGGCGCCCATTCGCACGTAACTCTTCCCCTTTAAATTTAGAGTTATTGTATTCCCTCTTGATTATTTCATTTAAAAATACTTGTTATTTAACATATTTTAGAACAAATTTAGTCCAAAGACATAAATAACATATCAAATTAGGCATTTGTAAAATTGATGTGTTTATTTGCTAAATAGCAAAAATTTCCGAGCACCTAAAAATCTCTCCTCTCCCACTCAAAACCCTAACCACCAAATCTCGAATATTCCATTCACTACCACCGATTGCCTCCCTCCGCCTCCTCTCCTTACCCACCCTCGAAGATGTCGCCGCGGAGCACTGCCGTCGTAATCGCCGCCTCCGTATGGAACCTCGATCACCTCTGTTTGCCCCTACCAACAACAACTGCGCCTTCCGTTCGCCACTCTGTCTACTCCAATTTCCTCCCGACGAACTTCAACTTCAACAGCGTCCTAATCATTGTTAAAATTACTAATATAGTTTGGCCTGTTTTGCGACAACAGAGAGGAGTCGTCACTAGTGTTGAGCCTTGGCGGCGACAGAAGGTTGGACCTAAATTTGCCAGCTCAGTCGTCGATAGAGCCAGAGGTAGGTGGAATATCAATTTCTAATCATTGTTAAATTCTGTGTATGAGAATTTGACTAAACATGAAGTTGGTCAGCTTTATTTTTGTTGAATCGTAAAGGGGTTAGCGAGAGCTTGGGAACTAGCGGTTAGGCTGTTCCCATGGCAGCGAAAGTAAATAAAAGCAGGTAAACGAACAGTAAGGAACACAATTCCCTTATAGAGGAACCCCACGACAACCAACTAGTTGTGTGGGTAAACCTCTACCTCCGCTTGGAGGATTTTGAATGACTAACTTGTATTATTGATTTTTCCTTAGTTACAAACAGCCAGATTCAAACTTCTCTGTTCCTACGAGTTCTACCTAACTCTAGCAACACTAATGAATCTTCTCAACTGAGTTCCTAAGCGAACAACTCAACTAAAACAAGTGAATCAAACCTTACACCTTTGACCTTCTTAGTTCCCTTGCTCCTGGGAACTTAGCTTCGCCGTCGTCGAGATCAGACACTCGCCGCCGGGGACTTCTCTTCTTCTTTCTTTCTTTCTCTGGGAGTATATGTGAGTTTTGGGAGAAGTACTCAATCCGAGCACTATTCACTTGGCTTTATCTTGTGATGCTTGGGCTCCAATCTAGACTTTCATTTGTGTCCAAAATGCCCCTTGTCTTGTGTGCCAAGTCGTTATCCTTCACATGTGCCAATATTTGAATTGAGTCAACTTTGAGAGTTGACCGGGCCGTTGGATCAAACGCCTCAGTCTGTTCCTCAGACTGAGCGTTTGTTTTGTCTTGAGGCAGGATCCCGCAAATCTCGCTGACTTGTTTTTGTCTGCACATGTGAGTTCCCATGTTATGAGAACTGTCTTCTTCAGAGTTCCTTTGAGAGAAACTCTTCGTCATATAATACAGTGTTCCTTGAGCGTTCATGAAGATTCTTCACTGGACCTGTGTTCCTTAGAAATACTTGGACAAAGCACGTTAGCTCCCATATGGTGTTTGTCATTATCAAAATTGGAGAATGGTATCGTTGTTCCGATGTTTAGAACCAGAGGTCCCAACACCGTCCCAACAATTTCCCCATTTTTGATGATGACAAACCCATCACAAAAATAACCAAGTATTTCAAAATATGATGTGCAATAGAGTTCCTATGTGAGATGATGTGAGTTCCTTAGAGATCCACGTCTTATGAAACAAAGTTTTCTTACTTAGCATTTTAAGCGAGCGATAGTTCCCCCTTAGCAGTAGCATATTCTGTGATAACTCAAGAAAAAGACTTATCTCGCACATTTTGTCCTTCCCCCTTTTGGCATCATCGAAAACAGATAAGCATAAACAAGGAAAGAAAGGAACACGCAATCATACTAGAAACCATTTATATTACTTAAGCAGTGAAATGTACAAATGGAACACATAACATTTTGTGGGAGAAAACATGGATAAGGGTAAAGAAGGGAAGATCATTGGCTCCGTGGGAGCAGGAGTTCACTCAATCAGGACAAAGCGTGCATAATTTTCTCTTGGGTCCCTGCCATCCTTTCAAGCGTGGCTGCAATGTGTCTCAACACTTAAGAGTTCCCATCCGTGGGACCTTCGCCGAAGGGAAGCGCCTCTTGGTCCTCATCTTGCTCTGAGTGACGTATTTTCTGGACCACAGAAAGGTCCAGTTCCCTTCCGATGGTCACTTCTTCCTTGTCGAGGTCGTAGAGCCCTTTCTTGATCATCAGTTTCTTGATCAGACTGACATAGGACAAGAAATGGGAAGTCGAGGCCATGCACTTCTCCATGTGCCCAAAGATGATGCAGGGAAGATTGATGGGCATCTTGTGGAGGAAGTAGTAGAGAAGGATGGCGTCTTGGATGTTGAGCTGGTGACGCTTCTCTTGCCTTGGGATCACCACTGTGATGATGAACTAGTGAGTCAACTTAGCGATGAGGGACAGATTGTGAGTCGATGTTCCATTCTTGGGAACACGGCCCTCATAGATGGCGTTGAAAATCACCTCGCTGTTGAACTCGCCCAAAGTTTTGATTGGGACAACGCTGAGCCCCTGGACAGGGACTTGGGGTTGGAGGCAAAGAGTAGAGGCGGTGAAGACAAAGTCGTCGCCCTGTAGGGAGAGAGTTCCCTTGGTGCCCTCTATGACGAAATGGTTGTAGAAGAGGCGCACTTGAGCGGGGTCGACGCTCACAGTAGCTTCACATACGTGTTCCCATCCCTGGGACTTAATGAGGTCCCAAAGCTCCCCAAGGCCTTTCTCTTGGAGTTGTTCTTCGTTGAGGACTAGGGGAGGGATGAGCTTCCTGTCTTCCTTGATGGGAACCCTCTTTGAGGCAGTTTTCTTCCCCTTCTTTGCCTTGTTCCCCTTGGAGGCAGCAGCCTTTCTTTTCAGCAGGGGGGACTCAACCGCTTCGATCATCAGGGCAGGTTCCCTTTCTTCTTGGGCAACCGCAGACACCACCATTTGGCGTCCTTGATCCTTTTCACCTTCTTGTGCCTCGGTGGTGGCATCACCATCCGAGGCCCCTTCATCTTCCGAGGACAGGCCCATGTCCTCTTCGTCAACTTCTGAGCGATGACTTGTGCTTGGCCCAACACCGTCAGCTGGTTCTGGGTTCCCTTCTTCCTGGGCCTTGCTCCCTTGCTCTTGGGAAGGCCCTCTGAGCACACCTCTGAACTCCTCCTCACGGGCGTCGAAGCGAACATTCTCCTCCACAATTCCCAAGACTATTGGAGGTTGTATTTTGGCCTTTTTGCGAACGACCTCAATAATTGGGAGCTCGTCGTCGTCGGAGTCAAGGTCTATGGGAGGCTGGGCCGGAGGGGGAGAGGGAAGCTTGATGGTTGAAGGGGATTTGGGTGGTGAGGAAGATTGATGGAGTGAAGAGTTTTGTGGTGTTGGGACCTTTGGGGTTGAAGGAGGAGCGGAGTGAGTGGTGACGGGAGCCTTGGGACTAGAGTTCCCAGAGGCGGGTTTTGGATTGTGAGAGGGAGACTTGACAATGGGGGAGGAGGGTTGGGAAGGAATCTTCTGTTGTGAAGAAGATGGAGGGGGAGTGGGTGTTCCCTCAATCATGGGAACAGAGGAAGAGGGGGTTGTCGAATCTTTGGGACCAGAGGTCTCGGAGATGGGGTTAGGGTTGTTGGAGGAGGGGGTAGAGGAAGGCTTATGAAAGAGAAGTTCCAATTCGGAAGGCGGGACGATGACATAGGAGTCGGGTTTGGAGAGATTGAGAACTTTGTCTATTGCAAGAATATATTTCTTTCTTGGTTCAGCGGGAAGAGAGGAAGGAGAGGACGAGATCTGAGAGAGTTTGCGTTTGAAGGAGGAGTGTTTGGATCTGGATGGGTTTTTGGATTTGGATAAGGAGGGTTTGGATTTTGAGGGTTTGGATATTTCGTGTTTGGATGGTGGTTCGGAGCCGAAACTGTCAACGATGACAATTCTAGTTGATGAGACTGAGAGAGTTTGAGTAGGAGGAGGAAGAGATTGAGAGGATGTGGTGGTGGAGGAAGGCATCGCTAGGGTTTGCGTTGTCGGGAATGGAGGAGGAAGAAATGGACTAACATATTTGTAAAGCCCTTCAAAGAGGATGGCACGAAGGGCAGGGTCTTGTTCTTTATCAATGTCACCCAACATGGTGACGAAGAGGGTTTTGGGATTGGCTTGGATCCACTCACGAACCTGTTCAAGAGTGTGAACTGGAGCCATGAGAGAATTTTGGGAGAGAGAGGGATTTTGGAGGTTTTCTTGAAGGGGAAAGAAAGAATGTTTCAGAGACGATGAGTTTCAGAGGATGGATGAGGAAGAAGGGTCCAAAAATAGCAAAAGGGGTTTTTATGTGAGAGGGAGGCGAGGGTAAAAAGGGAAGTTAGAAAAACCACGATAATCGTTGGCCAATGAATGCGGAGGAGCGTTTCAACTTCCTTAGCACACTTATGACACGCGTCGCTTTCTTCCAAGGGAAATCTTTTCGAGAACTTCAAATGCTTGGCCCATAATGCTTCGAATTCTAACACAATTTCTTGCTTCCCAAGTAACGCTTCATCTTTCCAGAGATATGAGTGTTCCCTTGCTTATGCACACCAGTTCCCATCAAAAGGTCAGATTGAGTGGAGTGGTTAAGGGAACTCTTACTCAACTTTTGTAAGGCTTGGGAACTTACAAAAGAACTAGACAATTACAACTCGATAAAGAGATAAGAAGTTTGGCTCATGAGAAGTGTTTGTATGGCCCTTGGCTTAGGGTTGGTTTTATGATCAACCGTCATGGTGGCTTGTAGTGAGGGTTATAGGGAACTCCGGTTGATCATTTTGGGCCGAAAGAAATAGAGTTCCAAAAGTACATTAAAAGCTCTAGACTAGTAATATGGCAAAATGAAAGCAATTGTTCTAGTGTTCCCTATCATGCAAATCAATATATACTAGCCAAGCACTGAGGGAATAACAAACAGGGACTTGTTCAGTTTAGAGTTATCATCCCTAGGAGCATCTAGAGAAGCTGATAGGGACGTCTGTCTAAAGCCTTAGTAAGAATGTCACCAATTTGCTCTTCAGTTCTACAGTATTCCATAGAGATGTTCCCGTGCTCTACATTGTCACGTAGAAAGTGATGCCTAATGTCTATATGCTTAGTACGTGAATGATGCACATGATTTTTAGATATGTTAATGGCACTTGTATTGTCACATCTAATGGGAACAAGGCCAAAGGACATATCATAATCCTGTAGTTGGTACTTGAGCCATAAAACTTGGGAACAGCATGAGGCGGCAGCCACGTACTCTGCTTCAGCTGTGGAGAGTGCCATTGAGTTTTTCTTCTTTGATCCCCATGAAACCAATCATGAACCTAGGAATTGTGCCATTCCTGAGGTGCTTTTTCGATCAACCAGGTGCCCAACGAAATCTGCATCTGAGTATGCAACTAGCTCAAGGGAGCTGTTCCTTGGATACCAAAGGCACAAGTTGTCGTTCCCTTTGAGATACCTGAAAATCCTCTTCACCTCTTTCAGGTGTGATTCTTTAGGGTTAGCCTGAAAACGTGCACATAGGCACACTGAAAACATGATGTCGGGTCGACTGGTAGTTAAGTAAAGGAAAGACCCAATCATACCTCGAAAGTTCCTTTGGTCAACACTTACCCCTGTCTCATCTGCATTGAGTCTTGAGTTTGGTGAGATGGGAGTGTCGATGGGCCTGGAGTGTTCCATCCCATACTTTACGAGCATTTCTCTAATGTATTTCTGTTGATGAATCCTTCTTCCCTCCTTTGTTTGAGATATTTGGAGTCCCAAGAAAAACGTGGGTTCCCCTATGAGACTCATCTCAAACTCACTGCTCATAAGGTTCTTAAATTTCTCAACAAGAATTTCGTTAGTGGCTCCAAAAACAATATCATCAAGATATACTTGAACAATCAATATGTCTTCAGATTCTTTCTTAAGGAATAGAGTTTTGTCTATGGAACCTCGAAGATATCCATGAGACAAAAGGAATTGAGCAAACCTGTCATACCATGCTCGAGGAGCTTGTTTGAGACCGTAGAGGGCCCTCTCCAATAAGTAAACGTGGTTGGGTAGCTCCTCATCTTCGAATCCTGGGGGTTGAGCTACATATACTTCTTCCTTGAGGTGCCATTGAGGAAAGTCATCTTCACGTCCATCTGGTACAACTTGAATCCTTTGTGGGTTGCGTAGGATATGAGAAGACGGATAGCCTCAATCCTTGCAACTGGTGCGAAGGTATCATCGTAGTCGATTCCCTCCTCTTGCTTGAAGCCTTGAGGAACTAGACGAGCCTTGTTCCTTGCTACAACCCCAATATCATCGAGCTTGTTTCGAAAGACCCATCGTGTTCCTATGATATTTTTGTTCTTGGGCCTAGGAACCAGCTTCCAGACCTTGTTCCTCTCGAACTGGTGGAGTTCCTCTTGCATGGCTTGAATCCAGTCTGGTTCCTTTAGAGCTTCCTTGATGTTCTTTGGTTCCACCATCGAAACAAAGGCGTTGAAGGCACATAAGTTATTGAGGGAAGAGCGAGTCTGTACGCCTTTATCATAGGGAGTTATGATGTTGTGGATGGGGTGATCCTTCTTCTGGTGGTAGTTCCTGGTTCGGATGTGTGAGACATCGACCTGTTCCCTTGTCTCTTCATCTGTGTCTTGGGCTTCTTCTTCTTCTTCAGGGGAACAGTTGTGCTCAACTTCCTCGTTGAGACTCTCTTCAGGATTCTCTTCAGGATTCCTGTAACACCCCTACTTTACAACATTGGGTATTACCGCCAGTGACCTCGGACTTTACCGTCCAAAGTCACCTAAGGCTTTTAGAATGATATAGAACAATAATAGTGCGCAAATAAACATAATTCATAAAATAGAAAAGGTGCTCCCGAAGGAGACTTTGTTTGTACAAAACATCTTACACTGCCTTCAAACACGTAGTTGTGCGGAATTGAAATGCAAAATCGGCTTGTTCTTGAAACATAATGAAACTAAAACGAAATGAGATAAGAAGTACATCTTGAAAATCCTCGTTCTTCCTTCGTCTTCACTTCACGCCTTGTTGGGATTCCTAGATTCTGACATAATTCGCGAGGGGAGAGAGAATGCCAGGCAAACATGCAGAAAAGAAGAATTAGTTTAGGAGACTAAGCAAGCGGGAATGGAACTTCCCAAGGGTAGTTCGGTAATTTCAAGTCTTATCGAAAGAGTTAATAGGGTTGTGTTTACGATGAGGCTTATTTATGTGGGGCTTAAATAGTACGAAGGAGAGCCTATCTTAAGCGGAGATAGCTCGATAAGCAAGAGAAGAACTACTAGATTGTAGACTTCTGTGGGGTAGAAAGTATGTTGGGAACGTTATTAATTCATACAAGTCAAAAACCTCTCGCGCCCTGAGCGGACCGAGAGCCGGATCGATCATTTGAGACCGGTACGGGTTTGGTGTATTAATTGTGCATTGGGCACTTATCTTATTTAGTGACAAAAAGACGTTCGATTTCATTTATAATTTTTAATAGAAAGTGGTGGGACTCGAATGGTCCGAGCCACCCAAGGAAAAACTCAGTTTCCCGGCACTTAGCTAGAGTGCGCTCATCCCTCCTTGCAATCGGAGTAGATGGGATCATGATCCCGAAAGTCGTACTTCAAACACGTAGGCACTTACGACTTAGTAGGGTTATATAGAGGCGTCGGCTATTCCGCGCCCCTCACTAGTTCGTTCGACGTTGATCTCTGAGCGAGATCGTAAACAATCAAAATAACAACCACACTAGCATAAATAATCCTAACAAAGGAATATAAAGCGTACTATGCTAACAATAGTCGTTATTTCTAGCAATCGATATTTCCTAGGTTCATTTTTATTTAAGCATACAAGTTGTTCCCAACATCGAGAATTTTCACGGAATGAAATATAAAGGTCACAAGCGGCAATAGAATGCCAGGCAAACATGCGGAAAAGAAGAATTAGTCTAAGAGACTAAGCAAGCGGGAATGGAACTTCTCGAGGGTATTTTGGTAATTTCAAGTCTTATCGAAGGAGATAATAGGGTTGTGTTTACGATGAGGCTTATTTATGTGGGGCTTAAGAGTACGAAGGAGAGCATATCCCAAGCGGGGATAGCTCGGTAAGCAAGAGAAGAACTACTAGATTGTAGACTTCTTTGGAGTAGAAAGTATGTTGGGAACGCTATTAAATTCATACAAGTCAAAAACCTCTCGCGCCCTGTGCGGACCGAGAGCCGGATCGATCATTTGAGACCGGTCCGGTTTTGGTGTCTTAATTGTGCATTGGGCACTTATCTTATTTAGTGACAAAAAAACGTTCGATTTCATTTATGATTTTTAAGATGTACTTCTTATATCATTTTGCTTTAGTTTCTATATGTTTCAAGGACAAGCTGGTTTCGCATTTAAATTTCCGAACAACTTTATGTTAAAAGCATTGTAAGACGTTTTGTACAAACAAAGTCTCCTTCGAGAGCACCTTTTCTATTTTATGAATTATGTTTATTTCCGTATTATTAATGTTCTATATCATTCTAAGAGCCTTGGGTGACTTTAGATGATAAAGTCTGAGGTCACTGACGGTAATACCCAATGTTGTAAAATAGGGGTGTTACAATTCCCTTGTTGTTCCCCCTGAATACTAGACTCCGGTACAACTTCATTTTGGGGAGCATGAGAGTTTGATGCATCTTGTGGATCTTTTGTTGAGGAGATAACTTCAAAGGAGCTTTGATCTGTGGAATTTTGATCTCCTTCGTTGTGCCCTTGTTGTGGGATGTTGTTCTTACTCAGATAGTCTTCATCTCTTTTTCTTGGTTCATCATCATCGTCTTCCTCTTCTTGTCTGACTAGTTTGAACAATTTCCCTTTCCTTGGCCCTCTGTTCCCACCCTTACAGATTGTTCGTCGAAGATGACGTGAATGCTTTCTTCTATCTTCTTGGTCCTCTTGCTGTAGACCCAGTATGCCTTGCTTTGGGAGGAGTAGCCCAAGAAGATCCCTTCATCACTTCTAGGGTCAAACTTCCCAAGATTATCTTTTCCATTGTTGTGGATGAAACATCTGCACCCAAAGGTCCTTAGGTGAGAGATGTTAGGCTTCCTTCCCTTGATTAGCTCATATGATGTTTTCTTGATCATGGGACGTATCATGGCTCAATTCAGGATGTAAGTAGTTGTGGAGATGGCTTTGGCCTAGAAACTTGGAGGAACTCCACTCTCTAGCATCTCGGTCCTTGCCATGTCTTCCAAGGTTCTGTTTTTCCTTTCCACCACACCATTTTGTTGAGGAGTGCGAGGAGCCGAGAAGTTGTGGGATACGCCATTGTTGTCATAGTACCTTAGGAACTCTGAGTTTTTGGTCCCATGGTCAGATCTGAGTGCTTTGAGTTTGATTCCCATGCTAACTTCCATCCTCTTGATTAGAGTCTCAAATTCTTTGAAGGTATCTGATTTTGATCTCAAGAAAAGAACCCATCTAAACCTTGAAAAATCATCAATTAAAACATACATGTACCTCTTTTGTCCGAAGCTTTCGGTGTCCATGGGACCACAAATATCCATGTAAATTAGCTCCAAGGGCCTTGTTGTGATGACTACCCTTTTTGGTTTGAAGGAACTTCTGGTTTGTTTGCCACGAACACAAGCTTCACACATCTTGGCTCCCTCGATGTTTATTCGAGGAAGGCCAATAATTAGATCTTGTAGATAGAGCTTTAGGATCTGACTATGCCTGCATGGCCCAGTCTCTTGTGCCAGAGTTCCGTTTCATCAACGGAACTTGCTAAGCACAGTTTCCTTAGTGGCTCAAAGTCTGTATCCACCACATAGATGTTGTTGGACCTTCTTCCCTTCAGGATAATTTTGTTAGTTGTCTTGTTGATCACTAGACACTCCCTTGAATCAAAAGTAACAATGTTGTTCCCTTGATCGCATATCTGGGATACGCTCAGGAGGTTGAATCCCAAGTCCTTCACCAAGTTGACGTTGCTGATTTTGATTGATTTATTGAGTAGTACTTCCCTTGTTCCTATGATTTCCCCTTTATTCATGTTTCCAAAGGACACATGACCTCCTTCGGCCTTTGGGTGGAATGAGGTGAGGTTGTCTTTGTTCTTTGTTCCCAGTCATATGATTCGAACATCCACTGTCAATGACCCATGTGCTGTTCCCCCTCATTGCCACCTACAAGAAAAGTTAGTTTTTGATGACCTAGGCAAGATGACTGTTACTTGGTCCCTTACAAGGAAAGACAGTTTCAAATAACACATAATCAACAAGGTTAATGTCACGAGTATGCTTGTTATAGGCGAAGTTCCTATGTTTGCCTGTTCCAATACTCGTGGTTCCTCTGGGTTTGGACCTTAGCTTTGGGACAACTTTCCTTGTAATGCCCATGAGCACCACAATTCCAGCAGGTCTTGTAGTATTTTCCTAGGTAGTACTTAGGATGGGGTCTTTGTATCCTGTTCCTATCCATAGTTTCCTTGTTGTACACCCTAGACCCATTTCCCTTGGCTATTTGGACATATAGTTTATGTCCAGTGTTCCCAGTGTAATTATCTACTGTTCCATTTACTCCACTTTCCAAGACATGGATTTTTTCTTCTAAGTGGGCATTCTTTTGTTTCTCACACTGGAGTTCTAAGGCCCTACACTCGTTGATCTCTTGTTCACTCAAAGGAGACTTTCCTTTCTTAGGGCTCTCTGAATTGTACCCTATCCTATGTTTGGCAGGAACGAATTTAGTTTGGGAACATGAGGCTTCAGAACTCCCATATTTCTTACTCAGTTTTTGTAGAAAGGTATTCTTATCACTTTCTAGGGTCTTAATCTCATTTTCAAGATCTACAATTTGAGACACATAGGACCTAAGCTTGTCAACTAGGGATACGCAGTTGGAACAGGACTCAAGGCCAACTAATTCGGCATTAGTGTGTTCCAGGTTTTCAAGCCTCTTTTGCAGTTTAATGTTATCTTTGACAAGACTCGAAAGAAGTTTCAACAACTCAGGTTTTTCATCATTGGTTAGGGAAGCAAGAACAGATTCAGTAGTTACCTCATTGGGTTGTTCCCCAGTGGTGTCTCCTATGGTCATTGCACAAATATCCGGGTATGCCCAAGATTCAGGATCTTCGTCCTCGTCATCGCTCCAGGTGGCGATGTAGGCCTTCTTCCCTTGCCTTCGGTCGTCAGTTCCCTGTGGGCACTCCTTCACGAAGTGTCCCTTTTTGTAGCACTTGTAGCATGTGACGTCCGAGAGGTCCTTCTCAACAGGTTTTCTTTGGGAACTCTGTCCTTTTTGTGAGTTTCCATTGCCTCTTTTGAACTTCCCTTTATAGAAGGATCGAAGAGCCTTTGTTACAAGGACTAATTCTTCATCCTCTTCTTCTTCATATTCTTCATGTTGCTCTTGAACTGACTTGAGCATCTTTTCAATTTTGAGAGCAATCCCTTGGTGTGCCCTCTTTTGCTCCTTGTCATCTTGCTTCCTTTTCTCATGTCCCACCAGTTTTCCAAAAAATTGGTGGAGCATCAGAGTTCTGTTCTCGGGATTTTCTTTGAACATGGTCCTTTCATTTTCCCATTCACCAGTTAGGCCGTTGAACAACTGTTGGACCTTCATCTTGTCGGTGATCTCCTCCTTTGTGATTCCTAGTCCCACGAGCTTGGTGATAGGCCTTCGAAGCGAGATTTGTAACTATCAACAGATTCTCCTATCTCCATCCGGAAGTTAAAGAACTCCCTTCTTGCATTCATTTGGAGGTCCTCTTTAAGGTCAGAGTTCCCAATGTGCATCTGTTGAATGGCATCCCACACCTCCTTGGTTGTGTCTAGGTTAGCCACCCTGTCGCAATCTTGAACCGTCATAGCATTCTTGAGATATTGCTTAGCTTTGAAGTTGGCCTCCATACATTTCCACTCATTTGGCCCCCATTTGGAGTAGTCATCCCTGATGGCTGGATCCACTTCAAAGTTCCCTTTCTCTATGACGCACCAAGCTTGATAGTCCTAGCTCCGCATCCAGTCCTTCATGTCACGTTGCCAGTTCTCAAATCTTCCAGTAATGAGCCTTGGAGGCTTGTTGTTGTTGTGGACAACTTGGGTGAGTTCGTGAGCCATTGTTGAAACCTGCGATGCTAACACAAATCTAGAGCGACCTTGCTCTAATACCAATTGTTGGATCGTTAAGGTAGCGTAAGTAAATAAAAGTAGGTAAACGAACAGTAAAGAACACAGTTCCCTTATAGAGGAACCCCACGACAACCAACTAGTTGTGTGGGTAAACCTCTACCTCCGCTTGGAGGATTTTGAATGACTAACTTGTATTATTGATTTTTCCTTAGTTACAAACAGCCAGATTCAAACTTCTTTGTTCCTACGAGTTCTACCTAACTCTAGCAACACTAATGAATCTTCTCAACTGAGTTCCTAAGCGAAAAACTCAACTAAAACAAGTGAATCAAACCTTACACCTTTGACCTTCTTAGTTCCCTTGCTCCTGGGAACTTAGCTTCGCCGTCGTCGAGATCAGACACTCGCCGTCGGGGACTTCTCTTCTTCTTTCTTTCTTTCTTTCTCTGGGAGTATATGTGAGTTCTGGGAGTACTCAATCCGAGCACTATTCACTTGGCTTTATACTTGTGATGCTTGGGCTCCAATCTGGACTTTCATTTGTGTCCGAAATGCCCCTTGTCTTGTGTGCCAAGTCGTTGTCCTTCACATGTGACAATATTTGAACTGAGTCAACTTTGAGAGTTGATCGGGCCGTTGGATCAAATGCCTCAGTCTGTTCCTCAGACTGAGCGTTTGTTTTGTCTTGAGGCAGGATCCCGCAAATCTCGCTGACTTGTTTTTGTCTGCACATGTGAGTTCCCATGTGATGGGAACCGTCATCAAGTAGAGATGATAGTTGATGACAATCAAACCGTCATCAGGTAACGATGACAAGCGATGACAGTTGATGACGGTTCGAACCGTGGGATGACAGTTGTTTTTGTATGGTCGAATGCCTTTGATGATACGTTTTGTTATCAAAAAGCTATCATCAAGACATTTTGATGACACTTTTTGCCTTTTATTACATTTTTTGTCATCAAATTTTTTTGATGATGGTGAAATAAATTGTGATGATGGTTGTTTTTGTGTGGTTGAATGCCTTTGATGATATTTTTTGTCATCAAAAACTGTCATTAAGACATTTTGATGACACTTTTTTACCTTTTATTACACTTTTTGTCATCAAAACATTGTGATGACAGTGAAAAAAATTGTGATGACGGGGGGTGACGGTTTTTTATGTGGTTGAATGCGTTTATTGATACTTTTTGTCATAAAAAAATATCATCAAGACATTTTGATTACACTTTTTTACCTTTCATTACACTTATTATCATCAAAAAATTGTGCAGACGGTGAAAAAATTGTGATGACAATTTTGAAAATGATGATAGTGATGATTGTGATGACGGTCAACGTGCGAGTCAACTCGGTCAACAGGCGAGTCAACCCGGTCAATGACCGAGTCAACTCGGTGGGAGTGGGGGTGGGTGAGGGGGGGGGGGGGGGGGGTTGCTATTTACCTAATTTTGACACTCTCCTTAATATCCACCTAATTAGCCTCTTTTTTTGCTATTTACTTAAATCATCCCATATTTTAATATATTTTTTGATATTATTCATATTAATTAAAAAATTTACATAAATATAAAATAAAAGACAAAAGATTTTAAGGTATTTAAGTCAAATCATATAACTTCTTATTTTTTACTCCCTTCGATCAACTTTAGAAGTCATTTTAGAACTTAATTTTGATCAACTTTATATGCCGTTTTATGTTTTCTAGTAATTAATAATGATTGAGGTGTGAAAAGTGGTATTTGAATTTGTTTCCATTGATTAAAAGTTTTTAATTATTGTTAAAAGGGGTGGTGAATAATTAATTAGGGAAAAAATTAAAAAAAGTATACGAGTACTATTTTAAATTTAAATAATAATTTTCTTAAAAAGTGTGATTAAAGCTAAAACGACATTTATATTTGAATGAAGAGATCTAAATAGATGTTTAGTTCTAGTGGAGTTGGTTAAAAAAACTTCGTGGGTAGATTTAAAGAAATTCGGTTAAATAAAAATTTAACATCTCGGATTTAATCTCTCTCTCTCTCTCTCTCTCTCTCTCTCTCTCTCTCTCTCTCTCCATTTCAACTTATTTTTTCCTTTTGATTTTTTTCCATAAAATTTACTAATTTTCTATAAGATTTTAGAACTTTACTAATAAAATTTGTAATAAACTATATACAAACAAGACCGTCTAAATAGATTACACAAAGTGGTCGGAATCCAAATAAGGCATTAAAAAATTCCGTGCTCTTTGACTCTTACTGACCTCAGGTTTAGCTAAGGTAGAGCTATCTAGAGTTCGAGAAATCTTAGTCTTTAATTATCACATAAGGAGTTGAGATAGATTCATCCTCTCTCCAAATCTTTATTATTTTTTATACTTTTTATAGGATTTACTAGTTGTCATACCCGTACTACATACGAGTCAAAACTTTTATACAAATTTCAGTATCGTGTGTAAATATATCCTTTTATTTAAGGTCGTTTATTTGAAAAAATGGAAGCAAATGATCATAACAACTTTAGTCTTATTGGATTTAACTATTATAATTCTTAAAGTATTTTATTCACAAATCTACCATTCAAGGGAGAAATATAACATATAAATTTCTTGTGCAGTTAAGTACTAAAGAGTAAAGACCAATACATATAAGGCTTAAGAATTTGTAAAGATATTTGGTAGTGGATGGTGAATTAAAACACCGATTAATTTTACATATATATATTCTTAAAGGGTAACCTTAGTAGTTCTCTTTTAATTCAATAAAAAATAATAAAAACTCACAAACAAATCAATCAAAGATGAGTAAATTTTGTTTTCTTTTTAACTATTTCACCTGGATTTAAAAGATTTTAACTCTTTCACCTTAATCGTGGATTTAAAAGAGGAATAAGAAGATTAAGAATATGTAAAGACATTATATAATGAGGAATAAAAGCCTTAAGAATTTGTAAAGACATTGGTAATGGTTGGTGAATTAAAACACCTATTAATGCTCCTAATTTTACTAACTTTAGGTGTTTTTATATTTATTTAATGTTCTTTTTAATTCATTGGAAAACCAAAAGTCACAACTAAATCAACCAAAGATGTACATTTTCTTTTCTTTTTTTACTCTTTCACCTTAAAATGTGAATTAAAAAGAGGAATAAGAGGCCTAAGAATCTGTAAAGATATTTGGTAATGTTTGGTGAATTAAACTACTTATTAATTGTCCTAATTTTACTAACATTTGGTGTTTTTATATTTTTTCTCTCTTTAATTCAATGGAAAACCAAAATTCACAACCAAATTAACAAATAAAGAGTAAATTTTCTTTCTTTACTTTTTTACTCTTTCACCTTCATTTTGAATTTAAAAGGAGAATAAAAGGCTTAAGAATTTAAAAAGACATTTGGTAATAGTTAATGAATTAAAACACTTAATAATACTCCTAATATTACTAACCTTGTATGTTTTTACATTTTTTTTTAATATTCTCTTTAATTTAATGAAAAACCAAAACTCACAACCAAATCAGTAGATTTTCTTTTTTCTTTTTTTACTCTTTCATCTTAATTGTGGATTGGTCATATATAAATGACTAAAATTTTAATCTTTATATGAAATGAAATATACGCGAATAAAAGGTAGGTAATAAAGCAACAAATATATAAGATTACTTGTACAATAAGATGAAACATAAACTTACTTTAAAGAAAAATCCATAAACTTGATGCAATACTTACATCGAAGTGGGTCATATTTTGGCCAAAAAATCCACATTGGTACGTGTCAATCAATTGCATCCAAAATTAACCATTAGGAAGTTAGAGGTTACATGTGAGAGGATGTCTTTACGATGATGATAAGTTGAATACAAAGCATCCAAAAAAATAAAGCAGGATATGATGATGCATAATCTATATCTAGGCTTTATACATGGGATGTTGTTTTGTGTACTTCTGCATATTTATCTCTTCTTCACTACAACTTGGCTTTTTGTGAAATCTTCCAAAACTCTCCCATAATAGATGGGTATCCATATGAAGAGGATGAGATGGCCTTTTATATTAGAAAAATTTGAGGTTTAAAATGTGAAAGGTTGTTTAGAAATGTGAAAAGGTGAAGGACTTTAACAGAAAGTTAATAGGTATACAATTAATTAGAGAATTTCATCACCCATTTTATTAGAGAAATTAAATTAAAATAGAGTTAATAGTACACAAAATGGTAGATCAAAAGTTTTCTATAGAAGATTAAAGGTCAATTGAAAGAATATTGTAAATAAATTCAATTAATTTCTTTTATTTACTTTTTATTTTCATTAAATGGCTAGTCATAAATTGGCAAATTTCTTCTTCTTTATATATATGTTATATGTTATATATATATATATATATAGAAGATTATTTTTGTGAGAGTTTATAACTATTGGATCTTTCCAATGGAGTTGGTAAAAAGCTCTATAGGTAGATTTTGAAAGATCTTGATCATTTAATGAGAAATCAATGGATATGATTAGATTCTTCTCTTTCCATATCAACTTATTATTTCTTTTTTATAATTATTTTATATAGGGTTCATTAATTTACTATAAGGTTTTAGAACTTCATCCATAGAGTTTCTAATAAACTCCAAGAGAAAAAGACTCAAATCTATCTGTAGAATTCTTAACACAACTAAACAAGACTGGGCTAGCCCCACACTCTGTAGTCTTGTATTTCATTTATTTCTTTTGAATGTCTGTTACCTATGTTACCTATGAAGCTATGATTCTATTAAACATTTGGTTTCCATGGTAGTATGGTACCCATATCAATCTACTTTTTCACCATTAGCTTCCCCGCGTAAATTCTTCTCAACTAGTTTTGAGCCCTACCATGTACGGGTGATAATAGAAATTAAAGAAAAATTTAAATGTAAAAGAAACATCTAATCGATGAAATCAAAATCAAAGGAATAAAATGAAGCTTGGGGTTGAAATATTATAAAGTCCATAAACAATTATTAGTAATATATCTTTTAGAATGAACCTTGAAAATAGTTATTGTATCAAAGGAATAAAACCCAATATAATGATATATCGTGATAGCGTGTCTTAAGGTTTACTATTACTCTTGCTTAACGATGACATGCAAAGAGGAAAAGAAAATTTCGGTGGAGTGTCAAGAAGTGGAGGTCGCAAATTGGGAGAGAAATTAATATAAAAGAGAGAAATAATACAAAAGAGAGAAACTCACTACAAATTGCAATTTCGAGATGGTTAGCAGTTAGAAAAGGTGGAGTAGGTTTATTTGAATAAAAATTATTTAAATAACTTTATGAAAGTGGAGAAGTGGAATAATCGATAGTTTTGAGGAAGTGGAGAAGTGGATTTACAAATGTTAAGAAAAGTGAGGAAAAAATGGAGAATTGTTTAAATAATTTTATGAAAGTGGAGACCAAGTGATGTTGTGTGCAATTGGGAAAAATAGTGCCAATTTTCAAGAACTTGAAAAAATGAGTGAAGAAGTATTGGGATAATTACTCATTGATATTTAAATAAATAAAAAATAATTTTTTTTTTTGGAAAACTTTTACCTTGTAATGGAAAGTGGGCTTTCAAAAAATTATTATTAAAAAAGTTTTAGGAAAATAAATAAAAATGTTAATAACTATTTTATGATAATTTTTAACACATAATGGAGAAGTGGGTTTGAAAGTGGGGTGATATTTTTTAACAATAAAATTATTAAAATAATTTTAGGAGAAAAAATAGGCAAATTGTGACCCATGGCTCAATTTTTTTTATACTAACTTAGTTTCTCCATTAGTATTGTACTATATAGATTTATTTTTCTACAAGTTCACCAAATTTTGGTAACGAGACAAAAACAATTAAAGAAGAATTTATTTGAAAAAAGCTTCCTATTTTTTCTCCAATTCTATTTTGAAAAATGAGATAAAAAATCTGTTAAATAAAAAAAGCCTAAAACTCTCCAAAAGTCTCAAATTTAATTAATTTGCAAGAAATTTTAAACTCTTAATATGTATATATAGCAAATATTCCTGTTTTTCCTTATATATACTACTATGTTGGAAAACGAAGAAATATTTGGTTTTGCGAATCTATAACTCTATATTAAAGTTGTACCTTTTCGAGTCACCAGAACGATTCTGGCCCCACCTCATATTTAAAAAATTAATTTTTATTCCTAATATTTAAACTTTTTCCTAATAAATTTTTCTTTAACTATATAAATCCATCTTTAACATCAAACAAATATCTATTTAGTATAACAATATCTTTTGAAAACTTTCTTATATAAATATTTAAAATTAAAGATAACAAATT
Source organism: Fallopia convolvulus (assembly GCA_964016875.1). Lineage (NCBI taxonomy): Eukaryota > Viridiplantae > Streptophyta > Magnoliopsida > Caryophyllales > Polygonaceae > Fallopia > Fallopia convolvulus. Next base: position 46,108,406 of record OZ024732.1, on the reverse strand, counting down.
TAAAATATTTTAAGATAATTATAAATATCTTTTATCTGTTAGCATTAGAGCTGTCAAAAGCTGACCCGATCGACCGGAACCGGCCGAAAATTTTAGGGTCAAGACCCGAAAATCTGAACCCGAAACCTAAAATATACCGAACCCGATAGACCCGAAACCCGTTGGGTTGACCCGATTTGTTATATTTTTAGAATATATATAATATATTTTAAAAGTTATATTATATTTTATGATTAAAATATATAAAAATAATAGATTATTATTAAATATCATTTTTTTAAACAATATAAGTTTTTTAATAATTGTAAAAAAATCAATTTTCTTGACCTGTTGGGTTGACCCGACCCGCTCGAAAACTTGAAATTACCCGATCCGATTTGACCGATGACCCGTTACGACCCGAACCTGACTTAACCCGCATCCAAAATAATCGAACCTTAACCCAACTTGACCGACCCGTTTGACAACTCTAGTTAGCATGATATCTTTTCACGAATTTATTTATAGATATATATTGTTTCTTGTATAATAAAAATTCATGATAAATACTTACAATGCTTAAAAATAATAAAAATAGGTAATATAATATTTATTACATATATTGAAATATTTGATAATATCTAAATTAAGGTAAATAGAAAGTAATAAAAAAAATATAAAATTTAATCTTATCTAATCTTTACTTTATCGAGCCACAAAATGTGTTTGGCTCCACCTTAAATGAAAATAAATATTTTTAAATTATTTTCTATAAATAAATTATTATTATATTTATCTTTCATATTTTATTATATCTTATTTATTAATTTAATTATTATTTTATGTTAATCTTGTCGCTTTCATATTCTAATATATAAATGTTTTTAATTCATATTTTATCTTTTTTTAAAAATTAAATATCTATGAAATGTCGTCAAGGAAAAGTAAAAATGTACATTATTTAACCTTAACAATGTTGAGTAAGGTTCAAATAAAACAACTCATTATCCTATAAAATAAGGTGTGTTTAGATCCCTTGGATCAAGGTGATCCAAGGGATGATATTCTATCCCTTTTAGAGACGCGGTGGCATTTTGGTAATTTCTCGAAAATTACAAAAGTGCATCGCTATCGTGTAAAAGTGCATTATTAAAAACAAAAAGTGCATTACTAAGCTGAAAAAATGCAAACAAAATTGAAGCCAACAGGGCACACTCCATGTTAGGTTCATTGTTAAAGTGCATCGTTATGGTTAAAAAGTGCATTGTGAACACCAAAAAGTGCATTACTAAATCAAAAAAGTGCATCATCATGGACATCTAATTGACTCAAATCCGATTGAACTCAATCACCCAAAATATTTGGATTTAGTAATGCACTTTTTGGGTTTGGTAATGCACTTTTTCACCATAACGATGCACTTCTGTAATTTCTGAGAAACTACGAAAATGCCACCGCGTCCCTAATTTCTGAGAATATCAGTCCTTGGATCAAGGGGATCTAAGGGTTTTAAACACTCCTTATTTTATAGGATAAGGAGTTGTTTTATTTGAACCAAACTCCAATAAGTTTTATTCTCACCATTAAACTTAATAATTTATATTTAATTTCAAATAAAAAAATGTGTACATTGTACAGGCAATAAATTACTTACATTAATTTTTATATTATATCTTTATTTAATATCTATAAAATACCGAATCATACACGACGGGTATAACTAGTTATAATAATTTGAGTTTTGGCTTGTATTCTATCATAATTAATTTACTCCATTTGTCCCATATCGATGAATTTATATCCTAAATATTATGTCCAAATATAAATGTACTTTAAGATTTATTTTGTCAATTTTTCTAATTCTACCGTTAATCGTAAACGGTCAGATTAAGTAAAATTACAGTTAATTAAATAGGAGTACGTATTTTAGTCTATACTAGATGGCTTGTCCCGTCCGATGGACGGGATTAAATTTTGTGTCTATGGTTATTAATTTTATAAGTGGACATAGATAAATGTGTATTTTATTTGAATTAAAATAGAAATGCAAAATATGTGTGATTTGATCAAAAAGGTAATGAAAGAAAATTGGATTTAAACCTTAATTTTGAATGGTTGATTTGGTGCAGGAAAAATATATTATGAGTCGTAAGCATTTGTTTATGAAAGGTTAAGCATATAGATATAAGTATATAGTTGTATGATTATAATTGATGTAATGTTATATTTTTTCTCCTTTATATTTTTAGGGTCGTGTATTTCAATAGTGATGTTTTATGGAGCATGTTTAATTTTGACATTTTCATAAAACCAACTTGCTTATATTTTCCATGTTTAGTTAGATTATAATTTAAATTCATTTTTATTGATATTGATCGATTGAGAAATATGAGACTGTTTATACATTTAAGTAGCAAGAAAGAAGTGTTATTATCTTAAATAATATTTTTCAATATTTATTAGAGGCTTTGTATTTTAGAAAAAAAAATAATTATTATTTTAATAAGGAGAAAATTGTATAAACCAAATAGGATATATCATTTGAAAGATAAGGGAGAGTTTGTATGGATGTATAGATTATAACATTCAAGAAGGAACGTAAGAGGCTAACACACATGATATGGTGCATTGATTGTGACAACTTGGTGTGCCTAATCGTATTTCAAACTCCAACTATTTCTTAATGGTATTTTCTATTTCAAAACCCATATCATTATTTATAGTTTTATAGATTTCAATACATTATTTTAATAGATAGATCATTTATTGATCTATTGAGGGAGAGTTTTTATAGTTGTATTGATGATTTTTACTTCATTAAACAATGATCCCAAGTCTACAAAGACATCTAATATATAGGATGGAGGGAGTAATTAATTAATTGATATATAATCAGTTTTGATTTGGTGTTTTAATCACTAAATATATAGTCGTTTTGTTTAATTGATGTCATCGAGTATTCTCCTCCTAAGTATTCATTCTTAATTTTAAGGGTAGGCATTGGTCTAAAATCAGATCAAACTGGGACCAAAATTCTAAAAAATGTGGACCAAGGACCGGACTGAATAATTTTCAGCCTGGTACGATCTTGGTCCAATCGTGGCCCGGTCCTTGGTCCAGTCCGATTCTAGATTGTACCGTGACCAAGACCATGGGGATATAGTCGGCGCTTTTGCTTTTGGTTGATCGGTCAACGACGATGAGGATTTATTACGCCCGGTTGCTAAAAACGGGTCCTTTTCTTTCTTTAGACTATTTAGTTACTACGAGCAGTCGAGCACCTTGAGGTATCATGGTCATAACCATCAATCCTTATGTCGAATGCTTTTTAATTAATGATATTCATTCTACCATGCATATGATGAATCTTAAAGATCCACGCGATGATATAAGGTTAGGTTTATAAAGGAGTTCACGAGTTTCAATTGAGCTTTATAAAGGAGCCCGCGTGTTTCGATTGAGCTTTATAAATGAATACGCAAGTTCAGATCGAGCTTTATAAGGGATATATCCTACTCACTCAAACTACCATGCGGATGAGACATGTTTGTCGTAAAGGATCAATCCTTTAAACTACTTCAATGTTGATTGAAGTTGGTACAAATTAGTCTTAGTGGATACACATGTTTGATTAATTTTCTAACTATTCAATTCAATCCTATGGTTTAACGATTTTGCCTCAAAACTTCATGTAAACCCTAAAAAATGAATTTTACTCCAAATTTTTCGATTCAATCGACACATGTGTTCGTTTTTTATCTTGCATAACATCGAAACCAACATGAAAAGTATGTTCAAACGCCAAGCCTGTGAAGAATCAATTGCAAAATCATGCAATTGATTTAAGAAAAACTATGTATATATCAATATATGTAACATATTTTAACGTCTTCAAGTACCGAATCTAAGCCAAAGACTGTTCGATTTAATTTTGAGTATTCAAAAATCGAAGAACAAGGGAAAACAATGCACGTATGCTATGCACATTCATTTTCATCCTACACATCCAAAATCGATGTGCAAAGTTCGTTTGCATATCAACTTCCAGCGAGCATATATATTTGTCTCCACACACCAACTTTTAGCGTGCTCGTTCTGTTTGGACAGGTTAGTCCAGAGAGTCAGACATGGACGCATGATTTGAAATTAGGGGACTAATTCTCACAAAAATTTTCATGGTGGGTTAAATTATCTTGATTTAATTAATAATTACTAAATTTACCTTATTTAAGATCGCCGACAATAAGCGCCTCATGAAGCCCCTCATATAGATGTCAGTTTAAGAATGGCTAATGGAACCTTTTTTCAACGTTCTATTCTCTCTCTTCTCTATTTTGCTTGTTTCAATCTGTATATTTAGAAATCTGGCAGTTGTATATGCGTAAGGGAGAGCAAAGATCCCATGATAATCGCTCATGTATATACGAATATATGAATATATAAATATACGAATATACGAATATAGGAATATACGAATGCGCTAGGGACCCGTCGACTAATCCGAACGACCACTTCGAATAGATCCTAGATAATTTGGGTCTTAGTTGCGACCTAATTGAACGCAGCTAATTAAATAATTAATTAAAAAGTATTTTATGTAAGTATTTCTTTAACTACCTTATTTATTTTCCTTATTATAGTATCTTTTTCTTATCATTATGATGGAGGAATCTATCTTAGTCGAAAGATAGATTTTCCGCATGGATTGGGGAGCAAGATATTGCTTGTTTGGGCGACAAGGCATATCGGTCGGCTCTAGAGATAGAGTTTTCGACTTATTCTCTCTCTTTCCTCCATTATATATACATGGGATCGCCATGTATGGTAAGCATAGACTCATATTCACTGAGTTCGCTCGTAGTCTTACCTTTACCTCGACGTTCATTCGACAATTGCTTTTTTGACTTAAGCATCGGAGATGGATTAGGGGGACCCCGCTCTATGTGTCCCTTGTTTTGCAGGTTATAGGTTGGAGAAGAAACGTAAGGTGAAGAGGCAAATTAAAAAGAGCATTTATTAGTTTATTAAAGGTGAATTTTTATACATTAACGCATACATGGTAGAGTGCCGTGGGGTGCAACGTCCATGGAATATGTGGAAACATCAGGCTCATTAAGCTGGCGATCGTGCACTGGCCCCATAAAATGGCACTATCTCGAAAAATTTGGTAAAGTGAGCACATGATCCAAACTCAGTGTTTTATTTTCTAGTTCAATTATTTGACCAAAAAAAAAATCTAGTTCAATTTGATTTGTTGATCTCGGCCATACTTGCATCATTCCATATGCTTTGGATTGAATTATTCCCTGCTTAAAATTTCAATGTTACAATCCACAAGAGTGCGGTGAATTTCAGAGAGCTGAGGATGTCCTTCAATCTCGAACGGATCTGCAGAGTATTGCATTGGTATTTGGTAACGTGTCACTTCATAGTTCATATAGTAAACACATCCACCATAAGACTCAATTTACATTGTTGATAAGATGACCACATGTTTCTATGATTAAGAAACTTTCCGAGTACAAATTAAATCATCATTTGTTCATGGATCGAATATCATACGTAACAGAATTAACCTAGTTCTGAAGCTAGAGAAACTAGGGCTTTTTAATCATTTTAAGAGATTAGGAGTTTGATTACAATGATGAGTGAAGGGTTAATTTGCATAACCCACAAGCTCACAAATTTTTTATTTTTACAAACCTTATTGGACATGAATAATAAAATATGTGTTGGGGTTCAATTGTGAATCCCACATGGGAAGTTCGGAGTGAAAACAAGTTAGTATAAAGGTCATGGACCACTCCTCCTATCACCAATTGGTTTTGGGATGGAACCCTATGGGCTTGTAAGCTAGGCTTGACGATTGGGCCCGTCTCCCCCGTAACAATATACATATATATGTATGGATAAAAAACCGAAAACCACCCATAACATAGGGATATATACCGAAAACTACCCTATTTTTGTCATGTTACCTTAAAACACCCACACAAGACGCTCTATTAGCCAAATGCCACCAACCGTCAAATCACCTTTTTCACTAAGGATGATTGAAGAAGTTGGTTTAGAAAACCCAATCAATTTGCGATTTGCACTAGGGAGATCGAAGCTACAACAAAAGATCGAAGTACGGGGGAGATTGAAGAAGTTGGATTGGAGAAGCTTGAACATGAAAATGCCTAAAACTAGCCCCTTAAAAGATAAAAATGGAGATGAAAACATGTAGCCAAGCAATGAAATTTACATTTGTTGTCGATACCCTTTGCTTTTGCAATTGTTTAGGCAACACGCTTTGATTCTCCAATTGTTCTTACAAACCGGAAATGTAGAACACTTCTGCAACAACCCAAATCGAAATCCTAAACCCAGAAATGAAGAATACTAGCCCTCCTAGCCCACTCAATATACATTATCACCACCGAAAATCCACTCAATCTCCTATATTTAGGCTATACCTTAATTTGAAATGCGCTTCTTTGGAATTGATGAAGAAAGATGGCCTTCGAGTGGGGGCTGAATCGATCACATCGCAATAATTTGGAGTGTTGGCACAAAGATGTCGAGAGGGTATATGGAGTGTTGCAATTCAGATTCGCAATGATTCATAACCTGACATTATTTTGGCAGCTTGAAAATATTAGAAAGATAAAGAAAACTTGCATAGTCATCCACAACATGATTGTAGTAGATGAAAGTGAAACCAATGGACATGGAGTTCCTCCAATTAGAGGAGACCACCAAAGATCGAATCACGCATTTCGATGAGAACACCAATCCAAACCCCATAGAACCTATGTGAGTCGGAATCTCTGTCCCGAATTTCGGATGGATACCAATCAACAACAAATTCAAGGTATATTAGCGGGCCTTTTTTAGACTTCGTCACTTCGGCTACAATTGCGACTCACCGTTGTGACTTACCGTTGTGCGTGCACTTGTGCATGACAATGTGACTCCGTTTAGCGGTTGTACACTTGTACGTAGCCTACTCGACAACGTTTTGGGTCAGCCGACATAAATAAAAAAACTGAAAAAAGTAGGAAAAATGTTAAATACACGTAACATCAGGCCATTAGGTGGGCCCATTAAATGATATGAAACTGGGGCCCATAAAATGATACTCGCAGAAAAAAAAATCTGGTAAATTGAGCAAGTTAGCACAAGATCTAAACTCACTGTTTTATTTTCTAGTTGTTATGAAAAGATTTATGAAAGCAAGACCACTTAATCTTTTGGAAAGACACTTAAACAAACTTTATGAGAACCTTTTGATCATTAGAAGAGAGGGAGGGAGAGTAAGAACTTTAGAGAATGTATTTCTTACTCTACTTTGGTGCAAGATTTACAATGGATGATGGCCATATTTATAGGCCAAGAGTGGGGTAAAACTTTGGTAAATCTCCATGATTTATGCATGGAAATAAGGAGGTGAAGAAGGTGAATAATTCACCTTGTACAAATTTTCCTCCATTATACACTTGTTCATACATAATATGTGTAATACATGTGTGTGTAAATAGATAGCTTGTAGTATGATAATTTGGACTTCATAAATTTGGACTTCATAACACTCCCCCTTGAATATTCACCTTCTTTTCATGGAGTAGGATATGGGTAGACGGTGCCTCATTAAAAACCTTGTCAGGAAAAACCGAGTGGGATAAAAACCTGAACGAAGGGAAAAAGAGTGCAACCATTGATCCCATTGTACGCCTTGATGCTGCCTCATTAAAAACCTTGTCAAGCAAAACCCAGTGGGATAAAAAAAACTTGATCGAAGGGAAAAAGAGTGCAGCGCGTATGATACTCCCCCTGACTTCAACATATGTCTCGAAGTCTGCACATTCCAATTCTGGATACCAGTTCTCCAAATTTCTTGGGGATTAAAGACTTTGTGAACAAGTCAGCCAAATTGTCATTTGATCGAATTTGTTGGATGTCCACTTCACCAGCTTCTTCCAATTCACGAGTGGAGAAGAATTTTGGAGATATGTGCTTTGTTCGGTCTCCTTTGATGTAGCCCTTCTTCATCTGAACAACGCATGCTGAGTTATCCTCATATAATATTGTTGGATCATCAGTCATTGGTTTCATTCCACTTTCTTTCTGGATGAATTGAATCATTGCTCGAAGGGACACACATTCTCTTCCTGCCTCATATAGTGCAATCAATTCTGCTTGATTTGATGATGTGGCAGTCACAGTCTGCTTCGTTGATCTCCAAGAGATGGCAGTGCCTCCGTATGTGAACACATAGCCATTTTGAGATTTGGCTTTGTGTGGGTCAGACAAGTACCCTGCATTTGCATATCCAATTAAGGTCGCATCCCTTTGGTTACGATAATACAACCCAAGATCATGTGTGCCTCGGAGATAGCGGAATACATGTTTGATCCCGTTCCAATGCCTCCTTGTGGGTGCAGTGCTATACCTGGACAACAAATTTACTGCAAAAGCAATATCTGGTCTTGTATTGTTAGTTAAGTACATTAAAGCACCAATTGCACTTAAATATGGTACCTCAGGACCAAGAACCTCTTCGTCCTCTTCTCGGGGACGAAATTGATCCTTTTCTACATTGAGGGATCGAACTTCCATTGGAGAGCTCAAAGGGTGTGCTTTGTCCATGTAAAATCTCTTAAGAACTTTCTCGGTGTAATTAGACTGATGGATAAAGATTCCATCCCTTAAGTGCTCAATTTGTAAGCCAAGACAAAGCTTTGTTTGTCCGAGATCTTTCATCTCGAATTCTTTCATCAAATATTTCGCAGTATCTTGAAGCTCATTTGGAGTTCCGACGATGTTTAAATCGTCAACATAAACTGCGATAATAGCGAATCCCTTTTCGGATCGCTTGATGAAAACACATGGACAAACGGTGTCGTTCCTGTATCCCTCTTTCATGAGGTATTCACTGAGGCGATTGTACCACATTCGTCCAGATTGTTTTAGCCCATACAATGACCTCCTCAATTTTATGGAAAACATTTCTCGAGGTCCACAATTATTGGCCTCAGGCAGCTTGAGTCCTTCGGGGACTCTCATGTAGATGTCTGTATCAAGTGATCCATATAAATATGCTGTAACGACATCCATGAGGCGCATTTGTAACCTTTCAAAGACAGTCAGTCCAATTAGGAATCTCAACGTAGTTGCATCAACTACTGGAGAGTATGTTTCTTCATAATCAATTCCATGGATCTGAGAAAAACCTTGTGCTACAACCCTTGCTTTATATCTTACAATTTCATTTTTCTCATTTCGTTTGCGCACGAAGACCCATTTATAGCCGACTGGTTTCACACCATTGGGTGTACGAACTACTGGTCCAAAGACCTCTCGCTTTTCAAGCGATTTTAGTTCTGCCTGAATAGCCTCTTTCCATTTTGGCCAATCATTTCTTCGTCGACATTCATCGACCGATTTTGTCTCAAAATCATCATCTTCAATTACAATATTACTAGCCACTGAGTAGGCAAATATATCATCGACAATTACATCTTTTCGGTTCCATTGTGTGCATGTGGACACATAGTTTATGGAAATCTCAAAATTGTCGATATCATTATTCTTGTCTAGAATATCACCCTCTGTTGAGGTATTCTCATTTTCAATATCTTTGCCTTTATCATCATTCTCATGATCCATTGTGGCTTCTCCTGCTATACCCTTTTGGCTTCTTGCCTTTCTCGGTTTCAAATCTTTTGAGCCTAATGGTCTACCACGCTTTTGGCGTGTTGTAGACTCGCTTGCGATAGATGCATCTGGCAATCCATTGGGTATTTCAATTCTTGCTGGAGCATTTGCTGCAGGTATATGTGATTTAGTTACCTTCTGTGTATCAGTAAATGCATCTGGTAACTGATTTGCTACATTTTGCAAATGAATGATCCGTTGTACTTCTTGTTCACACATTTTTGTTCTTGGATCAAGATGGGATAATGCGGTTGCATTCCATGTGATTTCTTTCACATGTGGGTCCCCATTTTTCTTTTCTCCCCCTAAGGTTGGGAATGTATTTTCATCAAAATGGCAATCAGCAAATCTTGCTGTAAATAAATCACCAGTTGTTGGTTCAAGATATTTGATTATCGAGGGAGACTCAAAACCAACATAAATTCCCAATCTCCTTTGGGGTCCCATCTTTGTGCGCTGAGGTGGAGCAATAGGGACATAAACCGCACATCCAAATATTTTTAGATGTGAAATATTTGGCTCCTTACCGGACACAAGTTGCATAGGGGAATGTTCATGGTTTGCACTTGGCCTTAATCGAATTAAGGTTGCTGCATGTAATATTGCATGTCCCCATGCCGATGGTGGTAATTTTGATTTCATCAATAATGGTCTGGCAATTAATTGCAATCGCTTTATCAATGATTCAGTGAGACCATTTTGTGTGTGAACATGAGCCACTGGATGCTCTATATCAAGCCCAATTGACATACAATAGTCATTGAATGTTTGAGATGTAAATTCTCCTGCATTATCGAGCCGAATTTTCTTTATTGTATAATCCGGAAATTGGGCCCTCAATCGGATTATTTGGGCAAGGAGTTTAGCAAATGCAACATTTCTTGTTGATAGTAGGCTTACATGTGACCAACGTGTAGATGCATCAATTAGCACCATAAAGTATCGGAATGGTCCACATGGTGGAGCAATTGGCCCACATATATCTCCTTGGATTCTTTCTAAGAATGCAGGATTTTCACTTGCAATCTTGTTTTTAGAAGGCCTGATAATTAGCTTTCCATGTGAGCAAGCAGTGCAATTAAAATCACTGGACGGAAGAACCTTAATGTTCTTTAATGTATGTCCAAGTGAGCTCTTTATGATTTTGTGCATCATTACTGCCCCTGGATGACCCAATCGATCATGCCATAATGTGAATGTAGTTTGGTCATATGACCTTTTGTTAAACAATGCATTGACCTCAAACGGATAAATGTATGTATGATATAATCCGGAGGTCTGCGTTGGCATCCTTTCGAGAATCTGTTTATGACCAGATTCATGTTTTATGATGCACAAGTATTCTTTCCCATTTTCATTCATGGATTCCATATGAAACCCATTTAGACGCACATCTTTAAAACTCAGTAAATTTCTTCGAGATTTACTCGAATATAGTGCGTCATTTATTACTAGCTTTGTTCCCTTTGGGAGTAGAATGACAGCTCTTCCAGAGCCTTCGATGAGTTTTGACACACCGGATATTGTAGTGACATTGCCTTCAAAGGCTCTTAATTGGGTAAAGTATTCTTTACTCCTCAAGATGGTGTGTGTTGTTGCACTGTCCAAAAGACATTGCTCCTTCCCATCGGGTTTCACTTTATGTGAGTCCATGTTTTCTATAAATATAAAGAGAAAGAGATTAAGACATCAATAAAAGCTTCATATATTATATAAGGATAATTCTATTACACAAGTTCTATTATACAAAGCCTATTACACAAATCCTTACGAGATAAAGGTTAAAGCATGGGATATAAAAGACATTGCAAGTATTATAAAATAGCATGGGAGATAGTAGAGATATTTAGGGGCTCGTGCTTTTCATTTAAGCCCCTAAGGCATAGCCATCATCATTCTCAAGGTTGAGAAAGTCATTAACATCCAAACTAGTCACAGGTGACCTATCCACATCTTTGTTATCGATGTAGTTGGTCTCGGTAGCCTTTTCTTTATTCTTTTCAGCTTGGTACAACTTCACTAGGTGTGGAGCTGTGCGGCATACCTTTGACCAGTGACCAGTCACGCCACATCTGTAGCATGCTGATTTGGATTTCTGGGAGGATCCTGATGGACCCGTCTGGACCTGTTGCTTCACACCCCCTTTGTAGCCATGGTTCTCACGGTGATTATCGTGGCTTTTGTTGTAGACTCGGCCACGTCCATGGCCACCACGACCACCACGACCACCACGACTCCCAAAGTTACCACGACCTCGTCCACGCCCATTGTTACGGCGTGATTGCTGCCCACGTTCATTGTCGTTCCTATCATGGAACGCTTTGTTCATAGCATTTGCTTCAGGGGCAGCTGTTGAGCCAGTAGGTCTTAGGTTGTGGTTTTTCATTAGGAGCTCATTATTCTTTTCAGCAACCAACAATACTTTCAACAAGTCAGAATATCTTTTGAAATTTCTTAATCTATATTGTTGTTGCAATAATATGTTTGAAGCATGCATAGTGGAGAAAGTTTTCTCCAACATCTCTTCCTGAGTGATCATTTTACCACATAGTCTCAATTGAGAAGTGATCCTGTGGATAGCACTGTTGTACTCAGTGATGGACTTAAAGTCCTGGAACCTTATAGTGTTCCACTCATGTGTTACTTGTGGGAGCAAAACTTCATTTTGATGAGCATAGCGCTCATTCAGGCTCTCCCACAATTCTATAGGATCCTCCACAAATAAGTACTCAGTTTTGAGACTCTCATGAATGTGGTGGCGGAGGAACACAATGGCTTTCGCCTTTTCCTGTGGGGTGGCATTATTGTTTGCCACAATTGTTTCCTCAAGGCCATTTGCCTTGAGGTGAGCCATGACATCTACCCTCCATTCGAGGTATTTCTGGCCCGATAGGTCAAGGATGTCAAACTCCCTCTTAGCAATGTTTGTCATTAGTTGCTACATATAAAGATATGCAAATTAAAGGTTAACATAATCAATAATATAATACATGAGTCGTGTCTAAGACGATTGAAGGACATGTCATATCAAATAATAAATATATGCATGTAGATGATATATTCGGAATGCATAAAGAAAGATTGCGTGAGTCAGAAAAGTAATCAATATAGATATAGGCATAGACAATATCGTAAGACAAAAGTAAGAGATCATATGAAATGAAAGAAAATTATATAGCGGGAATTTTAAAGTCTTTAAAGTCCTTAGAGTTCGAGGTCCTTTAAGTCCAAAGTCCGAGGTCCTTTAAGTCCAAAGTCCGAAGTCCTTAAAGTTTGATTCCCTTCATCCCCCTTTTCACTTTTTCACTTCCGACCTTATCTCCTTCCTCCACCTCCATATTCGACCACCTTTACCAAATTTTTCTTTCGACATTCTCCATGGCCGACGACGAGATTATGTGTCGTCTTAGAGCCGGTAATAGGAGATTTTTGATTGAGCTTTTCATTTGCCTTGTTCTTATTGTGATTACCAACATCATGCTCATAATTATTTTGGTTAAAACTTACTTCCAATCCAAGTGGTGAAGTTGAAGATTTTCGAAGGAGAAATCGGTTTAAAGGTAAGCAAATGTAATGTTTTGTTTGTATCTTTTACATATCCAAAAGCATGATTTATTTTTGGTAAGAAATCGTTTCAAATCTAGGAAGAAAAACGAGTTTCTGATGTAGAAGATCCCAAATCGGGCAACTACAGAGCATACTCCTCAAAAACAGTTTTAGGAAATAAACTTGTTGTATGATTAAGATTAGAAAGAGATAGAATTTGTACCTTGGTGATTAGTGAAGCTCAATTGGTAATTAGAGACTCGTGCTGATAACGTGTTATGAAAAGATTTATGAAAGCAAGACCACTTAATCTTTTGGAAAGACACTTAAACAAACTTTATGAGAACCTTTTGATCATTAGAAGAGAGGGAGGGAGAGTAAGAACTTTAGAGAATGTATTTCTTACTCTACTTTGGTGCAAGTTTTACAATGGATGATGGCCATATTTATAGGCCAAGAGTGGGGTAAAACTTTGGTAAATCTCCATGATTTATGCATGGAAATAAGGAGGTGAAGAAGGTGAATAATTCACCTTGTACAAATTTTCCTCCATTATACACTTGTTCATACATAATATGTGTAATACATGTGTGTGTAAATAGATAGCTTGTAGTATGATAATTTGGACTTCATAAATTTGGACTTCATAACACTAGTTCAATTTTAAGCTCTTGTACTTGTTCCCATACTTGCAATGTTGCATCATTATATTCCATATGCTTTGGTTCGATCTATTCGCATGGTGATAATTTAATTTCTCAGTTTCAAGCCACAACGTGAACAACCTCGAACGTAATCTGCAGAAGATGAAGTTGGACAATTAACATTTTTGGTAAAACTTATCCACGGGCCATAACCCTCATTTTACATTATATTGATCATAAGATGACAGCGTGTTTCCATCATTAAGAAACTTTCCGAGTACAAATTACTTCATCATTTTGTTCATGGAATGAATAGCGTATACGTAACCGAATTGATCTAGTTCAGAAATCAGATCATTTTATGAATTGAAACAAATATTAAAGAACCACTTAAATTTACATATATATATATATCCTTTTTTTGTTTTTAGATTAGTTTTTGTTTTGAAGAAGGAGAAATATTATTTCTTTTTAGCTTTTTAGGTATTTTTAAAGGGTAAAATAAAAAAAAAAGGGCAAAATATGCAAAATGACAAAATAATACAGATAGTACTAAATATTAAAATGACAAGTAGTTCTAAATAGATGGAATATAATTCAAGGTTAATATAAAAAAAAGTTACTCAGAACGTATAGTTTATATTTTGGAAGCATTTCAACTACATTCAACTTTTTTTTTTTGGGTTGAAAATATATGCAAGAGTATTTATTTGCATAAACTTCCTTAAACTCAATTTAGACTGACCTAAGCGGACCCTAATTAAAGTAATTAGTTACTCTTCAATCAAATGTACCTCCTTGTTTCACCATTTCTAATTTTCTATATAGAGAGGGACTCTGATTACCGCTCTCTGATTATTGCCCATCACATCATCTAAACGGGCTTCCTCGTTATTTATCTCCCTCATTATTACGTACATCGCCATCACCTACACTGGTTTCGTTGTTATTGGTCTCTCGATTACAGAACACGGCTTTTTGTCAATCAAATAACTAAACCTCATTAAGAAAAAAAACAAGAAAGTAATTTAGTTGGATAAAATCATACAAGTAGCCGGTCTTAGATGAGGCCTCCCCCAGAAATTAATGTAGTGATAAGATGTTTGCTTTCACTCTCTGTTTTGATACTTATTTGTACAACAAGAAACTTGATGAATTTCTATTATTGACCAATTTCTGCAATTCTTCGTCCCTTGTTTTACTGCAAACTAACTACTTATATATACAATGTTCGTGTAGTTACAATATAGAGAGCCTACAGGTTTTCCTTTACTTAGCTGCTTTTTTCTTCTTGGATCGCCGATTAATGGATTCTTCATACCGCTCTTGATTTTGATTGATTAGTCATAAGCATTGTGGATAGATATATTTGGAGATCGAGATCTTGAGTATGATGCCAATCTCAGCCGTGATTTGCTACTTTGTATCAACGGCCACAGAGTTACTCTCGATTATGAGGGCTTCGAGCTTTGATCAACGAATTTCGGAGTTCCAAACCCGGGTTGCTGCTTCTTCTTCGTTGGATGCAGATGATCCTTTCATCTCTAGGTGATCCATCATCAACCTTTTCTTTATTTATTATACATATGATCTCACTCAAATTCAATTTCCAAATTGATAATCAAATTTGGTACTTCAAATTGAACTCAAGTACTAACCAAAATGAATTCTTTTTAACCATCTCAAGTTATTTGCATCAATGTTTAATTAATGTCTATCAAAATTATTTACTATCAGGATCTTTTTCCTTATTGGTCTCTGAAGTCGAATCCTTGGAGAATTTTCAGCTTCTGCACACAAGTCAAGGTTTTCTTTGATCTGATTAGTTCGCAGATTATGCGTCTTTCAGAGCACTTCAAAGTTAGTTTCTTCTGGACAAATGTTGTAGTACAAAAGTGAAGCAAGTAATTCCAATTGTAAAAAGAACTCAGCAAGTTTTATGTTGTGATTATTAGGCCTGTTTTTTCGAATTGGTACTTGGATGTGAGCAATAAGTTGTGTACGATCGACCTGCATCATCATCAACTCATGTACTCTTTCTGCTGCTAATGATTGGCAGCGTACGGGGTATCCCAGAAACAAAGACCTTGACAGCAATTAAAGCGACGAGAAACTATAATATATATAACTTAATGTCTTAATGTATGTTGATAGTCGTCAAATATTAAAAATAAACGACATTGTTGTCAACACTTAGAACATGTTGGAACAATGGTTGTTCCATGATTTCTCTTATTTAGATGATAACAAACTTAGTTGGTATAACTTATTTCTACATGTAAGTGTTTCAAGTAAACAGGTATATAGTTACGAGTAAACGAACATTGTGAGCAACGATGGAGGGAACGAGTGACACATTCAGGAAGCGCGTCTCAGACGGAACGCGGCTTTCTATTGATGGCAAGTTACCAGATCTTCTGCGAACAATCTTCTGAGAAGATACGACAACTGTAGGCGGTTGCTTGAGGAGATCAAAGGAAGGATAAGATCAACTTCACACGATCTTATCTAAAGAGATCCGATATCTTTCGATTTTGGCAAGAATCAGCATGGTTGAGGATCGAAAATCACAAACAATACTTTATCCTTATTGTGTGGGATTTGTTCAGTGGGATATCTACGTAATTAGGCAAAAATTACGTATGAGATCAGACTTGACATATCTTATAAATAGCTAGGTTATAGCTAGGGTTTAAGGTGTGGTTGAAGACGGCGAACTTGGAGAGAGAGCTTTTCAAGTGTATGAGTGTGTGGCTTTTTCTGGTGAAGAATCCACAAGTAAGTCAGTAGTTTACTTCCATTTAGGTTTACGCTTAGGGTTGTAGAAGTCTAGTTGGTTGAACTTTGGTTGATGCCTTAGTTACCAAGGAACTTGACTTGCCTTGTAATCGTAGAAACTTAATAAAAGTATTCTATTGAAAATCCTCTGAGAAGGAGTCTTGGAGGTGTTGGTCGGACAGAAAATTTTCCTCTCTAAATTATGTGTTCTTATTGTTTATTTCCGCTGCCCAAGGAACATTACTAGTTCCCTGACTTGTTACTAACGTGTCACGATCCAACAATTGGTATCAGAGCGGGTTTGCTCTAGATTGTGTGTTAGTGCAGGATTACAGAATGAATTCAAACAACACTCACAACGTCGGGATGGGAAACAACAAGCCCCCATTGCTTGTTGCTGGAGAGTATGACCACTGGAGCTTTCTCTTCGCTACTTGGCTCAAAAGCAATGACTACTAGGCATGGTCAGCCATTGAGGATGGAGACTATGTCATTCCTGCGGAAAAGAAAGACAAAAAGTCCGAATGGGGACAAAATGAGTGGACAGAAGTGGAGAAGGCCATTGAGAACATTACTGTTGGGAGAGAAGTATATACTACAGAGGAGGACTCTGACTTATTACTAACGCGTCACGATCCAACAAAACCCACTACAAAGGGAAAAAAATGCATCCTTGTCCTGTATATTTGTCCATCTGATCATAAAACTACCTTTATATATATGTACACTTCTGGTTCGCCAATTAAACTTATAAAATTAAACTTATAAAAGCCGTAATCAACTCCTTTGGCTTCATCCTACGAGGAGTAGATGGAGATAGAATTTGGGACATCCGTAAGGAGTTGTAATTCATAACTGAAATTGCTCCCTTGTCACCTAGCTAGCCTCTGTAAAATGGTAATGTCTTTGAAAACCCAAGTGCAGAATTCCCAATTCGAAAGCGATCCTCCTCCTCCTCCTCCTAATCTCAATAAAGCCAGCCTCCCCTCCAATCAGGCCTGGTCCTAACAGTTTAGAAACCCCGGGCAAAAATAAATTATAGGGCCCTAAAATATTAAAGATTTAAAAACTTTTAATATTAATAGAAATTTCTTATCCATAATAGTTTAATTTTTCACCAACACTTAAGTTTTAAATATCAGTTATATTGGGCACATTATAATTTTTATTAATCTAATTTTAACCTCTTAAATTTCGAACAGAGTAATATCACGCACCCCTAATCCATCAAAATTATACAAAACTTATTTTTTTTGTAATTCAATAATTTGTCAAGTTAATTTTTTTTCTTATAATATTGAAGTCTAAATTGAAACTCTTTTTCAAGTATACGATTAGTGTGGGCCCTAAAATATCGGGCTAAATTATGAGGTTGGACCACGAAGATATGAAGAGATCAGAATGAATTAAAGACATTGCAGACCATTAATGGAGTATTAAACTGCATGGAGCAAATCAAGAAGCATTAAAGAGCTGTTGGAACGTATTAACTACATGGGCGAAAATCACAGACGCCTTAAATGCCTAACGTGTTGACGATTCAGTAGAAGTGGTAACTGGTCAAACTAGCTGTTGGAAGACATTAATAACAAGGCGAGATTCTCGGAATTGATACTCATAAATGACCAAGAGGTGAGCCTATAAAGGGGAGGAAGAACATCAACGAAAAGGAGACCCTCTCTCTGCCTCACTCTCTCACACGCTCTCTCTCTCTACGACAAAACAATCTACACACAATTTTATTTTTATTCTTCGATTATTCATCCACGATCTCAAAAGCTATTTTTAGTCTTCATCTTCTCTCTAGCGTTCCCATCAATTGTCCTTCAAACATCTGAATGGAATCATAGTGAAGTTTATAATCGTTATTTTATATTTTTGTCTATTTATTTTGATATCTATTATTTTACCAATTAACATGTCTACTACTTATCATTGATATCTTGAATCATAAGGAGTAACTCGCAACAGTGTAATTGCAATCTTGCTTCACTATTCTAAACTCATATCTTTTTCTCTACTTGTTTACTAGTTCATTTGCTATTTCTCTTCCTGAATCCCTTATTATTTGCAAATTAACGTGTTTAAACTGATTTTTGACTAGAGTTCCCTAATTATAGCAGATAACGCGTTTGCGTATTAAATCTTCCCAAAACAATTGGCGCTCACTGTGGGGCCTTTAGCCAAAAATCCCATCAAACACGTTACCACTACCCCGCTACCAAAATGACTAACGATCAAACTTCCAACACTAGTCACTCTGGTGGACATGGAAACCAAGAAGCTAACCTCGTCACTCTCAATCAGCCACAAATCATACCTCCTACTACTCCCACCGATACTCAAACCGACACATCCACCGACCAAACTTTCAAGCCAAATGACCCTAACGCGTTACCAGAACTGGGGGTTGCATCTGATTCCGTTGTCATAGCCGAACTTAGGGCCTCTATGCTTGCCTTGCAAAAGGATCTGGAAAAGCAAAAAGAGGCACATAACCGATTTACAAAAGTTTATGCAAGAGAAATTGAATCTCTAACTCGTGAAAGAAATTTTCTTCAATCTCAGGTTCAATCACATGAACAATCACCTCCAAGTCGACCAAGGGTTTCAGGAGCAATGGATCATGGAATTGCGTGACAATCGGATCTTGATGAACCTAATCACGTCACACCGATTAACGAAAGGCAAGTAACATGTTATAATCAGGTAAGTGGTAACACGCTTCGCGTTGTCCAAGAGAACGCTGAAGTTGTAGCTCTAAAAGAGTGGCTTAAAACCTTTGAGGACCGGTTCAGTCAGGTCCCAGGGGCACCTCAGCCAATAGTCATGGAAAGGCGAGATGGTTATACTGACTCCCCCTTTGTCCCGACTATTGCGAGAATTGATATTTCGAGAGAGTATCACGTTGCTGATGTACCAAAGTACGAAGGAATGGCTGATCCAAACCAACATGTTACGACTTTCAAACAAGCAATGAACATTAGCATTGTCCCCTTCGAAATGAAGGAAGTGGTAATGTGTCGTCGGGCTTTAATTTAAATTAATTATTAGGCCTTTTTTCTAATCCAACAAATCTCCCTTTTAGGATTTTCTTTAATATTATCCCTCTTATTAATATTTAATAATATTACTACATATATAAATTTAATTGGGATCCCAATCCATCTTGGGCCCTAGCCCATCGCCTAGGCTACCCTTACTGTTGGGCCGGCCCTGCCTCCAATCTTCCCCATCTAAAATGAGCAACTACATGTTAGGCCGTTAGAAATCAGAATTTAGGTCTCGTTTGAAGGATGAGCTTGCTCATGGGCAAGAAGGGCGCATATGAACGTTGAAGGCCATTAACTTAGAGGGCGAAATTTTCTAAGATGTTAAGCAACTCTATCTCGGAGGATATAAATCGGGAAGAGGAGATAAAATCAAGAAGGACGACTTTTATCTCTCAAGCGAATTCCACTTCTCCCTCCGTCGATCTTCATTCTCATGTTTTCCTAGCTTTTGTGTTCGAATATCGTGTTGTTCAGCTTTCTTGTACAAAGTCACAATAACATTTTCTTTCACATTCAATACAATATTAGTTGTCTTTCATCATTATCTTATTGCATTAACGTGTTTACGTGTTTTCATGTATGATTTGGTGTGTGACTAAGGTTTCCACATTTTAGTGACTAACGCGTATACATGTTAATTTCGCCCTAATACAATTGACCCTTAGCCAAAGTTATATATCACACCTCCAACCATGTCAAGCCGTGTTCGATCCAACAAACCGATGACACGAGCCCGAGTCAAATCCATTTCCAAGGCAACTCAATCCATAGTGGCTCAAAGCACCGCACTCCAAGACCCATCGGAGACGCTTGCCAAGTGCCAAGTCCTCGCCACCATTGTGTCGGGCGTGCCCCTCGTTGCATCGCAATCTTCCATCTGCGCGCCCTTACAATTGGAGGTTCCTTGCGCCGCAATAATCGCCCGCGACACTACCCTTGATTCGAACCCTTGGCACGTATGTCTCGCGCCATTGCTCACGGATCCTCGCCTCACACTTTGATATGCAAGCTTCCGCACCCAGTCGTCTTGCGCCGACCTTCCTGAAACCCTTGGCACGCAAGCGAGGTTCCCTCGTCTCGTGCGCCACCGCCAAGGCACCCAGCGCGTGCCATGCATTGGTACCCCTTGCCAAGCCTAACCGATTTTCCTAGTTTTTAGGGGTGTTTGTTAGAGTTTGTTGAAGTTTTTACATATTTTTGTATAGTTTTTACATATTTTTTGTATAGTTTTTACATATTTAATCCCTTATATTTTTCCTTTTGGTTCAGGTGTGAGTTAATGTTGTGCCACTTGACTTAACCTAAGGTTTTTAGGACTTGTTGATGTTTTATATCTTATATCTTTTAGCTTAAGTTTCTATCTTATAAGGTTTTCCTGGTTAGATTAGATATAGTCCTTTATATAAACTCAAGGCTTGTATCTTTTCTAATTACGTTCAATTTAATTCAAGTTAAAGTTCATTAAGTAGAGAATCCTCCTCCTTGCTTTATTTAATTGGACTAACAATTCTTCCTTCGACGAACCCCAACTTGCACTTTGCGCCCCAAAGCCATTGTTACACTTCGATTGCAACTTAAAAAGTTCGTTCCATCAAACTGTATAGTTGCCAATTGCATCCCTTGGTTATTTGAACTTGAAAGATACATTGCATCCCCATAAATTTCTACCAAATTGACCCCCAAATTCACGCCGGATCTTCGACTCTAGTCACCAGAAGTCTCATCCGTCTTTCTTCAAGGTACACAAGATTGAACAAAAAGCGATCAATTAAGCAAGAAGGAAAGTTTACTCCGATACCATGAGAATTTTTGAACAAGAAACTAATTTCCAACCATCAATGGCTTCTTGGAGAAAATATTATTCAATAAAGATGATTCCACAGTAGTAGTACCTTCTGTAATACATAACAAAGCTTTTAATAATAATACCAGCTTCCTTGCTTATAAAAGAGGTATGTTTATTACAAGTGTTTACATAAAAGACTAGTGATATTGTCTTCGGACATTTAGTCAAACATCTATGACATTAAGATAGTATCAGGAAATGTCCATATCAACTCTCACGGACGGACAATGCCTTGGATAAAAAAGACCTCTTGTTGGAACAATCGTTGTTCCATGGTTTCTATTAGTTTTGATGATAACAAACTTAGATGGTATAACTTGCTTCTACATGTAAGTGTTTCAGGAAAACAGGTATATTGTCATGAGTGACGGAACATTGTGAGGAACAATGGAGGGAACAAGTGACATATTTAGGAAGTGCGCCTCAAAAGGAACGTGGCTTTCTATTAATAGCAAGTTACCAAATCTTCTGCGAGCGATCTTCTACGAAGATACAACAGCTGTAGGCGGTTGCTTGAGAAGATCAAAGAAGGATAAGATCAAAGTATACACTATCTTATCTAAGAAATCCGAGATCATTCAGTTTTGGCAAGAATCGGCATGGTTGATGATTCAAATCACAAACAATACTTTCTCCTATTAGTGTGGGATTTGTTAAGTGGAAAATCTACGTAATTAGGCAAGAATTATGTATGAGATCAGACTTGACATATCTAATAATTACCTAGGTTATAGCTAGGGTTAATGTGTGGTTGATTACGGCGAACTTGAAGAGAGAGCTTTTTGAGTGTTCGAGTGTGTAACTTTTTTCGGTGAAGAATCCACAAGTGAATGAGTACTCAGGTCAGTTGTTTACTTCCACTTAGGTTGACGCTTAGGGTTGTAGAAGTCTAGTTGGTTGAACTTTGGTTGGTGCCTTAGTTACCAGGGAAATTGACTTGCCTTGTAATCGTTGAAACTTAATAAAAGTATTCTATTGAAAATCCTCTGAGAAGGAGACTCAGGGGTAGAGGTTTTTTCTTTCTACGACTTGTTGGTCGGACATAAAATTTTCCTCTATAAATTATGTGTTCGTATTATTTATTTCCGCTGCCCATGTAACATTGCTAGTTTTCTGACTTGTTATTAACGCTTCACGATCCAACAATTGGTATTAGAGCATGTTTACTCTAGATTGTGTGTTAGTGTAGGAATACAGAATGAGTACCCACAACACTCACAACTTCGGGATTGGAAACAACAAGCTTCCACTGCTTGTTGTTAGAGAGTATGACCACTGGAAGATCATCTTCGCTACGTGGCTCAAAAGCAATGACTATGATGCGACCCTGCCAAGGGTCAAACACAGTTCCGACTAGTCCTAGGCGTCCGAGACCATGGAGTCCCCTTTGGGTTAGGACTTAAGCTTATTTTATGTATTTCTCTATTTTTAGCATATTTCTATTTATGTCTTTCCCGTTTTGGTTGTTGCTACTTTTAGTATTGTCTATTTATGATTTATGGGCTTTTCGATGTTGGGCCTTTGCTTGCATGCAAACCCTAGTCCACTAAGCCTTGCTTGCTAGGGTTTTGGAGCTCCTCTATATAATGGAGCCTCCTCTTATGTTTTTGTTTACGCTT
The DNA here is from genome assembly GCA_964016875.1 of Fallopia convolvulus. Taxonomy (NCBI): domain Eukaryota; kingdom Viridiplantae; phylum Streptophyta; class Magnoliopsida; order Caryophyllales; family Polygonaceae; genus Fallopia; species Fallopia convolvulus. The sequence goes on along the minus strand of OZ024732.1, from coordinate 46,085,242 downwards.
AGTTTTGATATCGAATTGTTTCCGGATTATTCCCGCATTTATCAATAGGCGTCACAAACATATTTCTCTTCTCAATCCCATACTCTTCACGATTAGTTCATCCTAGTCAACCTTCTCAATCCCATACTCTTCACGATTAGTTTTGATATCGAATGGTTGTCGGATTATTCCCGCCTTTATCAATAGGTGTCACAAACATATATCTCTTCTCAATCCCATACTCTTCACGATTAGTTCATCCTAGTCGACCTTTTCAATCCTTTCACTTCCTTCTCAACCCAGTCTAGGCGTCCAACACCTCAAATCTATCGGTTCGTTAGGTGAAGAGACACAATACGAGTCCACGACAAGATCCTCGTGTGAATCCTTCAATGGGGTTCACATCAACTGGTATCAGAGCCTACGGATTGCGTAAGTCTCACGTCTTGTAAGTAATTCAAACTCTTGTTCACGCAATTTTCATTTCCAATTCACCCATTCATCCATCGATCCATTTTGTGATTTCTTGTTCGATCTCTCCATTAAAAAAATACAAAAAAATTAGCCTTTTACCCTACGACTTGCACTTGTTTTCGGTTTACTTGCTTGAGTTTCGAGTTTTCCTTGCTTCAATTCTTGCAAATTGGATCGATGATTTGTGTGTGTCGTGCATATCTTGTTGTTATTTGCGAGATTTGGTTGACAATTCACCATATCTCTTTGATTCTATTGTGGGCAAATATCTTGGAGGATAAAATACACAAGATCTTATTAGTTGCCGATTTAAAAAAAACAGCTTCAGTGTTAAAAAATATTGCCCCCGTGTTTGATCTTGTACATGCAATTGTTTGGTTGAATAGCTTGTCTTGTAAGTTTTTTAATTCTATCGCCACATTTCGCGTTAGCCTTAAGCCGCCCTCTCGACATAGCCAAATCAACCTTGACGTTTGCGTGTTCAATTCTTTGGGTGCTTATATTGATTGTGAGTCTTTATACCATTGTTTCGCTTTTACTCTCGCCTTGTCATGTCTCATACAGGAATCCACCGAAAACGCTTTGTCGGGTATGATCACCCCGAAACATTTTTGGATTGGGCAAAGCACATGGCCAAGTACTTCAGCCAACGAGACTACAACAAATTTGAGCGTTGCGATACCGCCATTGGTTCCTTCACTAGCTACACTCGGGATTGGTTTGATCGTTTGGAAGATGATCGGTGGTCTTGGAAGCGGCGATGAGAAATGGGCCCATATTATGGTCCACATGGCTCAACATTTTGCCCCCAATGTTGACGAACAGTCATTCTCTAAGCATATCGTAGATCACACCAAGGGTCGCATGACATCGACACCATTGCCCGTGGTCGCGCCGCGGCAGCCCATGGCTAACGCATCCAATGGCGTGCTGATCGTGCTACCCTTGGTCGTGGTAGAGGACACTAGAGCATCCGCCGAGCATGTTCCCATCGCTCCACAACCCATGGTCGTGGTCGAGGCCAACATGGAGCCGACCATGACTATTGTCCCGCCCATGACCGCGCCTCATGTGCCCTTGGTCGAGGCCACTGAGGAGCCAGCCCCGACCATTGGCACGCTCATGACTTTTCCATCCATGGACACAGTCATGGACGCCGAGGAGCCAGTCACGCCCATGGTAGAGTCCAGCCTCACTCCTTATGTGCCCATCTTTGCGCCGATACCTTCCTCAATGTCGGATGAGCCACTTCCCATGCGCTTCCATTTGTTGTCCGACGTCGAGTCCAATATCCACCTTGAGCCTATATCGACACCATACATACTGATTTTTGAGAGGCCCGACGTGGACGACAAGTTCCACTTGATTACTGATTTAGTCTCCCTTCTCCACATCACCTCGAAGCAAGAACGCATCGAATCTAAGGGAGGGAGGATGATGCAACCCTGCCTAGGGTCAAACACAGTTCCGACAAGTCCTAGGCGCCCGAGACCATGGCGACCCGCTTGGATTAGGACTTAAGCTTATTTTATATATTTTCCTATTTTTAGCATATTTCTATTTATGTCTTTCCCATTTTGATTGTTGCTACTTTTAGTATTGTCTATTTATGATTTATGGACTTTTGGACATTGGGCATTTGCTTGCATGCAAACCCTAGTCCACTGAACCTTGCTTGCTAGGGTATTGGAGCTCCTCTATATAAAGGAGCCTCCTCTTATGTTTTTGTTTACTCTTAGTTTTGATATCGAATTTGTTGAGAGGGTTTCCCGACAACAAATAAATTTGTAATCAAGACCCCGTTGTATATAGGGAGGTCAGGATCGTCCACGGGAAGCGAGTTATGTTTGATTATTGTCTTATGAAGCGGAAAAGTACGGAAATAAAATAAGGCAGAGAAGAAATCAAATATGAGGCTACGATCACGTCGGTACCGACCTTGTCCGGGTCGGTATCGAATGCTAACTTTCGACTCAAACAGGGCAGAACAATGCAAACACACACAAGTTCGATACCGACCTGGTTACCTCGGTACCGATGCAAAAAAAAGTATATGAAAGTGTTTTCAAATGCGGAAAAGATCTAGGATAAGGGTTTACCACAACATAATCATGCATTCAAGGTAGTGTGAAGGCTAAATAAAATGCCTTTAAGATAAAGCTATCAAATTTCATTAAATTAAGCAAGCAAATCAATTGACTTTCATGAATCAATTCACTCTCTACTTGTTTTTGATCCAAAGTTCAAAACTTTCGTTATCAAACAATATCAACATTCAAGGTTACAACTTTCTCCTTCGATCAAGCAATAAACTCGAATTACTCCGATTTTCATCTAAGTATAAGCACAAAACAAGTAGATTTAAAGATAGAAGGCAATCAAGCATTCATCACACATTCAATCATGCACAACCATGCCGGGTTTTCAACCCCGACCCTAGAAAAGCAAACTACTCACTCATGATTGAAACAGAATAAAAAATTGGATTCAATGAGAACATTATATGAAAACAAAACTAAGCTTACTTGAATTAAAAGTCGAAACTTGTCTTAGCTTACTTCCCCAAGTCAAAACTAAGCTTACTTCCCCAAGTAAACTCTAAAATAAAAAGTGAAACAGAGAAAAACAGAGAAGAAGATCGGGCTTTTCAGTCGCCCGTCTCTCTCCCTCTCGTCTTCCCGAAAAATTCCCCTAAACTAGGATAAAAACACGGTATTTATACTAAGAGAAACTATCTGTAAAGTTTCTAAGAGATAGAACTTTCCAAACTTTAAAGATTGCGAAATAAAAAGATATAAATCCTGAAGTCGACACCGCCTACCGACACAGGTGACCTCGGTGTAGACCTGCAAAGGTCGGTAGGTGCCTTGCTGAACTTTTCATGATTTGGCTCTGTTACGCACCTCGGTACCGAACCCACAGGGTCGGTACCGAGCTGTCTTCTTGGTTTCTTTGTACTTTATCACAACCTCTTCTGGATTTGTCGGGATCTTTAAAGCATCTTCTTCTCTTTCTTGACTCATCCATGCTCCACCATCATCCTCTCGATCTCTACTTCTTCGGAATGTTCCCTTTCTGCTTCGAAAACCCTACAAAAAACACTAAAACGGAGTAGCTTCCATACTTTTCACAAAATATGCAAACTTATCCAAAAACATATAGAACAAACACTAAAATTAAGCTAAACAACTAAGAAAAACACTTAAAAACTTTACTAAAAACACGAACATCAGAATTTTTGTCGGATTATTCCCGCATTTATCAATAGGCGTCACAAACATATTTATCTTCTCAATCCCATACTCTTCACGATTAGTTCATCCTAGTCGACCTTCTTAATCCTTTCACTTCTTTCTCAACCCAGTCTAGGCGTCCAACGCCTCAAATCTATTGGTTCGTTTGGTGAAGAGACACAATACGAGTCCACGACAAGAGCCTCGTGTGAATCCTTCAACGGGGTTCACATCAGACTACCAAGCTTGGTCAGTTATTGAGGATGGTGACTATGTCATTTCTAAGGCCAAGAAGAACAAAAAGTTGGAGTGGGGTCCAACTGAACGAACATGAATGGAGAAGAACTACAAGGCAAAGATGTTGTTGAACAATGCCTTGGGTGCTGAAGATCTACTAAGGGTGGTCAACTGCAAAACTGCCAAAGATGCATGGAAGGCATTGAGCAAATGCACATCAGCAGTGTAGATCTAAAGGAAAGCCACCAGAAGAAGGACAAGAGGGAATTCTACAACTTCAAGATGAAGGATGGAGAAACCATTGCAACTTACCAAGCTCGATTTGAGGCTTTGGTGAATCTCATCAATCATCTTAGTATCAAAAAGGACATCACTCATTCAGAAAAAATTCCTACGATTGTTGATGGTCTTGGTCCCAAGTATGTTGTTACCAAAGGTTTGCTCAGAGAAAATCCAATCACAAAGACTTGCAAACTTCATGAAACCTTTGGAAAGTTGACAAACTATGAGCGCTACGAGAATAACAACAATAGTGCCTCGAGCTCTAACAAGGGTATTGCTCTAAAGGTGGAGAAGGCCATAAAAAACATCACTGCCGGAAGGGGAGTGCATGCGTTAGAGGAGGACTCTGATGTGTCTCTTATAACAAAGACAATGAGGTCGTTCTACAAGAGAGGCAAGAAGCAAGGTGTCATGAAGGAAAAGGAAAGAGTCAACTCCGAGAAGAAGGAGATCCAGGGCGTTACTTGCTTCAACTTGGTAGATAGGAAGAGCACATCAGGCATGGCCCAATTTCTTGGTCCTTGCTTGGTGTCTTGGGAATCAAAGAAGCAAAATTCAGTTGCTCTTTCCACGGTTGAAGCAGAGTATGTCGTAGCAACCGCCTGTTGTTCCCAGGTTTTATGGTAAAAACAACTGGTAGATTTTGGTATGTCTCTTGAAACTATCCCTATCTTGTGTGATAATACAAGTGCCTTCAATATCTCCAAGAATTCGGTGCATCATTCTAGAACCAAACATATAGATATTCGACATCATTTCTTACGAAATAATTTTGAAAAAGGTTTCATTAAGATGGATCATTGTAGGACTGAAAATCAAGCGGCAGATATTTTCACCTAGGCTTTGTACAGAAAACCCTATGAGCATCTGAGGATGTTGCTAGGAATGATTTCCTTGGAGTAAACAAGTCCCGGTCCACTATTCCCTCAGTGCCTGGCTAAAGAGGTAACTTCTCAGGAAACTACGTATTATTTGACATGTTTTCTAATGGCTTATATCTTTCCTCTATCCATTGATGTTATATACATTAGAAATTGTTAAGTGTTGTATGATAAAAGGAACTAAAAAAAATGATTACATCCAAGATTTTCTTTTAGCCCAAAATAACCAACTTGATCTATTATATCCCTCACTTTAAGTCGAATGATAGTTGGTCATAAGTTGTCCTTTAGCCTGGTCCAAACAAACATTCTCTATGAACCCATTTTGATTACCTATAAACGGGGAATAATTGTTTGAATGTCAAAATATCCCAAGCCCTCAAAATGTTTGAATGGAACATCCCTTGTCCCCTTTCTGTTCAAACAAGCCTTTTTATCCACTCATGGTAACAAGGAATGGAACAAGTGGTTTAGAGATCTTGATTTTTGGAGGAAAGTCTTTGATTAATTTTTGAAGATTTTTCTGAAAAGAAACAGTCGTTTCCACAACTCAAATGGGACGTAGTGTGTTAGCTGTTGCGAATGCAAGTTTGCAAATGTAATATCCGCGATATTCCAAGCTTTTATAATATAAAGTTTATTATCAATTATTTTCTCTAAATTAAAAAGGAGGATTTTAATCGAATTAAATTCTATCTTACTCTTTGAAAAAGGTTATCAATAAAAAGATTATAGTCGAAAACTTAAATAAAATAACTCGAGGGATATAATTTAATAAAGTGAGGAATTTATTGAAGAGAACATCAATTAAAAACAATGATTTTAGAAGTGAACTTTATTCATAAAATAAAATACATAAGGGCCTAAAAATAAAATTACAAAACCTTGTAAAAAGAATGCAAGAGCCGGGAATTGAACCCGAGATCTCTTGCATCCTACCCTCACACGCCCCACACTCCCAACCACTAGACCAATTGCACTTTCTTACTACACCACACCATTCTAATTAACTTAAACTAAAATTAACCTTCTCTTCTACAAAAAAAAATAGACATCAGACTATGTCTGATGTGAGTTACGTAAGATGAGACCCTCCTCCAATGTATGTCTTCTCCACCACCATTGCCTTGCAAGACTCACCTTGGTGCATCACTCACCATCATCATCAAAGAAGCACACCTTGGGCCAATGGGTGATCTTCTCCTCTTCCTCCATTGGTGCAATCACCATGGCATGGATCAAGGATGCAACCAAATTTGCCTATAAAAGGCCTCCTATTCATCCATCTTCTCACACCTTCAAGCTCTCTTCTTCCTCCTCTATCAAACACTCTAAAAGCATTCAAAAATCAGCCACTCTCCCTAAGTGTTCATCCTTTCAAACACCATAAAAACACCACAAAATTCCCTCTTTTCTTCCCCTTGGAGCCACCGGACCACCACCGAGCCGCCACTGTTGGACCGTCGGACCGCCGTCGCGCCACGCCTGCCGCCGCCGCCGCCTGCCGAGCCGCCGGAGATCCTGGTTGCGCCGCCCCTGCCGCCACCTCCTCTGTTCTTCCTCTCCAGTATTCTATAAAAACAGAATACAGAAAGTATAAAATCTCAACTTATTTTCTACTTATTTAAATTATGTTATATTTTTTTACTAAAGCCTTTTATGATATTGGAAAGTAGATAAATAAAAAGTGGAATAAAAATATTGTTGGAAGATCTTGTTAGTTATAAGACTAGAAACAAATTAAAGTTACCTTAGTAACTTAAGTTAAAGTAGATCAATTAAATAAATTGAATTATTTTTATTGTAGCATGCTCTTTCTTAAAATAAATAAACCTTATGAAATAATTAGAACATATAGATATATTGCATTAATATATGGATAGTATGTTTTTATAAAATAGAGATCTCTATAAAATAAATAATAAAGTCTCTAATAGATAAAAGTTATTGCATGCCCAATCATATTATAAATAGGTTGTATAAAATAATCATAACTTACAAAATTATAATGTATATTATCGTCTTGATCATATAAGAACTTTAGAAGTTGATGCATGTACTAAACTATAGAATATATCATAGTTATAATTTTGGTCATAATAAATATACTTAGGAAATAAATCCTTTACTAAATAAAAATATGAAGTAAGCATACTTTTAAGTGTAGGAACTACTACAATTTAAGGACTTCTAGTAATATGTACATATATATAAATTTTAGTATAATATATGTTGGTGACATAGACCCTAGTTGACCTTGATTTACTTATCATGGAAATATATTATTTTAAAGTGGTTTAGTACTAGAAAGACTTTGGGAAAAATATTAAATAAACTCTAAGTATAAGGTTTAGTCACAAGACCAAAGTGTGAATTAAATATGTTGGTAGAATGTTACAAATATCCTAAGATATTTATAGAATAAGTGAATTGTTTAAAAAAGAAACCTTTTTATATAAGGTAAATATTAGTTTATAAATTAAAAATATTAAAATAATAGTTATGATCATAAGGTGAGATTTCAATAAGGGAGGAATATATTTTATACAAGACATGAGAATATTTTTTATAGACATTATAATTTAAAAAGGATTCTAGAATTATTATAAATAATGATAGTGCAACATATAGTAATAATAGTAAGTTACCTAATCAAGCAATTAGGAATTCCTATTTTAGGAAACTTCCAAGTAGAGTAAATATGAGTATGATATTTTTAGGTAATAAGAATTATGAAAGTAAATACAATTCTCTTAAAAGGATTAATTTAATAATTATTTTAATAAAGATTTTTATTTGGAATAATAAGGATATTACCAAAACTAAAATAATAATAAAGGAATATTATTATTTTAGGAAAATGACTTTCTAAATTATTATTATAATAATTTAGAAACGTAAACCCTCTTATAAATAGCATAAGAGGTAATTCGAACTCTAAAATGAAAATCGTGTTTTGAGCTTTTTCGTAAATTCCATATCATTAGGTCGGAATCCTCGCTCGTAGTAGGAACTCGCCTAATTTTCGTCAAAAGCTCGTTGCTAAACTCGATTACGCTAAGGCAAGTGGAATTTCCCCTTGTGCCCTTTGTATCCGTCTTTATACTCTTTTTTTTCTCGATGTTGGGAACGACTTGTATGCTTAAATAAAATGAATCTAGGAAATATCGATTGCTAGAAGTAACGACTATTGTTAGCGTAGATTGCTTTATATACATATCCCTTGTTAGGATTATTTATGCTAGTTTGGTTATTATCTTGATTGTTACGATCTCATTTCGAGATCAATGTCGAACTAGTAAGCGGCGTGGGTTAGCCAACGCCTCTACATAACCCCACTAAGTCGTAAGTGCCTACGCGTTTGAAGTACGACTTTCGGGATCATGATTCCATCCGCTCCGTTTGCAAGGAGGGATGAGCGCACTCTAGCTAAGTGCCGGGAAACGGAGTTTTCCCTCGGGTGGCTCGGATTATCCGTGTCCCACCACATTCTCTTATAAATTATAAATGGAATCGAATGACTTTTGTCACTAATTAAGATAAAGTGCTAAAGCACAATTAAGATACCAAAACCGGACCGGTCTCAAACGATCGATCCGGCCCTCGGTCTGCTTGGGCGCGAGTGGTGTTTTGACTTGTTTGAATAAATGAAAGTTCCCAACATACTTCTAATTCTAAAAGAAGACTACAATCTAGTAGTACTTCTCTTGCTCATCAAGCTATCCCTTCTGGATATGCTATCGCTATCATTCGTATTGTAGCTCCACATAATCAAGCCCATCGTAAACACAACCTTTTTACTCTCATTACACCGATAGGTTGAAATTACCAAATTACCCTCGGGAAGTTCTATTCCCGCTTTCTTAGTCTCCTAGACTAATTCTTCTTTCCGCATGTTTGCCTGGCATTCTATCGCCCCTTGCGAATTATGTCAGATTCAGGAAACCATAGCAAGGCGAAGTGAAGGGAAGTGAAGGAAGTCAAGATCGCTCAAGATGTACTTTTATTTCCGTTTTAGTTTTAATATTACTTTATCTCCGAGACATGATGGATTTGGTGTTTGTTTTCAAGTAATCCTAAAATTAAAGACAATGTAAGACATTTTGTAATGAACTAAGTCTCCTTCGGGAGCATGTTTTCCGACTTATGTATTATGCTTTATTCCGCGTTTTAAGTGTTCTATATCATTCTAAAAGCCTTGGGTGACTTTGGACGGTAAAGTCTGAGGTCACTGGCGGTAATACCCAATGTTGTAAAATAGGGGTGTTACAGCAAAATCCCAGCCGTTGCACAATGTTTTTGCAGGGAATGACGAGACGTATTTGCAGTCTCATCTTAATGGAGAAGTAAAAATCATAATTATGGGAAGTATTAGCCGTTGAGATATGGATAGAAGACTTTTAAAAGATTTTTATCTTCGTCAACAAGAAAAGAGGTGTGCTTTATAATCCCTTTCTCTCTCGATCAAATTTTTTCACCACACCTCTGTTTTACCTTACAAACCCTAATCTTCTTCAAAGCTTCAATCTTTCTTCTCTCTTGCTTCAATGGAGTCTTCCTCAAACACTCTCGCCCTGAATTATGATAGTCTTGATGCCTTCAAGATCGAAGCTCTTCAAACTCGAATCGAATCCCTCAAAAGGCCAAGCTTTCCTCTCCCTCTCCCGTTTCTAAGCTTAAATCCCAATTTGATGTTGTTGCCGATGTTGGAGCCAAGGCCGTTGAAAGTGCTCCAAGTGAGAAGGACGCTCTGCCCGAAGAATCGGAGAAGGATCCTTCCATGGGCCCCTTGGAAACTCCCTCCGAGAAGCCTGCTGAAACAGAGGAAGGAAAAGAAGACTGAAAAAGGAGAAGTTAACTCGCCTTCTAAGGAACCCACCAACGAACCTGACACGCACTTTTATGTCGCAGTAAAAGCACTATCAAAGAATTATTCCTAATTTCCTAACCTTAGTAAAGTGGAAGCAAGGGTCGAACCCACAGAGACTCGAATTATTCATATTTAAATAATATTACTAGGTTAAAGGGGGAGATTTTATGACTGTAAACTAAAAATCTAAGTAATTAAAACTAATTAAAACAAAGCAAGTAAAATGATTTCAGATTCAAATATGGAGAAAAGCATCCAACTAGTTTTGTATCCATTGCATACATGAGTTTTGATCCTTGATTATCCTTATTTCAATTTCCCTTGACTAATCTATTGTGAATTTATGAATTCAAGCTTAAAGTGGTTGTTAATATACACCGTCTTTAACAACCTTTTAACCAATTAACCTAGAAAACCTTCTATGTCAAGTTGATCATGCAATTAAATTCAAAGCATTCAATAGAAACAATAATCATGAATTCCATCGTCTATTCATGAAGTCTTGTGACTAAATTCTCCGCCTTTGATTAACCTTATTTCACCGTCTATAAGTTTAATCAAAGGATTCATCCATGAATAATCAAATTCCACCGTCTATTTAATTATTCTAGTTGTAATTCAACCTAGAAATAGAATAGGTGATCAAGCTATTATAATTCTAAGTGAATTTAATCAATCAAGCACGAAGAGATTCAAATCTCACAAACGATCATGCATACAACTTCAACTAACTAGTTGGACATGGGAAATTTAGCTAGAAATCGACATTAAAGAAAAATAAAACTTACAAGAGTCAAATTTCTCTTCAATTGCAAATCTAGGGTTTTGTCCCACAAATCTCCAAGTTCTTCAATAGCATAAAACTCAAGCAAAAGATAGCATAACATAATCCAAAGAAACCCTAGAAAGTATTTATATCGTATCTAAAAACATCCCAGAATACTAATAATTTCGGCCCATAAGATCACACGGGGGCCCGAGTCATCGTCGGATCAACGCGCCAGAGCACAGTTTGGTTCATTGAGAGCGCGGTCGCGCTATGAGGCTTTTGGCCGCGCTCCGCCTGTAGCAACTTTAGTGACACTTCGGATGCTGTTTTGACCCCATTCGAGTTGGAATTTGGACTTGGAGTAAAAATATGACATGTAGTTCTTCGAGTTAGCTTTCCAGTGATACCAAATTCAGCTTCATCCGACCAATGTAGCTCCCAAACCAAGCATTGTAAGATAGAGGTGTCAAAACAAGATTCCAATGCATGATCCGGGTTTAAGCGTTTTTATCCCTCAAGCTCTTGGGCCTTATCTCTTTCAATCTTCACTTCAATACTCTCCACTCGTTCCTAGATCCGGTCCTTAGCTTCATATCCACCATGCTTCACCTTCCGACCTACAATTATGCACAAAGACGCGTAGATTCCTAACTAAACCAAAATAAAACCTAAACTACAACTTAAAGCAAAATTCTAGCTAAACATGCATAAAACGGGAATAAAAACATGCTCTAACACCTATACTTATATGCTCTATCAAATTCCCCCATGCTTGAACCTTGCTTGTGATGATGTCTAAAACAGTAAAAGCAGAAAGTGGGCCCAGAGGGACCCCCACAAGCAATTTAGGGACCCACGTCCATGTCCTCCGATTATTTAAAACAAAACTCTCGCCCTCGCGAGGTCTCTCAACAAATCCAGGACGAGGTCTCGACCTCGTCGCCGACTCTACTAACCCATCCGCCCACTCAAACCAATCACAAGCGACCTCACTCCCGAACCAATCACCAGCGACCTCACTCCCAAACCAATCACAAGTGACCTCATTCTCGGACCAATCAAAAACCCTTATTTCGGGCATCCCACATCGAACATTGGCCTAAATTCGGCCCCCCGATTCTCTATAAATAGAGGGGAACCTCGTAGGAAGAAGGGGTCGAAAAACCACTTGAACTCAAGAACTCTCTTGCTTGTTAAAGATCGACGTGATAGGAACATCGTCAAAAGATCTCGCTACAGACAGGAGAAACCCACAAAAAGACCCCAAAGTCGTGCAGGGACCTCGCTCACACCAAAAACCTCACTATAGAAACTCACAAAACTCTCTACATCACACCCTCAAATCTACCTCGCCCTAGGATCGACCTCGCAACATTTAGGTGCGATCTCAGAACCTTGTAGGAGGTCTAGGTGTGATTCTCAAAGTTGTACATCAGTCTCGTAGGTTTGTAACCTCGCTACCACGGAAAAATCATGAATCAAGGAGCAAGTGTTTGCACTCAAATATAATAATCTTGTTTCTTGTCTCGTAGCGTAGCCGTTATTTCGAGTTTCATCACTGGCGCCGTCTGTGGGAACCTCTTCATCCTAAGCAGCTTCCCATTTTAGTGCAAACCTTGATTCCTTAAAAACCCCTCAAAATGGCTTGCCCAAAAAATTTCTTCCCCCAACATCCCGACAATATGGCTGAGACCCCTCCATGGACGACGGCAGGTCCGTCAGGATACCCTTTTGTGGTCCCGCCAGGTTGGACGTACAACGTCCCACAAAACCCATACCCGTACCAGGGGTATGAACAGGGTGACGCTCCTTTCAACCAGTATCCCTACCCGGGGTACGGGCAGTACCAACAGGGCCAAGCTCCCCCATATGTCCCGATCCTCTCCCAAGGGCAGCCTCACTCCGAATACGTGCCCGCGTATGTCCCGGGCTATATGCCGGGGCAGGAGGCGCCCACGAACGGATCCACCACGGAGAGACCCTCCCGAGATCCGATGCAGATCTTGCGATCCCGTTCGCGACGTGCAGAGAGGCGTGACATGGAGTTGTCCGAAACAGCGGCAAGCGCGCCACGCCCTCTGGCAAGGTCAAAGTCGAAGTCTGCTCGCCCATCCGTCGAGAGTGGATACAAGAATCCCTTCGTGCCCGAGATCCAAGAGGCACACATGCCCAAAGGTTTCCATTGGCCGCAAATGGGACTCTACGACGGCACGGCCGACCCCAAAGACCACATAAAACACTACGCCGTCCAGATGAACGTCAACTCCTACAATGACGCCATTTTCTGTCGAATCTTTCCGACCACTTTGGACAAGGCGGCAATGACGTGGTTCACCAGCCTTAAGGTCGAGTCAATAGCCTCGTTTTCCCAGCTATGCGAGTCCTTCGTCGGTCACTTCAACGGCTCAAGAAAGCGCAAGAAGAACATGCGCGATCTCCGTGGCTTTGAGCAGGGAGAGAACGAGAAGCTGGGTACCTTTTTTACAAGGTTCACCACCGCGGTCGCTGAGATCGTGCAAATCGACGAGGCGTCGGTACGAGACATCCTCATGGGCAACCTTCGCCAGGGGGATTTCAAATGTCGCATTTTTCTCAAAAATCCGACCACATATGAGAGCCTGTGTGCTCGGATCACGGCATAGGTCTACGCCGAGGACGCTGCCAGCCAAAGCTCGCGATCGAGGACCGACAAGGAAATCGTGACCGAGGCTAAGGGAAAAGCTAAAGTGGCTGCGCCGGCCGCGAGGGACGCGTACATGACACAAACTCACGACCGGCGTGCCGATTACAAAAGCAACAACAACAAGAAAAGCAACAACAATAACAGAGGCAACAACGACAATAGAAACAACAACTGTTACGACAACCGTGGCGGTGGGGGTTGGAGCTGCTTCGGCGGGAAGCCACGAGGTTACAGAGGCAAAGGTGGCCCCGCCTACAACCCAAAAGAGAAAAAACGCGCCAACCCCGCGTCGGGGGCCAACCTCGTGCAGCAGGAACCAACCCGGTCTCGACCAAGCAACGTAGAGCAGCAAGCTCCGCCGAGGCAGTCGCGCTCCGGACAAGCTGCGGCGCCCGATGGGTACATCAACACCATCTCGGGTGGACCCTCGCTGGCGGGTTCGAGCCAGGCGGAAAGAAAAAGATACGCGAGGGCAAGTCACCATGAGCCCTCGGTATACAGCGTGACACAAACCTCACGGTCCCACGTGGGTATGGCCTTCACGACCGAGGACGCCGAAGGACTCCATATGCCCCACTCCGACCCCCTGGTGATACACGCTCAATTAGGCTCGAAGATAGTGAAGCGAATACTGGTGGACACGGGTTCCTCCGTGGACATCATGTATTTTGGCGCTTTCGAGCAGCTAGGGATCTCCGCGACATCCTTGAGGCCCTACGCTGGGAAGCTCACCTCCTTCTCGAGAAACGAGGTCGATGTCGCTGGTCTCATAGACCTATGGATGACCCTCGGTACTGGCCCGACAACGAGAACCGAGGTGATAGAGTTTACGGTGGTGCACCTGCCCTCGGCCTACAATGCAATCATCGGGAGAGTCTCCTTGATGAAATTCCAGGCGGTGGTCTCCATCTACCACCTTAAAATGAAGTTCCCCACCAGCGGAGGTGTCGGAGAGGTGAAGGGAAACCAAGAAGAGGGTCGCGTCTGCTACATGACCTCGGCTAAACAAAAATGCTCTGTGTTCATGGTAGAGACTTCAGGCGAAGCAGACCTCGAGGTTCGGGATTTCACAATACCCACTCCCGAGACAGAAAGAAGGGTGATTACCCCCTTCGAAAACAAATCAGAGAAGATCTACCTCGGGGGTTGCCTCACTGGGGATGCAGCAGCGTCACTAGAGGCCCTGCTTGCTGGGTCCCGCGACGTGTTCGCCTGGACTGCAAAAGATCTCCGAGGTGTGCCTCGGACCCTGGCCCAGCACTCCCTGAACATCGACGTCGCCATTCGCCCTGTGGTGCAGCGTCGAAGAAAAATGAACGAAGAAAGGGCACCCGCCGCAAATGAAGAGGTGGCCAAGCTACTAGCCGCAGATTTCATACGCGAAGTCCAGTATCCGAAGTGGCTGTCCAATGTCGTATTGGTCAAAAAGGCCAGCGGCAAGTGGCGGATGTGTGTAGACTTCAAGGACCTCAACAAGGCATGCCCCAAAGACAGCTACCCCCTGCCCTCGATCGATGCACTTGTAGATTCGACTGCTGGGCACGAGGTCCTGAGTTTCCTCGACGCCTACTCGGGGTACAACCAGATCTCGATGAATCCTCGTGACGAGGAGGAGACGTCCTTTATCACCCAGCGGGGGACATGCTGTTACAAGGTCATGCCGTTTGGCCTCAAGAACGTCGGGGCCACATTCCAACGCCTCATCGATCGGGTTTTCAAAGACCACCTGGACAGGAACGTATCCGCCTACGTTGACGACATCGTGGTACGGAGCAAGGGCCCCGAGGAGCACTTCGCTGACCTCGCCGAGGTTTTCACCACCCTCGGACACCACCAGCTCAACCTGAACCCCGAGAAGTGCGTTTTTGGCGTGTCCTCGGGGAAGTTTTTGGGATTCATGATCAGCGAACGCGGGATCGACGTCAACCCCGCCAAAATAGAATCTATCCTCGCAATGAGGTCTCCCCGATCTCGTACCGAGGTACAAAGACTCAACGGCGCTGTAAATTACTTGGGGAGGTTTTTCTCCAGCCTAGCAGACAAGTCCCTCCCATTCTCTGCCGCCATCAAAAAGAATGACAAGTTCGTCTGGGACGAGAGACTCGAGACTGCTTTCTCCGAGTTAAAGATCTTCCTCACCAAGCTCCCCACCTTGTCACCTCCACATGCGGGCGAAGACTAGCAACTATATGTGGCGGTGAGTCCCGAGACCGTCAGCGCGGTGCTCACAAGAGAAGCCATGCACACGGTATACTTTGTGAGTCGCATGCTCCAGCCTGCGGAGCAGAGATACTCCCCGGCAGAAAAGATGGCGCTGGCTGTAGTGACCGCCGCAAGGCGCCTACGCCCATACTTCCACGCACATCCCATCCAGGTTCTCTCAGACCTCCCACTCCGTCAAATTCTGCATCAGCCCGCTCTCTCCGGACGTATGACCAAGTGGGCCGTCGAGCTCTCCGAGTTCAACATCAATTATCTCCCGAGAACCGCGATGAAGGGACAAGCCCTCGCCGACTTTATGGTGGAGGTCACCTTCCCCGAGACAGACACAAGCTCGGACGAATGGAAAGTGTTCGTTGATGGCTCACGATGTGACGCCGGTGGCGGGGCCGGGGTGTTCCTCGCTGGCCCCTCAATCGAGACGGAGTATGCTCTCAACTTCGCCTTTGATGCCACCAACAACGACGCCGAGTATGAGGCCATGATCGCCGGGATCGAGATGGCGCTACTTAACGGAGCCCGCAAAATCAGGGTCTACACAGATTCCGAATTGGTGGCACGACAACTCAACGGCCAATACGACACCAGGACAGGTTTTCTGCCCGCCTACCGAGCAAAAGTCAAGGCCTTGGTCTCATGCCTAGAGACCTTCGCGGTGGAGTCAATCCCGTGGACCTCAAACACAAAAGCAGATGCCCTCTTCAGGTTAGGCTCCGCGCTTCCCTTGGATGTGGGGAACCGCGTGATGGTGGAGAGAAAGCTCTCACGAAGCGTCGATAGCGAGGTCATGTCCATAAGGACCGAGGACTGGAGGTTCCCAGTAACGAGGTATATACAAAGCGGCATCCTCCCAGAGGACCCCGCGCTGGCCAGGAAACTAAAAATGTAAGTTGCTCGCTACTACGTCGTCGACGACCAGCTTTATCGCCGGGGCTACGCTGAACCCAACCTGCTGTGCATACCACCCGAGACCACGGACCACGTCCTCTACGAGGCCCACGAGGGAGTTTGTGGAGGGCACCCGGGTGGAGGTCTTTGGCACACAAAATCGTCCATTTGGGATACTTCTGGCCCACTCTCCGACAAGATGCAAAGGCTTACGTCCAAAGATGCGTCGGATGCCAGAAACACGGGAACGTCCAGCACACCCCGACGACTCTTCTCCGCAGCATTCACGCGCCATGCCCATTCGCGATGTGGGGAATGGACATTTTAGGCCCTTTCCCTAAAGTTGCTGGCCAAGTGCAATACATTTTGGTCATCGTAGACTACTTCACGAAGTGGATCGAAGCACATGCAGTGGCAAAAATCACCGGGGCAAAGGTCTGCGAATTCCTATGGAAGAACCTCGTCTGCCATTTCGGTGTCCCCATGACAATCATGACCGACCATGGCCCCCAATTCGATTGTGAAGAGACTCGGACTTTCTGCTCTGAACTGGGCATCGACCTTAAATTTTCCTCCGTGGCTCATCCCCAGTCCAATTGCCAGGTAGAAAACGTTAATGCCCGCATCCTGACAGACCTCAAAAAGCGCCTAGGCATGGCACAAGGCCGCTGGGCCGAATTACTCCCACTCGTCCTCTGGAAGTATCGCACGACCTCGCGCCGCGCAACGGGCGAGACCCCCTTCGCTCTTACCTACAGGGCGGAAGCCCTCGTTCCCGTAGAAACCCTGATCCCATCGGCAAGGGTGTACAACTTCGACGAAAAAGAAAACGAGGCCAACCTCAAGGTCGAACTGCAGTTCCGAGATGAAATCCGCGAGGTGGCGGACCTGCACTCTAGAGAATACAAGCGACGTGTCGCCGTGTATCACGACAAGAAGGTCAGACCTCGCATCTTGGCCACGGGAAACCTCGTGCTAAGACGAACCGAAGGGGGCAAATTGGACCCTAATTGGGAAGGACCCTACATCCTCGGAGAAGAAGTCACGCCCGGGCTTTCAAACTCAGGGACGACGAGGGGCGCACACTGAGCAAAACGTGAAACGTCGCGCGACTCAAAAAATATTACATGTAAAAACTCGAAACCTCGTTGTTCCTCACAGTTGGTAAATAAAGGATTGCAGGCTTTTCTAAAAACGCTCCCTCCCTGAAAAGATCCACCCCTCGCTTCCCGCTTGGGGTTGGAGAATCTCGTTGAAAAATTCCACCCCTCGCTTCCCGCTTGGGGTTGGAGAATCTCGTTTGGAAGAAATTCCACCCCTCGCTTCCCGCTTGGGGTTGGAGAATCTCGTTGAGAAGGTCCACCCCTCGCTTCCTGCTTGGGGTTGGAGAATCTCGTTTGGAAGAAGTTCCACCCCTCTCTTCCCGCTTGGGGTTGGAGAATCTCGTTGAAAGAAGTTCCACCCATCGCTTCCCGCTTGGGGTTGGAGAATCTCGTTGAGAAGGTCCACCCCTCGCTTCCCGCTTGGGGTTGGAGAATCTCGTTGAAAAGGTCCACCCCTCGCTTCCCGCTTGGGGTTGGAGAATCTCGTTGAAAAGTTCCACCCCTCGCTTCCCGCTTGGGGTTGGAGAATCTCGTTGAAAAGGTCCGCCCCTCGCTTCTCGCTTGGGGTTGGAGAATCTCGTTTGGAAGAAATTCCACCCCTCGCTTCCCGCTTGGGGTTGGAGAATCTCGTTGAGAAGGTCCACCCCTCGCTTCCCGCTTGGGGTTGGAGAATCTCGTTTGGAAGAAGTTCCACCTCTAGCTTCCCGCTTGGGGTTGGAGAATCTCGTTGAAAAGGTCCATCCCTCGCTTCACGCTTGGGGTTGGAGAATCTCGTTGAAAGAAGTTCTACCCCTCGCTTCCCGCTTGGGGTTGGAGAATCTCGTTGAGAAGGTCCACCCCTCGCTTCCCGCTTGGGATTGGAGAATCTCGTTTGGAAGAAGTCCCACCCCTCGCTTCCCGCTTGGGGTCGGAGAATCTCGTTGAAAAGGTCCACCCCTCGCTTCCCGCTTGGGGTTGGAGAATCTCGTTGAAAAGGTCCACCCCTCGCTTCCCGCTTGGGGTTGGAGAATATCGCTTGAAAGAAGTTCCACCCCTCGCTTCACGCTTGGGGTTGGAGAATATCGCTTGAAAGAAATTCCACCCCTCGCTTCCCGCTTGGGATACGAACGAGGTTCGTGGACCCCCTAAGACGCTAGGATTTGCGGACGGCTATTTTTAGGTTGGAACGAACTTCCAGAACAACGAGGTCCGAACAGAGGCTCACGACCTCGTTGCAGGACTACAACGCCCGGTGTGGTCCGAGCCCCACAAAAAATGTGACACTCGAACCATGGGGTTGGACGGTACGCAAGAAAATCAAACAAACAAACAAACAAGCATAGGAAAAGAAAGTAACACAAGACATAAAGAAGAGGATGTTTTGATTACAGACCCCGTAGGGTCACCCAAACAAAAAAAAAAGAAAAAAGAAAGAGATGTTTTAATTACAGACCCCGTGGGGCCACCAAAAAAAGAAGAGGTCTTCATTTCTTCGAGTTTTCAGCCTCAGGACCGGTAAGATCAATGGTTCCGCCCTTGGAGGTTTCAGCAGGGGCAGCGGAGGTTTCAGCGGGGCAGCGGAGGCTTCAGCGAGGGAGGCGGAGGCAAGAGGCGCGGGCGCTTCGGTCACGGGCTGAGGTCCCGTGGAGGTCAACTCCGGTTTCTCTCCAGTAAGCTCCACCTCGGGGGGCGCGGTGCTGGACACAGTCCCGTCCTCGTTGAGGAAGAACTCGCATTCCCCCTCGGGATCCTCCGACCCCAGCTCCCCCATGGTTTCATATAGTTGGGGTTGAAAAAGACAATCTGGGGGTCGAGGTGCCCATACTTGGCCACCGCCCGTTTGACGCCCATGCGGACCGCCTGGTGGAACATTTTTCTCACGCTCTCCACCAGTTCCGCCTTGTACTCCTCCGAGTCCACATACCTAGGACCCGCGTTAACAACCTCCTCGTTGAGCTCAACAATACGTCCCTCGAGGCGCCGGATCTCCTCCTCGGCCCTCAGAAACTCCGCTTCCTTCGCCTTGAAGAATTCATGTTCAGCGGAGAGCTTGCCCCGAAGCCCCTCAACCTCGCCCCGCATAACAGAGGCCTCTTCCTTCGCCCTTTTCACCTCGTCCTTCGCCGCCTTTACCTCCTCCCTTGCCGCGACCTCCGCGGCCTCGACCCGTTTCTGGGCCGCGGCCTTGGACCTTTTCGCGACCTCGGTCAGCTCTTTGGCCTGTCGCTCGCACACCTCGTTGCGGCTTCGAAGCGCCGCTTCCATCTTATCCATCCTCGAGTGGGCGAGGGCGATGCGACTCCGATTGTAATTATCAAAAAAGGTGTGCTGCAAATTCACAGGAGGGTGAGAAAAGAAACAAGAAAGAGACAGGCATTAAACACACAAAAAGGAAAAAGCTTACCATGGACGAGTACCGAGCAGCCTCGTCGTTAAGCGCCGCCTCGATGAGGTTGTTGGCCCACGCAACCTCCTCCTTGTAATCCCCCCGGGCCCACTCCAACGGGGCCCCTCTGATAGGTCCAGGGCAGTGAAACCTGACACGATGGGGGCCTGCGTCCCCGCGACTTCGCCCCTCAAAGTCAAAGGCAGGGATGAGTTCCAGATCCCGCGAGCCTCGTTGATGGTCGCCCGACCTAGATTTCTTCTTCTTCTCCACGGGGGAAGACCCCGCTTCCTTCCTTTTCCACCCGGCCTTGTCGTCAGACGCCCGAGGTGGATGGGAGGGCACCTTCGCGGTGGCCCCTTTCGACGGAACCACCTCAGGCCTTTTTTCCCCTTGGGGCGGCCCCGCGACGTCCCACTGCGACGCCCTCGCGACGTTCCCCTTGGGCAGGACTCCCCCTGTCGCGACCGTCTACGGAACAGGTCCCGGCTGCGTTGTGCCTGTCCTCGCCTGCGAGCTCGGCTCGTAATTGAAATCCCCTTGAGAACCCGGGGAGCAGGGGCTTTAGAACTAGAAGTCAAAGGTTGTTTCCCCTTCGACTTCGCGGTAAGAGCGTGCAGAAGATCCACTGTCAAGAAAGAAGGGGTAAAAAAGAAAAAGCAGGTTAAGACGACGTCAGAAACAAATATAACGAGGTTTATAACCTCGTAACCTTAAGAGGAAAAAGAAAGCAATCAGAGAAATAATAATAATAAAATACCCTCTCCACCCTCGCGAGGAGGGAAACTGAGGCTCAGCCCGGCCCGCTCAAGCCGGTCCTGAGAAAGGTAACGCTCGTATGGCGCCTGGTACGCTGTGGCGTACCGAGCCTTGAGTGCCTGGAACTCAGCGACCTTGTACGGGCACACGCATCTCTCGTAGTTACCCGGTGCCACAGGGAAATTAAGGTATCTCCCGCTGAGGTCTCGGACCAAAAACCATTTAGGTTTCCACGTCCCGACGTTCGACTGGGTCGTGATGATTTTGACATTCGGCGTGCTGAGGTTAACCAGGGAACATCGAGGTTCTCTCCTCGCCAAGACTAACGCCGACAAATCGTTGAGGTTCGGCTCGTCCAGAAGCTCACGGCTTTGAATTGTGTAGTCACAGAACAACCGCCAGGCATTCGGGAACAACTGGGCGGGACAGACGCCCATGGCCCACAAGAAATCAACGATGTGCTGGGCCAAGGGCAGCCTAAAGCCCGCTTGGAGACTGACGAGGTGCACGACCGCACACCCCTCATAGGACGCCAGGGGTCGCCCCTCCTCCTCTGGCAGTGCCAGCTCGACTCCCTTGGGCCAGGGGAAGTCCTTAGCTATGTCCGCGAGGTCGTCCAGCTTTAGATCGGTGGCCAACCCCTCGGACAGATAGCCCTCGGGAGTGCTCGAGTTCATTGGGATCCGTGCTTCGAGGACGACAGGAGTGCCGGACACGGCGTCGGTAATATAGGCCTCGGGGAAGCTCGATGGCACGTACGCAGCCGAGGCTGAGGCAATTGCCGCGTCCAACCTCGCCTCGACCTCGGCGGCGATCACATCAGGAGAAGAAGAGGAAGCCATTTCAACACCAGAATATATGAGCAGACGGGGAAAGAACGAATTGATCGAAACAGTGGAGTCGCTGGATGAGGGCTCGCTGAAGACCAACGATGGGGAACTTGGGTTCAAAGAATCACTAGGCTCTACACTTCCTCCAAATTCGGAGACCTCCTGATAGAAATTCTCTTGGAAATTAAAGACAAAACCGGGTGGTGGGCTCGCAGAGGCTCTCCTAGGCATGAAAAGACAACGTCCAGGCCGCGAAAAGCTAGCACCTGGAAAAGAAAAGGTCGATAAGACACCAAAGGCAAGGCAACCAAAGAGAAAAACACGAGGTCGTAACTTCGGAAAGGGAGAAGAACGAGATCATGACCCCGGGAAAGAAGGAAGAACGAGGTCAAGCCCGAGATCGAAGAACGAGATCATGACCCCGGGAAAGAAGGAAGAACGAGGTCAAGCCCGAGATCAAAGCACAAGATCATAACCTCGAAAAGAAAAAAGCACGAGATCATAACCTCGAAAAGGAAAAAGCACGAGATCATAACCTCGGAGGAAATGAGCACGATATCGCAACCTCGGGGAAAAAGGCAACGCAAGGTCATAGAGGAAAAGGCCACGTGGCATCCTACGAGCTACTCTGACAGGATAGGACGGCAAAGAAGAATTTGAAGTGCCAAAAGAAAGGAAAGAGAAAGAAGGCCAACCAACGGTGGAAGCCAGCGGTGGAAGCCCAAACGTCCCGTCAATCAGACATCATGACGTTTGGGCTCCCGAGGGTTTTCGAAATTCGAAAAGTGGTGGGCGGAGAAGCGGAAGTTTAACCGCCACCCCAAAAACAGCAATAAAACCAAAAACCCAGCGGTACCCTCACGGCGGCGACCGCCCCTCACCACCGTCTCACCACCGCAACACTAGCAAAATACACCAGGAAACGACCACCGCCCCCCCGAAGCGTAACACAAAAAAGAAAAGCAAAACGAAAAGAAAAGGGAGGAGAAGAAAAACCAAGAGGAAACAAGGGCACTACAGAGCAAGAACCACCCTCAACACCGTCGCGCCGCCAACAAAGAAGCACCCAGAAATCACCAACACCCACCCAGATGCAAAACAAAACAAGGAAAGAACAAAGAAAAATGACAAGGGCAAACGCCAAAACACACACACAACCCTGCCACCGCCGCTTCGCCACCGTGACACCGGCACGAAACACCAGGCGACACACCGTCGCCTTTACAAAACACGGGGCAAAAAGCGAACAAAGGAAGAATCGAAGGCAAAAAATACTGAAAGACAGGAGGAAGAAGATCAAGAACTTACTTGTTTAAAGTCAGCAAACGAGAGGCGGTGGCGCAACTGGCAAATGGCAAAAAGCTCGTCGGAAACCGTCTGGAGAAACCTCTCAAAAGAAACCGAAGAGATGAAGAGAGAGACGGAGCGAAAATGTTGGAAAGAGAAGATGAGGGGGAGGCGTGTGAAATACGCCCTTATAAAGAGCAGATTTGGGCCTCCCCCACTCCCGAAAGGCTTTTTGAGCCTGTCTCACTTGGACGGCCCACTAAGCAAGGTATGGCGAAAAGGCCCAAGAATCTTCATCCGTGCAGAACATGAAGAACACCTAAGTACAGAGCCTCACACCTTGCAAAGTGCCCTCCCAACCTCGAGAACTTCATAACCTCTAAAAACGCCCCGCATCTCGCGGATCCAGGGAACTTATGCCCTGCGGCCCTCGGGGCGAGGCCCCCAGGCCATGGGGTTGTGATGATGTCCAAAACAGTAAAAGCAGAAAGTGGGCCCAAAGGGACCCCCACAGGCAATTTAGGGACCCACGTCCATGTCCTCCGATTATTTAAAACAAAACTCTCGCCCTCGCGAGGTCTCTCAACAAATCCGGGACGAGGTCTCGACCTCGTCGTCGACTCTACTAACCCACCCGCCCACTCGAACCAATCACAAGCGACCTCACTCCCGAACCAATCACCAGCGACCTCACTCCCAAACCAATCACTAGTGACCTCATTCTCGGACCAATCAAAAACCCTTATTTCGGGCATCCCACATCGAACATTGGCCTAAATTCGGCCCCCCGATTCTCTATAAATAGAGGGGAACCTCGTAGGAAGAAGGGGTCGAAAAACCACTTGAACTCAAGAACTCTCTTGCTTGTTAAAGATCGACGTGATAGGAACATCGTCAAAAGACCTCGCTACAGACAGGAGAAACCCACAAAAAGACCCCAAAGTCGTGCAGGGACCTCGCTCACACCAAAAACCTCACTACAGAAACTCACAAAACTCTCTACATCACACCCTCAAATCTACCTCGCCCTAGGATCGACCTCGCAACATTTAGGTGCGATCTCAGAACCTTGTAGGAGGTCTAGGTGTGATTCTCAAAGTTGTACATCAGTCTCGTAGGTTTGTAACCTCGCTACCACGGAAAAATCATGAATAAAGGAGCAAGTGTTTGCACTCAAATATAATAATCTTGTTTCTTGTCTCGTAGCGTAGCCGTTATTTCGGGTTTCATCAGCTTGTCCTCAAGCAGGACATAAATCCAAAACACACCACAGAAATGCAATCATACATCCATCTCAAGTCAAACAAGCATTTCACATAAAATCAAAACCCGACCAAGACTTCTCAACATGCATTATAACAAGCAAAAAGTAAAGACCATTCATCCATTCTAGACCTCACCAAGGTTAATGTGTTTGCACTCAAACTCTCAAGTGTTTAAGGACGTGTTTCACTCAAAAATCAACCATGAAAACTAGTCTACCATAAGCTTGCATCAGAGTTCTAAATCTCCACCGCTGGGGATCAAACACATAACAAAAATCATGAGGTCTTTTTAAGGGTTGTAATGGGGCCAAGGTACAAAGAAATTTGGAAGGGATAAATTTTTTGGCTTGTGGTGCTAAATTCGGGATAAAGAACTAATCCTAGACCCAACTCAACACTTTCTTTTCTTACTTCTCCCAAACTCTTTTCTTCTTCAACTCCATACACACATTTAAACTCTTTGTTTCTTATATTTCTTTGCCTCTTCTTCAACTCTTTCTTTCATACTAATGAAGACTACTTACAATTGCACTTCAACTTTTTCTTTGCTTTTGCAACATACTTTTCATCTTTATTTTTTTTCACTTTACTTTGCAACCAAGAGTTTTATTTCCTCTTTTCCACCTTTTCTTCTAACTCCCCCATACTTATACATAACTCACACAAAATAAAACATAACCTAAAGTCCTAAATCCCGGATTATGGGTCAAGCTTATTAGGCTAGAGAAATTTTTTGGAGCTATCAAAAATAGGCTTCAAGCTCAAAAGAAATGGGGGTATCAAAAACATGGATCTTGTAAGGTAGGAAGGGAAATAATAGGCTTTTAAGAAACATTGTCTCAATCATTTTAATGCTATGCATTCAATCATATAAGCAGTCTTGACAAAGAGTCATAACGCAAGTTCTAGAGCTAGATAATCATGGTGATACCCTCAAGAAATATAGAGAACAAATATATCATGAAAGGCCAAAAAAATCTCACAAGGCTAATTGTTGTCTAGAACTTCATAATGAATCAAATACTTAAGCTAAATACATGCTCCATCCTATAATCAAGGTAATTAATCAATGATCATGCTTATATCATATCAACTTCAGCATATCATGCAAATCATGGGTTAGGTACTTAGCATAGAAACACAAGAGGTATCAAACACTGGGGAAATAAGAACCTAAATGCAATATTTTTTGTATTTTTTCTTTTCAAATTTTCTGATTTTTTTTCATTTTTTTCAAAAATTTTAATCAATGCACAACAATAAAATAAACATGCAAATGCAACTACATGATCTAACTATAACCAAGCACTCATGACAAAATAAATAATCCCCTCCACCCATGCTTAAACATTACTTTGTCCCCAAAGTAAGAGAAAACATAAGAGTAAAAGAAAACTGACCTTATCACAAGAGCTTGACAAGCAACAAAATCTACTCCTCAGATGGCGGTGGTGGTGGTGGTGGTGGGTATCTCGGGTATTGCGTGTACTTGTTTCTTGACTTTACCTAAAACTAATAGCAAAACGAACCAAAACAAAACAAAAACCGAACAAAAACAAACCGAAAACAAAACGTATTCTAGAAAACAAAGAAAAACTAAACTTAAAGCTTGAGTTGCCTCCCAAGAAGCGATCATTTAACGTCATTAGCTTGACGCTTAGCATGAATTTACAAGATTAGACATTGTCAATGTCCTTAATAACCTGTCAAAGCCTTGTGCACACAACTCAGAAAAACATAAGTAACACATTGATAGATCAATTAAGAAAAATATAATTTTCAAAGACCGTTTTAATTTATCAAACATGTGTTCCCAATTTTCATGAGATGGCATATGCTCAAAAAAATTCAACACAAATGGTGATGTTAGAAAATACTTACAATATGGGTCAAAGTACTTGTCACCATCACCACTTTCCTCAAAGATGAATTGTGAGTATTCTCTAGTACCAACCTTAAACTCACTTGGTTCTATAGGCTTCTCCATGTCAATAGAGATTAAACTTGGCTCCTTGGTGCTCTCTTCAAGTTGAATTATAGGAATAAAATCATATTGAACATAAAAGTCACCCTCATAACCCAACTCAACTCTAGCGGATTCCTCCTCAACTTGCACTTGGTTGTCTAACTCAAGGGCATTTGATTCCAATGCAACCTCTCCCATCATTGAATAGGGAATTGGTGGAAATAATTAAACTAGCATACATTAATGGCTCATGTAGCAAAAGAAATCCCAACACTCTTCTGGTCCCATACACCAAAGCCTATGATTGCTCATGTACTCTGCGACTCACCGAAAACGTGGAGAATTGGCTGATGCACTTGCGACCAGGGTGGGTCAAGCCAAAGAGTCGAGGCAAGACCAAGGCTAGGAAGCGAGTCCGTCCTTCTTCGTCTCATATTCTCCATATTTCTGGATCGGAACAAACTCCCTCTCTTGCCTCCAAGAAGGCAAAGACGGCTCCAACAAGTAAAAAGTACAGTCTTCGTTCCACCGCCACCACATCCAAGAAAACAGCGGTCGAAGAGTCTGCTGAGGAAGAAGATCCAGAAGAAGACGAAGAAGACACTGGTTCTGATCCTGAGGAGATGGAGTCTGAAGAGAAAGAAGAGTCTGATGGTGAAAGTGATGAAGAGGAGGAATTAGAGAAAGAGGTTGAGAAGGACATCAAGTCTGCAAAGGCAAAAGGGAAGTTGCCAATGGAAGTAGAAGGTGTTTCTAAGAAGATTTAAAAGAAGGTGGTCGAACCTTTGGTGATCGATGAGGAGTTTCTAAAAGAGAATGACTTGGAGGAGTTCTGGGAACTACTCAAGTTCCAAGGTTGGGAAAAGATATGCACTTCGAGAGTCAAGGTAGTCCCTTGGGTTTTTCTACTGTTGAAGAATCCGAAATCTCTTTCTCTTTGGGGTCTGTTGCAAAGGTTCTAAGTGTTCCAAGTGATGGAAATGGGGAGTTGCATTCTTTTAGAAAATAGCCCAGGAACAAGAATCAACTCATCAAGCGTGTCATGAGAAAGGTTTCTGTTGCTGGTCCTTACTCTACTTGTGACCTTGGCTACACTGCAAGGATTGTACATCAATTTTTGATCAAGGTTGTAGTTCCCCGAGTAGAGAAAAGGAACAATCTTACCATCAACGACATGTTCTGCTGGATAAGTTTATGCGAAGGGAAAGAATCAGTGTTCCAGAGATTATGATGAGGCATATGGAGAAAAGTGTTGGGAAGGTTCACGGGTTGCATTATCCTCAAATTTTGTCAAGGCAATTCTGATGGAGAAGAAGGTGTATGTCCCTTCAAGAGAGGAGTTATTTGGATTTTCCCTGGATATGAGCAATATCTCGAGGATGAAGTACTTGGGCGATTCAAAGGAAACAACTGCAAAGAAGACTACTCAGATGGACTTTGGGAGTTCTTCGTTGAGTGGAAGTGCTAATGCCAAGATGTTGCTCTTCAAAAGATTTCCTCTAAGTTGAGTACCATCATTGGTTACTTAGCTAAGAGAGATATTGTTGATGTTGATCCCACTTCCTCGGAACGATGATGTGGATCCTTCTCTTTTGTGTTCTCTGGCTATGATTTCCATGACAATTATCTATGAATTAACTATCTTTTGCTTATGAATGGTTCAAGTTTCAATTAATTTTGTTCATTTGCTCTACGTTTTGCTTGATGATTGTTGACCTTTTGATGATGTCAAAAGGGGGAAGTTAGGAAAAATGCAAAGATGTGTGCTATCCAGGAAATACAGAGGGAACTTTGGCTAAGGGGAAATATGTTGTTACCTATGATGAGTAGGAACAACTGTACATCCATTAAGGGGGAACCACAAGATATTTTTTTTTCAAGTCTATATTTTTACTAGTTTCTAAATGTGCATTTTTGTATAGGTTTGTCATCATCAAAAAGGGGGAAATTGTTGGACAATCGTTGTTCCATGGTTTCTCTTAGTTTTGATGATAACAAACTTAGACGGTATAACTCGCTTCTACATGTAAGTGTTTCAGGAAAACAGGTACATTGACAGAACATTGTGAGGAATAATGGAGGGAACGAGTGACAGATTTAGGAAGCGTGTCTCGAAAGGAACGCGGTTTTCTATTAATAGCAAGTTACCAGATCTTTTGCGAGCGATCTTCTACGAAGATATGACAGTTATAGGCGGTTGCTTGAGAAGATCAAAGAAGGATAAGATCAAAGTCTACACGATCTTATCTAGGAAATCCGATATCATTCAGTTTTGGCAAGAATAGGCATGGTTGATGATTCAAATCACAAGCAATACTTTCTCCTATTAGTGTAGGATTTGTTAAGTGAGAAATCTGCGTAATTAGGCAAGAATTACGTATGAGATCAGACTTGACATTTCTTGTAAATAGCTAAGTTATAGCTAGGGTTAAAGTGTGGTTGATTACGACGAACTTGAAGAGAGAGCTTTTCGAGTGTTCGAGTGTGTGGCTTTTTCCGGTGAAGAATCCACAAGTGAGTGAGTACTAAGGTCAGTAGTTTACTTCCACTTAGGTTTACGCTTAGGGTTGTAGAAGTCTAGATGGTTGAACTTTGGTTGGTGCCTTAGTTACCAGGAACTTGATTTGTCTTGTAATCGTTGAAACTTAATAAAAGTATTCTATTCAAAATCCTTTGAGAAGGAGTTTCAGGGGTAGAGATTTTTTCTTTCTACGACTTGTTGGTCGGACAGCAAGTTTTCTTCTATAAATTTTATGTTCTTATTATTTATTTCCGTTGCCCAAGGAACATTGCTAGTTCCCTGACTTGTTACTAACGATTCACGAGAACCCCTCTAATACTTAATAACTACTCATATTATCTATTGTAATATATACCGATGATTTGTATCCCCTTCAATTAAATACGTTACAATAGGCAAAAACTGAAATGAAATTCTATATAAGCTTCCGTGAAGTTGACGAAAACACACCCGGTGTTCATAGTGCCGTGGGCTTCAACGTCCATGCCTAAAAAAGAAAAGAAAACGTTAGGCCCATTAGGTGGGCCATCGCTGGGCCCGCAAGGCCCATAAAATGATATTAGCTAAAAATAATTTTTTTTTGGGGTAGAAAAATATAAAATCCTTTTTGATCATGTATAACAAATGATCCAAATTCAGTGTTTTGGTTTCTAGTTGAATTTGAGCTGTTGTTCCCATACCTGCATCCTTCCATGTGCTTTGGATTGAATTGAATTATTCCCTGCTAATATTTTCTCTGTTTCAATCAACAAGAAAGCAGTGAAGTTCAGAGAGGATGCACATATGGCCTTCAATCAAGCTGAGGGACTCCTTCAAGGTTGCTTACTTGAACAACCTCGAATGGAATCTGGAGAGGATGAAGTCTAAGAATCAAATCCACAAGAACTCTCACTCCCAAGCTCTCATCAACGGGCGTGTTAATGGAGGTGATGAAGATGAGCAGCTCCAAAACTCTAATTGGTCTTGGACTAGGGTTATTTGTAGAGATGTGCTCTGGATTTTGACCTGTTGCTTTTGCTTGGGAGGTAAATCACTAAAACATATGCTCTTCTTATTTTTGCTTTATTTTTTGTTTATTTTTTGTTATCACTAAAATGGGATTTCATTTATTGATCTAGTTATGTATGAATTGTGAGAGGTATTGGGTAGAACTTGGAAATCAAAACCCATAACTCAAAAAATTAAGCTAAATCAGATTGTTTTGTTTTTATTGTATGTGTAGAAATTGTTAATTTCTGTTATGTTACTAAAAGGATTAATATTTCAGTTATGATTGATTAAAATTTTTGAGGTGCGGCATTATGTTCTAGTAGTCTAGTTTATCATTAAGTTCAGATTCTTTGGAAAGTAAAACCTTAACTTGATCATAATTCACACATTACTGCTTATTAATTCCTTCCTTCTAATCTATTATGAGTATGCAATTTTATTGAACACCGTTTTTGGTGAATTTCTTTTTATGTCGGTAAGCACGAGTGGTATGCCATTGTACGCTGTATTTATGTCGTTCAATAAGCTAAGTTCGGCTTTCTTCTTGCAATTAAGCACCTTCAGAAGTAGGAAATCTTTCGTTTAAGAGAAAAATATATACATATGCATAAACGCATTCCATTCCTTGATGCTGTAGTTTGCCAAACTTGTAACGGACTTTCTTGTTTCAGCATGTGAAGATGATGAAGGTCTTATGTAACAGAAGTAGTCAATGAGGAATGGTGCAGTTACATGACTTACATCGTCATTTATTATTATTCTCAAGCTAAAAGTTTAAGCCTTGTACATCAGTGTATTTTATAGTTGTCGGGTCGATGTAAAAGAAAATTCATCATTTATAATTCTACCATTCGTATCCTTAAGTACTGCGTGATATAGGGCTGCATACCGGTTCAAAACTTGAGGAATGTCTCGGATTATGGATGTGTGGAGCACTTCCACCATCCCACCCGTAAGTTAAAACGCTCCACCCGATCTATCCGACACTCGTGAATGTTCTATCCGTCACCCGACCCACCTGTCACCCGCTGGTTATATGGGTGACCCATTCACCCATATAACCGTTGTATAACCATTGTATTTTATGTGTATAAATAAATTGTCACACATTGACTAAAACAAATATCTATAATCCATACATAAATAAAAAAATCTCATAAGCAAAAAATATCAAAATAGAGTCAAAGATGGTTACAAATGAGCTTATTTTATCAATGGCCCGAAATGAGTTATATGGGTGACTTCAAAGGCCCATACATATTAGAAATTAGGGGATGAAACGGGTTGTATGAGTGGTTTAGGTGAAACGGGTGATTGGTCGGTTGATGGGTCGGGTTATTGGATGACAAAATCTCACCCTTACCCGACCCATAACCCGTTTCACACGAACCTCCCGTCACCCGCTTTGATTAGGTTTTTACTCGTTTATTTTGGGTGGCTTAAATGAGTGAGTGGGTCACCCATGGGTAATTGACAGCCCTAGTGTGATAGCTCGTAGTCTATGTGGCACCGAGACAGAAACGGAAATAACAGAACTCTGGAAAACGACAACCCTAAAAAAATAGCGAAAATGAAAAATGGTATGAAGCAACAATATAAATTATTAAACGACACATGTCACTTTTAGATTGGACCAAACCACCCCATTTATCAAAACCAATCTTTGTCAACAATTAAGTTTAATATAAAAATAGTGTAATGTACACACAATCTTATATCACTATAATTAATGGATAGAAAATCTCATTCTTAATTTAAAAAAAGTAATCTTTTATTTTTGGATATGATAAATAGGAAGATTATTAAGATATTTTTATGTTATATATTATACCATATTATGATATTTATTTAATTTTTAGATAGAATGCATATGCTAGATTTAGATAATTAAGTTTAATATAAAAATAGTGTAATGTACGCACAATCTTATATCATTGTAATTAAGTTTACTTTGAACGGTCCTATATATAATAAATTGATAAGTTTTTATCTTATTACTTATCTATTTTCATAATTGAATAAATAATCATGTTTTGGCTATTAATTTAATTCGATCATAATACTAATAAAATATTATTGTTTCAAATAAACCAATTTTATATTTTATTGATTTTAAATATTTATTCAAAATTTATATTTAACCATTTACGTGATTATTTTTTTCGTATAATAAATATATTTGAAAATATTTTATTATTAATATTTTATTTAACAAAAAAACGTACAAGGTACAAGAATACATACTACTACTAGTAATAAAACTATTGTAAAGAGGAACCAGAGACGAACGCAGGATTTTATATTAGGGTGGGCTAAATTACCTTAACTTAACTATTTTATTGCTAAATTTACCTTATTTTTTATTTTTTATATTAAATTTACCTTTTTTATTTTTTTTTTATTTTTTTATGGTGGGTTGTAGCCTAGCCTAGCCCCACCCTAGGTTTGTGCATGCGAGGAACACACTGAATTAATAATCTTCTAGTCCAATATGACGATACTGTTCCACTAAGGCACTAATCCTACTGGGAAAGAATGCATGCCCATTGCCCAACATATATACCCTTGGATTACTCCTTGTATAGAACCTCCTGAATTTGTATGTTGTGTCTAATGCGCATATGCGCATGAATGAACATGTAGACCCCTACGTTATATTGGTCCACCGAACTTTAACACCTACATTAGTATAGCAAGCATGACAACAATAATATTCCATTAATCCTACATCAATAAATACTTGTTAATATTCCATTAATCCTACATCAATAAATACTTGTTGTAAGAAAAGGAATTAATCAGCCTCAACTGCGCAGAATGCCCTTTAATCACAAGGATATAAACTAAAAGGAGCAAAGTCAAGTCAAATGTGCAACAAACGAATCCAGCAGAAGGAGAGAACTGTTCGTGACTAAGCTCATGAGGCAACAATCCTCGGATGAATCATCGAACGACCACCAAAGTGTTATTAAGTCCCTCTCCTTTGCTTTCCTTTTGGTTTGGATTTCAGGGAGCGAACAAACTTTTAGAGAAGAGACCAAGCAGAAGAGCAAAAAACTCTTTAAATGATACTCCTATAACTAGCACGGTCGGTTAATCGGAGTTTCGGTTAACCGAACATCGGTTAATCGAAACTTCATTTCTTAAATTTCAATAACCATAATCGTACTACGATTTATCAGTTAACCGACTTATTTTAAAATTATTGTTTTTTAATCAAAATTAGATTATTTTTTTGATACAAAAGTTACCTTATTTTTCAATAAAATAAACTTAAAATTTAAATTAAATGCAAAATACAAACAAATATTCAATTCAAAACAAAGTATCCAAATATTAAAATGCATATAATATTTATACAATCCATATAATATTTATAAAATTCAAAGCAAAATAACTAAATAAGAGCAAATATCAAAATTAAGTACAAATTCAAAACTACATAATCGGGATACTCATCCATCTTCTACAAGTGAAATAAACTCTTCGATTACAACCACGGGCTGCTCCAACACAAGTTTTTTCATACCTATGAAATTCAATATAGAAACACAATAGAGTTAGTAAATATAATAAACGAAGTTGTGTACTAAAATTGGAATTATAGAAATATAATAAACTAACCTTCTTCCAAAGCCTCTAATTCAAGTATGTTCTCTTCCGTGGGAAGATGAATACTCGAAGTGCGCATCCAATCATGATCACAAACTAAAGCTTCCACCATTCGAGGGGTCAATGAAGTACAAAAAAAAATCAAGCACTCAACTTTCGGTACTAAAAGCTGACTTTGAAGCAACAGTTGATGTTGATATTGCAAGAACATATCGAGAAATCATAGCAATAATAAGGTATTTCTTTTGATGATCTTTCCACCATTACATAATAGAAGATGTATTAATTTTTATGATCTTTTGATGATGTCGAGGAATCAGATTTTCCACCATTACAAATTAAAAACAAAAAACAATAATAGGTAGTTTATTGTTTAATAAACTACATTTATTTATAACTAAAATTAATTAGAAATATAATTTTATTTTTAAAAACATATACTATATTGTAAAAATATTATCGGTTAACAGACCGTGAAAATATTGATAATCGTATCCGAACCGTTGAACCGTTGAACCGTTAAAAGTATCGATCGGTTAATCGTAACCGATTAAATTTTTTCGATTTGATTAACCGTAAAAAAATTATAAAATTTTTTTTGGAAGAATTCATCGTGTTTAGTTGGAGGGATTTTAGGAGAGGGGAGAAAAGGGACATAATTTCTCTTGTTTAGTTTAACTTTTAAGAAGAGGATTGGAAGGATTTAAGAAGTGAGAATAAGGGTAAAAGGGAGGGAGAATTGGATCTTTCCAATTTGGTTGAGTAAATTTTTAAATCTTTTTAACCCTGTTGGAAGAAAATATATACTTCCCACATCGAGATTCCATAAGCAAAACCACAAGCATATAAGGAAGGGTGAATCCTTTAAGGATCCAAGCTTAAGCCAATGGTTAAGGATAAGGATAATCCTTATCCATTGGCTTAAGCTTATGGATCCTGGTTTTATATGCGAAATGGTAAAAACCCTTGACACCTCACCCGTTTCTTTCAATCACGGATTCTATATTAGAGCAGGTTCGGTCCGGGTCCGGTTTTCCTGGTATTAAAACGGGTATATAGCTAAAAGAGAATGAGATTGCTAATAACCCATCATAAAAAATAAAATGGCTAGGATTCATACGCTAAACCCGTCAAAAAAATTGTTCAAGTGCTAACTAGACCAGTCAAAAAAAATGTTCATGTGCTAACTAGACCAGACTAATTACCACTTGAGGGGCGTGTTGGGAGAAAAATATACTTCCCACGTCGAGAATCCATAAGCAAAACCACTAGCATATAAGGAAGGGTGAATCTATACCCATTGGCTTAAGTTTTTGGGTTAGAAAAATGGATCACGACTTTATATGTGAAATGGTAAAAACTCTTGACACATCACTAGTTTCTTTCGGCCCCGGAATCTAACAAACTCATTTTTCCTTCCTTTCTTTCAAAATTAAAAATTTATCCAAACAAAATTAAATTCTTCCATGCCCTCCTCTTTTCCTATTTTTTTATTGACTTTTTTATGGAAACCACCCTTACAATATGCCATATTAGCGTAACCACCCTTTCAATGGCTATTTACCGATCGAGAACCACCCCTACAATGCATTCCGTTACGTTTTGACCACCCAATTAAAATTTTCCGTTTGAAAACACGTTAACTCGTGCAATGACTCTTTTGCCCCTCTTTTTTTCCCCCAAATTACACCCCAATTTTCCTCTTTCTCCCGCTCGACTGCACATTTAGATTCCTAGGGCTCAAAATTGCTAGGCGAAATCAGTGGAATTCGATCTCACACGCTTCATCCCTGAGGAATTCGAAGCAAAGCTTCACAACCATTTCCAAACTCGATTGTGAGTCGCCCCTATGTCTAGTTCGAGCTCTACCTCATTCAATCAGCAAGCAAGGAATTGTTTTTGTGGATTTCGGGCTAGGGAGTCCACTGCTCATACTGAAAAGAATTTTGGAAGAAGATTTTATATATGATTGTCGTATGTACCGCTCACCTAAGAAGTGCAATTTTTTTGAGTGGAGGGATGAGGAATACACTGAGAGAGCAATTGCTGTAATCAACAATTTACTGGCGGAGAAGGCAAAATTAGAAGGTGAGAATTGGAAGTTGCAAGCTATAACTCACACGCATCAGATGGAGCTCGAAAAGTTGGTAGGAGAGGCTGCAACTTACAAGGCCACAATTCAGAAGCTAGAGCTGCAATTGGAAGGAAGCAAAAGTCAAAATTTGAATGTTCATGCTCCAAATGAAGCTACTATTGTTCTCTTTGTTGTGTTTCTTTTGATTTTTCTCATTGTTGTGATACTGAAGTAGACTTGAATGCATTGTAGGGGTCAGATTTGAGCCCTAGGAAGGAGAGGCTGCAACTTAGAAGGCCACTTTGATTTTTCTTTTGATTTTCGCATCAGATTTGAGCCCTAGGAATCTAAGTGAGCAGTCGAGAGGGAGAAAGAGGAAGATTGGGGTGTAAATTGGGAGGCGGGGGGAAGAGGAGTAAAAGGGTCATTGCACGAGTTAACGTATTTTCAAACGGAAAATTTTAATTGGGTGGTCAAAACGTAACAGAATGCATTGTAGCCTTGTAGGGATTGTTCTCGGTAAATAGCCATTGAAAGGGTGGTTTACGCTAATATGGCATATTGTAGGGTGATTTTCGGTATTAGAAAAAAAAAGCCTTTTTTATTTTCTCCCGCCCCTCCCTTTCTCTTGTTAATACTTATACCAAACAGTCGTTGCGATTTGTATTGGTTCAAAGTCTGATCCGTATCCATGAAGTTTTCGGTCCGTTTCCATTACGTTTCTCCATTACTCTACTTTTGAGCTTCATTTGTCAAGAACAACCTGTAATCATCCTAATCACCCTACATTATATAAAGTAGGATTTGTTCTACCAAAAAAAAATATAAAGTAGGATTTGACATATTGAACTAATTGTAACGCCCATAAATACAAATCAAATTACGTCAATTTCAATAATTTAATGCTGAAGCCTTATCAGTTTTTTGAAGATTATAGTATTGATGATTGATTGATTGTATAATTGTTTACATATACATCACATTTAAATTAAATACCAACTGCCAATCTGCCTTCACAATTATATGAGAAATATGGTTGACGTGCTACAACACGATCCGTTCGATTGAAACTCAAAATTCGCAATATTAGAGTATCAAAACATTTTTAAGTTCAATTTTATTATGAAAACTAATCTACTTTTAAGCCGCCCAATAATTGTCTCTACAACCACCACGTGCTTATGATATTCAAATCAACTATAAATGGCGCCGGAATCCCAAACCCATAACGGATTACCGACACCAAAAAATCGAAAGTAAAAAAAAATGGTGCACCCGGTGGCGGAGGCCAATGAGAAGAGCCCCTTCGGCGCCCTCGCGCCCGCCGAGTTCTACTCGCGGCACTCAGTGAGTCACTCGTCCGAGTTCATCACCAACCGCCGCGGACTCAGGCTCTTCACCCAGTGGTGGACCCCACTGCCTCCCTCCCCCGACATCGCCGCCACCGTCTGCGTGGTCCACGGCTTCTCCGGCGAGTCCAGCTGGCTCCTCCAGCTCACGGCCGTCCACATCGCCAAGGCGGGGTTCGCCGTGTGCGCCATCGACCACCAGGGCCACGGCTTCTCCGACGCCGTCGACGGCCTCCGGGTCCACATACCCGACGTGAACCCGGTGGTGGACGACTGCGCCTCGTTCTTTGACTCTTTTCGAGCTCGGTTCGGCTCGTCGCTGCCTTCCTTCATCTACGCCGAATCCCTTGGCGGAGCGATCGCTCTGCTTATTGTTCTCCGCAGCGGCGGGGAGGGGGGTCACCGCCCCTTCGACGGCGTCGTGCTCAGCGGCGCAATGTGCGGGATCAGCGCCAAGTTCAAGCCGCCGTGGCCGCTGGAACACCTACTCTGGCTCGCGGCTGCAGTTGCCCCCACCTGGCAAGTTGTCCTCACGCGCGGCACCATCACCGACGTTTCAGTCAAGGTTTCTACTCTACCTACCACTCCTCGATCCATTCCCACGACAATCCAAATGGATATAGGATCGGAGACTATTTAAGTACAATATATATGAACCATTTGTTAACCAAACATTATCATAGAATACCGTTTCACCTATATATATGCCACTCAAACACTTTTTTTAAAGGTACTGGCTATAACAGTCAAACCGGACGTACTACCTTGAGGTTTAACTGACTAGATGTTCGAAGACCCGACCAAACACTTCCTTAACAATTCAAGATCAATTACAAACACATTCTAGTTGATTTTCTTTACTACTTATAAGTACTATATATTTCTAGTTGCCTTGTGCCCTATTTTTATATATAGGGAGACATTAATTTCTATAAGTCAAATTTGGGGCCAGTCTGAAAATGAACTATATTAGCTATGAGCACGGGCCAAACATAGATAGAAGAATTTAAACTATTTTAGAAAGTATATATATATATATATATATGTCTATCTATCTTTGGATTTATGTTCGTTGGAATTTTATTTGTTGGGCCGTATTAATCTACTAGGTGGAGTGGAAGAGGAAGCTGGCACGAGCAAACCCGAGGAAGTACGCGGGGAGGCCACGCGCGGCCACAGCGCAGGAGCTGATGAGAATATGCAGGGAGGTGCAGTCCAGGTTTGAGGAGGTGGACATCCCTCTCCTCATAGTGCATGGCGGGGACGACGTCGTTTGTGACCCGGCTTGTGTGGAGGAGCTTTACCAGCGCGCCGCCAGCAAGGACAAAACGCTCAAGATATACCCGGGCATGTGGCACCAGCTGATTGGCGAGCCTGATGAGAGCGTCGAGCTGGTTTTCGGGGATGTCCTTGATTGGCTCAAGACTAGAGCACAACGCGCCAAGAGGCCCAAGACTGATATTTATTGTCTGGGATAAATTTGTAAAATATAAACATGCAACTAAGATTTTTTATGAAAGGGTATTTGTAACATATATAAAGCATGAAATGATTCCATTTACCAATGTCTATTTTCTATTTTCATCTATAAAAAAAACTTCCTATGTTAGCTTCATTTGATTTTTTATTTTTTTGTGAAGGGCACTGTCTATGAGAGTCGAACTGAAAAGTTTTGGTACTACCCTTGAACCTAAACCGATTGATTAGATGTCTCAAGACTAACTTCATTTGAATATTCAATCCATTAGTGTTGACTAAGGGTCCGTTTAGTATCCATATCAGGATATCAGATATGGGTATAGATATGATTGATACCCATATCTAGTGTTTGGTATATGCTGATATCGATATCAAACTGATATCTGCTGTTTGGTATAGGAGTATATCGATATCAGTTGATATCTTTCTGATATCAGAGTGATATTAGAGTGTTATTTTCATATACCCCAGAAAATTGGTATATCAAAGATATCACTCATATCCATACCCATATCCGATATCTAGATATCACTCATACCGATATCTTGATATCCTTACCGATACTGATATCCGATATCTTATATCTTAGATATCAATACCAAACGAGCCCTAAGAGTTTTTAGTTTTGGCGCCGTAGTACTATAAAGGGGTAAGGATGGAAGCCAAGCAAATTAGCCTGATGTTTTTAGGGGCGGCCCAATCCAATAATTTGAGGCCCATCAAGCCCAGTGCGATTCAATCACAGGAGAAAACTTCTGAAAATAATTTTTTTTGTTCCTTCCAAATTAATTAAACAGGAGGAAAATTTAAGAGCTGAATTTGGAGGTCCAATCTCAAATCTCGTTGATCGGCTTTCAATCTCGCTTCCATTGGCTCACGGACTTGAGAGGGATCCGCACCGGAACCACCAAGGTTAGATTCTGTTTACACTTTCCTCTACTTTCCGATTGGATTATTGGGAAATAGAGCTTGTTTCTTACTTGTGCAGATCTGGAACATTTGAAAGTTTTAATCGTGTTATCTATTCTGCAAGCTGATTCTTTGATTTATGTTTGGGTCAGATTTTTTTGAGGTGGATTTGAGTAATTGAATCGTTTTCACACTTACTTTTCTAGCAGTTTATTCAACTTGGATTTGAAATTAAATCACGCATCTTTATACATTTTTCGTTGTAGGTAGAATTGTCTGGTTGTGCTAATCGTCCTTGTATCCTCTCTGGATTTTGATGAATTTCTCGTTGGTAAGGGATGACTTATAAGAAGCTTGAATTGCTAGCACTTATCTACAAAATTGTGTGGTTGTCACTTGTGAGCTTCTTTGAGAGATGATTAGAGTTGCTTGGTTAAAACCAACATTCTGGTTGCAAAATTTTTACAGTTCCAAATCCGTTTACAATTTTGGTAAATCAATTTTGGTGAAAGATCCTCTTTTCTATTGGGAAGGAATGCATTTCAATCCAAATTTGACACGTCTCTGTGTGAAATTATACCAAAAGGGGATTTTTTTTAGAATTTTGGGCAGTGATATTCTGATATAACACGTATTATTTCTTATTGTTGTTTGCTTGGGATTCGGAAGAATGTTATGTCTATGCCCCTTGTCTCTTTATTTGAAAAGTTCAATTTTTGTTTGTAATCCATGCTTTAGTAGTTATTGTGTCAACAATATTGACTTTGTCTTTTCTTGTGAATATGCTGATTAGCTCAGAACCGTTCTTCTGTATTCAAGAAACTATGGACTCAAACAGAGGACAGAATGGGATTCAGCTATTGCTGGCTGCAGAACAAGAGGCACAGCACATTGTTAACACTGCAAGAAATGGTAAATATCCCCTCAATTCTAAATTCAGATCATGCTGCATGATTGAATGCATAAATCATGTGGTTGCTTATTGTATACTTTTGTGAAGATTGTCTAAGGAATGCATTTTGTTACTTTGACTTTATCAAAATATTGAAGAAGATAGCTCCCTTGTACTACCGGTTCATATGTTAGCTGCCTCAGTAGAGGATATATTGCCTGGTAGAATTAAGAACCTTCTGCTGCTTATATTTTGAAGTCTGTAATACGAAATTTTGATGGAAGCATTTGTTATATCTCCTTTGTGAATGTGAAGTTTATTTCTGCTAGTAAGCTTTAGAAGTTCCTATGTGCACTAGCTTTATCTGTGTAAGAGAGGTGGATATTCAAGCCAATATCATGATTATGTATTACATTTTGCTAGATGTTGATGTCCAATCCAAGTTCTGCACTTCCATCTTTGTTTGGTGCAATTTTGAACTGTATAGCTGTATACAAGAATGGGTTCGTAAATGTAGAAAATTTGAAACCTCGTTCTATTACATTGTGTTGTATGATGGACTCTTGTGTTTTGAGTCTGACTAAGATCATAACATCAATTAAATGTGATGTGAAGTTGTGAATTTGATCTGGACTGACTTTCTTCTTTCTTTCTGTCCTTGTAGCCAAAATGGCTAGACTAAAGCAAGCAAAAGAAGAGGCTGAGAGGGAGATTGCTGAATTCCGTGCGCAAATGGAGGCTGATTTCCAGAGAAAACTTGCAGAGGTAAAGTTTATATATATTCTGCATATATGACATTGCTTCTGGGAATAATTAGCAAAAGCACAAAGCAAAGACTTAACTGGAAATCAAGTTGAAGTTTTTGTTTATGCATATAAAATGTGGAAACCGTTGTGCATCTCATCTGTACAATCCCATGGGTTCATCTCTCCTTTTTTTATGGTTTCTTAATTGATATGCTAATTCAGTTCTTTGATTCTCTCATGGTCATATTCTGGTTCATAGTAAATGATGTTGCACTGGGTAATAATTAATGTGAGCGAGGAGTTCAAATCCAGTCTCTTCATTCTTTAATGAACACTGAGAATGACATTAGGATTAAGAAGATCAGCAAGTGAAGCAATTTTTATGCTTTAATAAGATTTTCGTCCTAAGTTTACATTCTATAGAGACCAAAATTCTCAAAATCAAACTTCTGCATAATATGAGAATGCATTTTATAATGCTGACCAGAAAATTCTTCTTTTGCCCCCCTTGTGCATGATGAAACAGAGTAGTGGTGACTCGGGTGCTAATGTGAAGCGCCTTGAAGCAGAAACAGAAGCAAAAATCGAACAGTTGAAGTCCCAATCTGCAAGTATTTCCCCAGATGTTGTTCAGATGCTCCTCAAGTATGTCACAACTGTGAAGAATTAATTAAGGTTCTGGTGGTGATCTTTGGAGCTTCGCTTCTACAATGCTGCCTTCACCTTAGCTATGTTTTCTTCTTGAGCTTGAAATCTTCGTGCATTTTAATACTGTTCCCCCTGTGTTACTTGTGAAATTTGTGCATTGATCAATAAAGTGTTACTATAATTAGCAAGACTTTTGTGTAGTGAAATTGAGATTATTTTTTTTGAATAAACGTTGACAGTTGGAAGTGTTCAATTAGCATTCTAGAACTTATACCAGAAAACAAACAAAATCGTTTGAAAAGAACAACACAAGTGATATCAGAACAACGCATGGCGAAGATCCTCTTACACCATAGACTTTTATTGTGAAACTCTTCTTTGCTCATAGCTGCAGAGTAATTGAATAACATTCAAATAGGCTTAAAAATCTTATGCCTGAGAATTCTGAGCTAGCTCAAGCTTTGGCAGATACAAAGGCTCCTGAATGCTAGGATCAATCGGGAACAATTGACACTGAGCATAATGACCCATCAGCTGATCCACTAGCACCAGAGCAACCATGGCTTCCACAATTGGCACAGCTGCAACATCAATTTTACCAAAACATTCATCAACAACCAACTTAAAAGTTGTGATTACGAAAACTTGGTTATGTCGTAATGCCAATGCATACCTCGTGGGGCAACACAAGGATCATGGCGAACTTTTGGAATAAGTAGAGTCTCACGTTTATCTCTAGTCACAGTATTTTGTTTCATCTGCAGAAGCATTTTCAATTTGTCAACAACATTTAACTTTTCTTCCTGTTTATTTCTACAATCCTTTATTTTGAAATAATTGTACAGCAGATACAGGATATGATACACCCCTTATTTTGAAATAATTGTTCAGATAGTATTTGAGCATGTGAAAAGAAAGTCCAAAGTTGGAAGATAAGAACCTACTAGTGTTTGACAACTTACCCTAATAGTAGCTGTTGGCTTGAAAGCTATTCTCATGTTAATGGTTTCTCCATTGGATATTCCACCCTGGTCAATAAAGCAGATGATACAAGTGATTCAAACGATCAAGAAGCGTGTCATACACAAACACAAGACATGCTTTAACTTGGTTATTTTAGTGATTGAACAGACCTGTATCCCGCCTGAGCGATTTGTTCTCGTCCTAATTCTTCTATGTCCATCTGTGTAGAACTCATCATTGTGCTCACTTCCAGTCATGAATGTACCTAATAGCAGGCAACCAAGAAACATATTTGTAGCTCATAAATTCAGTAAAGACTGTTTTGAATGAGTAACAAACATATCCATTGCAAGAGGTTTAGTTCATAATAAGGGGAGTTACCGGAAAAGCCGCTGCCAATCTCAAAGCCCTTTGTAGAAGGTACAGACATAAGAGCTTTAGCAAACTCGGATTCAAGCTTGTCAAATACAGGAGTGCCAAGGCCCTGATGCAATCAAATTTCAGTGCCAAGAACACCATCACTGAATTTATTTTAATATTTTGGCTATCTAAATGCTATCTCCTTTGTAACAATATTGCCCAAGGAAAAATAGGAGCAAGAAGATCTTACTCTTGGAACATTTCTGACAATACATGTGACAACGCCTCCAACAGAATCTCCCCTTATTGCGGCGGCATCAATAGCAGCATTCATCTTCTCTGCATATTCTGGATTAGGGCACCTTACAATATTGCTCTCAATCTGGAAAAGAAACCCATGATGCCAAGTCACAATCACAAGGAACCAAACTAGCTGATACATATAGATCAGTCATAAACATGTTGCTGTATATAATTTATACCTGCTCAAGTGTCAAGGTTTCATAATCTACCAAATCCTCAGGAAGCACAACTTTGTGAGCTTGAGAAACATATGCCAGAACCTGCAAGGCGCCAACCAATCCCCATAACGAGAAAAATACACAGGATAAGAACAATGTAAGACCAACTAAAAAAATGGGTAAAGAGAAACAAACCTCAGTTCCAGAATATGCTTTAATGACTTTCTTAGCAACAGCTCCACCTAAAACTCTACCAATTGTTTCTCTTGCAGAAGCTCTACCGCCACCCTACTTTATCGTATAGATGTATAAGCAAGTGCAATTTTCAAAGAGAGAACTTTTGGACATTTCAAAGTTGAAATGTACAACTAGTCAGCAAGTGAATTAATTTTACCTGCACTGACCGGACACCGTACTTGAAGTCATAAGTTGCATCAGCATGAGAAGGCCTATATGGTACGGACATTTCACTAGAATCCTAAAAAATGGAAACAAAGACATGAATTATAAGAACTCTTAGAGATCAATAGTGAAGCCAAGAAAATGCAGATCGAAGAGTTACTTACATGCTCTAATATCTGCTCGGTGTTGGGAACACTGACATGGATAGGGGTCCCAGTAGTGAATCCTTCACACAATCAAAGATCCATGGAAACAAACAATCAATATTCACAGCAAGCAATAGGTATATATATGTATTACTTCAAAATCAAAGGTGAAAAGATCTCTTAGTAAACAAACAAACAAACCTTGAGCAACTCCAGAATATATCTTGCAAGTATCTGTCTCTTTCCTGAGAGTAGTGATTCGGGGGCTTTGATTGGGACGTCTGGAAACATCAGAGTGTGAGATCGATAGCTCAAATACTCAATGAGAGAAGCTAATTTATTAAAAGACAAGTTCTTGAGAGAAAATAATACCTTTTGTCAAGATCAATTTGTAAGTCTTGTTCAGAGAGTGGGAGTCTGGGTGGACAGCCATCAATAACACAGCCAACGCCTCCACCATGAGCCTCTCCATATGTGGTGACACGAAAATGAGTTCCAAATGTGTTACCAACGGCTCGTATAACTGTTACTCGGCATGCCACATCAACATAATCAGCATCATGGATCAAATCAGCATAGCACTAATCAAAAGAAGCGGAATGAGGGGAGACTTACCGAGTTTTCTTGAATCACGAATGGGAGAGGAAGAGAAGTTCGGAAGGCGGTTAAAGCTGTAGGTGGAGAGGGCAAGCGCCATTGTTTGTTTGTTTGTCCGAAAACTACTACTGTAAACAATCTCACAAGTATAATAAAATATTGATGAGTTATTATTATCATGTTGGTGCAATCAAAATTCTGACAAATAATTTAATTTATTTTTAAATTATTTGTCTAAGAATGTTCAATTCGTGCTTGTAAGCTCTAGTGATCGACCAATTTGTGCTTGTAACTGATGATTGCATGCACAGTGCCACTGGGTAACAAATTAATGCTCTGGATTTCTTCTGTAGACTGCAGGTGGGGCATGCATGCCACACCGGGAGTGGTCCAAAATCCTCTGCTTTCAAATCAATAATGAACGCTACGTCGTCGGGAGATTTAAAGTTCAAATCTTCTTGGCGGTATATATAGAAAAAATTGAATTAGGAGCATCGTTTCCAGCAATGGGCCTCTGCAATACTCAGTTCGGACTTAATCCTGACTAATCGAACCAAGGGAAAAATCAAAAAAAATAAAATAATGAACGCTACGCTACCATATATAGTAACATAAATGAGAAAGAAACTATACCAAGACCGACAGAGAGAGGTTATA
The DNA here is from genome assembly GCA_964016875.1 of Fallopia convolvulus. Lineage (NCBI taxonomy): Eukaryota > Viridiplantae > Streptophyta > Magnoliopsida > Caryophyllales > Polygonaceae > Fallopia > Fallopia convolvulus. The sequence continues at coordinate 46,040,345 of OZ024732.1, read as the reverse complement.
CATTTTAAGCGACTAAAACTTTATTCGCTTTAGTAATTCTTATGGGCAGTATTCTTATACAACTCAAAAAATAATAACATATGTTAACTTTCTTATGTATTTTCTTTATTTTGAAGATATTTTGCTGAATATGGATAAGATATATTTTTAAATTTAACTAATTTTTGTATTAAAATAAAAAGAATTTGTAAATAATATTGTTTTGCTTCCTAAAAATTATATAATTTTGAAAAACAATACTAAAACAAAACCCATTCTACTGTAAACATTTGTGTAACATGGCAATTGTTGAAAAAAGTTATAGTAATTAAATTTTTTTAATTCAGTCCATGATCACAACAAACAATCAAGTGATCGACCAGTTTCTCAACTTCTCCCACAATCTTCTATCTCCCTCAAATTTATATTTTATATAAGTTTAAGAAAAAATAATTCACTTGCTATTACCAATTTTTCCTCAAACTCACACTTTTCAAAAAGATATTTATATAGAGCCAATAGCAAAAGGTACAATTTTAGACCTTTACAAATATGTATTGGAACACACTTACACACCCTATATATGATTGTATGTTGAATTCCATTTATATTTTGGAATTTAGCATTCTTGTAGATGTTGGAAGATTGAATTGGATTCATATGCTATATATAATGCCAATAGGCATACATTTGTAATTAAGCTATACAATGAAACACTATCTCCTTAAGACTAATGATTGGAATTCCATCTTCATTTTGTGTCACTATCTGTACGCGCTAAAAAAAACTTTAGGTTACGAGGTAAATTTAGTACAAAATACAGGTCAAAAAAATATGAATTATTTTAACACCAACAGAAAAAAACTCAAACTTTGAGAATACCAAAATTGAAAATTCCTTAAATTTTTTAGTTAATTATAAAAGATACACCTATGTTGTACACAAGTGAGAGAGAAACTCTCTTTTTAGAGAGAATTTGAATCTTGAAAATGAACGAGAACTAGATTATTGCTCCTCTCCTCTTGTGAAAGCTATCAATCTCATATAATCGAGAAGGCTGAAATTGATTCTAATTTTATTAAGCCATGGCTGAGAAAGTCGGATTAAGTTCATAATTGTTTTTCAAGAGGACGGATAGCCTTCTAGCTATGTCAATTTGTGTAAAGAAGTATCTATCATTCCTTGATGACTTGTTTCTATCGAAAGCTGTCAAATTATATGGTCTTGGTCTTTTACGTTTGGGTTTTATAAGTCCCTCCATTGTTCAGAGCTGGTGACTTTGTATTTCTGGTAATGATCACTGTCAGTGAATTTCCGACCCGGTTTATAATCTCGCTCATTGGGAGTGTTTTTTGAAGACTTGTGCCTTGGAGATGTCGGCGTTTGCATGTTAAATCTATCTTGTTAAGATATAAAATAAAGCTATCCCACATCGGGAATTTATAAAAAGAATGGCTAGCATATATACCCTTGGTTACTCCTTCTATTATCAATTGATTTTAGGATGAAACACATGAGCTTACTTGTTGGGCCGAATGCGCTTGTGCACATGAACCTGGGTCCGGACTCCTTACAGCAGCATATATGTATTCTCGTACAAAGTATGAGTTTTTCTTAAATAATAATAGGGTGGTGTGGTCCAATCTAAAAATGACGTATCGTTTAATAATTATTTTAACCTTCGCTTTTAGGTTATAGTTATAATAGGTCGAACGAACTTGTGCACATGAACCGATGTGAGGTTAACCCTCTTCATCAATTCTTTGATTGCCTCCATCTATCGTCCACAACGAAATGTCTGTTTTCCTTCCTGGCTAAAGTGCTCTCGGAAGGTACTGAATTTACTCCGACGACGTGTCCGCCTGAGCGTCTTGCGTCTAGGATTACTATTGTTTTTTACTGACGTGGCCGATTGATGTTCTCTTGTTGCTTCCCGAGAAAGAAATATTTTTCCTTGATTTTTTTGACGCATGACTATTGACGGCATGAAGGTGGTCTCTTGGACATGGCTTTTGTACGTGATTTGTTGTGTGATGAACGTGTCCTTGTGGGGTTTAAATCCTTGTTTTAATTGGTTCTTGTTTACTAATCTAAATTCATTTTCAAAATCGAATTTGTTAAGCCCCTTTGAGTGTTAGTTGACTTTTTGAAATTGTTGCCTTTGTGTGGGTTGTTGGTGTGTGAGTTTTTGGTTCATTTGGTCTTATCTTTTTTTTTTTTATCCAAACTCAATCCGTCCCTTAGCCTTCCTTTGGCTTTTATGATAGGATTTGTTTGGGTGTTGTGGTCTGTGTTTGTTTTAGCAGGTTGACCTAAACACGGTTTGTATAATTTCGTGTTTTGGCTCTGGAAGTGGGTGTACGTGGTTCGTGTGTGATTGGCGCGGTCGCCTGGACGTTCTCGAGGATGTTGAAGATCGTTCATTCCGGTGGAGACAACGTCTGTAGTCCACTTCATCATATTGATCTGCTTTTGATCTGAATGCTAAAAACGTTGATCTTTAGCCCCTCACGGGCCCTCACGTCTCCTACTACTTTCGTTATAGTGCTTTATCGTTAGTTGTACTGACTTTTGTGCTTTTGCTTGTTTTTGTCTGTTTGCTTTGTTTGTTCATGTCGGTTTTCCGACTACCGTTTACTCGGCCTCTCGATTTTACGGGGCTGTCCGGTAAACCAAATTCTTACATTCTAGCTGTCCGGTAAACCAAATTATTCTAAAAAAAAACTAATAGATATTTCTTCAAAAAAAAAAACTACAACACTACAAACTTTTTTTTCAAAAATTTGTACTTTTTAACCACTCACCACTTTTACATACAATAATTAAAGAGAATTTATGTAAATAGAGAAGTGCAATTTTTAATAACATATCTTGCAACCCTCAAATAATGACAAACATCTCTTAGCAAAATTTGAAGGCTAAAATTACATCCTTTTCGTACAGATATAGCATTTATTAATGTGAGATAAAAATAAAATAAAATCCAGCAAACAGACAAAATCATTCCCAAAGAACACAAGTATCCACCAGACTACAACCATGGCAAAGCTCCTCTTTCATCATAAACTTTTGATGAACTCTTCTGTTCTCAGCTACAGATATATATTTGTAATATTCAAACAGGCTTTTAGCAAATCTTATTCTTGAATGCTAGGATCAATCGGGAACAGTTGACACTGAGCATAATGCGCCATCAGTTGATCCACAAGCACCAGAGCTACCATGGCTTCCACCATTGGCACAGCTACACCATCATTTTTAACAAAACGTTCATCAACAACTTATAATGTGTGTGGGTTATGAAAACTTGCTATGGGATATTTCAAATTTTCAATGCATACCTCTTGGAACAACACAAGGATCATGGCGACCTCTTGCAATAAGCTCAGTCTCCTCTTTATCTCTCGTCACAGTATTTTGTTTCTTCTGCAGAAGTAGCAATGTGTCAAACAGCTTATAATTTACATCATTTCTACACATTTTTCCATATAAAATGCCATCTATTGTTTAAGTTATTCTGGAAGTAGACAAATAACTATCCAGAATTAATATCTGATCAGGATTCAAACAAAGATGAGCATAGTTTGGAAAGTCTGCATCTAGTTTATGTATTTGCTTCTAGTATATAGTGATGATAATACTTGGATTCTACTGGCAATTCCTCTCCCCTACATATTTCTGAATAAAGACTACAGGGAATATATGTATTTGGTGGTGAAAACTTACCCCGATAGTAGATGTAGGCTTGAAAGCTATTCTCATGTAAATGGTTTCTCCATTGGATATTCCACCCTAATAAATGAAACAGAATAGACAGATGATACAAGTGAAACAATCAAGAAGCGTGTCATACACATGCATAATGATTGAACTGACCTGTATTCCACCTGAGCGATTTGTTCTCGTCCTAATTCTTCTATTCTCATCTGTGTAGAACTCATCATTGTGTTCACTTCCAGTCATGAATGTACCTAATAGTAGACAAGCAAAAAACTTTAATTTGTCATGAAGAACCAAATGCAGTACTCTAGTTCAGGTAAGCGTTTATGAAATGAAAAACCACCTAGTAAGAGTATTATTAAACATATCCATTGCAAGAGGTGTAATTAATGACAAGGGATTTACCAGAAAAGCCACTACCAATCTCAAAACCCTTGGTAGCAGGTAAAGACATGAGAGCTTTAGCAAACTCGGCTTCAAGCTTGTCAAAGACAGGAGTACCAAGTCCCTGATGAGAAAAAAATAATATCAAAACCGAAAAGATGATTAATGAGCCAAAATCACCATTTGTAGTAATATTGCATAAAGACTATATTTGCATTAACTAGTCAACAATGTCTGTCAATAATAGGTGCAAGATCTTACTCTTGGAACATTTCTGACAATACAAGTGACAACACCTCCAACAGAATCTCCCCTTACTCTGACAGCATCAATTGCAGCAATCATCTTCTCTGCATACTCTGGATTAGGGCACCTTGCAATATTGCTCTCAATCTGGAAGAGAAACCAAAGACAGAAAGTCACAATCACAAGGAACTAGAGTAGCTGATAGCATATACTTTTTACGATTAATAATATGAGTTCAATTTTCAATAATATTAGTGATTTACTAATGTGCACCAGACATGTGGTAAACATCTGGCTACATGCTGCAATTATTAATCAAGGATCATATACGTAGACCAGTCAGAAAGGTATTGACATTATGATATAATTAGTACCTGCTCAAGCGTCAAGGTTTCATAATCTACCAAATCCTCAGGAAGCACAACATTGTGAGCTTGAGAAACATATGCCAGAACCTGCCAGGCACCATAATAAGAAAAATGCAGGATAAGATGCATGGTAGAGCATTGGACAGAATTATCTAAAACTTCAAGGCATGAGATGTGACATAGCAAGACAAACATTATCACCATAAGATAACATAAATGATAAGGAGAAACAAACCTCAATTCCAGCCTTTTCTTTTATGATTTTCTTAGCAACACCTCCACCTATAACTCTACCAATTGTTTCTCTTGCAGAAGATCTACCACCACCCTATTTGTATAATATAATAGATATATAAGCCAATGTGATTTCAAAATAGAAAACTTTTGAACATTTTACAGTTCAAATGTATACGTGAATCTTACCTGCACTGATCGGACACCGTACTTGAAGTCATAAGTTGCATCTGCATGAGAAGGCCTGTATGCTATGGACATTTCACTATAATCCTAAAAATGCAAGCAAAGACATTAGATATCAATATATCATAGAGATTAGACATATAGACAGTAGAGAGTAAGTAAAACCAAAAATGCAGAAGAGGTACTCACATGTCCTCTCTGATCAGTATTGGGAACATTGACATGGATAGGGGTGCCAGTAGTGAAACCTACAAACAATCTAAGATCCATGAGTAAAGATCCAAAAACAATATTTACAGCAGTAGGTATGTTATCACAAAGGTTAGCTCCTACAGAAAGTTAAAAACGTTCCAGCAAACAAACCTTCGGCAACTCCTGAATATATCTTGCAAGTATCTGTCTCTTTCCTGGGAGTGGTAATTCGGCTTTGACCAGGACGTCTAGGAACATCAAAGCACGGAATACATTCTCAAAGTCATAAATCTTAAATAACTACATATTGAAGATTCACAAGAAAAAGTTAAATGGGTCAAGAACATTTCCACTTTCAAGCTATCACAGGTTTTAATATTTGCCAAGGTGAAATATTTATCTCTTGTTTCACTTGAAGAAAGGTAATAGAGATATTCAGATGGGTCAAGAACAAACAATACCTTCTATCAAGATCAATTTGTAAGTCTTCTTCAGAGAGCGGAAGTCTCGGTGGGCACCCATCAATAATACAGCCAACACCTCCACCATGAGATTCTCCATATGTTGTCACACGGAAATGAGTTCCAAATGTACTACCAACAGCCTGTATAACTGTCACTCAACATGGCACATCAAGGGTTAGTTCACTGACCTCTTTCACTACTAAACTGCAACTTGTTCAAAGGTATAGTAAGGTATGAATGAGTTCTCTTGTATAGGCTTACAAATGCCTAAAAAAGATCAGTGGCTTATTAGAATAGAGATCAAACCCTCCCTTCCCTGTCTAGAATATTAAATGTAGAATTATGGTTTTTATCAGATGACTAAGAAGACCTAGGTTATTTGTCTTGACATTTATCAATTACGGTTGAACTTGAAAGTAGCAACAGATATAATATCATAGCAAATCAAAAGTACAGGGACGTTCAATATTTACAATAGTAGTGTGTTCCAACGTGATTGATCATGAATAGTCAAGGGGTTGTTTGAAATTGGCGCACATCGAGTGCATTACACATGCTATGAAAATTGATCGATGTCCTCGTAAGCGGATAATTGCAGAAACTTTTAAGAAAATTTCTTAATAACCAACATTCTACAGCAACAAATACTGCAGAATTTGCAAACTAGAGTGTGCAGATTGGTTCCAAATCATCTTCTTAATTCTCTTCTTTCAAATTAATAACTACTTCTAATTGCTGTCCCATCTTACTGATCCTTCCACCAAATAAATCCAGTCAAGGATATAGAAAAATCAACAGCTTGGCAAAATTAATCAGGCAGCAATTCATCTCGAATCAGCATTGCACTAAAAGAAACAGGAATGAGCGAGAGGCATACCGAGATTTCGGGAATGACGGCGCAGAGGAATGCGAATGGAGGAGGAAGAGAGCTTCGGAAGACTCGATTGGCTAGAGCCAAGTCCGGAGAGAGATTCGGAGCGGGTAGACCCAAGGAAAGGTTTGGTGGAGAGAGAGGATGCCATTGTTGTCGTCGGAGCAAACTACCAAAACCCGCAAATTGGAGGGTACAGCTGCCTTGCCTGCAACAAAGGAGGTAGATGGGAGAAAAAGAGAGAGGATGGAAGGTAGCACTTGTAGAATTATTGAAACAAATCAATTGGGGAAAAAATCAGATAAAGAATTGGATTTATGAGATGGTGTTCAGACGAGGGTTGGTGACGATGGTGGGTAGGTAAAGCCGGGGTTAGGCGTAGTTGGAGACTTGGAGGTGAGAGGTCCAAGAGTTTCTTTTCTTTTCTTTTTTTCTTTTTTTTGGTTGTGATTGGAGTCATTTGACCTTGATACTCTTTATTTTTTTATTTTTGTTTGAATATGTAAAAACAGGGCACGGGATTTATGTAAAAAATCACATATATATATATATATATATTGAAGTTATGTTACAAAAAGAAAATACATGTTAACAAAATACATATCTTTAATTTCCAAAAAAAAATGCATATCCTTATTCTGGTTGCTAAAATATTCATAGTTAAATTTATAGAAATAAAAAAATAATTAGTTAAATCTTATGTAATTGTTAAAAAAATCACAACAATAGTTTCATATATAAAAAATATGTATTGTTAAATAAAAAACCTCGTTAAATCTTACCTAATGTTATTTTAAAAAATAAAAAAATAATAATAATAATTCAAATATAAAAATTCATAAAACATTTATATCCCAATTGTTGAGATATTCCTTGTTAAATCTTATCTAATATTATTGTTAAAGTTTAATAAAATACTTTCACATAGAAAAAATCATAGAAAATAAAAAAAATATATAGATTGATTAATTGAAATAGATATTTTTTTAAAAAATATACCAAATTAATGATTAAATTGTCATAAGAATATTTTTTAAAATAATAAGTTGGGTGTATCCTCCTAGATATATATAAAATTAATACATAAAAAAATATATTTGATAAAATATTTTAGGTAATTTGTTAATCAGTTTGTTGAAAAACGATTTCATAATTCTAATAGATATTTTAAAAAATATTCTAATTTATTGGAGATTAAAGCTTGATATGAATATTTTTTAAGTAATTTTTGGTTGAGTCATTTTGGGAAATGATAAATACTCCTTACTTTTTATAAAAGTTAAGAAATATAAGCATTAATTAAATTTTCAAATGATGAGAAAATTATATACAATGCTCATAAAACTTTATAGTAAATATTTTAAATTGTGAGTTGTAATAAAAGAAAAGTATTTTAACCAAACTTCTCATAAAAAATGTTTTAATTAAAAAAACATAGACTTGTCAAAATGTATGATCTACTAATATTAATCAATTGTAGGGCTTATTCATATTAGTAGATCATACATCGATCATAAAGGAAAGTATTATGTACAATGCTAATACGTATTTGTACTTTCTTGAAAGGATTTTATGTGGTAATCTAATATAATTTTGATTAGAATATAAATCTTTTCAAAAAACCAGGGTATATTCATAATATATAGGTTGTTAAGATTATAGTTAGGATTGTGGTGTTTTAGATTACGATAAGGTTAAATTATTTTAATTATGTGAAGGTAAAAAGTGACTTGAATAATTTCGGTAATAACAAATATTTGGCATAAACTCTAATATATATACTATATTAAATATTTATGGTAAAAATAACTTCAATATCGGTAATAATATTTAAAAATAGTGCATTTTTAATAGAAAGATATATAAGAGAAAATTTTAATGTCTACGCACACAATATTTAATTATTAGAATTAATTCACATAAGCATCAATATCATTAGATTTGGAATAAAAAAGTAGGCAATTCTCTAAAATTAAAAAAAAATCACTTAAGAATTATACCGGTTGTATATCATTTATGAATTTCTATTTTATGCTAAAAAGGTCACATACATTGAAAAGTGAAAGATTGATTAATGAAAAATCAAAAAGTTTGAATTTAGTACCAAAAAAATGAAAGAGTGAAGAATCAAAGATTTAATGCTAAGAAAATTTTTAAACATGGCTTTATTAATCTTGTTTGCTCTAGGTCGGTTTATTCTTTTTTTTCATATTGTGTTTTTCTTTTAAATTTAAAATTTATATGCACATGGTATACATATTTAATTTTAAAAAAATAAAGATATGAACCGAGATAAAATTCATCAGGATATAATTCAGATTAAAAATTGATATCCAAACTTCCCTATATTTTTAATTATATGTATTTTTAATTATGTGTAGTTATCCAGCCGTCATCTTTCCATATTCTACCAGAATATTAATTTATAATAATTTCTCTTTTTAAAATTTAAGGCTACTACAGTACTACTTAATGTGAAGGACTTAATAATCCAAATCTATATATTTCTAAAAATAAAAAATAAAGTTAATTATCTTAATAGAAATTAATTTTGATTATGCTAAATTTATTTGTTGCCAAAAAAAATCATAACCAATCAAATATCTAGGAAGATTATCTAATCTAATCCAGTAGTTAGGAAACAAATATTTTGTTGACATATTTTACAAAATAAAAAATATAAATAGGTTAATGACATGGTAATGATGTGGAAATTTTTAAATATAAATATTTGATTTGTATGATATTTAGAAAAAAAATTAAATTTTATAGATTAATATGGTTGCGACATGTGGCAAAATCCAACGTGGCTTAATCTAGAAGTGACATGTGTACAAAGCTGACGTGGCACAATGAGAAGGCTCCAAACCTTATTACTTTTATATATATAGTAGATTAGGCAGGTTAAGTCAGCCTAAGAGCATGTTTATCAATGGAGGTGCCAGGATGCTCTTTTTGCCATTATTCCCCCTTTCTCTCTCCGCCACATCATTCTAGCATCTCATACCCATTTTACCATTTTATCAATCCAAAAACTAGCATCCCAAAAAATTATTTTTTCATAGCAATCAATTTACAAATATGCCCTTTCATTTCATTTAAAATTATAAATATATCATTTACTATTAATTACCAAAATACTATCCATGTATATTTATAAATATAAAATATTAATTAATTTGATGATTCATAAATAAATAATTGAAAAAATACACATTTTTTTTATTTTCAAAGCAAAAAATATAACATAATACATAATTTCAAAGCAAAAAATCACACAATTTTTTTTGAAATTATTACAAATTTTAAGCAATTAAACTTCACCAAACTACCATAACATAACAATATTTAAGTATTTTTGGAGCTAAAGATACCCAAAATACACATTTTTTTAAAAATTATGTCAAATATAGTTAAAATGGATGTCTACAAGTAGAAGAAAAAAATTTAGACTTATGGTAAAAAAAAATTTTTAAAAGTTTAGGGTTGCCAAAATACATTTATAAATATATTAAAAGCACCACGCGTCGCCCAATCATAGGGCGACACGTCGCGCCACGCTGGAGAAGGCTCAGCGTTGAAACGCGACGTTTTGGCCCCCCTTTGGTCAAAACGCCGCGTTTTGGTGCAGGTTTTTTAAAAAAAAATCTGCATTTCCTGTAAAGAGCACCAGTTCTCTTTTGCCCCAAAAAGAGCATTGGCTCTCTTAAAGAGCATTCACTCCCTTATTATAATATTAATAAAAAGAGCATTTCATGTCCAAAATTCTACCGATAAAAATGCTCTAATACATCCTTATGGATGAGGGTCTGTACCCCTTCATGATTTATAATCTGATTGATACTACAATCATGGTGTACCTTTGCAATCAAATCTGCCACAGAATTGCATTTTCGAGGTATATGTTTGATAATGACCACCTCGAAAGATTGCAACAAAACTAGGGTATCTGCAATTATCATGTCAATTGTCCATGGACTGGATCGACTTCCCTTAAGAGCATTGATCACAATTAGGCTATCACCTTCAATTTCTATTCGCCGAAAATATCTTCTATTGGCTTCTTGTATAGCCTCCGATAAACCCAAAGCTTATGCTTGTTCTATACTCCAGTAGTCATTTTTCTTTGCATTTATACTTATAATATTTTTAAATTGGTCTCGTATGACATATGCGAATCACGATCAGATGAGGGTTGTTATTAGGGTGTTGATGAAACCCGAAATAACAGCTACGCTACGAGGCTGATGAACAACTTTGAGAATTACACCTAGACCTCCTACGAAGTTCCGAGATCAAACCTAAATGTTGCGAGGTTGACTCTAGGGCGAGGTAGATTTGGGTTCGTGGTGTCGAGAGCTTTGTGAGATTTTGTAGCGAGGTCTTTAGTGTGGGCGAGGTCTTTGTATGACTTAGTCTTTTTGTGGACTTCTCTTGTCTGTAGCGAGGTCTTTTGACGATGTTTCTATCACGTCGATCTTCAACAAGCAAGAGAGTTCTTGAGTTCAAGTGGTTTTTCGACCCTCTCTTCCTACGAGGTTCTCCTCTATTTATAGAGATTTGGGGAGCCGAGTTTAGGCCAAGGTCCGATATGGGACGCTCGGAATAGGGGTTTTTGATTGGTCCGGGGACGAGGCCGCTTGTGATTGGTTTAGGAATGAGGTCGCTTGTGATTGGTTCGGGAATGAGGTCGCTTGTGATTGGTCTGAGTGGGCGAGTGCGTTAGTAGTGTCGGTGACGAGGTCGAGACCTCGTCCCGGGTAGTTGGGAGACCTCGCGAGGGTATGAGTTTTGTTTTAAATAAACGAAGGGTATGGATGTGGGTCCCTAAATTGCCTTTGGGAATTCCTCCGGGCCCACTTGCTCTTGGTACCCCGGGCCCACTTCTTGTTTTTACTGTTTTGGACATCATCACAACCCCATGGCCTGGGGACCTCGCTCCAAGGTTCGCAGGCCATAAGTTCCTTGGGGCCACGGGGTACGAGGAGGGGATCCTGCGAGGTTTCTTCCTTTACGAGGTTTCTTTCTTTGCGAGGTTTCTTCTTTTGCGAAGTTTCTTCCTTTGCGAGGTTTCTTCTTTTGCGAGGTTTCTTCCTTTGCGAGGTTTCTTCCTTTGTGAGGTTTCTTCCTTTGCGAGGCTTCACACTTAGGATTCTCTTCCGCTCGCACGGGCAGATCTTCCCGGGCCTGTTCTTCGTGCTTTAGACTAATGGGCCGTTTTGGTAGGGTAGGCCCAATAAGCCTTTTGCGGGTGAGGTGAGGCCCCAACCTGCTCTTTATAAGGGCGTATCTCACACGCTTCCCCTTCAACTTCTCCTTCAACCTTTTCGCTTTCTTTCTCTTCGTCTTCTCAGTTTTCTACGAACGGTTCCCGAGACGGTTTCTGACGAACCTCCACCGCTTCCCAGCCGTGTCAACGCTCCTTCCACGCCGATTCTAAACAAGTAAGTCCCCGACTCTCTTTCTCTCGTTTTCTGGTGTTTTTTGCTTCAAATTCTTCTTTGCCTGTTTTTTGTTTCGTGCTTCGGTTGGGCGACGGTGTCTCGCCTGGCGTTTCGCGCCGGTGTCACGGTGGCGGAGCGGCGGTGGTGAGGGGGCGGGTGTTTCTTTGTGTCGTCTGGCGTTTTTTCCGTTTTGCTCTTCCCTTGTTCGTTGTGTTTTTTCTTTCTTTTCTTTCCTTTTTTGGGTGACGGTGTTTTGATGGGTGTCCCTCGTCGGCGCTGTGGCGGTGGGACGGTGGTGAGGGGCAGTCACCGCCGTGAGGTTACCGCTGTGTTTTTTGGGTTTATTGCTCGTTTGGGGTGGCGGTTAAACTTCTGCTTCTCCGCCCACCACTTTTTGAATTTCGAAACCCTCGGGAGCCCAAACGTCATGATGTCTGATTGACGGGACGTTTGGGCTTCCACCGTTGGTTGGCCTTCTTTCTCTTTCCTTTCTTTTGGCGCTTCAAATTCTTCTTTGCCGTCCTATCTTGTCAGAGTAGCTTCTAGGATGTCACGTGGCTTTCCCCCTTAGGACTTCGGGTAGCCTCTCTCTCCGAGGTTATGATCTCGTGCTTCTTTCCTCCCGAGGTTATGACCTCGTGCTTTTTTCCTTCCGAGGTTACGATCTCGCGCTTCTTTTCTTCTGAGGTTATGATCTCGTGCTTCTTTCCTCCCAAGGTTATGACCTCGTGCTTTTTTCCTTCCGAGGTTACGATCTCGCGCTTCTTTCCTTCCGAGGTTATGATAACGTGCTTTTTTTTCCTTCCGAGGTTATGATCTCGCGCTTCTTTCCTTCCGAGGTTATGATCCCGCGCTTCTTTCCTCCCGGGGTTATGACCTCGTGCTTTTTTCTTTGGTTACCTTGCCCCTAGTGTCTTACTGACCGTTTCTTTTCCAGGTGCTAGTTTTTTGCGGCCTGGACGTTGCCTTTTCATGCCTAGGAGAGCTTCTGCGAGCCCACCGCCCGGTTTTGTTTTCAACGTTCAAGAGAATTTCTACCAGGAGGTCTCCGAATCTGTAGGGAGTGTAGATCCTAGTGATTCTCAGAACCCGAGTTCTCCTTCGTTGGTCTTCAGCGAGCCTTCGTCTAGCGACTCCGCTGCTTCGATCAATTCACTCTTTCCCCGTCTTCGCGTTTATTCTGGTGTTGAAATGGCCTCCTCTTCATCTCCTGATGTGATCACCGCCGAGGTTGAGGCGAGGCTGGACGCGGCAATTGCTTCAGCCTCGGCTGCGTACGTGCCTCCGAGCTTTCCCGAGGCCTATATTACTGACGTCGTGTCTGGCGTTCCTGCTGTCCTCGAAGAACGGATTCCCATGAGCTCGAGCACCCTCGAGTCTTATCTGTCCGAGGGGATGGCCACCGATCTTGAGCTGGACGACCTCGCGAAGATAGCTAAGGACTTCCCCTGGCCCGAGGGAGTCGAGCTGACACTCCCAGAGGAGGAGGGACGGCCCTTGGCGTCCTATGAGGGGTGTGCGGTCGTGCACCTCTTCAGTCTTCTAGCGGGCTTCAGGCTGCCTTTGGCCCAGCACATCGTGGATTTCCTGTGGGCTATGGGTGTCTGTCCTGCCCAGCTGTTCCCGAATGCCTAGCGGCTGTTGTGTGCCTACACGATTCGAAGTCGCGAGCTCATGGACGAACCGAACCTCAATGATTTGTCGGCGTTAGTTTTAGTGAGGAGGGAACCTCGGTGTTCCCTCGTTAATCTCAGCATGCCGAACGTCAAGATCACCACGACCCAGTCGAACGTCGGGACGTGGAAACCTAAGTGGTTTTTGGTTCGAGATCTCAGCGGGAGATATCTCAATTTCCCCGTGGCGTCGGGTACCTTCGAGAGGTGCGTGTGCCCGTACAAGGTCGCTGAGTTCCAGGCACTCAAGGCTCGATACGCTACAACGTACCAAGCGCCATATGAGATATACCTTTCTCAGGACCGGCTTGAGCGGGCCGGGCTGAGCCTCAGTTTCCCTCCCCGTGGGGGTGGAGAGGATATTTTATTCTCTTTTTGATTGCTCTTCTTTTCTTTGTATGGTTACGAGGTTATAAACCTCGTTATATATGTTTTTGACTTCTTCTTAACCTGCTTTTTTTCTTTTTTATGCTTTTTCTCTTGACAGTGGATCTTCTGCACGCTCTTACCACGAAGTCGAAGGGGAAACAGCCCCTGACTTCTAGTTCCAAAGTCCCGGCTCCCCGGGCTCCCAAGGGGATAAGCATCAACGAGCCGAGCTCGCAGGCGAGGATGGGTACAGCGCAACCTAAACCTGTTCCGCCGACGATCGCGGCCGAGGGGGTCCCGCCCAAGGGGAATGTCGCGAGGGCGTCTCAATGGGACGTCGCGGGGCCGCCCCAAGGGGACAAAAGGTCTGAGGCGGTCCCGTTGAAAGGGGTCGTCCCGAAGGCATCCTCCCATCCTCCTCAGAGGTCTGACGACAAGGTCGGGCGGAAGAGGAAGGAAACGGAGTCTCCCCCTGGGGAAAAAAAGAAGAAATCCCGGACGGGCGACCACCAACGAGGCTCGCGGGGTTTGGACATCATCCCCGCTTTCGACTTCGAGGGGCGAGGTCGCGAGGTTACAGGCCCCCATCCCGCCAGGTTTCACTGTCCTGGACCGATTAGGGGGGGCCGTTGGAGTGGACCCAGGGGGATTATAAGGAGGAGATCTCGTGGGCCAATAACCTCACCGATGCGGCACTTGACGATGAGGCTGCTCGGTACTTGGCCATGGTAAGCTTCCGCTTTTGTGCGTTTAATTTCTGTCTCTTTTTTTGTTTCTTTTCTCACCCTCCTGCACATTTGCAGCACACCTTTTTTGATAATTATAACCGGAGCCGCATCGTCCTTGCTCATGCGAGGATAGACAAGATGGGGGCGGCGCTTCAAGCTCGCAACAAGGTATGTGAGCGACAGGCCAAGGAACTGGCCAAGGTTGCGGAGAGGTCCAAGGCCGCAGAGACTGCGGCTAAGAAGCGGGTCGAGGCCGCGGAGACCTCGGCGAGGGAGGAGGCAAAGGCGGCACTGGCGGCAAAAGAGGAGGAGAAAAAGGCGAGGGATGAGGTCGAGGTCTTGAGGAGTGAGAACGAGGAGCTTCGGGGTAAGCTCTCCGCTGAACACAAGTTTTTTAAGGAGAAGGAGGCGGAGGTTTTGAGGTCCGAGGAGGAAATCAGGTGTCTTGAAGGGCGTATTGTTGAGCTTAACAAGGAGGTCGAGACCGCGGGTCCCAGGTATGTGGACTCGGAGGAGTACTAGGCGGTGTTGGTGGAGAGCGTGAGGAAGATGTTCCACCAGGCCGTCCGTATGGGCGTTAAGCAGGAGGTGCCGAGTATAGGCACCTCGACCCCAGATCGTCTTCTTCAACCCTAATTATGTTGAGACCATGGGGGAGTTGGGATCGGAGGATCTCGAGGGGTATTGTGAGTTTTTCCTCAACGAGGATGGGACAGTGTCCAGCGAGGCTCCCCGCGAGGCGGATCTCACCAGAGGGAACCCGGAATTGATCTCCACGGGACCTCAGCCCGCGGCCGATGTGCCCGCGCCGCAGCCCTCCGCTACCTCCGTCGAAGCTTCCAAGAGTGAAACTGTCGACCTCACCGGTCCGGACGCCGAAACCCTGAAGAAGTGAAAACCATTTTTTCCTTGGTGGCCCTACGGGGTCTGTAATTAAAACATCTCTTCTTTTTTTGTTTGGGTGGCCCTACGGGGTCTGTAATCAAACATCGTGGTCCTCGTGGCCTCTTTATCTTTACGTCTTATGTCACTTTCTTTTCCTATGCTTGTTTGTTTGTTTACCTTAGTCTTTCTTGCATACGTCTATCTTTATCCATCCAACCCCATGGTTCGAGTGCCACATTTTTTGTGTAACTTGGGCCACATTGGGCGTTTTAGTTCCGCATCGAGGTTATGAGCTTCTGCCGGACCTCGCCTTTCACTAAATTCGGCTTCGTTGTTCCGGAAGTTCGTTCCAATCTAAAACAATTGTTATGCCAAGGTTTCGGGAATTCGTACCAACCTAAAATAACTGTCAGCAAATCCTGCCTTCTTAGAGGGTCCACGAACCTCGTTCGTACCCCAAGCGGGAAGCGAGGGGTGGATTCTAACGAGGTCCTCCAACCCCAAGCGGGAAGCGAGGGGTGGACTTTAACGAGATTCTCCAACCCCAAGCGGGAAGCGAGGGGTGGACCAAACGAGATTCTCCAACCCCAAGCGGGAAGCGAAGGGTGGACCATATTTTCAAACGAGATTCTCCAACCCCAAGCGGGAAGCGAGGGGTGGACCATATTTTCTAACGAGATTCTCCAACCCCAAGTGGGAAGCGAGGGGTGGACCATATTTTCAAACGAGATTTTCCAACCCCAAGCGGGAAGCGAGGGGTGGACCATATTTTCAAACGAGATTCTCCAACTCCAAGCGGGAAGCAAGGGGTGGACTTAACGAGATTCTCCAACCCCAAGCGTGAAGCGAGGGGTAGACCAAACGAGGTTCTCCAACCCCAAGTGGGAAGCGAGGGGTGGACTTAACGAGATTCTCCAACCCCAAGCGTGAAGCGAGGGGTGGACTTAACGAGGTTCTCCAACCCCAAGCGGGAAGCGAGGGGTGGACCATATTTTCAAACGAGATTCTCCAACCCCAAGCGGGAAGCGAGGGGTGGACCATATTTTCAAACAAGATTCTCCAACCCTAAGCGGGAAGCGAGGGGTGGATTTTCGAGGGAGATTTTTTTTTGAAAAGCCTGCAATCCTTTATTCATCAAAACTGTGAAGAACAACGGGGTTTCGAGATTTTACATGTTATATTTTTTGAGTCACGCGACGTTCCATGTCTTGCTCAGTGTGCGCCCCTCGCCGTCCCTGAGCTTAAAAGCCCCGGGCGCGACTTCTTCTCCGAGGAGGTAGGGTCCTTCCCAGTTAGGGTCCAATTTGCCCCCTTCGGTGCGTTTCAGAACGAGGTTTCATGTGGCCAAGAGGCTAGGTCTGACCTTCTTGTCGTGATATACGGTGACACGTCGCTTGTATTCTCTAGAGCGTAGGTCTGCCACCTCGCGGACTTTGTCCCGGAATTGCAGTTCGACCCTAAGGTTGGGTTCTTTTTCTTTTTCGTCGAAGTTGTACACCCTTGCCGATGGGATCAGGGTTTCTACGGGAACGAGGGCCTCCGCCCCGTAAGTTAGAGCGAAGGGTGTTTCACCCGTTGCGCGGCGCGAGGTCGTGCGATACGTCCAGAGGACGAGTGGGAGTAACTCGGCCCAGCGGCCTTGTGCCACGCCCAGGCGCTTCTTTAGGTCTGTCAAGATGCGGGCGTTGACGTTTTCTACCTGGTCATTGGACTGGGGATGGGCCACGGAGGAAAATTTGAGGTCGATGCCCAGCTCAGAGCAGAAAGCCCGAGTCTCTTCGCAATCGAATTGGGGGCCATGATCGGTCATGATTGTCATGGGGACACCAAAACGGCAGACGAGGTTCTTCCACAGGAATTCGCAGACCTTTGCCCCGGTGATTTTTGCCATTGCCTGTGCTTTGATCCACTTCGTGAAGTAGTCGACAATGACCAAAATGTATTGCACCTGGCCAGCTGCTTTGGGGAAGGGACCTAAAATGTCCATTCCCCACATCGCGAATGGGCACGGTGCGTGGATGCCGCGGAGGGGGGTCGTCGGGGTGTGTTGGAGGTTCCCGTGTTTCTGGCACCCGACGCATCTTAGGACGTAAGCCTTTGCGTCTTGTCGGAGAGTGGGCCAGAAGTACCCCAAGTGGACGATCTTGTGTGCCAAAGACCTCCACCTTGGGTGTCCTCCACAAACTCCCTCGTGGGCCTCGTAGAGGACGTGGTCCGTGGTCTCGGGCGGTATGCATAGCAATTTGGGTTCAGCGTAGCCTCGGCGGTAAAACTGGTCACCGATGACGCAGTAGCGGGAAGCTTGCATCTTTAGTTTCCTGGCCAGCGCGGGGTCCTCTGGGAGGGTGCCGCTTTGTATATACCTCGTCACTGGGAACCTCTAGTCCTCGATCCTTATGGACAGGACCTCACTATCAACACTTCGTGAGAGCTTTCTCTCTACCATCACGCGGTTCCCCACATCCAAGGGAAGTGCGGAGCCTAACCTGGTGAGGGCATCCGCCTTTGTGTTTGAGGCTCGTGGGATCGACTCTACCGCGAAGGTCTCCAGGCATGAGACCAAGGCCTTCACTTTTGCTCGGTAGGTGGGCAGAAAACCTATCCTGGTGTCGTATTGGCCGTTGAGTTGTCGCGCCACCAATTCGGAATCTGTGTAGACCCTGATCTTGCGGGCTTCGCTAAGTAGCGCCATTTCGATCCCGGCGATCATGGCTTCGTACTCGGCGTCATTGTTGGTGGCATCAAAGGCGAAGTTGAGAGCATACTCCGTCTCGATTGAGGGGCCAGCGAGGAATACTCCGGCCCCGCCACCGGCGTCACATCGCGAGCCATCAACGAACACCTTCCATTCTTCCGAGCTTGTGTCGGGTTCGGGGAAGGTGACCTCTACCATAAAGTCGGTGAGGGCCTGTCCCTTCATTGCGGTCCTCGAGAGATAACTGATGTCGAACTCGGAGAGCTCGACGGCCCACTTTGTCATACGCCCGGAGAGGGCGGGCTGATGCAGGATTTGACGGAGTGGGAGGTCCGAGAGGACCTGGATGGGATGTGCGTGGAAGTATGGGCGTAGACGCCTTGCGACGGTCACTACGGCTAGCGCCATTTTCTCTGCTGGGGAGTATCGCTGCTCCGCAGGCTGGAGCACGCGACTCACAAAGTACACCGGGTGCATGACTTCTCTAGTGAGCACCGCGTTGACTGTCTCGGGGCTCACCGCTACATACAGTTGCAGGTCTTCGCCCGCATGCGGAGGTGACAAGGTGGGGAGCTTGGTGAGGAAGATCTTTCACTCGGAGAAGGCAGTCTCGAGTCTCTCGTCCCAGACGAACTTGTCATTCTTTTTGAGGGCGGCAAAGAATGGGAGAGATTTGTCCGCTAAACGGGAGCAAAATCGCCCCAAGCAATTTACAGCGCCATTGAGTCGTTGCACCTCGGTTCGAGATCTAGGAGACCTCATTGCGAGGATAGATTCTATTTTGGCGGGGTTGACGTCGATCTCGCGCTCGCTGATCATGAATCCCAAAAACTTCCCCGATGATACGCCGAAAACGCATTTCTCGGGGTTCAAGCTGAGCTGGTGGTGCCCGAGGGTAGTGAAGACCTCGGCAAGATCAGCCAGGTGCTCCTCGGGGCTCTTGCTTCGTACCACGATGTCATCGATGTAAGCGGATACATTCCTGTCCAGGTGGTCTTTGAAGACCCGATCAATGAGGCGTTGGAATGTGGCCCCGGCGTTTTTGAGGCCAAATGGCATGACCTTGTAACAGTATGTTCCCCGCTGGGTGATAAAGGACGTCTCCTCCTCGTCACGAGGATTCATCGAGATCTGGTTGTATCCCGAATAAGCGTCGAGGAAACTCAAGACCTCGTGCCCCGTAGTTGAATCTACGAGTGCGTCAATCGAGGGCAGAGGGTAGCTGTCTTTGGGACATGCTTTGTTGAGGTCCTTGAAATCTACACACATCCGCCACTTGCCGCTGGCCTTTTTGACCAATACGACATTGGACAGCCATTTCGGATATTGGACCTCACGGTTGAAATCTGTGGCCAACAGCTTGGCCACCTCTTCGTTCGCGGTGGTTGCTCTTTCTTCGTTCATTTTACTTCGACGCTGCACCATGGGGCGAATGGCGATGTCGATGCTCAGGGAGTGTTGGGCCAATGTCCGAGGCACACCTCGGAGATCTTTTGCAGTCCAAGCGAACACGTCGCGGGATCCAACAAGCAGGGCTTCTAGTGACGTCGCTGCATCTCCGGTGAGGAAACCCCCGAGGTAGATCTTCTCGGAGTTGTTTTCGAAGGGGGTAATCACCCTTCTTTCTGCCTCGGGGGTGGGTATTGTGAAATCTCGAACCTCGAGATCTGCTTCGCTTGAGGCCTCTACCATGAACACGGAGCACTTTTGTTTTGCCGAGGTCATGTAGCAAACGTGGCCCTCTTCTTGGTTGCCCTTCACCTCTCTGACACCACCGTTGGTGGGGAACTTCATTTTGACGTGGTAGATGGAGACCACCGCCTGGAACTTCATCAAGGAGACTCTCCCGATGATTGCATTGTAGGCCGAGGGTAGGTGCACCACCGTAAATTCTATCACCTCGGTTCTCGTTGTCGAGCAAGTACCGAGGGTCATCCATAGGTCTATGAGACCAGTGACATCGACCTCGTTTCTAGAGAAGGAGGTGAGCTTCCCAGCGTAGGGCTTCAAAGATGTCGCGGAGATCCCCAACTGCTCGAAAGCGCCAAAAAATACATGAAGTCCACGGAAGAATCCGTGTCCACCAGTATTCGCTTTACTATCTTCGAGCCCAATTGAGCGTGTTTCACCAGGGGGTCGAAGTGGGGCATATGGAGTCCTTCGGCGTCCTCGGAGGTGAAAGCCATACCTACATGGGACCGTGAGGTCTGCGTCATGTTGTATACCGAGGGCTCATGGTGACTTGCCCTCGCGTATCTCTTTCTTTCCGCCTAGCTCGAACCTGCCAGCGAGGGTCCACCCGAGATGGTGTTGATGTATCCATCGGGCGTCGCGGCTTGTCCGGAGCGCGACTGCCTCGCCGGAGCGTGTTGCTCTGGCGTTGCTTGGTCGAGACTGGGTTGGTCCCTGCTGCACGAGGTTGGCTCCCGACGCGGGGTTGGCGCGTTTTTTTCATTTGGGTTGTAGGCGGGGCCACCTTTGCCCTTGTAACCTCGTGGATTCCCGCCGAAGCAGCTCCAACCCCCACCGCCACTCCCGCGGTTGTCGTAGCGGTTGTTGTTCCTATTGTCGTTGTTGTTGTTGCCTCTGTTGTTGTTGTTGCTTCTGTTGTTGTTGTTGTTGCTTTTGTAATCGGCGCGCCGGTCGTGAGTTTGCATCATGTACGCGTCCCTCGCGGCCGGTGCAGCCACTTTAGCCTTCCCCTTAGCCTCGGTCACGATTTCCTTGTTGGTCCTCGGTCGCGAGCTCTGGCTGGCAACGTCCTCGACGTAGACCTGCGCCGTGATCCGAGCACACAGACTCTCATACGTCGTCGGATTCTTAAGAAAAATACGACACTTGAAATCCCCCTGGCGAAGGTTGCCCATGAGGATATCTCGCACCGACGTCTCGTCGATCTGTGCGATCTCTGCGACTGCGGTGGTGAACCTTGTAAAAAAGGTACCCAACTTCTCGTTTTCTCCCTGCTCAATGTCGCGGAGATCGCGCATGTTCTTCTTGCGCTTCCTTGAGCCGTTGAAGTGCCCGACGAAGGACTCGCACAACTTGGAAAACAAGGCTATTGACTCGACCTTAAGGCTGGTGAACCACGTCATTGTCGCCTTGTCCAGAGTGGTCGGAAAGATGCGGCAGAAAATGGCGTCATTGTAGGAGTTGACGTTCATCTGGACGGCGTAGTATTTTATGTGGTCCTCGGGGTTGGCCGTGCCGTCGTAGAGTCCCATTTGCGGCCAATGGAAACCCTTGGGCATGTGTGCCTCCTGGATCTCAAGCACAAAGGGATTCTTGTATCCACTCTCGACGAATGGGCGAGTAGATTTTGATTTTGACTTTGCTAGAGGACGTGCCGCGCTTGCCGCTGTTTCGGACAACTCCGTGTCAAGCCTCCCCGCACGTCGCGAACGGGATCGCGAGATTTGCATCGCATCTCGGGAGGGTCTCTCCGTGGTAGATCCGTTGGTGGGCGCCTCCTGCCCCGGCATATATCACGGGACATACGCGGACACGTACTCGGAGTGAGGTTGTCCCTGGGAGGGAATCGGGACATATGGGGGAGTTTGGCCCTGTTGGTACTGCTCGTAACCCGGTTAGGGATACGGGTTAGGAGGCGCGCCACCCTGTTCATACCCCTGGAACGGGTATGGGTTTTGTGGAACGTTGTATGTCCAACCCGGCGGAACCACAAAAGGGTACCCCGGGGGACCTGCCGTCATCCACGGAGGGGTCTCGGCCATGCTATCGGGATGTTGGGGGAAGAAATTGTTTGGGCAAGCCATTTTGAGGGTTTTTTAAGGAGTCAAGGTTCGCACTAAACGGGAGGCTGCTTAGGATGAAGAGGTTCCCACAGACGGCGCCAGTGATGAAACCCGAAATAACAGCTACGCTACGAGGCTGATGAACAACTTTGAGAATTACACCTAGACCTCCTACGAAGTTCCGAGATCAAACCTAAATGTTGCGAGGTTGACTCTAGGGCGAGGTAGATTTGGGTTCGTGGTGTCGAGAGCTTTGTGAGATTTTGTAGCGAGGTCTTTAGTGTGGGCGAGGTCTTTGTATGACTTAGTCTTTTTGTGGACTTCTCCTGTCTGTAGCGAGGTCTTTTGACGATGTTTCTATCACGTCGATCTTCAACAAGCAAGAGAGTTCTTGAGTTCAAGTGGTTTTTCGACCCCCTCTTCCTACGAGGTTCTCCTCTATTTATAGAGATTTGGGGAGCAGAATTTAGGCCAAGGTCCGATGTGGGATGCTCGGAATAGGGGTTTTTGATTGGTCCGGCGACGAGGCTGCTTGTGATTGGTTCGGGAATGAGGTCGCTTGTAATTGGTTCGGGAATGAGGTCACTTGTGATTGGTCTGAGTGGGCGGGTGCGTTAGTAGAGTGGGTAGTTGGGAGACATCGCGAGGGTATGAGTTTTGTTTTAAATAAAAGAAGGGTATGGATGTGGGTCCCTAAATTGCCTTTGGGAATCCCTCCGGGCCCACTTGCTCTTGGTACCCCGGGCCCACTTCTTGTTTTTACTGTTTTGGACATCATCAGGTGTAATATGCGAGCAAATTTTAACCGTTGGATCATGATACATCTACGGACATGATCAACACACGCGTTTAAGTAATATTATACACGGAGGGGTATTTTTGTCATTTATCCATTCAATTAGAACACAAGTTACATGGGCATCTTCTTCCCATTCAACGTAGAGTTTCATTCACCCTTTTCGATCGAATTCTTCTCTAGAATTGTTGCCCCTTTCTTCTTCTAATTTGATTCGCTTTTTTTGTTGATCCCGACCCCAATTTGTGTTCTCTCTTCATGAATTTTGATATAGATCTCTTTTGTACAATGTCAAGCTCACATTTGGGGTTTTTCAAATTTGAGAGTTTTCTACTTCGATTTACATGTTGTTGTGTTCTTTGGGTTGTTTTTTTTTGTTGAATTCATCAAACTTGTAAAGATTGTTTATGTTTTGCACTCAATATCAAGTTTTTGATTGAAAACAAATGCTAATGTACAATGCTCATCTAATTGTCCACCATGTGTTTGACAAAATGCTTAAATGATCAACTTAGAGCTTAGAGCATTTTGGTTTACCAATTGTTCATAAATTATGAACCTAGCATCCCAAGTTTGAATGTATACCATTTATGAACAAGATTACATGACACACATACAAAGTATTGTGAATTAAATTCCATGAACCTTATTGATAATTGTTATGAACCTAATCATATAAAGACATGAACTCACAAAATACGATTTATGTACTAGATTATGTGACAAAAATAACAAGTATTATGAATTAGATTTCATGAACTTTATTGAAAATTGTTATAAACTTAGCTATATAAAGACATGAACTAACAAAATACCATTTGTGAATGCCTGACCAAAAAAGTATTGTTAATTAAATTTAATGAACCTTATTGACAATTTTTATGAACCCAATTATGTAAGAACATAAACCAATAGACCCACTTGTATGAACTATTAGTTATGAACTGTGAGATTATATATTATGAACTTGTGTTTATAAAAACATGAACCAAATGAAAAAATATCATGAACCAAAAGATGTGAATCAAAAGAACAACTAGGATATGACTTAAAAGACATGAGTTATAAGATAAACTATCATGAACCTAAGCATATAAAAATATGAACCAAACAAGAACTACCATGAACCAAAATACATAAACCGTACGAAAAGTTAGCCTATGTGGGATTTGAACCCATATCTATGTGCACATGCACATTACTCTACCATTTGAGCTAATAGGCTATCAAATGACGTGGAATAAAAGATAAACTACTAAAAATTAAAAGTCATGAACCATAAGAATTATTATGAACCTAGCTTACAAAAACATGAACCGAAAGAACAAATACCATGAACCAAAAATCACGAAAGAAAATAATAACTAACATGAAGTAAAAGACATGAACCATAAGATGAACTTTGATGAACCTAAGGTTATTCAAACATGAACCAAAAGAATAAGTGTTATAAACAAAAAGGCATAGAACAAAATTTATGAACCATAAGAATGAATATTATGAACCTTACCTTAATAAGTCATGAACCAAAAGAATATCCGATATAAACAAAAAGACATAATCGTATCAAGAATTAGCCTATGCGGGATTTGAACCCACATCTATGTGCACATGCACATTGCTCTACAATTTGAGCTAATAGGCTACCATATATATAATTTCTTAAGTGTCAAATGCACATTTCTCATTTATCACCAATATAAAGAGATGTATACAAACTTACATTGAGATTTCTCCTTAGAGAAATTAGTAGACAACTTCAACAATGAACTAAAAATCTTCTTTTTACTGACCAATATATGTGAAAAATCAGCGAATATTTCTTCTACTTACCAACAACAAAGGGCTAAATTTTGGAAATTTGGGGGTAATTGGTTTTAGTAAAGAAAAATTATACGACTGAGTTGTTTCCTTGCAATTTAGAACTCTGACCTAGAAAATTAAACAAACTTGCTATCATAAACCAGAAGAATTGTAGATTGCAAGCAAATTTTTACTAAACCCCAAACAACAAAGCCTAGAGAAATCCAATTCATGCATACCTTTGTTTGTATCCTATTTCATGGATTTGATGAACCGATATCGTCTATGAATGAAAATTAGAGAAAGAAAATGGGAGAAAGTAGAAAATGGGGAAAAGTAGAAGATTTATTCTTCAAATCCATGATGGAGTGGTGGGAGTAGGAGTAGGGGGAAGAGAGAGAGAGAGAAGGAGGAGGGGGGAGAAGGCTGCTGAAAAAGATGTGCGTGCAGATTTTTAATTTTTAGGGTTTATTTATTCAAAGGGTATCTTCGTCTATGAATGAAAAAATCATACTATTTATCCGCGTGCCATTGTTAATGAACAAACTCTTTTTCTTATTTTTTTAATCAAACCCCTTATAATCAATCCAGTCCGTCCATTCATCTAATTTGACGTCTGCTATTTGCTTGCATTTTTTTACTGTAGCATAAGCTTTCACCCGAGCGTGACTCTGACATATGCATCCGTTGATTTGTCATTATCTTTTTTCGACCCATCAAAATTTATTTTCACAAATCCGTTTTGCGGTTTCACCCATTTTTGTTTTCTCTTTCTTTGCCTTAGGTTTTGTTTCTACAAGACACATTATCCTCTTCATTCACATTTTTTGCTTTGTTCCACCACATAATATGGTTTTGAATAAATTCCTCAACACTACTACATTGTCCATTACTATCCTGATTAAAAACTACTTGGTTTCTCCAAAACCATATACCCCACCAGGCAGTGAATAGATGACATAGAGTTCTTTGTGGCAATGTATTCTTCAAATTATGGATGATCTGAGGCATGGTGTTATGATTTTCTAAAGCGTCCCTTAGAATGTCAATGAATTGAGAGTCAATGGTATGAAACTTCTGTTGAGTGAAGGGGCAATTGATCAAAAGATGTTCATTTGTCTCATCATGATGGCTGCATAAAGGACATTCTGAAGTGACAACTATGTGTCTTTGTATAAGAAGATCCTTAGAGCAGCCACAACGGTAAAGAAATGGGGTGCATGGTGTCATACAAAATATTAAATAATCAACTCTTCACATGTCTCAAGAAAATGAAGTGCATTTTTTGCACCCTAGGAGAGAGAGGGGAATTTCAGATTCTAGCGCGTGTGTATCAATTGAAACACACCAAATGCCAAATGCATGTCAACGTTTTGATTAAAAAGCCCTTCCACTTTGCACGCCACATGTCACTTGTTGAGTGGTCTTATTTATTTGATAAATGGAATGGGTTAATTGCTAATTTGGGCAATTTATACATTATATATAAAAACAATTATACCATAATTCATAATTTTTTTTATCTATCCATAGACCTAATATTACATATATTTTATTAAATTTAGAATAATTGTATTTTTAGGTTTATATGGGTGTTCGCCAGAATCGGCGGAAAATGGTTATCCGATGTCGGAATGACTATTGTTATACTATTTATTATATTAATTATAGTTAATGAAAAACATTTCATTGATCAACAAAATTAATAAATAATTTTAATGGGAGAAGAGGGTATATGTGTAATTATATATGGAGAGAGAGAAAAGTGTTAAAATGATAAAAATATGAATTTATAGAAGTACATGGATGTGGATATAAATTAAAATGAGGTGCATAGATGATGTGGCGGAGAGAGAAATGGAAAAAGTTAGGGTGCATAATACTGTAGCAGATGCATTGTTGTAGTAGGTCTTAGTAGGTAGTCCTTTGATGCAGATCTTCCGCAAGAACATTTATTTTCGGCATTAGGTCAAGTTTCCAACTCCAACTGAATTCCCAATCATTCATATTTAATCCATTTGATATTAAGGCATAAGTCGACTGGGTGTAGAACCAACCATTCTTACTTGGGTGCCAGTATAGTTTATCTTGGATCTGATTTCTAGGAACCGCTATTGATAAAATCCTTTCTACCCAGAAATTGGGTAGGACTTTTCTTAATTCATCTTCGTTCCAATTCCGGTTATTGTCTATGAAATTAGCTACTGAGATATCACTTTCATTCCCCACAACATGTTGACATTCTTCGCGAAGAGGGCGCTTGCTTACTCAAGCATCCTTCCAAAATCGAATCGACTTTCCATCACCAACTTGCCATATTAATCCCTTTCTAAAATCCTCTTTTAAACTCATATGTTTCTTCCATTGCCATGAAACATTTTTTACTGCATACATACTCTACCAGGTCTTTGTCTTTAAGGTATTTTTCTCTTACAATACGAACCCAAAATTAGCAGGCTCAGCCAAAATTTTCCAAAGGAGACGCATTTGTAGCGCTTTATTCATATGTCCTGCTTTGCGTAGTCCTAGTCCTCCTTTCTTTGTGGTCCCAGCCTATCATGGGCACATACTCTCCCGATTTGTTCCAAAAAAAAATTCTATTTATGGCATCCCAAATATTTGTCTAGAGCACTTGTATTAGGAATATTTATCACGTGCTAAAGCGTTCGCCTAGTATATGTCGACACCCCTTTGGTCGTCTGAAAAGCCGATTTATGAAAATTTACCTTTTGGCCAGAGATTTCTGAGTATTCGTCAAGGATTGTTCGTATTTTACCGAACGCGGTAATCGAAGCAGGGGCGAAGATGATTATATCGTCTGCAAATGATAAAAAAGGAACCTTAGTCCCGCCCCTAGTAATCGGAAAACCTATTGTATGAGCTGTGTCCATACATTCTCTTTGCAATCTTCTTGCCAAAATCTCTGCGCCTAGTATAAACAGTAGAGGCGAGAGAGGATCCCCTTGGCGTAGTCCTTTTTCTGGGGTGAAAACATCCGTCAACTTATTGTTTACAAGTACTGAGAACGATGCAGTTTTAATACATTCTTGTATCCATTTTATGAAAATAGGGCTGAAACCGAATTTTTCCAGGAGTCGAAATAAGAAAAATTTTCAAGTCCACTTTGTCATATGCTTTTTCCATATCTAATTTAATAGCAGCCCATCCAGTCTTTCCTTTCCGTTGCCGGAAGGAATGAAAAATTTTATGCGCTATAAGAACGTTGTCTTGTATGGCCCGGTTTGCAACAAACGCACCATGAAGGGGGTGAATTAGTCTAGGTAACACCTTGATACTCTTTATGTTTTACTCAAGCTTTGGTTATCATTTTTTTAATATCCATGTCCAAAGTCGAATTGAAGACCTTTAAACGCTTTTAAAAGCTTTGATTATCAATTTACGAGTTTGGTTCAAATGAAAAAAACTTTTATCTTGAAAAATGAAAAGTGCATTACAAAGTATGAAAAGTGCATTACAAAATACAAAAAATGTCATCCGAAAAGTGTACTACAAAAAATACGAA
Source organism: Fallopia convolvulus (assembly GCA_964016875.1). Taxonomy (NCBI): domain Eukaryota; kingdom Viridiplantae; phylum Streptophyta; class Magnoliopsida; order Caryophyllales; family Polygonaceae; genus Fallopia; species Fallopia convolvulus. Next base: position 46,012,030 of record OZ024732.1, on the reverse strand, counting down.
AAGTGCACTACAAAGTATAAAAAATGCAAATGCAAAAAAATGCACTCTGAAGTAGAAAAAATGCACTACAAACTAAAAAATGTGCATTTTTTTTTAATTTTTCAGTATAAGAGTTTTTTTATTTGAACTAAACTCATTAATTTACTAGCATAAATTTTAGTATGTTTTTTTTATCTCTCCATAAACCTTCTTACTTCCTCTTGTCTTTGGCTCGTCTCAATGTCACTCTACATTAAGTGATTATTTTATAACTCCATTTTAAAGAAAATTCTCCAATATAAGTCTCTTCATATACTAAGGGTTTTGTTGGTTTTTTTTTTTTTTTTTGTTGGTGTCAGTGGCAGTGCCAATTCAGTTGTCATTTGGTTTTATAAGTGGGCTCGTGAACAAACACAAAAAATGAATAGGCAAATGCTGGACAGCAGAGATTTGTGCCATTTTGGGCCTATTAATATTGGGCTTTGAAGAATGACATTTAAGAGGGCCTAAAAATGTAAAAGAGATTTAATTTAGTGGAAGCCTGGAAGCTGAACTCGGCTTACTTAAATTGCAAGTTGCAGCTAGCAACTATATATATATTTGGAGCGAGAGTTAATTAGGGGGATACTAGTTGTCCCCGTCGTGTCATGTACCACTATGGCTTGATATTTTTTAGATATATTATAAAAGAAATATTAATAAATAAAAATATAATATAAAATTTAATGTAAGTAATTTATTGATCGTAATATGTATAAAAATTATTATTTTTTTAAATCAAATAAAAAATTAAATTTAGATTATTAAGTTTAAATAATGAGAATAATATATACAATGCTCATAAAATGTTATGGTAAATTTTCAAATAAGGAGAATAATATATACAATGCTCATAAAATATTATGGTAAATTTTCAAATTGTGAGTTGCAATAAAAAGAAGGTATTTTGACCAAACTTCTAATAAGGGTGTATTTTGATTAAAAAAGCATAGATTTATCAAAATATATAGGCCTATGATTATCTATTTATATAAAATATTTTTTATAAGGAAAGCATTTTTTTTATCATTATAGTTATATATGAGATGTAAGTGATGGGGTGAAAATAATACGATGTGGCATATGAAGCGTCAAAAATTACATGACATGGCTTAAGGAAAAGACGACACGTGGCAAAATCTAACGTGGCGTATTCTAGAAGCGACATGTGGAAAAAGCTGATGTGGCGCAACGTGGAGGCTCCAAACCTTATTGCTTTTATATATATAGTAGATTAGAATATTTTATGTTATATTTAATTTTTTCCTAGTAGGAGTTTAGTGTTTAGACAACAAAACTAGTTGATGACCTGGACCTTACCCGGAAATTTTCTTAAATAAAAATTATAATATGTGATTTAATCCCTTATTTATAATATTTGTAATTTATTTTAATCATAATAATTTATATTATTATAAAATGTATACAAATATTATCTTATTATTAAAAATGCTATTTGTAATATTTATGTAATAAGCATAAAAAAGTTGACACTCTTAACTTGTAGGGTTGAATCGAACCCGCATAAAAACTGCAATGAATTAACCCAACCAACTCGTATATTTTAACGACATGAACACATACTCACCTCGAACTCGAAATGACTGAATCTAAACTCGATTGAACTAACTCGAACCGGTTTAACATTAAGAGGCCAATCATTTTTTTTTATTTATTAAGAAATCTGTAATATAAAAAATCAACATACTTATGAATAGAAATTTAATATATTTCAAGACACAGTATATCTATATCGACATCGGTTAAAAAGTTGTTATACTTATTAATAGAAAAATAGTATACAAAAATTAATATACTTTTGGATAGAAAATTTAAAAAATTGTCATAATTATGAATAGAAAATTAATATAACAGAATCTAAAATTTAATATAAAATATACAATTAAAAATATGGTTCATATTAACTAAAAAAGTTTTCATAGTTATGATAGAATATTATTATGAACAATTTCATAACTAAGAGTATGTTGACTGAGACATTAAAATTTGATGACAATAATACATTTAACTGTAATATTTATAGATAAAAAAATTAATATATAAAACCCAACATATTTATAGATGGAAATTTAAAAATTTCTCATTCTTATATATAGGAAATTAATATTGAAAAAGTGAAATTAATATGAAAAATCTGGTCAATATTAATTAAAAACGTTATCATTCTTATAAATAATAAAATTAATAAAAAAAATATCCAAAAATTAATATAAAAATACATGATTAAAAATATGGTTCATACTAACTAAAAAAATTATTATGCTTTTGAACAAAAAGTTAATATAAAAGAATCTGAAAATTTAATATTGAAAATCCGTAATTTAAAATATGGTCCATATTTAAAATAGTATAATATAAAGAAGATAGAAATAAAAACATGTTTCCAAAATATCGTGACATATGCAATATATGATTATCATGTGCAAGATCTTGTAAGGAAGATAGACAAATAACGTAATAGTAAGAAATTGTGATGTGCAAGATCTTGTAACATATAATAAATATTATAAAATTAATTTGATATAGATATATAGAAAAAAGAGTCATGTGCGAATGGTCGCCTGTGTGGGAAATAAGAATAAATCTCGATCGTTCATTCCAAAAAATCAACATCCCTGATTAAACATTCATTAAAAAATAAAATACGGCACGGTCGAATTTTTCCCGTATTATTCGCGTATTTTTCATAAAATACGACACAGGCGATTTTTTCACGAATTTTTCGAAAAATACGTTTTTATGAGACGCGCCTAGTTTGTTCATCAGAAATAGCGATTTGTTCATCAATATTCACCAATTGTTCATCAATACTAACTAATTGTGCATTGAGTTTTTGATAACATTGTTCATTGATTTCGAACTTTTTTAATTTTTAATTTTAATTTTTAACCTTATTTATGTTTAGGAATACAATAATATGTAGTTTTTTATGCACATATAATTAGTTTTGATATACCCATGTTTCTTCATTAATATACTCATATTTGTTCATTGATATACCCATGGTATACCATTATTTGTTCATTAGTATACTCCTTTTTTGTTCATTGGTATACCATTATTTGTTCATTGATATACCCTATTTGTTCATGGATATACCCTTATTTGTTCATTGATATAACCTTATTTGTTCATTATTATACCCTTATTTGTGAATTGAAATAAACTTATGTTTTATGTGTCAAGGCTATCAACTTGTACATTTAGGACTATCTATTTGTGTATTTTTGCATTTATTTTGTGCTTTAAGGCTATCTTGAATTCAAAGTATAATATGAATGGCGTGCTTTAAGGCTAACTTGTCAATACGAACGAAGTGCTCAATATAGTACAAAATTAAGATAAGTTTGATGTAGAGACTTGAATGCAAAAGATAATAGATAAAGAATTTGACTTTGCAATAATATGGTGTATGTTAAGAGAACGAGATAGCAACAAATCGAAGAGAAATGCTTGTGCCTTATTTAGTTATGAACAAATTGATGTTATTAATGAACAAATATGTATATAGCAATGAACAACTTGAGGTTACTAGTGAACAAATATGCATCTAGTAATGAACAATTATATGAAAAAGGCAATGAACAAATATGCATAAACTAGTGAACAAATTGATATTACTAATGAACAAACATGCACAAACCGATGAACAAATATGCCAAAACCAATGAATAAATATTTTCGTTTTTTATGAACAAAATGACAATGTTGATGAACATATTGCATGTAATTTTGGTACACATTTGTTCATTTTTTATGTACAAACAATAGATTTTTGATACACAAGTAATAATTTATTTATGCACACAATCACAGTTTTGATGAACAAAATCACAGTTTTGATGAACAAAGCCACATTATTGATGAACAAATCCAAAATACTGATGAACAATCTGGGTGTGTGTCCTATTTCTGTTTTTTTTTCAAAAATACGCGAATAATTCGCCAATAATTCGTCCGTGCCGTTTTTTCCCCTTTTAAGTGAAATGATCAACGCCTTTGATTTTCTTATTTCGCACATGAACGCCCATTCGCACGTGAACCTAACTCTATATAGAATGTTAAGAATAAAAAAACCCTGCAATATAAGGAAGATAGAGATGAAAATAATGTGACACATTTTATATGATAAATATGTGCAAGATCTTGTAATATATAAATACATAATTAAAAATATTGATAAAATCATTATTAATAAATGGACATAATACAATAGAGTTCATACTCATCCCAAAATTAATTTTTATTTTAACTAAGGGATGGGAAAGAGTGATTCTCATACCAACAATATACAACAGAGTTCATACTCATCCTAAAATCGAGGTATGACTGATTCCTTTTCCGAGCCGATACATCATCCCAACTCGATTTTAGGTATCAAAACAAATGAGACCTTAATTTTTATTTATTTAAAATAAATTATTTCTTTAAATTGAGTCGTCCCAACGTACCTCCGTCCATGGCTTGATCCTCTTGTACATACCCTAGTCCGACCCATGACTCACTCGCTTGAGCCGCTTCACCATCTTGGTTATGTATGACTCGAAGTGTGTTGTTGTTGGATGCAGATGGGTTGTGCTTGAGTGATCTAGGCCATGATCTCTTTCGAAAATGTCTTATTGGGCTTTCAGGTTAATGGACCTTATCCCGGTCTGAGGTTGAAGAAGTCTCATTAGCTAAACGCAACGTTTGGCTTATGAAGACGCTCCTTAATCATAACGACGTCATTTGGGGTACTAGGGTTATATAAAAGCTAATGAGTAAATCCTAGCGCCTTGTCTTTGCAATTTCCTTCGCCGTTGTGAAAAATTAGGGTTTGAGCTCTCGAGCTTTCTCTTGTTCTTTCACCTTGGCGATTCGAGATTGTGAAGCCCAAAGAAGTAAAGAAAAGGGGAGAGAGAAAGAGAGATGAGCTAGGGAGATTGGAGCCTTGGTGGTTTGAGCTCTTTGTGGGCTTGTCTAGTTGTCTGATTCCTTCTCCGTTTTTCCTGCTTTGTGCTACTTTTTGATCTTCGTCTTGTTTCGCAGCCTTTGTCATCTGTGTGTACTTGATTTGTAAACGTTTGTGTGTTGGCCTTAATTTGATGCCTAGTAGATTGGGCGATTCCCCCTCTTGAGACTCTGCGGAGTAGGGTAAAATCGAACTGCTTAAACAAATTACTTATCCATTTGCGTTTTACTTTTATTTTTCAAAACAAACCAACTCAATCGAAGTGGATCTTAGATTTTAAGCTTTACAATAATGTACACCTCCTCTCCACTTATGATGCATGTGTCTAGCAATATGTGAATAATTAAGTTCATTTGGTTTTTCTTAAGAAAAGAAATAAAGTGAAACTTAAAAAATGAAAAAGGGTCCTTTTGCTATAATGTATCCAGCTTCATATGGTTTCGTAAAATTGGTGTGTGAAAAATGCAATTGATTTCAGGAGATGTGACAGAGGCGCCCCAAAAAGAGAGGCCCTATACGGTGTCGTTTAGGGTTATGTAAGGGGATGGTCCCAAACCCTTTTTTGCCGCTCAGGCTCTCCTTTTGTCCTTCATCTTGACCTGAATTGACCCTATACGTACACATTATATTCCCAGCCCTCCAATCAGATTAGGAGTGAGAAACAAACATTAACAAATACTGCTACGTACATTATCTTCTATTTTTCAAAAGGAAAAAGAAGAATACAAAAAGTGATGCAAGTGATGAATATATTGAGAGATTAGCTGGAGAAGATGATAAATTGATTATTGAAGAATGTGGTCCTCCTTCCTGGGTGAGAGAAGAGAGTCTTTTGCAGTTTGCTTCTTCATATACACTCCACTGTGTAAGTAGATTTCTTTCCCCACCCTAAACAAGTAAACAGAATCTCCAGATACCCCTACCCTAAGCTGCTCTTCTCATCGATCAATGGGCTACTACTTTAGCTTTACCCATCAAACTATACTATATATATGTGCTCCTTTAATCCTTTTGTAAAATTACATAAATCATACCCCTTCTTTCTCGGTTTTTGTTTGGTTTGAGCAAGACAATATGATTCATGTAGACCTAATTTATTTCTTTTCTTGTTTCAGTCAAATTATGTCAACAGTATTTGGTCCGTTCATTAGTGTTGATATGCTAGGTGTAATGCGTTTACGTAGTTGATCCAAAAAAAATTTTAACTGGTATGAGTATTGTTCAGTAGTTGTGATTAAAATGTGTTTATGTAATTAATACTAGTTGATATTTTGCAAAAAAAAAAAAGGGAGTTGTTGAAATTTCCTATCCTTTTTTACACATGTTTTCAAGTACCATTTTATCGAACACGTATTAAGTTAAAAATAAGTATCTAGTTTCAACTATCAATTTAAGTGTCCGCTACATCAACATCAACAACATTAACATTAACTAGCTAAATCATTGTTGAACGGAGCCATAGTCTTTACTCCATAATTGTAGGTGAATTCATTCAGGGAAAAGAATGCATGATGTCATCTTGCACACAAGAGAGACAAGAGTCTTTGATAACAACAACGGAAAAAACTTGACCAATGTCGATCATATTACAGAATTCATCCGAAACCAGGTTAAAGACTGGAAACTTGCAGAAGTCTCTTTCTCCCCCGGCCCCCGTACTCTAAGTGTGCGGGGCGGGGATGGAAGAAAGCGAACCAAGTGGGTAAAACCCAAAAGAGACTATATTAAATTGAATTTTGATGGTGCATTGAATGCAGATGGCGTGGCTTCCTTCGGGTTCATCCTCAAGGACTCTGGTGGCTCCCCCATCCATTTTGACGGAGGACTGATTGGTCGACAGTCTATGCTGATTTTCGAGACCATCGTCTTGCGTCAGGGACTTCTCGAGACCATCAGACGTGGCATTCCCCGGATCCAAATTGAAGGCGATAATTTGCAGCTGGTCAAGGCTGTGCTCGTGACTGGCGCTTCCCGTGGGAGATTGAGTTGCTGCGTGCGGACATCCATTGCTTGCTTGCCCGATTCCAGGATTGGAGTATCTCTCACGTCGTTCGGGAGTGCAATTCTGTGGCGGACTTCATCGCTGGATCTTTCAGACGTGTCTCCTCCATCCAGTTGCAATTGATTCAGGCTTTATTACCCTCATCTGACAGGATGCTCTAGGACGACCACTAGCTTGTTAGTGACCACCCTAATATCTTTCCTTATCAAAAAAAAAATCTTTCACACTTACACGTAGTTCTCACAAGGGCAGAAAAAAAAATTAGAAAAGTTGAATAAAAAACATGGTTTACTTGAAAATAGCCCTTGTTTTAAAGCCAGACATGGCAACATATGTTTGAGAAGCCACCTCTCTGGCTAACTATAAATAGTTTTCTTCGTTGTCAATGGCTTGATTGACTTGAAGCATTTACGCCAAATGAATCATATAGTATTTGTTTCGCAGGGGGAGATGTGCAGCCCATGATCGATGCTAATTCGTGTTTCATAAAAATGGCAAGGCTGATCAAACTCGAAACATTAATTTTATGAACCAATGATCTATTGACCGGCCTTATGTAAGCTAGTGTTGTACTAGTTATTTTTAAACAATTTGAGCTATCGAAACACTCGTATAATTAAGTAAGGATATTGATGAATTGTGAATCTGAGAAAGATAACTCAGAGAGCGAGAGGAAGAAGGAGAGGAAAGACTCTCATAACAGAATGATTTGATTGATCTGAAAAGTAAATCAGAATAAGCTACACACCAGCTTATATAGTGTCAACAAAATGAGAGAGTTATAACTATACTAGTCACTCTCTTTATTTCTGCAGTAAACACACACACATATAACAAAGACACTTTTAACACTCCCCCTCAAGTTTGATGTTGATAAAACTTATTAACAACACCAAGCTTGCAAAGGAGTTTGACATATTGATCTAGAGTAACAGATTTTGTAAAGAGATCAGCTGGTTGTTCCTTTAAAGGAACATACTCAAGAGTGACAGACTTCTTTAGCACCATATCTCTCACCAAGTGACAATCTCCTTCAATATGCTTTGTTCTTTCATGGAATACAGGATTCCTAGCAATATGCATAGCTGATTGATTGTCACAAAAGAGCTGAACTGAACTTAACTTGACATTCAAATCTGTTAGTAGCCTAGTTAACCAGATTATTTCACAGCAAGTCATGGCCATGGCCCTGTACTCTGACTCAGCTGATGATATAGCAACATATGACTGTTTCTTTGTTCTCCATGAGATTAATGAAGAACCCAACAAAATACAGAAACCAGTTAATGACTTCCTAGTCATTGGACAACTCATCCTGTCAGCATCACTAAAAGCTCTCAACTTCAATTCAGAATTGCTTCTTAGCATTAATCCTTGACCTGGTGCATTTTTCAAATACCTCAACACATGCTTGGCTGCTTTCCAATGATCATCACTAGGATCATGCATAAATTGACTCAACACTTGCACAGCATAACAAATGTCTGGCCTTGTGATAGTCAAATAAATCAATTTTCCAACCAGCCGTCTATAAGCACTAGCATTAACAATATTTCTAGTGCCATCTAATGAAAGCTTTACCTTGGATTCAAAAGGAGTAGGAACTGGCTTAGCATTGATCATCCCAACTTCCTCCAATAATTCTAAAGCATATTTCCTCTGATTCAGATGGAAACCTTCAACAGTTCTTTCCACTTCAATCCCCAAGAAATACCTCAAATCTCCCAAGTCTTTCATCTGAAAATGTTTATGCAAGTGAGCCTTTAGTCTTAAGATTTCTTCTTCACTATCCCTTGAGATTAGCATGTCATCAACATATACTAATAGGACAGTGTATGACTTCTCAGTTTGCTTAAAAAACAGAGAATAATCAGACTTTGACTGCACAAAACCAGCTTCTTTAACTACTGTAGAAAACTTTGCAAACCATTGTCGAGGGGCTTGCTTAAGTCCATATAATGATTTTCTAAGTTTGCAAACCTGCCTTCCTGTCTTAGATTGCTTGTGCTCACTTGTCTCTTTAGTCTCCCCCTGAGGACAAGCACCATAGCTTTTAAGAATGTCATATGCTGGAGGCAGCTCCATATAAACATCTTCTTCGAGGTCACCATGCAAGAAAGCATTTGTGACATCCATCTGACACACATGCCAATTTCGCACAGATGCTACAGCAAGAAGCGTTCTCACAGAAATGAGCTTAGCAACCGGAGCAAAAGTCTCCTCATAATCAACCCCTTCAACCTGTGAAAAACCCCTTGCCACAAGCCTTGCCTTGTACTTATCAAGTGTACCATCAGCTTTGAACTTGAGCTTGAAGAGCCATTTGCAAGTCACAACAGATTGATTAGCTGGTCTGGATACCAAGTCCCATGTATGATTTCTTTCAAGAGCTGCTAGTTCAGTCAACATAGCTGTGCACCATGAAGGGTGTTGAAGAGCTTCTAACACATCTCTAGGCTCAGTATAGCCTGCTACATTGTTAATAAACACTTTGTAGCTAGGTGAGCAATGTGTATATGTCATGAAACAAGACATAGGATAAGGTGTCTTACCAGCAATGGAGGGGTGAATTGCAGTAGTAGAGAGTTGTGGAGTTGCACAGACATAATCCTTAAGCCACACAGAAGGTTTTGTGACACGAGATGAATGTCTTTGTGCTGGGAGAGCAGGAATAGGATCAAGAACAGGAATGGGATCAAAATCAGGTGGGACAGGAGAAGGAGAGTAATCAGCTAAAGAACTTGGCTGATCACTAAAATTGGGTGATATATGTTGTGAGTCAGAAATGGGTATGAAATCATCTTGATAAGGAGGGGAAGGATTAGAAGATGAAGGAGTGACTGTCACTGGAGAAGACTCAGAGACAGTTTTAGTGTATTCACCATAAGAAAATACACATCTCTACTAATCTGAACCTTTTTAGAATTCAGATTATACACTTTATACCCTTTAAACCCAAAGGGATATCCTAGAAACACACATGGATCAGCTCTAGGGTCAAACTTCTTCCTTCCTCCACTTAAGGTTGACACATAACAGAGACATCCAAAAACTTTTAGTCTAGAATAATCTGGAGTCTCATTGAATAACACCTCATAAGGTGATTTATTTTGTAAAATAGGAGTAGGAAGTCTATTAATAAGGTATGTGGTTGTAAGAACACAACTCCCCCAAAATTTTATTGGTAAGGAAGCATGAAATCTAAGGGCTCGAGCTGTTTCAAGAATATGTATATGTTTTCTCTCCACTCGACCATTTTGTTGAGGAGTTGAAGTACAAGAACTTTCATGAATAATACCCTTAGACAAGAGAAAAGAAGTGACATCAGAATTGAAGAATTCTGAGCCTTGATCAGACCTAATCACTTTGACATGAGTATCAAATTGTTTCTCCACTCTACACACAAAATGTTTTAGCAATTCAGGAGTTTCATCTTTGCTTTTCATCAAATAAGCCCACACACTTCTAGACTTATCATCAACAATAGTAAGGAAATACCTATGACCATTATAAGTGATAGAATCATAGGATCCCCATAGATCACAATGAATCAACTCAAATATATGTTTGGCATGAGAAGTGCTAGTATAAAAGGAATTTCTGGTTTGTTTTGCAAGAGGACAAACTGAACAAGATAAATCTGACTTTTTATTGAGACCATTCTGAATACATGTGACAGATAAGAGCTTCTCTAAAGGAGCATGAGCAAGTCTAAGATGCCACAAGGCATTTAAGTCAGATATACATGAATTTTGAGGTAGAAACATAGGCAAGGTAGGTATAGTAGCACATAAATTCTCACAAAAATTCTTAGGTAGCACATCATCAATTTTCTTGTGGGGAACAAGGTAGAAAAGACCTCCAAACTCTTTACCAACCGCAATCACCTTCCTCCTTGCATGGTCCTGTATAAGACACAAATCAGAGGAAAAATGAACTTGGCATCCAATGTCATGAATTAACTGACTTAGAGAGAGTAAATTGAACTTGAAGTTGGGAACATATAAGACATTGCTCAGACTTAAGTATTCAGAAAGTATGATAGCACCAGTGTGAGTGATAACACTTTTGCTACCATCAGGCAAGTGTATTGAGGTAGGTTGTGTAACAGGCATGGCTTTAGTGAAGTACTTTGCATCACATGTCATGTGATGTGTTGCCCCGCTATCAATTATCCAAATACCTGAGTAGTCAGAAACACTACAACACAGAATACTACCTGCTAAATTTGCCTCAGCAAACTTCTCCTTCTGATGTTCCATGAAGTTGAAGAAATTCTGCATCATTAACTTCTGATTCTCTTCTGATAGATTCTAAAAGCCTCTGAATTGCTCACTTGAGTTACTGTTAGTTGAGTTTTGACTGGACTGACTTGAGTTTGCCTTGTAAGAGTTGGAATTGTAGTTGTGATTTTCTTTCCCTTTAGGCTTGTTATCACCATTGTTTCGAGAAACCTGTGGCTTGTATTTGCTTTTTGAGTGCCAACTGGGATAACCAATAATCTCCCAGCATTTTTCAGTTGGATGGTTCCCTTTACAATGTTCACACTCCTTTCTTGGCTTATCAGAGTTCTTGTCAGTACTTCTTCTAGACATCAACGCAGTAGCATCAGGTTTGTTGTCAGATAGTGTCAACTTCTTGCTCAACTCATCTTGTAAGAGTAATGAATGAGCAGTGCTAGCTGTGGGAAGAGGTGTGGACAGCAGAAACTGTCGTCTAGCTGCTGAAAACTGATCACTCAGTCCCATGAGGAACTTCATAAGCTTATCCTCATTCTCACTAGCTTCAAACTTAACATTCAGATCACACTCGCACTTTCCACAAGTGCACCTTATAGGAGCAACCAGTCCTGAAAGTTGCTGCCAAAGACCTTTGAGTCTAGTAAAATAATCAGTAACAGTGGAGCTTCCTTGTTGACATTCATGAATCTCTTTCCTGATCTGGAACAACAAGGGACCGTTTCTTTGACCATAACTCTCATATAAGTCCTCCCACATCTCTTTTGTTGTATCAAACTCATCCAAAGTGGCATAAATCTCCTTCGATACAGTGTTTAATATCCAGACACAAACCATATCATTACATCGACTCCACATATTAGAATTTTCAGCAGTCGCAACAATTGTTCCTTCTACAAAACCTAGTTTATTCTTCACCGACAAGGCCTTTGAAATTGCCTTCTTCCACCTCCTATAATTGTCTCCGGTAAGTGGAATAGTGGTCAGAATCATACCAGAGTTATCGGAGGGGTGAATAAACAGTGGATTTTGTAGATCGGCAGCTCGAACGTAGCCTCTGTCACGATCGCGATCTCTCAGTGTTGATCGACTGTCTTCGGTGTCTGACATAGTTCCCTGAAGCTTTTCTCAACTGAATCTAACGAAGAAAAGCAAAGATGAAGTGACGAACAAATTGAATTAGGGTTACTTTTCGATTGATTTTGAAACTTTCAGAACTGGATGATGCAGGTCGTAAAAGAAAAGAATTAGAGTGAAGATGATCAGAGATAAGCGGAAAAGAGATAGAAGAATTAGATTCACGCATCAATGCTCTGATACCATGATGAATTGTGAATCTGAGAAAGATAACTCAGAGAGCGAGAGGAAGAAGGAGATCGAGGAAAGACTCTCATAACAGAATGATTTGATTGATCTGAAAAGTAAATCAGAATAAGCTACACACCAGCTTATATAGTGTCAACAAAATGAGAGAGTTATAACTATACTAGTCACTCTCTTTATTTCTGACAGTAAACACACACACATATAACAAAGACACTTTTAACAGATATTAGCTAGCGAAACACCACTACAGCTAACATAAGTATATTATAGTATGGAGCTGAGCTATCTATCTACAAGGGTAACCCCCCATATTACCGTCAATTACAATATTTGCCAATATTCTCCTATCAGTGTATGACAAACATAGAGCACCTGTTAGGGTACGTATTTCTTCTGTTTCTACAGCATAAGGATTCAAGCCTATATATTCTGGATAATTGTGAAAAGAATATATGCAGAATTGAAAAATGGACGATCTCAATACAAATCATAACAACTCGTTTCTGTATAATCCCACGCTACAAAGTCTGGGGTCAAAATAGACTCACCCTTACCTCAAATATGTTAAAGAGAATTTTTTCTATGAACCCCGGAAAAATCAAAAGCAAGCTCACAAGCACAAATACCATACGTACAAACGAAAAAAAATAATCTAAAATGGTCTTTGGCTGATCTAGTTCTAACCTTCCATACGTTCCTATCTAGGGCAGTATAGGAATCTCCAAATTGTTAAAATTATTCGATTGATTTTCATTTTTTGCAACAAGTTATAAAAAAAACCTTCCGTTGGCCTAGGAAAAACGCAGATGGATGTATGAGTGTGCAGCAACTTTCCAGCGCAATAATCAATTAACGCATGACACAAAAAGTAAGCGTCCCCATTCAAGTAAATTAGAGGATTAGGATATACATGCAGTTGGATATAGGGGATGTTTTTTGAAAATATAAAAGTAATTCTAGAAAATTGGAGCAGAGAGATAGGGTTAGGGCAGTAGTAGTAGAGGCTACGGAGACAAAGCGTGCGAGGTGCATTCTGAAACATATGGGTGACTTCAATGTTGTCATGACGCTTTCCCCTCTCTTTTCTACAATACCACACTACTACTACTATACTGCCTCTATTTTTGTTTTACCTTCATTTACACTTATTACAATACGGAGTAGTATTATTTTTTGATCTAAATCATTCTATCGGTTTTTCTATAGGCACATTATAATTAAAGATCTTTGATTGAAATGATTTGACTAACTTTGATGTTTTAGAATTATTTAATTATTTTTATAAAATTAATTTTTTTAAGGGTTTAAATCAAATAGCTTTATAATGTTTGATTATAGTATTTCCTTAGGAATATTAACATTTTCAATGTCAAGAGTATTTTTGTTTCAAAATAACACAATATTTTGTAAAGCCATTTCTCTTTTAAAATAAAGAAATTTTCGTGTCCTAAGAGCACATATAGAATTTAACAATATAATATACCGATTTTGGAAAGATTTATGTGAATTCTAATTTTTTATAAGATTTAGTATAATTTAGTTTTTAAATCGGACGTCTTATCATGTGCAAAAAACCCGTAAAAAAAATATAGCTGACCGCAAAACGTAGATGGAGTATTATTATTACTATAGGATGGTAACTAAATTAGTTACAAAAATAAAACAGACTAAATTAGTTACAAAAATAAAACAGCCCAAAGAATCTCAATATTCTAATGTTCCTTATGTATCCTATTACACACTATATAAATATAACCAGCCAGCCCCTTGGATTGCTACTTGCTTGCCTATATATGTACAAGATAGATATTTTAGCCCATTTATATAATTTTGGTCTATTCTTAGGGCCAAAACTCAAAACCCTATTAGCTTGTTTGTTAAAAAGAATTATTTTTCAAAATTTACAAAAAAAAATAAAATAAAATATTTTTCTAATTGCTGTAGATGTATATTAAATGTCATCAAGTGAATTGGGCAAATGCCGACCGATCGATTACCAAACAAGTCCACTATACATAATCTGCATTTTTTGGTAATATAATTAATATATGCATCAATCCGAATTTTGAAAATTGCAAGCAAGTAATTCACATACACATTATACAGCAAGGTTAAAAGCAAACAAAGGATAGGGACAATGAATACGTGCAAAATTTGGGTGTTGGTACAGCGATGTATCATCGATGATATGGAGCAAGAAATCAAAAACATACCTTGCTTTCTTTCAATTCACACTCGGCCAATTCTGATAAACGTCGATCTATGACGTGAACCAAACACTTGTTCCTTAATTTCCTCTCTACTTTCGCCATCCAATCCATTTGTAACAAGAAAGAAAATACACCACCACACAAATTGTACAAATATTATAAGGAACAACAACGTAGTATGTATCTCGAAAAGGAGCAATTTAAAGTAAAAGGGGTGACAAACTGATAAGCATGATTACTAATTTTATAATGAACCAGACAGCGACCCTTCCATTAATTGATTGATTTAAATTTCCGACCTCGTTCCGTTGATCTAGTGAGTGGCCTGCCGTCGACATTAGGTGAGAAATTTTCCCCCCCTTTTTAATGAAAAAATTAGGTGACGTAATTCTCTAACCTTATCTGTTAACTAAACTTCTTTGGCTTATTACATGTACAACTTTGCATAGTAGTAGTATAACATATGATGATGATGAGATGATGATGATATGAATAAAGTAATTGAATAGTAGAAGGGTATGAGAAGGCTAGAATCAAAGAAGCGGTGTGATGAAGTATGCTTGGCTCCTCATACGCCATACACGGAGGCCGCCGGAGCTCGGCGGGCTCTGCAAATGGCATACAGGGAGCCAGGCATACACGCTTCTGATTCTATGTAAATCCCTCTTGTAAGAACAAAGAACAAAACAAAATTAAAGAGCAAAAGAAAAATGTCAAAAAATTTACTGTAATTAAGCTTGGAATTAGCTTGTTTGATCGATCAAAGGCTTATAAAACCAGCTTGAAGGAGGTGATGATGTATTTAACTTACACACATGACCTGAACGTGTGGAGGTTAAGACATCATCAATTAGAATGAGAAAAACGCAGATCTCGTGTATAAAATGGTGGCGGAAAACAAGGATTTGCTTACAATTAAGCATGTGAGAATTGAGGAGAGAAGAATAAATTAGGGAACGTTACAAAGAGAAATTAGAGAGAAAGGGAAAAATATAGGGGTTTTGTTTTGTTGGGGAAGTTGCACCATTCATTCTCTTCTCTAACCTAAACCACCTCTAAATATAGAGAGATGGATGGAGAGAGAAAGCCAAGAGAAAAGGGGTTTGAGTTTAGGTGACCTCCCCAATTTCCCAAACTTTTTTTCTAATTTACAGTAATTTATTTCTCCCCTAAAATTAAAAGAGACCAAGAAAAATAAAATAAAATAAATGGATTGTAAAAGCAAAAGGGTTGCTTTACTTTCCAACTTCTGAAACCCCCTTTGTCATCGAGTGCTTGGAGCTTCATAGATTCCTCTCTAATCTCCCTAACCCCATTGCATTCAAATTGTGTCGATACACATCGGTATATATAGCCCATTTCATATGTTTAAAAAGAGAGAGAGAGAAATTAAAAGGGAAAAAAGTTACAACGGTCTTATTATCTTTAATCTGCGCTAATTAATTATAGTTGATTCGCTTTATTGCTGATATAATATTTCTATAAATATGTAATTTTAAAAGATCGGCGTGTTCATAGTATATGATTAAAGAGATTAATTGGCTGATCACGTAACGGTCACTTGAATGATCATTTGCCATATATGAATGATTTTGAGGTTGATACTTGAATCGATCATTGTTTTGGTAAATTTTGATTTTGAAAGTAATGCGAAACGCCCTTTGAATTTTGAATGGCTCAACTCATTCGATCGGGTGCAAACTATATTTTGATATGTAATTAACTAATTCTCATAATTTTGTTATCTACAAAGTAGAGTCAACCTAACCAACAAAGTACAAATTGACCATTTTACTCATTGTAAGATAACCACAATGTTTATTTCACAGATTATTGATATACTATGATGGATAAATTGTTACTCCATTTCTGGAGTTTGTTCCTAAAACTAGTCAAAGCATGATCAATAATGATGCTTTCGATCATCAACGCTAATATAGCATTGTCGTTAATACTGACATTAACTATATTTGTCGTTAAGCAATCGAATAAGGTAGAAGGTCGGCTCCTTGTCGTTAATACTGACATTAAACATATTTGTCGTTAAGTGTGCAAGCGAATCAGATAGGAGGTCGGATCCTTGTTGTTAATACTAACATTAACTATATTTGTCGTTAAGCAAGTTAATCAGGTATGAGGTCGGCTCCTTGTCGTTTTGTTGTTAATACTAACATTAAGTATATCTGTCGTTGAGCAAGCGGATTAGGTAAGTAGTCGGCTCCTTTGGAAATGGCTTTGGAAAATTCCGATTTTGCCTAGAATCCATTCTCTTATTTGAAGGGCAGGGCGCAGGTTGATCCTTTGTAGATCTAATTTTCTACAATAGGAAAATCCTAGATAATGATGAGTGTGATGTTTGTGGTAAGAGGGAAATCGTTCTTCATTACTTGAAGGACAATCCTTTCTCGCTTGGTTTGGGAGGATTTTGTGGACATTGCATCTTTGGGAAATGGTGTAGCATTGTCGTTAATAATGACATTGACTATATCGGTCACTAAAGCTAATGTAGCATTGTAGTTAATACTGATATGTCGTTAAGCAAACAAATCAGGTAGGAGGTCAACTCCTTGTCGTTTTGTCGTATGTAATTAACTAATTATCATCATTTTGTTATCTACAAAGTATAATTCATATGTAAATATGTAATTAACTAATTATCATCGTTTTGTTATCTACAAAGTATATTTTCATATGTAATTATCTAATTATCAACATTTTGTTATTTACAAAGTATATTAAACCTAGCCAACAAAGTACAAATTGACCATTTTACTTGACCACAATGTTTATTTAAGAGATTATTTATATACTATGATGGAGAAATTGAGAAAAATATCTCCATTTATGAAGTTTGTTCCTAAAACTAGTCAAAGCATGATCTATAATGATGCTTTTGATCATCAACGCTAATATAGCATCATAGTTAATACTGACATTGACTATATCGGTCATTAACGCTAATGTAGCATTTTTTAGTTAATACTGACATTAACTATATATGTCGTTAAGCAAGCGAATTAGGTAGGAGGTCGACGTACTCCTTGTCGTTTGTCGTATATAATTAACTAGTTATCAACATTTTGTTATCTACAAAGTATAATTTCATATGTAATTAACTAATTATCATCATTTTGTCATCTACATAGTATATTTTCATATGTAATTATCTAATTATCAACATTTTGTTATCTACAAAGTATATTCAACCTAGCCAACGAAGTACAAATTGACCGTTTTACTCGTTGTAAAATGACCACAATATTTATTTAAGAGATTATTTATATACTATGATGGACAAATTGCGAAAAGTATCTCCATTTATGGAGTTTGTTCCTAAAACTAGTCAAAGCATGATCTATAATGATGCTTTAGATCATCAACGCTAATATAGCATTGTCGTTAATACTAATATTAACTATACATGTCATTATGCAAGCAAATCAAGTAGGAGTTTGGATCCTTGTCGTTTTGTTATTAATATTGACATTAAATACATGTGTTGTTGAGCAAGCGAATTAGGTAGGTAGTCGGATCCTTTGGAAATGGCTTTGGAAAATTCTGATTCTGCCTAGAATCCATTCTCTTATTTGAAGGGCATGGCGCGATGTGATCCTTTGTAGATCTAATTTTCTGCAATAGGAAAATCGTGGTTAATGATGAGTGTGATGTTTGTGGTAAGAGGGAAATCGTTCTTCATTTCTTGAAGAATTGTGTCTTCCTCACTTGGCTTGGGAGGATTTGAGGACATTGCATCTTTGGGAGATGGTGTAGCATTGTCATCAATACTGATATTAACTATATCGGTCATTAACTCCAATGTAGTATTGTAGTAAATACTGACATTAACTATATATGTCGTGTAACACCCCGACTCAACGTCGGAACATTACTAGGTAGTTTGACCCTAACGGGTCCTACCTGAACTGGTTGACAACTAGAAAACCTGGACCTTGTAACTCGAGCACGACAAGAAAACTATTTTAAAACATCCAACTGTCGTTCAACAAACCACATTTTTAATAATGTCATGCATGAATCCCAAATGTCTAGCCAAATCACATTCAAAACCATAAATCTGCTAAAGTCAACAACATAGTGAAATATCCAAAACAGCTAACAAGACTAAACCGAACTCCCAACCCACTCAATGACCTAGTGACACGCGTCAACGATCCGCTGCAGCATCTGGCCTAGGCTCCAACACGGGACCTATGCGAGTACTTGGAACTGAAAAAAATAAAATAAAGTCCCTGAGGGGTCAGCTACTACCCTAGGCAAGCTAGATAACACACGACAATAGTAAGACGTTTGAAAAACAACAATTAGCCAACAACATAACTTTTAACCAATGAACTGAACAGAACAGAATAGGTCAACACACATTTCCACAACCTAGAGAATATGTGAAAGGAAAGGCAACGAGACATACCATAATCAAACTAACAAGCACAAAAGCAAAGCATTTGTAATAATAACCAACACTTCAAAATTCAACTATTAAAAGGAGATACAACGAACAAACAATTCATCCAGCGTAGGAAGAATTCACAAGGTCGAAAACCAACTAAGTAATCACACACACGCACACAACAAAACCATTCACAATCCTATTGGGAATGCCATTCTCCCTTCCACCACCGCATTCCCATCTACGGCGCTAACTCACCTGCACCCGAGTGCAGAGGCAGACCCTCCCACTTTCCATATACGTCATCCTTCCAACCCCTGGTCAAGCCTCCACTGGAGCACTTGCCAAAAACAAGCAATCAATTTTTTTTATTTTTAAAAGGGCCCGACCGACACACGACCATGGCTAGACGCCTCTTCGCCACCGACAATCGTCGCACATGATCATGCCGGTTACGCTGTCAGCACAGAGAAAGCGATAGTATTTCTTTTACGAGAAAACGTTTGAAATAGAAAACGCGTCACATCATGCACGAAAACATTTCACATGGAAAACATACATTCGGGACTAATTGCCCAAACCAATCTCACAATCACGGCATGAAATCTAACAAGACTAGAATAAAGTCGAGCAAGTCGAGAACGACTTACCTGGAAAGCGATCCTCGAATGACGTAAGTAATGCGGCAATACTAAAGACCTACAAATCATAACGTTCACGGTTAATCGACTAACCGCGGGGAGTATCTTTCGATTCTAGGCAAGCACAACTATAATGGCTTCGAAGCACGAGCCACCATACTTTCATGGTATATAACACAACAACTTAACTTGATTGTTTAAGTGTGAACAAAACTTAGGCGTGACGACTCATGAACCACATCAACTTTCCTCATCAAACTAGTATCTCTTATCTAGGTCTATAGCGCTTCAAGAAATAGAAAGCCCATGCAACCCAAGATCGAAGTCCAAGTTCACAAGTTATAGCATTAGGTCCCAAAGCTTGCATTCCAAACAAAACCAACCAAGTGAGTTCTACCAAGCAATAAAGGGCCGAGACTAACATACATCCTACTCGAAAACCCTAATACTACTCGTATTTTAGGACGGATCAAACCATATAAGATCGGATTTCGTTCACAAACATACAAACATTACTATATCAACGACAGTTAATCCATTTCAAAACCCGGGTCAAATTACAACATCCACACCATCCAACCTAACAATTCTAACCTAATAAGTTAATGGCGTAATAAAATCAAAACAAGTGCAAGACATCACAATAAGCAAGCAAGCAATATGAGTCCACTTCGATCACGCAAGATCAAGACTCAATCAATCCATTCAGATTACTTATTACAAGGTGAAAGCAAAAACAAATAGACACATGGATCGGCTCTAAGACCTGATCAACAAAAGGAAAGTTGCCCGACCTTGTAAGACCGGATAACTTGGATAGAGCGACTATTCTCGATGGGGTGTGCTACTGAATTTTTGGTTGGCGCGGAATCGGTTCTTGCTGGTGGTAGGCGGATTCAAGGGCGTTGGCTAGGCGAGTCTACAGGACGATACTCCACTCGACACTTAGCGACGCACCTCAGTCTCTTCACGTTGGTGCAGGTGCGCAGTGGCGGCCTGATATCTCCGATCGACCTCGAGCCCGACCACTGAGAATGAGATCTGGCGGCGAAAAGGGCACCAGTTCAACAGGGGAACAAGAAGAGAGAATGAAGTCAGGACCTAAATGGGCGGACGAACTTACCGGAGACGACAAGTTCAAGGTCGACGACAACGGTTGCGCGGAGATGTCGACAGCGACGGGCAACCTCGAGCGATTTCGTTCAGCTGATGTCTCGATAGCTCCGAAGCCCAGAGGGAGGCGATGAGCAGCAGTGGTAACTCGCACGAAGAATGATGGTGGAGCCGACGCCGCTGGATCTCCTCGCTCGATGGAACGACGACGGAACTGTGGGCTCGTGGTGGTTCCAAAAAGGAAGGAAGAGAAGTTGCGGGAAAGGACTCGAGTGAGGCTCCTTGTTTTCCTGATCTGAAGAGCGACACACAAAAAAAAAGGAAAGAGGGAGTGGTAAGAGTTAGGGCAAGAAAGGGGAAGGGAATTGGGCTCAGGCTTTTTGGGTGTTTTAACAAAGATCGGGCTTTTTGGCCCAAAGACAAAAAGGATGATTAAATTGTACTGAAAAGAGGTAGATTGGAACGGAGGAATTAATTATCGGATTTTTCGAAAATCCCGAGTGTTACATGTCGTTAAGCAAGCGAATCAAGTAAGAGGTCGGCTCCTTGTCGTTTTATCGTTAATACTAACAATGAATACATCTGTTGTTGGGCAAGCGGATTAGGCAGGTAATCGGCTCCTTTGGCTTTGGAAATTTCCAATTTTGCCTAGAATCCATTCTCATTTTGGAGGGTAGGGCGTGAGGTGATCCTTTGTAAATCTAATAATAGGAAAATCGTGGTTAATGATTAGTGTGATGTTTCTGGGAAGAGGGAAATCGTTCTTCATTGCTTGAAGGACTGTGTGCTTCATCACTTGACTTAGGAGGATTTTAAGAACATTGCATCTTTGGGAGATGGTGTAGCATTGTCGTTAATACAAACATTAACCATATTAGTCACTAACGCTAATGTAGCATTGCAGTTAATACTGACATTAACTATATATGTCGTTAAGCAAGCGAATTAGGTACGAAGTCGACGTACTCCTTGTCGTATATAATTAACTACTTATCATCATTTTGTTATCTACAAAGTATAATTTCATATGTAATTAACTAATTATCATCATTGTGTTATCTACATAGTATATTTTCATATGTAATTATCTAATTATCAACATTTTGCTATCTACAAAGTATATTCAACCTAGCCAACAATATACAAATTGACCGTTTTACTCGTTGTAAAATGACCACAATATTTATTTAAGAGATTATTTATATACTATGATGGACAAATTGCGAAAAATATCTCCATTTATGGAGTTTGTTCCTAAAACTAGTCAAAGCATGATCTATAATGATGCTTTCGATCATCAACACTAATATAGCATTGTCGTTAATACTGACATTAACTATACATGTCGTTATGCAAGCAAATCAAGTAAGAGGTCGGATCTTTGTCGTTTTGTTGTTAATATTGACATTAAATACATATGTTGTTGAGGAAGCGAATTAGTTAGGTAGTCGGATCCTTTGGAAATGGCTTTGGAAAATTCTGATTTTGCCTAGAATCCATTCTCTTATTTGAAGGGCATGGCGCGATGTGATCCTTTGTAGATATAATTTTCTACAATAGGAAAATCGTGGTTAATGATGAGTGTGATGTTTGTGGTAAGAGGGAAATCATTCTTCATTTGTTGAAGGATTGTGTCTTCCTCGCTTGGCTTGGGAGGATTTTGAGGACATTACATCTTTGGGAGATGGTGTAGCATTGTCATCAATACTGATATTAACTATATCGATCATTAACTCCAATGTAGTATTGTAGTAAATACTGACATTAACTATATATGTCGTTAAGCAAGCGAATCAAGAAGGAGGTCGACTCCTTTTCGTTTTGTCGTTAATACAAACAATGAATACATATGTTGTTGGGCAAGCGGATTAGGTAGGTAATCGGCTCCTTTGGAAATGGCTTTGGAAATTTCCAATTTTGCCTAGAATCCATTCTCTTATTTGGAGGGCAGGGGGGCGAGGTGATCCTTTGTAGATCTAATTTTCTGGAATAGGAAAATTGTGGTTAATGATTAGTGTGATGTTTCTGGGAAGAGGGAAATCGTTCTTCATTGCTTGAAGGACTGTGTGCTTCATCACTTGATTTAGGAGGATTTTAAGGACATTGCATCTTTGGGAGATGGTGTAGCATTGTCGTTAATACAAACATTAACTATATCAGTCACTAACGCTAATGTAGCATTGTAGTTAATATTGATATTAACTATATATGTCGTTAAGTAAGCGAATTAGGTAGGAGGTGGGCTCTTTGTCGTTTTGTTGTTAATACTTACATTAAATACATCTGTCATTGAGCAAGCGAATTAGGTAGGTAGTCGGCTCCTTTGGGAATGGCTTTGGAAATTTTCGATTTTGCCTGGAATCCACTCTCTTATTTGAAGGGCGGGGCGCGAGGTGATCCTTTGTAGATCTAATTTTATGCAATTGGAATACATAAACATTAGAAATTATAAAACTAAAATTAGAACGTGATCATGTTTTTTTTAATTTTCTTTTCTCATTGATATAAACTTACATTTTATTTTTGATAATTTTATACTAGTTCTAGCTGACTAGTCTAAAACTTTGTTTGCACCCCTAATAATCAACTTGAACTCAACCGCCTGGTCGGGAGAAGCAATCAATTGGTGACATTCTGCTATCATCGCATAAGTCATTGAATGGCCTTTTGGTTTGGGTATTGCTTCCGACAATCTCTAGATCATCCATCTCAACTTAAAGCATTTTGATACTCAATTCTCTAGAAATGTCACGCCTTGCAAAACACCCAACAACTCTACTTTCTACATTGAACTCTCTATACCTGAAGTCGTGAAAGCCCTTATGAATTCCCCCTCCCGGTCTATTAAGATTCCTCCAAACCTAATCATCAATTTTCTTGGTAAATATGAACCATCTGAGTTCAATTTAATCCACCCACTCGACGGTTTCCTCCACAGATTTACTGGCTTTTCAAGACCACTGGTAATCCCTTTTCTATTTTCCATAGAATGCTTTGCTTTGATGTACTCCCTTGCTTTGAGGCGAACAAATTCATGTTCCTCAATCGAAATTCCAACTACATGTCTAAAGATCTCGGTGTTTTGCCAATGCCATAGCCACCATACATAGAAGGCAAAGATAGTTGGCCATTCTCCTTGAATACGCAGATTGGTGCTAGTCCAAATTTGCAAGTCTTCTTGAAAGAAAGCAATGACCTTGTTTCCTTGAAGAAGCTTCTCTTATAATTCTCGCGCCTTTGTACAATCTCTTATGATATGGAGAGTCGATTCTTCAATTTCTGCACAAGCACCGCCTGAAGGATTATAAGTAAGTTGACGTCTTGATCCTTTATGGTTCCTTGACTTTTCAAACTTTCCGCCAAACTATATTTTCCACCTCTATAGGATTACTTCTTATCATTTCCATGGCTGATTTAATGAACCATTCCCATTTTTTTAAATGAAGGGGTGATTCATTCATGTCAAAAGTTAGCTACAAAATTGCTGTCTAGATAAACCTAGATGCTACAGGGCTTCTCAAATGCCTATTCTAGAACACCATCTTCTCGACTCTCTAGTACTTTTTTCCACATGGCCTTAATACAATTTCTCATATGGCTAATCACTATTCTAGAGCACTCTTCTGTAGTATAATCCTCTTGTTGGAAGACTTTGTTGTTTCTTACTCTCCTGGTGAAATAAATTACTACACTAAGACAAGTAGTCCACACATTGAACATAAAGCTTCGCTTGAATCTCATGTTTTCAATGGCCTTTAACTAGTCTTGAAGACTATAGTATCTTCTGCCTAGCTAGCTTAACCCACGACATGACCTTTCTAAGCACCTCCTTAGTAAACTTGCACTTGAACCAGAGATGTTCGCAAGACTCTGGCTCATTGTCTCTACACAATTCACAAGAATCTTCTTATAGCATGACCATATCTCCGAGTCTTATAGAGAGTCGAGAATTCCATATTCCTTGTAGTTTTCAGTAGAAATCATCCCCAACCTACTCTTCCACAAGCTAAATTTCAGCAATCTTATTAAGCGCTTGATGACTTGTTGTAGAAGGATTAAAGCAAATTCCTCCCACTTTCAATTGCCTTCATACCAATACTTTGACACAGTCTTCACCAAATCGTCTTCATGGATCACTCTTATTGCCAACTTTTCAAGAGGTACATCTAAAGCACACAAGTGCGACCAGAAGAGTATATTCCTTCCATCACCAATAGTTGTACGCAAACCCTTCATTAGTAGCCCTTTTGATTTCATCACCTTGTTACACAACTTTCAAACCCCTTATTTTGACTGAACCATGTCTTGATCACATCGACCCTAATGATGCTTCCCTCTCATCACCCTTGACCATAGCAATTCCGGCTCTTTGATCGTCCTCTAACCTATTTTTGACATAAAAGCTTTGTTCACATGTCTCATACTCCTCCTTTTGAGACTTTCGGGTTCTTTCGGTTCATTCACCTTCTCCCAACTAAGGAGATGAACCTTCCTTCATTTCTCAGTTGAGTCCCAAATAACGTTTATGATTCTCTTTTCCACTTCATCACATATATTCAAGGAGAGATCCGCAAATTGCATTGAGTCATTGAAAAGTAAGGTATGCTCTCAAGAGCCGATTTGGATGATGTCACTCTCCCAGCCATAGACAAGTATTTATTAGCTCACCAACTCGACAATGTGTTGTTTACTCTCTCAATAACTTGCTTGTACTAATGCTTTCCAATCATTTAGTTAAATTCACCTCTCAGTATTGACCTAAGTCTTTAGTAGTCGCGATTTCGCTTTCCATCGCAATTGCCTCCACAAGATGCTCAGGTGTGCTTTTAGAAAAACAAACTCTCGACTTTTGATAACTTACCTTTGATCCATAAGCTTCACAAAATTTATCTAAACAGAATCTAATAATTCGAGTATGCTCCATGAAACCTTCAAAAAATAACACCAAGTCGTCCGCAAAAAAACAGATACATCAAATCATGCCCATCCTCCACTAACCGAATTGGTTTCCAAGCTCTACAAGCCATTCCTTCATCATTTATATGTCCAAGCCTCTCCATACAAAGCATGAAAATATGTGACAACAAATCTCCTTATTGGACTTCTCTCGATGATATAAAGCTCTCTCCAACTTCTCCATTCCACGAAACTTTCATACTTGCCGAAGTAATGCAATTCATAATAACTGTGATTAGATCAGCCGACAACTTGAACTTCATTTGATAATTTGATTTTGCCTTTGTCTCTCTAGTCTAATGATTGCATGAATTTTATTCGGAACTTTTATTTTGCTTGAATCTCTTTATAGCTTCTTTTTAATGGAAAATATTGCATTAACTTAGAAGTAAGTCTTCCTCAAGTACAGAATAGAAATCAAGTGGAAAGTGGAAATTGCTTGAAGCAAAGAAAGGTGATAAAGGCATCCATCGACAAAGCCAGTTTACCGCTTTGTTTGCATCTCTTTGGCAGTGACACCACTGGAAATCATCCATCTGAGTTGTTGCTTCCATTGCAAGAGCAAGGACGTCACTAAAAGCATTCAAAGGAATGGAGCCCTCCCTAGCACAATGAGTCACTTTTGAGCAATCCAATTCTAACACAACACGTTTGCAGCCTAAAGCCAAGCCCATATTCAAGCCCCACCGTGCAGTTTCCGCTTCAGCAATAGCCACATCAGTTCCTTGCTGGATTCTTTTCGCCCTTGCAAAAACAACCGAACCATCCTCCGCTCTTCCGATGATCCCATTACCACAATCTCTGTCTTTTACAAAAGCGTCAACGTTGATCTTTATCCAACCCAGTTGTGGCTTTTGCCAAGATCTCGTTTCTGAAATATGCTGCATCATTCCCTGTTTGATCAACTTCTAAGCTTGTGTAAACTCATCTTGCATAGATAGGCAATCATCAATCAAACAAGCAGCATTTGCTCGAACCCCTTCAAAAATCAAAATGTTTCGCGCCATCCATAAGCTCCAACATAACCAAGCCCACAAATGGATCTCCTCTGATGAGCTCTCAAAAATAAATGCAGTCCATGACAGACTATCTAAAGCTTCTTATCACACACTTGCAATGACGAAAAATTCTCCCAAACCTGAAGCGCCACACAACAGTCCGAAAGCACATGCATGATCGACTCATATTTGCCACAACATTCACACCAAGGATCATTTACCACATGCTTCGACATCAGGTTCCCTTTACAAGGCAGCAGATTTCTCCCCGCCCTCCAAAGGAAAGATTTAACTTTCGGTGGCACTTTTAGACTCCATAATTTCTCCCAAATCTTTTTGATGTCCAAGCTCCGCAGATTCTCCTATATTTGATTGAGCCAATTGAATATTCTCCAACAGTTTATAGGCTGATCGCACTGTAAAAGTCCCATCTTTAGTGAAGTACCAAATCAGCTTATCATCATATCGTTGATCGATAAGATGGATATCAACAACACTCTCAGCATCACATGGGAGCAACATGGAGTTGGCAAGATCTTCTTTCCAACGAGTGTTCTCCCAGTCTATTAAATCTGCCACTTTGATATCCATATCACTGCCGTAAAAATTACCAATTGGCTTGAAAGAATATGGACGCGGTATCCATCTATCCTTCCAAACCTTTATATTCTCACCATTACCAACTTTCCAATAAGAACCAGCTTTAAGCACCTCACGTGCCTTGAAAATACTTCTCCAGCAATAGCTAGCATTGTAGCCCAAAGTAGCCTCCATGAAGGAAGTTCTAGAAAAGTACCTTGCTTTCAAAAGTCTAGCAGCTAGAGACGACAGATTTTGTAAAATGCGCCACCCCTGCCTCGCCAACAAAGCCTTGTTAAAATTCTCAAGATTACGGAACCCTAAACCGCCCCTCTCCTTTGGCACACATAACCTCTTTCAATTCATCCAATGTATCTTCCTACTAGAATCTGATCCTCCCCATAAAAATTTACACATTAACTGCTCAATTTCATGACATAATTCAGTGGGAAGAAGAAAGCATGACATAGTATACGTCGGAATGGCTTGAGCTACAGATTTTAAGAAAACCTCTTTGCCTGCCCGAGAAAGTGTATTTGCCTTCCAACCTTCCGCCTGATAAAGCATGACATAGTATACGTCGGAATGGCTTGAGCTACAGCTTCTTCCAAACTCTCTCCTTAACATGAGAAAAATGACCTTTTTTGATCTACCAATCATAGTTGGAAGACCGAGATATTTTTCATGCTTTTCCACTTCCTGCACATTAAGGATGCTCTGGATCATTTCCTTTTGTGACTCACCAACATTTTTGCTAAAAGAAAGTTCCGATTTCCCAAAGTTTACTTGTTGTCCCGATGCTGCTCCATAACGTTGGAGGATATTAACAATTTTGTTGCCTGTTGACAAGACGCTTGAGCAAAAAGGACACTATTATTAGCAAAACATAAATGAGACACAACCGGAGCCGATCTAGCAATTCTAATTCCTCTAAGGCTGCCACGTTGTTCACTTTCCCTAATAAGGACCGAGAAACCTTCAGCTACTAGCAAAAAGAGATAAGGGGAAAGAGGATCGCCTTGGCGTAATCCTCTAGTAGGAGAAAATTCCTTAGAAGGGCTTCCTTTCATGAGAACCGAAAAAGAAACACTTGATACACATCTCATAATCAGACCGATCAACCCTTCATTGAACCCTAGTTGACGCATACAAGCCTCCAAAAAATCCCATTCCACATAGTCATATGCCTTAGCCAAATCCAGCTTCAAAGCTAAAAACACTTTCTTTCTAGTTCTCTTGTTCTTCATGTAGTGAAAGATCTCAAAAGCAGGCAAGACATTATTTGTAATCAATCTTCCAGGAACAAAAGCACTTTGAGAACCTGAAATCACTTTGTTCAACACTTGTTTCAACCTGTTAGCTAGCACTTTTGATATAATCTTATAAACCACATTGCATAAGCTAATAGGATGTAAATCCTTCATTTTGTAAGGGTCAATCACTTTTGGAATAAGAGATATGAAAGTATGGTTGAGACGATCAGGAAAAGGAGCACCAACAAGAATGTTAAGAACAAAATAAATTACTTCAGGTCCAACAATATGCCAGTGTTGTTGAAAAAACAATGCTGACATACCATCAGGCCCGGTGCTTTTGTAGGATGCATGGAAAAAAGGGCAAGTCGTACCTCTTCACCAGTGAATGGGCGTGAGAGCATCAAGTTGTCCTCATCCGATAGAAGAGGCGAGATTCCTTGAGGAGCCGTATTTGTGTGTGTATTATGATCGGTTTTAAAAAGCTCCAAAAAAATAATCAACTGCCACCCTACTCAGATATTGGTATATGGCTATCACCATGAAAATAAATTCTAACTACGATCCATTATTTGATTAGGTCGTGATAGCTATAAGAAAATTTTGACTTAGCCTATGTTTGTTGGGTTATTAAAAATTATAAACACTCTGTTTTTGATATTAAAATTGATAATTATTTGTAAAACTATTTTTTTTAGAAAGCTAATTTTTAACGTTTTTGGAGGAATTTTTAGCAGTTTTTTAATTATAAATATTTATTTCCTAAATAAGAATAACCCTTCTATAAAGTGGAATTTAAAATTATCACTAATCACAAGATCAAAACTCGTGCAATTAACTTCTTCTAGTTAATCCCAAAAAACCTATAAGCGAGATAGATCCATGTGAAATGTCATTCTGTTTGATAGGTAAATTGGATACCAAAAGAATTGACTGTTGAGTTGCATGAGTTAGGAAACTCTCAAGTACAATTCTAAGGGAAGGATTCCTCTATTCCGAAGAAGGAGAGCTGCTCATTCGATGAAGTGATTTTGAAATTGTGGAGGCTTAGTTCGATCAAGTCATTGAGTATTCGAAACAAATATTGATTATAAAGATTCAAGCCTTTAGAATTTGATCCAAATTAGGTGACGTGCAAGGTTTTCAATTATTCTATACATTGATTATTTTTTCATTGGAAACTTTCTCCCTTATTTTCTATAGCTTTATTGCTTTTTCATCGGGCAATATGTTTTTGGTAAATATGCAGTCCTAAGGGCCGGTTTATCGAGTAATTATTGAATGTTTCAATTCATATATGTGTATGTGATTGATTTTTGCCTAATAATTAAATAGTTCTTAATAAAAGAGCATTTTTTTGTTTAAAGACACTCTTCAAGAATCGAAGAGAGTATAAACGACACAACAACTTCACTGTTGAGTTGTATGAGTTAGGGACTCTCAAGTACGATTCTAAGGGAAGAATGATTCCTCTATTCCGACAAAGGAGAGTAGGCCATTCGACAGAGAGATTATGAAATTGAGGAGGCTTAGTTCGATCAAGCCATTGAGTATTGGAAACAATTATAGAGAGTTTGAATCTTGTGCGGAACATATGTCATGTGCGAATATGCGGCAAGTAAAAGTGCATCGTAAAACATCAAAATTGCATTAAAAAGTCTTAAAAGTACATTTCTATATGACACTATTATAGTGCATCGTAAAACATCAAAAGTGCGTTTCTAATTTGAATACACTTTTGACACTTTACGATATATTTTTAATAAGGACTGTAGATGAATTGCATCCAACTGCCAGTAGTGAGTTTCATATTACACGTACATAATTTTTATGTCGCACATGATTTACACATATTGATTATAATAATTCAAAAATAATTTGCACAAGAACTTATAAATAATAGGATATCATCATAAATATGATAATATATTCATATCAAAAAATATAATATATATAGATATAATAATCGGGTGTATTAAATGTGTTTCCATGTGGATAATATCAAAACTGTTACCCTATATAGGAATTAATATATTCTAAAATATATTTTATACAGAGTAGTAAAAATAATTAATTACTATACCAAATGTGTTTATCGAATTTAGAATATTACTCCCTCCGTAATTTTACTTGTTCTTTCAAAAATTTTCATATATATTAAGAAACTCATTAAAAATATAAAAAATATCATTGAAAATCCAAATTTTTTTAAATGTAATCACCAATTAATTACTAACTACCCTTTATAGCCAATAGATAGAGACAAAAAAATTCAATATGAACAATTTTCAACATATTAATTAAATAAAACTCCTAAATGGACAAGTTTTGTTGAACAAAATTTTGAGGTTAGAAAGACAAGTAGATCCTAAACGGAGGGAGTAGTGTCTTTCAACCCAAAAAAGATGTTGCTTTTGTTCATTGAAAATAAATGAAAAAAAAATAAAATTATCTCTTTTAGTAACTGCTTAAATTACGTGATACGGTATATTCTTTTGTGTACTATAGATTTGCTAAAAGACGTAAATATTCAGTCTCAATACCCTTTGTTGGCGACTTCCTTCTCCCTCTTTAAACTCACGTCTATAGTGGCGATTTTTGTAAAGAATTTTGATAAATTCAATGATGGATTTCTTCCCACAAGTTTACATGGTTGAATGAACAACTTTATATTACCCAATGAACAAAATAGTAAAATGAATCAACAATAAATTAAAAAAGGAAAACAGTGAACAAAATGATTAAAGATATTAAGATGAACAATTAACATGATTAAATGAACAACGCTATATTACATAGTGAACAAATCGAGTAAAGAAGAATGAACAATAAACCAAAAATCATGACATAAGATGAACACTAATATTTCTGAATAAACAACTCTATATTACACCGTGAACAAAAAGACTAAAATGAATAAACAATAAACAAAAAAGTCACACCATTATATTTGTTCATGCATTTTTAATATCATGTTCGTGAAATTGTTCATTATTGTTCCCTGAACAAAACTTTGTTATAGATTTAACCGGCATTGAACTAAAAAAACTAGCAAATGTTATCAAAAAAGTAACAAATATTAGAATGAACAATTTGATCTTACGTATATTTTTTTCCAAATTAAAAATCTCAGATCCTAAAATCACGCTAATTGATTTTTCTAATTTTTTTAATTATAATTAGAAAAAATTCTTAACCATTAATATTACTAAATCTAACGCTTAAGGAACGTCCTAACTATCTATAAGTGTATAAATAAAAAATTAAAAAAATATTAAAAAGACATGTTTTATAAAATAAGAAAAATGAGTTAAAAAGACATCTTCTAAAAATATTTTTAAAATATCCTTTTGGATATGCGGTGTTCTTTTTTAAAAATCAAAGTCAATAGATTTAATTATAAATATACGGAGTATATATATAATTTGAAATGTCTTGACTGGTTTCAATTTTTGTTTTCGAAAGCGATTAATTTCATGTTATTTCATTAGTAAATGGGCATACAGTGGGATGGCCAATTATAAGGAGTACGTAAAACATATAATGTAGGGGACAAATAAATATAGGATAGTTCCGATAGTACATCTGTACAATAATTGATATAGCTTGAGTTCCGCATATAATTGCATTTGTCCTAGTTCTTTTTTTTACCTGAAAAAGAAATAACACAAAGGAGAAATAACAGCATAGGACATCATGTAAATATCATGGTATTTGGGATTTCTATTTATAGCACAATGTAGAACTAGTTTTTAGTACTTCCTATAATATACATAAGACCTTATTATGAAGTAATTTCATATGAAGTAATTTCTGGGGATGGATTTTAATTCACGAGAACTTAATTTCATATGAA
The DNA here is from genome assembly GCA_964016875.1 of Fallopia convolvulus. Classification (NCBI taxonomy): domain Eukaryota; kingdom Viridiplantae; phylum Streptophyta; class Magnoliopsida; order Caryophyllales; family Polygonaceae; genus Fallopia; species Fallopia convolvulus. Next base: position 45,979,460 of record OZ024732.1, on the reverse strand, counting down.
GTAATTTCTCATAAATTGTAATCTATAGGAAGTTGAAATTCATATTTTATTTAAAATAATTGTGAGTTATTAATAGCAAAACAATTCAATACATATATGCCAGCAAACTAATTGCTAATGAGTAATGATACATTATAAAGGACAGTCAACAAGGGAAAAAAAACTTGGAATAGATAATTGTTATTTTTTTTTATTTGTTTTTTGATAAGGAAAGAGTTTAGGTCGATCACTAACAAGCTAGTGGTCGCCCTAGAGCATCCTGATGGATGAGGGTAAGAAAATCCGAGTCAACTGCAAGCGGGACGGAAGAAACACATTGGAAGGAACCAGCGATGAAGTCAGCCACAGAATTGCACTCACGAAAACATGAGAGATACTCCAATCCTGAAACCGGGCAAGCAAGCAATGGATATCCGAACGCAACACCTCAATTTCCCACGGGCAGCGCCAGTCACCAAGAACGGCCTTGACCAGCTGCAAATTGTCGCCTTCGATTTGGATCCGGGGAATGCCACGTCTGATGGCCTCAAGAAGTCCCTGGCGTAAGGCGATGGTCTCGGAGATCAGAACAGACTGCTGACCAATCAGTCCTCCGTCGAAGTAGATGGGGGAGCCTACAAAGTCCCTAAGGATGAATCCAAACGAGGTCACGCCATCAGAACACACTGCACCATCAAAATTCAATTTAATGTAGTCCCTCTTGGGTTTTGTCCATTTGTTAAGTCTTCTTTCTCCTCTAGCGCTCGCATGGTGAGTACGGGGACTAGGGGAAACTGGGGCTACAACCATTTTCCATTCTTTAACCTGATTTCGCGTAAATTCGCTAATGTTATTAGCATTGTTCAAGTTTGTTCCGTTGTTGTTGTCGAACACTCTTTTATTTCTAGAGTACCATAGACTCCACCAAGTGTTGGTGAGGAGTTCCATTTCCTCTTTAGTCGCCATTGTCCTAATTTCCTCTAGGACCTGGTAAGGTTTTTTGTTGTCCGGGATCACTTGGTCGGTAATCCAACGTAGTTTTGTGCTAACGACGTTAAGAGTTTCCCTGGTAAGGGGACATGAAAGTAGGATGTGGTTGGTGTCTTCAACCTGGCTGTTGCATGCTGCGCAGCCCTGTGGTACCGGTATGTGGTTGGCGGCAAGCCTCGATTTAGTTGGTAGGCCATTCCGTGCCACTTTCCAGAGGAAGTTCTTCATTTTGGGCGGTATATTGAGTTTGTTGATCCATTCTAGGTTAATTTTGGGTTCTCCTTTGGATTGGTGGATCCACTGAATGGTTGAGTGGGTAGAATACCATCCATTTTTACTGGGTTGCCAGTACAACCTGTCCGGCATTTTGTTTATGGGGTTAATAATTTTCGAGATCTTGCATAGGGCGTCATTGTTAACAACTTTGTCTAGTTTTTCAAGGTTCCAAGAATTGTCCTCGTGGAGGTAAGAGTCTACCAATTCATCCCAGTTAATAAGGGTTTCGACTTCAGTCTTTGGTTGAAGGGGACCATTTCCGATCCAATTGTCTTTCCAGAACCGAATAGTTTTTCCGTCTCCCACTTGCCAGATGAGCCCCTTAATGAACAAGTCTCTAAGGCCCATAAGTTTGGACTATTGCCAAGATATGTTATGTTTTTTCTTGTAGTTCAGAATACTCTCCGTTTTAAGGTATTTTTTTGTTTTAGTTTAGCAGTTGTCACACAGAAATCATCTTTATGTATCAAATTTGAGATGTACAAATTGGTGTAATATTCTTTTCTAAAGTGTGATTTTTGGGATGGTGGGTGCTTTCTTTTGTCATTTCTCGTCCGGTCCCCTATCCAACCTTAGCTTATAATATTTTCTTAATTTACATCTTTACTTTCTCGATCTTTATTTCAATCATTTTTGCATTCACCTTTTGACTCGCTTTCATGTTATTTAATAAATGTGAGTTTAATTAAGATTTATATTTTTAAGTTGTATATACATAATTTTAAATAACTATATTTATGTTTTAAGTTATATATTTATTATTTTAAAATGCATACTTTTATTAATATACAATTTAAAAATATTAATATACAATTCTGTTTGCATGATACATAAATAAAAAGTAATGAAAACTTCGTGAATACAAAAATATAAAAATGTGAATATGTTACTTCAAAACATAAATATATATAATTATGAAAACATGAATACAATCATAAACATGAATGTAGCGCAATAAGAAAACATGAATAGAGTCGTTAAAAGTATAAATACAGTCACAAAAATATGCATATGTATTATGTAACCTAAAAAGAATACAACCATGCATAAATAAAGAATGAGTATATTTATTTAAAAAAAACATAAATATACAGCTTAAAAATATGAATAGAGTCATTCTAAAGCATGTATATGGAACTCAAAAACATGATTATCGATTGGTGTCATGGTCTTTCTGTAAGAGTGGTCTTGTTTGCATTTAATACTATACATATATAAGATTAACAGGTTGTTCAAAGGGATCTCCTGTTCTTCCGTCAAAAATTCTGCTCTTTCCCGGATACTCGAGTTCAAATACCCATGGGTTGGCTGTTTGCTTACTGGCTTCATATAATTCAGAAAACACCAGTTTTCGCGAAGCTTCTTGTTCATATCTCTCGTCAAAAGGTGCTATTCGATAATGTCTGCCTAGCAAACCTCCCGCTAATCCGAGTGAACATTCAAAAATTTGCCCTACATTCATTCGTGAAGGTACTCCTAAGGGGTTAAAGACCATATCAACAAGTCTTTCATCTTGTAAATAGGGCATATCTTATCTAGGTAAAATTTTGGAAATGATACCTTTATTTTCAGAGTACGTATTGTGATTGTTCATAAAAATCGAAAAAAAACCTCGTGATGTTAAAGGATTCACAATTTCAATACCCCGTAATTTGTTATTTAAAGTCCATTTTAACGGAAAAACGAATATTTTTCGTCGGAGCAATGACAAAACTACAACGTGGAATAAAAAGATGATTGCACTAACATTATTTCTTTAAAAAAAAATAGCAATTATTTACTAGCCATCAATTTGTGTTATTATACTGTCATTTTCAAAGTATATTATGCAAATCCAAACCTCAGGACCTCTGCGCCCTTCTGCCGGGGCCTTCACTTTTATGACCTTACGTTTTCTTACTTTCTTTTTTAAAGAAGACAAGTTTTATTTCAACCTCACTTTACATTATCAAATCAATCAAAATTATTAATGTGGAAGAGTGACTCCTAAACAAGTTAAACAAAATGTGAAATCTTGGTGTTTAATTAGCCTATTGATTGGCCTTAATTTTTGTTTGATTATGGTCAATCGTTCTCTTTAATTTTCATTGTAGATCTTATGTTTTTGTAATGAGTTATTGTTCAGATGAGATCGTGGTCACGTGATTCCTAAAGGCTCCTCTACACTAGACAATTTATAGGAGCATTGTAGCACTTTTCAAGAAAGAATTATATGATGCATTAATTTTTGCACATTTGTGCTCATGTCATGCTATTTTTATGTTTGAATAAAGGAATAAATGACTCAAAATAATTCTAAGTATCAACTTTCAACAAAAAATAATTTGAAGTTTGAAAATCACCACCAGCGATACGAACTATCGCAATATTAACCAAAAATGATCCGAACTCATTTTCCGACGACTTTTCCGGAGGAAGCAATGATGTAGCAATCGAAAATCTAACATAACAACCTAATATTTTACACTTGTTTAAAATATATCTGATCACCACATCATTGATTCCTCCGAAAAACTCGTCGGAAAATGAGTTCGGATCGTTTTTGGTTAATATTGCAATAGTGTGTATCGTTGGTGGTGATTTTCAAACTTCAGATTATTTTTGGTTGAAAGTTAATACTTGGGATTATTTTGAGTCATTTTTCCTTGAAAAAAGAAGCCTCGATTCGAAATAGAAAGTTACTTATTACCTTAGTTTCAAAGAAAGAGATTTTGGGAACTATATTTGAGTTATTCATATGTAAACTTACCCCATCAAACTTTGGACATTCATATATTAATAGCTAGATACTTATTAATCCTATAAGATTTAATATTTTAAGTCTCTGTTTTTCATATGTGTGTTAGTAAAATAGAAGAGAATGTCTCGTGCATTTCACATGCTTGTTTTCCTAGTACACATTAAATTTTATGACCCTTTTAATTCTCCACCAAATAGTGCTTGCCTTTTTCAATTTCAATACTCATACTGTTTGAATATACAAAGAGTAGTTCATAAATAAGAAAAAAATATCAAGCATTCATTTTAAATTGAATTAAGGTACTAAAATAATTTCTTAATTACCTTTACACATTAAGAGATATTAACATATTATGATTGAATTAGGAATGTTTCATTTCAACGTGTCATTAACTAAGGTGTTGTCGGGAGCAACGAGTCCATTAAGTTAGAGCATCTCCAAGAGATTCCTTATATACATTGACATTTGTATTTTTAGAGATTTTATGGTCCAACAGATTCTCTATCATGTTCTCCAAAATAGATAATTCTCCAAAACATTGAAGGATTTTCTCTATATATAGAGAATTCTCCAAATTTATTTGAAAAATGCATTAATTAAAAGTGTATAAATGAAAACTTGTGATTGACCATATAAAAATTTATATAAAAAAAATTTATATATAAATAAAAATAATAATGTAAGATTTTCTAAAATGAAGAAACTGTTGGAGTTAAAGTAATTTTATTTGGAGAATATGACTTTAAGCTCTTCATTTTGGAGAAAACTATAGAGAAACTGTTGGAGATACCTTTATAACTGTCGGGGATTGGGGAAGGACAATGCACTTACTAGGCTCACAAATTTAGTGAGACGAGAGGCCCCTAAATTGGTTTTCCTTATGGAAACCAAAAGTGAAAAGAGGAGGATGGTTTTGATTAGAGATAAACTGGGTTATGCGGGTTGCTTTTCAGTTGACTGTGTTGAAAAATCTGGAGGTTTATGCTTACTTTGGGAGGAAGATGTAGAGGTGACGATTCATTCTTACACTATGCATCACATTGATGCTCTTTTAAAATGTAGAGAAGGTGGTGGATAATGGAGACTGACTAGATTTTATGGATGGCCGAAAAAAGATGAAAAACATTTGTCCTGGTCTCTCTTGGAAAGTTTGGGGCAAGATTGTAACACCCCGACTTCCGTCGAGGCGCTACTAGGGAATAGACCTTACAAGGTACTATTTATTAGGTTGACAACTACACTGTAGGACCTTACAACTCGGGCACGACGAGAAAACATAATAAAACATCCAACCTTTATTTAATGAAAACTTAGAAAAACGTAATCATGCATGAATCCCCGAAAATTATAAATAATCAAATACGTCACAACGCCTACTGAAACTGAACCATCTGAACCGAAAAGATAATATCCGAAACAAAATACCAACTCCGTCTAACAAATATTAAAATCAATATTCTAACTAATATAAATAACTAATATTAACCGATCCCACTATAACATGCGCTCTTTACCGCTCCGGCCCGCCATCTTGCCTCGGTTCCTGCACGACTCCCTGATTCATACCTGGAACTGAAAAATGTTCCCCGAAGGGTCAGCGTCTAATCTACCAAGCTAGAAAGAATATGGAAACTGTAGAACGCTTTAAAATCATTTATCTATAGTCAGCATACAATTCCACAACCGCAATCATCACTCTAAAGGCCAATACCTAAATTAGTTATATCAGTCACACAAGTCACATACGCATTTACAATCACAGTCATACAACAATGCAATTCTTCCTTTGTCCACAATCCGTCTTCCAAGGCGCTCATCACCGCGCCGAGTGCAGAGGCAAGCCCTCCCACTCCACTTCCCAATCTCCCTTCTAACTCCTGACTAAGCCTCCACTGGAGCGCTTGCCAAAAACACACAGATAATAATTTTCGTTTGAAGGGGTACAATTTTCCCAGTCACACGGGTCAAAGTAGCCAACTCTTCCTCAACACCAGCTACAATGGGCCGTGTCGGAAACGGTACCAACACAGAGAAAACGTTCCAAAATAATTTCCGATAAAACACATTTAAAATCATTAACGCACACAACACACAAGGAGTTCAAAACAATTTAAAAGGTATTCAGGACTAGTTCCCAAAACCCGCCCTACAATATCGATACACAATCTAACAAGGGAGAAAAGAATCGAGCAAGTCGAAAAACGACTTACCTTCAATGCCGGGTTTCTGGAAAACGTGGAATGTTAGGAAACTGAACAAACGGGATCTCCTAAACACGATAACGATAAGTTTTAGTAACATAAAGGGCTCGAAGCGTAAAGGAATTATCAACCTAATCTCGAACCCTTTCAATTGACACCAATTACTCCCAGCTAAACATGACTCAACGCACTTAAAATGATATCCGCCACGAGAGTCTAATTATACAAGTGTACATTATGACTTTTACTTAACTATATTGATAAATAATTTAAGCTACTTTTTACTAAACAATAAAATTCCATCTACGTATATACAACAAGGGATGATTAAGGCATGATTTTCTAACCACTATGTATATATAATCTTAATGGAAACCAACGTATTGATTTTAGTATATAGAACCTAGTTCTATCGATTGATCACTCTAATATATATAATAGCATGTTATACCAATTTAGAAAGTAACCTGATTTCTCATATGAATTTTAACACAGGAAAAACCCACACCTTAACCTAATCCACGTACGTACATAACCAAAGCCACCCAACTCACGTAACTAGATGGCCCGACCCAGCACTGATTTTGTATTTTAACTTCCTCCTACACGCAAAAAACTACATTGAACAACACTAATTCTGTAACTACATCCCAAACTACACTTCAAGTTAACTAACCTAAACTAACTTTATTATGTATATATTTATTAAAACAAACTCGAGCAGATTGCCCGCACAAAGGCAACGCCTCCATTCGCCGGCCACCCCCCCCGAAACAAAGGCAACGTCTCCATCTACACTAGTTGTCCATTCCCGAAGTCGACCCCGCAACTTCCCATACTCTGCTCAACTTGACCATCCTAACCAGTCGTACAATCACCAACCCTACAAGAACCATCTAACTACGAGGAAGGGACATGGTTGGGGACTTACCAGTGACGTCTCCGAAGACGAGCGATGCGGCACAGCGGTGCTAGCCTAGAATGAACCGCCGATTTCTACAGATCAGAGGAAGATAAAGCTAGTTGGTGTAAGCCGGAAATAGTCGAGTGAGATCGGGGCACGAGTATGCTTGCCAGTGGCGGATAGCAATGCCGACAACGATTCGTAACAACACCAGCTCGCCGGTGGCACAATATTTCCAATGAGGAAGTACGAGAGAGATGGAACGGAGGAACCTGGTGGTGATTCGATTATGAATCGGATGGAACGGAGGTGGGAACTAAGAGATGGTTACAACAAGACGGAGGAGATCGATTAGGCGTTCATTCGATTCGGACGGCGGTGAATAAAATATATAGGCCCCAACCCCTTAAAGAAACGATTATATAGGTAAAATAGATAAGATTTTTCCTTGTGGGTGTGGATAAATATATCTACATATAGATAACGATTGTGGATAAATATATCTACATATAGATAACGATAGATATTGTGTAACTAATTTGGATTAATTAGTTACAGATACGCTTAATTGTAGATAGGGTAAACAGATATATATATATATATAAAGGAAATCCACACCGGAGGTTACTTGTGAATCAAGATTTCGCTTTCTTAATTTCTAATAATTTAGTTTTTCCGATGTTTAGTTACGGATCAAGCCTTAGCAGGAAACTCGTTTCCCGACTTATGTGACCTAAAATAATTACGGATATTACATACTACCTCCCTTAAGGAAGTTTCGTCCCGAAACTTGATTACGACGAAAAGATATTCGAGGTTTTCACAAAGATGTTCATGATAGCTAGATTTTTGTCGAGGATTTTAATCAATTATTGAGTGATGAGGAAAAGATTGGGGGCAATAGGCCAGATATTAGGGACATGGTGGGTTTGAGAGATGTCCTTGATTCGTGCAGGCTGAATGACATGGTGTTTTCGGGTCAAAGATATACATGGGACAACGGCAAAGAGAATGATGATTTTATTGTTGAACGTCTTTATATGGGCTTTGCAAACTCTTCTTGGCTGGGATTTTCCCTGGGGCTAATATAAGACATCTAGAGAGGTATGGTTCTGATCATGTTCCGATTGTGGTTGAATTTTTTCGAGAGGAGGTGGTGTTTGAGGAGGGCAGTATGGGGAGACGACCTTTTCGTTTTGAGGCTATGTGGACACTAAAAAATGGGTGCAATCATGTAATGGAAACTGATTGGAAAAATCCTGGTTCTAGAGTTGGGGATGATGGAGTGATGGGCAAGATTGAAAGGTGTAGAGACTCGTTAATGGAATGGAATAGAGCTGAGTTTGGTAACATATTAACGAGACTGACGGAGGTGCGTGATCAGTTGAGGGCCATTAATAAGGGAGTCTTGACTGGTGCTATGGTTTCTAGACGCAAGGCGTTAGAAAAAGAGGAGAACGAGCTCATGGATAAAGAGGAAGTCCTTTGGTTTCAATTGGCAAAGGCAAACGAATGTGGCTTGGAGGAGTGTGGAGGGAAATTCGAAGGTGGCAGTTGATTATTTTAGCAAACTTTTTACCTCTGATCTTGTTGCACTTTCTACCACGGTTCTTCCAGGAATCCCGCCTATTATACCGGACGCAGATAACTCTGAGCTGTTACATTCCTTTATTGGAGATGAGGTATATTCTGCCCTTTTTTCTATGCATCCCACTAAATCTCATGGCCATGTTGGCATGTCTGCCTTATTTTTTCAACACCATTGGAATATTATTGGTTCTGACATTATCAAATTATGTATTGATATTCTTAATGGTGTTCCTTTTCCTGATAATTTAAATCACACTTTTATTTCCCTTATCCCAAAAGTTCATGATCCAATTAGAATGCAAGATCTTAGACCTATTAATTTATGCAACGTTCTTTACAAGATTGTTTCCAAGGTGTTGGCTAACAGGTTGAAGATAGTGCTGCACAAGGTGATTTCTCCGTCTCAGAGTGCATTTGTTCCTGGCCGCCTTATTACATAAAATGTTCTCTCCGCTTTTTGAAGTTTTCCGTTATATGAAAACTAAAAAGGATGGAAGAATGGGGTACATGGCTCTCAAGTTAGATATGGCGAAGGCATACGATAGGGTGGAATGGAAGTTTCTGGAAAGCTGTATGAGACAACTGGGCTTTGTTGATAGATGGATGAATCTGATCATGAGATGTGTCTATAGTTTCTCTTTTTCAGTTTTGATTGAGGGTATCCCTTCGAAGACTTTTGTTCCGTTCAAAGGCTTAAGGCAGGGAGATCCACTTTCTCCCTGTTTATTTCTTTTATGTGCTGAAGGATTAGCAGACCTTATTAGACAGAGTGAAAATGTGGGTAGACTTCATGGCGTTAAAATTGCTCGTAATGCTCCTTCTGTTTCTCATATGTTCTTTGATGATGATAGTGTTCTGTTTGCTAGAGCGACTTGTCAACAAGCATGAGAAATTGTTCATATTCTCCATTCTTATGGAGCATCTTCAGGTCAACAAGTAAACTTAGCGAAGTTTGAGCTTTCATTTAGCAAAAATGTTCAGTTGGCTATAAGGAGTGAAATTCAGGCTGATCTGCAAGTCCGGGAAGTTGATAAACATGAGCGTTATTAGGTCTCCCAACCATGGTGGGTAGGTCAAAGAAAATTATCTTTCAGCATGTTAAAGAGTGCGGAAGAAATTAAAGGGGTGGAAAGAGAGTACGTTGTCTAGAGTCGAGAAAGAAGTTTTAATTAAGGCGATTGTGCAGGTGATTCCTACGTGCAAAATGTCTTGTTTTCTTCTGCCGAAAGAGCCGTGTCAAGTGATTGAAGCAATGATTTGTGATTTCTTTTGGGGATTTGAAGGAAAAAAGAAGCTACACTGGCTTAGCTGGAACCGTATGAGCATTTCTAAGGAATTGGGAGGGCTCGGTTTTCGTGACTTACACGCCTTTAATCCAGCGTTGTTGGCCAAACAGGGTTGGAGATTAATTCAAAATCAGGATTCACTTCTAACTAAATTGTTAAAAGCATGTTACTTTTGTAGAAGTGAGTTTATGCATGCTAAACTTGACTTCAACCCGAGCTTCACTTGGAGAAGCATAGTTAACGCAAGGTCTATTTTGGAGGATGGCATGGTATGGCAAGTGGGTTGTGGTGATTCTGTTTAGGTATTTAATGACAAGTGGATCCCTCGCGAAACATCTTTTCGGGTTCTAACGCCTGCTGGAGATAATGATCCTCATCTTCGAGTTAGTGAGTTAATTGACTGGTCCTCAAACTCTTGGCATGAGGAGTTAGTTTTTGAAAGCTTTTGTCTGTTGATGCTTTGGAAGTTATTAAAATCCACCTTATTGACCAAAGTGTCCCAGATTCTCTCTACTAGTTTTATGAAAAAGATGGCGAGTTCTCTGTACGATCTACATATCATATGATTATGAGAGCTCGTGATCGTGCTTGTGATGTTGGGGAATATTCTGATCCTAGTGCTCATAAGGCTTACTGGAAGCATATTTGGAAGATGCATGTGCTACCGAGGATCAGAAATTTTGCTTGGAGAGCTTCGAAGGATATTTTGCCTTGTAAAGAGCGTCTTTTTCGAAAGAAGATTTTTGATGCCCCTTTCTGTGATTTGTGTGGTGGTGTGGAATCGGCTATGCACATTTTCTTGGACTGTAATCTGGCAAAAGTTGTTTGGAAAGCTTTTCCGGACTTGGCTTTGAAGGGGAAGGGTCTTCGAAGGTTTGCAGATTGGGATGAGCTCGTTGTCATGGGTAGGGGGGAATCAGATTCAGTGTTATGGATTAATACCTGCTAGTGTCTATGAAATGCAAGGAATTAGCGGATTTTCTCTTTGACAGACATTGATCCTGCTGAGCTGATTAATCGTGCCATCTTTTTGGCTGAGGAAGCTGCTGCAACAAAGCTAGAAAAAGCCAAGATATCATCTTCGGTGACTCCAAAATGGAGTAAGCCAACTGCAAGAACTTTGAAAATCAAATGTGATGCATCGGTGGCTGGTTCTAGGTGCGGAATTGGGGTCTTAGGACGGAACACTGCATGCGCTTTGAGTTTTGCTGGTTCTAAAACAATTCAGGTGGGAACTGAGGTCGAAATTGCGGAGGCGTTTTTATATGGGATGGAACTAGCTGCTGAGAAAGGGGAGACTTGTATTGTGGTGGAATGCGATTGCCTTTCTCTTTTTACAAAGCTAAAACAAGGGAAGTTGTGTAGGTCTCTTATTGGAATCCTGTGTGCTCGAATCTTAACAAAGGCTTGGGACTTCTCTTCGTGCGATTGGGTCTTTACTCGTCGGGGCTTCCTACAAACTCTTTCAATGTTCCTATTTGTTTTAATTCTTCCTCTACTATTCTTGTTGGATTTTCTGATGTGTTGGCTGACGGTATCCGAGTTTGAATGAATTATTTGTTATAAAAAAAACTCATATGTTTCATGCATTTGGACATTTGGTTCAACGGTTTGGCCTTTGGGATAGTACCCTGAGGTCATTGTTTCGAATCTCTCGGTGGCGGTTTGTCCTTTACTCCTTATAATTGGTTAGTAACTAGTTCTCATTCCTAGTGGATGAGTACTTGTGACTACCCTAATCCCACCCTATCAAAAAAAAAACTAAGGTATTTCATTTTCTTTGTATGAATCATTAGGTGTGAATTGATTTTTTTAATATAAATTTTGACCATTCAAACAATAAATAGCATTTTGACCCAGTTCTTCTATATTGTTCTCTTCTTATTTCTCTTGAAAATCTATAAGGCCATTATTGTTGCAAGTAGAGTCTATTTCCTAACATGGGGCTCTATTGATGCTCCCTTTTGCACTTATTCGAATCTATATGCTTCTCGTAGATTGCTCTTCCTAAACTATTAAAGTGGTGATCATTTTACTATATATATCCTATAATTTGTGTGCAGAAAAAAAATGTGTAGGTTTTTGTTTGATTAACTTATGTAAATTTATACACACAAATTTCCTCTAAAATTACTCTAGAGGAGGAATTTTGTTGAATATTATATTGCAAGGTTCTCTTTTGCGTGTATGGATGGGTTAAATTTCTCTCATTAATGTTAAAATTCGAAAAGAGTGAAAGAAATTTAGCAAGGAAAACATTGCATATGGTATAATGTTATTGCTCCAATAAATGTCCAAATCAAATTGCATGCAATTAAGATATGAAATGAAAGGATGTGTGTGTTTTGGCTCTACTTAATTTTGATTTATTCTCCAAAAGGAGATTAATTTGATGATAAGTACAAATTAATGAAAGCTTATGAACCATGTATACACAAGAGAACATGTTTCCATTCGACCAAAAAAAAAAAGAGAACATGTTTCCATACAAAAATTTATTTAATATTAGAAATGTGTAATAGACTAATAGTTCAATATGTTATGAAAATTCAATTTTATACATTATAAAGGTAGATAGATAGATAGATAGATCTCTATTTTGTCAACCACTATATAAAAAGGGATGAATGCAAATGCTTGGTGAAAGTTGTTATCACCTATCATGCAGAATTTGAAGGGGTGATAATATTTGCTCTTACCCTCATTACCACCCATTAAATTGCCTTATTTATAATAACTTTTTCATGAAAATTAAAAGGTAGAATCTGTATGGTTGATTTTATAGTTACATGACAATTGATATAAAAACACTAATGTAAATTTTATTTTATTTTCATTTTGTTTTTATTCTTCGCCTTACATGTAAGATTGGTCGTAAATGACCAAAATTAATTCCTTCTTTTTATTATACTTCTTTCGTTTAGTTCTACTTGTCTTTTTAGACACAAAATCATGTTCATAAAACTTGCCCTTTTACATATTTTAAACACAAATTTTCCATTTTGACCCTTATATTTAATAAAAGATTGAACTAAATTTTCATTTTATTTTCCAATGCAAAAATAAACATTTAACTAAGTGTATTTTGGTACCATTTAAAGTTTTCTTAATATATATGTCTAAGTGCTCGTTTGGTATTTGTTGAGGAAAGGAAATAGTTAAGAGCATGAATCTAGTCTATCTTTAGTTTATTGTTCATTGATAAAATGGTAACCATTATCTTTTATTTCCCATTTTTTTATGTAAAACTTGAGATAATTCTCTTCACCCCTCTAACATAAGATAATCATATCACATATTCTTCTCTAACCATTACCCTCCTCCCCTCATTTTTTTGCACAAAAGAGAAAATCACTGCCATTTTACATATAATTTTTTTTCCCTTTCCTTTCCTCGTTGTTATATCAAATGGGAGTTAAATATAAAAGGCCAAATAAAACTAAACATAAGGAGTGTAATAGTGTATCACAAAATTTGTACACACACAATATCATAAATCATTTATTACATAATAAAAAAAATTAATTGTTGTTATCAGAAAAAAAATAATAATTGTTAAAGATAGCGACTAGCTAGCGTGAACGATGGATCCCTCTTCTATGATCGAATTTAATGTAATAAACCACGCTTTTATAAGAGGGATTAGTGACTCATGCTCCAACTTAAGGAATCCGCATTTTATAATGTCTCGTCTATAATAAGCTAACTCATACAAAACATTAATGCTCCATATCGTACACACAATATATTAGCAAATTTAGCCTTTATCGTTTAAAGGCGAGCTACGTACGTACTCAACAATAATATGTATCGAATAAAATCAATCGATCTCAGCCATAAATTGAATATCTCGAATTGGAATTATGAAATAATATGAGGGCATGGCAGATCGATAAATCGATAGCCATTACATGCACGATCGCAGATTAATTGAACAATCGATCTCAAAGGGGAAGCATGTGAAAACAAAGAGATGGAACATGATGATCCCATCATACCTTGTGGGTCTCTCTCTAATTATACGTCTTTTTCCTCCTCATTTCTCTTTTTATCTTACTTGCAAAAAATCTTTGTCTTCTCTCAACTCTGTTCATGTTGGATCTCAGCTGTTTCGTGTCTCTAGCTTGCATTTTCATTTTACAACCTGGCCTAGAAATAAAGACCAGTGATAGGTCCAAATTAATCTTACCCAACAAGTAGAGTTGTCAAAAGCTGACCGAACTCGTCAATCCGATCTGAACCGCCCGATAATTTTAGGGTCAAGACCCAAAAATTTAAACCCGAAATCAACCGAACACGATAGAATCCGAAACCCGTTGGGTTGAAACCCGAAACCCGTTGGGTGGACCGATTTAGTATATTTATAGAATTTTTAAAATTTATTTTGAAAATTATAATATATTTTATTATTAAAATAAATAAAAAATAATATATTATAATAAAATATTATTATTTAATTAAAAAATGATCTCAATAATCATAAAAAAAGGATATTTTAGACTCGCTGGTAACACGAGTCGACTGAAAACCCGCTACAACCCGACTTGATTGACCCATGACCCATAATGCAATCGAACCCGATTTAACCCGAACCAAAAATGACCGAACCCGAACCCACCCGACCCGACCCGATTGACAAGTCTACCAACAAGCATGCGGGATCAGTTGTAGTACCATGGTGTTGAACTCGAGAATTGTGTAATACTAATGGTAACTACTCAATAGACTAACCCATAATAATAAGAATGGATTGATAAGTAATTATGAGTAGATAGAGTAAAATCAAATAAAAAACTAAAGTAGTAGAAAATCAGCGGAAAAAAGCTTCTAGGGATAAGGTTCACCACAACAATACTTCAATAGATTTGTGTGGTTGAATGCATGAACTCAGTTTGGCTTTATTGAAGGTAGCTATCTAAGGTAATCACTAAGTCCTCTCAGGCGATAGCAATGTATCTAAACTCAACTAACACCGTAGTTTCACGACTTGCTAATTGAAATCTTGACCTAACATCCACACTCGCGACTTACTAACCCAACCCAATCTTAAAGCTTCTATAATAACTATTATCCCACAAGAGTAATCAAGACACTTTTGCAATAATGAAAACTCAGGTTCAAATCCTAAAGTTGTAATAGAAAGTATCATTGCTCGATCTCAACCACTATCTAACTACTTATAGGTGCTTTTACCTCTCGATCTCAAACCCTAACAAGTTCCAATTTACAAAATTAAGTTAATATGACATAAAGTATTTTAGGATTGAATCAAACAAAGTTGCAAGCTTTAGATCATGCAAATAATAGATAAGTTCGTAACACCTCGTCTTTACACTGGGTGTTACTAGGTATTATACCTCTCCGGGTACTACTCAGGTTAGCTTAACAACAAACTCACTCGGATCTTGCAAAGCGGGCAAGACAAGAAAAACAATTAAAACATTTAACTTTTTAATTTATAAAACCTGAAGGTACAAGATATGCTTGTATGCCCAAGTACATAAATAAAAATACCAATTATCATCCAACATCCTCAAACGATTCCAAAAGCATCTATATCTAAACTAGCAACAAAACAATTCAACAAGAAATAATATTAATACAATGACTAATTGAACTCCAACGACCCAAACCTAATGACACATGCGCGTCAACGATCTGCTCCACCAACCCACCGAGGCTCCAACATGGTCCTTGGTTCCTACTTGGAACTGAAAAATGACCCCCGAGGACACTGGTGGAGCTACGTTGTGACGAACGGGCATGTAGCCCCCACCCAATTTTTAAATTTTTTTTGAGAATATAAAAAAGCCAATAGGTTAGAATGGGCTATTGAAAGCAAGATTAAGATCCTATATTGGTAGGTTGAGAGTAGAAGGGTGCTACCACCACCCAATACAGAAAAACATCAGATTAATTTTTTTATGAAAAATGCTGAAAAAGGGTTCTCAAATAAAAAAAAAAATTATATAAAAAATACAAAATTTTATTACAAAATACAAAATTTTCCATATAAATTTTTTTATATAGAAAAATACGATTTTTTTTCTATAGCTAGAAATTTGAACCAAAGAAATTTATCCCCATCTAGATCTAATTCTTGGTTGCGCCACTGCTCAAGGGGTCAACTACTAATCTCACAAGTTAAATAAAATGTCATCGTTATAAGATGTGTGCGGTAATTATAAAGTCTACTCACGTATTGTTAATATCACCCAACCCTAGAATAGAGATATTTATCAATACATAATTGAATGAGAAAACAAAGAAATAAAATTAGGAAGGAAATTCATAATACTAGATTGAAGAAAAGAAATTACGTGTCTGGTCTAGTTAATTCTAATCCTCTAAAAGAGAATCATAGAAGTAGATTGTAGAGATAGAAGATAATATAAGGCGTCACGACAAGGGACGTCAATCGGGTAGGAGCTCAACCGAGCTCCTCTTTATCGGCAAAGCACAATCTCTAGCCTGTGAATGTTTTCAAGTCGAGCTTCCTCCTATCACAAGAGCTTAGTTGCACTTCAAGGGCTCACTCCTTGTTGGTGGAAAAGTGTGATGATTAGGTATTTTTAGTCGTATATAGTGTATACCTATTAAAGAATCCTAATTAACCAAATTAAGGAACTTGACAAGTAAGAATCAATATCACAAAGAAATATTGTATTTGCATCCTAAGGTTATGCTATGATAGAAAGAACTAGGGGGATTGTGAAAATTATCTAATACTAGTGATGAATGCAAACAAACAAAACAAGAACAAATATGATTGTGAAAGTTTATGAGAGAAATATGCTTAAAATAACCAAAATATATTGATCATTCATTAACTTAAAATCCTTCTTTCTTAAATAGCTTATCATGAAAGTTATTATTCCAATTCCTTTTAAAGTAGTAATTAAGACAACCAAATCCTAAAAACGCTTATAATCAATCAACCTAGAAACTATATAGGTACAATTTGATAATAGCAATGCGTACCAAGAAAATTCAATAAGAACAATCAATATTATCCAACTAGTCGTAAATCAATTGTAAATTAATTCTCTTTGTAATAAAGTAGTTCAACTAGTCCTAGCAAATCACAATTACTACTATGATCTATATGATTCAACCAGAAATCAATAGATCTAGTAATAGATTGATTCAAGCAGTGTTCTAAAAAACAGTCTAGGCGGCCGCCTAGGCATTGGACGGTGGTCCACCGTCCAGATTTAGCCCTAGGCGGTATTCTGGGCGGCCAGGCGGGCGCCTAGGCAGGCTGGTCGGGCTAGACAAGTTGGGCAAGCTAGATGGATTGTACGAGCTAGGCAGGCTGGCAACCTTCTAGGTGGGCTAGGCGGCATCCTAAGCGGGCTAAGCAGCCTTCTAGGCAACTTGGGAGGACTCTAGGCAGGCCCTAGGCTTGAATTTATACAGAGACATTATGATGGGATTATTCTTTATTTATATATTCCTACCAATTACAAATAATAGCCCTATAAAAAAAAATCATACTAATCGCCTAGGCCCCCGCCTAACTGTCTAGACACTAGGTCCCATCCCACAGCCAACCCCCGATTATTGTTTTTTAAAACACTGGATTCAAGTAATTATTAAGTGACCAAACTAACAAAAAGCTAAAACCAATCATAAATATTCAAGCATGGAGAATTAAATTATTTAGGAGAACAAAAGGTAGAAGATTAATCTCATAGTAAGATCCAAATTTGAAGCTTCAATTGATTAAGCAAGTAATAGAGCATTTAATTAGCTCTCCATAGAGTCAAAGAGAAAACGAAACACAAAGATAATTCTTCAAAAGCTCCTTAGAGTTCTTAAAGTTCTCTCCCAACAAGTAGAATAATAGACATTAATTGTACAACAAGTCTCATCCATAAATAAAATGCTAGGATAAAATATTTTTGGAAACAAATAATACATAGGGAAGCGTGGAAATCGAGACCAAATGAGAGGGCAAAATTCTTCTATAATTGTTAGAGGCAATGTGGCAACCCGACTCCTTAGAGCGAACTGATTTGGACTTGAAGTTGCATTCCCAAACACTCCTTCGTTAAATGGCTCATGGAGAAGGGCAGAGC
This sequence comes from Fallopia convolvulus, assembly GCA_964016875.1. Lineage (NCBI taxonomy): Eukaryota > Viridiplantae > Streptophyta > Magnoliopsida > Caryophyllales > Polygonaceae > Fallopia > Fallopia convolvulus. Next base: position 45,961,413 of record OZ024732.1, on the reverse strand, counting down.
ACCCACTCGAAGTCACTTGTGTGAGATGGGCATCACCATTGAAGACTCTTGCTCGATGTGCACGACGGATGTCAAAACTATAAATCATTGATGGTTCAGCTGATTCTCAAATTTAGTCATCTTCTATACAATGAGATGGGTGGGCATTGAAACCGACTTGCGTCATCTCCCTTCTTTCCTCGATTGGTTCGGTAATAGCGTCCACAAAGAGCAGGTGCATTTTCAAGGCCAGACCCTTTGCCTTCACTACAACAGTCTACCACATTTTGGATGGCAAGGAACAAAAGATGCTTTGAAGGTGAGCACATTAGAGGGTTGATTGCACTATCACAGTAATCGGGGATGTGAAAACCTACCTCAAAGGAAAATTGTCATCGAAATATAAGACAATAGGAGCATGGCTTAAATTTTTAGGCATTGCTTAGCCTCGCACCAGTGCACCTTTTTTTATTATATCTTGGTTTTTTTTAACATTGGTTACCACTGTCGACTTAGTCGATTCTTGATCGGTCGCTGGGCCTTTGTATGGGTTCCTTTTTTAAATCCCTCATTTTTCGAAAAAAAAAGAATATAAGTTCGATATTAATAAATCGACAAAAAAGACTTGCTCTAGGGTCTGTTCGTTAAAGTTGAATGGGTTTATGTAGTTGAAATTAAAAAAAATCAACTACATGGGTGTTCGAGTGTGGTAGTTGAAATGTCTTTATACTCGTTGATGCTAGTTGAAATTTTGGGGAAAAAAGTAAGGTGAGAGGAAGGACCCTTACGGATTTGAAATAAGTTTATCTAAATTAGTTGAAATTTAATTCAACCTTTTTATTTTATTTTTCAACTCTCACATAATTTCAGCATTAACTAACATAACATATCACTTACATTAACATAGCATCAACTATATTAGCATTAACTATGTCAGCATCAACTCATACTCCGTATAAATACATGGTTGTTAAACGAGCTTTAAATCTCATACATATCTAAGTACGTTGATTGATTTGTGGAGCCAACATGAGCCAAAAATCTATCCGGATCAAACTCGAAGAGTCACGTAATCGCGGGTTCCCCCATAAACCATATGAAATGTCTTTTGGCTTTGATCGATCAAGTAACTAATTCATTAATTGAAATTGTCAATTATTACAAACCTCGAATATCAACTATCTTTCAACTCAACTTCCATCTGTAAAGCTTACAACACCCAATAAAGAGGGATAAAAGAAAGTACTATGCGTTCAGAGAATATTTGTATATTTCAACAAAAAAAAAAAGAGAATATTTGTATATCATATCAATCATAACCTCCTATCCCTTTCCCAAAATATGTAGGCTATAAATTGTCATTAAACTACAATTTCTTCTAAACTACGGAGTACATAATTTTTTAAAACCTTGCTTTATTCGTATCCAGTGAATAAAAAATTACATAAAAACATTAATATTACAATTTTCAATAATAAACTTACTCCCCCGTTCCTAATTGATGTTTCCATTGTGTTTTTTAAATGTCCTAAATTGTTCTTTCCATTTTTTAAATTTTCTATTTTGGACGGTATTCAAATGAAAAAATTGTTCTCCTATAACTCTAAAAATTACCCTAAATCTTATCTTTTTCACCACTTTTTCACACTTTTCGCTCTCATCAAACCCTCAAAATTCTTTTCTTAATTATTGTGCACAATAAAAAATGAAAAGATTATTTAGAGACGGAGGAGGTAGAATACAACACTACATGACCGGTAAATCTTTCTTGATGAGTTTCGAAACTTTGGATAATTTAAATGTACGCAACATCTTCAAAAAAGTTAAAAGGGTGTTTTCAATAGATTCAAAAGTAATTTCTACCAAAAAAATAGATTCAAAAGTAAAAAATTATTATTAAATTATTATATGAAAAGTATTTACTAACAAAATAACAGTTCTTTTCAAACGAATTTGTCAAAGTCCGGTGGTTTAATACGATGGAGGGGTGGCTATCCCAATGCAAATACTCGACAGGCAGAGCACATAAGCCTATGAGATTTTATTATATACTAATTGACAATATGAGAAGTAACTCAAGGTTATATATGCTAAGTAATTCATTTCTCAATTTTCTGATGTGGCACTTGACAACGTCATGGCCTTAGAATTGACAAATCGTCGACAAACTCAATCAACAAGCCAAATCGCATTATCATGACGGGTTAGCCCAATATACGGGAGCGGGTGGGGATCATTTTGCATTATTTTTTCTTAATCAATTAGGATTAGTTTACACGGGCTGACTTGAGAGTGGAGACAGGCGAGAGAGAGCGTGCAGGAGAGAATAATAGTTTGGGAAACAAATAGGGCAGAGGTAGGATTTCAAGCTTTTAGGGTTTAGGTTTGGTCAGAGATTGTCCTCCATTTTTGACTGCCCAGTTGCCTACACAGTGTTATTAAAAGTTGAATTGGCAACGACAAGAATAAGAAGGAGAATAGATGAGAACAACAGCAACTTATTTAAATTCAATTTAAAAAAAAAAAGTTGAACAGAGATCAGTTGAAGGCAGATGGGATTTTAGAGAGAAAAGGTCTAATCATATATTATTCGTAGTAGAATTTATGTGCAAATATATCAGTCTACTGAATTCAAAATAGAAACAGACACCAGAGACAGATAGATCATAACAACTTTGTTTATAATAATCCATTTTCCTATGGGACATAGGTTAATACTCCGTAGTATTTAGATTTAGAACCTAAAATCTTATTAGAAAATTAATAAAGCCTATCAAAAAAGTCAAAATAACCTTAATAATAAAATTTAATAAAATAACTTATGCCCAAAGGATATAGGTTAAAAAAATCGATAATATTATACTACTAATAATGAGAAGAAAAAAAAACAAAGATTCAGTTTACAAAATTTTGAATTAATAATAACACACTTTTTTAATTGTAGTTTGTTTAATGGCTAGTTTACGTACCCCTAAAACAAAAAAAAAAGAAGTAATTAACCGAAAAAAAAAATCACATACTCTATAATAGTCGAAGTCCCATGATACCCACAAGATAATTTTACTAAAAATTAAACGGTATTATGATATTAATAAAAAAAATAAAATGCATGTATATAATATAGTAATAAAGTAATTTATTAAAAAAATAGAATGTACCTCATATTTTAATTGAATATGTTTAATATTTTGTTATTGTTTGTTGAGATCTTGTCCCAAATTTAGATTGAAATTATAAACATATTAATTTCACTTGATTTTTATAAAAATAATAGTTAGATTAAGGTGTCTAGAAAATCTAATATAATTTTTAAAGTTAATTTATTAAATTATGTATTAATTAGAGTTTTTATCTTTTACTTTGTAATTGGATAATTAATATTTACAATATATGGAAAATATTAATATAAAAATTAGATAAGGAAAAAATAAATACACTATAATGCTATAAATTAAAGATAATTAGGGTAGGATACCTAGAAAGGATACTATAATTTAATAAAATATTTTTTCAAATATTTTTTAAGTTATTTATTAAATTTACGCCACATGGCACAATTCTTTAAACAAAGATAGTTTCTGCTTTATAATATATATATATCGGTAGATTAATTAATCATTGTAAATCAATTATATACTATCACCCTAAACTTTTGAATGAACAAAGAATGGAAAATCTCTTAAACTCTACCATATGGGTTTCTGTTGGGAGAATAAATATCAATCTCAAATCAAACAAGTTATCTAAATACCACTAACATGTAAAAAAAAAAGAAGATAAAACTCTAATTTTTTGCTTAAGTTTTGGGGTTAGAAGATGGATACCAATCTTATATATTTAAATAATTAAAACCCTGATAGTATGTCACTCGTCTAATCACGGTCCACCGGAATTTGACATGATATTGGAGCATGTTCGATCCGAGTCCATTATCCTAGGTTTGGGCGTATAGCTAAAAAGTGATAACGATGCAAATGATCGACCCGCTTTTAAACAAAAAATTGTGAGCTAACTAGCTATAATGAGAGAGATTCTAGACCCATCGAAAAACAAAAAACTGTTCAAGTAGTAACTAGGCCGTAGTTACTATTTGAGGGGACGTGTCGGGAGAGCAAGTATCAATCGCACGTCAACCACACCACTAGTATGTAATGAAAAGTGAAACTGACTCAATAAATTGAACTTTTAAATTAAAAGGTGAATCTCAATCTTAGTCTAAATGATTAGAAACCCAAACATGCACATTACTTACCCGCTAATCAGTGCTCGCCAAAGTTTAGCAGTTTCATTTAAATATTTTAGTTGCAAACCGGGTTTTCATTAATATTGAAGGTAAAAAGAATGTATGAGGTGGGAATTTAATTTGATGGAGTCACATACTGTATATGATATATAGTAATATGATAAAATTTTAATATGATGATGCCCTAAAGTCCAAGGAGAGCACCCCATTGTCCAGTAAGGATGTGATTGCATGGCCTCTTGTTCGATCACTTGCTGGTCAAAAAGCGACTTATCATCATCCCCCCATTCCCAGAGATCCCCCCAGAGGCCCCTAGCTTTTTGAATTTAATAATCTCACTTCCATTCACACTTTGAATTACTATAATGTATATATATTTTATCATTATTATACATAGTATATACTCCAGTGTACGTATAGTAGTAAATTATACTCGTATAGTAAGATACTAATATACAGAGCATGCGACTGTGTGGTGACTTGTGAGTGTGCTATGTGAATATGTGATGGCGTTGCTTGTCTTGTAGCTTACTAGCTAGCCAGCTTCCATGAATGAAGTGGGATTGTGGGGAAAAACAATTAACAATATAACATAGACTATATTTATTTTGTTAAAAATTGTATGAAAATTTCAATAATATAAGTTATAACCCTCAAGTCTAAATAATAATTAAATATGTTATGAGATGTTGGGCTTTGGATAATTTACATTTTTCTCTTCGCGTTTTAATTTTTATTTATTAATTATGAGTGAATCTTAATATATACGATAAAACTTATGCATAATGCATGACATTAATTAATTAATAAATTAATGGAGGTTTTGAGGAGTTTAAAAAGCTGCAAGAAAATACTTTCTCCCATCAACCAAGATGGAGTTTTCTCAAAATGAGGTCTCTTACACTGAAGGCTGAAGCTGTAATATTTTAATTTCAGGGTAATTTGAAAACAGATTTCCGGGTTTGTTTTTTATCGTGTAGAGTGTTGGAAGGAAGTATGGGAATCAAATTGTCAGACCAAAATAGAGGCCTCTGTCAACTTGTGATGTAATGTAGTCTATAATATATGCATGTGTGGCTGTCTTTCTTTCTTTCTGTTTTGCTGTAAACTTGAGACTGAGAATGTGTTTGGTTTCATGTGAATGAAGGTTAGATTCTAATCAGAAATCGCACGCTATCTACATAAATATAAAAAGGGAAATTAAGAAAGCTAGGTCATTTGGACTACTAGAGAATAAGATATTCCATTTTTGTTAGGCTTTTCAGTTTGAAGGTCATGATGATGAGTTGAATAAGTAGTAATTACATGAATTGCAGAGGACGAGTTTCAACTTCTAATTCCAGCACTAGACGTGTCACGTTTGTCATAAGAGGTTGGCCTGGGCATGTCCATTACGTCAACCCGCTTTTTAGTTAAAAAAAAAATTGATATGATGAGTCGTTTAAGGTGGGTTCGGTTCCAAGGAACCGGGGAACCGAACCGGGAAAAAACTGCGGAACCGGTGGAACTGGGGGTTGGCCGGTTCCGGTCCCGGTTCCACGTTCCTTAGAATCGAAGAACCGGCGGTTCCGGAACCGGGACCGGAATCGTCGGTTCCATCCCTTAAAAAAAGGAAATATATCGTGAAAATGGAAAACCGTGATCGCGGCTCCAAAACCATGATAGCGGTTTTGCACTTTTTGTTTTTGTTTTTATTTTTATTTTTTTTAAGGTTTGGAACCGAACCGGAACCGGAACCGCCTCGAAACCGGAAAAAACCGGAACCGAATAAGAACCGGGAACCGAACCGAAGAATCGAGAGATTCCCAGTTCCAGGGTTCCGAGGAACCGGAACCGCCGATTCCGAAACCGAACCCACCTCTATTCATTTTATACCGTTAAATTAATTGAACACTACTTCTTTTGTCCCAGAAATTCATTATATATAATCCACAACTTTTGCTTAACAAACTTTATTAATTTAGAATTATTGCTTATAATTTACTAATAAATCATGAGATTACTTATTGAAAAATCTTCAAATTTTGTTAAAAAATGTTTTAATTTAATTACTAATTTTTAATAATTATGTTAAAAGGCTAAAATAAAAATGGTAGTTAATAATGAAAAATGATAAATAAATAAAAAAAGTTCTTTCTTCCAAAATAATGAAAAATTATGGGAAAAAACTACTCTACATATTAATAATGATAATTAATTTTAGGTTTATTTTCTTTGTCTTCCGGTATATCATTGTTTATAACCCTAGAGAAATTATTATCGAAAAAGAATGAATTGGCATAATTAGTAATCTACTAATATGTTATGTGAAAAAGACATGAAAAGTAAGGAGCAAGAGAAAGGATAAAAGAGAGATCTACGTCATGACAAATAGTGGCATTAGGTGAGAAAAAATAGTAATAAAGGTCAAGAGATTAACGAAATCATGTGGTTCAATTCTTTAAATGGAAAAGAGTTTTAAGCCTCGGCATTTGGTTCGATGGTTAAATCTCCGAGGTAATACCCTGAACTCGATGTCACTATTTCGATTTCCACGGGTGACAGTTTACACCTTCTTTTTTAGAATTGGTTAGTAACCAGTTTTCATCTCTAGTGGGATGTTCTAAGCGAGATCAAATAGTACTTGTGACAAACTTAATCCTTACCCTATCAAAAAAGTAGATTAGAGTTTATAATATTTTTAGTCACCTATTTTACACTTATATCCTTATATTTATTGTTACTTTTTAATAAATAAAAGAAAAACTATTAGTGATGGTATTAAAAAAATAAATTAGAATAGAATAATAATTAAGAACATATATCTATTTGCTACTTTTTTTTAAGAAGAGTAAAACTAGGGGTGTCCAACCCCGGTTAACCGTGATTTCGGTTAACCGAAGTTCGGTTAACCATGATTTTGGTTAGTGAAAATCATGAACCAACACCGAACCGTGAATCTCGGTTAACCGTAGTTTGGTTAACCAATTTTTCGGTTCGGTTTTCTCGGTTAACCGATAACCGTTTATGTAATTTTACCTTAAATAATTAAGACTAAAATAATAAAATTTGAATAAAAAAAGTGATCAAGTAAGACTTTTTATTTTAAATATGTATTTATATCATATTGTTTTGGTTCTTATAAACAAATATCGAGAGTATATACTATATTGTGTGGAATCAAATATTGTGTGTATTAATTTTTATCCCATCAAATTTAATAAGCGAGTCTTATATCAATGTAATGTGGAAACATATAGTGTAAATTTTTAAAATTGAAGAATAAAAGACAAACTACATTTATCCTTAAAGATTATAGAGTTTAACCACTAAATAAATCAAAGATAACTAGTATTTGAATAAAATATAAATATATTTTCGGTTTTTTGGTTAACTGTTAAATGTAAAGTCGGGAACCGAAACCGAACCGATAAACCGAAATATTTTCGGTTCGGTTAACCAAACCCAAAATTCAAAAAAAGTCGGTTTGGTTAACCTAAAAAATAATCGGTTTTTCGGTTCGGTTTTTCGGTTTCGGTTTTTTTTGGACACCCCTAAGTAAAACTATCTAAAATGGCAATTATTGTGAAACGGAGAAGTATAATTTTATGCAGTATAATTTCTAAAACTTTGTTGCTACTTTATTTAGTTTATTGCCAATCAACACATATGCTTTTAGCAAAATTGATTCAGAGAGTATTATTAGTATAATGGTCAAAGGAACGAGTGATATGTGAAGTGAAATATGAGAAATAAACTAATTGATAAAATCTCTAATGACCTTTCTAATTTCGAAATAAAATATATAAAATTATATAAAAAATTTACATATAACACAAGATAAATAGATAATACAATGTCTTGGAAATCCAAATTGGCCCTAAAATGAAAAACATGAAGAACACCAACCTGAGAACAACCCGAATCATATGTTGAAGTGTTGAACTACATTGCAATATTGCATATAAAAATTATTGAGATGAAGGATTATTACTTTTTTTTTGCTTGAATGTGAGATCAAGGATTACTGCTAAAATGCAACGGTTCAGCCGTTTGGCCTTTTGGAACAAGAAAAATGGGAAATGCTACTAATTATGGCCCACTTTCAGAATTTTCATTTGTAATGGGCTGATATATGGACTTCTCGATTAGGCTCTAACCGGCCCATTTTTTCGTTTGTCACACTTTTATTCATATCATGCTTCATACTACAAATAAAAATCATAAAAACACATCAAATTAATCTATTTACTAGTTTTACCCGTCGTACCATGTACGAATACGATTCAATATTTTATATACATTATAAATAGGATATTAATAAATAAAAATATAATATAAATTTTAATATAAGTAATTTATTGCTTGCAGTATGTAAAGCTTTTTTTATCAAATATTATAATCTTCACATTTTATTACTTTTTATTTACGTAAATTTAGGGCATATCAAGTATTTTAATACATCTATTAAATATTTTATTATCTATTTTTATAAATTTTAAAATTATAAATATTTATCATTAATTTATATAAAAGAAAATCACTATATATATCTATAAATAAATTCGTCAAAAGATATATGCTAAAAGATTTATATTTATTCTAAAATATTTTATCTTTAATCTTAAATACTTGTATAAGGAAGTTTTCAAAAGATATCGTTATACTAAATACATATTTGTTTTTGATGTTAAAGATAGATTTAAATAGTTAAAGAAGAATTTAATAGAAAAAGTTAAAATATTAGAAAGAAAAATTAATATAATTATAAGGTGGGGCCAGAATCATTCTGGTAGCTCGAAAAAGGACAGCTTTAATATATAGTTATAGATATTTTGGTAGAAAGCACAATTATTGTTTCAGTCTTTCTAATCTATGCCCAAAGAGCATAGGATAAGTTTCCATATTTTAGAAACTAAAACCCTAAAAAGAAAATGAATAAACTGGTCGTAAAAAAGATTTAAATCTCTAAACAAATAAAAATACCAAATCTTTCTAAAATAAGATACTTATTGAAGAAATTGTTTATATTTTTTTTGGTTGGACAAGTATTGTTTATATTACTCCATAATAATTTAATATGGAAACATTTTTATGAAATGTAGAATTTGAGAACTCTTTTTTTTTTTGTATTAATTAAATAAGTATGTACAATTTATAAGCCTCATTTTTGGGAGTTGGGAGGATAAGAATAAATTTATCCTAATATAAGATAATAAGATACATAGAATAACAATCTATGTATATATATAAAAGACGCAAGGAATAAAGCCACCACGTTTCGCCACCTAGGATTTTCCTACGTGTCGTTCCCACGTTAAGCCACCTAGGATTTCGCCACAAAGGATTTTTTATTTTGGAAATTTATATGTGCTGATATTTTTTTAGGATAATTTGGAAATATGATAAATTAATCTAAGAAAGATTATATATAAAATAAATTTATTATCTATTATATGTTAAGATAGATCTAAAAGATTTTATCTAAAATTAAAATAAATTATAAAATATTAGATATTATATACTAAGATAGATACATTAATTTAGTTTTTCCAATTAAATTTCTATCTATTTATATGAAAATAAATAAATTCGAAATTTATTTAAAATTAAAGAAATAATTTTATCTTTATTTTTTATCTATTATGTAAAATATTTATCTTAAATAAAATTTTGATAAACAATAGAACTTTCAATCTAAATAATTACTTGCCTAAATTGACTTTTGATATAAAAAAAATTACGTTATATTTTACTTAATTTTATTTTTAAATTATTTATGTATATATAAATCATTTTTTTATCATTAAAAAATAACTATTTATTTATATTTTTTATCCTTTCTTATTAAGTATATTTTTAATTTTTATTCAAATTTTTTTAAAGAATTGAATTTGATTAAAAAATTACAAGAATTTAGATTATTTTTACCTTTTTTTTAAAAAGATTTTTAAAATTAAATGATTCTAATTCAAATAAATTTTATTTATATTTTTGCATAAATAAATTATCACTAAGCCATCAAAATTATAGTGGGTTCACCTTAATAATTTTGGACCCGTTTTACATGACACGAATTGTAAAATTTTGTATAATTTTTTTATAATAAATAATTTTTTTGTATTAAATTAAAATCATATTAATTAAATAAATTAAATATTAAATTTATGTAGTCGTGCATGGCACGATTAGTATAGCTAGTATATCCTTAAATACTACTATGTGTTATCGTTTGCCAATCGACCAACTGGTAGTAGTGAATTGACAAGAAGCTTGGATCTGAGACTTGAAATGATAGCATAGACAAGATGAGAATTAGAACTTGTAATAATGTCATCCACATAAAACAAGATATAAACCATATAATCTATCTATTACTAATAACTAAAGCCAAAATAATTTCTGCCACTACATTGCGCCACATTACCCCTTTATTAAAATAATAATTTTAAATAGTTAATTATGTAAAAAAAGTTATCTCCAAGTAAACAGATAAAATAATATTTGTAAAAATTTATCTCCAAATAAACATAAAAATAAAATAATATTTGTATACGTGATCACATATATATCTTTGAAATAAAAATAGTCATATATATCAACAATATGTTAAAGTTGTAACTTTTCTAGCCACCACATTAATTATGGCCCCACTTTATATTTAAAAAAAAATATTTTTTTCAAATTAAATTCTTTTCTATTTATTTTATGTGGAAAAAATTAATTCAAAATTTAATTAAAAACAAAGAAAATTATTTATCTTTATCTTTTTATCTATTTATAAAAAATATTTTCTTAAATCAAATTTTGATAAAAAAAAAGTAAAAATAAATTAAATATCTAAATATTTACTTGCCTAAATTAAATTTTTATAACAAATTATATTATGTTTTCTTAATTCCATTTTGGATTTTTATGTAAATATAGAAGTTTTTTTATCTTTAAAAATATTATATTTTTTTATCTTATCTTATTAATTATCTTTTTAACTTATTATTGAAAATATTTTTAAAGAATTGAATTTGATTAAATTTTTCTAAGAATTTACATTATTTTTGGCTTTGTATTTATTTTTGTATATTTACTTTATTAATATCATATTTATAATATATCTAAAAATTCCTGAGTCGTAGTCGTGCATGGCACGACGGGATCAACTAGTTGCAACTATTTTGAGAGCAAATAACATCGCATGTGAATAACAAGCTTGAAAGCCTTGAGTGTGAAGATAGTCCTTGAGCTTATTAGACCAAGCCTAGGATGTTTGTTTTAGACCATAAAGAGTCTTATGAGGCCTATAGATTATATGAAGGGTGCTTCTTATTAACAAAACACTTAGGTTGTTCCATATAAAAAAATTCTTATAAATCACCATTCAGAAATACATTGTTGATATCTAGTTGCCGAATTGCCCAATTTCTAGAGATAGCAATGAAGAGGACAACTCTAGATAGTAGTAGGTATGACAGTAGGACTAAAGTATCAAAACAATCAATCCCTTCTTCCTAATGAAAACTTTTTCCAACAAGTAGCACTCAATGGAACCATCAACCTTTTTTTAATTTTTTAAACCCATTTATTTCCAACATTATTAGAAGAATATGGATGAGGAACAAGAGACCAAGTATAATTACCTTGAAGAGAAGCAATTTCATAGCGCATAATTGATCACCACTCTAACAACTTGCTAACTTGAGTAAACATTATTGGCTCTTTTTCCAACGCAAGAGGCGGTGGAGGAGAATGTTTTGATGTCATGAATGAGCGTGGTTTGAAGTGCACAATACGAGCTCGTGTGACCATGTCAAGAGTGGTGACGTTCGATGGGCGAAGGTAAGATGCAATACTCGGTTGCGGTGGAGAGGAACCAACAAGGGCGGGAACAGATTGAGAGCCTATTGTTGAAAAATTGATCGTTGAGGGAGATGTGGGAGAGATGGTCATGTAGAGAGGGTGTCACTGAGTCGATTAACAATCAAGAGGACGCGGGGTGAGAGTATATCATGACAAGTTGAGAACACGAACAATGAAAGAGAAGCAAGCATGTTAGAGTCAACTAGAGGCGGGATGATTGAGGTGGGTTGTTGGACAAACTCAAATGGTGGAGAAGAGTAAGGAAATCAAGTTTCATAAAAAACAACATGAGTTGAGATATAAATTCTACCCGATAAAAATAGAGATAGCCTTTGTGTTTTGTGTTGTAAACAATGAAGACACGAGGAAGAGACCAATATTGTAATCTTGTGGAGTTATAGGGTCTTAACTATGGAAGAAAAAAAATACCAAATGGATTTCAAAAATCCATAGTCTGGGATTTTCTAATAGAGAACCTAAAAAGGAGATCTAAATCCAAGAACATGGGTGACAGTTCTGTTGGAAAGATGAGTGGTGGTATGAAAGAGAACCTAACAAGTAGAGGCATTTTTTGAATGATGCAATGTTGTCTTGGTATTTTAATAAGACACTCTATGTGGAGTGTCTTGGGATTTTAATAGAGGAATTAGTGGCAAAAATTCACCCCTCCATCAGTTTGAATGACTTCTCTTCTTTCTAAAATTGAGTTTCAATCATCTTTTGAAAGTGAATAAAATTTTGAAGGACTTGAGATTTGTGAGAAAGAAAATAAATCTAGATAAAATTTTAATGACCATCAACAAATTATATGAAATATCTAAATCCATTAAGAGAAAGTACAAGTCAGTCCCTAAACATCACTATATATCAAATGAAAAGGAGAAGAATTGGGTACACGAGTGTGTGAAAAAGGAAGTTGACGACTTTTGCCTAACTAGAAAAAAGGACAAACTTTGTTTAACAACTTATTTGACCTTAGTAATTGAAAAATAGAAACAAGAAGCTTTAAAATAGGTTCATGAGGATTGCCAAAATGATGATGCCATCCATCAAGAGAGGTGAAGGCAGTAGAGTTGGTGGTGGTTGGAGAAGGTCGATCAAAATGATTTTGTGGAGGTGGTAACCGATACAATCTATCTTCAATGATGCCCTTTAGAACCTACAAATTCTTAACTAATAAAAAAATAGGATGTAGCTCAATATAAACATTAGTGCATTTATTAAGACAAGAGGCACTAAGCAAACATTTTGAAACAGCAGGAACAACAAGAATATTTTCAATTTTACAGAACCAGATGGACTAGTATGAGTGATAGGATGTGATAGGAATTGTTTTATCATCACCAAGAGCAAGTTGATTGTTAACTTCATACTCATGTTTGAGAGATAAATCCCTCATGTTAAATGTGACATGGTGAGGCGCTCTCTAGTCCATGCACCATGTCGAAGGATCACTAAGAGCAGACGAAGAAGAAAATTTGCACACTTTAGGGAAAAAGGCAAAAAAGACTGATCATCATGCATGTTGTAGTAATTATGTGCCTAGTGACCAACTTGGTTACAAATTTGGCAAATCAGGCAATTGGGCTATTACGGATTGTATTGTTAATAAGACGGTGGACCATTGTCTTGTTGCTAATGTTGTTTATCGTACCAAGGGTACCTTCCACGTCCATGACCACCACTGAACCCACGACCCCGATTGTGATTTGGAGGTAGTTATATTGGTATTTGTGTTGTTGCTAGAGGCAGTATTAGTAGTCGGACGGATGGAAGATGTCGAGGAGGTGTTTGTAGCGGTTTGCTCCGCCTCCTCTTCTAGTCGCTCTTCTTCATGAAGGGCTACCTTGAAAGGACCATAACTAGGATCGAGTCCATTGAGAATACATGATAGAAAATCATCATTAGATATTGGATTCTGACTTTTCGAGAGATATACAACAGTTGACCTTTTCTTCTTAATGTATTCGAACATCAAAAGAGTCCCTTTTGGAGAGTTTGAAGTTGATTTTTGAGTTGCATCAAGCGAGCTTTGTTTGAGATTGAAACATGCATTTAATCATAATCTACGCCTTATGAGAAGTCGAGGCACGAACCATATATGACAAGACGCGGTCGAACATGGTGGCACACGACCACTCCAAGACAAGTTGATACTGTTTTACGCTAAGAGTACACCTTTAGAATATTGACATCAGTAACATCGATTGATGGCTTCTTAGGAGAAGAAACAAGCACAAAATCCTCCAAATCAAAAGCTTTGAACGTTGAGAAGACCACATACTGCCATAAGAAGTAGTTAGTACAATCTAACTTGATTGTCAAATTCAGAAAAGGGTTGATGTGCCATATAAAACACAATTTTTAGAAGCCTGAATCTTGAAATAGTATGTGTTATCTTTGAACTTTCCATGTAGGGTTTGGACATGTATTCATGAAATTAAAAAAAAAATCCATGTAAATTTCAACGTATAATACCATCTCGATATAAGTGTACAAAGTAAATCAATGTAGATATGTTGGACTTGTTGCAATTTGGTGAGATAGTCAATAAAAAATTATTAGAGCTATTATAAGGTACGTTTATATAATTTTCTATCTAGTGAGATAACTAATCCACACGTAAAACCCACCTACACCACAAGACCACAACTAAAGGTCAAGTGGAAGATAAGACGAAGAGAGTAAATTTAGTTATAAATAGCTTGGATTTCTTTGTAACAAATGGTAATGTAAGCGTTATCACTTTGGTCATAATAAATTATGTTTCTTTCTACCAAAAATAAATAAATTGTTGTGAGAATTTGGAAGAGAGCTTATGAACTCAAATTTGATTGTTGCTTGCTTGATTTACATTGATTTGTACATGCTATTTATAGGGGTAAGATTTTGGTTTGATCTTACCGTATATGTACAATTTGCTTGAAGGCCGTAAGGGCCGCCAAGCCGTATGGCTACCAAGCCGTATGGGCTAAAATATGCTAAGTACAAAACATATATAATACAAAAATGGATGGATAATTCACCCTTAATTATTATCTCTTAACACTCCCCCTTGAATATCCATCTTTTCATTTTGGGTTATGTATATGCTGCCTCGTTAAAAACCTGGCTAGGAAAAACCCAGTGGGATAAAACCCATAGCACATGGAAAAAGAGTACAGCTTCTCTTATACGCTTTTATAGTATTGCCTCATTAAAAACCTTTTCAGGAAAAACCCAGTGGGAAAAAACCTGAACGAAGGGAAAAAGAGTGCAATGTGTATAATTCTCCCCCTGAAATCAACGTACTTCTCGAAATCTGCGCATTCCGATCTTGTATACAAGTTCTTCAAACTTCTTGGGTTGTAAGGATTTTGTGAAAAAATCTGCAACATTTTCACTTGATCGGATTTGTTGGATTGTGATCTTGCCCTCCTTCTCTAGGTCATGAGTTGAGAACAACTTTGGTAAAATGTGCTTCGTTCGATCTCCTTTGATGTAGCCTCCTTTGACTTGTGTAACACATGCAGAATTGTCTTCATATATCATGGTTGGATTACCTGCAATTGATCTTATTTTGCATTCTTTTTGTATGTATCCAATCATTGATCTTAACCACCTAAACCTCTACCACGGCCATGTCCTCGACCACGACCTCGACCACGGCCACGTCCACAATTACCATCTTGTCCACGGTTATCTTGAAGCCTACTATCATTTCTTCGAGAGGCATACGTTGCATTTGTTTCAGGGTACGGTGCAGTACCAGTTGGCCTCAGGTTGTGGTTTCTCATGAGCAGCTCATTATTCTGCTCAGCTACAAGTAGTACTTGTATCAAATCTGAATATTTCTTAAAATTCCTCTCTCTGTATTGTTGTTGTAACAACACATTAGTAGCATGCATGGTTGAAAAAGTTTTATTCAGCATGTTCTCTTCAGAGATTTTCTGCCCGCATAAGCGTAATTGAGAGGTTATTCGAAACAAGGCAGAATTATAATCACTGACTGATTTAAAGTCTTGAAACCTTAAAGTAGCATATTCATAACTTGCTTTAGGTAGCAAAACTTGTTGCTGATGCCCATATCTTTGCTCTAGGCTTTCCCATAATTCTTTGGAATTTTCAACCAACAGATATTCAGATTTTAGGCTCTCATGAATATGATGGCGAAGAAAGATAATCGCCTTAGCCTTTTCTTGCGGGGAAATATTTTCATTATCTTTTATGGTCTCTTGTAGACCATTTGCTTGGAGGTGAGACAATGCATCAACCCTCCATTCTAAATATCTCTGACCTGATAAGTCGAGAATATCAAATTCCCGCTTTGTAATATTTGCCATTTGATCAACTATATAAATAAATGAATATTAATTAGTGATGCAAATACATACATAAGATCGAGTAACTATCATTTCATTAATATATGAATCAAGTGATTAAATATACTAATTACCCATGAACTATATTAAATAATATAACATATAGAGAACAAATGAAAAACGTACATATACAAAGAAAAGACATAACATGTACATGCAAGTGTATTATATATAAAAGCGTAGCATGTATGCATATATTGATAAGAGTTGTCAAATCAATTGTAAAAGCAAGTCAAAGCTCCATGTATTCTGATAGGTTGTAGATACACATGCCCTTTTGTTCATCTATTTAACCAATCAAAGATATTTTAATATATTATTTAGATAATAATGTTCATGAATGACTTGCAGAGAGAATCATGTAGCATATTGCATGAGGATTGTTGTTTCAAGAATTGAAGGCCACGTATAGATATGAATAGTAAAATATGAATGCAATCCTTTCTTTTAAATCTTTGATCAGAACAAGGAAATTTGAAGCGGGAGTTTATGTTTTTCATGTCTAAAAAAAACTCTTTCTTTTAAGAAGAAATATAAGAACAGAAGCTTTAATGGCAGAGAGGAAATTCACCAATCAAGCTTATGGAGATTTAAAGTAGAAGACTTTTGGTAAACATCTCTTAGAAATCTTAATAGATATTTTTACATTTTTTCTATTTTACCCATTTTCTTAATCTCTACCCCATAATCACTCTTTTTCTCCTTTATATTTCCTCTACATATTTGTCTGCTCCCTTGTTATCCGCTCTCGACTTCTCCTATTCATCTTCTTCATCCTCATCGTTTTTTTTCCCGATCGACATGTCTCACTCCGACCAATTTTTCATTGAAGCTTTTGTATGCCTTACAATTATCATGATAATCCTATGGATCCTTATCTGGATCAACTTACCTCAGTTTTAATAGGTATGTAAAATCCTTTTTTTTAAGTTTAGTTTAGATCTGATGTAAACTAGGGGTTTTATTTCGATCTTGAATGTAAATTTCGATCTTGTTGTAATAGCGTTTCAGATCTAATAAAAACCGAGTTTTATGCTAAAAATCTTTCGTTTCGTATGAGAAAATAATTTTTGATGCAAGTTCTCGTATCATTGAGCTATTAAAACGGATGATTTGTAAAATCGATTTGAAAATTGAAAGTAATATGAAATATGTACTACCTTCAAGAGATCTAGCCACTCAGTTGGTATTTTTGATTTGAGAAATCTCTCGTGCTGATAACGTGTTGTGAGAATTTGGAAGAGAGCTTATGAACTCAGATCTGATTGTTGCTTGCTTGATTTACATTGATTTGTACATGCTATTTATAGGGGTAAGATTTTGATTTGATCTTACCGTATATGTACAATTTGCTTGAATGCCGTAAGGGCCGCCAAGCCGTATGACTACCAAGCCGTATGGGCTAAAATATGCTAAGTACAAAACATATATAATACAAAAATGGATGGATAATTCACCCTTAATTATTATCTCTTAACATAAATAATGTTTCTTGTTAACTATTTTTCATGTGAAGTCAAATAACGTGTATCAGGACGAGCAAAATTCCTCAATCAGTCAATTATTTCAGCTGCTTTCTTTAAAAAAAACAGAGAACTGAATGAATGAACACATTATAGACCATGTCAAAACACGGCTAATACGTGGATTTTTTTCCACATCATTCCAATTGGAAAATATAGTGTGGAGAAAAACATTTTTTAATAAAAAATTACCAATAAGTTAAGTAATTGATGAAACTTTATCTACATCTACATCTACATCTACATCTACATCTACACTTCTACATCTACACCTACACTACTATAAAAGAAAGAGGCTGTAAAGTGTGGTTGGAATTTGTTTATTTTACTGAACTTTAGTGAACTACAGTGATTTTTTTAATCGTGCGGCTAATGTTCTTTTCATGTCTCTCTCCCTTCTTTGCCTCTCTTGTTCTCTTTCGTCTATTCCACAGAGAGATTCAGGACGGAGCGACAGCCCCGGGATAAATTCTTCACAGCCGGCATATCTTCTCTGCCTCGTCAAAGTCTACAAATCCATCTGATCGGTTTCAACTTGTCGTTCTCAATTGAACCTGAATCAGAGAGGGAGTCAGCACGGCACGACGGACTGGGGAGAAAGAATTCGTCACCGCGGGCTATCTTCTCCGCCTCGTCAAAGTCCAAAAATTGGAAGGGACCAAAACCAGTGGGGAAATTAGGCTGGAACGACAAAAGCGGGATAAATTCGTCCTCGAAATTGACCGGTTTCAGCTTTGTCGTTCTCAAGTGAACCAAAGAGACAGTCAGGACGGAACGGCGGTCTCGGGAGAATTAATTCGTCAGCGCCGGCAAATCTTCTCCGCCTCGTCAAGGTCTACAAATTCGTCAACAAAATCGATCAGTTTGAACTTGTTGCTCTCAATTGAATTTTGTTTCCTATTATCTTTATGTCAACCATGGCTCTTATTGCTCAATTCCAAGTTAACTCAACTGATAATCAACCCTAGGGAGGAACCAGACTGAGATAGAATCAGAGAAGCGTTTGGAAGGGATGGAGATTGGAGGAGAGAGAAGATGGAAGCTGATGCAGAAGAGGATCAAGAGGATGATGGTTGTGATAATGATGCATTTAGAGTCTTCAAAGGGCTACAAATATAACAGTAAGTTTTTTTTCATTTCAAGCTGAGAACTGTTGGATTGAGAAAATTACTATGTTGTTACCTGATGTGTTGCTTTCCTTGCAAATGAAATGATCTAGACAGAACAAGTGTGAGTCTTAAAAGTTTCAGTACTGGAATTATATGTTAATGCTCTTACGAAAACTCCTACTTTTCCTCTCTGAATTTGGAATGATATTTGTTGTTGTGACAATGTTATTCAATCTTGTTTATGTTGGGTTCTTGTATTCTAAATGTTGTTAAATAGTTGTGTCTTTATTATACTTGCCTTTTACTCTGTTTGTTTTATAACAATCAGCTATATGCTTGTTCTCTGTGATAAGATTTCAAATAGATAGAGTAGAAAGCAATGGAAAAAGTCAATACTTTTATAATTGCTTTTACCTACAGGGTAGCGGAGCATGACTGCTTCTCAAAGAACGCTCAGGGTGAACGGGGAAAACGTTCAAATTACAGACCACTTGTTGAAAAATCATCTGATATCAGTGCACTTGCTAGCTTCTTTAGTTTTCTTGCTTTGTTGGGGATGGTTGCTTGCTGAATAATGGTTGGAAATTCTTGATTTTAGGCACTCTTTGGTGTTGTGTGTTTAGCTTAGTCTTTTGGATCTTCCAACATCAGCCATCAGTATAGCTTTGATATTATTGTTTGTATTATCCTCTTGGTTCAATTGGAGATGACTCAGACACCATAAAATTTAACATAGCACTCATAGACTTGGATAAACAATAGTGTAATTAGGTACTGATATGATATTGTGCAAAAAATCAGATTCTATGGCTTGCCTTTGGTTCCACGAAATACTGTATTAAGCATGCTCTGAAGTTGCTTTCATATAAACCAATCACTAATGTCATTGGTGATTATAAGGTAGTCAAGAAGACTATCAAAGTAGATGATGATAATGGTGTACCTAATGATAGTGTTGTGCACCAATAAAATTGGATTTTTTTTTTGTTTTACATGATTTTCCATGCGAACTTGGTTGTTAAACTCATCTATAAATCAGTATTTCATTTGTTATCTTTAGCTTTGATGCAGAAAAAAAAATAAAAATTTTGACGATAGTAAAGAGGATATCTACTAATGCGCTAATGGTTGTAATACAAATTTTTCGTATTCAGGCTAGCATGGAAATAAGGCTTGTAAGAAGTTAATCAATTTGCCTTGATTTTTTCTGATTTGTAGTTGCATAAAGGTCTTTCTTAAATCATATGCTTTGTCTTTTAATAAATTTGTCTGTTAATGTTTTAGGTACTATAGTTTTCTAATACTATAATGAAAAATATGCTTTATAGGAAGTGCATTACATGATTCAATATAAATATTTTGATCGGTTGAGGCCCATGATTAGAGATATTGAAAGGAAGAGGAGATGGTAGCTATGTTAATTGAAGTGGCCCATGATTAAAAAAATTTACCTTCATCTCAGTCAAGGATTCCTTCGGTAGCCATTTTTTTGTGATAGCATCATTCTTTTTGTTTTCCTTTTTACCTACTCCAACACTCAGCTACTGATAGTACACTAACTGTAGCACACTTCCATGATTTAAAATGCAAAACTCAGCCTTGTAGTTGTTTACAGAACCGAGGGAATTGTGAGATTTTCATGAATTAATCTTTCTTATTGAATGAATTTCAAATTTTACAATCAGAGGCTTTCCATATCATTCTTCTCATTGTCTAATAGTTGTTACACTTGGTAAATAGCTAGGAGGTTGATTTCTTTTTTTTTTCCTTAAGTTTCAATGCTACATGACCCATTACAAGGTTTCAATCTTTCTACTATTGTCATCCTTCAGATCTATCAATTTTAACCTATCTTTTGCTAATTTTCTCCTCCTCCTGTCATCATAGGAGTTTTGGTGCTCAATTGATGGCCAAGGCACAGGGTGGAGCTGTGGTTGACAACAACAAGAAGGTATGCTGATTTTGAGAGAGCTTAAAATAATTGGTGTTTTTGATAACTTGATTGATAATTTACTTTTGGGTTTGTGAGTTGTTACAGAAATCCGATGTTGCTGTGAAGGGTGCTCAATTAGTTGTCAAGAAGGCGGCTTTGGCACCAGCACAAAATAAAGTCCTAGCCAAGCCAAAACCCAAACAGAATGAAGTAATTATGATCAGCCCTGATACAGAAGAAGAGAAAGCCCTGAACCCTAAGAAAAATGATGATGGTGGTTGTAGCTCTAGGAGGCGAAAGAAAGTCCCAACTACTACTTCGATCCTTACTGCCCGTAGCAAGGTTAAAGAATTAAACAACCTATAATGATCACACATACCTAAGAAGTTCTCTTCTTGCATTTGTCTCAAATTTAAGATCTTTTTGTTCAGGCTGCTTGTGGAGTTGTGTTGGCTGAAAAGAGGCCAAAGGAACCTATCATTGACATCGATGCTGATGATGTGGATGATGAATTGGCGGTTGTAGAGTATGTTGAGGATATCTACAAATTCTACAAGCTTACTGAGGTATTAATAAAAGCATATTTTGACGAATTTTTGGTGACTGTCTAACATAAAATTTTAGTTTGGTTACCTTTGGCTTATGATGTATGGTTTTGTGTTTCTGATTTAGAATGAGACAAGGGGTAATGACTACATGGGGTCACAGCATGAGCTGAATGAGAAATAGTTCATTGCTTTTGATGCCTTTCCAAAGTACAAAAGAGACCCTTTTCCTAGAAGGATCAGCTTGTCAAACCTGTGAATAGTCTGCTTGATGGCTGATGAATTGTAGTTATTTCATATGTTCTGTGCAGTCGGCGTCTGGTCGATAACATTAGCATTGATAACATTAGAATTGTAGTTATTTCATATTTTATATTTTTTATTGGATCTATTTTTATATTATATTGTTAACATTAGCATTTTTCGTTTCCTATTGTGCTTTCGTTCTTCTATACTAAAATAAAGGTAGATCAGCCAATGGTTATGTGCTGTTTAAATACATTTGGAACTATTCCTTCTACTGCACCAACATATGAATACCATGTTATTGAATTTATTAACATATTTAGCTGCATTTTAACATTTTTCATAAGTTGGTTACAGAGATGTTGATGTGTCAAATTTGTCAGTTGGGCAAATGACAATCTTCTGCTGTGGCAAAGTCAATGTTTATGATGGGGTACCAACAGAGAAGGTAATCTGTCATTATCCACTACTAATGAGACTTTCATATTGGGAATATTTGAATATACGATAATTTGGATATAAATCTGCAGGCACAAACCATAATGCAGCTTGCTGCTAGCTCTATTCAGTTCCTTCAGGATGAGCTAATCAATGGAAAATCTGCACAATGGGGCAACCCTGGCCGCTTTCCTGGTTCAAGTGTGAAAGTTAATATGATTCCAGCGGGTGGTACAGCTGTCTCCCATCCGGTGCAAACTGGTAGGTGAAGATGGATATGATTTCTTATCTCCTTGTTCATATTGGTACTCTTAGTCTTGAGTTCAGCTTCTTCATATTTCACTGGTGGAACATGCAAAAGGATACTTTTTAATGATGTCTAGCAAATTATTTACAGATGTGACATAATGGAAAATTGTGTCTAATAGGTAACTTTTCTTAAGGGCTCTCTTGTAAGGTGGATGATAAACGAAGAAGTGCTTAATAATCTAATTTGGTAGCTCTAGCCTCTAGGTGAGAAATGAACAAGTATTTTTGGATTTTAGTTGCTGAGCTTTAGCTAGCAGATTGTTTATGAAAGCCATCTTGTTTCAGAAGTTGACTTTTACTACAGAATCATGGCTTAATAGATTTGACTGGGCATATTTGTTCCTTGTGATATTTACATGGCTGGACTTTACTGGTCCTCAATATAAATGGTGTGACAATTTTGACAACGAAATAGGACAAGTATACCTTGCAGATATTTGGGGAGAGAAGTATGAAGCAATCCAGATCTTTTTTTGTCCATATTTTTATGAATGCTTTAATCGGTTTCTTATCATGTATCCGGAATGCTTTATAATACACCTTGTCTTTCAATTTAATGCTTGGAATTGATATGGCTTAATGTTTGTAACATGCCTGCAAAATAGATGATACACTTGAAATTGATGTGCTTTTAGATCTTGCCAAGTTGTTTTCTGATATTGGATACCATGTTTGAGATACATATATCTGCATACATGTTTTTAAGCTATACTTTGGTTACATGTCATTCTGTGTGGATTTTCAGGGAAGATGAGAGAATATATCCAACAGTATAGACAGGAAAATAACGTACCTCATGAACTTTTGTGCAGCCTATTAAAAGAAAATGCCTTGGGAAACATCCCCACAATTGCCTTCTGTGACACTGATTCTCTGATGTGCTACGTGGATGTTGGAATCCCTGCTTAACAACAAAGTCAAGTTCAGTATTGGATGTCGGTTTTGGCTTCTAGCCCGTATGGTGCTGCAGATGCAGGGAACAATTCGTCAAGGCCAGAAATGGGATGTTATGGTGAGTATTTTGAGCTGATATCAGTTCTTCTGTTGCCAATTTATTTGAATGGAAGAGTAGTGTTTTTATTAATTATTCGGTTAATTCTAAAAAGCAAGGTGTTAGAATCATGATAAAGAGTATACAATTATGTTAGGCAAATTAAATGTATGGTTTGCTGTTGTGAGAATAGTAATTGGTGGATCTATTCTTCTACAAGGAGCCTGAAGAGGCCAAGGGCACCAAAAGAGGAAGAAGCAGTAGGTGGTGTTGATTACGGTATAGAATACGCGTTTGGAGCTGCCCTCACCACTGAACAATGGGGCGCAACTGCTGATGCACCATGGTCAGCTGAAGGAGCTGTAGTGCCCCCTGCAGGTGCTATTCCCGTTGCTGATTGGCAAGAAGTACAAGGTATTTTTTTAAATCAGTTCAACCTATGTAAAATTATCTTTTTCAAAATGATGGCTTGTTCTAATTGTGTGTGATTTCGTCTTTGATAATACAGTTCCATTAGCAGCTCTTGTTGTTGCAACTATAATGCTTATCAGTTTGCATAATTTCCCTTGATTCATGCAATTTTTGCAAATTTAGTTGTCTTCCTTTAAAGATGGTTGATGCAATTTGGCCTCTATTGATAAACCTATTTAATTTTTAATTCTCCATTTTTTGTATGCTAGAAGATATGGAAGGAGGCAGACTTAGGAAAGTAAGCTCCCATTACTCTATCGCTGAGATTGATGCCTACAATTCCTCTTGAGTTCCTTGATAAGCTGAGGCTGAATATGGAGAGGCTGAAATCATTTAATAGGAGAGTGTTCAGTGAGTTGTCAATCAAATCGAACAGGGAAAATTTTGAGAGCATGCACAGTCCAGTGACCAGGTCTGCCTTCGATACTCCAGCTACATCTTCCAGGAACTAATTGGAGTCTAAGGGATCGTTGCAGAAGCATGGAAACTCTCAAACGATCTTTAGTGCTCATCAGAGGTCAGCCTGTTGGCACAATTGCGGCTTATGACCATGCTTCTGAAGAAGTTTTGAACTATGATCAGGTATACCTAAAAATATTACTCAGATCTGTACTGTCCATCTTTTTAGAGGAATGTGATCATTCAACAATGTAAAATTTGTGTTTGAGTAGATGTTTATACGAGATTTTGTTCCCAGTGCTTTGGCTTTTCTAATTAATGGTGGGCTTGACGTCGTGAAGAACTTCCTGTTGAAAACGTTGAGAGTTCAGGGTTGGGAGAAAAAAATTTGACATGTTTAAGCTAGGAGAAGAGGCAATGCCAGCAAGCTTCAAAGTGTTGCATAATTCTACTCGAAGACGGATACCATAGTCGCTGAGTTTGGTGAGTTTTCCATTGGAAGAGTTGTTCCCATTGACTCAAGTTTCTGGGGGATTATTCTGCTTTATGCATATACCAACTCTATTGGTCACATGACATTGGCAGAGTCACCTGAATGGCAAAGGGGGATGAGGCTTATTTTAGCTTTGGGCTTGTCAGAGGGATTTGATACCTTTCCAACTCTCCTCTGTGTTGATGGCTCCTGTAAGATTGATTGAAGAATGGTAATGTCTTGTTTGACTTATTTTTATTCTACGACTGAAGTTTTTGTTACTATACGTACTCTTTGCTTTACTATTATAAAAGAGAATATGTCAAGCTGATAGATACCACTGAAAGGTTCTGAAAAATCTCCAATTTTCTCAATTCGTTCAAATATTCAAGTCTGCTGAAACAAGAGAATTCGTAGCCTATTTAAAGGAAATAAACTAAACTAATTATACGAAATAATTGTATACTAACAACACTAACCCACTAAGAGATAATGCACTAACTCCTAACCTGCTGAGATAATTAAGGAGCAAGCAGAGAATAACAATTAAAATAAGAAAATAATTAAGTCCTAATTTCATTTACTAAGTCATGATTGCAATATGTCTCAGTATTTAACTTTCTGATCTTTCCTACATAGTGTTAATTTATAGTTATCCTATTGAAATTCAATCACTCTTCTTCATGGCCTTGAAGGGAAAGACTTCATTGAAAGAATTGTGAAGCATTTACATGCGCTACAAAGTTATTTTTGGGTTGACTTTAGGCAGACAAATACCGCTATAAAATCGAGGAGTATTCTCATATTGCTGTAAATAGGTTCACCGTGATTCCTATGTCTATTCATGATTGGATTTTCAATTTTATGCCTAAACGATGCGGTTATTTCATTGGCAATTAAAGTCCCATAAGGATCGGCTTTAGGTGGTTTGCTTTGGGAAAATGCATTGTTGTCCTACTCTCTCTTACCACTCCTAAGCAATCTATTCCTATCATGGATCTTATTGAAGAACGGTGGGAGAAATTATTTGGCTTTAAATCGTGAGTAACAAAACTGGTTCATTCTTCTTCATTATTACAAAACATCTCATCACTGACAAATTAGCATTGTACGACTAAATTATATTCCCTGGGCATTTAATTCCTCACCAAGATTACGTTTGATGTTATTAGTCAATGTAAATAACAAAATTAAATTGATGCACATGCTTTTTGCAGATATGCCTTGTTTCCAAAGACTCTTCTTTTATCCTGAGGCTGCCTCTTTGCTGCTTCACAACTTCTGCATTTACCATATCAGTCCTCCCGGACATGAGGTCTGTAAATTTTATGCATTTTCTATAGTTGTCACTGTTGAATTTAAGTTTATTTTATCCTATAATCACATTTATATTGAAATAATCTTGTTAATAGTTCTTGCAGTTGGGAGCTGGTGCAATTTGTCCTAATGACTCAGTTCCATTTGCATAAAACTTAGGTGATCAGATCCTTGAGGTTCTTAATTTCTTCAGGTAATATTCTGGTGACATAGTATGACACTCGCATATACATCGAATGGTGTTAGTTATTATGCTTAAAGAAATGCTTATATTTTTTTTCTTTACATATAATTTCTTGCTCAAGGAAATGCATATATCTCTGCTTCTTGTAATCTATATCCTTGTGTCTTCTATAAGCTTGATACTGTAATGTGCATGGGAGCTACAGCAGAGGCTTACATCCTCAACCTATTTGCAATATGTTCTCAGCTTATTAATTAAAGCTTCTTGCATTTTCGTATAAGCTTATGAATAACCGGCCTTCCTTATGTGTTGCAGACTAAGTATAGAGAGCGTGTTATTGGTTTGATACTTGTATATCATCTCTGCAAAGAGCCTTCTTTGGACTGAATGGCTGTATAATAAGGTACTTTTGGCTTAGCACTATAATGTCATGTTAATTGCCATCCGTATTAAAATTTAAGCAGATCAAATGATGTGAAACTGCAGCTGCAGGTGATGTCAAATTTGCTTTATTATTATGGTATGTGTGCTTTGGTGACAGAGTGTCTGCTGAAGAGTTATTTCAATCATGTAGTGTTTTGATTTCAGCTCCTTTGTGTTGCATACTTAACACTTCCATCGTCATGCAGGAAATACTAGGCAACACCGAGCTCCCAGAATCAGACATAGTTCAAGCATGTAGAAGGGTTAGTGCTTTCAATTGCTTGCTTACGTCTATTCTTCTCTGATTTCAGCTTCACTTTGATTCACCTTGTCTTCTGCTGTCATTAACAACCATATTGAATGTTTTTCAATCTTCAGCTGCTAGATGAGAGACAGAGTATAAACGTTCTACATTTTTTTGAAGCAATGAATGTGTAAGAATACTCTTCTCTTAAAACATTTTTACATATCAGATAACTCTCCTTTGTGACTGAGCTTGTGTTCCTAATATTCTGCCTCTGAAAACTGACAAGAAACATTTTTCAAGATGATGTAGTTATTTAGTTCACAAATCCTAAAGGTCAGTTTGTATTATCATCATTTTATGAAAACTAAATACATTCTTACTAACCATATGAGGTTTGAAAAGGCAAATGGTTTTCTATTCTCATCAAGAAAGTGTTTTGTTCACGCCTTTTGCTTCAGTTCAAGCTTCCATTCAAGATAATACATGGGTTGTCAGTGGTGTTCCTCAAACAAAGAGTATGCTTTCCCTCTTTTCTCTTATAAATGCCCTTAAAATATCCCTTCTTACATTGATTGGCAAGTAACTTTTCAAATGTTTCTTTTGCCCTTTCACAGATTTAGAAGACATCCTGCCAAGAATCATCAACCAATTGGGTATGCCGTATACCATAACCTTTATTTCAAAATCCATATTTGATCTAATAATTTCTAAAATTCTATATTCCAAAGTCATTGAAATGCACAGGTCCAAATAACTAGGACAACCTGAGGAAGCTTGCAGAGCATTTCCGGATGCAGGCCGAAGCCAATGCTGGTGAGAAACCTGAAGGAGCCGATGATGACGAGGTCCCTGAGCTTGTTCCGGGAGAGAATTTTGAAGCAGCTGCTGAGGAGGGTCAGGTTCAACAGGCATCTTAGATTTGTGTTTGAGGCCTTCTGTTATTTGTTCTTATTTTCAAGATGTGCCTTCAAAAAATCTAAATTCAAATTTGTAATTACTGTTTTAGTTTTTTTTTCATTTCCCCACCTCCCTTAATCTTATCATCATAAATCTACTGAATTTTCTTCAGCTAGCTTTAAGTTGTTATGTGATGCATTGTAATGAAAGGCAGATTTTGAGTACTCCTACCAAATTTGATTTCCTCACAGCTTAAGGAAAAATTCAGGTTCGCTTCAGATTCCGGTTTGGGAAAATAGGTTTCATTTTATTACATTCGTCCTTGCTTTTTCGATTGCTCTGTTACTGCGTAGGCATTCTTTCATATATCGACTTTTGACAGCGCCTGTATTCCATGTTGTGATACTCTTCTTTAGCTCATAGTTGCGTATAACTGTTAATCATAAGAGATTGTTTAATTGCTTATAATATCATGTTTATTGTCTGTTACCATGTTCTAGGTTATTAGAGTTACGGAGTCAAAAAAATTTGCTGATGTACATAAATTAGATGTACATGAACCAGCTAAGTGGTTGTGCAGTGTATTTTGTTATTTTTTTCCCGACCATAGTTATCACCTGGGCTATCGAAATTATACGAATACCAACTAAATTACTGCTTAATAGTAGGGGCCTATAATTTATAGGAGTTAAATTATAACAAACATAAAACAACGGACTAATTTTGAATGTTGCGTTCTGGGAATACTTATACGGGTCCCTGATAGGTTAAGGTAAAGTGTATTTGGGATACAGCTATACCTAAATTTCAAAGCTTGTGTATTCAATTGACAGCTTTCATTAGCTACTCGCAGAGCTACAGTTACAATTACATGATAACCAAGACTGTCCTTCGTGATTCACCAAACTTTGGGAGTTCAGACTTACTAATTTTTTTCCAGATGAATTAGTAAAATCCAACATATCAGTTTTTAGTGTTCCACTACAGTATAAAAAAAATGTTGTAGTGCTTCTCTCTCGGACCCAAGAATTAATTCCACAGTTGGATAGGCCCATTATCAGATATGCGAAGCATGGGCCCCCTGCTAGTATAATAAATAGACAAGTAGAAATTTTGGAGCATGGAGTAGTTCGTTGATTCCTCAATTTGACAAATTAAAAACATTATTCCGTCTGCCTCTTCCTTTCCCACTTTGAAACTCCCCTCTGCTATTTTGTCAATGTAGTATTTGCTTTTTGAAGCAAATTTGAAGACGATAACACTTACAGAGGTCAAAAGGGATGGTTGTTGAAATTGGAAGAAATGAAATCTGCGTACTGAGCTTCAAACACTTGTGCTCTTAGGGTTTTAACAGAACCCCTTGGTATGCTTAATTCTTTTCCTTTTTTTTGTTCCCAATTCAGTTCTAATTTCGAATTGAAGAGTTCAATTTTGGTATCTTAGATTCCTAATCATGGTTCAGTGATCACTAACATTCCGAGATTTCTCTGACTTGTGAGCACGGATATGTGAATTTGTTTCTGGATGGCGGGAGTGAGAATTTGGTCCAAAGATTCCGATTCAGAAATCGTGATACGTTCAACTAATTGATTTTTATTGGGAGTTGGTACTGAGAACTAATTTATTCTGCAATTTTGTAGGAGCGATGGAAGTTTCAGCACTGCAATGGCTTCTCACCAACATCGATTCCTTTCTAAACTTATCAATCTCATCTTGTCCAAACTTGAATAGCGAACCTCTGAGGAAATATCACGGAAACATAGAAGAAATACTCAAGTTGTTGAGGCCAGTACTTGATGTCATTACTGAAACTGATGTGGCTTCTGACGATGATCTGCTTAATAAGCAGTTTCTTCAACTTGCTCAGTCTATTGATGATTCGATTGATCTTTTCAAGACCTGGCATCCGCTGGCCAGCAGGCTCATTTTTGTATGTATCTGAGCTTTTTTGAACCTGTCCCTTGAGAATAACTATCTTTTTTTCTGTATAGGGATGCTAGAAAAATCTGTCTAGGCTACAAATTTTGGTAGTTTATTCCACATTGTTTCTGCTTATAGTTTATTTTCCGATTTTGATTAGGTACTTGAAGCTGAATCATTGACGACAAATATTAGGAGCTGTACTCTTGAGGCTTTTCGATTCCTAAAGCACGTCCATGAAATCCTTCCTGGTGGGTTGAGTACAGCGTCACTTGAGGTATCAGACTAAAGCCTGTTTCAAATTATGTCTTTTGAGAAGGATGGAACAATCTCTAGCTTTTTGCTCACTAAGTTACAGTTATTCAACCTACAAATATTGGTTCATTAAATCAGCACTGTTGTTGCTAATACCTATCCAGTGCCTGCTTTACTTTGTTTGACATCATGCTTAATTTTATTTGCAGCAATGCACTGAGAAAGTGGAGAACATAGTGTGTGGACATGCAGAAGCTTTTATTTCTGAAGCTGTAAGAGGTGAAGCTGCAGGTCATGGGCTTAGTTCAGACAAGCTGGTGAAAATGTCTGATTTCTTAGGCATAATGTCAAATCAAGAGATCTTCATTGAGGCAGCAGCTCTAGAAAAATTAAAGGAGAATGCTGAACAGGCTGAAAAGAAAGCAGACATGGAGTATTTTGATCAGCTGATATCTCTCATGATGCAGTTGCATGACCATCTTGTCATGATCAAGCACTCGCACAGCTCTAGTCTCGTCTCAATAGCACCTGATCTTTGCTGTCCTTTATCTCTTGATATAATGACGGACCCTGTAATTGTGTCCTCGGGCCAAACCTATGAACGTGCTTACATTAGCAAGTGGCTTGATCTCGGACTTAATGTCTGCCCAAAGACGAGGCAGACCTTAGGCCGCACTAATTTAACACCTAACTATACTGTCAAGCAACTTATTGCTAGCTGGTGTGAGCAGAACAATGTAAAGCTGCCTGACCCAGTAAAGTCAATGAGCCTAAATCAACCCTTGACTCTTATTTCTACTGGTGCGGAAATAGCTGTGGATCAAAGGAGAGAATCCTTGTCGCCTCAAGTTCGACGTTTTGGGAAAGAAGATTCCTTGGATATTGAAAGAGTATCCCTAGAAGACAAACAAAAATGTTTGCATTCAAATGGGTATGACTCTTTGTCATCATCAGCCGAAGAAATTTCTCAATCTGATGCAAACAGGTCATCAGGAGATCTTACTCAGGTCTCAAAGAGTCAAGATTCTCAAAGCATTGGTGGGTCAAGACAACTGATAAAGGAAAAACATGCTCCGTCAGGAAGGCGTGCCCCAAGAATCATATCTTCTTCTTCTACGGAAGCCAGACTTGACCTCTCTCCTGTTGAAAACCAAGTCAAGACTTTGTTGGAGGATCTGAAAAGCCATTCAGTAGAGAGACAAAGAGAAGCCGCCGCAGAGCTAAGAGTACTTGCTAAGCAAAACATGGACAACAGGGTTATAATCTCAAACTGTGGAGCCATCGGCTTATTAGTCAAACTACTCCATTCAACCGACACAAGAACTCAAGAATATGCCGTGACAACTCTCTTAAATTTGTCAATAAGTGACAACAACAAAAGCACTATAGCAAATACCGGGGCAATTGAGCCTCTTATCCATGTCCTTAAGACGGGCAGTCCTGAGGCTAAGGGAAACTCAGCTGCAACTCTCTTTAGCCTCTCAGTAATTGAAGAGAACAAGCTGAAAATTGGGAGGGCTGGAGCAATTGGGCCTCTGGTTGAATTACTAGCAAATGGAAGCCTAAGTGCAAAGAAAGACGCCACAACTGCTCTTTATAACTTGTCTATACTCCATGAGAATAAGTCCAAGATTGTTGAAGCTGGTGCAATAAGCCATTTGATTGAGCTAATGGACCCAGCTACTGGAATGGTGGATAAAGCTGTTGCTGCCTTGGCAAATCTTGCTTCCGTTCCAGACGGAAAGAACGCAATCGGTCAGTTAGGAGGAATTCCTGTTCTTGTTGAGGTTGTTGAGTTGGGGTCTGCTAGAGGGAAGGAGAATGCAGCTGCTGCGCTCTTACAATTGTGTATGATGAGTCCTAAGTTTTGTAATATGGCTTTGCAAGAAGGAGTTGTACCGCCAGTTGTGGCTTTGTCGCAGACAGGCACTGCTAGAGGCAAGGAGAAGGTAATTTATCTGATTGAAACTTTTTAAACCAAGTAAGAATGGAGGTTTGACACAATATTCACTTTCTTGATGTTTGCAGGCTCAAGCTCTTCTTAAATTCTTTAAAAGCCAACGACATGGTAATATGGGAAGAGGGTAACCCAGTAAAAGAATGCTCAATGCTGTCATTCTGTATGTCTTGTACATGGCTAAATCTTTAAATTTATGATGCCCAAAAGTGTGGAAAAGATAAAACTGAATATTGAGGTGTTGATTCTTTTTCTGTTTCTCCTTGTTTGTAGAGTTTCAAGTAAGAGAACGTGTGGCTTGTTTGGCTCCTGTATTTTATAAGAGAAAAAAATATAGTATATAACACAAATTGTACTTTATAGGGATGATTTTGTCTTGTGGTAATTTTTAATTTTTTAGTCCCTAATATTTTCTATCTTATTTTGGATCCCTAGACTTGAGCTAGTGAAATCCTCTTCTTTTTTTTTCCTATGTTATACAAGGTAAACATTAGATTACCCGTAAATTGCAAGGCCAAGCTAAATCATCACAACGGATGATCTTGAGAAATTCCAAAACAATAGGACGCTGACTGACATTTGAAAATAAAAGAACAGAACAACTATCACTAAGTGACGAATTAACTTGAACATGATGAAGCACTTTTTAAAGAAGAGTCTTGGAAACATGTCTTCTTGCTAGGAAATCTGTTGCACTATTATATTCTTTGTAACAATGAAACACATTTTTTCTTCTGTTTTGTTTGTAGTCATCCGTTAAGACTTTCTTAAAATAATACGGACAAAAGTTGGTAATGATTATGGAAACGGGGCGAGTTCAAGGCATGAGAGCCTTCCAAGTCCAATTTCCAATGGGGTCTCCATCTATATATTTTTTTTAACTTTTCTTGTTTAATAAACTAATTTTATCCGACTGAATCATATCATATCATATCACCTTCCGTAACCTCGATCGGAATCTACTATATGCAGTATATAAAAACAGCAAGCACTAATGTTTAGGTTATAATTCTGCGTTAATTAATTATTTGGCGGAATATATTAATAGGTCTTTGAACTTTTACACTTTCATCAACCACCTCCCTCCTACTTTGGGGGTTTAAAATAAACCCTTGAACTATACATTTTTTGTCTTTTGAACACAAATTACTTATCTGGTAAAAGTAACGTATATATATCAGTATCATATGTGTGCGTAAAAATAGTTTACCACTCTTATAAAAGAAGAGTATATCTTAGACAAAGATAACTCGATGAGCAATTGAAGAGCTACTAGATTGTAGACTTCTTTAGGATTTCGAAAGTATGTTGGGAACGTTTATTAATTCATACAAGTGAAAACCTCTCGCGCCCTGAGCGGATCGAGAGCCGGATCGATCATTTGAGACCGGTCCGGTTTTGGTATCTTAAATGTGCATTCGCACTTATCTTATATAGTGACGAAAGATATTCGACTTTGTTAATGGTTAATAGAGAGTGGTGGGACACGGATAATCCGAGCCACTCGAGGGAGAACTTCAATTACCCGGCACTTAGCTAGAGTGCGCACAATCCCTCCTTGCAATCGGAGCGGATGGAGATCATGATCCCGAAAGTCGTATGGACGTACGACTTAGTAAGGTTATATAGAGGCGCTGGCTATTCCACGCCCCTTTCTAGTTCATTCAAAGTAAATCTCTGAGCAAGACCACAAGAAATCAAGATAGTAACCACACTAGCATATAAAATCATATTGCGAGAATATAAAGCAACCATGCTAACAATGGGTTGTTATCTAGCATTCGATATTTCCTAGGTTCATTTATACTTAAGCACACAAGTTGTTCCCGACATCGAGAATTTTTTACGGAATGAAATATAAAGGTTGCAAGGGGAAATTCCACTTGCCTTAGCTTTGGCGAGTTCTAACAATCGAGTTTTGACGGAACTATGTGGTTCACGACTATGAGCGAGGATTCCGACCTATCGACACGGAATTTACGAACGGCTTATAAAAACGGATTCTTCTTAACTCGGTTTCTCTCTTATAATACTTTTATAAGAGAAGCGGAATTCTAAATTATTATTGTAATAATTTAGAAGGTTATTTAAAATAATAATATTCCTTCATTATTATTTTGGTTTTGTAATATCCTTATTATTCCATAAAACCTTTACTAAAATAATCTCTTATAACTTTATTTCCTATCTCTTTAATATAAGTAAGCAAGTAAGATTTCATAAAATACTATACTTTGCCTAGAAGTATTTTTCTTATAAAACTATAAGTTTTCTTTAAATTATAAGAAATTCACTTTAACATTTTTATGTACTTGTCTTAGTTTAAAATATTACTTCTAAATTCCTTAAGGATCTTGTAGCGATATATCCCTCACCAAGAATATTTTATTAATAATATACCTTTGGTAGACTTTTATTTAATTCAATAATTTACCTAAAACAAATAAGGCTCATAAACTTATAATCTACTTTTCTTGGAGGTTTCCATAATTAGGGATTTCTAATTTTCTTTATAAGGTAACTTCCTAAAATTAACATGTATTAAATTAATCTTATTTATTTTATTCTTTTAGTTCCTTTCACATTATATGACTTATAAAATATCTATGATCATATTCTTATAAAATAGGGTCATGGCTTATAAAATATAATCATGGCTTATAAATATCCTACTTCATATTTATAGTCCATTATTATAATATTTGTAGGTTATAAAATAATATCTTTTCTATATCTATATGGTTTCTTTCCATAAAAGTCAACCTTATGCTATATAATATCATAAACTCATTAATAGGATCATACTTCTTATATTAACCTAAAACTTATGTCTTGCAATAGTTCTTTATACTTAGAGATTATTAAATTAATATCTTTTTCACATGATGACTTTAATACTATAATTATTAATAATATTATTCTTTCATAAAAATCATTATCTAAAGTCAAACTATAGTCCATGATCACAAGTTTTGAAACAATAATACTTTTATAAGGTTTCTCTACCACTTTATTATTATAATATGTCTTAGATATTCTAACATCACTATCATATATTATAACTAAAATCATATGATAACTTAGTTTACTTTATAGTCACATTTATCATATTATAATTGAAGCTTCCATCTTGTAGTAACTTTTACACTTAGAGGTATGATAACTTTATATTTTATTAAATAATGAATTAATGTACCTATCATTATTATTAAATAAATCTTATGTCTAGTCCATTATGATATCTTAATTCAGTTTATAACATTCTTCCCATATCTCTTCAATATCTTGTCATGCAAATCAACTTTTATAACTTAGTAATATAATAACATATTATATATTAACTTATTGTCACAACTTATATATTTCTAAATAAATCTTATATCTTTTAGAAATCTCTACACCTAGAGGTAGGTCAAACTAATATTTTTATTAAGTCAAGAATTTATTTTATGAATCTATTTATCTTGATCAAACTCATAAATATGATATCTTCTATAGTTTAGGACATGCAATGACTTTTTATCTACTAGGACCTTGTTATTATTTTTGTATAAAGATGGTAATATTAACTATAAATGTTGTAGGCTATATTTATTTTATAAAACTATTTATATTATGTAAGGAGCATACTTATTATAACTACAATAAACAATTACCTATTTTTCTATAAAGTTAAGTTACCATGGTAAATCTAATTTGTTTCCATAACTCAACTAACAAGATCTTTTACTTATTATTTTTTATTTTTTTAAATTCCTTACTTGATTTCTACTATTACATTTACTAATCATAAAAGGCTAATATTTATAAAGTACATAAATTAATTTAAATAAAATAAAGCTTAGGGTATACTTTCTTAGTTCTGTATTACAGAACAATGGAGAAGAGAGGCGGGGGGGAAGGCTCGGCGGCAGGGGGCGGCGCAACCAGGCTCGGCGAGGCAAGGGGGCGCCGCAACCAGGGCTCGGCGAGGCAGAGGAGGCGCGCTGGCGGTCCGGCGGGGCTCCAAGGGTGGTCCGGCGGGGGCTCCAAGAGGAAGAAGAGGGAGTTTGTGGGTGTTTTAATGGAGGAATTTAACTTGGAATGTGGCTGAATTTTTTCTGAAGATCAAGTGAGAAATTGTTAAGAGAGGGAGAGGATGAATGAAAGTGTGAGTAAAAATTGTGATTGAGAGGTGAAGGCCCTTTTTATAGGCAAATTGGTGGAAGCTTGCAATCCAAGGCTAAGGGAGTAGACCAATGGAGGAAGGGAGGATGCTCCATGATTGGCCAAAGTTGTGTTTGTTGGTGGTGATGAGAGGATGATGCAAGGAGGTGTGTCTTGCAAGCCAAGGGTGGAAGAAGGAGAGCATCCATTGCTCCCATGTCAAATCAAGTTGACTTGTTTGAAGAAGAAGACTAAAAATTGATATAAAATTAAAAGAGTGGGGCAAATGGTAAGAAAATCACATTGGTCTAGCGGAAGAGGGGAGGGGGCGTGTGGGTTGAGTTTGCAAGAGGTCTCGGGTTCAAATCCCGGCTCTTGCATTCTTTTTTTTTACAAAGCTTTTAAATTGGATTCTTAGGCCTTTGTGTAATCTATTTTATGAAATAAATTCAATTTCTAAAAGACCTTATTTTTATCTAATGCTCTTTCTATTATTTTACCTCACTTTATTAATCTATGCCCCTCAAGTTATTTTATTGAATTTTTATCTATTTTAATTTTCTTGATAATTTCTTTCAAAAGAAAATAGTAGAAGTTAATTTGATATTTAGAAATTCTCCTTTTTAATTAGAGAAAATAATTGATAATAAATATTATATTATAAAAAGCTTGAAATATCGCGGATATTACAATTTGGAATGGAAATATGACCTTGGACAACATTCTGTTTACATAAGCTTCTTAGCAATATATAGCAAAAACAACCTGCTTACATGAGCACAATGATCACCTTAAATTATGTTAATTTTCGGAAACCATCCTAAAAAGTTAAATCACTAAACTACCCGTATAACGAAACACCTTTCACTTAACCACCTGAACCCTATGTTGATAGGATTTTCCGACAACAAATAAAATTGTAGTCAAGACCCCGCTGAGTATAGCGAAGTCAGGTTCGTCCACGGGAGATAGTCAGTATCAAGTTTTGTTCCTTAAAGCGCAAGCAAGAGAGAAAAAAACTAGGGTTTTAGCAAGAGAAAGAAGAATTCTAAGGTAAAGGTATCACAACAACAACAATCATGCAATGGTAATACTCATGAAACATAAATATCATGCTTTTATCACATAAAGGCGCTAACTTTCGTCAACCTAAGGAAGTAAATCAACTAACTTTCGTTGAATTAATAAACTTACTATCTAATCTCTTCTACTTCAACTAAGATAGATCCGCATTCGCTTCAAAACCCTAAATTGATTATTCTGATTCAAAGTTTCAACATTCGCTTCAACTATGAATGAGAAATTCCCTTCAACTTTCATTTCAAGGAGTTAAGAACAAGAGAGAAGATCCATGCAATAAAAACAATCAAAACATGATCATGAACAAGCATGCACAACCATTGTTGGGTTTAACCCCAACCTTAGAGAGGAAGACTACTCACAAATTATAATTAAAAACAAACAACTATATTAATGAAAGGGAAAGCTTACAACTTGAATCCAAAACAATAGTTCTTCTCCACAAACCCTACTCGTCTCTTCCCTCTCGCCCCTCTCATCTCTCCTCCTCCCTTACTTGCCCTCCAAGGCAATTGATTGTCTCCCGAAAATTAAAGGGTAGACAAGAGTATTTATAGAGAAACTAATCTATCTTAAATTTATCTATAAGAAAATAATATCTTCTGATAAGATATACCCCTTCTATCTATCTAATAACATAAAAGGAAATAGGATAAAAGCCCATTAAACACGCCGACTCAGTCTTCCGCTACTCTCGGGGTGGCTCGGCACCGACCCAAGGTCGTCACCGACCATGTTCAGCACTAAAAGCAACCTTGAGTAAAACTTGCGTAGAGGACTCGTTACAACTCCGTTTGACTCAATTCTTTTTCCTATGTTCTTGTAACAAAATTCTCTATCTCTTTCCAAGCTCAAACTTGATCTTCAATGACTTCATTAACTTCGTTCCTTAATCTTCGTCTTCTCTTCATTCTTGAGTGCTATCTTCACCAGCTTTGCTCCTTTCTTCAAAAAGTGCTCCAAATAGCTTCTAAAAACCTACAAAACACCACCAAAGTTTATGTAGACTCCATATCTCATGAAAATACGAAAACCTACACAAACGACTCAAAACAAAACACAAAACTAAAGAAAAAGACTCAAACACACCCTAAAAACATGACTAAAAAGGCGGACATCAAAATACCTCATACTTAAACTTGCTTGTCCTCAAGCAATAAACAAGACATCAATCAAAACATCAACACATATATCAAGTAAATGCCCTCATCAAAAAGCAACATCATAACACAAGTAGAAATAGATAGACAAGTGAAATCTAACGTCATCACACATATATGAGCAACCTCAAGCAAAAAGCAACTAAAGATCCAACATCACAAGGGTAATGTATTTCTATCAACTCTCATGTGTTTGGGCTTATAATAACAACTCTCAACTCAATCCAATATACAAAAATCAACATAGTCATGGTTACTTATATCACCAAACTCTCCACCCGAGATGTCAAAACACATAAAAATCATCAAGAGAACTTAGGCTCAATGAAAAACTTCATAGAAGCTTCCATTCGGCCGGGTTGTAATGTGGCTTGGTAAAGACAATAAGGCATGGAAAATATTTTGGCTATGTGGTGCTAATAATATCCGGGAATCAAAGACTCCTAAAAACTCACACAATAATCCAAAACTCTCATAAAAGAACATACCAAACTCTGTCAAAAATTATGCACACACTCTCACTCACTCATTAATATCCCAACTAATCTTGCTTCTAAATATTAAGGAAAATTTGGCTCATGCACACTTTCACTTTTCAGCTTTTTTTTCTTTTTCTTTCTTTTCCTCCTTTATGATCTTCATTTTTTTCGTGGGAGGCCGATATCGATTTCTTTTTATTTTTTCTTTCTTTCTTTGCAAGTGCATTCAAGGAACCAAACTCCTTTTACATGACAAACTGCAAGATATTACTTTACCCAACCCATATTACCCCACACTTGAACCAAACAACTCATTCAACAAAACCAACTCCAACCAACACTAAGTCCTAATCCCCGGATAGGGTCAAGCTTATCTTGGTTAGGGAATAATTTTGTGGAGCTAAAAATAAAAGGCTTTAAGGCTCAAATTGGCTTCAAAAAGAGGATAATGTAAAGATAGGTAAAAGAGAGGATAAAAAGTGGCTTATGAAATAAGTTCTCTATCATCTGAATTTACATGAATTGAACTAATATCTCATATAGGTCTCAAGTAATTATAACCATGCAATGACAAGAGATAATATGCATAAGGAGAGTAAATCACACAAGAAAAGAAGAGGGATTTATGATGTTCTCCCTATAAGGCCAAAAATAACTCACAAGGTAGCAATTTTGTTGGATTTAAGTCACTTCTACCTGAGATCATATGCGCTCAATTTCATCACATGCTAAATATCCACATAAAAAAACAAATTTCAACATGCCACGCAAAGCTATCCAAATATGCTATGGAATTATATGATCAAGCAAGTTAAAGCATATCATAGGACATCTAAGTGGAATATTATCAATCCTAAAACACAAACAAAGACTCAAAAAACTGACACAAAACTGAGTTCCCTTTTCCCATACCCCATACTTAAACCAAACAGTGTCCTCACTGTTTTAAAACATAAAAATAAAGTGGAAAAGGAAAAGGGAACTCACAAAATAGAACTGAAGTTGTTTGAAACTATTGATCACGAAGGAGTTTTGAATTTTCTCGGTTCTATGGGGGTCGGCACCGTGCTGATTTTGGTAGTGTCCGCCCTCTGGTGGGTCGTCTCCGACCTCCTGTGGGTCGTCCCCGACCCCCTGGGTTTTGTGCCCTTGCGTTCCTTGCTTGCTCTTGTACCAATTCGTCTTGATTTTCTTCTTCTTAGCTTTGTACCTGAGCCACTTTAGGAAAACTTCTATCCTACTACACTAATATATTCTAAAAACAAGTCAAAAGAAAGCTAGCAAAAAGAATTAGGGAAGCAAAAACTAAAAAGCAAAAACAAAAAGTGGGTTGCCTCCCGTAAGCGTTATTTTTAACGTCGTTAGCCCGACGAACTTACCTTAGCAAATCAAGGCGGTTTCCATCCAAATATGTTGGGATCAAAAGGAACCCCATACTTAGCCGAAACAACATTCTCCAAGATATTTGGCCCTCTATCATCAATCAGAATGCTCGGAAGTCCTACAATAGGGTTAGTATAAACCAAAAACCAAGGAGGTTTTGGCTCCTTCACAGGACTAACAGTAGGATATAATATAGAATAAGAAATGGAGAAGGGATCGTGACCATAATTGATTAGATAAGAACAAGAAAACTCACCATTTGTGCGCGACTATGGTGTCCGTTTCTCTCTGGATCTCCGCTATCTGTAAGCGGAGTTCATCTATCTCTTGTTGCATCTCTTCAATTGTCATGGCCATGGCTTTCATAAACTGAAAGAAAAAACAAAAACAAAAACGAAATCAAAAAGCAAAACGGGGTCTCGGAGAGGGTCGGTACCGAGACCCAGGGGGTCGGTATCGAGCCTAGAGTGATCCCGTGAAAATAAAAACTAAAAAGAAAAGAGCAACTACTTGTCGACAAGGTCGGTACCGACCTAAATGGTGGTCGGTCACGACCTAGGTAGGGTCGGTGCCGACCTGGGTAGGGTCGGTGCCGACCTGAATGTGGTCGGTGCCGACCTGGATGTGATCGGTGCCGACCTGACAGTGACCTAGAAAACAACAAGAAAAACAACACACAAAAAAAACGAGTTGCCCAGCTGGGTCGGCACCGACCTTGGGGGGGGGGTCATTACCGACTCGTCTGAGTCCCGAAAAATGCTCAAAGAACAAAACTTGGTACTATTGAAATCTCCCCGGCAACGGCGCCAATTTGTTGATAGGGTTTCCCGACAACAAATAAATTTGTAGTCAAGACCCCGCTAAGTATAACGAAGTCAGGTTCGTCCACGGGAGATAGTCAGTATCAAGTTTTGTTCCTTAAAGTGCAAGCAAGAGAGAAAAAAACTAGGATTTTAGCAAGAGAAAGAAGAATTCTAAGATAAAGATATCACCACAACAACAATCATGCAATGCTAACACTCATGAAACATAAATATCATGCTTTTATCACATAAAGGCGCTAACTTTCGTCAACCTAAGGAAGTAAATCAACTAACTTTCGTTGAATTAATAAACTTACTATCTAATCTCTTCTACTTCAACTAAGATAGATCCGCTTTCGCTTCAAAACCCTAAATTGATTATTCTGATTCAAAGTTTCAACATTCGCTTCAACTATGAATGAGAAATTCCCTTCAACTTTCGTTTCAAGGAGTTAAGAACAATAGAGAAGATCCATGCAATAAAAACAATCAAAACATGATCATGAACAAGCATGCACAACCATTGTTGGGTTTAACCCCAACCTTAGAGAGGAAGACTACTCACAAATTATAATTAAAAACAAACAACTATATTAATGAAAGGGAAAGCTTACAACTTGAATCCAAAACAATAGTTCTTCTCCACAAACCCTACTCGTCTCTTCCCTCTCGCCCCTCTCATCTCTCCTCCTCCCTTACTTGCCCTCCAAGGCAATTGATTGTCTCCCGAAAATTAAAGGGTAGACAAGAGTATTTATAGAGAAACTAATCTATCTTAAATCTATCTATAAGAAAATAATATCTTCTGATAAGATATACCCCTTCTATCTATCTAATAACATAAAAGGAAATAGGATAAAAGCCCATTAAACACGCCGACTCAGTCTTCCGCTACTCTCGGGGTGGCTGGCACCGACCCAAAATGGGTCGTCACCGACCCAAGGTCGTCACCGACCATGTTCAGCACTAAAAGCAGCCTTGAGTAAAACTTGCGTAGAGGACTCGTTACAACTCCGTTTGACTCAATTCTTTT
Source organism: Fallopia convolvulus (assembly GCA_964016875.1). NCBI lineage: Eukaryota > Viridiplantae > Streptophyta > Magnoliopsida > Caryophyllales > Polygonaceae > Fallopia > Fallopia convolvulus. The sequence goes on along the minus strand of OZ024732.1, from coordinate 45,919,277 downwards.
TCCTATGTTCTTGTAACGAAATTCTCTATCTCTTTCCAAGCTCAAACTTGATCTTCAATGACTTCATTAACTTCGTTCCTTAATCTTCGTCTTCTCTTCATTCTTGAGTGCTATCTTCACCAGTTTTGCTCCTTTCTTCAAAAAGTGCTCCAAATAGCTTCTAAAGCCCTACAAAACACCACCAAAGCTTATGTAGACTCCATATCTCATGAAAATACGAAAACCCACACAAACGACTCAAAACAAAACACAAAACTAAAGAAAAAGACTCAAACACACTAAAAACACACCCTAAAAACATGACTAAAAAGGCGGACATCACCCTAACACTGTTAACCTGCCATTATTTAATGGAAGGAAAAGACATTTGTACCTTTTCGAACTAGCATTGTATGAGTGATTCATCTGTTATTGTTCAAATTATGAGAACAAATTGATTTTTCTAATGTGTGTCCACATTAATATGTCTAAATTTAGTAAGTATAATATTTATTTGTTACTTTTATATTTTTGTATAGGGTTCATCGATTATATTTTTAAAAGAAGGGCTCTCCCTTCTCTCTAAAAGCCTAATATAACAAATATGCTGAGGAGGCTGAAGATAAAGACTTCTGAAAGTGTTTTAGACAAATCTCCCTTTCCATGACTCTTCTTACTTTATCTTTCCATCTTCAATGGCTGAGAAAGCTGAAGATGAGACTCCCTTTAATTATTTTATGGTGGTTGAGGAAATCAAAATAGAATTTGTTCAAAAGCATAATCTAGAAATTGAATGAGGGTTTTGGTTCTTTAGATCTTGACACGAGGGTTAATGGAAAATAAAAGTTCAATTTAAATCCAAACTTATCTTCTTTGCTTGATGAATTTATCCCTAAAGTGGAAATTTTTCGACAATGGGTTTCTTTGAATCTTTTCATGAATTATTGACTGTTGAATTTGCCAGAGACTTTCCCACTGTCCTTCCTCCTTGACGATGGTGTTGATAATCTCTGGAGATCTTGATTTTTCTTCCCTTCGTTGGTTTACGTAGTGAGACTCTGAGTTTTCTCGATCACGTGTTTTGCTACAGTGCTTTGGGGTTTTAACTTTTAAGGTTGTTGCGGGTGTACTTCACTACGTCCCTTGTAAACTTCTTGATGGGCTGATTATGGGCCTAATGTTCAAATTATAATTGGCTAGTGGGCTAGTGACCTTTTTTAATCTTACTTAATTGTGTGGCATTGTGTGCACGAGAAGAGTTGTGTTTGTCTTCGTGTTCCTTTTGCCAATTCTATATTGGGTTGTTGCCTCTTGTCTTTTGGTGGGTCTTTTTGGTTTTCTTGGGCTTAAGTGGGCCTTTTTTTGTTTATAAGCCTTGTTCTTTATTTGCTTGGTGTGTGTTTTGGTTGTTTTTTGTCAGGTATGGCTCGGGTAAGGTATGTATGTCTCCGAGATTTGGTTCTAGGATTGAATATGAATTACTTATGATTGGCGAGGTCATAGGATGTTCTCGAGGTTGTTGAAGACCCTTAATTTCGGTGGAGGCAACGTCGGTAGTCCATCTCTTTACTTGTTTTGTCCGTTTTGACTCGAATGCTAAGGGTGTTTGTTCTCTTTAACCCCTCACTTTCTCCATTACTCTTTTCGTCCTAGTTCCGGTTGTTGGTCATGTGTACTTACTTTACATGTTTGTTTTGGTTGTTTCAGTCTATTCTAGCCGATTTTTCCTTGTTGCCATTTTGACGACCTCTCGGTTGATCGGTCCTATCCAATAAACCGAATCTTTACCTAATAAAAAAAAATCGATTATATTTTTAGAGAGTCGTTTGAAAAAAAATCCAAAACTAAATTATTAACACATTATCTTGCCCGAAAAAAAAATATTATTTCCTCTCTTTCCCCTTCTTCGCCACTTCTTCCTCTGTTGCTCTGCCGCCACTACCGTTGCCAAAAGAATTTCATATCCACCCGGTCCACAAAAGCATTCAACACACACATGTAGTACATTTTCTCGTTCAGCCTCAATTAACAAAACAATAGCTCCTCCATAAAACTCCAGATCAATAATCTCACCGTGCCTCGTACGCGTCCATCAATCATCGAAAATCCTCGAATGGATACGCCAATGCCTTTAGTATACTGCGATACAATCTTCACTCGGAAAACTCTTCTCCTTACTACCACCGCCGCTAGTAGCTTTCTTGAATGATCCTCTCATCAGATTCAATTTGTGGCAAGTATAGATCTCGCGACTAATCCAATAGTTATCGTGGAGGTAATTCATCTATATCATCAAATCGCATAATGCTAGTTTGCGCCTCATCAATCATTGACGCCAAGGATGCTGGAGAGGCATAAAATCTGCATGATCCGCACAAATCACTAGGCTTCATATCTGAAAATTTACATTTATTGAAATTGAATTCATGTTAATACAATATATATATGGACTATGAATGAGTTTTACTAAAACATAAAACTCCCTTATAATAAAACTCTCACCCTTAAATGTCTTTTCCTCTAAATAATCAAAGGCAAGTTACTTACTCGTCAACCTAGTGTAATTTCACTCAGATTGGGGTTTGGGGGTCAAGATGTATGCAACCTTATCCCGAAAAATTAAAAAGCATGTTTTTAAAAAACCAACAAAATCGAGGCATGAAAACTGAATTTAGTCACGTGACAAAAATAACCGAATTTAGTTCAAATGTATCGCAAACTAATGGCAAGAGCAAGACGAGATGTAAGCCCGTTGGTATCCATATCAAGATATCACATATGAGTATGGATATGACTAATACTCATATGTGGTGTTTGATATATTCTATATCGATATCAAGCTGATATTTGCTGTTTGATATATGTTGATATCTTAGAGTGTTATTTTGTTTCAAATTTAGATATCTTGATGGTTCGGTGAAATTTAGTGTTTTTATGGGTAATTTAAGAATGGTTGTGTAATTTACCCTTGTATAGTTTTTTTTTGAGAACGCCCTTGTATAGTTGTATACTAGTATGTATTCTTGTACCTTGTATGGATTTTTTAAATAAAATATTAATAATAATATTTTTGAAACAGTAATATTTTATTAGTATTACGAATTCAGTTAATATCCAAAACATGATAATTTATTTAATTATGAAAATAGATAAGTGATAAGATAAAAACTTATCAATTTATTATATACATGTGATGGGACCGTTCAAAATAAACTTAATTATAGTGATATAAGATTATACATACATTACACTATCTTTATATTAAACTTAACTAGCTATACTCGTCGTGTCATGCACAACTTTGTGGATTTAATACTTAGTTTATTTAATAAATGATTTTAATTTAATATAAAAAGTATTTTACATCATAAATGGATAAAAAGACATAGATAATGTAATTTATCATCTTGTAATTTTTTATTTTTATCATAATTTGATTTAAGAATTTTTTTCTAGAAATATATATATAGATTAAGATAATGTAATTTTTATTTTTTTTTTAAATTAATTTCGAATTCTTAAATTTTTTATAAATAAATATATTGAAAATAAATTTAAATGAAAAAGATATAGTAATATAAATAAAATTTTACATTTTAAAATATAAAGTATTAAAGTAGGGTCAAAGTCAATGTGGTGGCTAAGAAAGATACAACTTTAATATATAGTTATAGATAGATTATAGATCATATAATTAAGTGTAGTTGATATTGTCCAAGAATATTTTATATAGATATTGTTTTACATAAGAAGATAAAAAATCCTAATTATATAAACAAATAAATGTTTTAATATAAGCTGGGCACATAAGCAAAAGATAATTTTTTAACATAAATAGATAATAAAAATTTAATAAGAAAATGTAAAATAATATTTACAAATATAAAATAAGAGTTTGGTTCAAATGAAACAAACTCTTATCCTGAAACGAACTCTTATCCTGAAACGGATGCACTTTTTCTAGTTCGTAGTGCACTTTTCCTATTTCAGAGCGCACTTTTTCAGATTTGCACTTTTCGTACTTTGTTCTGCACTTTTTGTAGTACCTTTTCATATTGCACTTTTTGTATGAAAAGTGCACTACGAACTATAAAAAGTGCATTCGTTTCACGTTTTATGATAAAAGCTTATTTCATTTAAACCAAACTCTATAAAATAATATTGAAAATATTGAAAAATATTATCATAAATATTCTCTAAAATAGTTCAACAAAAGATATTAGGAAAAATAAAATATACAAAAAATAGAAAATTAGTTAGAAAAATTGAAGTAATATGAATATAAATTAATTTTTTAAACATGTGGTGGGGCCAGAATCAATGTGATAGCTCAAAAACAGCCAGTCCATATTCAATACTTTGTCACTCTTAATATTCGGATAACATTCAATTCCTCTTCTCCAATTGGACATGAAAAGTCATATCACTTGGTAGTAGGAGTAATTAATTTACTTTTCAAATCAACTACTTCCTTATAAGTGTGCATTTGGCTAAAAACTCATACAATATGGGATGAATGAAGTAGAAATTAGCTAGTTTTCCAATAGCATTTCTAGGCTAGCTAAGACTCCTTGAGTAAGCTTTTGGATGAGTGCCTGACAGCCATTTAAAAGAGAGAGAGATAAATATTTGCAAATGAAATAGACTAGAAGCATCTTAAACCACCTACTAAATTTTTATCATTGCTACAACTACAAACATCTTAGATTATATTTAAACCCAACCTTTCTACCAATAGACTAGAAAGAACAAAAAAATTAGGAAAAGGACAATTGAGGGTTCAAACCCATGAAATTATTTAATGAATAGAATTTTAATTTAATATAAAAAAATAAAAATACCGTATTTATAGAAAAATCATTGAGGTGAGCCAATATTTATACTCATTGTGTCGTGCACGACTATAATGATTTAATACTTAATTTATTTAATAAATATTATTTTAATTTAATATAAAAAATAAAAATAACGTATGAAAAAGTATAGATAGGTTAATGATAGCTTAATGATAATTTATTTATGAAAAAGCATAGATAAAAAGTATTTTAATTAGAATCATTAAATTGTATAAATGTTTTACAAAAATAATTAAAAGGCCAAATATAATGTAAATTCTTATAATTTTTTTTAATCAAATTGAATTCTTTAAAAATCTTTTCAATGAAAAGTTAAAAATATAATTAATAAGAAAAGATAAAAATACATGAATGATGATAAAAAAAATTTATATCAACATAAATAATCCAAAAAGGAAATTAAGGAAAAGATAATATTATTTTTTTATCAAAATTTAATTTAGGCAAGTAATTATATACATATTTAAACTTTTTATCTAAATTTGATTTAAGATAAATATTTTAAATAAATAGATAAAAGGATAAAGATAAAATAAAAAAATTTATTTAAAATTCGAATTAATTTTTTCCAAATATAAAATATAGTGTAATGTTAGTTTTAGATAGAAAAAATTAATAGTGAAAATATTTTACTACCTTATTATGATGACAATCTATCATTATATATTAAAAAATCTTATGTTTTATTTTTTTTGTTCTTTTAATTTTTTTATTAAATATATTATAATGTTAGTTTTTATAAAATTAGATAGATTTTTAGAAATTTTAAAAGAAAAAATTATAAATAATAAGAATAAAAAATTAATTTTTAAATATAAGGTGGGACTAGAATTGTTCTGGTGGTTCAAAAATGTTCGACTTTAATATATAGTTATAGAATAGTGTAAGGGCCCGTACCCTGTACGGGTTTTATTGAATATAAATAAAATAAATAAATAGTTAAATAATAGAAAATTTTGTATTATGGATTTATTTTTTTCTTAGAAAAACATAGAGTCAAAACTAATATTCATTAACTTTATGGTTTAATTGATAATTATCCAATTAAGATATCTTAGTTAAAAAAAGATTCTATCTAAAAATAAAATAAATATTCTAGAATTTGTATGATAGCATAAAAAATATCCTACTGATCTTCCTATTTATCATATCCAAAAATAAAAGATTGTTTAATATATATATATATATATATATGGGAATATCTATCAAAACATGGATAAGAATTTATCAATTCCAAAATTAAAATATTATTTTTTTAAAAAAAAAGTGGTGTAGTCCAATCTAAAAGTGACATGTGTCGTTTAATAATTTTTTTAAGAACAAATTTGGTCAAAATGCAAATATTGTCGCCCTAATTAGCTGATTGTAACCGAAATCCATTTTTTAGTTTTTTATTAAGTATAAAAGCCCCCTTTTTTTTCTCTCACCTCCTTGTCTCCTCTGATTGATTTTTCGCTCTCGCTCTCGCTGGAGAACTCCGATCTTCTTCAATTCGTCGGCTGAATCAAACCCGGCAAATAATGGCGGCAAGCATGGCGACGACGGTGGCGCCGTGTAAAGCAGATAAACAACCGATGTAAGTGATCGGATAATGTATCCACCGCCCAACGAAGATGCCGTGTTTCATGACTTCCATGATGGCGACAGACGATCCAAAGCGAAATCTAGAAGAAATCAACTCAACTGAGAAGAATCTGGAACTTCGTGTTCTCAATTATTCTCAATTCTCACCTGGGCGCCTATTCACACGGAACTCTTCCCCTAAACATAATGTCCTTTTTTTATTTATATTGGTAAAATATACCAATATTATTTTATCTTTATGTTTATTTGGAGATAAACTTTTACAAATATTATTTTATCTTTATGTTTACTTGGAGATAAATTTTTTGCATAATTAACAATAGAAAACTATTTTTTTAATAAAGGCGTGATGTGGCGCAATGTGGTGGTAGAAATTGCTTCGACTTTAGTTTTTACTTTTTACTAATAGATAGATAGATAGATAGATATTGATGATTATCTAAATCTAACATATGCATTCTATATAAAAATAAAATAAATATCCTATTATATATACCATAAAAAATATCTTAATAATCTTCCTATTTATTATATTCAAAAATATTTTTTTTTTAAAATTAAGAATGAGATTTTTTATCCATTTATTATAAAAATTTGTAAATATCTTACACTAGTTTCATATTAAATTTAATTATTTTATTAAAGATTGATTTTAATAAAGTAGTGTGGTCCAATCTAAAAACGACTGTTTAATAATTTTTTACCTCGTTTTTCATATAGATAATATGATAGATGCTTTACAGACATATGTCGTTTAATACTCCCTTCGTTCTATTCTACTTGACACTTTAGTGCTAAAATTTTGTTGATTAAAACTTGTTATTTTTTAGACTTTAATTAATTAATGTATTGAAAAGTGTTTATATTGACTTTTTTCTCTCCATCTATTGATTTTAACTTTTAAGGATGTATTAGTAATTAATTTTTGGTTACATTTAGAAAATTTTGGATTTTCAATAATATTTCTTATATTTTCAATAAATTTCTTAATATGTGTGAATTTTTCTAATAAAGTGTCAAGTAGAATAGAACGGAAGAACGTTTTTCGTATATAGTTATGATAATATGATAGATGCTTTTATTCTAATTCGCAAGTATCCCCCCGTCGTAGCAAGATTTCCCAAAGCTTGTACAGTATATTTTTCCCAAGCGTGTAATTGATCTCGACTCCTCCCTCTCCATCATAGGCGCGCACTCAGCGATTGGCACCAAATTCTTTTCGTTCCTTTGAAGGCGAAGGGCAAAGGCAAATATCTGGCTTCTCTCCATTACCGTTCCGGATTGTCGGGAGGCTACTGCCATCTTCGCTGACGGTAATTTCGCCATCTTCTTCCTTTCAAGCACAGTTCCATCATCTGATTGATCTTTAATTTGTTATTTGCTCATCATTACTGCTAAATTTGCCGATTTGATATTTCTTATTTTGCGTGGTTTGGTAAAATTGTCTTATTTCGTCTTCCGACTTTTTCCTATCTGTGTTATTTCCTTATTTGACGGATGCTGATTATTCTTTGGACATACTATTTTATTATTTTGTATGTTTCTGGATTTCAGACATGAAATGTATGTGTTGTTTCATCTTGACCTTATTTACTAGGGCACTGAGTCATGATGATCAAAGTGTTTATTGCAACTAACTCATCACATTTTCAGCTAGAAAAATTGCCTTTTGGCATTAGTTGTGATGATCTTTATGAATGCTACTGATACATGTATATTGTTTGCTCCTGTATATATTGAACAAAACTTTAGTCTTCATCATAGATCTCCTAACAACTAACTGAACTAAGGGTGTGGTTGGGGTTCAAAACATACAAGGATGTGATTGGTATAAGGTGAAAAGAGGTAAACTGTTTACGATGTGAAAGTTTTTCCGGTTTCACTGACATATTCCATTGACACTATTTTTTTTCCCCTCCCCTCAATCACCACTACTTAAGAATCAAGACGTGGGTAGATTTTTTATCCATGTTGTTTTCTTCTGTTCACCCCTTCTCCAATCTTTGGTAATTGCCACTACCAATACCAAGCTGCTGGGATCTGCTGCTTTCTTTGCCCTTTCTGCTGTATAATGGAGGGCATGAGCTGGTTTCATATGCTAAGATATACAGGATGTATATGCGTAAAATGCTTGCTTTGTCTTCATCTGGAGAAGACCTGAAACCACTGAATTGAGGTATCCTGGAGCTGTGCTACTTTTGCCATTGCTTTGTGCTATTGGCTTGATAGAGTTATTAGCTTTCTTTTAACATATGTATACTAATAGATGTTTCTTCATACCAGATTGTCTATTTAGCTTTTATGTAGGTATGCTAACCAAAAGGCTTTAGGGGACTTGCATTATCAAGAGTGAATTTTCTAGGGAATGTCAGTTGTTTCTCATTTTGTCAACATTTTTGCTTGAAAGAGTCCTTTCTCTTTTTCTTTACCAAATTAAAACGTATTTATCATGTCTTTACAAAAAGCAACATGTTTATGCTTCATGCATGTGGAATTTATTGTTCCCTGTCCATTTAAAACCACGGGAGATTTGCTCTGTCAACCTGATATATTGTGGCAATGTTTGATTGCTTTGAAAGATTGGTGAATATTCTTCTACAATATTCAGTAGATTGAAAATTGTAAGGATATTCCATTTGTACGGTGGATTCATCTCTTTTTAACTTGACTTGATTTCCTTCTAATTGGGTACATGAGCTATTATTATGACTAACTCTTTGCTGTTTAAGAAGGTTCTTGATTCCTTCAATGTTTTGTTTTCTTTTGTTCTGCCATGCTGTAAAGTTATAGAATGTACTGATGTACATCTTCAGAATGTAATTATTCCTGAGAAGTAAATGCTGTTGGATGCAGGGACAAACTATCTTTAATCTGAACAGTTGAAGGAGGGATTTTTTTCAATTTGAAATCCCTTACTGCTGCTTAAAATCTTTGAACAGTTATGCCTGTTCTGAAGAGCAGCCCTTGTAGGAGGCATACTATACTGTTCAATAGGGTGCTCTGCCTTCCTTTTGTGTTTGCTGTGGATTCTTGCTGGAATTGTCATTGCCCATTCTTGGATTTAGGCGAACAATAATTTTATGAGCATGTAATCTAAGTGCTAATACATAAGGTATACGTTGTTAGTAGACCGAAAATTCTTGGAGAGTCGTATGGAAATATCGTGAGGAAGCACATCAACATTATGGGTTGCTTCTGTATTCTACAACACTACTCCAACTGGTTGTCTGCAAGAGGCTTCTACACTACTGCTTCCATATATTATAAAGTTTAGCTTCTCTGGGCTTTAGTTTATAAAATTTGAAAGATCTTCAAATAATCCTGTTATTTGGAAGTTGCAAATGAGTTGTGATGAAATGATGAATAAATGTGCACATTTCACTGGTTGCTTTCTTATTAAAGGAGCAGTAAAATTCAAATTTCTTGTATATGATACAACTGTGCTTCCTTTTCCTTCCGGTGCTAGTTTCACCTGCTCATCAGAATGATTGCTAGGATGATGACGTGCCGATATTGCAAAAGTATGTTGATTAAAAATTAACCCTGTATTTATCTTTGTTACTCAGAGGATGTCTTCCACCTATTTCACTCAAATGTTTGAGATTGGCGTTCTGTCATATTTGAGTGCTACATATGCATAGAAGAGCTCATCTTTCTTTCTTTCTTTCTTTCTTTCTTTTCTCTTTTTTCAAAAGCAAGGGCAATGGGCCTAAATTCTTTGTTGGTCTTATTTGTAACTCAGGGATGCTGTCTTGCTGAGAATGGAAGTCGACTTTTGGCTGGGTTGTGGTGTCCATGAGATGCCTTTTGGCATGAGGGTGTTAGTGATTTAATTGGGGATTGCTGCACCTTAAGGTTTAGGGAGGTTGGTGTGTCTGACAAAATAAATGTAAGTGATTTGAGATTGATTTGTGGGCTGAGTAATCCTACCCATTCCAACAGCAACAGGGTCTTGTCTTTTTTAGGTTGTTAGTGTTTTTTTTTTTGGGTATGGGCTAGTGACTTGGGGTTGCAATTCTTACATGCCCATAGTAGACTGAGACTGAACTTTTACAAGTAAGAAAAAAGAAACAATAAAAGCTGGAGATAGCATTATATGGTTTGGGGTGCTGTAGTTGAAGTGGCACTCCCCTACTTACCTGAGAGTTTACCTCGTTATTGATTATCGAGTGTCTAATTGAAGAAGGTTTAAACTTGTTAACAAGAAATGTGCGTTTGATTATCTAATGGGGATAAAGACAATTACTCGAGGATGATCTTGTTTGAGAGGAATTTTACTTGACTCTTCAACTATTTCAAAACAAACGGGTTTTTTCTGGCGTTTTCTATTTGGCATTGGCTGGAGACCCAGGGTTTTACAAATAACAAGCATGTATATTTCTATTGGCTGGAGTCCCAGGGGTTGACATTCTCTACTGAAGAGCTTTCTTATCAATAAGTTTGTGTCTATTCGGTACAATTATTTCATGAGCACATCAGGTTTGTAAGTTTATGTAATTATCAGCTCTATAAAGTTATGACTATTCTGATCAAAGGAAGCAGTTGGGAAAATCCTTCAAATGTAACAATATTCAATATGTATATTTTTTTCTAGGCCCAAGATGCAAATTGCCTTCACTTTATATATTTTTCAGTTCAATTATCTTGCCTTGCATTTTTTATCCTGTAAAGACATCAGCTCTTTAAATAAAAAATATATTAAAATCCTAAATGATAATAAACGCTGCATTACTTTCAAGTGAAAGTGACATATATCTGGATCTAGTCTTGCGCTCATTGCAACAGGTAATTTAGCAGCTAAGTTCAGCAATTATATACTTATGGTTATAGTCATCCATGGTTTCATTTTGGTAGTTTTTTGGTCCTGCTAAATGCTTTATTCATTGTGTCAGTGATGGAATAATTAATTGGATTTGCAATCTGTGTGTTTTTTTCCTTAAAAAATCGGCATCTGTATTTTGTTGCCTATGCTGCTTTGGTGATGCGTGAATGAGCTTGAGAATGTCTCTTGGATCACTTGTATCTATCTGCTCTCAAAATAATGCAAGAACTGAAGATTGAGATAAAATAGAGGTCAATAGTAGGATATTCCTATATAGTGCCTTTTGCTATTTGGCATGTTTGATCAACATTCTCATCTTTGCTGAGATAATTGTTAATTCATTCAGTAGTAGACTATTGGTCAGCCATTTGTATTTGCCAAAGTTTATGCTAACGGTAAATGAAATATGATTTGATAGTTCTGCAGGCTGAGTATATCTTTGTATTAGCTTGGTTTGTTTTGCAATACGCTGTCAATGTTAGTTCTCTTAGAAAACAGTTCTATATATTTTGCTTGTGAAATTTGGTATTAATTTTTTTTTCTTGCTCTAAATTAAGCTACCCCCATCTCGGGCGTACCCCCTTTCCCTTGGGCAGGGTTACCCCCCAGATTCAGCTGTAGCGGAACCTCATTGGGTCAATGTTGTTGTTATCTAAATTAAGCTACCATTACAAATTAGGAGGGCTGTGCTACTTGCTTGAACTATACAATTACAAGACTACAACAAGAAGGCATTGTGTTCTTTGTTTGAACTAGAAGGGCAGTTCTGCTGTATTTAAGCTTGATTTGTTGTATATTGAACTGCTGTTCATTGTTTAACTAGAAGGGCAGTTCTGTGATATTGTAGATGCCTGATAAACCATTGTCGAGCAATTCTTATATTCAATGTTACCTCCTCCCCACTTTGACACTAGTTTATGAAGATATTTTCTGCATTCTCTCTCCCCCCTACTTTTTGAAATTCATTTGTATCTAAATTCAGGGTTCCTAATATAGTTTTCTGCCTTTCCTATTCCTTTTTAATTGTGTGACTCTTCCCTGAAACAATCCTGTTAATAATATTCTTAAAACTTCCAGATTCAGATGTTATCATATGCTCTCAGATTCGTGGATCAGAATAACTTATGAAGTAGTTTCTTGATATTCTGCACACATGAAGATTAGGGCAGAAGCAAGCAAATATATATAGTAAATGCAGACGTTGGAAAGAGTAGAATCAGTGAAATCAACTGACACCCATTTGGTTCCTGAGGTTCTCCCCTAAGGTGGAAAACTTGGATCTTCTTAGTTCCCACTCTCCACCAATTTCTGGTCATCACTTCATCAGTCCCTATTTGATTGCCTTTTAGAAGCAGCATCCATGATTGGTTAGTTTATTTGCTGCTTGCACTTTCTATTGCTGCAGAGGTTATTTTTGTAGCACCTGTAGTATTGCATTGGTTTGTTGTCATATAGTCTGATTATTTATGATGCATGCCTTCACCTGAGTAATGTTTAAGCTTCGCTTATATTTGTGTTATTCTTCATGCTCTCAAAATGGAGAAATCTTATCGCAATTATACAATCTTCTGATGTGTTACCCTAGTCCAAAGTCTGGAACAACACTTTCTTATACAGCTCTCTCAAGTGCCAATATAATACATGCATGAGTGATCCAGGTGCAACCTATGGAAAAGGCTGGACTTTGGTCTATGGCTGCTGGCTATAGTACCTTGGAGTAGCTATGTCCCCCATATCGGTTCTGTGTTCAGTACAAGGACTTAAAGCATTCCGTTCCGGGGCCAGTTTTCTGGTTTTCTCTTGTCTCATTGATAAACTGTTGTAATTTTTATACTAGTCATGAGAGTAAAAGTGCAGAGTGGTCACTTGTGTAGAAGGATCAGTGAGTCATACCCATACATTCCAGATAAGGAACTTGAGGAAATTTGAGATTGTTTGCAAGATCTAGGTGGGTCAAGTTCTAGAGGTAGGTAATAACTGCTCCTGAGTGAGTACAAAAGATCCAATGCTTGCTGGTAAGTAGCCTGCTTGGAGCTTTGCATGTCACTTGGTTTCTTTTTTTTTTTGTTGGATGATCTTCTTATTCAGTATAAATTATAATTTTAGACCTTCATTTCTGTTGTTTTCTCAATATGAATTAGAGGCTTCCTTTAAGGCCTTTACTAACACTGTCTAAGTTTTTCAGTCAAATTTACGACTTTAATTCAGAACAGCTTCTACCATTATGTTTCCTGTGCCTGATCCATCTACTTGTGTGGAATTAGGGAACTTAATTTATCTTTCATGATATCTTTCTTTCATTCTGCATATTATATGTTACAATGAATTGTTGATGATTACCACTTGTGGATTTTATAATACTTCAAATGTATCTAATTTTGCCTTAATGTTCTTGCAGCCTTCCATTCTTTACTTTTGGGATTAATATTAAAATAGCCCCTTTTGATCATGGCTGGCATACTCATATTCTTACCTCTTTCTGTGTAGGAGGATATTGCTTGGACCTGGTGGTTGTCATTGTGTGTGTTTTTTTTTTTCTATAGCATAGAGCTTTCTGCATTCTGAGATCTTCTATAAGAATTTTTAAACTCTGCTCCTTTCCACTGATTCAATGGTTATATTTTGATGTTTTCTCGTGTTTCAGGACCTGGTATAGAACTGCCAACAACCTTTTCTTTCTTTGATAATGGCAAAGACAATCATTTTTGAACCTTACCCTATGTTAGTAAATGCATATCTGAAGCGCCCTCTATTTGTAGTAAATGAATTCCACTTTAGTTCAACTTTGTGTTACTAAAATCAAATATGCAACACCTTTTTTTTTTTTTTTTTGTATTTGCTATTTGTCAAACTCCTCTCTCCCCAACCGGGGTAAAAATGTAAAGTTCTTATTTGGGATGTCTTATGTAATACTGCTCTTTCCATATATGTGCATCTATAAAAAGAGGAAAGAGTTGCGCATGCCATTTTTCACGAGGCAGTGAAATTTGGATCTAGGGTTTTGGCAGAAGTGTCAATAATTCTCTGGTTGAAATTTCAGCTTACAACTTTTAATTCAGTCCTAGGATTTTGCATCAAGCCTAGAGGAAGAAGGTTTGCTGCTTGTTCATTTCAGTCATGATCTGGTCTATTTCCTGTGTTTGGTTGTCAATTTCTCTCAAACATCTTAACTTTGCTATTTTTTCGTGATGTCGTAGAACACCAATCTGCTGTCTTGATCTTTTGTGGTGAGATTTTATCTTGTTCATGCAGTTGTTTGCTAGGGATCTATTTGAGAAAATATTTATTTCCTGTTTGAGGATTAGGTCTTTTCTACAAATAGCACTTCCCGTCGACTTTATGAAGTTGCAACTCTTTCTGGTTATGTACCTCAGAAGACTATTTGCAGTAATATGAGAAATGGAAAATTAATAGATCTATTCCGAATTTGAGTTTGTGTTTGCTATTATTTTGGTTGATTCCAATTTCGGACTGCGGTAATGAAATGAAGAATTTTATGATTACAGCTTATGGTAAAGTTTGCTATATTTTTCTTTCCCTTAAATTATTGAATCCAAGCAGAGTTTGATCTAGTTGCATCTGCTAATATTCCTTTTCTATATATATTTCAGCAGATGTGATTTGGAAAGAAATTTGATTCAATTTATAAATCAGATGTTTTAATTGATTTGGTATGCCCTCGACTAAGTTATGTCCATCTTTCCACAAATCCCCGAGGAAACTAATCAAGAAAGTTAAGTTTCTAGGTGGAGTGTACAGTGTGTACTGGTAATTGCACCAGCTGATGAACTTTCTTCATCTTAAGTATCCCTTGACCTAGCATAAAAGGTCTCTTGACCTTGAAATTGTAAGAGAAGCCTATTGTTCCTGTTGCCCTTAATTGCACATTCTTCTTTCTAAATTAGTTTCCTTATCTATGCTAACGTTGCAGGGAAACAAATTTATTATTATTAGAGGATACAGGGGATAAAATTAGAAAACTTCCCAAAAGAAAGAACAAGTGAATGTAAACCAAAAGGTGAAGGTCCGCAACAATCATATTTAAGTACTTGGAGGGCATTTGAGTGGTCATATTCTTTTTAATTATAATCTCCTTGCTAACCATAGTTGCAGCAGGAAGACAATTACATCCACTTCTGTTTTAGGACAGCTGGCTGAACTTCATTTCTTATTGACAATTGCTTGTAGGGTAGGGTGCATTGATAAATCTCTTCTTGTTTCAGGTCAGTGGGCTCTTCTGTGCTGTTTTCTTAAACACTAGACATTTTAATTGGATCAATTGGGCAAGATACCTGCCAGATTCACAGCAGGTGGTTAAAATGGATCAATATCAGAATAGAAATTATTCGACATCAGGGCAATTTACCTTTCTTGGCAGATACCGGCCAAATTCACTGCAGGTGGTTACATTGGATCAACATCAACATAGAAATTATTCAACCTCAGAGCAATTTACTTTTCTTGGCAGATACCAGCCACTGCAGGTGGTTAATATGGATCAACATCAGCATAGAAACTATGTGACATCAGATCAATTTACTTTTCTAGGTATTGAACATTATTCCTTTGACTTGGCTTGGCATTTTTTTAAGTAGCAGCATCCCCATCCCCTGATTTCACTTATTTTTTGCTTGAAATCCAACTTTATCAAGTTAGTATGGAGGCTTTGGAATTGTAAGGGGCTTACCTGAGACTCTTGTGTGCAGGGAGAAATTTCAATCCTGAGAATATCTCTCTTGCCCAAGCTAGAGGTAATCTGATGAGGAGCGAAACCCATTCTCATTATCATTCAAACCCTGCAAGCTCGTCAAATGTTCATCATGCTTCTAATTTCAGCTCAGAATTGCCTTGCCTTGGGCAAACTTCTTCAGGCCCATCAAGTGTTGCTCCTCGTCATTTTGTGGGGTATGATAGAGGCACTCATGGCATAGATACAGAAACAGTGGCTGGAAGGTCTTGTTTCAAGAGAAAAAGCCCTGATGTGCCCACGGTCTTTGACGGAAGCAACTCAAACCAGGGCCCTTTTGAAGGGAGCTCTTCAATGCCTGGATTGCTTGACAGGCAATTTGATGATAGTCAGCCCATTTCTCAATATAGTACAAGCTTTCAGCAGTACAGCAGCGGCAACTACCCAAACATTCTGAGTAATTCAGGAAGGAACGTTAGAAGCCGATCTGGGCCTAACTCGGTACCTACTCCTGTCACCTCTCAGCATTTTCATGCAACAAATGTTCCTGAAAACCTTTCAGTAGCTACACACAATCCACATACTAATGCTGATGCATCTGCTGCATGGAATTTCAATTTTGCTTCTTCACATGTCCCTGGGAGAACTGTTTCAGGTTAGTATTTTGGCCTTTACTGCCTTTCTTCCTTTAATTGCATCATCTAATAGGTACTTAGGACCCGTAAGTTGTATTAAAGTGCATTAAATCATGAATTTAATGCAACTTAATGCATCAAATCAGGCGATCCAAACAGACAATACAAACCCAAATTATTTATGTTTGTTTGTTTAATTATTATCTCCATTTTCTAGTTAGTTTCTGCAATTTCCTATATTCCACTTCCTAGGTTTTAGGCACTTTAAACTTTGCCCCACTTTCTCCTTAATCTTTTCTATAATCTGATTGTTATTTATCTAATTTTAGGCCTTACCACCTTAGATATCTTGCTTATGTATAAAAGGAGGTGTACAGATTGTAATTGGACTAACTTGGTGAATGAAATGAATTACATGTGAGGATTCCCTAAAATTGGCTGAATAGTGAGATTCTTGCTTTCAGATTTTCTCTCTTTTGTTTTCAGTTTTAGGGTTCTAACAGTATTCTTATTGGATGTTCAGAGACTAATGGTGCAAGTAGTGAGAGAAATCAGTTTATGTTGGGGAGACATGGAGTGGAGGCTGGTCAGTACAGCTACAATGCTATAACCAGTAGAAATGTAGTGCCTCCTTCACAGCATCTGGAAGTATATGGAAATAGTATTCCTCCTCAGACTAATCCTACTCGGACTTGGGATAGCACTTCACTATCATACAGGGAGCACACTCGCCATGTAGGAGATGGATATGACGCTACTTCAAATTACCATTTGCAACTTCCAACAGAAACTTATTACTTCAGATATTCCTGGTCACCTTCTACACGGATGTGGACCAGTTACCAGAATGATAGAGCTAGGGGAGCCATAGATCGCTATTCATCACATGCAATAATTGACAGAAATGATAGAGCACCACAGAATGGTTTCCGTGCTAGATTTCGTTTACGTGCTAGATATGGATATGAAGCAACTTCTTCAGATTACCGTCTTCAATCTCCAGCAGAGGTATATTCCTCCAGATATTCTAGTTCATATAATACAGCGACGGGGCATACCATTTACCAGAGTGATAGGGATAGGAGCACCCATGAACATTTTCTCTCACTTGAACCTGCAATGAACAGAAATGGAAGCATGGAAACTCAGGTGAATATCAGTTTTACCCTACAAAATATTTTCATAAGAATGCTTTATCTTTTCTTATTAGCTGTTGTGATAAAGATTTAACTGAAGTAGTACCATTGGCCCTTTATCTTAAGGGCTCGCTTGGCATTGATTATGGAAAGGAAATGGTCAAGGAAATGTATCTAGTCTATTTTTAGTTTATGGTTGATGGTTCATTGATCAAAATGATAACCATTACCCCTCTTCTCCTATTTTTCATGCAAAATGTGAGCCAATTCTCCCCATCCCTTTGACTAATTTTAACATGGGGTAATCATATCACCCATTCTCTAATCATATCCCTCCCCCTTCCTCGAGACTCAAGAAAAAAGAGGATCAATATCATTCTTCCATACAATTTTGTTCATTTCCATGCTTTTATACCAAACGGACCCTAATACTGAAATGTTATTAAGCTATATTGCCTATGGTGAAGTTTTTCCCCAACCCATCCTGTCTGAACAAATCATATCCCAAGATCACTAAATGACTACTAGACCATTTCAGTATGGTTATGTCTCAGATACCACCTGGAAAATTAGACTTTTGCGTAATTGGAACTGAGCTGAGTTAATTACTATGAATATGAATTTGTAAAACTACATCATTTATACTGTCCATTCATCATATTCCTGTTGGAGCCTGAATGAGCAAGATACACACAGTACTCCCTCTACAGATTACGGTTCCATCTCAAAAACAAACATGAAATAGTAGAACACCTTAGAACATGAAACAGTAGAACAACATTGTCAGAATAACATCTACATCTTTTTGGTATCTTCAGCAGCATGTGATACAAGATGACTTGCTCACATATTTTCCTAGACCCAGAGATACAGACGTGACACAAGATGGGATGTTCACATATTTTCCTAGGCCCAGAGATACAGATGTGATACATGATGACTTGTTCGCATATATTTCTAGACCCAGAGATACAGATATGATACGAGATAACAGGTTTACATATTTTCCTAGACCCAGAGATACAGATGTGATGCAAGATAACATGTTCACATATTTTCCTAGACCCAGAGATACAGGTATGGTACAAGATGACATGTTCGCATATTTTCCTAGACCCAGAGATACAGATGAATATGATCAGTATGAAGATATGAGGCTTGACATAGACAACATGAGCTATGAGGTATATATATTTCTATCTTTTAGATTAGAATTTTGTTCTACTTGTTTGGCTCAGATGAGTGAGCATCTATTGAACTTGTTTTTCCCCTTAGGAATTGCTTGCTTTGGGAGAACATATAGGATTTGTGAAAACAGGCCTAACAGAAGATGAGATGTCAAACTGTTTGGTGGAGTCTTGGAACTGTGCTTCAGAGCAAAACAAAGATAAGACCATCTGTCCTATATGCCTGGTAAGTACTAACAACTCCCATTTATAATCTTTTATATTGTTGTAAGCACGGGGGGAGGGGACCAAGTTAACAATTCAGATCTTAGGCATCCTGCCTCGAATATTGTCGATTTATATCTGAATGTAAATTGAAGTGTGTTTGTTAGCTTCAGATTGGGAGGACTGGCAATGTCAGAAGATGGGTTTTAGATCCACTTTGGTACTATATTGTGGCAGGATGGAGTTCAACTTATTTATAGGCAACTGCATGATGATTACGGGATAAATTACTCAAAGCCACTCGTTAATTAGGAATTTTTCACAAAATGATCCTTATAAAGTGATTAAGCAAAACCACACAACTTTGGTTGATCATCAAAGAACCACCCACAAGTTCCCACAACCCATTCAACATTTGAGAATCGTTTGAAAAATGTTGAAGTATCATATATCCTGTACAGTCAACCTTGTTAGAAAACAATTAATTAAAATGTTTTATGGGAAAAGTGGTCATTTAACATTACCTAAACGGTAAAAGGGTTGTGGATGGGGTTTATTTCAATTATTTTTTTTGTGAAGTAGGTTAGTATGGACTCATATAATATCAAGGGAAGAAACGGAGATGTCATGAGTGTGAGTGTGTGACAATATAGTAGTGGTATAATTGTCATTATTGTTTGTCACTGGTGAGTTTGCTTATCTTCATTAATCTAATTATGTGTGACTTCACGCGATGCTATCCTCTTCTACACGAGAGGCAATGCATTTCATTTGCAATTAACACGCATTATCTTTCAGGCATTGTTGTTGCTTTAAATTGCCTTAGTGAGTAGTGACCACCTTGTCCTTCTCTTTATGATAGGATGAGTCAAACATGGACAAAGTAATGAAGCTGAGTGGCTGTGGACACGAGTTCCATCTTCAATGCATCACCAAATGGTTGGAAATGAAGACGGTTTGCCCAATGTGCAAGAGATCAGTGACTTCAGACTCTTAAGTCATTTCTAGCTGCAAAATCATTTATGTAGTAGAAAATTGACATGGAGAAAGAATGACTCCAAAACTTCTATTGTAGTAACCCTTTTCCTGTTACAACATTGGGATAGACATTTCTAGTTGTTTTGGTTAAATTGTTTATGAACATATTATGATCCCCCCCCCCCCAAACTTTGGATCATTTATCTCATCAAAAACCTGAATTCCATGTCTTGTTTTCTGGGTCGTTTTTTTTCCCAGTGTTTTTTCTTTTAGTTTTGCTATGTAAGTGCCAATCTCTTCGGTTATACTGCAGGTATTGATCAAACAAGTGGCAGAGTTTTTTCGCTTGTGTTAAATCGCTAATTAGCATTGAGCATACCTGGTAATTCTGCAATTCTGCTTTTGATAAAGGAAGAATTAGGTGCATATGATTGTGTTTTACTTCACTGTACATATATAAGACATCTGAGCTGAAAGTGGAAAATATCATGGAAAAATAGTGATGCACCGACACTTTTGGGTATTCAATGCAATTATGCAAAGGAATACAACATGAGACTTGGAACAAAGCACAGCAATAGCATGAGAAGAAATCACGTGTCTGACTTCTCAGTTCTCACAATTGGGTAATTTATGTAAAACTGAAAAACAAAGTAGGCTAATAGTGACCAGTAAAGAAAAATCTAAACCTTAATCAAAGAGAGCTTGGAATCAAGTATGAATAACATTTTCACTTATCTGAAATTTTTAGCAACGATAACGATTTCCTATAATCCTATATTATATTCATCTTCAAATGATTAAATGAAAGACAATCTATCAAGTTTTGATGTATAATAATGAAAATTTGGTTAAGCTCTATAAATATATAAGCTATAAATTACTAAATGTTACATCAAACAAGCTCCTATTAAGCTTGCTTACTCTCAATGAAATGAATGAAATCATCCATGGCGGCTTCCGAAGTCCCTGGAAACCCACTATCAAACATGGCCTTCACCTCCTTGACCCTTCTCTTCACCTCCCCGTCACCCATAAACCTTTGAATCCTCAACATCAGATCCTCCCTCGTCACCACGTTCTCATGGGCCATGTGCCCGACTCTATGAAAGCCCACCACTAGCTTCGCATTCAAGAACTGATCCCCTCTAATGGGCCAGCCCAATATGGGCACCCGAAGCCCAATAGCCTCCACCGTAGAGTTCCACCCGCAGTGCGATAAAAATCCACCCGTGGACGGATGGCTGAGAATCAACAGTTGCGGGGCCCACCCTCTTATCACCATCCCCCTCTCCCCATCCAATCTAGGCCCGTTGCCCGATGGGTCGGCCCATATAAACGGTGTCGCCGAGCTCTCCAACGCCTGGGCCAACTCCAAGCAATCCTCTGCGGCGGGGCTCAGCATACTCCCGAATGATACGTATAGAACGGAGCCACGTTGCTGCGAGTCCAGCCATCGGATCACGGCTTCCTCGGTAGCTAGCGCGTCACTATCGAGGCTCCTCGTTTCTCGATCGCGGATAAATAATGAGTTGCGCGGCCGCGGCGGGGACCAGAAATCCGCTGGTAGAAGTGGGCCTACGGCCCAAACTGGTAAGCCCATTTCCCTCGACATGTAGTCCAGAAAGGGACGCTCCAGATCTTGACACGTGTTGAACATGAGTCCGACCGATCCTTCTACGGCCGAGACCCAGGGCGGGACTTCGCCCAGCACAGGCCCGCCAACGCGGCCGCCGCTGGGGTGGAGATCGGAGTAGGAGAGAGGAACTTCCGGGGGCAAATCGGGAAGCGCGTGGGTGTCACCGGGGGAGGTGAGGAGGTCGCGGACGCGGGCCTTCCACGCGCCGAGCTCCATGGAGGCGGCGCACGCGCCGAAGGTGAAGAAGGAGACAATTGGGATGTGGAATTTGCGGAGGGCGTGGTTTGTCCAGCCCATCTGGAAGTCGACCACCGCGCAGAGGACTCCGGAAGAAAGGTGGGCCTCCAGGTCGAGTTGGGCCCGTTCACGGGCTGGGCCGGGTCCTCGAGGCGCCGGAGAGATGGGCTTGCAACGGAAGAGTGGGTTTTGGAGAAAGGAGGAGGGGATGGAGGCGGAGACGTCGGAGGGGAGGACGAGAGTGGCTTCATAGTTGTGGCGGCAAATGAGGTTGCAGAGCTCCAAGCAGGGGAAGAGGTGGCCGGAGCCCGAAGACGTGATCACAGTGATTTCTCTTCCCATTTTCTTTTCTTTTGGATTTGCGGTGTAGATTAAGACATTGAATAGGATTCCGATATTACAGATGCGGAGTATATAGGTAGGTTTATGTATGTAATTTCCCGAGGAGAATTCAATCTCGATCTTCTTCTTCTCCTCCGCTTTAATGGCGATCAGACGATGATACTGTATTTTAGTGAGCATGATTGGTGAGAGTGATACGTGGACGCTTTTGATTGGGTGCATCTGCTCACTCCACCTGCAAGGATGGAGGGAAGCGAAGCGGGACCGGTTGACGCGGTTTTTGTCCACAAAAATATCGCCGGGTTATTGCGCCCGGTCAAAATTGTAGGGCGTCCCGAATTTATTATAGCGGTAGGTTTTAACGCTTACTTTTTAAAAAAAAAAAAAAGAAAAAAGGGTAGCGGTACCGGTGGCCGGTTCCGGTATTTGTAAAATACCGAGGATCGAGACAGGAGGTAAAATTTTTTTACCTCTCTTAGTACCGGTATCGTGTACCGGTACCGCTATAGTAAAAAAGGTAACGGTTCCGGTTTCCGCTACCGCAATTCGTAAGGCACCACACCACTTCGCCATTTAACCAAACCATGGAAGACGCAGTGCCAAACGGTCAAAAAAATTAGCTCAAAATTTCACTGCAAGTAAAACCTCCGAGATG
Organism: Fallopia convolvulus; assembly: GCA_964016875.1. Taxonomy (NCBI): domain Eukaryota; kingdom Viridiplantae; phylum Streptophyta; class Magnoliopsida; order Caryophyllales; family Polygonaceae; genus Fallopia; species Fallopia convolvulus. Next base: position 45,896,336 of record OZ024732.1, on the reverse strand, counting down.
TGGCCATTTGGAAGGCATGGGCATTCCAATCCTAATCCCATGAATCTAAACGAAGAACACGAGGGTGAAAACGACGAAGAACACGTGGGTGAAGACGACGGTGGGGACGGAATGCTTTATGAAAATGTGGTATGTAAATTCCGAATTTTAGTTATATTATTTAATAATAATTTTTTAGTTAAATATAGTTAATTAGAAATATTTAATAATAATTTTGTAGTTAAATATAGTTATTTAGAAATAATTAGGTTTTTTTTATAGTTGTTATAATTGTTAAATTAGTTGGGTAGAAATTGTTAGTTATAATATTTTATAATTGTAAAATAAGTTGAGTTGAAAGGTTTAGAATTCAAACTTTATAATATTTTATAATTTGTTATATGCAAGTAATAATTAAACTCTTTAAATTTGTGAATCAATTTTTTTACAGTTTCCCGATTTTTCTACCCACTTTGAGTCTGATAATGAGTGGCCGGATCGGAACGTAATGCTAAAATGGGCTAGAGGAATAGGCAAGAATCTGAACATGGTGTTGACCATTAAAAATTCCTGGGAAACGAGGGTCCTTTTAGCATGTGTGTTGGCTGGTGAGTGTTGAAACCCGATATAATCTGCGCCATAAACGGGATTATAAAAATACTAACTCTCGGGATTCGTACAACCAAACGGTTTTCGTACGTGGATTATTCCTCCTCCCCACCCCTCGGCCGATTGTTTTTTTGCTTTTTACGAATAAAGTCTTTAGACCTTATACCGTTTATAGCGCGATCTCACTCGGAGATCAAACACGTCGAGCTTTGGCAAACGAGAAAGTTCTCGAGCCAGAGAGGATTTTCGACCTCTTATTTGGACTCACCCCTCCTCTATATATAAGATTGGGGAGCTGCTTGTTTGCCCTCAAATGGCCGATGTGGGACGCCAATTATATGCTTATCAAATTGTTGACATGCTTGCTTAATTATATGCACATAACCCACGTGAAGTCTGCATTCATCAAATGCATTTATTTGACATTAGTTTTGTAGATTTAGGTGAGTCACGCGCACATACTTTATTATTATATTATTAATTCATCCCCGATTATTTAACGGTTATTTTGCGCACCATCACAACCCCTTGGCTCGGTGTCCTCGTTCCACGAGGACAACGAGACAACAAACAGGCGCGCATGCCTATCGATTTTCAGGTTTGAGTATCGAGATCCAAACACCAGAGCAGGTGGAGTACGCACACTTCGCAGAATGAAATTAAGGCCTCACCCTTTCAAATTGAGAATTGGCGCCAACCCCGAACTTCCCTCGGTTTGCACGTACCTTTCGAGAGTTGGGACCTCGCCCCCAAGAAAGTTAGCGAACCTCGTTCGCTTAGAGAGTTAGGACCTCGTCCTTTGAGAGTTAGCAAGCCTCGTTCGTTTAGAGAGTTAGGACCTCGTCCTTTTGAGAGTTGTCGCCAACCCCGAGCCTTGCTCGGATTGCGCACGCTTTTCGAGATTTGGGACCTCGTCCCCAAGAGAGTTGTCGCCGACCCCGAGCCTTGCTCGGGTTGCGCACACTTTTGAGATTTGGGACCTCGTCCCCAAGAGAGTTGTCGCCAAACCCGAGCCTTGCTCGGATTGCGCACGCTTTTCGAGATTTGGGACCTCGTCCCCGAGAGAGTTGTCTCCAAACCCGAGCCTTGCTCGGGTTGCGCACGCTTTTCGAGATTTGGGACCTCGTCCCCGAGAGAGTTGTCGCCAACCCCGAGCCTTGCTCGGGTTGCGCACGCTTTTTGAGATTTGGGACCTCGTCCCCAAGAGAGTCTGGACCTCGTCCATAGAGAGTCTGGACCTCGTCCATAGAGAGTCTAGACCTCGTCCGAAGAGAGTCTGGACCTCGTCCATAGAGAGTTTGGACCTCGTCCGAAGAGAATCTGGACCTCGTCCATAGAGAGTTTGGACCTCGTCCATAAGAGAGTTTCCAACCCCAAGCGGGAAGCGAGGGGTGAAATGGCGCACTTAGAACCGAGAGTCTCCGACCCCAAGAGGGAAGCGAGGGGTGGATTTGCGCACTTTTCTAGAATCTCCAACCCCAAGCGGGGAGCGAGGGGTGGACTTTGAAACCATAAAACCGAGAATCTCCAACCCCAAGCGGGAAGCGAGGGGTGGACTTCGAAACCATAAAATCGAGAATCTCCAACCCCAAGCGGGAAGCGCGGGGTGGACTTCGAAACCATAAAACCGAGAATCTCCAACCCCAAGCGGGAAGCGAGGGGTGGACTTCGAAAGCATAAAATCGAGAATCTCCAACCCCAAGCGGGAAGCGCGGGGTGGAACTTTACGAGATTATCCAACCCCAAGCGGGAAGCGAGGGGTGGACCTTAACGAGATTCTCCAACCCCAAGCAGGAAGCGAGGGGTGGACCTTTACGAGATTATCCAACCCCAAGCGGGAAGCGAGGGGTGGACCTTAACGAGATTCTCCAACCCCAAGCGGGAAGCGAGGGGTGGATCCTTACGAGATTATCCAACCCCAAGCGGGAAGCGAAAGGTGGACTTCGAAATCATAAAACCGAGAATCTCCAACCCCAAGCGGGAAGCGAGGGGTGGACTTCGAAACCATAAAACCGAGAATCTCCAACCCCAAGCGGGAAGCGAGGGGTGGACTTCGAAACCATAAAACCGAGAATCTCCAACCCCAAGCGGGAAGCGAGGGGTGGACTTCGAAACCATAAAACTGAGAATCTCCAACCCCAAGCGGGAAGCGAGGGGTGGAATTCGAAACCATAAAACCGAGAATCTCCAACCCCAAGCGGGAAGCGAGGGGTGGACTTCGAAACCATAAAACTGAGAATCTCCAACCCCAAGAGGGAAGCGAGGGGTGGAATTCGAAACCATAAAACCGAGAATCTCCAACCCCAAGCGGGGAGCGAGGGGTGGATTTAATTATAACTGAGAATTAGGAACTTGGTTCCAACACACGAGTATATAACAAGTATAATTAATTAGCGAGTCAAGTTTTCAAGGCTTACCTCGTTCCACGATTATGCAACGCGAGATTTTTAAAACGAGGTTTGTTGTTCCAGACGCGAGACTTGCAAGCTCCATTGCAAATGGCACGTTAAATTGGATTTGGCCCAAATAAAGGGTTGGCCCAACCAGCGAGTCCAGTCCAAGAAATGATTCTCTCCCCTATGGACGAGACATGCCAAACTCCGCCACCCCAGGCCACACATATAATAAAGCTTTGCCATGCCCAGCACCACACATGAAATCCGTGCAATGAATTAATGGCATGCCCCCCGTACACTGATAGATATTATCATGGACACGCCAAAGAAATGGGTGCCATGGAGGTTGCCACCACGGGGGCAGGCGAGATGTTTTGCCTAGAAACAAGATCGAGATGGCCTCGAAGGAATCATAAAAGCACTGCGAGGTTCGGCCGAGGTGGAGACCGCGATGATGGGCCGGAGATGATTGTGGAGATCACACCATGATGTCGAAACCTCGTATGCCCATGGATGTTCGCCGACCAGCCCTAAAGAGGGAGCCTGTACCGAGGACTTCGTGACCCAAACCTACACGGCCAAGACACCGCCCACCGAGGTAGGCGCGCCGACCGAAAACTGATGAAAGAACCGCGCGAGGACGCGAGACTCCGCCAACGAGGCACCAAGAAATATCGCGAGGTACCGCCGCTCCAAGCGTCGAGGATGATCATGGAGAATCGGCGCGCCCATGAAATTCCCGAGGCATAGAAACTCACGACATTCGACGCGCCGAGGCAAAGGCTCGCACAAAGATGGAGCGGTGTTGTGGCATGGAGGAGACGTCGAGCGTTACTCGAGTGAGGAGCCAACAAAGATAGCTCATGACATACCTCGTTGACCAGCCCCACCAAAGAAATGTGCGGACCCACCTGAAGATCATAGGGCTGCCTCGCTTATTGGCCTACACGAGAACCTCGCATGATTTCCTCCCAAAAGATCTCGTAGGCCGGCCTCGCTTGTTTGCCTCACAAAACCCCGCTTGTTGGCCATGGGAGATCGACATCGCGACGTTTCTCGGCACACCTCGCACATCCATACATGCCCGTATGCCATGAACAACGCGCGGGATACGAGCGACGTTGCCACGTACACACCACGTTCCATCCAGAGCCGCACCGGTGCCTCGGTTGGCCAGGCATGAAGAAAGAGCGCTTGCTAGCTAGCCCTAGAAGATCTTGACCTCGTCCACCAAGCCCGAGTCCGCCGCAAAGATGACCGCGGTGATGCTTGGCCTCGCACGAAGACCGTCATGAGGGGCGTCGCACCAAGACCTCGCTTGTCCACCTCTGAATGGACCTCGCACTTCTGGCAACCTCGCCAAGCAACCTCGCTCTCTTGACTTCGTCCTTGGCCTCGCTTTTCTGGCAACCTCGCCAAGCAACCTCGCACATCGGCCTCGCTTTGGAAGGGCGACCTCTCATTGGCAACACACCTCGCCTTTGAAGGGGAGGAGCCCACTAGCTAGCTATCACACCTCGCTTTTGAAGGAGGAGGCCCCAGCTTGTTTTCCGAGAGTAGGTCGGATAGGGAGAGCAGTTCCCACAGACGGTGCCAGTGTTGAAACCCGATATAATCTGCGCCATAAACGGGATTATAAAAATACTAACTCTCGGGATTCGTACAACCAAACGGTTTTCGTACGTGGATTATTCCTCCTCCCCACCCCTCGGCCGATTGTTTTTTTGCTCTTTACGAATAAAGTCTTTAGACCTTATACCGTTTATAGCGCGATCTCACTCGGAGATCAAACACGTCGAGCTTTGGCAAACGAGAAAGTTCTCGAGCCAGAGAGGATTTTCGACCTCTTATTTGGACTCACCCCTCCTCTATATATAAGATTGGGGAGCTGCTTGTTTGCCCTCAAATGGCCGATGTGGGACGCCAATTATATGCTTATCAAATTGTTGACATGCTTGCTTAATTATATGCACATAACCCACGTGAAGTCTGCATTCATCAAATGCATTTATTTGACATTAGTTTTGTAGATTTAGGTGAGTCACGCGCACATACTTTATTATTATATTATTAATTCATCCCCGATTATTTAGCGGTTATTTTGCGCACCATCAGTGAGTACAAGCCAAAAAAGAAGGGGAAATCTGGCATTATAGGAAGATTGTTACAAGCTGGTGATAATCTAAAGGAAAACCCACGTTCAAGGAAAATTGGTTGTCCGTTTGAGTTGGTTGGACAAAGGGACAGGAGGACCCATTCTTGGCGGCTAAGCGTGAAATGCGGTCGCCACAACCACGACCTTTCTACTAGTTTGGAGGGGTACCCTTTTGCCGGCCGCCTGACTGATGAGCAAAAGAAGGATGCAAGGCTATTAAACGAAATAAACGAAATAAGTTGTTCACGTACCGCGATAGGGTCGATCTCGTGGGGTGCTACCACTGGCCGGGGAGCTCGAGCGTTCAACAAATATGGATGAGATCGTGCCTGCAACCACGGTACATAGTCTTCATCCATAGCATAAGGGAAAATAGCTATGTCCCCCTCGGGCACCAAGTGTTGGTGGCGTGAATTCCAATGGTCATCATCATTGTTGAAGTGAACTTTATATTGGAACCGGTGTAGATTATCCTCCCTTTTCACCGCAAAAGGCCTAATCACGTCTAGAATAGGGATCCTCTGGTGGTACCCAAACTGCCTATAAAATCTATCAGGCATATAGGGCTCCCGATCTCCGAAGTACGTGAGCAAACCCCTATACCGCGACTCCTTCAGCTCATCCCTAGTAAAGTCGAGGCCTTGGCCCCACGACATCCAACACACCTGGTTCATGTCCAATGCATCTAATTGTTCCCGCAACCCCAACACCTGCGCCTCTTCTATGTTCCGACTCGCTTCCGAATGAAAGTCGGTCGCACTCGCACCGGTGCCCTGCTCATCCGACCCTTAAACTTCGGAAAATACTTCCATATCCATAACTACACAGAAAAATAGACATATTACATAAATTAAAGCATAAAAAAATAAATGCATGTTAGATAAATAAACACGGGAATTTAAAACTTACAATTAGGAGGTATGGACACCCACTCATTTGCTTGGCATGCGTGCGGGATGCACAACCCAGTTGCCTGTACAACCAACACAAAGTAGCAGCCCTCCATGCATATGAAGAGGTCACTCCGTGATCTAAAAGAAGGTGCATTAATTTGTATTGCACCGCAGAATCAGACTTGTCCAAAAATATGGTTGACCCGAGCAACAACATCAAGTACAAAGATGCAATGGTGTGTTGATCAGCTCCTCGAGTATTGACCAACTCAGTTAGACGCCCCTTGAGCTTAGGGATGTTGATGCCACCTTTCCTAATTTGCCTGTTCACATCTACAATGCTGACATCTAGCATATTAGCCAATACCTGACGTATGCTGTCATCGTCATGACCGCTATGACCCGATCGCACCTTTATGCCACCCATTGGAAGTTTCATTATCTTCATGACATCGTGCAATGTGATGGGGATCTCTCCCCACGGAAAATGGAAACTATTAGTTTCCGGATGCCATCTCTCTACAAATGCAGTGACCAAAGCCGAATCGTGGTCTTTGAATGTCCAATCCTTCAAATGGGCCAGGCGACTTTGATTCACAAGGCCTATCCAACCTGCACGGGGGTTCGCCTCCTTGACCAACTTGTTTAAGAACTTAAGTGCTCCATCCCGATGTTGGAGTTTCAACGGGTGCGCCCACTGATCACATTGCAAAAATATATAAGTTTTGAACGGTGATAACAATTATAAATATTTCAACAAAATTTAAAGATTTAGATGTCATCTTACTTGTTGGTGGTCCCAAATATAATGTGCCTTATGGGTGGGATAGTGAGTAAGCAAAGAGGTGTCGACAGGGCCGCCACCATAACCACCCTCGGGGTGCACGCGGAGATCGTAACCCGGCTCATTCACATCTACTTCTTCGACATCAGGATTATCTGTGTTCATGTTTTGTATAGGTGGGTCTGGGGGCGGCATATGATAACCCTCTGGGGCCGTGTAGAGCGTAAGCGGCATGGGTGGCATGGACGGCTCAGATGGGTCATGGGAGCTAGGGAACTGGGAATTGGGGTACTGGGAGCTCGACGGGTGGCATGGGCGGCTCATATGGGTCCTGGGAGCTAGGGAACTGGGAATTGGGGTACTGGGAGCTCGACGGGTAATGGGAGCTAGATGGATATTGGGAGGACGACGGGTAATGGGAGGACGACGGGTAATGAGAGGACATGTACTGTGAGTCCGGGTACTGGGAGGCCGAGTACTGTGAGTACAAGTACTGGGACTCCGGGTATTGTGAGGGAAATTGGTAACCCTCATGTGTGGGCGGACCTGTCTCATAGGTCGAGCGTCTACCAGTGAGCGGAGTAGGGTCCGCAAAAAGGTTGGGGGTAATATCAAAATCAGCACCCCCTCTAGACAGATAATTTCTTATTGATGAAAGGTCATCGAAATCTGCACATATTTTATATTTATGATATAAAATAATCAAAATAATTATAAACTATAAGCTAAATATTTCGATACAATTATGAAAATAATTCTAAAATATTACGACTAATATTCTAAAAAATTCTAAACAATTCATTAAATATCACAACATAATTAAAACTAATAATATTATAATATTATGATATAAAATAATCAAAATAATTCTAAATAATTATGTAAATATTTCTAAAATATTAAAACTAATATTCTAAAAAATTCTAAAAAATATAACTAATATTCTAATAAATTCTAAACAATTCTAAAAATAAAACCTTAAATATCACAACATAATTAAAACTAATAATATTCTAATATTATAATATAAAATAACCTAAATAATTATATAAATATTTCTAAAATATTAAAACTAATATTCTAAAAAATTATAACTAATCCTAAAAAATTCTAAAAAATTACAAATAATATTCTATAATATTCTCATCGTATTATAATATTAAAACTAATATGTTCAAAATTTCTAAAAAATTAATACTAATATTCTAAAAAATTCTATAAAATTCAAAATAATATTCTATAATATTCTCATAGTATTATAATATTAAAAACTAATATGCTCAAAATTTCTAAAAAATTAATACTAATATTCTACAAAATTCTATAAAATTCAAAATAATATTCTATAATATTCTAAAAAAGTGTAAACAATTACAACTAATATTCTAAAAAATTCTATTTACAACTACAATAATTAACTAATAATTGAAACCTAAATTACGCAAAAAAACAATTACGTACCTACACCTTGTAACGGATTAACGTGCGGGGTGTATGGGGATTGGACCGTCATTGCTTCTAGAGCCGTGGTTACAATCGCCTCACTACCGCTTGGGCCACCTACATTGTCCCTTGTGGCTAAACCCTCATTCAAATTAATCGATTGAGTTGCATCCCGCCTTCTATGCGAACTAGAAGTAGGCGGAAGTGGCGTCTTTGACTTTGATTTTCCACGAATCCGGTTCTTTATAAAAATTAACAAATCAAAATTTAACTACTAATCAATTAAAATTAAATTACAAAATTATAAGAATCAAAAATATGTAAAATTCTTACATATATATCCATTGTTGTAAAGCTTGAATGGAGAGATGAAGGATTGAGGTTGAAGAAGATTGAAAATGGAGGGCGAAATGAAGAAGGAGATGGAGTGTTTTTTTTTTTTGAAAAAATGGAGAGGGGTGGGTTTATGGGTGTATGTAGTAGGAGGTAGCGGAGGAGTAAACGAGGACGGAGTAAATTCAATAAGTACGTCTTCCGCGCCTTGGTCAACGCGTAATCTGCAAATGCAGATTACGCAGTACCGGTAGCAGAAACCGCTACCGGTACTGGTGCAGATTCCCACGCGAGGGAATCTGCACCATATTGACTTGACATTTAAAAAAAAATGTTCCGGTACATTGTACCGCTACCTTATAAAGCGGTAGGTTTTTCCGCTTGCATTTCCTGGGCGCCATTAAACTCTGAACGGGGCACCATACATTCGTCAAAAATATCAACAAAATGATATGATTGTGTGAGCCAACGACCCATTAGCAACTTTTACTATCTAAAAAAAACTTAGCTTATGCTATAATTAATTTGTTTATTTTATCTTTACATGTTCAACGTATACAATATACATGAACGACCATCATGTGTGTGATAGGAAAATTTCTAAAATATATCCAACTCTCGGATTGATGACAAACATGGACTATATATTTTATCCAAAATCAATATCTTTTTTACCCAAACAAGCCCTAAATTAGCGATTTAAACATGCCTTATATTGCATTGTGAAGTAATTAAAGTAAACCAAACAAGACTTGTTAACACATTACAGCACGTATGCAACTATCCAAACAGACCATTTACTCCTTTAGTGACGGGTCAAGGAAAAAAGTGCTAATTAGATGACGGATTGTAAACCAAATAAAATCAGTATACTCTTTAAACATCAAAAGAGTACGGAAAGAATAAAGATAAAAGTAAAAGAGAGAAACCGTGAATCATTCCCCGGAAACGCGTTCATAACCGTTCGGCAAATCGGTACTTATAGGTGTTGATGTTGATCTTGATGTTGATATTTATGGTTGTTGATCTTGGATGTTGATATGGGATACTAATATAAGTTGTTTATTTTCTAAATACTCGGGATGTGTTCGGTAAACTGAATTGCTAATATTTTAAGCAAAATGTATAAAATTACTAAAAATTATTTTTTGGGGTTCCACTTACTTATATTTTGGTATAAAGTGAAATAAGTTGGGGTTGCTGATTATTTTTTTCATCAATAAGTATCGAAAATAAATAATTTATTTCAAATAAGCAAATTTTGCCGAACACGTAAAACGATGCTTTTTCCAAATAAATAACTGGGTACTTATAAGTATCCAGATAAGTGTTGTCGAACGAAGCCCTAATCCGTGACTTTTAGTAAATACTGTACTTAATATATGTACGCGTATCATGTACGGATTTGATAAAATATAAATAATATATTTTAACATAAATTAATTTCAAATTATTCATTTCCTGTTGTTTTTTATGCAAAGATGAACAAAATTTGTCAATTAGCAAGACCAATTATTATAAATTTTAAAAAAAGTCCAATATAACATATAACTAATTATGGAAATAAATTAGCATAACAATGTACAAATTTCATTTCATGTGAAGGATATTACTAAATTTTTAATTTTTGTTCAAACTTAGAATCTTATAAGATATTATTATTTTATAAAAGAAATACAAAATATAAATTAGTAAAAATATCAATCACTTAAGGATAAATATAAAATAATTAGATAAGAATAATCAAGCACTTGAGGATAAAATACAAAATAATTAGGTAAGAATAACTGACAAATCAATCAATTAAAATATAGATTGGGGATCAAGTGAGAATTATTCTTATCATGAGAAATGAGAACAAGTCTCATCCGTTGATTTTGTGAGATTAAGGGTCTAGATGGGCTGCTATCAACACTCACACTCCTTTGTTTTTTAAAGCTGAAAGGGTACTTTTGTCATTTTACTATTCTTTTATTTTTAATTTTATCTTTCAGCCTAAATTGCTCCTCCCTCTCTTTGCGATGAACAATGACGTGATAAATGACCTGCTCGTCGACCTCAATATTCCGGCGATCTCAGAGTTTGTAAGCCCAGTCGTGGGCGTTGACTTTACGAGGAAGGGTCAGTTTAATGGGAAGGAGGAGGTGGAGAGTCCGCATCCGATGAAGAAACCACGCTTGGTGTTGGGAGGTTACTAGTAGATTGCTTAATTAATTCTGTGCGAGATTAATGACAAGGACTTCGTGCGAGATTAATCTCGATCCCTCTTTCGATCTCGATCTCCCTTTCGTTTGATACATACTCTTACTCCAAATTAAAGGCACAATGAATTTAGGTAAGTGGTTATGAAAAATACTTAAGAAGAGTTTAGTTTTGTGGATGGTTTGTTGTTCTCAAATAATTCCTAAGATTGTTGTTAATTATTCTTTTTTGTTGCTTGAGATCATGGAAAAATGTGTTGTACTCTTGGTTTTGAGATTGGAAATAAAATTTTATAGAAACTAGAATTAAAATTTGTATGCTTATTTGATTGCCCACAAAGTGTTTGATAAAATGTCTCAATGAGCATGTTTTGCTAAAATGTCTTGGAATATTTTCATTGATGCATTCGTGTATATGTCTATGCCTAGTTATCCATATTGACTAGAAGGAGATTGTTTTGAATCAACAATTAGTACCCTTGTGACCTTTGCTAGGTCGCTTCACTTATAATACGTATTGTTATTTATATGAACCGCATTGTTATTATCAGTGAACCTTCTTGTTTAATATTATGAACCACAATGACAATATTTCTGAACCAACTGAAAAAACGGTATTTTGTACATTTTACTAGATCGCTTATTTTCTCCCCTTTTTATTTTAGGTTGTTCATAAAGCTCCGGTCATCCTAACTTGTCGCATTCGGATAATGGTGCTAGTATTAAAGGGGTTCAATTGAAGGGTCTTGCTAACGATTAGTGTTGATGGGGTTCCATTGCATGATCCTGATGAAGCTAGTGATGCCTACATTCTTCATTATCACAAGATTGTTTTTATTTCATTCCCAATTGTCCAAATGAGTAAAATTGAACGGGAAATTGTCATATTTTTTTTATTGCTACATTTACATGAACTGCATTGTTATTTTCAAGGAACCTTCTTGTTTAATATTATGAACCACAACGACAATATTTTGAACCAAAAGAAAAAACGGTATTTTGCACATTTTTATTGTTCATTATGTGTTCCATGTTTCTTCTAAATTAGCTTATTTTATTGTAGGGTTGTTTATCAAGCTCTGGTCATCCTAACTTGTCTCATTCGGATAACGATGCTAGTATTGATGGAGTTCATTGGATGATCCTAAAGAAGCTAGTGGTGCCTACATTTTTCACTTATCACAAAATTGTTCTTATTGGGTGGTACGGAGTGTGTAATATCATCAAGTACAACCGAGAAAATGCATTGTGGAAAATGAGGGAAAACAAATGGTGATAATATACGTACTCGTGTTGGGAAGTGAATTGCTTTCCGTGGTCCAAGATTAAACATTGAAGTTTCAGTTCTCTATTTGTCTTTTTAGTAATTGTTATGTGTCTTTTGGATTAAGTTGTCTATTTTTTTATGTGACTTTGTGTTTGAGAAATCACTTTGCTAAATTGTAATTACTTTTAAGGTTGTTTTAGACTTCATGTCGAACCCAATGAGCTGAATGCCTAAATTCTTCACTTATTATAAGATTGTTCTTATTTCATTCTCAAGATTAAATATTGAAGTCTCAGTTCTCTATTTGTCTTTTTAATAATTGTTATGTGTTTTGGGATTAAGTTGTCTGTTTTTTTATGTTACTTTGTGTTTGACAAAACACTTTGCTACATTGTAATTGCTTTTAATGTTGTTTTAGACTTCACGTCGAACCCAATGAGTTGAATGCCTTCTTTATAAATTTTATGCATTTTCTGTTAAATGAACTGATTATTTTAAAATTCATGCACCTTCATGTTGAAAACTATGAACCTCCATGTTAGACACAATAAACCTTCACATTGAATACTATGAACTGTGTAATTAATACTCATAAAACAGATTTCAAAGTCTAAAATATTTTTACCCATTCGTGTAAAATACACAATTTAAGTTAACATGACAAATTATGTCATTTATATATCGAAAGATCAACATCGAGCAAAAACCATTAGATATTCATTTTATTATTTGTCAGTGAGATGAGATAATAAAAGCTGGCACATGTAATGTCATTGACAAAACGTTTAAGCCATTGAGCAAAATGAGCCTATGCATTCAACAAAATGAACCATATGCAATAAGCAATCAAGGATCAATCTTTTACATTTTTTTCTCAAAATGGACCATTTTCATTGCGTAGCACCTGTAGTGATTTCCACTGCTTCTAGTTAACTATTGTAGTGACAATATAATTTAAAATCATAGATAGTATAATCAACCTACAAGTATAAATTCAAATAACAAGTACACTTAAAAATGCATGAACCAAACTTTAATGTATTATGAACCAAAAGAACAAATGTCATGAACCGAAATTACAACTAGTACGTATGACTTTAAGAGACATGAACTGTAAGGTGAACTATTATGAACCAAACTGTAATTGTAACACCCCCTTGACGAGCACTTTTACGTTGCTATAAAAGCGTTGTCAAAGAATTATTCCTAACTTCCTAACCTTAGCAAAGTGGAAGTAATGGTCGAACCCACAGAGACTCAAATTACTTGTATTTATTTAATATTACTAAGTTAAAGGGGGATTATCTGATTATAAACTAAAATCTAAGTAATTAAACTAATTAAAGCTAAGCAAGTAAAGTAAGTTAAGATTCAAATATGGAGAAAAGCGTCCAACTAGTTTCGTATCCATTGCATACATGAGTTTTGATCCTCGATTATCCTTATTTCAATTTCCCTTGACTAATCTATTGTGAATTTATGAATTCAAGCTTAATGTGGTTGTTAATATACACCGTCTTTAACAACCTTTTAATCAATTAACCTAGAAAACCTTCTATGTCAAGTTGATCATGCAATTAAGTTCAAAGCATTCAATAGAAACAATATTCATGAATTCCACCGTCTATTCATGAAGTCTTGTGATTAAATTCTCCGTCTTTGATTAACCTTATTCCACCGTCTATAAGTTTAATCAAAGGATTCATCCATGAATAATCAAATTCCACCGTCTATTTAATTATTCTAGTTGTAATTCAACCTAGAAATAAAATAGGTGATCAAGCTATTATAATCCTAAGTGAATTTAATCAATCAAGCATGGAGAGATTCAATCTACTCAAGGCAAACTAAAATAATTCAAATCTCACAAACAATCATGCACACAACTGCAACTAACTAGTTGGACATGAGAAAATTAGCTAGAAATTGTCATTGAAGAAAAATAAAACTTACAAAAGTCAAATTGATCTTCAATTGCAAAACTAGGGTTTTTCTCTCCCTCAAATCTCCAAATTCTTCAAACTTAGAACAGAAGTAAAAGATAGCATGATATCCAAATAAAACCTAGAGAAAATATTTATATTATGTCTAAAAATATCCAAAAGACTAATAAAGTCGGCCCACAAGATCACACGGAGCCCAAGTCATCACTGTGTCAACCGCCAGAGCGCGGTTTGGTCCTCCCAGAGCGCGGGGGCGCTCTGCCCACTTTGCCCGCGCTTTGCCTGCAGCAACTTTAGTGACACTTGGGAGGCTGTTTTGACCCCCTTCGAATTGGAATTTGGACTCGGAGTAAAAATATGAATTGTACTCTTCGAGTTAGCTTTCCATTGATAACAAATTCAGCTTCATCTGAGCACTATAGCTCCCAAACCAAGCATTGCAAGATAGAGGTGTCAAAATAAGACTCCAATGCATGATCCGGGTTTAAGCGTTCTTTTCACACAAGCTCTTGGGTCTTAGCTCTTTCAATCTTCACTTGTATCACTCTAAGCTTCATCAAACTCCACCATAGTCCCCTAAGATCCGTCCCTTAGCTTCATATCCACCATGCTTCACCTTTCAACCTGTAATAAGGCACAAAAGCGCGTAGATTCCAAACTAAACAGAAATAAAACTTAAACTAAAACTTAGAATGAAATCCTAGATAAAAATGCATATAACGGGAATAAAAATATGCTCTACAGGCTATACCTATATGCTCTATCAAATTCCCCCATGCTTGAACCTTGCTTGTCCTCAAGCAAGACATAAATCCAAAACACACCACAGAAATGCAATCATAAATCCATCTCAAATCAAACAAGCATTTCACATATAATCAAAACCCGACAAAGACTTCTCAGCATGCATTATAACAAGCAAAAAGCAAAGACCATTCATCCATTCTAGACCTCACCAAGGTATATGTGTTTGCACTCAAACTCTCAAGTGTTTAAGGACATGTGTTTCACTCAAAATCAACCATGAAGACTAGACTACCATATGCTTGCATCAGCGTACTAAATCTCCACCGCTAGGGATCAAACACATAACAAAAATCATGAGGTCTTTTTAAGGCTTGTAATGGGGCCAAGGTAAAGAGAAAATTTGGAAGGGATCGTATTTGGCATGTGGTGCTAAATCCGGGATAAAGAACTAATCCTAACCCAAAATTCAACACACCTTCTTCTTACAACACTTCCCAACTTCTTTTACCAACTCCATTAACACTTTCAAGCTTTTTGTTTCTTTCTTTTTTTCTTTTGCTTTTTCTTCAACTCTCTCTTTGCTTTATGAAGACTACTAACAATTGTACTTGATTTTTTGCTTTTGCTTTTGCTTTGCAACATACTTTCATCTTTATTTTCTTTCACTTTACACACAAGAGTTTTATTTCCTCTTTTCCTCCTTTTCTTCCAACTCCCTCATACTTATATGTAACTCACACAAATCAAAAACACAACCTAAAGTCCTAAATCCCGGATCCTGGGTCAAGCTTATTAGGCTAGGAAAATTTTGTGGAGCTATCAAAAATAGGCTTAAAGCTTAAAAGAAATGGGGTGTCAAAAACATGGATCTTGTAAGGTAGGAAGGGAAATAATAGGCTTTTAAGAAACATTGCCTCAATCATTTTAATGTTATGCATTCAATCATATAAGCAGTCTTGACAAAGAGTCATAACGCAAGTTCTAGAGCTAGATAATCCTGGTGATACACTCAAGAAATATAGAGAACAAATATATCATGAAAGGCCAAAAATATCTCACAAGGCTAATTGTTGTTTAGAACTTCAGAATGAATCAAATACTTAAGCTAAATACATGCTCCATCCTACAATCAAAGTAATTAATCAATGAACATGCTTATATCATATCAACTTCAGCATATCATGCAAATCATGGGTTCGGACTTATACTCAACTTAGAGAAACAAGAGAAATCACACAATGGGGAAATAAGAACCTAAATGCAATATTTCTATATTTTTTCAAATTTTTCTTTTTTTTTCATTTTTCATTTTTAAGCAATGTATGCAAAATTTTTAAATATGACCTAATCTAATGCAACTATATGCAATGAAAAAGTAATTCCCTTCCCCCATGCTTAAAACATACTTTGTCCCCAAAGTATAGTAAAAAGAACGGGAAAAAGAAATACTCATAAAACTCTAGTGATCCGGGTAATGCGGAAGAAAATCCGACGGTGGTGGTTCTTCGGGTTATCAATCTTCAGACCTGGGATATCTAACACACGCACAAAACTACCTAAAAAGCAAAAGATTATAACTGAAAAACAAAACTACTCTAATGACTGAACAAACTACAAACTACAAACCCTGGAGGTATTACCGCCAGTAACCCCGATTAAGACTAAACCGAAGCTACCCAAGACTTTAAAATGACTGAACAAACTACAAACAAGGTAAATAAAACCAATTAAAAACTTAACAAACTTAAGTTGAATATTACAGCGGAAAAACACGTAAAAGGTCTTATACAAACCTTAACTTAAAAGAAAAATAAATAGAACAACCTTCTATTTAAACAAAATCTTCATTAAGTCTTCCTTGAGTTCTTACTTCTGAAACTCACCTTCACTTTGAAGTAGTTCAACCATGATCTTCACTCAAGTATAGCCATTGGAAACCTTTCTTCAACTTCTGGAGCTTCAAACATCTGAATCCGCCTCTTGAATCAACTTCCAAGAAGAACCTGATGTATCATAAACCAACGGTGGACACCAGCCAACCAAATAAAAGAAAAGAAAAAGGACGGGTTAGTCTAATGATAGACTAGCAAGCGGAGAAACTAATTTGGTTCTTATGGTTGTTACTAAACATATTGGCATCCAAATCCGATTAGATTCGGATTATGATCCAACAGTTAGCAGTCTTATAGAGAATAAGAAGGAGATTCGCATAATCAAGAGAGAGAACACCACCACTTGTGGTTTCTTTAAGAAGCATAAATGATTAATGGAAACTTATACTAACCACTCAACATTCACCATCGTTTTTAACGACTAAACAGCTTCACTTAATCAAAGTTTGATTAAGAATCATTCTTAATCAAGAGCAAGAATGGTTATCGAATAGACTAACCATTCAGGTACATTAATGTGCCTAACACACTTATCTTGTATTACTTTCAAACTGTGCATTCGCACCATTTAATAGTTTTTACATAGTTCGGCCAACAACCGAGATCAGAGGGCCTATTTCATCCATGATCATTTATATATGCCCGGCCAACAACCGAGATTCGGCCAACAACCGAGATCAGAGGGCCTATTCCATCCATGATCCTTCAAATGTGCTCGACCAACAACCGAGATTCAATTGCACTTAGCTAGAGTGCACCATCGTTCTCCTTCAACGTGAAGTGTGACATGAGTCATGACTCTAATATTGGGGTACACTAGCAAGCTACACCCCCCCCAATACAAATTTTGTTATAAAGAGGTCATTGGAGACTCGGCCCCTACCCCTGGACTACCTATTTCGCAACAATGTTTCAATACAGGACCACTAAAGAGATGTCTTGGAGTCTAAACTCCCATCTCTACCATCTTACTTCACAACAATGTCTCAGCATGAGACAGCTAAACACACAAATTCGCACAAACGATCCTATGTTCAGTTCTAGCGTAAAAACTGACATAACGACATGGTCATTATTTCTAACAAAATAACAACATATCAAACTTTATTCAACACACACATTATTTCCAACATGAACATCAAATGGAATTCAATTCCTCATTTAATAACCATAAAGCAAGAGAGATCTGTCCACTTGCCTTATAAGGCGTGCTCGACGTCCCTAGCAATTCCAACAGTAATCTTTATCATCCTTCTGACAAATATAACAAAAGGATTTCTCAGCAACGAGCTCACAAAAACACTTCTTAGTTGTATTCTCAACTCCTACAACTTCCAAATCGATAAACGATTTAATTTCCGAATATCGATATATAGTAAATCCTTAGTTATCATGCTTCAAGGAGCCATCTTGGCGGAATTATAACTAATTATCCGCTTCACTTTTGAAACAATTTTCTAAATAAAAATTGTTCATTAGCATCATTTCTTAAAGATTACCAAATCTCGGATCAAACGGATTAACAACGAATCCCGAGTAATTATCCGAAGTCCTTTACCTGCCAATCGGTAACCAAAACTTGTCTTCGCTATAACGGAAGATCCGGACGTCCGTTTCCCGAGCGGTTTGAACCTGTGGGACCATATCAACGTCAAGATTATAAAAACCATAAATTTAATTAGCAAAGAGGCACCGAAAGGCCCTTACGGTGGCTCCGCAATCAAACCGCTAATTAATTTCGATCGTATATACCTTCACTCGAGCCCATGGCTCGTGTGGATCGATCATGGCTCGATCCCCGAGCCCGAGGGTGGCTGGGCGTTGCCCGGCGGTGGTCCTCTTGGTGGGAGGTGGTCGGACAAGCCAACGGTCGCCGGCGGCGTCACTTTGGCGAGGCGAAGAAGGAACCGGCGGTGAAGGCGTCTTCTCCCCGAGCTTGTCGTTCCGCCCATCTCTCTAGCTGGTTCCTTTCCCTCACAGCATCCAGCCCACAAAGGGGAGGAAGAAGAAGAAGTGGTGGAGGGTGGTGATGGAGGTGGAAGAGG
Source organism: Fallopia convolvulus (assembly GCA_964016875.1). Classification (NCBI taxonomy): domain Eukaryota; kingdom Viridiplantae; phylum Streptophyta; class Magnoliopsida; order Caryophyllales; family Polygonaceae; genus Fallopia; species Fallopia convolvulus. Next base: position 45,877,649 of record OZ024732.1, on the reverse strand, counting down.
TGGCCGACGGTGAAAATAGCTCCCGAGTCCGTGTCCTCCGCTCTCTCTCGGTTCCTTCCTTGAAACTCTTTGATAGACTTTGACGAGGTAATAAAGATAAAGCCTTCAATTTTATCCTAATCCAAACTCTCGTGCCTTCCTTACTAAGGCAAAGGAAATATGCTTTTTAAAATCCAAAATCCGTCTCGGAACGGGACTCGCGTTAAAGCGGTAAAATTATGTACCTCGGGTGGAAAAACTTACTAAACGAAAAACGTCTTGTAAATTAGGTAGACCAATAAAACCAATTTTCCATGATTTTATCTTACTACCTTCAATTTTTAAGGCTTTTGTTTCGTATTTTAAATCCTTTCCGGTACATAATTAAACAGACGACTTATCCAATAAATATTCTTTTTCCACTGAAAAATCCTAGAATTCACACCGATCCATAAAATCATTTCTTTGTGATTTTAGGATATCACCAATAATTTTCTAGGATTTAATCTCCAACAAAAATATTGGATTAAGCGTTAAAACGGACCAAAAAGGTTAAAAGGATATCCGAGAAAATTCAAAAATATCCTTATAAAAACCGCAGTTATTACAGTAATGTACTATGAACCAAAAGAACAAATGTCATGAACCAAAATTACAACTAGTATTTATGACTTAAAAGACATGAATTGTAAGATGAACTATTATGAACCAGAGCTTACAAAAGCATGAACTGAAAGAAGAGTTATAATGAACCAAAAGATATAACCGTATATAGAATTAACCTATGTGGGATTTGAACTCACATCTATGTGCACGTGCACATTGCTCTATCATTTGAGCTAATAGGCTTCCAAATAACATGTACATTGCTCACAAAGAGCTGCAAAAGCAGATCATTAACAATAAGTTTGTATGGTGTTTCTTCAAGGAGCAGAAAAAGTAAAGGTAAGCTTATTCTGCCTGTCTACAAAAGAAGGCCATTTGACACTAATCATAGGTAAATTCCATAGCCACAATAAAAGCCCTGATAACTAATCTCAGCGAGAATTCACAATCATCATCATATGAATGCTCTGAAAGAAAATTGTCAAACTGTCCTAATGGACTAATGACTATGACTGCACAACTCAAAGTGTATATAAATGCCTAACATTCTACTAACAGTATCAAACACTCAATTAGTCAATTGCTTCTTCATTAATCCTATCAATTTTGCAACATCCATGACTTATCCAAATGTGATCGGAAAGAAAGAGGACAAAAGCATTTAAAAGTAAATCCTTTGGAATCAGAGACCAGGGTTTTCTCTTCAGCATAAAAGAATATGTTCAAAGTTTAAGATTGCTTTCCATGGCCATAAACTCGGTTTATTGGATAATCCTTTAAGATCAACCTCAAGTAAACTTCAAGAACATGTACACAAAATTATTTTATTCTACCTCTACCATCTTCCTTAAGGCCATGATAACTAATCTCTGCAAGAATCCACAATTATCATCATATGCATGCTTTGAAAGAAAAATGAAAATTTCCAGACTATCCATTTTGGTACTCCAAAAGGACAAGCTTAAACCGATCAATTTTGGGGACAGATTTGTAGACTTTGAGGCAGAGAAGATACGCCGACGAGGGATGTTCACGGGTCGGATCGGGTCGACCCGCGACCCGAAATTACGGGTTATAAGTCGACCCGCGACCCGCAATTTTTTTTCTTTTGACCTGCGACCCGACCCGCAACCAGAATTGCGGGTCGGGTCATTGCGGGTCGGGTCGGGTTGCGGGTCAACCCGATTTTTTTATAAAAATAGTTTATATATTAATAAAAATATAAAAATATACATATTTTTAAAAACATTGCGGGTCGCGGGTCGACCCGCAACCCGCACGGGTTTAACCCGACCCGACCCGCGACCCGCAAAATAAAAAAATTCGACCCGCGACCCGACCTACACGGGTCGCGGGTGACCCGACCCGTTGAACACCCCTAACGCCGGCAGTGAGGAATTCAAATTCTTTCTCCAAAGTTTGTTCATCATTCCGTCCTGATTCTCAGATGAATCAACTTTCCTAGAACAAATAAACAAATCAGTTCAATGAACTTGATGAGGTACAGAAGATACAAATTCTAACCGATCAAATTTGACGAATTTGTAGAAATAAAAATCAATTGAGAAGTACGAGTTCAAACCGTTCAAATTTGGAGAGGAATTGTAGACTTTGATGAGGGGGTCGTCCGCCACTCTGTTCTGATTCTCTCTATGTTCCTTCCTAGGGTTGTTTGAAAGGGAGAAGGGTTTGGGGGATCAGGAAGGGTAATTTTGGAACTTTTTGGTTTTTTTTCTAAATTATATTTCGTGCCATTTATTAATAAATCAACCTTTTTTTTTGATTTAATCTCATCCGTACATACTCTTGATCCAACGCTCTAAAATTGATCGTAGTTCTCACCCTAAGAAATGTTTTCACCAGAACCTGACTCTTAAAATATAAATGTAAAATTATATCTTTAAAAAGAAATCACATAAAAAAATTCATTTGTTAGCCTAGGTCACGTATAATCCTATAAGATATATATATATATATATTGAGGTTCAATAGATAACAATTAAATATGAGAGAACAAGAGAGCAATTGTAGGCCTTTGGATGATATTCCATTGGATGGCTCAGGTCACATATCTAAAATTGACCCAATTTTAAATTTCAATTAAATCCCTTAATTATAGCAAGTATTTATTGATTTTCGGATTTATAGCAAAAATCACAATGTGTTTGATACGTATAATTTTCGGATTTATAGCAAAAATCACAATCTCTTAATTATAACAAGTATTTATTTATCAATTTTAAATTTCAACATCTGATGTGTATAAATTCTCTTCATTCAAATAACTGAATTCATCTCCCTTGAACTCTGAAATTGTGTTACAAAATACGCAATGTACTAAAAAACGCTAGGCGGACGTTGGGAGGAGAGGTACCGCATAGCGCCTAGACGGCCTGAACGGTAGACTAGGTGGTCCTAGATGGATGCCTAGGCGGTCTGGACGGCTAGGCGGGCTGGGACCTTCCAGCGCCTATGCGGAGCCTAGACGGGATTTTTAGAACAGTGAAATATGTCATGTATAATCAGGAATACCGATTGTATATAAGATAACGGGTGCGTTTGGTAGTGCTTATATGCACTACTTATAAGCACAAAAATGCTTATATGCAGAAATAAGCACATAAGCATTGCCGAACACACAATTCTCGCATATTTTAAGCAACGCGTAAGCACATGCTTATAAGTAAAAAAAAAATAATCAACACCCCCCATGCTTATCGGTTTAAGCATGCTTATCCCACAAAAATGTAAGCACGTGGGCCCCACATACAATATTTTACTATTACCCCATAATCTCACCTACCCCCAATTTCACCCCTTCTCTCTCTCGACCTTTCCCCCATGAGCCCCCATTGAAGGCCAAAATCCAAGCTCTCTTATCCCTCTCCATGATTTTTCTAGTTCTTTGGTTCTCGTAATTTTTCTCGTTCTTATTTGTGCCATTGACGCCCATTCATGTCTGGTTCTTTCGTTCCCATTCATGTCTGCCATTGACGCCCAATGGAGCTCTCCATCTCCACCTCCATTGAAGCTCGAATGACGGAACGACGAACTCGGAAGGAATCAGAGAGAAAATCAGGACGGAACGAAGGACTTATGAGAAATAATTCTTCATTGCTCCTCTCCGTCGTCAAAGCCTACAAATTCGGCCGCCGATCGGTTTGAGCCACTCCTCAATTGAATTTTGGATCGAATTTTTTTTGCCCAAATGCTAATCTTTTAATTGAATTTTTTGTCTGAGAATCTGGACATAACGAAGATGCCGGACGGAACGACGGAAGAAGCCTAAGAAGGATCCAGACGTCGGACCACAAAAAACGAGCCACCGAGCTGCCGGGGAAAGACATGCTAGACCGTCGGACCTCTTTTCTGTCACTATGAGCAAAGGAGGAGGGATGAAGGAGATAAAAGAGGGGTATAAAAGGGGTGTAATTTTTAAAAAATTTCAAGGGTAATTTGGACATTTCCTTAATTACCTTTTAAAAATCAGCAAACCCTCTAACCGAACACCATTTGCTTACCGCAGAAATAAGTTTTTACTTATCAGCATCAGAAAAAGTTTTTACTTATCAGCACAATCCACTTTAAGTAACTTATCAGCACAAAAAACTTATAAGTAAATTATAAGCAAAATTTACCCGAACGCACCCAACATTACATGTATATAGACATAAATACGGTGTATACAGAGAACATTTATACATGTTTACGTAATACATATATCATATACTTTAATAAAGATGTTTTATACAGATTTAGGACATGTATATACACATCAGCGTATATGGATCACAAGTGTATGTAACATAGAGGTCATGGGCATAGAATTGTATATAAATTCTAATAATTGTATATAACAATACAACTATTGTATACTGATATCAATATAGACACATCATACTCATTCGTGGCTAATTGGTATATTAATTTCTAATAATTGTACACATATATTAAAACGGTGTATATGCTCAACATTTGTACATTTTTTTATTCAACGTAGAATTAAAAATAGTTTACAAATAAGTCATGTATATTAACTGTGAATTACATGTATATAAGCTAATAACGAATGTATACATAATTCAAATTGTACATGTAAAAGACACGTTTTCATTAATTATACATACAACAATGCAAATAGAATCCAGCCACATCAATTTTGTATATTCATTTATTAAGTTGTTATCTACAATATTGCAATATATATATATATATATATATATATATATACGAAGGATCGGCGCTTGCTCGGCGTGGTGGCCGGAATTATCCAACGAGCAGTTCCGACGTTCAGCGTGCAATTCCGAGTAGTTCGACGTGGTGGTTCGTGGTGTTTATTGCAACGTGGTGGTTCGAGCAATTCTGACGGCGCTTCCAGCGCAATGGAGGTTGCAGGTCTCCAGCGACGGCGGGTCTCGGTGGTGGTCGGGTCTCCAACGACGGCGGGTTCGGTGGTGGCCGGTTTCAACGTGGCTGGCGCAATGGAGCGGTTTATAGCGTTGATTTGACTCAAGTGATCTTCTCCCCACAATGGACGATTTATCACGTTAAACACAATTTTTAATTTTTTCAAAATTTTAATTATGGTAGTTAGTAGGAGTAAATCATGGGGAGAAGATCTCTCCTATTTTTGATATTTTTTGCTATTTTCCTATTTTTTTATATTGTAGATACTAATCCTACCATCCATCCCCAATCTCATCCAATTGATAAAAGGATGTACAATGTTTTTAGATTTGGTCAATTTGCATATATACAAAAAAAAGTTGCTAAAATGAAAAATGCCCTCATTTAAACTAGTATGTATTCCTGTACCTTGTACAGTTTTTTCTTAAATAAAATATTTTCAAATATATTTATTATCCGAGAAAAATAATCATGTAAATACTTAAATATAAATTTTGAACAAATATTTAAAATCAATAAACTATAAAAAGTATTTTATTTTAAATAATAATATTTTATTAGCATTAGGGATTAAATTAATATCCAAAACATGATCATTTATTTATTTATGAAAACAGATTAGTAATAAGATAAAAACCGATTCTATCTAAAATTAAAATAAATATTTTAGAATTTGTATGATACCATAAAAATTATCCTAATGATTTTCCTATCTATCATATCCAAAAAAAAAAAGATTGTTTAATAATGAAATTTTCTATCCTATATTCTAAAAACATGGATAAGAATTTATCATATCAGAAAGTAAAAGATTAGTTTTTTAAAAAAGAAAATGGTGGTGTGGTCCAATCTAAAAGTGACATGTGTCGTTTAATAATTTTTTTAACCTCTCCTTTAAGTTATAGTTATGATGATGGCAAAGAGTTTTTTTTTAGGCTTTTTAGGCATTTTTAGAGTTTTTTTGCCAAAAACCACCTTTTTAGAATATGTTTTTTTTAAGAAACCACCTTTTAAATTTTTTTTAAGTAAAAACACCTTTTATAATACAAACACTCAAATTCAACCACCTTTAATAATTTTTTGGTGGAATTTTATCCGAATTGGACCGATATGCCCTTATACAAAATAGTTAAATTATTTCTAAAAAATAATAAGGTGGTTTAGTAAAAAGTTCATAATTTTATAGGTACTTGTTTTTAAAAGATATTAGAAATTTTTTATTTAAACATTTTTATTTACTTAAGATTTATTTCATTCTTATCTATTTAAAAATAATACTTTCTATATTATATTTTTACTACATAAACAACAAAAATTTTATTTTATTGAAAGGATATAAATTATCGGCATAAAATTATTTTTCTATAGTTATATTTTATTGAAATTTCGACCATCCTAATGTTTAGGAAAAAATGTAAATATCTGCATAATCGTTTTTATATTCGTAAAAAATTAAAACTTTTTATTTTTTATTAGTTAATAATAAAATAAAATTTTATGTAAATAAAATATGTAACTATAACAATTTATGTATAGCTTTTAAAACGAGACATTTATTAAATCATGAACTTATTACTAAACCACCTTATATTTTTTAAAATAATTTAATTATTTTGTATAAGGGCATTTCAGTCCAATTTAGATAAAATTCCACCGGAAAATTATTTAAGGTGGTTGAATTTGGTGTTTGTATTATAAAAGGTGTTTTTACTTAAAAAAAATTTAAAAGGCGGTTTCTTAAAAAAACTATATTTTAAAAGGTAGTTTTGGAAAAAAAAAACTCCATTTTTACAATAAAACTTCCTATTTTTCCACTTACTACTAAATTATAAAATAAATCAAATTTATTATAGAAAAATGGAAAAACGTCTTAAAATATAAATTGTTAAATAGAAAATGATGATTAAAAAGGATAGTCTTAATTCATTCAACTGATTCAAGTCTTTGTTGTGGTTAAAGAAGGATAATCTCATAAAGTCAATCTTCATTGGTTTTGCCAATAACAACAAATTTCTTTTCCCATTTTTGTTTAATTCATTCAACCGATTCAAATCTTCATTGTGGTTAAAGAAAGATAGTCTTAGAACGTCAATCTTCATTCAATTGGTTTTGCCAAAAAGAACAAATTTCTTTTCCCATTTATGTTTCTTTTACTTATACTCCTTTAATAATTCCTCTGCACATCAACAAGAAGCAAAAACCCTCATCAATCGACAAGAGGTCATAATCGAGAAAACCCTAAGCATACCACAAGCATCGGAATGACTCAATTCAAAAAAAAACGAAAGGGATAATCAAAATATATAGAGAGAGCATAAATGCCATCATCAAAGTCATTGTCAAAGTCATCTTTATCGTCGATTAGGTCGACATCTGCCAATTCTTCATTAATAGAGAGCTCGAGAGCATGTTCTTGTATTTCGGGGCTCTTTTCCTAAGAAAAACAGAGGAACAACGTTGCAAGGAAGACATAAATGGATATGAATATTGGATTAGGAAACAGAGACGACATAGTGAGGAACGGAGGAGGCAGAAATGGTTGTTCAAAGGCTTAGAAGCCATGGAGGTCGAGAGGTGAACCAGGGAGATGGAGAATATGATTGCATATTACTACTGTAATAAAATTATGTAATTTATAAAAAATCTTTAAGATTATGCCCTATATTTTATCAACATATAGATAAAAAAAATTATATACTTGAAGCCTTAATATTGTTAAAACTTAAAAGATAAAAAATTTATTATGCATAAAATTAATATAAAAATTATTATATCAAATTATTATCAACATATAGATAATAAATGATATAATTGGATCCCAAATCTTACAAGATAAAAAAAATGCATAAAAAATATCAACATAAAGATCAAGCTATTATCTTATAAAAATTGGATATATAGAAAGAATGATACAAGTAATTATAATATTTATTATTAAAAAATATAACATTATTTTATTCAAGGAATGTCACGTGGTACAATTTTTTCAACACACATTATTTGTGCTTTATAATGTATTAGGTAGATATCTATTGAAGTATTGATACATATTTTTATTTATTTTTTATGATTATTATATTTATTTTTTATAATTGAATAAATTCTAAATGAAATTAACAAGTTATAAAATTCAAAATTTTTAGAATCTGGCATTCCTATAATAAAATTGGCTATTTAGTCTTTTTTTAGGCATCGAAGGCATTTTTACAATTAGAAACTTTTTTTGGGGCATACAAAACTATAAACACTTAAAATAAATCATTTTAGAGGTTGATTCTCTTTTAATTAATTTTTTTAATTTTAGAATCAATAAATGTCATCCGTTATTCAACCTGATTAATCAATGTCAAAGCTTTTTTTCGTAGGAACTAGTTAGTCCAGTTTTGTCACGTGTATCGAGAGGCCCATAATTGCGGATCGCCTCACGTCTGGTGCTTTTTACTATTCTCGTGGAGTCATGTATTGTGTGCCCCGTCAGAGGGTATTTATTTACAGCTTCTTGATGATGTTAGGGGTCGGGCTATCCCATGTTTGATAACGATTTAGTCCTATTTTATTATGGGTTTTTCTAGTGTGTGTCCATGGGCACACACAAATAATGATTGGAGTTTCTCTAATTAGAAGTTTAAAGTAAATATTACTTCATCATTTTGAAATTAGTAATAAAGAAAAATAATACTCTTCCAAAATTAAGTTAATGCTTTCCTTATTTATATTGTTTTCCTTCTCAATTTACATTCTTCTCCTAATTAAGGGAGCCTATTCATTGTTAGTGTGTGTTCATGGACACACAATAGAAAAAACCTTTTATTATAATAAAACTCTCTTGGCGGAAACGGAGAGTATTGTCTCACCTTCTACCAAAAAAATTTGATTAAATGTACATTAAAACTAACTTTTTTTACCGTACGTGCATTAAAACTAACCTATTTATATACATAAAAAGGAGCTATGTACACGTCAAAATAATCAAAAAGTGCATCTTGCTTGCATTTACATTAAAACTTGTCGAATATATGTGTGCATAGATTTATGTTTGTGCATCAAAAGTAACTGTATGTGCATCAAAAAGCAAGCCTAGCCTAAATGACCATCTACTAGATGATGATCTTGAAACAACAACAACAAACCAAACCTACGACATAAAAAATTTTAAAGTTTTAAATCTTCAAAACTTCAAAACTTCAAATCTTCAATCTTCAAATCTGTAGATGTCGAGATCCAAAAGCAAGAAGAAGAGCAAGAAAAAATCTCCCCCTTCAACAGAAACCCAAGAACAACACAAAGCTTTGCCATGCATTTAAGACTTTAGTTTATATGTTTTTATGCAAATCTATAGCGAAACGCCACCAGACCAAGAGGGCACACAAAACCACTTCAACTAAGCAAACCAACAAAGAGAAGTCAATCCGAAAATCAATCCGAGAAGGGGCAAATGATAGCTTGTATTTTAGAGCATCTTAGGACATGCATTTAAGACTTTAGTTTATATGTTTTTATGCAAATGTCTTGTGTTTTCTAGTACTTTTAGTTTAGTTTTCGTTATGGATGTCTACACGCATATCGTTATACTTTTCATGTACTTTTGAGAAGTTTGAGCTTCATTGGAACGCGTTTGGATACATGGCGGAATCAAGACTTCAGTCTAGGAAGCAACGAGACCGGAAAAGAACGTTTCACGAGCCGAAAAGAAGGAAGCACACGATTGTTGATAGGGATTTACTTGACAACAAATAAATTTATAGTCAAGACCCCGCTGAGTATAGCGAAGTCAGGATCTTTCCACGAGAAGCACGGTTGTTTGTCTATCAACTACTAAAAATAAGAAAAAACAAAGCAAAACAGGCAAAAACACCTACGACTAACCTTGTTAACGACCTTGTTAGGGTCGTTAACGAACCTGGAAAACCTACGAACACAAATTAACGACCTAAACTCAGATTCGGTACCGAGGCAAGATAAACTCGATAACGAATATTGCAAAGCAAACTCAATAAAATACAAGACCTAGGACAAGGGTTACCACAACATAGCCATGCACATAAACTCATAAGAAGATAAAAATCATGCCTTTAAAAGATAAATTCATCAAATTTCGTTGATTAATAAGCAAATCAATCAATTCTCATAAATCAATTCACTCTATCACTTGTTTTGGACCAAAGTTCAAAACTTTCGTCAACGAACAATATCAACCTTCAAGTTAACAACTTTCTCTTTCGATCAAGTAGAAAAACTCAAATTACTCCGACTATCGTCTAAGCATAAACACAACAAGCAGTTCAATAGATAAAAGGCATTCAAAACATCAACTCACTCATTCAAACATGCATAACTATGCTGGGTTTCAACCCCGATCCTAGATAAGAAAACTACTCACTACTCATAATAATAAAGCAAACAACTTTAACAAAAGAAGACATTGAAAACAAACTAAAACTTACTTGAAATTAATAAGAAAAATATCGTCTTACAAACTTCCGTAGAATCCGAAACAACGAACAAAAACCCGAGCATAAATCCGACTAACAACCCTAGACTTCTCTCTCTCGATCGAACCTGGCTTGAGAATCTTCTCCATTCGACTTCTCCCCTAAAACTAATCTGACTCAAGACACTATATCAATTAGAGAGAGTTTCGACAGCAACTGCTCGTGTTGACAGTTTCTGATCACTTTCTTCGCCTCTTTCCGGTCGGTGGCCGTGAAAGCTAGGGTTTCCCGTCTGCAAAGTGCGGGTGTCACCGTTATCTTGTGTGTGGGTTCAGATCAGTATCGACTTCAAGAAGTATGAGCGGACAAAAACAGAGGAATATGCATTTGACAGAGGAAGAATGTGTAGAGATTGAAGGGAATCTTAGCGACCAGGTTGATGATCAATCTCAGAAATCGTTAACGCTCGTCGGAAAACTCCTTACTTCCAGACCTTTCAACTCGTATGCCCTGAAAACCACTATGAGGAGTGCTTGGAAGCTTCGTCAAGGTTTCGTTTGCTGAGAATTACGGCCCAACCTCTTTATCTTCAAATTTGTTGATCAAGAAGATAAGAACAGAGTAGTCGAGGGAGGTCCGTGGACTTTCGACAGGGCTTTGTTGGCGATGAAGGAACCGGGAACAGAACAACCATCAAAGATCGACATTGACAAAGCAACGTTCTGGATCAGAGTCTACGATCTGCCTTTGGATGCAATGAACAAGACTACAGCGGAGATTGTAGGAAAATGCTTCGAAGGGCTAATTGCAATTGATGATGTTGAATTGATCAGTTGTGCAAAATTCATATGACTGAGAGTTCTGATTAATATCAACAAACCGTTACGGAGAGGGCTAATGATGAAGATAGGAGGAAAACGGTTATGGGTTGAGATCAAGTATGAACGCCTGCCAAATTTCTGTTATGCCTGCGACAAATTAGGACATGTTGAGGCTGATTGTGATGACATGAATGCAAAATAGGTTCATGGGGAATATGGTGATTGGCTTCGTGCAACACCAATTAAACCTCTTCTAGGTAAAGATCTGCTTGAACAAGAGAAAGAACGAGCTATTCTCAAAGGTAAATCGGTGTTCCAAGAAGGTGTTAGTATTGAGAAATCGGACGGGCGTCAGACTCGAAGATCACTCCTTGAAATGCTGGAAGAGAAGCAGGATTCTGTGGAAGAAGAGAGTAAGACGGAGAAACAACCAGATGTCGCAGAAGTTGGTCGCCAAGTAGAGTGTCTGACTCTGGGGAATGGCAAAGAGAAGCAGGCAGAATCAGCAGGTGTTAAAAACAAGGAAATCAGTAAAGAAAACACCAGCAAGGCATGTGAGAGTACTACGACAGATAAAAGAAAACAAAGAGCTGAGAATGCTGATAAAGAGAGTGATGAAGGGGAAAGCAGTTTGAAACAACCGCAGGAAAACAAAAATCAGAATGTGGTGGAGTCTGATAATACTGGAAGGAAACAGAAATGTTGGAAGCGTCGAGCAAGAGGACAGAAATCAGACAGTCAGGTTGCAACAGTTCCTTGCACAAAACGAAAAAACACGATGGTGGAACCAATGCAAGTAGATGAACAGGTAGATGGGAAACGTCAAAAAACTATATTATCGGCGAGGGAGACGGAAAGTCTCTCTTGCCGGACATTATGAGTACTTTAAGCTACAATTTCCGGGGATTGGGGACGGCCCGTGCAATTGGAAGACTCACTAATTTAGTGAGAAGGGAGACCCCGAGGATTGTTTTTCTTATGGAAACGAGGTATGACCGTAAGAGAATGGATGAGGTTAGTCAGAAACTTGGTTTCGAGAATTGTTTTGTGGTTGACGGTATTGGAAAATCCGGAGGATTGAGTTTGATGTGGGAAGCAAGTTTGAATGTAAAGCTGCGGTCGTATACACGCCACCATATAGATGTTGACGTTGAGGATAAACAAGAGCAAAAAGAATGGCGTTTGACAGGCTTTTATGGGTGGCCATGTAAAGAAGAAAAATATCAATCCTGGTTGCTCTTGAAACGACTTGCAGAAGATAGTCACAAAGCGTGGCTTTGTGTGGGAGACTTTAACCAGATTTTAAGGGAAGAAGAAAAGGAAGGAGGTCTTGAACCATGTTGGGCAGATATGATGGAATTCAGCCAAGCAATAGATCAATGTGGCCTAACTGAGATTTCGTGGTCAGGTGCTCGGTTCACATGGGATAATGGTCGAATTGGAGCTGACTTTATCCAAGAGAGAATAGACAGAGGTTTAGCAAATGAGGATTGGATGGAAGCTTTTCCAACTAGACACATTCGATACTTAGAGCGTTTTGGGTCAGACCATATTCCCATTATTGTTGATGCCTTCAAAAGTGCAGATTATGAGGATGAAAATAAAGGTGGCCCCCGTCCTTTTCACTTTGAGGCAATGTGGGTCTCACATGAGGGTTGTGAAGTTACTGTTGCAAACAGCTGGAGAAATCCTTCCTCTCGGGTAGCGTGGAATGGTGTTGTGGGAAAATTAATGAGGTGCGCTGAAGAACTCAAGGATTGGAATATAAATGAGTTTGGAAATGTCTTCATTCAGCTTGCTAAGATAAGAGATGAGCTGCGTTTTATGAACAAAGCTGGCATGAAAGGTCAATGGGTTCAAAGACGTCGAGACCTTGAACGAAAAGAGCGGGAACTCATGGAAAAGGAGGAATTACTTTGGTATCAACGAGCCAAAGCACACGAGCTGAAATGGGGAGTCCAAAACTCGGCTTTCTTTCATAGAAAAGCCAATGGGAGACGAAAGAGAAACCGTTTAAAGAGGCTTGTTGATGATGAGGGTTTTGAGTGGCGGAGTCGGGATAACATGACTCGAGTGGCTATAGATTACTTCTTGAAGTTATTCAAAACTGATCTTAACCCACACATAAGAGCGGCTCCTCAAGGACTCTCGCCTCTTTTGACCAAAGAGGACAACCTGATGCTTTCCCGTCCATTCTCCGGCGAAGAGGTACGCCTTGCACTCTTCTCTATGCATCCAACCAAATCTCCCAGCCCGGATGGTATGTCAGCTTTGTTTTTCCAAAAACACTGGCATATCATTGGACCGGAAATTATATCTTTTGTTTTAGAAATTCTTCTTGGTGCTCCTTTTCTGAACATCTAAACCATACTTTCATTTCTTTAATTCCAAAAGTTCCTGACCCTTTTCGTATGAAGGATCTACGTCCCATCAGCTTATGCAATGTACTTTACAAAATTATATCCAAAGTCTTGGCGAACAGGTTGAAGACGATACTCAACAAGATCATTTCAAGTTCACAAAGTGCATTTATTCCAAGACGGTTGATTACAACCAACGTGCTCTCTGCTTTCGAGATTTTTCATCATATGAAAAATAAGAGAAGTGGCAAGAAAGGCTTCCTTGCTCTAAATCTTGACATGGCCAAAGCATACGATAGAGTAGAGTGGAGCTTCTTGGAACAATGTATGAGATGTCTGGGCCTGAATGAATTGTGGATTGGACTACTGATGCGTTGTGTATCTAGCGTCACCTTTTCGGTTCTTGTTGATGGCCGTCCGTCACAAGAATTCGCTCCGACTCGGGGAATACGTCAGGGCGATCCTCTTTCGCCATACCTCTTTCTTTTTGTGGCGGAAGGCTTCTCGGCTCTCATCAAGCAAAGTGAAGCTCAAGGGTGTTTAAAGGGAATCCGAATTGCCCGAACAGCTCCTTCAGTGTCTCACCTTTTCTTTGCTGATGACAGTATCATTTTTGCTCAAGCGACTTGTCAACAGGCGACATAAATTGTTAATATCCTCCATTCTTACGGAGCAGCTTCGGGTCAACAAGTGAATTTGAGCAAGTCAGAACTGTCCTTTAGCAAGAATGTGGATGATAATCAGCGGGAGTTACTCCAAGGGATCTTGAATGTTCGAGAAGTTGAGAAACATGAGAAGTACCTGGGATTACCTACTATGGTAGGACGTTCAAAGAAATTAATTTTCTCGCAGGTAAAGGAGAAGGTCTGGAAAAAATTGAAGGGATGGAAAGGAAGTACTTTGTCAAGAGCGGAGAAGGAAGTGCTTATTAGATCGGTTATCCAAGCCATTCCCATGTATACCATGTCTTGTTTCCTTCTTCCTATTGGCTTAATCCGAGAATTAGAACAGCTCATGAGTAATTTCTTGTGGAGTGGCCAACAAGGTAGGCGATCTCATAATTGGATGTCATGGCAAAGAATGTGTCTACCGAAAGCTGAAGGGGGATTAGGCTTTCGAAATATGGAGTCTTTTAATTTAGCCTTGTTAGCACGCCAAGGCTGGAGGCTAATACAAGACCCTCAATCACTCATTGCAAGACTCTATAAAGCCCGATACTACCCCCACTCGGAGTTCTTGGAAGCTTCACTAGGCTATAACCCGAGCTACTGTTGGCGTAGCATTGCAAGAGAGGTCCTTAAACAAGGAACTTTATGGCAGGTTGGTAACGGTTCAAATATAAGAGTTTGGCATGACAAGTGGATACCAAGACCGAGCCTTTTCAGACCGATTGGGAATTTTACTGGTGTTTCGAATTATCTTCGTGTGTCAGATCTTATTGACTGGAATCAGAGTAATTGGGATGATGCACAGATCAAAGCTATCTTTTCTGCTGAAGATGAGCACTTAATTCAGAA
Organism: Fallopia convolvulus; assembly: GCA_964016875.1. NCBI lineage: Eukaryota > Viridiplantae > Streptophyta > Magnoliopsida > Caryophyllales > Polygonaceae > Fallopia > Fallopia convolvulus. Next base: position 45,862,527 of record OZ024732.1, on the reverse strand, counting down.
AATACACCTTGTGCATCCTCTTCTACAGGATCGACTCATTTGGTTTTATACAAAAGATGGCATCTTTTCAGTCCGATCGGCTTATCACATGATAGAAACTCGCACCCGTTCTGAATCAGGCAGAGGAGAGTAGTCTGAGGGTACAAGAGTAGGACAGATTTAGAGAAAACTATGGAAGTTGGGTGTTCCTCCTAGAATACAATCGTTCTTATGGCGTGCGGGACAAAATATTCTACCTTGCAAAGCAAATCTGTGCCGTCGTCATATTATTACGAATCAATGGTGTGAGTTGTGTGGCAAATCTGAGACCGAACTCCATGCTTTGCTTGAATGTAGAACTCCTTCACTTGTTTGGAACCACTTCCCTTATTTAGCCCTGTTGCGACATCAAGCCTATTCTTTTCTCAATTGGGCGGAAGCTGTGCTGGAACTATCTGATCGTGAGCAAGGCATTTGGGCAGTTTTATGCAGTGGCTTATGGTATGCTCAGAACAAAGCTATTTTCAAGCATGAAACTTCGGAAATTGAAGATATCATTCAGCAATCATTTGATTGTTTGGACGAATTCAGCAAAGCAAATTAATGTTTCCATGGTCCTCAACATACGGTGCCCTTGCAGCAACAGAGCTGGCAGCCTCCCCCCGAGGGCTGGATCAAGATAAATGTTGATGCGGCTGTTAAAGGAGATGATTGTGCAATTGGGATAATAGGAAGGGACTCTACTGGCGCAATCGTGTTTGTTGGAGCAAAACAGATCCAAGTGGGGACTGTTGTATGCGTGGCTGAAGCCGAAGCGGCGCTATAGGGACTCCAAGTTGGTTTGTCTTTGGGCTGTGAGAGAGTCATTCTTGAATCCGACTCGCTCCAACTTATCCAAGCTGCTCATCATGAAAAAATTCCTTTCAATACGTTTGGACAGGTGCTAGCTTTAGCTTTGGAACAAAGCGCCCTATTCCTTTCGAGCAAATGGGATTAATGTCGTCGAACAGCGAACCGGGCAGTGGATTGGCTTAGCAAGTGGAAGCCTAGAGCTCCTTTTTTAGTTACTTGTAATTTCTATTTCCCTATGGATTTTTATGCTGTACTTGAAGACGATTTAGTTGGTGTTTAATGCAATGTGGTTTTTATCAAAACTAATCTGACTCTAATCTTGCTCTCCCCTTTGTCTAGACTTAGAACAATGGTATTTATACTAAGAATCTATCTATTAAAAAGCCTAAAAGATAAAAACTTACCCTACTAAAGATAACAAGATAAAAGATATAAGATATAACAACTTAAAATCGGCTAACCCTCTACCGACACGGGGCCCTCGTTAACGACCCCGCACAGGGTCGGTAGAGATTACAAAACTCCTCTCAAAAATTCTATCTTTAAGCCTCGTTAACGACCTTCACAAGATCGTTAACGAGCCTAGGCTTTGGCTTTTCTTCGACTTCTTCTCGACTTCAACTTAAACTTCGACTTGTTCTTTTTATGCAAACTTCTCCTCATCTTCACATCTTCCATCCTCCACCACAAGACTTCAACTCGGCTCAAATAGTGCTCCTTTCTGCTCAGGAACCTACAAAAAGACACAAAACGGAGTAGCTTCCACACTTTTCACAAAATATGCAAACTCATCCAAAAACACACAAAACTAACTCTAAAACCTACTAAAACTAAACTAAACAAACTAAGAAACACACCAAAACTAAACTAAAAAATATGAACATCAACAATCAAAGTCCAAGGTCGTGCACCAAGGTGCACGGTCGTGCAAGCGGTGTTCACAAATCTTTGGATCGTGCGCCATAGGAACACGATCGTGCGCCTCGGCTCATAGAACAACACGGGTCGTGCGTTGCAAGTGCACGATCGTGTGCGTCTCAAGCCAAGCCCGTGCGCTGCCTAAGATCGTGCAGCACCATTCGGCGTGGGTCGTGCGTCCTCCCAACCAGGATCGTGCGTCTCCTCGTGCCAAGCCTAAGGTCATGCGCCTATGCACACGACACGCGTCGTGGCTCGTGCGCCCCTCTAGCTCGGGTTTTTGGGTCGTCTCTCCTATCTTACCCTAGTATAAATACACTCTTTTGTTATCTAGTTAAGGGGTTCGAGTTTTTAACCTAATTTCTATTGCTTGAGAGACAAGTTTGGATAGATCTAGTTGAGATTGAAGACTTTTGTTGAATTGGAGTTTGAATTTGTTGGATTTTAATCAAGTGTGCTTGTTTCTTCAATCCGGTATGTTGATTCTCATTATTGAATTGATTTCTTCTTTCTCTATGTCTAGCTAAACCCCAAATTCTAAGATTGGGGTGAACCCAATGATGTGCAGGTAGACTAAAACCATAAAATTGCACAATCTATTGTTTGAAGCTTTGTTTGATTCAATCCTAGATGCTCTATGCCTTAGTAACTTTTGTGAATGGAAACTTGCCAAAGTTTGAGACTGAAAGGTGAAAATTTTGATAAGTAGTAAGACAGGGAATTGAGACTGAAAGGTACTTTCTTTTGTTGAAACCCTAGGATTTGAACCCGAGTTTTCTCTATTATGAAAATATTTTGAATTCTCTTGTGGAATAACAATTGTCATAGGGTTGAGTTAACAAGTCGCGAAAACGGATGTTAATCGATTTAATCTTAAATTTTAGATACGTTTGTTAACATTCGAAAGAATTTAGCGGATACATTAGACAATTGCCTTCAAACAAAGTCATAATTAAGATTGTGCAATCATTCTTTATAGTCTACCGAAGCATTTTTGTGGGGATCCTTGATCTTAGAAGCTTTTCTCCCATTGATTTTCTCATATTTAGTTATTTACTTGTCATAAGTTAGTTTCACAGCTAAAATCACAACTCAATCTTTTCTTATTTTTTACGACTTAGTCTACTGATTTAAATACAATTAAATCTACTTAGTCCCAGAGTTCGACACCTTGGTATTACAACCGATCTCGTACACTTGCGGTGTAGGATTTGGCCTATCAACAAAAGAGCAACGAGCAAGATCAAATCCACAAATAAATGCACCAGCAACAAACCCGAACCCTAAATTTTCATTTGAGAAGTCGAAAAAGGGGAAAAAGAGAAGAACTAAGCTTTACAAATGGAAGAGAAGGCATCTAATAGAGAAATGGGAAGCAAAAATTCAAAGAAAGAGCGGTGAGGGAGAATGAGGTAGAAGGGCGCCCAAGAGAGAATTTAGGGTCGGCTCCCTTCTCTATTAAAAATAGTGTTGTAATGACTTAGGTTTGTTCATTAAGTTAAAATTGATGCAAGTTTAAACTTATTTAGTAGTTAAATTTTACTGTTAAAATTTTTACTTATTTTCATAGATAATGTTTTTAAATGTTCGATATACAAAGATGATTGAAGTTAATTTTCTATATAATAAAGATATAAATTACAAAAAAGGATATCAAATTAAAATTTTTATTTATGATTTAAGGGTAATGTATGAAAAAGTTTTCAATAAGCTCAAATAAGCTTCGAGATATAGCTTGTATTTTAGGCAAATTTACAACTATCTTCAACCCTATTAAATTTCGATAAACTTCCATCAACTATACACGTCGAACATGTGTGCGAAGTTCATTTATTTGTGTAAGCTTTGTACTTTGATTTAAGCTCATATCTGTTTAACAACTCCGAATGAACCCTAAGATTGAGAAAAGAATAAATTATTTGGGGCAACTGAAATAAGATTTTATCTTCACACCTTGAAAACCTTAAGAATAAAGATCTATTGCCCATATACTTTCATACAGCAAATTAGTTGATTTTATATGACATGCATCGATTTTGTTGAAGGTACAATAACAACCTAGTGTGGACCTACTTCGGGTAGGATTTGGGAGGCCAAGATGTACCCACTGTTGCCTCGACCAAAGAAATCAAGATGGTGTGTAAAGAAGGACCAAAGCAATGGAAAAACAATAGGACTAAAAAGGCGAAAAAACTAAAAACAAAGAAGAGGCTGAAAGGAGAAACAAAGGAAAAGGCCGGAGGGAAAAACAAGGAAGGCCTCCCTCACTAACTTACCCATTACCGCTCATCCACTGTAATCCACTCCCTCCAAAGGTTCATGCAGTCTGCCAAGTTTGTGGAAATATCTAAATAGGCGAGATCTTGTTTTATAACTTCCTTCAAGCTCTTCTTCGATCTACCTCTGCCCTTACAAAAATAATTACAAACCATGCCATCACATCTTTGTACTGGGGCCTCCATGTATCTGCCCAAATCAACACAATCTCGATTCTCGCAACTTCTTTCCTATACCACGTTTCTAATCACTTCATTTTTGATCTTGTCTAGTCTCGTGTGCTCAAATATCCATCTCATCATACACACCTCTATTAGTCTATTACCAACAACTTCTACACCTGCACCTTCTAGGTAGGCCAATATTTCGCACCATACAGTATTACAACTCTAATAATTGCCTTGTAGAATTTTTCCTTTAGCTTAAGTGAGACCTTTTTGTCGCATAAAACCTTGAGGCAAACCTCCATTTTTGCCAACTCATTTGAATCCAATGTCTGATGTCCTTGTCCATGCTCTCATCACTTTTGTAGAATCGACTCTAAGTACTTGAAACTCCATTGGTATCTCATATGGTCCTACTTCTTTCCCGTTACTCATTTTCATGACCGTCTTCTTCACTTCCTCCCTATAAAAATGTTTGTAAACAAGACAATTCGGTTGTCCCGTTGCAATGTGTGAGCTCTCCCCTATCTTCAAACCCTCATTCAAAACACCACAAAAGTACCTCTCGATGAGAGATGCGTGGTACAATAACATCCAGAGGTCAACTATAAACTCGTCTCCATTGTTGCACGCATCTATCGGGCATTTACGGCTCGTAGATGTCCATGAAGTGGATGGTGTCCCGATACCTCGATGTCAGTTACCGGACATCCAGGTCAACCCGAGGATTGGGGGTCGAACAAACCTAAAATATAAATAAATGGCATCGGGAAATGAAAATGTACAAAGAACGATTCATTACAAAAATATAAGAACGGATATGTATATCCTCCGGGCGGTACGAGTCGATGATGCAACAATAGTAGATCGACGTCTGGTTCGTTTGTAAGCATGTGCGATCTACCCGATAGCGACGAGCTCTCCTCTCATCGTCCTCTACTCCCATGAACGGGTTCGGGTTGCCATGGAAATAGATTAAATACATCCATATACACTCCAAAAAAATAATATCAGTTCACTTTACAAAGCTTTCGACAAATCGATTTTTCAATAAAAACAACCAATACATGTAGAAGATAGGTACAACCCGCCATTTGAAGCACCCTGCCCCGTGAAGCCTCCCCAAGATGGCGGTAAAGATATTCCAACGTGCCAGTGCTAGTGCCCAACGCGGTCTCTACAACCCGACCCCAATCCTCAAACACAGAAACAAACGAACGTCTAAGTTGTTCGTGGATTGTCCACAAACAAGCTGGTGGACATAGCATGCCACAAAAAACCGGCAGCTATGCACTCGGGTGAGTCGTCGAAAGCCATCATTGTCAGTACATGCTCGAAGAACTCGCGACTTTGGAGACGACCCTTCCCAAGACCGCTGAGGAAGTCATGCTCCCCGGGTAACAGATAGTCCTCCCTCGTGTCGAACATGTACTCAACCTGATTTGTGCACTCTAATAGTGAGAACTTATGAACTACCTAGTGCCCATCGATCGACAAACCCAGGATGACGGCGACATCGTGGAGCGTAATAGTGATTTCGCCCCACGAAAAGTGAATGTTGTTGGTGTTCGATGCCAATGCTCGAAAAAAGCAGATATCAAGGCATGGTCGACCTTCCCGAAATCAAAGTTCAACAGCTCTGTCAGACAAGTCTATCGAATGATCCACAACCACGAACCAGCAACATCAACGTCGGATGATGGGATGTGAGGTCTCCATTTGACAAAATCCTTCGGTTTGCTCTAACACACAACGCGTCTAACAACTCCGGCAAAATTGGTACTCCACGGGTCGTGTGTCCTCCAAATCACATTCACGATGTGTCCCTCAAAATCCTGTAACACTAACGGTTCCCCGAACCCATACGGTGTCTGCTTCGAGAAGTTGCCCCATGGAGGACGATCCTCTACCTCCGTAACAAAATCAACAAGCAGCTCCTCCAAATGAGTCTTGAGTCGGGTTGAAGAGTAAAGGATCAAAAAGCGAAGGGTCGGACTACGGAGGATGCGACAATGACGACGACGACTCGGTCAAGGGGGCCTCATCTAGGAAGTCACCATGTGGCAGATGAGCCTCTATCGTCGCAACAGAATCAGGATGAGCCTTTGTCTCAAAGGTCGATTATTCGTGTCGCCTCTTGCGATTGGAAGCCGTCGCGGGTATGTCTACTGCCAAGTGTAGACTATCATATGTGTGCTACTACATCGTGTTATTTAATATATTATTAAATATTTAATAATTCTCCATCATTTATTTAATTTCACTCAAACTAATCCTAATTTTTATTATTTCTATTTAAAATGGTTACTACATAAATATATTATTTCTATGGTACAATTTGTAATTTCTATGATATAATCTCTAATATAAGAAATTATAGAATTCAATATATTATAATTTCTAATCTAATAAATATATTATTTCTAAGGTACGATTTTTTACTTCTATAATATAATTTTTAATCTAATATGTCTAATGTACGATTTGTAATCAATAACATTTTATAACATAAAGTACGATTTCTAATAATTTACGATTTTAATATGCATTTGGTATACTAGTAGGTGGAATCGCGTTGCACGACCTATATTTAAAGCCTCAATTAGGATTGAGTGTATGGTAAGATTTCAAAATAAACTCCTCTTATTACTTTAGACTTTTGAGTTGTACCTCTTCAAATGGTTAATACAATGTAAAATCAGAGATTTATAACAGAAACAAGGCAGTTCCTCCAAAAAACATGATCTTGTTTTTCATTGAAACCAGAATGAGATCTCAAGCTTTCAATAGTAACAAACATAGGCCATCTAAAACAAAAAGTCTATAACAAAAATATGTACAAGAAAAGAAATCTTTAAGAGATTTTATACCTGAAAACCTCAACGAACACGAGGAGATTTCTGGTATGCAGCATGTTCAATGGAGATCCCATTAGTGTAACATTCATTGGAGAGAGGTTTTGGTTATTTTTGCTAGGACCGCTCTTGTTGTACTTGGTTGCGCTTTTCTACTCTTGTAGCTTCTCCAATTTTTCAAGAGCTTTTGCCATTTTTGGCCTCGTCTTGGGATCCGAATGGAGACACTTGAGGGCGAGCATGGCAATTGTCATTGCGGCTTTTTGAGGGTACTGTCCTCCTAATTTCGTGTCCATGATTCGAAAAATCTTTCGCTTGTCTTCCAAATGAGGATTTGACCAGTCAACTAAAGTTTGTTCCATGCTTGGCCTTAACTTGTCTAGCATGGCTCGTCCTGTCAAGAGCTCTAGTAGAATGACTCCGAAGTTGTAGACGTCGCTCCTTGCTGAGAGACGACATGAAGAAAACATATTTGTCACCAAAACCTAGAAGACAACAATCCTAATAAAAGTCCACAACAAAGAAATTTACCAATAACATGTTCAGTGAATGACAAAAATACTTGAAAACCTCAACGAACACGAGGAGATTTCTAGTATGCATCATGTTCAATGGAGATCCCATCAGTGTAACATTCATTGGAGAGCGGTTTTGCTTATCTTTGCTAGGAACGCTCTTGTTCTACTTGGTTGCGCTTTCTACTCTTGTAGCTTCTCCAATTTTTGAAGAGCTTTCACCATTTTGGCCTTGCGTTGGGATCCGAATGGAGACACTTGAGGGTGAGTGAGGCAATTGTCATTACAACCTTTTGAGGGTACTGTCCTCCTAAATTCGTGTCCATGATTCGGAAAATCTTTTGCTTGTCTCTCAAATGAGGATTTGACCAGTCAACTAAAGAATGTTCCATGCTTGGGCTTGACTTGTCTAGCGCGGGTCATCATGTCAAGAGCTCTAGTAGAACGATTCCGAAGTTGTAGACGTCGCTCCTTGTTGAGAGACGACCTGAAGAAAACAAACTTGTCACCAAAACCTAGAGGACAACAATACAAATAAAACTCCACAACAAAGAAATTTACCAATAACAGATTCAGTGAATGACAGTAAATTCAGAAGATAGAAATTGAAAATTACCAACATAAGTAGACGATGCATGAGAGTAGAAGGATGCATCCACTTTGGTTGAAGAAGAATGTAAGCAAAATTACCCATCTGGGTTTTGTTTTCTCTCAAATAAATTTAAGAACTTTAAAAACAAAAATACCCAATTGAAGAGATTGAAGGAGGTAGAAGTGATGAATTACGACATAAAGAAATGAAGAGATAAAAAATGCAGTCTTATAATAGTGTTTTTGCACAATTTTAATTTCAAAATATTCATCACAAAATTCGTTAAAATGAAAAATCTAACACAATTTCATTCCAAATCAGAGCAGTACGGAAAAAAATAATTACCAAATCACAAGCATTATAATGCAGAGCTGAGTCAACTCACTACCATGGCTACATTGACAACAAGCTCAAAACGAGAGTCATTTACATTGGCATACCATCCTCGTTCTTCTTCACATTTAAAGAAATTTTAGTATGATTCATAATAAAATAGTTGAGCATAAACCAAACTAAAATGCGCGATAAAGAACGTTTAGAATCTTCACAAAAAGGTGCATTGCTTCTGTAGAAGCCATTAGCCATGTTTCCAAGCCGTTCAAGCTGTAAAAGTAGATAACCAACTTGTATTCAACATTAATCAAAATCTAGCAGTGCTTACAAAACCTATATAATCTCCAATTTATGGCTTTCTTTCTCATTAAAATCAAATGAAGTTAACATCAATCACAAAATCTTGTTAAGTGAAAGCACAAGGATATATCGATGTAAAGAGATGAAGTTAAAGAATAAATACAATAGAAATGTCTAATAAAAAATATAATAGCACTTTTGTTATGAAATGAGCAACCCGACCAGAAACATGGAATGCATATAGAATAAGAAAATCAAACAAGACAAACATTATCAAATAAACTCATAATATCATACATACTTCACATCTTTCTCTGGTTTTGCTGGCTCTGCAGGTTCAAGTGAAGGTGCATCACTGAATAGGTCCATCCGCTCTTTCTTAGCTTCTTCAACATTAGGGAGAAAATTTACAAAGGAAACTAACATTAACAATGGAGCATAGAATGGGAATTGTCGATGTCCGGATCGATGGAGGGGATGATGGTGCAAAGAGATCGCCACGAGAATCCAAGGAATTCCGACAACAAACACCACGCAACTGACCCGTCTTTAACTGGCTGGATCTTCCTCGTCCAAACTCGGAATTGAGTGATTCTAATTTGAGAAGTTAGATCTCTTAGTCTAGTTTAACCCCTCAAAATTTCAGACCTAGATGATGAGTGGATTGAAAGATATGTCGATTTTACTGGGGGGTGCAAAAACCACCGAGATGGATGATGGATCGAAATGGGGAGAACAAGGGGATATGGATGCTTGACAACTTGGATATGACTCACCAAGATCTCAAACAAACTAAGATACCCAAACTATCGGATATTACTCACCAACAACTTGAACAACGAGAATTGAACGAACGAAATACAAGAACAAGAACTTGAATTGAAATTGCAAGGGAAAGTAAGCAACAAGAGAGTATTTTCGTCCAAGTCTCTAGGAGAAAGGAGGCCAAAAACGGGCCTTATAACCCTAATGCCACGCCTCTCTCAACTCAGTCACCCTCACTTCTCTCTAATTACATGAAACACCCTTAAATTTCAAGAAATTCAACTAAAAACCCTTAACAAAACATAATTCAAGTTTTAGCACTAGTCGAACCAATAGTCACAAGAACACTCCAACCTTCACTGTCATTAGCCATCGGAAACTTATGAGCCATGAGCTCCTCCTTGATTTTGTCTAGTATAGACTTAGCTAGGGCTTGTGTGATGCGCCCAAGATAGGGCATGGCTCCTTGTCTCGGCTTCTTAGCGCCTCGAACATCATCTTTGGTTGCTTGTCCAAGTATTGGCTCCCCTTTATCGTGCAGATTGGGCTTGTCTTTAGGGCTGGAATCTTCACTCACATCATTGGGCCATGACTCGGTAGATGGAATCACATCAATTTCTAAGGAAAGAATCTTCAAGATAAATGCAACATAGGAGTTGAGAGTGGGCTAGTAATCATCACATTGGGATACCTGAGTGCAAGGTGGACATCAACTCCTTTTCAATATAAAAAGGAAGCAACAGAATGATTAGAACCATATACAACTGGCATAGTAGATGATGAATGGATGAATTAAGGAAGAAAATAAAATCCAACCACAAAAGCCAAATACAATCCAATCACAAGCCAAAAACTTGATCCGACTAATAAAAAGTTAAAACCAAGCATAAATTCGATCTTGGAAACTAAATGCGACATAAAGAACTCAGCCAGGTGCAAGCGACACAAAAAAAATGAAATTTGGATCTCTCTCAATTGAGAAATGAGAACCACAACAAACATAAAGACATGGAAAAAATTCAATTGAGAACGATAAGTTCAAACTGCTTAATTTTGGAGATGAATTTGTACTTTGATGAGGCAAAGAAGATTTGTCGGCAGTGAAGAATTCGATTTCTTTCTCCCGAATCCGTCGTCTCGACCTGATTCTCTCTCATAGGGTTGTTTACCGATTGAGTTAGGATCTTTCTCAATTGAGAAATAAGAACCACGGTTGACAAAAAGACATTAGGAAACAAAATTCAACTGAGAATGACAAGTTCAGACCGATCAATTTTGCAAACAAATTTGTAGACTCTCACGAGGCGGATAAGATTTGCTAGCGGTGAAGAATTCTTTTGCTCTAGTTTGTCGTTCCGTCCTGATTGGCTCTCTTGTTCTGGTTGCCAAATGAACAACGACAAGTTCAAACCGATCAATTTTGACGAGGCGGGGAAGATATTGCGGCAGTGAAGAATTATATCTCTTGAATTCGTCATCTGTCCTGAACCTCAGCCGCTCGTCCTACAATTCACCGCCTTCTCCACTCCTTTAATTCATCTCCATCATTCATCGTTCTGTTGCCGACTCTCCTCCTTCGTCTTTATCTTGCTCTTCTGCTTGATCTTCATCCTCTTTTCTATCACTCCAGCTCATGCTTTCTCTTACTTACCAATCTCTTCAACAACCTCACGATAAGAGGTTATTGTTCTGAAAACGGATATGGGAAGGGGAAGGCAAAATGACATTTTGATGAATTTATTGGAATGGGCATGGTTTTTGTGGATATGCATTGTTTTTAAAGTTTTTAGCAAAATATTTCACACGCTTTTATAGAATAGAAGAATAGATATTAACATTTTGGTGAATTTATTGAAATGAGCCTGGTTTTTGTGGATATGCATTGTTTTTTAAAGTTTTTAGCAAAATATCTCACACGCTTTTATAATATAATAGATAATAGATACTAGATAATAGATATTAGCTAAATAATATTTATTTAACATGAATTCACAAAATAAAATATAAACTATCAATATATACTATATATTTAAGATATTTTTTAAAAGATACCTCATCAGCCGATCTCCTCTAACGCACTGGACGACCTGGATTCGCATTCTCTAGCGTCGTCGACCTACTTGTTCTGCTCCCTCCTCCATCCACATTGTTGTGCTACTCTCCACCGCCTCCTCCTCTCCCATCGTCGGCGCCACCTCTCCCCCCACAGTATCCACCGCCTCCTCCTCTCCCACTTGTGAAGTACCGGGTCTCGTCGACGAGAGTCGGAAACCGCCATCCATCTCCGCCGCCACCTCTTGGCTTCTCTCATTCTCTCTCGCTCCCATTTCCTCCTCTCTTGTTGTCGCTCTTTCCATTTCCTCCTCCAAATGTCTAATGAAATGAAGACGACGGCGCAACGAGACAATGTTATAAGGATCTTGTGCGGGTTTGAAGCCCGTATAAGAAATGACCTAATATGTGCGCTTTTCAAATCCGTTCAAGGTTCGTGTATGTTTTCAGCCAAACTATGGGCGAGTCTTGATACCGCACAATCGAACCGAGTTTTTTTGTGAAATTCGCCTGATTTAGGATCCGCGCACTATAAACTCGGTTTTATAAAAAAATCACGTGCGAGTTTTTCACCCGCATAGATTGAGATGCATATCCGAAAAACGTAGTGCGTAAAATTTATTCGTATATTACTAGTTATACCCGTCGTGTCATGCACGACTAATTTATTGCTTGTACAATGTACAAATTTTTGATTTTTTAGAATCGAATAAAACGAATTAAATATAAATTATTAAGTTTAACGTTGAGAATAAAAATGATTATTGAGGTAAAATAATGTACATTTCTTCTTTTCCTTAATGATATTTCATCGATATTTAATTTTTATAACATATGAATAAAAAAAGAATTATAAATTAGAATATGGAAGAGATAAGATTTAAATAAAAATAATAATTACATTTATAAATAAGATATAATAAAATATCAAAAATAAAAATAATTTTATAGAAAATATTTAAAACATAGTTTATTTTGAGTTAAGGTGCGGCCAAAATCATTTTGTGGCTCGATAAAGTCAAAATTACATAAGATTTAATATTATATTATCATATTTTTTTTATTACTTTCTATGTACCTTAATTTAGAGATTATCAAATATTTCAATATATCTATTAAATTATTATATTGCTTATTTTTATTATTTTTAAATATTATAAGTATTTATCATTAATTTTTTCTTATAAAATAATATATATCTATCTATAAATAAATTCGTGAAAATATATCATGCTAAAGATAAAAGAGATTTATACATATTTTAAAATATTTAAAATATTATAAATAAAAAATGATTTCGTAAATATGAGGTGGGGCCAGAATCGTTCTGGTGGTTTGAAAATGTACAACTTTAATATATAGTTATAGATTTTATTTAAGATAAATCTTTTACATAAATAGATAAAAAATAAATATAAAATAATTTTCTTTAATTTTAAATAAAATTCGAATTTATTCTTTCAGAGTTTGGTTTAAATGAAACAAACTCTTATCCTAAAACGAACTCTTATCCTAAAACGAATGCACTTTTTGTAGTTAGTAGTGCACTTTTCATACTTCAGAGCGCACTTTTTCGCATTTGTACTTTTCGTACTTTTTAGTGCACTTTTCAAAAAAATTTAGTGCACTTTTTCGTAATGCACTTTTTGTATTTTTCAATGCACTTTTATATGAAAAATGCATTACTAACTATGAAAAGTGCATTCGTTTTAGGATAACAGTTCGTTTTAGGATAAGAGTTTGTTTCATTTGAACCAAACTCTATTTTTTCATATAAAGATAGAAATTTAATTTTTCTTACATAATATCTAATATTCTATAATTTATTTTAGTTTTAGATAAAATCGTTTAGATCTATCATAATTCCTAATATATAATAAATACCATCTTTATTTTAGATAGAATCTCTCCTACATTAATATATTATTCTAAAATAATATTAATAGATATAAATTTACAAAATAAAAAATTATATGTGGCAAAATCCTAGATGATTTAACGTAGGAACAACACGTAGAAAAATTTTAGACGACGCAAGTCAAGGATTTTCCGAAAATGAGGGTGGATAGAAAGTTATATTTTTTTTTTGGGTCGAGAGTTCATAGAATTAAATAAAGTCGCCCCAATATTAAATTCATCCCGGACGCGAGAAAAGAATTAAATAGAGTTAATTAACGGCGTTGAGATACCACCCGGTCTTCTCAAGTCTAATGTGCCCTTCACTTTCTCTCTCTTATCGTCTCACGTCTGGATTTGCCCTTCTCTTCCCAATTTCACACCCCAATTCTCTCTCCTTCCTTCTAGCTAGTTCTAACCTAATAAGCGAAAGCGAGAAAAGCCAAAGCCATAGAAGAAGAAGAAGAAGAAGAGGTGAAACCGCTTTGTTTCGCCGCTTGCAAGCTTCCCTGCCTCCTCCTTATGGGTTTCTATGTGAATCCGAGTTGTTTTCAAATCGAAACTTGTTAGCCTTTTGAGCAGTTTGTGCTACTTAACCTTCTGCGGAAGGCTTTTTGGCTTTTTGGCGCTGTGTGTTGATTTGGCCCTGCGCCCTATGCGACTGCGTTTTTTATTTTTGAGGGGAATTTCATGCCGCCGGAGCCACTGCCTTGGGACCGAAAGGACTTTTTCAGGGAGAAAAAGCACAGCAACGGTGGCTACGACAGGGTTTCGGAGTCCTTAGGAGGCTCTGCTGGGAGATGGAGAGATACGCCGTCTCACGGATCGCGAAATGACTTTGGCCGCTGGGGATTCCCTTCCGACTTTCGCCGTCCTCCTGGTTAGTTTCTCTCTCCCGTTTATTTCTGGATTATAATTTTTTTTCTCTCCCTTTTGGGGATTTATTGTCAATTGGGGGTTGAAGGAATGGCTGTAATATTAGGGTTTGTTCCTGTTTATTTCTTTAGAATTTCATAGGCAGCTCATCTTTTCACTGCGTTCAAGAGTTATTGAGATCTAAGGATGTCCTTTTCTGATTGTCGGCAGTATTTAGGGCTGTCTTTGTATGGGTCTAACTTTTCGCCATGGCGGCTGTGAATAGGATTCTCTTCACAGAAGGGATGATAAGAACGTAGAGCTGTCTGTTTCCTAAACATCAAATTATCAATACAGGGTTAACTTCTCTTCCCAAGTTTATCTCTCTCTGCGGGTTGATAGGGGACTGACTGTTTGGTAAAGATTAATGCCACTATCAATTAAAATCGTTGCTTCAATCAACTTTTAACTCCAGTCTATGTTTTATGGCAATGGATCTAGCGCTTTTGGTTTTAAAAAAAAATTGAATCTTGTGACTTCTTTGTGCATAGATCTTCCGTCTGTTGTTTGAAGCTATTCTGCTTTTAGGATGCTTTGTATTCCGCTCTTCCATTGTCTTTCTGCTGTTGATATTGGCCTCTTTTGTTTGTTTTTGTTGAAATTGTGCTTGAAGGTCATGGTAAGCAAGGAGGTTGGCATCTTTATCCAGATGATATGTCTCATGGATATGCAACAGCTAGGTCTGGTGATAGATTTTTCCAAGACGGTGGTGGTTTCAGACCATCTGGTCCTTACAGAGATGGAAAGTACAACAGAAATTTCAGGGAAAGTAGGGCTTCCTTTAATCAGAGGGATTGGAGAGGCCATTCATGGGACTACAACCATCACCATGGTGCACCTAGTGGTCCTGGAAGGTTGTATGATGGGAAGGATCAGAAGTCAGTTGATGTTGCTCCAGCAAGGTCTTCTCGCCCTCAATTGGATGTTGCAAACACATCTAATCTAGTTCGCCCAGAAGAGCAGCGTGATGAATCTTCTGATGTCAATAAAGCAGGTTTTTGCCAAAGAATTGAGAAGGAAGAGTCACTGACATCCGACTGGAAACCTTTCAAATGGTCTCGTCCAGTGAGTTTGACTTCTAGAGGTTCTGGTTTTAGCCTTTCAAGCAGCTCAAAGGGTGCTGGTGAACCTTGTGATGTAAAAATCGACCTACCCTTGAAGATTTCTACCCCAGAGGAATCTTCTTCTGGCGATGCTGCTGGCTGCTCGGCATCACCTACATCTTTGGAAGACGCTACTTCTTGGAAAAAGCCACGCCTGGGTTGGGGTGAGGGGCTGGCCAAGTTTGAGAAAAAGAGAGTTGATGGTCCCGATGACTCTCAAACTAAGAGTTCAAGTGCTATGTGCACCAGCAATATTGAAATAATGCATTCACCTCCACAGAACTGGGTTGATAAGAGCCCAAGGATCGGGGGCTTCTTTGAATGTATATCACCAACAACCCCATCCTCAGTTGCCTACAGTTCTTCACCAGGTATCTACTTTTTACTAATGTTGTCACTTGGTTGTGTAAGTTTGTATGATTGGTTGCTATCTTTTGATATTCTTTTGACTTATTACTAAGCACTCGATGTGGGTTTGTGAGTAAATAAATTTTTTTCTACAAAACAACCTTATTCATATCAAGAAACTTGCTTTTGCATGCAATTGTGAAACTGACTTGTGCTAGTTATGGTTTTGGAGGACCTTATATGATACAGAAGTCCTGTAATTGAAACATGAGCAAATGCCTATATTAATGTATGAGTGTTGATAGGATGGACTTCTGTTCATGTTTGTGAACTAGCCAGTTTATGCTGGGTACCATATATGGCGTTGTGTAGTTGAAAATCTTTTGGAGGGACTTGTTAGGTGATGTCACTGGTGCTGAATATATGGTGGAATTATCAGTCTCTCCTATTGAAACATGTCTTCATGCTACCTGTCTTTGTGAAAAAATGATTGGAATTCTTTTAATAAGTAATGTGAAGATTTTTTTTTCTGCAAATGTTGCATTCTATTTAAATTCACATAAACTGATTGCTTGTGCTTCTGGATGTTTTTTATATTCATAAGCACTGCTATATTCTGTTCGTATGTGCTTTTGATTTTTGTGCATTATCATACTGTCCCATTTGATTCCATCTTAGATGCTGCTGCACTTATGATTATCATAGGGTAGTTACTAAATTTACTTGCTTTTTTCTTCTATTGAATTAGGGTTGGATGACAAGCCTTACATGAAGGCAGCAGAAATTGAGATTAATGCTAATAAATTATATCTCTCTCCGATGCCAAGGGCCCAGAATCACTCTGAAGGAGTCTCCCTCAATCTTGAAAATACAGACAGTTGTAACTTGAATGGATTGCTTGCTGAACTGCTACAAAAGGAGGACTTTAGCTCGGTGGATTCTGGATTAACAAAATCAGCATTGAACAAGTTATTGTCATGGAAGGGAGACATTTCAAAAGTGTTAGAGTCGACTGAATCTGAAATCGATTCCCTTGAGAACGAGCTGAAGTCGTTGAAGTCTGGACCTGGGAGCAACAGTCCAGTTCTCAAGCCATCAAGCTCAATGTCCATAGGGTGCAAAGAAAAATTGCGTACTCAGTTGACTATGGGGGATAGCACTTATGGTATTGTTGTTGAAGAGTCGCTGGCTAAAACAAAAGATGAATGTATTGACAGTCCTGGTACAGCTACTTCTAAATTCACAGAGCTTTTGTTGTCCGATAAACCCTCTTCTCCTTATCAACGGAAGCATGATCATTCAGTGGATATGATTTTTCTTGATTCAGCCAAATTGAAAGCTTGTTCTTCAGTTCAAGCTCAGAACACAGCTAGGTCATCTGGTCTCGACAGGACCAAGGTGATAAAAAATGGTAGTGCACCAGAGCATGACAATGTGACTATTTGTGAGAATTTGGAAGACAATGCACTTAATTATATCTTAGTTTCCAACAAAAAAGCTGCCAACGAAGCCTCAAAGTTATTCTGTAATTTATTGCCACATTCTGATTATGATATAAAGAGCATTGAGGGGATCAATTCTGCATGTAGCCAGAATAATTTGTTGATGGAGAAGTTTTTGAAGAGGAAACGGTCACTTGGATTTAAGGAGAGAGTGTTATCGATGAAGTATAAAGCCCTTCGGTACATGTGGAAGGAGGACTTGCAGCTATTATCTGAAAGAAAACACCGAACGAAGTCTCAGAAAAAGGTCGAGTCAGGTTTGCGATCATTGCAAACTGGTTTTCAGAAGCATCGTTCTTCTGTTCGTTCACGATTAACTTCTTCAGGTACGATGATTCCGTTAAAATTTATCTTGTTGGGATTTTTTTCTCATAATTTCATGTTTGGGTTTCTTCTTATCTTGTGCTTGTACAGGTTAGTGTGTTTTTACTTCTTAGGCCTCTTTTGCTTAGTCTGTCTACGAGGAGTTTTATGCTAGCTGAGATTGCAAGATCTATATTTTGTCATAACAGTCATACAGCAATCTTGATGGCTTATTTGGTTTGCTCTGCTGGTTTCCATGTGCATTTTCTCTTTGCTGTTTCTCACTTGTTTTCTTTTGAAAAGTGTGTATCTGACACAGTACTTGAAAATTTTCCGATGCAAATTAAATAGTGATGTGAAACGAAGAATTAAAGCGACCAATTTATTAATTTATTCTTCATTTGCATTGGATTTTCTCTTCTGTACTTTCTACTGATGTTTGCTATTAAGATGTACACATTATGGTTTCACTTGAAATTGGTTGATCAATTGATTCACTTGTGTAATTTGTAGTTAACAGAACATCTGTAGTTTGCACAATCCTAGCTGTCTTAGACTGCTTTCTTTCCTGTCACTTGAGGCTTGCCTTCAGTTTCACTTTTAGACTTTGGCCTGTGTTATTTTCATAATCCCTTCTATTTTAGGGTCATGGATGTTACTATTAGAAGTGTCTGTAAATGTAGTTGGATTATATAATTTTAGAACTAGCTGCTTAACCTAATATCTTCCTTATTTTAGTTGCTAGGATCATTAATTTATTGTTACAGTTTTTATTTTTTATGGTATTGAATTATGATTTAATTTTCTAGAATCAAATGATCAAAGAAGTTGCAATCTTTATAATGTCGTTTTACGAGTGGTTCCATGGTGGCACTAGCATACAAACATAGTCACTGCTCTACTGCATTGGGTTTTTTAATCTTCATAGTCTTGTATGTATGATATGTTAAGCTCGAGTTTCATCACCAACAATGTGTTGTGTCTTTGTAAAATTCAAACTTATGGAGAATGACTTAGTTGTAGTAATAGTTTTGTATTCGATGAAGAGCATATTACTGTTTTTTTTTGCCAGTTAGGTTTCTGCATGTTTCAGTTAGGATTGTTCACTTCTTCTTTAAATAGAAGTGAGGGTATAAATTCTGCTATATCTTCATCTCTTTGCCTTGTTAGTTGTATTCTTCGTAAGGTTTGTTGTGGAAACATTTGGCTGGGTTTTTGGTGTCGCTTTCATAATCTATTGATGTCTATTTGGCTTTCACATTTGTTTTCATTCCAGCTTGCAATATGAGTTTGTTCCCCACTTTGGAGGTATTGAGTTATACAAGCAAGCTACTTTCAGGTCCCCAAATCAGAGGTTACAGAAATGATATGAAGATGCCAGCGTTAATCTTGGACAAGAAGGAGAAGATGCTATCAAGATTTCTGTCTAATAATGGGTTAGTCCAGGATCCTTGTGCAGTTGAGATGGAAAAAGCTCTTATCAATCCTTGGACTGCAGAAGAGAAGGAAATTTTCTTGGATAAGTATGCTGCTTTTGGTAAAGATTTTACAAAGATCTCTTCTTTTCTTGATCACAAAACTACTGCTGATTGCATCGACTTCTATTACAAGAATCACAAGTCCGACTGTTTCAAGAAAGCAAAGAAACAGCAGGTACTGAAAAAGCAAGAGACTTCTGCCCCAACTACGAGATATCTGTTGACATCTGAGAAGCGGAGCAAGGAGATGAATGCAGCAAATCTTGATATGTTGAGAGTGGCTTCGGCTATTGTGGCTCATGGTGATGAGAATACAAAATCTGCAAAGATATTGTCAATCAGTGGAAGTGACAGGAAGTTGAGAGGAAATGATGGTATCAGAGAAATGTCAAGTAGCTATAATAATATTGAAGATGAAAGGGAAACAGAAGCTGCTGATGTGTTAGCTGGAATTTGTGGTTCCTTGTCATCCGAGGCAATGAGTTCTTGTATTACCAGTTCTGCTGATCCTGGGGAGGGAACACAAGATTGGAAGTCCCGGAAAACCAGTTCTGAGCCTTATGGCACAAGATGCCCCCCAACTGCAGAGGTTACACAGCAAGTTGTTGTTGATGATGATGATACTTGCTCTGATGAAAGCTGTGGTTACGTGGAGCCTGTTGACTGGACAGATGAGGAGAAGTCCAGCTTTGTGCAAGCTTATTCTTCTTATGGAAAGGACTTTTTAATGATCTCTAGATGTGTTCAAACAAAGTCAAGAGATCAATGCAAAGTGTTTTTCAGCAAAGCAAGGAAATGCCTTGGGCTGGAGATGACATCATGTCCACATCCTGGTGATGAAAGAATACAAACAGCTGATGATCTGGACGGTGGCCAGAGTGACACGGAAGATGCTTGTGTTGTGGAGAATGATGAGACCACACCCACACCTACTTTAAACTTAAGTAATAGTGACCAGGCCTTGAATTTAGATGCCCCAGTAAAGTTAAACGAGAACGACTTGAAGGGAAGATCACAGAATCAGGATTGTCAGCAAGAAAATTACCCTGATGTGCCTGATGATGGCACCGTGGTCAACGAGGATGTGGAAAATGCACCAAAATTGCACTGTCATGACACTGTTATGGCTGAAACAGTATCTGATGTAACCAGAACTGACAACTCGCCTTCAAAAATAGGAACTGAGATTTCCAAGCCTGAGGCAGACATGAAGAGTACAAGTCTTGTTAGCCACCAAGATGCGAGCTTAAATCCATTTGGTGGTGAATTGAAACAATCTGCTGGTCAAACTTCTTCAGAATCTGTCCTGTCTTCTACTCATCAATGTGTTTCAAGAAAAGAGACCAGTGTTCAACCATTGCAGGTTTATTTGAAGAAATGCCAGCGCTTAGCCTCAGTTCAGTCTGCTAATGAGCGCTTACCAGATGCAACAGAGAAGTCTTCATCCAAGAATGTGAAATTATTTGGCCAAATCCTGAGCAAGTCCTCAACAACCTTGGAAAAACCTGCCTCTATCAGCAGCAATAGTGTCGGTGAAGGTAGTAGTAGCCTTAGCAACAGCTCTCTAGGGCTTGAAAATTTCCCAGATAGAAACTACGGGTTTTGGAATGGAGGAAAAAATAGGATACCAGACTCCACGTTGTTAGTAGCCAGATATCCAGCAATATTTGGCGGCTCATCAGAGCAGAATCTTCCTCTTCCTCCTGAGTTGGCCAGTTTTGCAAGCTGCAGCAGTAATAATGTGGGTTTTGGTGATTATCAGGCTCCGGTTTATCCAACCGAGCAAGATAAGATTCAACCATGCAGGCTAGAGATGAATCAGCTTTCTGTGGTACCAAGAAATGGGTTTGAAGCAGTCCCAGGTTTACAGCAGATCGAGTTGAATGTAGTACACGGTGATTCTAGACCAGTGGGATCTTGTATTGGTGGCTTAACCGATCCTGTTGCTGCCTTGAAACTGCACTATGCAAAGGCTCATCAGCAGAATGGTGGTGATGTAGGAACGTAGTTGGAAAGTGTTTTGGAGGGAATTGGGCTTGTTCCTTCTTCCATGTATATTAGTTTTTGTATTGCCTAGTCAGGTTCTTTTTAGCAGGGTTCTTTTGAAGTTATCTTGAATCTTAAGTAATGATTGCCATGATGAATCTTTTTATGTTGTATTTGTGATGGAAAATACGCAAAAATAACTGCTTTAGAATTTTGTGATTTGATGCTGCCACACTTGGAATGACAGGTCGTCTCCATCTGATCTGAACAAGTTTGCTATTAAACCTTAAGTTGACAGTTTCTTGCAAATTTTAGGGTCATAATAAGCAAAAACCAAGTGATCCAGGGAGAGAAATGAACTTATTTGTACTTGAGCAGAAACCATTCGATGCCAATGGTACAAGTTCCTCTTTGGACGAATACTTTCAAATGGCCGCCTCAGATGATGATGACTTTAACATGGATGGAAGAGGTGCAGTAATAATCAGCTCCTGCAGTAAATCAAGGATTCAGTTTCTGAATTTTCATAGCAAGGGAGAGAAACCTTGAACAGCCCTTGCGGATATGGTTGCATGATTTCTTACCTTATTCGTGGTTGGGTGAATGAGTTTGACATGATGAGCATGCAAGTGATATCCACAATCTCCTGGAACAGGGTTCAGAGGCCGTTGATACCCTCTGCACACAGTTCTATTATGACATTCATAAACATCTGATTAATTTAAAAAAAAAATTAATAGACCCATCGTGTGCAAAACTATCATCTGCCAGTTCAGAGCCAATGCAATTAGGCTTACCGCCAGTAACATATAGAGGGTCATCTGTTATTACAAGACACAAGAAATGAAGACTGAAAGAAGGGCAAAAAAGTTGATCATGAAGCCTAGCGTGCAATGTACATTAACTACTACTTTTGATTGTCAGAGATGTACAGTATCAAGAATATTAAACACTAAAATAATATTGTAAGAATATTGTAATTTCCATATTTGATCAAACTAAAATAACGAAACACTAAAAATGGACAAAATTGATCTTTATGGAAATTAATGTCATTAGAGCATAGTTTTAGCCTATTAGCAGCAAGTACCTACTAATGGATGCCCTATAAAAGACAGATGAATGCGAATTTGGTGAGGCCTCCCTGACTGAATCTCAACCTGTACAAGAAAATTTCAGCAGATGAGACTATTTAGAGTTCTAAGAAATGATAGAAAATTCAAACATCAAGTAACATTAGAGTTACATGCCAAGGTGGTAAATCCAGATTTCTTGTGTGACCTTACTGGTTTCAATTATTTTTTGAAATTAATAGTTCTTTGAATATCGTCAATATTCCTCACCAAATGATTCAGATACGAAAGATACTATGACAACGAGAAACAGGAGATTAAGTTGAAGTACCTGAACTAGAGTCTGGTTCTTTTTTGTATCTCTTTCAAGAACACTAACTTTGCTCAAGGCTGGTTTTCCTGGATTAAACAAGAGAAGTGAAAAATCATTAAGGAGACATAAGAATATTTTATGGAAAGAGGACTGTCTTAAGCTACCATAAGATTTCATTAAGTATGATATGCCGTTAGCACCGTTTGCAAGTAATAAAGAGTGATCAGAACTGAAAAATTGCAACTTAATTTGAAATTTTCATCAGACACTAATTTTGGACTATTCTAAGGAAATTGTAAAACGGAGAAAAACACAAGAGAATTATTACAATGCAGAGATAACACACTTCGTATCTAGCAACGCTTCAAAATGACAATTTGACAGGAAGACGAAAGAAGTGAAGCAAATTCATTAAAAAGTGACAAAATTGTGCATAGTCAAACTCGTAGAGCCTCATGAGTAAACAAACCTGTAGGTGAAGCAATATATAGACCCTTAGCAACTCCAGGATACCGGACTGCTCCTATTGGCTGATTCACAATAATCTGCTACAGTTATCCAAACACCAAACAGTATCATATATTTAGGCAAAGATATATTCATAATAGGTACTTCAGTTATTTATACATGTATCTAGAAGCCTAAATAGGTGCAATCTATTTATACATGCAGATAAACACATGCCCTGATACATGTAAAACGCATTTAACAATCTACTCTACAGCAAATAGACAACGGTAATAGATGATAGTGTTATTAGATCAATAGGCCTCCGGTTAATCAGTGTGTGTGTGTCTGTTGATGCTCTTCTTTGAATCCACTTTAGGGAAAAATACAATAGCAAAAAAAAAGAACACGTCTGGTATACTACAGTAGCACCCACTATATATATCATGCCAATGAACACTCACATATGCTTTACATTGCATCCACACATGCAACCACTTGACTGTATCCAGAAAAAAGAGCGGAACACAATTTTCATCTGATGATTTGTATCTTTCATATGTGACCAGCTTACCTCATCTGTGTCTAGTATACCACTGGCAAGTGCTCGATATATCTTGGTTATCCTTTTCTCTGCTTGACCTTCAAGACTCATGCCTCTACATATTTATATATTTAGCCATGTTAACATACTCTAGATCTGATCACTGTCATTAGCCAAGGTTTAATCACATATCTTACAAAGGACCTTTTAATCAGAACATTAAATTTTCAACAACAACAACATTGACCCAGTGCAGTTCCCCTTATGGAAAATCTAGGGGGTCAAGATGGGGGCACCCCTAGCTTAACGCAGAGGGGGAGCGCCCTAAAGACCCGATTTAGATTAATTTTCAGTTAGGAAATTTGCAGTTTAGTGGTGCTCAACGTCTGTAGAAGAAAAGGTCATGCACTAATGTAAGGTGCATGTAGATTTGAAGGTTTCGGCAGAAACTTTTTTGTGCATTCCAGTCAGTCTAGCACCTCAATTTCATTTTCACTTCAAAAGTATTCGTGACATGACAATTGAACGGTTTGAAACAGATAAGAATATTTTACCAACCTATTGCCTCTAACAACAGATGTTCCATCAGCAAAATACAATGCCAGACAAGCTTTTGCCTTCTTTGTCTTTGCACAGAGTAGTACACCTGGAACAATCTATCCAGTTATGCTGAGCTATAATGAGTACAAATTGCAGCCCATTGTCCCCAAAATTATATAAACATATCGTTAAACAAATCATGCACTGATGCAAATGATCATTCATTTGTAGGGATTATCAAGTCTTTTATCTTTCATTATTTTTGGTTCTATCTCACTTGCTAACTTTTATAATCACTGTGCTGTCTGACATGTATCCTCAAATTAACATTTAACAGGATTTCCCATATGCTAGCAGATTGGCTTGGCCTTTACAAACTAAGAATATATTAAAAGGTAGTCCTATATGGCGTGGATTACTGGCATTGCTAATTTGCTACACATGAACAAGCAGGAGTTGATATAAATGAGCTTTTTTTTTTAGAGTAAAGCCATGCAATCATCCATTCAATATCCATCTCCACTAAAGCAAAAACGCCTGACTCGACCCAGGCTATTAACTAGCAACAAAATGGGCAGCTAATTAAAAGGATAACAATAAATGAATATCATAAAAACTAACATCTAATTAGGATAAATTGGGCGCCATAGGTTGCACACCCATCACCACCAAAGGGATTCCATCTAAAGGGCCACAGGATAAATGAGCTTCATTTATCAATGGAAGTTACCATGTCATAAAAACTGCTAACCTGAGGTTCCCCTTCCAAGGCGATGAACTGGAACAGCATATGGCTCCTGTTGTGGTAACAAGACACAGTTTTTGGTTGTATGCCACTGGAGCTGCATCAAAACAGTACGTTGCTGGAAGAGTCCTCCAGCTAGAACTTGCAGTCCAGATGGCTTATTAAGTGCAAGCTGCACAGTGCACACACAGCTTGAAAGTCACAAAATGTACACCCTAATGGCAAACTTGCCTGAAAGTTTGAGTTACCCTAAAAGGAATGTGAAAGAAATGTAGAAGCAATGAAATCTCAAATCTAATATAGGATACACATTTTGATGATGGGATTATTGGTATGGGTATATGTAGACTACTTCAATATAGAATGATAAAAAGCCACCCTGAACCAAATGAAAAACTTTGGGATTGTAAAGTGAAAATTACTTCAACAGAATAACTGAAAATTTCTTGGCCTAGGATTGAAGTCAAACACCAAGTTAATACAAAAATTTTTATTGCAAATTTATCTAAATTTTTTATCATATAATATATCCAAAACCTTATTTTTCATTCCCTTTTCACTCTTTGAAATTTATTTCTCTCATAACTCCCCATCCATCTCTAGTATTATCCCTCAAATTTCACTGATACTATTCACTTTAAACAGCAATTTTAATAATTGTTCAAGGAGTTTAAGGTTAGTGACTCAAATTATCCAATAAAAAGCTATGAAATATTAATCATATTTTACCATCTCATCATCTTCGTATAACACTTCTAGCAAATATGGTGCATCAGGTTCTCTCCAGGCATGTCGATGATACACCAATTTTGAACCGGCTCTGCACAATTAAACATCATTCAAACTACAACATGATGCTCTCAACAGTAGATCCCACAGACACTATATAAACCAATGCATTACACATGATATCTGTTTTTGTGCAATCACAAGAAAAAGAGTAATAGTTTAGAACTTGAGAAAAAGTATAAGAAACACTACAATTGCAAACCTTAGAGATATATCAGGATTAGTGACAACGTCGTCATCAACTGTGATCTATAGACAACCAAAAAAGAAAAGGGAAAAAACTTGTATTAAAAAAGATCAATTGTACTCAGAAGAATCAATCAAAATTTTTAAATTCCAAAAGGTGGATAAAATTCTTTGGGGGCAGATTCAGCTTTTGGAGGTCGAACCTGTCCATTGTGGATTCTCTGTAACCAACTGATCAAATCAATTCAGACGAAAAGCCACATTAACACCAGAATGAATCTTACACACGAACTTAACAAAAATGGAAACAGGAAAGCAGGAGAATACAATAAAAGACTATAGGTTTGAAATTGAATACCCTGGAAGTGGGGCGGAGCTTTTGTGCTTGGTGGAGTAAAACTGGATAAGTGTCAACCCTGCAAGCCATCAAATTCGTCAGCCTTTTTCTTCTTCATCAATCATCATTGAGAATTTAAGATCCAATCAAGTTCGTTCATCACGAAAACGTCGGCTGAAAGAAAAAGCGAGAGAAGAGCACCTGAGTCAGAAGACGAAACGACGTCGTTGTAGGCGAGGCCGTAGTTGAATTCTGGCCATGGCAACCCAAAAGCAGGCATTCTTGTAGTTTGGGGTGAATTTGTTTTCCTGCTGTCAATCAACGCCGAATGGAAGCTCAGCTCTGTATTGTTGTTACCTTCAATTTCAATTGGGTGATTAAAATTAGCCTCTAACTTTGTTAACGACCCAAACTTCTTTCTGACTCCACGAATGCTAATAGCGGTTTGTTATGCGGAGTATTTACATAAATATCATTTTTATAATATCACAATTGAATTTATTTTGTTATACTTTTATACATTTTATTACATTGTTCTAAAATATAAGAAAAAAACTGAAAAACAAAACATCTAATAATAATTTTGTACAATTTACTACGGTTTTTCTAACCTATGCTAAGGGTATAGGTTAGTGTTGAATTCCAGTGGCCCAATACAACATGGCGAGTACACACGTCCATTCATATGCAAATGCGCGTTAAGCTTAACACAAAGCCCATGGGGTTCATCCTAAAAGAGTAACTCAAGTGCTTATACGCCCCTTCAAGTGTAACCGTCTGACCTCGCAATATGCCAGTTGCAACTTGACGTTCATGTCTTAAGGTTGGCTAGCCCATTAGACCAAGAATCCGAACCCAGACCGAACCTGGCACTAATACCATGTTAAATTTCGGTGGTCCAATACAACGTGGAGTGTACACACGTCCATTAATACGCATATGTGTTTTAGACCCAACACACAAACCTGTGGAGTTTGATCCTAAAATTAATTGGCTATAGAAAGAATAACCCATGCTATAGGAAGAATAACCTAAGTGTTTATAGTTAGAAAAACCGTTCATGTATTGTAGCCAAATCTAGAGGCCTACTAAAGACTTTATTTTGTTCTTTAAACCATAGATGTAACTAGAAATAAAATATGCCTCGAGCAATTTTTCAAAGCATTTAGTGTATTCATCTATATCTTCTTTCTACTCTTAACTTGTTGAATTCCTTAATCACATCTACCCCTTGTTTTTCACCAAATCTGACACAGATAGCTTCACTCAATTCTTCACAAGAGACCTTAGACTTCAACCAAATATCCGCTCTCCCATTCACATACATTGAATCTAACTCAACTTTATGAAATTCTTGAATTCCAAAAATCATAAAATACCTCACATTTCCTAATCCATCTTCTTGGTTAACTCCATCAAAAATTTGGAAATCCACTTAATAAAATTGATTCATACATTATTACATTTCCCTTGTGAGAAAGAACACCGTTCATTGGATTCTTGAAATGAATTCGAAGAATCAGCAACGAATTGAGATGTTCTTTCTTGATCAAAAATCCTGTCAGAAGGACGGTTGGCTTTCAAGAGAGAGGCTCGACCTTAATCCATTGCCCAATCACTGCATTTGCAAAGCTTCTTGCATCAGAGGATTCAAAGTTGGTGTCTTCTCTATCGACAAAACTGATCTCACAAATTCCGACAACCAGACAAAAGCAATTTCTGATCCATAGTCGCATTTTGGACTAGATTTTCTTCTTGTAATCTAGTCTCATTTATGAATTCTCGAGTCGAATCCATAAATTGTTGATTCTCTGCTTAATTCTCCGCTACCAGTTCCTGAAGCTATTGGATATGAGCTTCATTTTTTTTTGTAGATTATACTCTAATGTTCGATTCGAGTTCCATCCTACATTTTTGACAAGATCTTGTGCCATGATACCAATACATGCATGCATAAGCAATTTGATCTTGGCTTAATGATATATTATAGTATTATATATACATATAAATACTATATTGGTCATCCAAGAAAAAAAAAGACTAAATCCATTAAAAATTTGATTAGACGTAATTTGTATTGACGCCACCAGCTGAAATTGATCGTTTTTTCATCCTTGTACATACACAAATGTAGCAACCTGCCTTAACATACAGGACGAGGAGGAAACCAAGAACTCATTTCGCCAACGTATTAGATTCATTTCTTCTTTATATTTTACTTTGTCTTATACAGAAATAGAAAAAATCACAGTATTGTACACCTATTCAATCCGAGAGACTCAAATATTCTTCTACTCGTGGGCCATATTCTAGAGAGGATACCAGGTCGAGCAGGTTGTGCAGCTTCATTTCCTTTGTCCTCTTCCTCCTCATTCGAATCCTTGTCAGCATCATCTTCATTTCCTTCCTTCACCTCTTCTTTGTTTTCCCTCCCAGCTTCAAAAATCTCACCTGGCTTTTTGTCAAAGAGACCTTTAAACTGCCTTTTAGCTTTCTTCTTTGCTTCCTGCACAAGAATATTCCAGATGTTTCAAGAATGGAGTCCAAGCTCAAAGATCTTATTTCTACAGCACGGACATTACAAACCTGCTCTTTTTGCCTTAGCTTCTGTAGAGCTGCCGTTGCGTCGGGTTCTGAAGATTTGTCGGATTTAGCCATCTGACAAAGATCAGAGGCAACATAGAAAAATGAAATGTCTAGATCTTCTACATAAGCAAGGGAGAGACAGAAGAATGATTACCATACTGAAATCATTTCTTGCTTCTTCAAAGTCTCCTGCTTCCATGTGCGCCATTCCGCGACGATAAAGAGCTTTTACATGACCCGGATTTGTGTCCAACACCTGCATAGCACCATTGGAGCCGTGTTTACTTGAAATGGAAAGTCTATGGAGAAATGGGAACAGAAAAAACATCTAGGGATGAATGTAGAGATGAGCCGCACAAGGCATACGATTTGTTTTTTCGTTTCAATTCGAAATATATATAATTAGAAGAAAAAAACAGTGAATTGCACTCTCTGTTGTGTTTTTTGAAGAAAAAAAAACAATTTTAGTGAAGAAAAGCTGACGAGGCAAATCTGCAGTGAACCTCGGCATCACTTTAGTATAGTATCCAATAACATGCACCTTCAGGGATTCTTATATAGGACCCAGACCGAAAGTACGAAGAGCTAGACTAGAGCCGCAATATAAGAATCCCATGCTAGCCTTGGCACTTAGCTGAAGGTGGCAAGACATTGAATACTATTCTTCGGTGATGTTGAGATTTACTTCAGATTGTCTCATCAACTAGATGTGATAAAATTTTCTTCACTAAAACAGAGATTGCAATCGCAGTACAAACTTTGCAGCCTAATAAGAAGTATTTGTCCTTGATAACTCACACAACCATACTCTAATAATTATAACCCAGTAGCAATTTGTATATCCTCCCAATGCTACAGGAAAATATGTATGACAAAACTGCCAGCATAAACAATTAGATTAAGTACACTCCATGACTTTCATATACTTTCCATGCTACCAAATTTAAAACTAATCATCGCCCACGTGCCACAGCCACAATCTTTGACTTCCAAGTCAAGTAATTTGGCAACACAAATTGCAAAAAAAAATAATAATCATATAGCTAGGGGTTGCACTATTAATTATCAACACACTTGCTGAAATTTTCAGATATAGTAAAATACCTTTTCACACGCTTCAATGGACTTCTTACATTCTCCCATTTTCAGGTAGCAGGCCGCCACATTCAGATGTAAGAGGTTCTTCAAAGCATTCAGAAAGAGAGGAAAGTTAACAGAAAGAATGACGCCCTGAATTAAAAAGTTTGTTGTCTCTTACTGAGTGCAAGAACCTACTCTTGTGCTAGCGAACTCTTTGCCTTCTTCATCATCCTGAGGATGAACGTGATTAAACTCCCGAAGAACCTGCAATAACAAAACATTCTCACTACAGAGAAACAGCAGACCAATGGAAGTAAACTCGTGGAAGACTGAATTCATTACTTGTTCTAGGTCTACAAATTCAAACCCATGAAAGTTGGCCGAAGCAACTAATTCTCACTCGACATGTTACCCAACCAAACATACAATAACAATTTATTTGAGCTGTGATGACCCAATCAAAAACCAAAAAGCATACCTTGTCATACTTGGCTTTTGCAAGTTCAAATTTCCCCTCTTTGAAGAGCCTATTACCCTAGGATAAGCAATAGAATCAGAATCAATAGCTTATAACGAACACATAAATAACGCGATTATCATCATGACAAACAATAATATGTTGTGCATGTTAAATTCTGAAGAAAATTCAGGAACAAGATGGTAAATAGACTCATTCAAATTTTAACGGATCTAAATGGAGAATTTGATACAGTGAGGAGCAACGTCCTATCGATGGACACTTTGCTAAGTGTTAGTAGGGTTTATTATTTGATTCAACATGTTGAGAGGCACAACATGATTACTGGTTCTATCAATGCTGACATTGAAGGTAACAGTTCAGGAGTGGATCCGGCTTTTTTTAAGGCATTTTGTCAAGAAATGGCAAAGATGTTTAAAGGCAAAGAACCATTGACTACAAATGTTGCAGGTAATGACTACTGTTATGACAACATCATCTCATTTGGATAGTGGATACCGAGGCCACAAATCACATGAATTTTTATGTCAAGTTTCATGAGAAGAAATCACTACAGCAGCCTTGTTGAATGGATGTCTGATATTTGTGGATACTATAGGGACTGTAAAGTCTAACATTGATGATGATTCGAAAATTCAAAATGTCTTGCTAATGCCCAGTTTTAGACAGATTCTGCTTTCAGTAACCAAGTCGCTTGATGATAATGGTTTGCTGGGAAAAATGAGTCTAATAGACTATTTTTCCAGGACCCTATCACTAGAAAGGTGGTGGCAGCAGAGAGTCGAGAAGGAGGATTATATGAGTTGAAATTCTATAGACATATTTTTAGAGAGACTAGTCCTTATAGCTGAGTGTACAAAAAGGTAAGCAAAATGATCTACAAAATTTATTTGAGAAAAGCAGCCAAGATAATCAAAATTTGACATCACGGCTCCATATTCAATAGTGTAAGAATCTTTAAATGAATTCCTATTGCTAATCACTACATGAGCATATTCAAACATCCTTTCCAAATTATATATACATGTACACACTGCAAACAAGCCTGACCAAAAATTTTACATTAGAAAAGAAAGGCTGGACTTCACAAAAGTTCCAAATTAGTAACACAATATGGCAATTGCAATCAAGTGGCATGCACCAAGTCATGGTTGCCAACTAATAGTACCTTAAACAAATGTCTTGTACAGATAATGAAAACAGAATCAGAAATTATACAACTGCAGCAACAAGCAAACTATACAGAGCAACAAAAAGCAGACAATGATTCCAGATGCAACATCCCAAGAAAGAAAGCACAATACACAACACAAAAGAGCAGAATAAACAGAAATTTTAAATGTTACCGTTCTTCTTATTTTCTCAGCCTCGTCCATAATGCTCTTGAAATCCAAACCCGTCCAGTCCTGTAATGATTTCAAATGCAAACATGTAACGGGAAGGAAGCAAAAGAAATAATTTCTAGAAGCAAATGCACCATGGAATTTTACAAATGCGGTGGAACAGCATGCATGTCATCACAACATAAAAATCAAATCGTCATATAAGTAACAAAAGTTGCAAATCTAAAGCATGCCAACTTTTTACACAAGGGTATGCTTATTCAACTACTTCTCCTGGAGAGAATCTGCATATGACTTAGATTCCAGCATATTTATAAGTCTTGCAGTGTGCAACAGACCAAACATAAGCATACGTCTATATATGAAGAAGTATAAATATTAGATAATGGATAAATATGTCCCCTAACATTTATACAAATTCATTATATGTGCTTCTGATATACAAATTCTACTGTTACCACTTAAGCCCTTTCTAAATTTGCAGCTTCTGGGGTTTGTCCTCAAATCTACCAATATATTTATGTTGGTGCGGTTTACTGATTAACTCACACAGGGGACATTATGATAACATCAATATCTGGGCAGAAATATGAGCCAAATGACATGTTCAAGATTAACTCAGGCCATACCAAATCCCCTAACCTCAAGCCAGATTTGGATCAAAGAGAAAGATAAAAACAAATCCAGTTTTTTGACGCAGACATCACAGGGATGATGTAATTATTATGCAATCTTTGTCAAATACATATAAAAAAGAAAAGAAAGCTTATCCATTTAGTTACCTTTGGCATCTCAAAATCAAGAAGCTCAATTTTCCACTGAATACTAGCACCTTCAGGAACATCTGGTGGCCTAAACACAACAGAAGCAACCACAGAATATAAGCACAACTAAAATTGCCAAAAAAGGGCTAAAAAGGAAGAGCTAGCTAAATGATAGTTGTTACTTCAGAGACATTAGTATTCATTTTCCAAACATTATAGCTTATAAATCTAGATTCAAATGACCTGGGAAATTTGTCATAAGCATAATCAGGAGGACATGTGACAAGAGATATTTCACCAGGCAGCATTAAACGAACACACATTTCAAAACCATCCGGAACCTACAACCATCAAAAAGAGGCATTAAACACTAAGAGGATAATCAAGAGAAGAAAAAAGGAGAATGATAGAACTACTAAACTTCACCTACGATATAATGCAAAAAGAGAAATAAATATCTTCCAAAAGAGCAGTACTTTTATTTAGTTAAGGAAGACATCTCACCAAACCTTCCCCGGAGCTAAATTCCAAAGGCTGACCATCATTATCAAGTCTTGTATCATAAAACACAGTGTTTTTCTCATCAAGCAGCATTCCTGTATAGTGAACATGTAGTAGACTGTCCTGAAGAGGGCAATCCATGGGAAACTCACCTAGTTTATCATAAAACAAAGACACAGAACATCAACAAGGGATTTTGTGGCTGACATAAGGACATTGTTGAAGACAAAATATCAAGCATCTGTAGGACAAATCAGTGCTTTAGTTCGAGAAGGATCATTTTCTTAGTAAAATGAAAATCAAATTAATTACCTACATGTGTAAGAATTACAACTAGCTTTTCAAAAAAATCAATGCCAAATTTTCTTGCATTTTTATGGTATATACACATTCATTTTGTATTTCAAAAGAATGACTAATCGATGATGTGTAAATATTTTTAAGAAACACAAAACTAGATTTTGTAGAAGAGTATGATTGTGAAGAATGCACTTTTCGTAGTGTGATTATTGCTTAGGAAATATGCACCCTGTTGCTTTTGGCACTTCATAATAGAAAAGCCCTTAGCATCAATAGAAAAGTACAGAGTCTAAGCAAGAAAAATAACCCACTAAAATGTCAATGTTCATAAACATAAAGTTGTACTGTGTACTTCACATTAAACAAGTTGATATGGTTGGCACAATGTAAAATCCAAATTAAGCAAACATACAACAAACAATATCGCACAAAAAAAATGATGATAGAGGATAAAACATCATTATATCATAAAAAATTCAATTCAAATGTAGAAAAACTGAACCTTGTCCATCACGGAGGCGGCGCTTAATCATCCGTCCATCTCCAAGTACATCACGGACCTATCATGAAGTAATTGAAGAGTACATCACACACCTTACTCACTGTGGAAGAATGCTTTAGAGATTATAAATGAAAACTTTTTTCCATTAATGCTAGCAATGCATTACCCAGGCAGTCTGATGAGTCTGATCATACATTAGACAACTAAAATTTGATGAGTCTGTTTGGCATGTACAACATGCCTCTTGTAAGAAAGGAAAAGTGCATTCACAGTACTGTCCTAATAAACAACTACGGTCCAAGGAAACAAATGCAGGAAAAAAACCACATAATGATAGATGTCTGTCCTTACTCATGAATGCACAGACAGAAAAACATGAGAAAGTACTAAGATTCCAGCACTAGAATGCAATTCTATTTCTCCCAATTTTCTCATGAGAGCATTTCTCACCATTGGCTTATTTTTTTATCGTGCACGGCAACAGAAGTTACTAAAGTTCTTTAATTACCTTTCAAAAATTAATAAATTTATTTTCGACTTCTAGAGTCATCATTCACTACCTTGAAAATTAAAATTGTCTGAAGGAATGCCACTTTTGAAGGTTGAGATATTCCAAGTACACTATAAATTAATTGTCAGGACACTAGATCATCATAAAACTAAACAAAAAAAAAATACACATAAAACAAGTTATGCATCCTAATGATGAACATAGTTCGACATTAGTTGTCAAAGTGGAAGGCAGTTTGCATAGCTCTCAAATAATTGCAATCAAGTGAGAGAACCTATAAAGAAAAAAGCAAAATGAGAAGCTTCACAAACCTGAACAAAGTGAACCAGCTCCACGTCAAAATGAACTTCTTCAATTCCTTCAACGTGAGGCAATAAAGATGACTGGGTTATGTATTCACAATTCACATAGATTACTGCCCTCTCTCCTCTTGTCATCGTCCCTATTCCCAACTCAAGACCCTTAGGAACCTGTACATATTAAAACAAAAAAAAAGAGGCACACTGAAGAAAATAAGCAAGCAAAATATTATAAATATATTGTCCATAATTAATTAAAAAAATATGAAATTCAGATTCACTGACCTCTGACTTCCCAAAAGTAAAGAAAAGTGGTTCTTCGTCATTATTTGAGAAGATCAGCTTGCCATCACCCGTTTGAGCAGAAAGCCTGGAAAAATCATGCCCCATGGCCCCCATTATATATCAGATTATGTATTAAATATCCTGGAAAAATATTCTTGTAGCTTTAGCAAAACAAGGAAGTTCTAAAAGCAATGAAAACTTCCTACCGCACTTTTACTTCATATGGTGCCCGAGGTGTTTCCCATCCTTGTCCATCATTAATAACCTAAAAACACAAAACATTTGATAAGTGGGTAGACCTAACCAATGAGAAAAAATCAGTGTCTATTCTTCATCATAATTTATCATATTTCATTTGTAAAGTAGATCTAGCACAAACAACATGTAGACAATAACAACGGCTGAAAGCTGCATGATGCCACCTACAAAACTAAAGAGCAATGAATAACACCAGATAAATAGGCATATCACTTGATCACAACTTTCCAGATGCAATGATAAATTGCTTATATGTTACCATGTTCCCTCCAAGAGATTGGAATATATTGAATTTACCCTATGTTGGCATTAGATATAGTGTGATGAGTGATGACATCAAAATATATCAAAACTCCTTCAATAGAAAAACATTTTCAAAGATATTAACTAGCAAATATGCACAAATTGGAAAGTATGACTGTAGGAGAAAAGAAAGATAATGCACAAACAAGTGAATGTACCTTCTTCACAACTCCAAAATCTTCAGCAACAACCTGGATGTTGGATAAATCAATAACAGAGATGAACACTTAACAGCCATTAAAAGTTGTTTGAAGTTGAGACAGGCAGCTATGTAAGCATGAACATAGTCAGAAATAAACACTATAAATAACAAAATTAATGACTGACAAATAGATGTGTCCATGATAAACATTTTCTGTTTCTTTTACCTTCATTTCTTGCTTAGACGGAGTTTTTAAGAGTATAAATGGCCCGAATGTCAGGTAAATATTTAATTGCTTTCTTCACTAGTTTACAGCCTGGCTCATTTGGTACGGTGTCATTATAAGAACTTTGAAGTCAAAATTATATCACACCAAACAACTAAGATGAAGAAATATTTGATTTCATATTGAGTAATCTCCCTGTTGAAACTTTATTATGTGGAATTAAGATACAAGGAATTGAAAAGATCATGCAAGACAATTATCAAATAAATGATTATAAGGGACGTATCTCTTAAATACACACAGCACATACAACACTTTACAAGTGTCCCCTGATTATACTGAGAAATCCTGGTTCCTACTTTACAAGACCTGAATCATCAGTTCATCACATCACTAACAATGTTACACTAAGGCAGCTTCAGAAAAACATACGTATTTAGATATGTCACCATAAGAAACGGTTTAACACTCAACAGTAAGAATGTTTCAGAAGAAAACTTCAACTGAAAAAAATTTGTTTGTGAATGATATCTTTATCAACAACAGAGCACTGCCACTATCTTCTACTAATTTGCAGGCTTGAACAACAGTAAAATAGTGCACATGGACATAACACATTCAGAACAAAAAACATATCATGTACCAAGAAAAAGGAGAAAAGGCCATTAATAGAGCACAAAATTCTTGCCTTCGATTTGCCAAATTCAATCAACTCAATCTCAAAGTGAAGCTCGTCATCTTTTGGGAAGCTGTCGGAAACGGGAACAGGACACTTTTCCTCACCATAGTGCATTCCAGGTTTCATCTTGAACTGCAGGAAAAACATGTCAAGGTAGGTGAAACAGAGAAAATAAACATAGTAAGAACCACAACACGTAGAAAATAAGAATGCAGGACCGATGAAGATACCATGGCCACTTCACCCTTTAGCATGGTGGGGATTCCTTCTAGCAACCCCAATATCATCTTGCTTTTACCAAGAATATACCTTAATGGAATTCCCTTACCTGTCAAGCCCAAATAATAATTAATTTTAAGCATCCATTGAATAAATCATTCATTCACTTATGTTTCCAAATTAGTTTTCAACTGAATAACGAAAATTTACTGATAGCATTAATAGGAATAGAAAATATCTTCAGAAGATAGCCATGAACCACATATCGCCAAAAAAGTTAAGGAAATTCTACTTTCTACAAATCTCTCTCCGAGGTTGAAACTGAACAGCTTAGAAATTAAAAGCCCAATGCATCAACTTCTTCTGTGAAAATTATAACTGACCTCCGAGCTCCTTCTTGGTTGACTGAACAACAACACCTTCGAGCGTACGGACAGTGCAGTGATACATAACCTGCACAACAAAATTCGCAACAATAAGAACATTAAAGTTCCACAATTTATCCATCACTCACTTAAGCTCTAGCTGTTCAACAATGTATGAAACCTGATCGCCATCACGGGGCTTGGACTCTCCCACTCCTGGTCTCAGCTCCGCTTTCAGCAAACCTCCAGGCACAAGTTTCTTCCTCCTGACCAGACACTTGCATTATTAAGTTCCAAGCAAAACAAAAAGGGGCAAAAATTGTAGGGAAACAACTTAATTTTGGCCATAAAACCTCTTATCATCTTCGGAGGGCTGTTTCTTCTTTTGGGGAGCAGCATAATCCTGCTCAAACTCCTTCTCAGACGCCATAAAAGACTTTGCGAAGCTTGATTCACAAACGGAGAAGAATTGCCGAATTGGAATAATGAAGAGTCAATATGGGAAATTAAAGGATAGAAAACCCCTATGTTACAATGGAACTCAATTCAGAGATAGGCAAGAAAAAAAGTTTGCTCAAGGAGATTCACCGGCAAAGTACAATCGAACGAGAGAGACGCGAGTGATAGACTGGTACTCCGGTAGGGCGGGAGGGAGACTCGCTGGTGTGAGGCAGTGGTGGACTTGAGTCCGGCGGTAGGCTGGTCGGGGCAGCCGGTAGGGCGGCAGGGTAGTTGGCGGGCGCAGGTTGACTGAAGTGGAGATCTGACCGGACACGCGCGAACCTGAACACTACGGTGCCTCTTTCCGGCGAGGGCTAGGTCAGTGGCGACGGGGTCTGATTTCGGCACTCTTGGTCGAAAGAACCGTATCTCAAATCTGAATCGGAAAATAAAATCGCCCAAATTCTCAACCAAAGAGATTGGAGATTGGAAGGAAAGAAAAGTCGGGAACAAAAATTACATTTAACCCCTCCTTATTTACACCGTTTACCTACCTAATATACAGTATCTATAATTTACACTCATTTTTTAACGAAGATTTTATTTGGCGCCCGGTCTAAGAGTAGGCTGGCAGGCCTACGCGGCGCCCCCTAGAGCCGTTACGGCCAGAAGGCTTGTGGTCGTTACGGCCACGGCCATCCTGGCCGTAACGGCCAAGGGCGCTATGGTCGTTACGGCCATAAGCCTTCTGGCCGTAACGGTCATATGTTTAAAAAATTCAAAAAACTTACATTTATTGTCAACGTCCTACCTAACTATATTTATTGCCCGCTCTTTTTAACCTTATACACATTAAACTCGAACTAAAACCCTTCAACACTCCCCTCTCTTCTCTTCTATCCTCTTCTTCTCTCCAAAAACAATCAACAATCATGTCCAATGAAGATTTGCACAACTATAATTTGACGGAGAACTCGCTTCGAATAGAGCACAACGAGGTAATTACTTCATACCAAACTCGTTTTAGTTTTAGGATTTTAATGTTTTATCTAGTAAGCCCTCGTTTTAGGTAACAATATACAACACAACAATTGTTTGTACCTTTTCGATTCAATTTGGTAAGGAAACAGGACGAGGCCGTTATGGCCACGAGGCTTCTAGCCGTCACGGCCATAGCGCATTCAGCCGTAACGGCTGGGTGAGCTATGGCCGTGACGGCCAAAAGCCTCATGGCCATAACGGCCACTTGTCCTTTAGCCTTAACGGCTACAGCCCTTTTACCCTTTACGGCCTCTTCTGACAGCTTTGTTCCCCAACATTACAGGAGGAAAATGAGGTATACATTGGGTTAAATGATCTTCAAATAAACGATGAGAGTACGTATTAAAATGTGTCGGACACATCAACCATGTTTGGATTTCCGAATTATGTCCAGAGTACACCGGTTATCAGATTCCCATCTCATGCTCCATTTCCCTCGGGACAATTTGTGCATACACCGGACTACATGTAGTGTACACCGGCCATGTTCGGATACCCGGGGTTTATACAAGTACAGTCGTGCCAAGTACAGTCTACACCGGCCATGTTCGGTTTTCCTCCTCTAAGTAGTCATCCGCAGTTTGCAAATCACACAAATGAGGTTGTAGAGGAGGTGTCGGAAGATTATTCGCATTTGTTTACCACTGATACAACATTTGAATCTCGAGAGGAGGCCATTTCTTGGGTTAAACAAGTCGGTATCGAAAATAACATGTGCATAATAATAGGTCGGGATAGAAAGTCAGATATGACTCATCTTGGAAAGACATGGCTACTTTGTGAGAGAGAGGGCAAGCACACCCCATCGAAAAGCGATGGTAAGTCAGCTCGCAAGAGATGCCAGAACAAGAAATGTGGATGTCCTTTTAGATTAAAGTGTCAAGAGAAGCCTAGAGGAGCATCGAAGATTTCTGTTGTTCATGCTATTCACAACCACAAGATTGGTTCCAATTTGTATGGCCACCCACTAGCGGGAATGCTCACACCTGAGAAGAAAGATGTGCTGAAGATGATGACACGTAGCAATTGTATAGCAAACCAAGTTGCATGTGCATTGAATGAATTCCCGTTGAACTACACCAGCAAGAGCCAAGTATACAATGAATGGTATAGTGTACGAGCTGAACTAATGGAAGGTAGAACGACGGTCCAAGAATTCTTCCATAAAGCTAGGGAGGCAAGGTACTTTGTGAGACACTTGGAAGATGAGAAGACGAAACGGATTACGAATCTGTTCTTTGCCAGCCCTGATTCGATATCTCTCCTCCAAGCATTTCCCTATGTTTTACTGTTGGACTCCACATACAACACAAACAAGCAAGTAATGTGAAAATTCGACAAGTGCATTTACTTTTTAAATCTAAGGGCTAACAAGTGCATTTCATACAGATACAACATGCCCTTTTTGGAAATTGTCGGCTTCACGTCCACATGGAAGAACTATACAGTGGCAGGTGCATTCTTATCCAACGAGCATGAGGTAGACTACACTTGGGCTGCATAACTCTGTCTAGGCCTATTTAGGTGCTGGAGCCTGGAAGGTACTAACCCGTATAGCCTTTCAGTCCGTCTAAGAAGCCTAGGTGTTGAAAGGTGCTAACCCACCTAGCCTTCCAGTCCGTCTAGAAAACCGTCTAAGCATATACATTAGTATGTAAACTCTCATGGTCCGTGTAATTGTACTCTTTATGCGTAGCTATGTAATTTCAATGTCTATATGTACCCTTTTAGTATTTAAATATGCTCTTCAAATATACAATGTGTATACATCACCCAAAAATTTTCCTCGTATTGATCTAAACTAAAAAATTCAAAATAAAAGTTGTTGATTTACTTTCAACCTAATGTCTACCTACTCAAAAAAAAAGTTGCCAATTTCTATAATTTCACAATGACTTACTTTTTTTTTTAAGAATCTAATATATATATAAAAGCAATAAGGTTTGGAGCTTCCACGTTACGCCACCTCAGCTTTTTTCACATGTCGTTTTGAGAATACGCCATATTGGATTTTGCCACATGTCACCTTTTCCTTAAGCCATGTCATTATATTTTTTACACGTCATATACCACGTCATATTATATTCTGCCCTATCATTACCATGTCATATACCACGTCATATTACATAAGGCAATTTATCTAAAAATCAAAAAGAATTTTAGGCAATTTATGTACAACCACCATATGAAACCATATCAATATATATACTTTCCAACTTTTCAATTAATGAACGAATTGAAAATTATAAAAGAGTATAGTATTTGTTTGATTGAATTCATAATTTTTATATTAACAATTATTTGATTTTATATGTTAAATATCTTCTTACTATATATTACGGGTAACAAAATACTCATAGTAAATTTTATATTATATTTTTATTTATTAATATCTTTTTATAGTATATCTAAAAAATATCGAGTTATAGTCGTGCATAGCACGACGGGGACAACTAGTTGTATACAATTTCGTTTACTACTCTCAAAAAAAGTAACGTAACTAAAAGTACTGAACCATTTTAATTGATTTATTGAACTAAAACTACTCAATGGAGTATAATTAAACAAGGTTTGCTCCAATGGAGGAAGAAAGCAGTCCAGAAAAGCTGATTGCAAATAAAAACAATCATGTATTTTGGCGTATAGGAAGGTTATCAAGCATTCGGAACAGCCAATAGTCTAACCTCTTGATCTTCAATAAACGCAGCAATTCCTTTTCAATCAAGCATGGCACCAAATAGAAGGTAAAAGAAAATCAGTACAAATCAACCAGAAAGCAACAAAACCTCATTATACGAATGTGAAAAGTTGCTATGTCAGTGATGAGATAAATGAACAAAGCTGACAATGACTCGTTAAGAGATGCTTAGAGTTGCTTCAGACGAAGTCGTGCTTAGAGTTGCTTCAGAAGAAGTCGTTTTATCTTCTGAACTCTGCTTCCTCTCCGCTTGAAGAGAGCGGCATAATGATTCGAGCTTCTCTTTCTGATTCTTCACCTTCTCGAGTTGTTTCTTCACGCGTTCGCGCTGCATAGAGTAAAATCAACTCTTTCTCAGTTAATCTTTGATTAATCAGTAGCCCAGATGTAACATCCTACTGCAATATTTGATAAAAGATAAATTGTCCGTGGCCAAGAACACAAAACAATAAAGAGAACTTCTGCGCAACATAGTTCATTATTTTACCAATAGTTTGCTGGAGGCCTGCTTATAGGCATTTGAAAATCATATTCAGGGGTAAAAAATATCAAGATTATAAAATCTGATCACCTCTTCAACAAGTTCTATCAGAGTAAAATCTGATTTATCACATTTGCTCTTCAAGAAACCATTCTCCTTCTTGAGCTCCTTTACAGATTTTGCCATCTAAAACATAAGACAACAAGTAAACCATTGATTATATATGCATAAAAACTGAAAATAATAGGTTCACAATGATATTCAAATCTTAGAAAATAAGGATACCTTCTCAATTTCTAGCTTATATGTTTCAAAAACCTCATTACTCTTCTGTAGTGCATCCTGAAAAGATCAATATTGAGTCATAAGATTTCCCTTCAGCCTTTCAGGGGTCAAACAAACTTTAACAGCTACTTGTACAAAATTTAGGCTATGCAACCAATAATATCAAATATTGAAGCTTGTTTGTAGACCAAACTTCCCATATTTATAATTAAGACCCAAATTCACTAGAAACACAGTAAGGATTATTGGTGAATGATGGTGAATTAACACACTGACATTAGCGAGGCAGGGATTACCTGAAATTGTTGGAATTTTTCTCCATCAGCTGTCAATTGTAAACGTAAACTCTTCTCAGTTGTTAATAGTTGTGACACTTGTTCTGCATAAAGTTTCATCTGTCCCTGCTCATGGCCTAATTTTTCTTCATATTGTTGAATCTTCAAATCAGCAATCTTAAGCTCTAAGGTCTTTTGTTTTAGCTGCCATCAAAAGGTCAAAAGAATTGAATAACTTTAAAAATCTGTCCTCGAATATTATAATTCCAATCATGTCAAGAATGGAAGGAGTTACCTACCTGTTGTGCATGCTGTTGTTCAGAAAGAGAAAATTGATCAACAAGCTGCTTCAGTTTGTCTCTCAACCTACACCGGCCAAAATTCATGGATAAAAAGTCAAAGAGGATGAAATTGTCTTATAGTTAAGTTTAATTGAATATAAAACCGCATTATACTAGAAACATCAGATAATTGAATGGAGACAAGATGACATTTCATTATACTTCAGATCACATATATTCCCTTGGCCTGGTGTATGCATTTTCAAAACCTTACATTTCATTTTCTTTCAGTTGAGAGAGGGATTCCCCTTTTTGCTCTTCCAACTTATTGCTTACATCCTACACCAAAAAAAAAAAAAAACAGATGGAAGGAAATCAGGCTTTAAATCAAAAACAGAATTTAATGTACCAAAACATTCTGAGAAAATCCTATCAGTATGTCCCAGATAATTCTAGTAATTCAGGCAATATAACCACTTTAGACACTCTTAAGAACTCTGTAGATACCTTTATAGCATCATGGAACCTTGTAGATATATCCAATCTCAAGTTTTGGCCCTCCTCTGAGACCCGTTTGCATTCATCCTGCAGCATTCATACAATTAACTGGTAAGCATATACAAGGACAAGGCTGTAATGGACAAGCTAAAATGGGAGCTTCATCATTTTTAGGAGCTTAAGCTTAAATGATGATATGATTTTTTTTTCTCGGGAAGACAAAATATATGAATTTATACCATCAATACTTTATTCTGCCTTTGCAACTCCCTGCATAATGATTCAAGCTTATCTCGCACAGAAATGGCTACAAAAGAAAAAGAAAAAGAAAATGAATATGATCCCATTCTAGAATAATGAAGACCATAAAACTGTGTAAATCATACAGCATGAAGGTACCTGAATCTCTTTCCGCAATAATTTGTTGATATCTTAAAGTGAACTCAAGAAATTCTTTTTCTGTCTTGAAGGTGCGCTTTGAACTCTTACGCTTGACTTCAGGTATTTCCTGTAAGCAGAGTTAAACAAAAGCATAAGGGACGGAGACAGAGATGATCAATTTGCAAGTTTCAGAAATATGAATTACCAAATGTACAAAATAATATTTCACAATAATGCTCTACTCACTTTGCTGTTTTTAAGGTCATCTGATGATGCTGCTGCCTCCTTTAAATGATTTTCTTGTGCTCCGCTAGAAGCTGAAAAACAATAGAGTGAAGATAAGAGCTCTCATCAGAGTTGAAACTTTAACAAGGAAAAATGTGTTGAAGTAAGAGATACCTTTCTTCTCAACAAGTGGAATTGTCAATGGCTCTTCCCTGTTCGTCTCCCCTTCCTTTCCTCCATTTGGTATATGCTCACCTTCAATTTCATTAATCGAAGTATTCAAACAATCTTGTTTCAGCAATCTGCTTTCATTGCAGTTTTGAGAAGGTTCCTCTGTGTCATTTGATGGTGTGGCTGGAGCCAAGGGTTCTGCAGAACTCTCGACAAATCCATCAGGCAAAGAAGTTGCTTCAGGAAGCTGATCTACGGCCAAATTATCCATTAACCCTGCAGTTTTGACATAATGCTATCAATCATGCAAATAACAAAATAAAGTTTGCCCTTCCCTTGGATTGATGCAGAACTACACTAATAAAGATATGGACAAAATGAATTTTCCTTAATAAGAAATTGTTCTAACCGACTCTTCACATTTTACAACAATGCTTCGTTTTCCCTCAATTGAGAAGCAAGGACCGTTATTAGATGCAGTGGCGGAGGCAGGTAGGGGCGCGGGGGGGAGGCCACCCCCACCGGCGGCCGGCAAAAAACAAGTGCAATTTTGGATCTTTCTCAATTGAGAAATATGAACCACGGTTGACATAAAGACATTAGGAAACAAAATTCAATTGAGAACGGCAGGTTCAAACCGATCAATTTTGGAGACGAAGTTGCAGAATTTGACGAGGCAGAGAAGATATTCCGGCGGTGAAGAATT
Source organism: Fallopia convolvulus (assembly GCA_964016875.1). Taxonomy (NCBI): domain Eukaryota; kingdom Viridiplantae; phylum Streptophyta; class Magnoliopsida; order Caryophyllales; family Polygonaceae; genus Fallopia; species Fallopia convolvulus. Next base: position 45,818,096 of record OZ024732.1, on the reverse strand, counting down.
CGATTTCTTTCTCCCGAGTCCGTCGTTCCGTCCTGATTCTCTCTCTGGTTCCTTCCTAGGGCTGTTTATCAGTTGAATGCTCGGGCCTTATTAGTTATTACCTACTAACAGAGGCACTAAACACACTCGCAGAGTTACAAAACTAAGCTTTATGTTTCTTGTCACAAAACGCAGCGTTTTAGTTACTTGCTTTGTCCACATCAGCTTTAGCTTTTTTTTTTTGGAAAATTCTGCGTTCTTATGTTTTTGCCTTTTTTGTGTTAAAAAAACTTATTCCTTTCTATACATGTTTGGCTTTTCTCATTGACATCCATCTCCGGTTCAAATTAGTTAAATCCAAGTTTACTATTATGTTTGTCACCCTTAAATTAATAGGATTCAACTCTTAAAACACTTAAAATCATAACCAAACTACATCAATTTGAATTTTAAAACAATTCTTTATTTTAATGGGTTGTTTAAAAAATTATTTACAAATTCAAATTGGGATGATTAGGTTATGAATTGGGATTATCATTAATGGAGACAGTTTGTGAAAGTTTCATTGATGGCAAAAAATAAGCTTTTATCTGTCATCGATGTATGCAAACGTCCAGATCTAGGATCGCCACTTGAGATGCAATGGAGGCGCTGGAATAGTATGGTCATTGCTTGGCTTTTGCATTCGGTGGAGAGAGAGATTGTTGAAACGTTGTTATATTACGACACAATATTCGAGATCTAGTCAAACCCGCGTATGCGATTTGGAAAACCGAACATGACTAGATTATATCAAGTATAGAAAGAGTTGTTTAATATCTCGCAAGGTAATATTTCAGTGTCTTCTCATTTTACGAAATGCGGAAAAATTTGGAATGAGTATTTGGTACTCGCTGAAATGCCTAACTGTAATTCATGTGGAAATCTAAAGTTGGTTCCTCAAATGATTCTAAATCAACAAGTGCTTCAATTTTTTAGTTGGCTTAAACGAATCATATAATGCTCTGCGTGTTAATACGCTGATGATGAGACCAACACCATCAACTGGGGAAGTTTAGCAATTGGCCTTGAAAGAAGAGAAGCGAAGGTCACTCATGAATGTGTTTCCAATGCAAGGATAAAACTTCATTAATTCTAATCAAGACAAGGGTAAGAATTTCAATCCAAAAACCAACTATAAGGAGGGCCCATGGAATTAAGGAGGAGGACATAACATGATAACAAAACTTTTTCCTAATTGGCTGGGCCTCGCCAGGTTCGCACCGACCTCTGGACAAATGCTTAAGCGACCTAATGCCAATTACCACTAGACCAAGAGGTACATGATAGCAAAACATTGATAACAAAACTTAAATAAAGGTCAATAAAGAAAGAAAGAAGGAAGAGTACAGTAAAATTATGCATTTTTTTTTCAAACATTAGTAATTGTGAGGTTAGTACTTAGGCTCTGTTCGGCAGTAGCTTGCGGGAGCTTGTGAGAGCGGAACTGAATTTTCTAAGCTACCAGTGTCTGTTCGGAAAGGTATCTGAAAGGATAGCTGAAGAAGCTTGTGCCAGCTGAAACCAACATATTTTTTCCCCTCCCTCCCCCCAGCTTTTCTTAGCTTGTCTGGGTAGAGCTTGAAATCTCTCACAATTGCCCCCGATACCCATCGTATATTTACACCGATATATGGACCCAAAAAATCCACCAACATATCACTGGCATCACCTGCAACCCGCAATCGTCGTCGACCTTGCCTTAGCCCTTCACAGACGTCGTCGAAGCCGCCGGTCCTACGTTCCTTCAAAGCCGCCGGACCACCCGCCACCTTCCGTCGACCTTGCCTTAGCCCTTCACCGACGTCGTCGATCCCTTCCTTCTTCTCACCTTGAACTCCTCTAGAGCCGCTAAGGTTGGATCGGATTTGAGATTAATTTGGATCTAGATTTGTAATTTGGGAATAAGGTTTAACATTTAGGGTTAAATTTAGGAGCAAATTCGAATTAGAGCTAAATAAATTAGAAGATGTAGAATTGAGATGGAACACATGTGTATTTCCATGGTGATATCACTGATCTGCAACAAATTGGGGAAAGAAGAGGAAGAAAACGATGATGGTGGACGACCCATACATGGTGTTTTGGTACAAGGGTGTTGTTGGTGTGTTTTGTAATTTTTTCTATCTATAAGGGTGTTTTGGTCATTTTATGTCAAAAATAAAGCTCATATTGGTAATTGTATCTATCTTTATATTTTTATCCAACTAGTCCTACCGAACACTCATTTGTATTTTTAGCTCGCATTTGCAGTTCTAGCTCCATCACAAATCCAGCTCAGCTATAAAATTCAGCTCGGGTTCCACCTCCAGCTAGTACATCCGAACGGAGCCTTAGTAGTAGTATTTTGAGGTTAATAAAAGGTCTTTGTGTAAAAAAGGAGGAGAGTGCCCCCAAGAAGACTTTGTTAAACCCTTGGGCAGTCGGCTAGCTCGCTGTGTTTATTTTTCTCGTCGATTTTCAGTTTTTCACAGAGAAGCAGATACACGATGTCTAGGGCTGCTCTCTCCTTCTTGCTTCGTTCGGAATCCCGTCGCCTTCTTTCCAGAAACGCTGTCTCTGGTAAACCCTCTTCCCCCTACTCCTTTTCATCTGCCTTGTATTTTTTGATTTCGAGCATTGCTGGAGAAAGAATCGACCGCCTCTTCTTTCTCTGTCATCTGATTCCATGAAATCGAACGCTTCGATTAACAATCTATTCTGAGTTTGTGTCAACTTTCCCTGTTTGCCGTTTCTCCGTTTCTTTCCAACTTGGGGGCGGCACCTTGGGCTTGAGGGTTCGATTGTTTTCTTTTGTTGCTATTGCTCATGTGTTGTACTTGTATGTATGGATTGTTCAATGAGCGGTTCATCCATGGTGACAGAACATGAATGCCCGTTTTTCTAGATAGAAATGGAAAACGGGGAAATAAATGCAATTGCTTTTGATCTTTGTCTTCTGTTCTGAGTGTCGATCCAAATGCTTGACCTGCGTTTGTGTTTGAATAGGTTACTTTAAGTTGAAAAAGATGCTTGCTTTGCTGTTTGATCTTAATTTTGCTGCACTCTTCCTTCTTTCTTTTTTGTTGACCTTCTATCCTCCATTTTGAGACAGACTTTCAAAGTTCCATGTGTGAAGTGAAGCCTCCTCTTTATGCTCATGCAAATAATTGCATTCTCTCCCAATTTACAATCTCCCTTCCAGAAAATTCCTGGGTTGTTTTGTGCTCCTCTTTCATAATTTCATTTCAATTAAGTGACACTGCTTTGAACATGAATCAAATGAAGTGCTGATTTGTACATGGGATACAAACGAACTACATACCTCTAAAAGTTGTGTCATCTGCGAACTCCTTCTCTTGTAGCTCAGAAATATCTTTTCTAAGCGAATTCTTTGTTAGTAATCTAGTATTTCCCCTTTTCAAACACGAAGTAGAAGATTTAGATACATGTGAGACACTCAATAGCTTTGTAGTTTATGCTGCCAATGCAAGCTCGTTAAATCACCATGTTCTAAACATTTAAACAAGTCTAACAAATTTTATGTCAATTTGTTTATATGAATGTTTTGTTTTGTTTTGTTTTTTGTTGAGTGTCAGAAACAATCACCCTTATTGTCTTTCCTTCACTTATTTTGGTTTGTATCTATTTTCATTGTCAGTTGGGAAAAAAGAATGTAAAAAGAATTCAGCACATAGATGATTTAACCAATGGTATGTCACCTCACCTGTAGTAATTAGCTGAAATTTCTAATTCATGCTAGGCAAAACCGACACCTCATTCTTTTAGAACTTTGTCCATAAATCTTAACAGTTTGTCTGGGGCAGTGGTTACTGCAAAGTATAGCAGTTTCTGTACAAAAAAAAAAAAGAAGGGATGTTGCCACTCTTTTGAAGATATGGTTTGATACAGATACGAACACAGAGTAAATTTTGTGTGTTTTGATTGATTGCAAAAGTGAGATATATTGTCGGCGGCTTCTTTTTGTGGTTAATTGCCACAGAACAACTGAAAAAAAAATAATTCACGTAAGCCTTTTCTAGTATACAGTACAAATCTCTTTGCTAAACTGTGTTTCTTGTCCACATCAAAGAGAACAATATCACTTAATATTACAACATAGATTGTTGGAGCTGATTCCTCTGAAATTATACTTGTTATTTCTCTTTCAGGATATTCGGCCTTCAGGGTTCAATCATCACCACTATGCCCCACCACTAAACCCAATCCTACATCATCCATTCTCCTTGCCGGTACCCAAAGAAGATGGGCATCAAACAGCGCTGCCGCTGCTGCTACAACACAAGAGGATGCCAAGATCAGCATCGGGCCTCAAAAGCATAGAGAGCAAGAAGAAGACGAGAAGGAAAAGGAGACTGGAGTTGCATATTACGGCCCAATCTCATCTACAATCAAGAAAGTCAAACTCCTCTCTCTTTCCACGTGCTGTCTCTCGGTATCCCTAGGCCCAGTAATAACGTTCATGACGTCGACCCAATCAAACGTCATCTTTAAAGGCGCTGTAGCAGCTACCGTCATTTTCTTCAGCGCCTCCACAACCGCTTGCCTTCACTGGTTTGTTAGCCCTTATATTCACAAGATCAGGTGGCAGCCCGGTTCAGACAGCTTTGAGGTGGAGATGCTGTCATGGTTGGCCACGTCGATTCCTAGGACTATAAAGTTTGCTGACATCAGACATGCTGAGACCAATAGGCCTTTTGTGACGTTTAAGGCGAATGAGAACTTCTACTTTGTTGATGCTGAACATTGTCCTAACAAGGCTCTGTTGGCAAAGCTTACTCCACAGAAGCCTACTCATGATTCTGCTTTCAAGAACTTGTGATTCTGCTCTATTCTCTGAGGAGTGTTCGGCCGTATGAAGAAGCCCCCAAGGTTTTTTGTTAGATTGAGTAATAATGTGTTTGTTTACAACTCTAGCAGAAGCTGAAATGATGATTTTACTTTACTGTGTACTGGTACCAGATTCTAATACTATGAAACAATGCAGGTGTTACGGTGTTTACCTAAGACATTTGAATTATTGTTTATATTGTTAAAAGCGTATGAAAACAATATATGCATGGATTATTCAATTTTGAAATGTTTTTTATGCAATGGAAATTGGTTGTTTTTAAATTTGTATATAGTTACGTGTTTGATTAAAAAGTTGCAAGTCATAGGAGCCGAGTGTGTTCCATTCGATAACAATATATTTTGAAAACGTCCTTATATAAATATTTAAAATTAAAGATAACAAATTTAAAATATTTTAAAATTTATAACTATATATTAAAAATGTATATTTTCGAGCCACCAGAACGATTCTTGCCCCACCTCATATTTAAAAAATTAATTTTATTTCTATTATTATAAATTCTTTCTATTAAATTCTTTTTTACCTATTTAAATTTATCTCTAACATCTAACAAATATTTATTTAGTATAACAATATCTTTTGAAAGCTTCCTTATACAAGTATTTAAAGTTAAAGATAAAATATTTTAAAATAAATATAAATCTTTTAGTATATATCGTTTGACGAATTTATTTATAGATATATAGTGCTTTTCTTTTATAAAAAATTAATGATAAATATTTATAATTCTTAAAATTAATATAAAAAATATAAAAAAATTTAATAGATATATTGAAATATTTGATAAACCCTAAATTTACGTACATGAAAAATAATAAGATATAAAAAAATATAATATTTTATTAAAAAATTATAAATTCTACGAGCAATAAATTACTTATATTAAAGTTTATATTATGTTTTTTATTTATTTATTAATATCCTATTTATAATGTTTATAAAATATCGAATCGTAGTCGTACATGATACGATAGGTAAATCTAGTTTATGTAATTGGTTTCCTTAGTTAGTCTCTTATGCATGTATAAGAAGACTACTATCATCATTAACTAGTTGAATCCCCGTGATACTCACGGGATAATTTTACTAAAGAAAATACAAAATTATGATATTAATATAAGATTTTAAACACTTGTATATAATATCGTACTAAATTATATAATTTATAAAAAAAATCTTTAAGATTGTGCTCCATATTTTATCAACATATAGATAAAAAAAATTATATACTTGAAGCCCGAGTCTTATTAAGAGATAAAAAAATTTGTGCATAAAATTAATATAAAAAATATTAGATCAAGTTATTATCAACATATAGATAAAAAAATTATATGTTTGGATCTCAAATCTTGTTACAAGATAAAAAAGATATACAAAATTTATGTATATAAAGATTATATAAATATGTTATCTATTGTAGTAAACTAATACATAAAATTTTATACATAGAAAATTATATAAACATGTTATCTATTTAGTATATATAGTAGGAATACTATAAGTTGTTACAAAATTTATTAAAGTATAATTTTACATTGATTTATTGAAAAATGCCACGTGGCGCAAATTTTACAACAGACTTGGGTTCTGCTTTATAATGTATTAGGGTAGATAAATTACAACTTCTCTTCTACACAACTCTATTATGGTATTGGAGCGTTTTGTCTAGTGGCATTTCGATCCTCAATTTTTTCTCTCATGGTCGTGGATGTTTATAATCGGTCACCAACAATCACCACAAAATAACTTCCGCTGCTTTAAAAAAAATCTCTGTCTTCGGGTGTCTTGGACGAAATCGAGATCGCCTTTGGGTGTCTCCGACGAAATCGAGATCGCCTTCGGGCGTCTCATACAAAACCGAGACCGCCTTCGGGCGTCTCATACAAAACTGAGATCGTCTTCGGGTGTCTCATACAAACCGGGATCGCGTTCTTGCGTCTCATACAAAATCGAGATTGTCTTCTGGTGTCTCATACAAAACCAAGATCGGCGTTGTCCGACTCCAACAACATGAGATCGGCCTTGTCTAACTCCAACAACACGAGATTGGCTTCGCCTTTAAGAAATTGTCTTTCACTCACGTATGAAACACATTGCCTTGGCTCTCCATTTCATATGTGAGCAAGTTCAGCTTGCCACCCTACGTGTGGCGCATGTCTCCACGCATGAGCAACTCGCGGATATCTTCACAAAGCCTCTACTCAGACCACGGTTTGAAGAACTCGTCTCCAAGCTTGGCCTCTCTTCAAAGTTTGTCCAGCTTGAGGGAGGATATTAGCCATAATAAAGATATTGTCCATGTTTAGATTATATTGTATAGGATCTTTATTATTATATTCTATCATATTTTTTATATGCTTGAGTTACGTAATTGGTTTCCTTAGTTAGTCTCTTATGCATGTATAAGAAGACTATCATCATTAATAAATTACGTAATTGGTTCTCTTCTCTCACATCTTTCCTTGCCCTCTGACATCAATAGTTTCCATAATCAAATTCTCAGATGCTCAAACTTTGCCAATTCCGATGACTCGCGATGCTTCGGACTTGTCTCTTTCTCGCTTTCAATTACTCCCTCCCTTTCGTAAAAAATGTCTTTGTATCCTTTTGCACATATATTAATTTTTTTTTCTTAATTAACCCCGTAGAAAAGTGTAGAGTAGTAGCCCTCCTAAAAAACATTATTAGAGACTCATCATTATTACTATAAGGGTAAAATCGAAAAGAAATGGGAAAAAATGTTAAAATGACAAGTTTTGTAAAACAAGAAAAAAGAGTTATGAAGATATCTTTTATGAAGAGGAGGGAGTATGTCTTATTAGAAAATTTATTGCATCAAAATCCGTTAATGTATCTACCCTTTGAATTATGTTTCAAGCAATTTGGCACCCTAAGAAAGGTTTGACTATTCTCCCATTTAGCGGTCCACAGAAGCTCTTTGAAATTGATTTCAACCATTCACCTTTTTGGATACAAGTTAGAGATGTTGGTTTAGATTTGTACAACCCCTCAATGACTCGTTTAGTTCGGAATCATCTTGGTTGTTTCTTGGATTTTGATGATTCTAATTCATTGAACTTGGACTCCATCCTTCACATCAAAGTCAACATAGATGACACCAAGGTACTCACTCGTGGTTTGAAACTCTCCGTTGGTGATTATGTTTCCTGGTTTCCAATTCAGTATGATCGAGCGCCTTCCTATTTTCTGCTTTGCTTGTGGAACACTTGGTCATATCTATAAGAATTGCACTTTAGAAGGTATGGTTGTAGTCAGGCGCGAGATGCTTTCTTTCGGTTCTTTGCTTCGAGCTCCATTAATCTCCAAAAGGTCTTGTATTTCTATTGAAAGAGACTTAGAACAAGATTGTATCGATAAATTTATAACCTTATCCATGGTTTATGACCCTACTTTGTCTCAACTAAAGGTTGCTTGCTCTATTTTTGGTGATTCACATATTCTGACTAATGTGGTCTACCCAATTGCATCATGCTACTCCTACTCCAACAAATGAAACTATTGCTACTTTTAACAAGGAACTTGTATTCAACCAAAGCTCCTGAAATTGATGGTATGCACGCTTTATTTTTCTAGAAATTTTGCCACATTGTGGGGCAAAACATTGTTCTCTATATTCAAAAGTGGTTGGGAGGAGATGTTGGTCTGCAGGTTGTGCATCATACCATTGTTGTACTTATTCCTAAAATAAAGGACCCTAAAACCATTCGAGAATATCGACCAATAAGCTTGTGTACCACTTTATATAAGATAGCTTCAAAGACCCTTGCTAATCGCCTCAGGCCTTTTCGTGGTTCAATTATTAGTGACACACATAGTGCCTTTGTCTCCAATCGCCTTATCACTGATAATGCACTTCTTTTGGTTCGCAAATTGTGCATCATATCATTGCTGTACTTATTCCTAAAATAAAGGACCCTAAAACCATTCGAGAATATCGACCAATAAGCTTGTGTACCACTTTATATAAGATAGCTTCAAAGACCATTGCTAATCGCCTCAGGCCTTTTCTTGGTTCAATTATTAGTGACACATATAGTGCCTTTGTCTCCAATTGCATCATCAGTGATAATGCACTTCTTGCTTTTGAAGTGTTTCACTTTGTGAAAAACAAAACCCAAGGTTCAGCAGACTGTTTTGGGCTTAAGTTGAGCATGATGAAAGCATATGATCGAGTTAAATGGCCTTTCTTACTTCAAATATACCGGTAGCTAGGTTTTCTCAAAATTGGAATCGACAGGTAATGAGTTGTCTTGAATCAATTACTTTCTCTTTCAAGTTTAATAATGGTGTACATGGAATAATGTCTCCTACACGGGGAGTTCACCAAGGATGTCCCTTGTCACCTTTTCTCTTCATCTTGTGTTCAAAAGTCATATCATCTTTACTACATCGTGTTGTTTTAAATAAGGGATTTTCCTTCTAGTGTCCTTACGTTTTTGCCTTTTTTCTTTTGCTGCTCCAAAAAAATTCTTATTCCTTTTGACGCTCTTGTGTTTTTAAATAATTATTTCACGTAACCTATATACACTAAAAAATTTCACGTAACCTAAATGTACGAAAATTTTCGGTGTTGTCATTGACGATATTAGACGTCAATCTTCTAAGTTTAACGTTTTTAGTTGTAATCATATTCGCCGCAATGGAAGTAATGTAGCCCGTTTACTTCCTCTCAATGGTAGTGAACATTTATACTTGTATGGGTATCATTGCTTTAGCATAATCAATATATGTATTGCTAATAACTAAAGTCGAAGCAATTTATGCCACCACATTGTACCACATCACCCCTTTTTTAAAATAATAATTTTAAATAGTTAATTATGTAAAAAGTTATCTCCAATTAAATTCCTTTCTATTTATTTATGAGGAAAAAATTAATTCAAATTTTAATTAAAAATAACGAAAAATTATTTTATTTTTATCTATTTATAAAAAATAATTTATCTTAAATCAAATTTTGATAAAAAAAATAAAAAATGTAAATATCTATATAATTACTTGCCTAAATTAAAATTTTATAAAAAAATTGTATTATCTTTTCCTTAATTTTCTTTTTGGACTGTATATGTAAATATTGAAGATTTTTTATCTTTAAAAAAATTCTATATCTTTTTAATCTTTTCTTATTAATTATTGTTTAACTTTTATTGAAAAGATTCTTAAAGAATTGAATTTGATTAAATTTTTATAAGAATTGACATTATTTTTGGTTTTTTTTCTATATTTACTTTATTAATATTATATTTGTAATATATTTAAAAAGTACTGAGTCGTATATAGTCGTGCATGCCACGACGAGTACAACTAGTATCTTCTAAACCTGAAGTACTTTTGAGCAGATTCATTATTAAGAATTTATATTCCAATCACCCTATTTTTAATAATGAATTATATATAATTTAATTCACTCACCTTATTTTTAATAATAACTTTTTTATCAACTAGTTATACTTGTAGTGTCATGCACGACTATGGTTCGATATTTTATAGATATTAAATAAAAATATAATATAAAAATTAATGTAAGTAATTTATTGCTTGTATAATATGAGTTTGGTTCAAATGAAACAAACTCCTAACATGAAACGGAAGGAGAATTTTGGGCCGTTAGATCACATGATCCAAGGGTTGAGATTACTTCTGTGATTTTACAAAAAAAATAACAAGGTGGCAATTTTGTAAATACATCTAATTTTGTATACCCTTAAGTTCACTCTCAAATATCAAAAATTCTATCCCACGACTCCACTCCAAATCGAATTCTTCCACTTCCAAATCGATCGAACTTCCAAAAGCGAACGGGACGACGACTCGACTCTGCTGTCAATCTGTCATCGAACTCTCCAACGATCGATCCAAGGCTCAAATCGATCGAACTCTCCAAACGAAGGACGACGGACGCTCGAAGGACGACGAACGATCTCACCTTCGCCTTCAATCTTTCTCACATTACACGATGCCTCCAAAAACAAATCGCAAAGGTATAAGCCCTAATTTTCTTCACCTTACACCGATGAGTTTTGTAAATTAATCGATGTGTTCGTGTTCTGTTTTGATTTGTGATGAGCTTTAGGAAATTTGCGAAGTAGTACACTTGTGATTTGCGTTGGCTCGCTTGCAGTTTTCTTGTTTAGTAGTACACTTCTGATTTTGCGTTTCTCAAAATTTGCGATTGCAAATCTACATTTCATGCATCCAGACTTGTTAAATTGTAAAAGGAGGTCTATGATCTTAAGACTAGGGATATATTCAACTGAAGTTTCATGTTGATTTTAGGGGCTGTTATCAAGTGGTGTGGTTTATGCTGTAATCTACCAATTTGAGCTGTTTACATTTTGCTGCATAACATAAATTCAGCTTATTTTGGTTGGATTTTTACACGAGACATCACTCATTTCAGACAAAGTAAACATAATTCCATGAAATTAAAAAAGAACAATGATGTTGAGCAGTTAGTATTTGTTTACTCACCCAGTTGCTGCCATGCCTGCTAAGTTCAGTTTGTCCAATTGAATCTTATGCATTGTTTTGTGCAATTATATGAAACCAGTGTCCTGTTTCTACCCTGTTATAGGCATTAATCATTATATGGAAGAGCCTTATATTGTTCATCTTGTGTTGTGCATTTATGAGTTAAGTTTTATGCTACTTTTTTCTTGAATTCTTGGTCATTATTCTAATGTGTTCTATTTCATATTAAAAGTTACCAAGGAATTACATTTACCTGAAGGGACAATGAGGATCTTGGGTGATGAACAAAAATCCAAAACAGAGAGGAGGAGCAAAAACAAACATGACCCCGGAAATAGAATGGAAGGTGGCACCTCCTCTCACCAAGGTAAGAAAAATCATAGAATTCAGGAGTTTTTATAAGTTTGAAAAGTGCATTGAAAACTCTGAAAAGTGCATTGAAATGTTTCAAAAGTGCATTGATAAATGACATAGGAATAGAAAAGTGCATCATCTGATTAAAAAAGTGCATTGAAAACTCTGAAAAGTGCATTGAAACATAGGAAAAGTGCATTGATAAATGACATAGGAAAAGTGCATCATTTGACTGAAAAAGTGCATTGAAAACTCTGAAAAGTGCATCATCTGATTACAAAAGTGCATCATCTCATTCCAAAACTATTTACTTACATTCAGATTCTCTCTTTTTTTTTCTATGATTATAAAAACAGGTACAAGGAATAGTAGATTGCCTCCCGAAACTGAAAACGAGAAGAAGGTCAAGAATTTGATATCAGCTAAGTATCCTAGTTTGGTAACTAGGACTGTGCCAACTGCATTTTCAAAAGCTATGGCATCCTTAAATGATGTCCAAAAAGAAAGCATCAAGTCTATAGGTTTTGGCCATCTACTTCAGTTCAAGATACATGAGATCCCACACAACCTTGCTTTGTGGTTGATACAACAGTTTGAAGGAGTTAGGTGTGAGATACAACTTGATACCAATAGAATCATCCACATCAATGATCAAGTTGTGCATGAGGTTTTTGGAATACCTCTTGGTGGGAAGGAGATTCATAAGAGAAAAAGGAAGGATTCAGTTGCTTTGCTTCAAGAATGGAAGAAGCAATTCATAGGCACTGTTTTTGAAGATGAGGAGGACCTTGCCAAGTCAAATGCTTCAATTACAACTACAACAGTTGAGGAAGTGATGGTGAAATACACCGATGGAGGTACTTGGTTCAAAAGGTATTTCATTGTCTTATTCGTGTCATCAATAATTGAAGGCGGGGGCAATGGACTTGCAAACCATAGTATTCTGATTGACAATGTTGATGACATTCGAGGCTTGGATTGGTGCAAGTTTCTAAGGCAAGTACTTGTTGAGAAAAGTTTACACTGGAAGAAGAAAGGAGGAAGGAAATTTCAGGGACCTATATTGTTGCTCCTTGTAAGTATAACTTTCTTTCTCAAAGCCAACCATATTAGTTTATGTAAACTGTTGCTGCTGCTTCACTACTGATAGAATAAATTTCTAGTCTTTTCATTTATCTTTTATATATTGATAGAATAAATGTTTTAACTTTACCTCTTGCTCTCTTGATTTTTGCAGCTCGTATATGTTGATAGATGCATATTTTTGGGCGAAGAGCATGAATCAACTTTTCCAGTCTTCTTGGGTTGGAATGAGAAACTTTTGCTTGAGAGGCAAAGCAATGAATGGAAAAAAGTGGGCAGTTTCGGGGAAGTACATATATGGGAAGCAAGAGCAAATTCAAACATTTATGCGAAAAGCCCGACAACATCCAAACCAGCTGATTCAGAGGCAGAATACATCAACAAACACTCGAACTTGTAACTTTTTTTCAACCAGCCCCTTGTACTATAAAAGTTTCAAATAAACCCTTCAACTTAACAATTTTTGCACTTTTAAACACTAAAGTCCTAAATCTCCTCTTCGTGAATATCACGCTCGCTGATGTGTATAATTTTTAGCCAAATAAGCCAAAAAGTGGGCCACCCTTTTTACCACATAAGCTAAATATAAAAAAGAAAAATATAAAACTTTTTTTTGTTTTATTGTTTAGGGTTTACAAAAGGAACGAGGAGACTGGGTATTAATTCTTCACGCCGGCCAGTCTTCTTTGCCTCTCCGAAGTGACTGACTCGGGAGATCGAATTCTTTACGCCGGCGTATCTTCTCTGCCTCTCCAAAATGATGGACTCGGGAGTTTGAATTCTTCACGCCAGCAAGTCTTCTCTGCCTTTCCGAAATGATGGAATCGGGAGTTTGAATTCTTCAGGCCGGCGTATCTTCTCTGCCTCTTCGAAGTGACGGAATCGGGAGTTTGAATTCTTCAGGCCGGGGTATCTTATCTGCCTCTCCGAAATAATGACGGAATCGGGAGTTCGAATTCTTCATGCCGGCGTATCTTCTCTGCCGAAATAATGACGGATTCTGGGAGTTCGAATTCTTCACGCCGACATATCTTCTCTGCCTAATTCTCAAATTGGGTATAGATGAAGGAATTGGGAGCAAACGAGTGGGGGTAAGGACACTAGACCGAAGAAATTCCAATACAACCCTATTTTTCAAATTGGGTAAAAATGAGTTTGTTTTTATCAAATTAGTAGATGGATTTTGTTAATTAAAGTGTGAATTCTCAAATTGAGTCAACATTGAGTGGGATAGGGGAAGTCAGACCAAAGAGGAAGACGATGAACAGTGAATGAGGAAAAAAAAATTGAGGCACAAGGAAGAAGATGAACACTACCAGGGGATTATTTTTGCTTTTATTTTATTTTTGTATATAATTATACATGTGGCATGGGTATTATTTTTCTTTTTTTATTCAATAGTTAAATTAATTAATTAATATTTTATTTCAATTTTCACTCTCTTAAATAAGCGTGATTTTCACGTACATTGCCATATCAGCGTCTTGTGTTTAAAAGTGCAAAAATTGTTAAGTTGAGGTGTTTATTTGAAACTTTCATAGTATAGGGGGTTGGTTGAAAAAAAGTTACAAGTTCGAGTGTCTGTTGATGTATTCTGCCCTGATTCAGATGATGATTTGCCTCGTGCTGATTTATCAGAGTTAGAGGTATATTAAAATTCTTCCTCTTTTCGATTCTCTACATTTTTGCTTATCCTTTTGTTTTTTAAGAGACAACATGATTTGATTTCTCTCTTTGTTCGGGGAACTGATTGAATGGAAGTGCATTCTAGTCTTAATAGTGGCATTTGCATCTGATCTTCCCTGAAAAACCTGGTAGCAATGAAATATTAGTTTCTGTCGCCATTCTTGCTAGGTTGATACATGATTTAGTTTCATTAGATATTAAAAGAAAGCAAGTAAGTTTTTGTTTTTGTCTTCTTCTTTTCAACATTGCTGCTTCTTTTTGGGGCTTTGATTCGTCCTTTTCTGTCTATTTATGAACTAGTACAGGTTGATTTTTGTCCTTTTCAAGAAAGCTTTGTTCATATGGAAGTGGAGTTATGGCAATGGAGTAGTACTAGTATTATGAGGGATGGGCCTTTTTGGCCTTAATTAGCTCTGATCTTATTAGGGAAATGTTCATGAAATTTGAGATTCTGGGTAGTTTTAAACTATTTAAATTGAGTTTTCACTAATCACCAGTAGTCTCAAAATATGATCAACTAAGCTGATTTTCTGCAAAAGTGCATCCTAAGATATGAAAAGTGCATTGTTAAATGTCAAAAGTTCATCCTTAAACAATGAATACATATTAACTTAAAGTAATATGTTTTTAATAGGTTATTGTGAAGACAGTCTCAAGAAAAGCAAGCAAAGCTGCAGAGAGCATTGCAGAGCTCTCATACTATTGTGGAGGTATCAAAGAGCAGCTAAAGGAGAAAAATATTGTTGTCGGGCGGGCAATAGAGAAGTTCTCGAATATGGTAGAGACCACATCTTCCGAAGTTGCCACGGATTCTCCAACTGACCCAATTGCAGATTGGAAAACCTTTTGGGACAGCTCGCAGGATTCATTTTGGAATGATCCAGAACTTCTGGATGCATTGGAGAAGGCAGCAAAGGCAGAAACCTCAAAGAAGAAGCTGAAGCCATATTCAGTCGACTTCACTCCTCCCTCATTTAACTTGTTTGCAACTGAAGAGGATGATGTTGAATCTGAAGGAGGAGACAAGCAAGAAACAGATTCTGAACAAGAGCAGGTAAATGAAGTTGAAGAACTTAATACACATGAAGAAAGGGAAGATCTCACCATAGTTGGAGATAAAACAGATTCTGCAAATGAGAATGCATCCACTAGGCTAGAAGAGGGGACTAATGAACAACAACTAGTAGGTGAAAATGCAATTGTGATCGCGACTGAGATTGCTAAGGAGTATGACCAACAAGTTGTTCAACAAGTGGATGAAGGGAAAAAGGTTGAAGAGGAAGTGAAACAAGGGGGAGAAGAGAAGGTTGAGAAGGAGGAGCCATCAAAAGTACAAAAGCCAAGAAAGAAGCGGGTATACTTGTCAAAAAAAATTCTCTCTTTTCATTTAATACATTTGTGTTCATATTTTAATAAATATATATTTAATTATTTTAATGTTGTATATTGGATAGGAAAAAAGAAAGATGGATAGTCCAAATCCTGTTGTAGTAGGAAAACGACACAAGAAAGCTGGAATTTCAGTGGTAAGCCCTTACGAAATGAGAATGATCAATATCTTCCATGAATTAAGACAAGAGGAAAGGCACATGTGGGAGTTTGCAGTTAAGCCACTTGGGCAGGAAAAGGAAATATATGGCAGTGAACAGTAAGTTCTATATTCATATTCTTATTGTTTTGTTTTCCCTTTATGATAAGAAAAAGTGCAACATAATATGTGTAAAGTGCATCAAAAAATGTGAAAAGTGCATTCTAGATATAGGGTAATACTAGACAAGTATAAAAAGTGCACTTTTAAGTGTGAAAAGTGCATTGTTAATCATGAAAAGTTCATTCTTACGTCACATGTACCATGCTTATCAGTTTATAAACCACTTAGGCTTAAAAAGATAACCTCTCTTTCATTTGTACATTGGAATTTGAACAAGAACCATGGGATAATTAGAATTAGCAAGCTCCAAATCCTCCTTGAGAGGCTCAAAATGAGATGGTCTTGTGTTGTGTTGATGGAGATATACCCTAAATTTCCTAATTTAATAGACACAATTATGGCAAGAATAATCCATAGAACCGGCCAGAAACTAATAAAAACATGTAAAAGTGCATTTAAAATATGTAAAAGTGCATTAAAAACAGGTAAAAGTGCATTAAAAACAGGTAAAAGTGCATTAAAAATTGATCCTTTTTGAACTGTTTTAAAAAGGAAATCCAGCTTTGTATTTTCTCATCTTCAAAAACCTAATGTGTGTGTTTTTGTTATGTAGAGAGGTGTTGTTCAAACGTGGTGATTTCACTGCCACAAGAGCAAATTTCTCTTCCATGTCAGAGGACTTGGCTCCTTGTGTATTGGATTGTTTCTCTTTATGTCAACGAAATGGAGAGATTGAAGAGCAACGAGGCGCCTTCGAGATTGATTGGCAAAGTGTACAGTACTGTAAGTATTTCAGGGATTAAATGTGTATCTTGTAATTGTTATTTTAATTTTGATTTGACTTTTAAAGAAAATCCGTTTAAACAGTCTGATGAAGTTACCCAAGATGTATTCGATGATGGAATGGACTTGGCTTTAGGAATTGTTGAGGGAAGGCTAATGAAGAATATCGACTTGATAATTTTTTTTCATTAAAATTGTAAGTAAACTGTTTCACTTTAATTCCAGTACTTGAAAAACCAACAAAGGTTTTCTCTCCATTTGTAGATATTGATTCCTGTGATTTTGGAAAATGAAACTTACGTTGTAGTAAGTTTCAATTTGAAGATCAAATGAATTATGGAGCTTCTTCACAACTCAACAAAGAAGGAACAAATTGAAGATTTCTGTCAATTCAAGTTTTTTGACCTGGTAAGCTTTTTAAATCATGCCAAATAGATAAATCATTTTGCTCAATGAAATTTGTGTACACTCATTAATGCTAGATAAAACATTACAAGCATATGCACTTAGATGTTATCATGTAGGTTATCTAACTGTACTAGGTAAAGCATATCTTGCATAGTTGCATGCTCAATATAACTCATTTATATGGCTTAGTTTCTGGCTTTTAATATTCACATCTTGCTAGTGGCTCAAGCTCTTGGGCTATATATAATTCATTAGTCGATTCACTACTGTAATTATAGCAACATGATAACTACAACATGATTTTGTACTGGTAGTTCTATGAAGTCTAAATTTTATGCTAGATAAAACATTACCAGTTAATTGCTGGGATCTCCTTCTTGTGTGATGTAGACAATTGTTGATGTAGACAATTATTGGATAAAAAAGTGCATCTTAAATCAGAAAAAGTGCATCATAGAGTATAAAAAGTGCTCCATATAGTAGTTGTATATAGAAAATGCACCATGAAGTAGTAAAAGTGCATTTTAAACTGTGAAAAGTGCATTCATAAATATAATTATTAAATGATGTAATTTTATATCTTATGCTGCAATTTTATACCTTGCAGAAGACCAAGGTTATAAAATATCTCAAAAAGTGGAAGCTCTATGCAAAAGTTGGTAGACTTGAAGAATACAATGGGATAGACAAGCTCAACCTCGGGTGGGAAGACCCAAAAAGTGATGTCAACGGGGGGATATATGCTATGCGTCATTTGGAGACGTATATGGGTCCATCGAGCAAAATAGAGGAGTGTTGGGGGAGAAAACTCTCGAATAGTCAAATCATAAGGGCCATGGATATGCTAAGGAAGAAGTACGCCTATGCCATCATCAACTCAGAATGTAATGAAATGAAGAACACAGTGATGGAGAAGTTAAAGAATGTAGTTGCACAGATGGTTAGAAAGTAGTCATGGTTACTTTCTAAACTTGAACATTTTTTTGGTAGCTATGGTAGGACTTTTAAGAGGCTACTTTCTAACCTTGAACAATTTAGATAGCTATGGTAGGACTTTAAGAGTCTACTTTTTTGGAACTGTTCCTTGAACAATTTGATTATCGTATTTCTGAAATTTGCAAGTGCTTTATGTTTACTTTTGTGGATCACAAGGGTCATGAGGTTTTGTGGCGTGTTTTCTCTGAAATTGCAGTACAAAAACCTTTTTTAGGGAAATATGATGCATTACTCAATGAATTAGTACTTATGTGGATGAAATCAATTTTCAAGATGCTGTTTCTTATGGGTTTCATTGAATGGAAATAAACCCACATTACAGAATCCATTAGCTCCGGATGCTCCTTGAAGAGGGCTGAATCTCCGTATAACACAGCTTGGAGAACCTAACATTGTTTTAAAAAGGAAAGATGAGATGGACATGAGTTGCTGTTCATTATGTAACTGATCAACTGGGTTTCAAATTTCCAGTTCATTTAGTACTATTTTTTACTTCTTCTTGTTGTTTTTGGACTAGTCCTGTCACAATGACACTACACTGAACTGATTTGCAATAGTGAGTGAATAAAGTAGAAGAAAGTGAGACATTTTCCCCTGGAATTTTGGGCATCAAAAGAGCCCAACTGGGTCCCTCTCTCTCTCTCCCAGCTTTGAAACTTGCAATCACTAAAGGACTAGACCAATCTGAGTTTCAGAATTTTCCACACCAGCAGATTTTAATACTAATCTTTGCTAAAGTGCATCTACTGTACAATTGAAAATTCAACTAGTACAACACCAATATCTTTTTATGTAATTACATATATTGGAAAAACTAAAACTAATTTTCAGAACTATTGCACATCCATAATCAACATTTTTTACATGATCGAATGCTTGGTTAATCTTCAAGCTAGCTCCAAAACCAGTAAAGTTTGATTCAAGTTTTGTGGTTACACAAAACCAGTTAAGTTTAATTTCATGGCTTACTAACAACATACACATATTCCAAAAGTGCATTGAAAAGTTCCAAAAGTGTAGTGAAAAGTTTCAAAAGTGCATTGTGACATAGGAAAAGTGCATTGATAAATGACATATGAATAGTGCATCATCTGATTACAAAAGTGCATTGAAAAGTTTCAAAAGTGCATTGAAAAGTTACAAAAGTGCATTGTGACATAAGAAAAGTGCATTGATAAATGGCATAAGAAAAGTTCATATTTAAAGTGCATCAATATAAAGATAAAGTGCATTAGGATATTGGTAAAAGTGCACCAATATATAGTTAAAGTGCATTACAAATACCAGTAAAGTGCATCGATATAAAGCTAAAGTGCATTACATTCCTTTAAAAAAAATACTTAAATTGGTAATGATAAAGTGCAAAATTAATATTGATAAGGTAAAAAATGTCTAGATAGGTAAACTAAAAAATATAAAATGATTTGTTGATGGTTGCCCTGAAGAATGTAATCAACCTGAAAATAAAAAAAAGGGGACACATTAGAAGAAAGTCTTAAAACAAAAAAAAAGAAAACACAACAAAAATACTTACATGATGTATTTGGGTCAAATTCTTCTATCTCAACATAATCTTCACTTTCCTCAATGTTTTCCTTACCTGCATTTGGGAAACAAAAATGTAAATTTTTGGCCAATGCATAGAGTGTCAAATAGTGCATTACAAACTTTAATAAAGTGCATCTAATGGATAAAAGGGTGCACTATAAAATAGAAAAAGTGCACTATATACAAGTTAAAAACGCAAAAGTAATATACTTACAAGTTGACCTGTTGTGATTTGCATACTTCTTGCATCTGCCACATTTTCTTTTCTTCTTATTGCTGGTTTGAATTCCGGACTCCTTACCACCTAGAATTCTCTTCCCACTCCCCTTGGTCTTAGCTTGTTTTGGTGGATGGATACTTATTGTGGTAGGCAATGATGTACCAGCAAATTCCTCAGCAATTTGTGCATTAAAGGAGCTAGAACTTTGCATAACCAAGCCTTTTTTCATAAGAGCTTCCTTCTGATCACTAATAAGGCACACAAAGTCCTTCAGATGCTGAGTAGTATCTCGCTCTAAAAGTCCCATGCAACAGAAAAAGTCAGAAGTCAGTGTATTTGTTAACTTTTGCCTCTCTTCCAACTCAGCCCAATGATCAACCAATGAACCGACAATACTGAAAATCAGCTTTACGGTTGCAAGTTTAGTCCACCGAGTGAGGACAAATCTGCTGGGAATGCGTGCCATGTCCATGTTTTTAAAGACAAAAAACATGTGGCGACAAGGCATGCCAACACGTTCAAACTCTCTGCATGAGCAAACCACATTGTCGTCAATCTGAGTGTACACAGTTTGCACTGTGGGCCTACCAGCTTGCACAATGGTGTATGTGATGGCTTCGTTTTCTGAGACCATACTAGTCAAACAACATTCAAAACAAGCAGAACATATTTCCGTCTGAATCAAATTGAAGACAGTCAATGTGAAAATCTCTGCTGCATGCCTTTCTAACTCAAGTGTAGTCCTAAAATCAGGAACCATAGTGGAAGACTCGTAGTTCAGCTTCGACTGTGTATGTCTCTGAGCGTCTAATGCGCTATCAAAGTGCACTGATAGCTCCACAAGTCTGTAATTTCTATCGGTAAAGTGACCAAAGAAATTATTCTGTACCTCAGATATAGAAGTGGTCCTAACCAACCCACCGAACATTATATCTCTGAAGTAGGCTGGGATCCAAAACTGACGAATAGCAAACATATCATGGAACCACTTTTTGTTGTCGAGTGGATAAGAATCTACCGGAGCCAACCATTTCTCCTCAAATTCAGCCGGCTCGAGAGAATAATTCCACACAATAGAATGAAGTTTTCCTTGAAAGCTGGACCATCTGCATCAGCTTTTGTCTTCTCGGGAACCTTCTGCATGATGTGCCACATGCAAAGACGGTGACGTGCATTAAGAAATACACGCGCTATTGCAGACTTCATCGCCATATCTTGATCTGTGACTATTATTTTTGGATCATTCCCCATGGCTTTCTTAAACCTCGAAAAGCCAAACATAGGATTCAATATTTTCATTTAGCAACAACTCGACACCAAATGTAACACACCTTTTATGGTGATCCAAACCGGTAAATGGAGCAAAAACCATTTCATACCTATATGAAAAACAAAAAGAGAGTACACGACATGAAAGTGCATTGAAAACAGGTAAAAGTGCATTAAAAACAGCTAAAAGTGCACCAGAAAGTAATAATAGCGCATAAGAAAGAAGTGCAAGTATAATGTCAAAAAGTGCACTGAAAACAGGTAAAAGTGCATTTTAAACATGTAAAAGTGCATTAAAAACAGGTAAAAGTGCACCCGAAACTAATAATAGCGCATAAGAAAAAAGTGCAAGTATAATGTCAAAAAGTGCATTGAAAACACGTAAAAGTGCATTAAAAACAGCCAAAAGTGCAAGTATAAGGTCAAAAAGTGCACTGAAAACAGGTAAAAGTGCATTTAAAATATGTAAAAGTGCATTAAAAATAGGTAAAAGTGCACTCGAAACTAATAATAGCGCATATGAAAAAATATACCTATTAGTCCTGTATGTAGCATCAAAGGACACAACTTCTTCAAAGAAGGCAAAGTTTTTTCTTGAGATCGGATCAGCCCAAAACAACCTTGTCAACCGGTCTTGGGAATCCACATCGTATTCAAAGAAGAATGCGTCACAAAGTTCGTTTTTTTGATTGAATTTATCGATTAACACCTGAGCGTCTGAACCAGCAAAGAATGCCAACAAATCTCTTCGGAAGTTTTTGAAATCAACAAGTGAAGCCCCCACGTTTGAATAGGCCCTACAAGTTCCTTAAACACCCTATGGCATTTTGTAGGACCGACATTGGCTTTAGAACAATCGAGGATAAACTTCTTGTGGCCCATATGCAGATTTCGATTGGACTTTAAAAACTGCGAAAATCTACGCTCCACGGGCATATGTGTATGACGCTCTACAAATGTGCTCACTACATAGCCCTTTCTCCCGGCAAATTTAAAAACAATTCTTGCCACACAACCAACCCGTTTCGATCTCCTTTGACGAATTCGTTTGATTCGAGTATCCTTGTAACCTTCTTTTGAACATGTCATCCACTTAGTTATAACAATGTCATCTTTTGTATGGCGAGTCCCGTGACGAACTTCGAATGCACAAGAAGATGCATATCTTTTGTAGAACTCCGTACCTTCATCCAAAGTGGTGAAACGTTGACCTTCATATGGTTTCAACTCGAATGGACATGTAGGCAAATAGTATGTCGTTCCCCCTTGAGATAGCTCAATGGAATATTCACCACTGTTTTTAGGTGATTCCTCATTCAGAATAGTAGTTGAAGAAGAGTTTGATGTCCCTGCTACAACTAACATAAGAGGGAAATATAAAGGTGTTAGTTGAAAATGAGTAAAAGTGCATTGAAAGTATAATAAAGTGCATTGTATACTAGGAAAAGTGCATTACTTAAATCAGTGAAAAGTAAAAGTTATACAAAGTGCTATTAAGTAGCAAAAGTGCACTCTTAGGTGTAAAAAATGCATTATTAACTGTGAAAAGTGCAATAAAAATATGTTCTCTATAAGGTCAAATATATGTTCTCTAAACAAAATGAAAAGTGCATTGTTAAGTATAAAAAGTGCACTATTAAGGCTGAAAAGTGCATTGTCATATACTAGTTATACTCCTTTATGAAAAGTGCAAGTAACTATGAAAAGTGCACTATTAAGTCCTAAAAGTGCATTATTAAGTCCTAAAAGTGCATTATCAACGAGAAGTGCAAAGTGCGTTATTTAAGTATGAAAAGTGCACTAGTAAGCCCTAAAAGTGCATTCTTAAGTCATAAAAGTGCAGTATTAAGTCCCAAAAGTGCAACGTCGATTCACACAGTTCAATCGATTCACTCAGTTCGGATTCGTCTAGTATTAAGTGCGATTCACACAGTTCAATCGAAATCCAACTAGATTCACACTTCACACTTGACCAGTTCAATCGATTCCGAAAAAATCACACAGATTCAATCCCTCTTACCACTTACAACACAGATTCAATCACACAAATTCAATCCCTCACACAGATTCAATCACACAGATTCCGAAAATTGTTCGATCTCGTTCAATGGATTTGTGAATCCCTCTTACCACGTTCTGCCATGGTTGGAATGAGAGTCGCAGATTCAAACTCGTTGAATTTCGGATTCGGCGATGGCGATCTCGTTCGGTGCGATCTCCTTCCGTTTCAATCGAAGGCCACGATCTTCGATATGCCTTCTGCGTTTGAACGAACCCTAGACAGAACAAATTAGAGAGCGAAAAGATAAATGCCCCCGCCTCTAATAAAAGGGGAAATAAAATCAGCCCTTGGATCTCCTTGATCCAAGGGTCAAAAATTCTCCTTCCGTTTCATGATAAGGGGATGTTTTATGAGAATCAAACTCTGTATAATATACAAGTTTTTATTTTTTAGAATCAAATAAAACAAATTAAATATAAATTATTAAGTTTAATGTTGAGAATAAAAAATATTGTTAAGGTAAAATAATGTACATTTCTACTTTTCCTTGATGATATTTTATAGATATTTAATTTTAAAAAGATAACATATGAATAAAAAATGTTTATTAGAATATGGAAGAGATAATATTTACATAAAATAATAATTAAATTAATAAAGAAGATATAATAAAATATGAAGGATAAAGATAAAAATAGTTTATTTATAGAAATTAATTTTAAAAAATAATTTATTTTCATTTAAGGTGGGGCCAAACTCAATTTGTGGCTCGATAAAGATTAGATTAGATAAGATTAAATATTATATTTTTTTTTTGCTTGCTATGTACCTTAATTTAGAGATTATCAAATATATATTATATTACCTATTTTTATTATTTTTAAAAATTATAATTATTTAACTATTTATAATTAATTTTTTATTATAAAGGAAAAAATATATCTATAAATAAATTCGTGAAAAGATATCATGTTAAAAGATAAAAAATATTTGTACTTATTTAAAAATATTTTAAATTTTTATCTTTAATTTTAAATATTTGGATAGGAAGTTTTCATAAGATATTGTTATACTAAATAGATATTTGTTCGATATTAAAGATAGATTTAAATAGTTAAAGAAGAATTTAATAGGAAAAAGTTAAAATATTAGAAATAAAATATAATTTTGTAAATATGAGGTGGAGCCAGAATAGTTCGAGTAAAGAAGAATTTAATAGGAAAAAGTTAAAATATTAAAAATAAAAATTAATTTTGTAAATGTGAAGTGGGGTTAGAATTGTTATGGTGACTTGAAAAGGTACAAATTTAATATATAGTTATAGATTTGGCATGAAATTGAATAATTTTTTTTATCTCTATCCATTATATATAGCAATATTAAATTATCAATTTGGTATGAGATTGAATAAATTTTTATCTAAATGAAAGAATTTTCAATTTTATAATATGTAATTCACTCATTCACCTTATTTAATAATTTTATATAACCGTACACATTATTTAATAATATTTTTTTTTATCAATTTGGTAAGAGATTCCATCATGTACATATTTAATGAAAGAATTTGCAATTTTATAATATGTAATTTACCAATTCACCTTATTTAATACTCATTTTTTTTTATCAATTTGATATGAAATTGGATAAATTATCTTCTACCCATATATCAATATGAAATTCATTAAATAATATAGATACAAATTACATTTATATAATAGTTCTATCTATATGCTCCTACAAGGCTTATATAGGGTTAATTAAGGTCACATTATTTTTTAATCAAAATATGAGGTGTTTGTATATTTTTGATTAATGATGTCCTTTATATGCCAAGAGAATCATTCATATATTTTTTAATTATGGAGTTTTATGTTAAATTTTTATCCATGAGAATGACAAATATTAAATATAAATTTAATATTCCTATTACCCTATTTTTTTAATTTAATACCTCATAATAAATTACTTAAATATCTTTACATAAAATAATAATTTAATATTCATGTTATCAAACTTAATTAATAAATATTCTAAATTTTTATAAATTATTCTTAATCCTACTTTCGTCATTTCAAGTTTGGATTGGGTAAAAGTTTATATTGTTAAAATTTACGGGTCAATTAGGTATGGTTATTGTAGGTTTTATTTTTTTCATGGTCAGGTTGATCAAACGAGTCAAGTAGCGATGACTTACTTAAGATTATTAAAGTATTCTATAATACTTAAATTTATGAAACAACCTCTTATCCTAAAACGTGAAACGACACTTTTGCTAGTTAGTAATGCACATTGCATACAAAAGTGCATTGAAAAATACAAAAAGTGTAATAAGGTAAAGTGCGCTACAAAAAGTACGAAAAATACATTACAAAATACGAAAAGTACAAATGCGAAAAAATACACTCTAAAGTAGAAAAAGTACACTACTAACTGCAAAAAATACATTTATTTTAAGATAAAAATTAATTTCAGAATAAGAATTAATTTCATTTGAACTAAACTCGCCTAAACCTTTCCCTCTATGAAAAAATGAATGATGGTTGCTAAAACAGTTAATTAACCATTTAACCCCCCTCCACCGATATCTTTTAGGAAAGACAGCGAAAAAGTAGCAGTAGTGTAATCTGTACGTTGTCGATTTTGAGTTGTGAAATAAAAATTTCAAAAACAATTAAATATCAGATTGATTCGATCAGACGGTCCCAATTTCTCCTCGCTGGAGGTGGGCTCCACTACAGATAACCCCCGACTGTTTTCGTCATATTACTTTGCTATATGCCTTTCTTCCACAGTTTCACTACCTTTTGCATCTCTATCTCTTTCTTCCCCCACCATTTTCATTTTCTGGCCGTTTTTTATCCTCTCTTTGGCAAGATCTGGGATTTTCTTTTCCTTTTCATTCTCTCATTCGCCTGTGATTTTGTGCGGGGAAAATGGAAGGTGTTTGTACACTGTGATGTTGACGGTCACAACAACATCAACATTCGGGATTTGAACAGAGATCTGCCCGTATCGGATTCGAAGGTGAAGCATATAACACTTTCACCGCTCTTACTTGTGACCTCTATCGAATTCTCAATTGGAAGATTCGGGATTTTTAATTTGTTTTACATGTCGGTGCTTGCAATTGAAATTTCTGATTTGGGTATGGTTTGAATGTATAATTTGGGCCTGTTGTTTTCCTTGAGATCTCTTGATTTTCATAACTCTTTTTTTTGTTCCTATCTGATTCAGTAATTTAAATTGCGGAAATTTAGGGGATCAGATTACGCCCCTTGTGGGAGATCTGCAATTGCTCTTTGGATATTTTTCATTTTGAATTGAATTAGCGTTTTCTTTTTGGTAATATTTTGAATTGTTGTATGAGGTAAATTTATAATTACCAGCGCCAATAATTTCCTTTCTATACCGGTTTTTTATGGTATTCTTTTCGATCTATTCCAGTTCACTTATCATTTGTTGTTGAATGAGTCATAATGAAGTACTAAAACACTCACTTCTGGCTTCCTGCCCTTAGGTGTGTAATAAAGATTTTAAGTTTCCATTGTGGTGTATTCAATTCTTTCACATTGTGATTTTGTTTGTTTATCAATGCAATTCCTATATATAGGAAAAATAATGATATTTTAGGTTTCAGAACTTACAGCTGATTCTTTTATGCATTTCTGGGTCTTGTATTTTCACAGAAAAACAGAAGAAAATGGGGAAGAAAGGGGGTTGGTTTTCTGCTGTCAAAAAGGCCTTGAGCCCTGATCCCCGGGAGAAGAAGGAGCAGGTATTGTCAACTGTTTCTGCTGGCTTGTTTCCTTTTTTCATAGAACTCATTTGGTATTATTGCTTTTGCAACATTTTTTTGGTTTGAAGTGCTTTCATTTATTAAAATGATGTTTTCAACACTGTCAATTCAAAACTGAAGACCTTTAAAAAGTTTCCCCAAAACCAGTTTTTTAGTTTTATATACTGAACAAGCCCTATAATGTGTTTGGTTTTGGTATGCTTTGTCTAATTAAGAAGCCTTTGCAGAGAAACTCCAAGTCAAAGAAGAAGTGGTTTGGGAAGCAAAAGGGTGCAGATGGTATTCCTTTATCTGAGGAAGCAACACCTGTAGCATTCAATGCCCCTCATTTTACACCGCCTCCTCCTCCTTCTCAACCCGTTGTGGAGACAAAGTTGCCAGAAGTTGTTGAGAGACAACAAGAAAAACATGCTCATTCAGTTGCACTTGCTACAGCTGCAGCAGCAGAAGCAGCTGTTGTAGCTGCCCAGGCAGCTGCTGAGGTGGTTCGTCTTGCTACTGTGTCTCGTTACCCTGGTAAATCAAAGGAGGAAATTGCTGCTATCAGAATTCAGACTGCCTTCCGAGGATACTTGGTAAAGACCGAATATTTTATTGTATTTTTCTCTCTTATAGACCTGCTTTTAAATACATGTTCCTGTGTGGTCATCAATAATCTGAGGCTCATTTGTTTCTAATATGGATTCATTTGCAAAAGTTATTTTATTTGACGAAGAAAATGTTTGTGTAAGCTGTGGGATCCCTTGTTTAGAAGAGTTTGAAAATAAAACAGCCCTCATTTTACAATGCTTGTGTTTAATAGTAGAATTGCTTAGGTGTTGCCCTTTTCATGTTGTAATCTGGATTTACTTAGTTTGTTGAATTTGGTCATATTTGAATTTATAGCACTGGAACTAAGGTGGAAATCACTTATTAGAGCTACCAAAAAAGTTTATAGTAAACCGAAAATGAGCAGAATTTGAAGGTGTTTTTCCATATATCAGTTGTCTTGCATAATAATTGCCTCGCATACTATACTAATGAGCAGAATCCATTCATGGCAAAATTCTGAACTTACATTCTCCTGTGAATATAATTGCCTTGCATACTATACTAATTTAATATTATTCATTTATAGAAACACATCTAATTTGCTTATGTAAATGCTATACTTTTTTTTTCTTTCAAATTTTGGGCGAATGTGACCTGTCCTTTTGGTTTTCAGGCAAGGAGAGCTTTACGGGCCCTAAGGGGACTTGTAAGACTAAAATCACTCATTGAAGGCCAATCTGTGAAAAGGCAAGCAGCAACCACCCTAAAATGCATGCAGACCCTTGCTCGGTTACAGTCTCAGATTCGTGCTAGGAGGCTTAGAATGACTGAGGAGAACCAAGCTCTTCAGAGACAGCTTCAACAGAAACATGAAAGGGAGCTCGAAAGACTAAAAGTGAGTAACTTACCTATTTAATTTGATTTCTTTTCTGTTCTACGCACTTTTCTTTTCTGTTATATCACCTGGGTACTAGCAGAAATAATATAGACAAAAACAATGGTTTCATGACAACAGATGGGAGAAGAATGGGATGATAGCATGCAATCTAAGGAGAAGATTGAGGCAAACCTCCAGAGCAAGCAAGAGGCATCTTTGAGAAGGGAACGTGCCTTGGCTTATGCATACTCTCATCAGGTAATTCTAAAAAATGCTTCTCCTTTTGCTGTCATTGTTTTATATTCTCATAGAGGAAATAGAGGCACTGGGTAATTCTAAAAATACTCTCATAGAGTCATAGGCTTCACCAAAAAAAACTCTCATAGAGGAACTAAAGCCTTTCTATACTTGGATCTTATACAAACTTTTTCCATCAGTCAAAGAAGAACTCCAAATCAACAAACCCAACATTCATGGATCCAAACAATCCTCACTGGGGATGGAGCTGGCTAGAGAGATGGATGGCTGCCCGTCCATGGGAAACCCGTACCAACCCGAGCATGACCGATAAAGATTTCAACGACCACGCCTCGTTGAAAAGCGTAGCAAGCCGAAGCGTTTCTGTAACTCCAAACGGTCAAAAAGTGAACCGCCCTCCAAGTCGCCACTCTCCTTCTACTCCTTCAAGAGTACACCCTACAAACCCAAATGGCAGGATCAAACCCGGGAGCCCAAGAAATGGTTGGGCTGTTAATAATAATACGGATGATGATTCTAAGAGCATGATGAGTATTCAGTCAGAGCGCCCTAGAAGACACAGCATTGCTGGGTCATCTGTAAGAGATGATGAGAGTCTTGCTAGCTCACCTGCAATTCCGAGTTATATGGCGAGTACAAAATCAGCTAAGGCTAAGAGTAAGCCAGCTAGTCCACTTGGGAATGGTGGGACTACTCCTGAGAAGGTCTTAATGGCTTCTGCAAAGAAAAGGCTTTCTTTCCCGGGTTCTCCAGCTGGACCGAGGAGGCATTCGGTTCCTGGGAAGATTGAGAGTAACCACACAAATGAGATTGCCAATGTTTAAGCAAATGATTTGTGCTCTGGGTCAAAGTTGTTTCTTTGATTCTTCCACATGGGTGCTATTCCTATTGATTCTTTTTTCTTTCTTATTTTTGGGTCTTTAAATTGTGCAACTGTAGAAGTGAATAAGAAGAACACCACCTAGGATTATTTGAGTGATTTATTTTTTTATTTGTGTGTTCTTGTATTGTGTTTCTATGTACTTGTTTTCGTAATTGTAAGCTCGTCGTAACGCACAAGAACTTGTTGTTAGCTTATAGGAGATTTGTATCAAGTATGAATTCTGTGCTTCATCTCTCTTGTTTGAAATGCTTTTTCATATTTTTATTTTTGTGTTCTGTTTGTGCAATTGTGCTTTTGCAAGGACAGCTAAAAAGAGAAAGGCAAAAGGACGCTATATTTTAGTTAGTTTAAACAGTTGTGCAGCTTTTGATAGAGCGCGCCATTCTTGAGGAGATAGATAGTGAGTGCATAATTGCTGTCCGTTGCTTGAATCAAAAGTGTGTGCAAAAAAACACATGCTTTTTTAGGACTGAAAATTTCAGAATCTGTTGCTTCTACAGATTGGCTACACATAAATAAAAAATTTTAAAATTATCTTTTACCGATCTTCACCTTGTAAAACTTCCAAGTGTCTACTTTATACACGTGGAAGGTGATTGGAAAGCAATACGAGTGAATTGGAAAGCAGCAAGCAGAGGCGGATCAAAACTGATCCAAAGTGAATAGGCGGACGTAGGCTCTGTTCGGTAATCCAAGAACTTTCTCCTGATACCCCAACAAACTAGCTAAAACCCTGATCCCTTGGGGATAGGATGTAAAATTTGGAGATTTTTAACTCCCACTAGTAAGAAGAAGCTCCAAAAACGCTAGTCCCAAATGCAACAGTAGAAGGATATTCAAGAGAAAAAATATCTTTGATATATCGTATTATTTTAGTAGGTGGGAGGCGAATATTTTTTCTATGGAATCCAAACTCTTAAATTAAGATTGATTAGCTACAAGCTGTTCAACGATATGATAAGACATAAGACATGCAACCTTAATGAAAGTTAAAATATAACAGTCTAAATCAACTTTAGCTAAACAATCCACAATTGTATTGGCTTCACGAAAAACAAGAACCAAGAGCAACCTAGTAGCTAAAGATAAAATAAAAGAAATGAAATTTCCTAAAATCGAATTAGGCACAAAATGCCTATTAAGCATAGCCACCACTTAAAGTGAATCCGACTCCACTATAAATGACTGAAGCCACAAATGATAGACCAATTGAAGAGCCATCAAAACTGCCTCTGCCTCTAAAACTGCCACCTCGCCTGGCTAAGAAAACTTACACGTTTTCACCACCAAGACATAACCAAGATGATTCCGACCACAACCTCAACATTTCTCTTCTGAAGCCTACACACATCACAATTGAACTTCACGGCTCCTATACCCTCAAAAACCACCAACTTTGAGCATTTCTGTGCACCTATTATTACTTGAGATCTTCATAAAGTCACCAAAATTCCTCAAACCTCGAACGAAGCTTAATAAAAAGACATCATCGGGATTATCACCACATCGTTCAAACAAAGCCTTATTTTATAATTCTAAATTCCCCAAATCATAAACTTCCACCAACTCACTATACCTCAAGGGCTCACCTTCCACAATCCAAAAACACCAAGACATAAAATCACCCTCTAACAAATCACTCAAACAGTCAACCGCTCCATTCCCGCATAACCTGAACTCTCTTACCATCTTTGAAAACATGTAGAACCGATTATTCTTTCCACACCATTCACACCCATCTATCTCTATGATCCCATGTCTACATAAACACTCTCTTGTAGGAATAATCCCCCATACAAGCTCTCCAAACAAGCATCATCACTCTTGGTTGAACCTTTATAGATCAAATCTTCTTCCTATTATCCAATGAACCGAGCCATCCCTCACTCCTCAATCTCAATTTTCCAAATATATAACGATAAGCCATCTTAATAAGAAATTCCCCATCTTTTGAATAATGACAAACCCTTCTATCTTGCACATCACCCTTAGTAATATGCTAACTAGAAGTAAACTCGGCATCAACCAACAAAAACCTTGCCCTAATCTCCTCAACCTACCATCGTCTCAAATCCCTATCCATCAAAGAAGTCACCATAATCTCCTCCTCTTCGTCTCTCATTTGCATAATAACTCTAAACCCGTAATCCATTTATCACCCCAAACCCTAATAGATTCACCATTACCAACCTCCCACTTCAAACCTCCTTTCAAAAACTCCCAACCCCGAAGAATACTTCTCCAAATATAACTAGGACTATATTCTAATTTGGTTGACATAAAATCCCCCTTTTAAAATATTTTTCCTTAAACACTTGAGCAATAAGAGAGTACATGTTAGTTAAAATACTCCAATCTCGCCTAGCCAATAAACCCAAATTAAAAGTTTTCATATTCCTAAAACCAAGTCCACCCCTCTCCTTAGAAGCAAACAATTGCATTTTAAGTAATGCATAACCCTTTTTCCTTCCACACTGCCCCAACCAAAACGGGCTCATATGAGAAGTCAAATCCTTACAAACCACCCCATGAAATAGGAAACAACTCATATAATACATGGGAATCGCTTGAAAAACTAAATTCACCAACACCTCCCTTGTAACCCCCGACAAAGCTTTAGCTTTGCAACCTTTAGTCTTCTTCAAAATTCTCTCACTAACTTGTTTATAAAAAAATTTAACTCAGTGTGCATAATTTTATAATTGATTGTGTTTGAATTTTTTGTTTGAGTGTGTCTGATTTTAAAAATGAGGATTTGACAACGGAAGAAGGAGAGAAGATAAACAAGAGAAAACTAAGCATAAGAGTGGAAATAGAAAAAAGCGAGAAAATGGAAAGTACAGGTCTTTTAAACTGGCCAAATATCTAACAAAAAGCTTTCATTGGTCAAGTTTTGAATTAAACATTGAAACAGATGCATCTCACCCAAATACTTGCCACACAAAAGGATAGAAGAACAAGTTTGAAGATTTTATAGGTCAAGTTTGAATTAACGGCTAGCAGGGTTTTGTGTCAAGGGGATCCATTATGTCCTTGTCTCTTTTTGTTTTGTGTGGAAGAAATTTTGGGAATGATTGATGTTTGGAGTGATTGATGTTTGGAGTGATCGTAATTTGTTGCATGGTTTTCTAGTGGTGAGAGGGTGGGCCAAAGGTCACTCATTTGTTCTATGCAAATGATTACTCTATTTGTAGGGCCATATTTGTAATAATTGCAATTTTTAAGGATATTTTTGAAATTTTCTCGGATATCCTTTTAACCTCTTAGTCCGTTTTAACGCTTAATCCAATATTTTTGTTGGAGATTAAATCTTAGAAAATTGTTGGTGATATCCTAAAATCATAAAGAAATGATTTTATGGATCGGTGTGAATTCTAGGATTTTTCAGTGGAAAAAGAATATTTATTGGATAAGCCATCTTTCAAATTATGTACTGTAAATGATTTAAAATACGAAACGTAAGCCTTAAAAATTGAAGGTAGCAAGATAAAATCATGGAAAATTGATTTTATTGGTCTACATAATTTACGGGACGTTTTTCGTTTAGTGAGTTTTTCCACCCGAGGTACATAATTTTACCGCTTTAACGCGAGTCCCGTTCCGAGACGGGTTTAGTTTTTAAACCGCCTCTCATATGTCTTAGTAAGGAAGGAATTTAAGAGATAGGCTTGTTTTTTTTTCCACCGGCATATCTTCATCTGCCCTATCAAAGTCTACTAATTCATTTCCAAAACAAAGAAAGGAAGGAACCGAGCGAGAGGACGGGGCGACGAACTCGAGCTTCACCGCCGGCGATCTTCTTTGCCCAGCCATCCACCTCACCATCATCTTCCCTTCCCCCTTCATTTCTTTTTCTGGTTTTTGTTTGGTGCAAACCAGAACCAACGGGAGAAGCTGGACGTCGACGGACTTGGAGAGTGGAATTCTTCACCGCCGGCGATAGCCTTCTCTGCCTCGCCTTGCTTCCTCCACCAACCCCGACGTCTCATCTTCTTCCTCTCCTTGGTCTCGAGCTGAGGCAAACCAGAACCATGAGTGAAGTAGGAGGAACGATGGACTCGTGAGCTCATCACCGCCGGTCTCCTCTTTGCCTCGTCGTACGTCGCCGTCGGCGATCGCTAGCTCGTCCGACCACCACCCATTGCGAGAACTGTCGTCGGGCAATACTCGACCACCCTCGGGCTCGGGGATCAAGCCACTATTGAGCCAAACGAGCCATGAGTTCGAGTGAAGGTATATACGATCGAAATTAATTAGCGGGTTGATTACGGAGCCACCGTAAGGGCCCTTCGGTTCCGTTTTGCTAATTAAATTTATGGTTTTTATAATCTTGACGTTGATACGGTCCCACAGGTTCAAACCGCTCGAGAAACAGACGTCAAGATCTACAGTTATAGTGAATGCAAGTTTTGGATATCAATTGGCAGGTAAATGATTTCGGATAATTACTCGGGATTCGTTGTTAATCCGTTTGATCCGAGATTTGGTAATCTTTAAGAACTGTTGCTAATGAACAATTTTTATTTAGAAAATTATTTCAAAAGTGAAGCGGGTAATTAGTTATAATTCCGCTAAGATGGCTCCTTGAAGCATGATAACTAAGGATTTATTATATGTCGATATTCAGAAATTAAATCGTTTATCGATTAGGAAGTTGTAGGAGTTGAGAATACAACTAAGAAGTGTTTCCGTGAGCTCGTTGCTGAGAAATCCGTTTGTTATATTTGTCAAAAGGATGATAAATATTACTGTTGGAATTGCTAAGGACGTTGAACAAGGCTTCTAAGGTAAGTGGACGGCTCTCTCTTGCATTATGGTTATTAAATGAGGAATTGAATCCCATTTAATATTTGTGTTGGGAACAACTTGTGTGCTTAATAAAATATGATAGGTTGTTATATTGGTTAGAAATAATGACCATGTTGTTTATTCAGTTTCACGTTAGAACTGTATTTAGGTTCGTTATGTGTGACCTTGTATGTTGTCTCATGCTGAGACATTATTGTGAAGTAAGTTAGTTTTTTAGGGGTAGGAGCCGAGTCTCCGATGACCTCTTTATAACACAGTCTATGTTGGGAGGATTAGCTCGTTACTATCATATCCCAACATTCGGGTCATGACTCATACCTCACTCAACGCTGGAGGAGGTGTTTATGCACTCTAGCTAAGTGCAAATTGGTACTAGGTGTTCGTCAATGATCATGGATTTCATCCCTCTCATCTTGATGTCTCCATGGACATGTGGATCCTCGGCGGTTTCAGTCGATTAAAAGTTACCAACATGTTTGTAAAAAGTTAAGTAATATAAGATAAGTGCGTTAGACACATTAATGTACCCGGATGGTTATTCTATTTGATAACCATTCTTGTTTCCGGTTATGAATGATTCTTAATCAAACTTTGATTAAGTCAATCTGATTAGTCGATGGAGGCTTTTCAAAACGTTATGTGATTATTATGAGTTCCCAACAATTGTTTATGCTTCTTAAAAGAAACCACAAGTGATGGTGTTCTCTCTCTTGATTATGCGAGTCTCCTTCTTATTCTCTATAAGAATGCTAACTGTTGGATCATAATCCGAGTCTAATCGGATTTGGATGCCAATATGCTTAGTTACAACCATAAGAACCAAGTTAGTTTCTCCGCTTGCTTAGTCTTTCATTAGACTAACCCATCCATCTTCTTTTCTTTTATATGGTCGGCTGGTGTCCACCGTTGGTTTACGACACATCAGGTTCTTCTTGGAAGTTGATTCAAGAGGCAGATTCAGAGGTTTGAAGCTCTAGAAGTTGAAGAAAGGTTTCCAATGGCTATACTTGAGTGAAGATCATGGTTGAACTACTTCAAAGTGAAGCTGAGTTTCAGAAATAAGAACTTAAGGAAGACTGGATGAAAATTTTGTTTAAATAGAAGATTGTTCTATTTATTTACTAATTCTTTTTGAGTTAAGGCTTGTATAAGACCTTTTATTCTCTTTTCCGCTGTAAAGTTGTACTTAATTTTGTTAGGTTTTAAATGGTTTCATTTACCTTGTTTTTAGTTTGTTCAGTCAGTTTAAAGCCTTGGGTAGCTTCGGTTTAGTCTTAATCGGGGTTACTGGCGGTAATACCTCCAGGGTAGGAAGGGGGTGTTACAATATTAGAGGAGTGTATGAGTATTAAGGACCTGTGAGGGTTGAGTCAATCCATTAATTTTGGTAAATCTGAGCTTTTTTTTTGTTCTAATGTAAGTGAGGAGGGTAGGAGAGAGATCTAAACCATATCAGGAGTGACAGAGGCATCTAAGCATGAGAGGTATCTTGGTTTCCTACTTTAGTGGGAAGTTCTAAAAATCATACACACTCCTACTACTCAGCGTGTTCGTCAATTCCTATACCTGGTTGGTCATGAACGCATCCATTGTAATGATGAAATCCTCCATGTTGCCTCACCCTCGGCCTTGCTTTCCCATCGTGTGATGCACCAAAAATTTGCCTTCATCTCATGTAGGATTGTCCTTTGATCTCACAACCATTGAGGTATCTAGATAGATCTGGGCTCAGGTTCCGGTTCCTCCGCCCCCGAAATCGGATAACCTCTGGTTCCCGGGATAACAACTATTTTTTGAACCAGATCTGAAACCGCGACCGCGGCCTGAGACCCGCGGTCGCGGTTTGTTCAACAAAATGCTCGAGTTTTGGCAAAAACCAAAACCACGACCACTGGTCTCAGGCCGCGGTCGCGGAATGGTAAACCACGGTCGCGGTTCTCAAGCCGCGGTCGCGGTTTTGGTTTAAATGCCAACGGCTAGTTTTTAACGGTTAGTTTTCAATGGCTGACTAGTTCATAATTGCAATGGCTAATTAATAAATTTCTTATATAAATACCCACTACATGATCTCATTCCCACCCACACTACCAATCTTTCTCAATCTCTCAAGTTTACAAAGCTCTCTCAATTCTCAATCGCTCAATCTTTTCTAGTTTTTACAATTGCTTTCATAATTGTCCTTTCAAAAAAATAACACAATTGTCTCTTACATCTTATTGCTTTGTAATTTAAGGTTCATTATCTTCTTAATTACATATTTCTTTACGACACCTTGCTCTTTGATTACTTGTGTAGTTACATTTTAAGAAAATGGAAGGATTTCTTAATATTGATCAAATTTTTGGCTCACGAGAGTTTGGTGCAAATGTAGAATTTGTACCCCCTATTAACTTGTCAGACTTCACGAATCCCAATGTGGTACAACCAGGATCGTCCACTCCCGATGAAAATGAGGGAGTGGATGTGGATGGATCCGAGGCGGCTAAATCCGATATTTTTACAAAATGTTTTCGAAAGGGAGCTTATGATGCATCTAACAAGAAATTTCAAGTTCATTGTAACTATTGTCCTAAGCATTACACATGGTTATTGGGATCGGGCTATGGAACATTGTCAAATCACGTGAAGAAAGCACACACCGACAAGTTAGGCATGATGCGAGGACAATCCCGACTCTCGGGGTTTGCAACTTCTTCTTCCCTTAATCCTTATTATGACCCTCATTTATTTACTTATAACCATAATGATAGCATGTAAGCCTTCTCCAAGTCTATTTGTGTTGATCACTTATCATTTAGTTTTGCCGAAAAGTCAAGATTTAACAATTGGATGACTAATCATGTACAACCTGCTTATAAACCGACTACTAGGAAGTCGGTAAAAAAAATATGATGAAAGCATATAAAAACCGTAAAATGGTATTGGTAATTTTTTTTTTCTCAAAATGATATTAAAGTTTCAATTTGTAGTGATATTCAAAGTGATCATTGGCAAAATCATCATACATGGGCTTAACATGTCATTTTATTGATGATCATTTTGTTGTGTAAAAACATGTTTTGGCTTATAGAGTATTTGATTTTCTCATACTGTTGGAATGATTAGTAACATTATTCGTACTATTTTGGAAGAGTATAGACTACTTCATCGACTTTTTTCTATCTCGTTTGTCGACAATGCATCTAACAACACCGCTTCAATCCGAGATTTGATTCCGCATTGTCAACCAATTCTTGGAGCGAAGTACTTTCATGTAAGATGTGTTTGCCATATTTTAAAACTATGTGTCAAAAATGGTTTAAATGTTATGTCGGGTTTAATATATCCTATTAGATATGTTGACGTAGTACACTTTTCATATTGTATAGTGCACTTTTCGTATTTTCCAATTGATGACCACCTTTTTAGTCGTGTTTTTAGGGTGTGTTTTTGTGTGTTTGAGTTTTTTTCTTTAGCTTTGTGTTTTGTTTTGAGTCGTTTGTGTAGGTTTTCGTATTTTCTTGAGATATGGAGTCTACATAAGCTTTGGTTGTGTTTTGTAGGTTTTTAGAAGCTATTTGGAGCACTTTTGAAGAAAAGAGCAAAGCCGGTGAAGATAGCACTCAGGAATGAAGAGAAGATGAAGATTTAGAGCTCAAGTAAATTCATTTAAGATCAAGTTTAAGCTTGGAAAGATATAGAGAAATTCGTTACAAGAACATAGGAAAAAGAATCGAGTCAAACAGAATTGTAACGAATCTTCTACGCAAGTTTTACTCAAGGTTGTTCGAAGTGATGAACAAGGTCGTTAACGAGGCACACATGGTCGTTAACGAGGCACCCCGTGGTGCAGCAAGATTCCAGTCGGCGCGAGATTAAAGGCTTCTATCTTGTTTCCTTTTATGTTATTAGATAGATAAAAGGGATATATCTTATTAGAAGATATTATTTCCTTATAGATAGATTTAAGATAGATTAGTTTCTCTATAAATACACTTGTCCCCTCTTTAGTTTTCTAATCATTCAAGTTAGTGGAGGAGGAGGAGGGACGAATTAGAGGAGGCGAGAGAAGGAGAGGAGTTTTGTGGAGAAGATCTATTGTTTTGAATTCAAAGTTGTAGGCTTTCTGTTTAATTTAATTTATATGTTTTCATTTATCATGAATTGTGAGTAGTCTTCTCTCTCTAAGGTTGGGGTTAAACCCAACAATAGTTGTGCATGCTTGTTTATGATCATGTCTTGATTGTTATTATTGCATGAATCTTCTCTCTTGTTCTTAATCCTTGAAACGAAAGTTGAAAAGAATTTCTTATTCATAGTTGAAGCGAAAGCGAAAACCTTGAACCAGAATAGTCAATTTAGGATTTTGAAGCGAAAGCAGATTAATCCTAGTTGAAGTAGAAGAGATTAGATAGTAAGTTTATTAATTTAGTGAAAGTTAGTTGATTTACTTGCTTAGGTTGACAAAAGTTGACACCTTTACGTTATAAAAGCATGATCTTTATGTTTCATAAGTGTTTGTATGCATGATTATTGTTGTGGTGATACCTTTACCTTAGATTTTCTCTCTTACTTGATAAAAACCCTTGCTTTGTTTGATTGCTTGCGTAATAAGTTACAAAACTTGATACTGACTTTCTCCCTGTGGACGAACTTGACTCCCCTGTACTCAACGGGGTCTTGATATAAATTTATTTGTTGTCAAGAAACCCTTTTAACAAATTGGCGTCGTTGCCGGGGAGATTTCAATAGTGCCAAGTTTTGTTCTTTTTGCGTTTTTTGGGACTCCGCCGAGTCAGTAACGACCCCCCTAGGGTCGATACCGACCCTGCTAGGTAACCTAGTTTTCTGTGTTTTTTGTTTAGTTTCTAGGCCACTGTCGAGTCATTACCAACCCTACCCAGGCTCGGTAATGACCCTGTCGACATGTAGTTGTTTCTTTTTTTTAGTTTCTATTTTACGGGATCACAGTAGCTCGTTACCGACCCCATAGGCCTCAGTACCGACCCTCCTCCAAGAACCCGTTTTGCTTTTGATTTCGTTTTTGTTTTTGCTTATAATGTATGCCAGCTGAAGGTTGTCGAGAAAACAAAGCCATGGCTACACTTGAAGAACTAGCTATGCAGATTGCTGAACTTTGTTTAGAGATAGAGGAGATCCAGAAAGAAAGGAAAACCATAGCTGCCGAGGCATATGAAAAAGCTAATTACATTAGGGGTCCATATAGGAACCAAGGTGATACTTTTTATGCAGGGAGGAATTACAATCAGCCCACCTGGGGCAATTATGCATACGGCCAAGGGAGCGAACTTCCTCAACAAGAATAGAGAGTTCCACCTTACAGACCCCCGACCTACCAAGAGCCACCATCCTGTAACACCCCGTCTTTAAATAGGGGCGCTACTCGGTAGTAGACCTCACTAGGTACTACCTAGGCTAGTTTGACAACGAGTTCACTTGGATCTTGCAACTCGGGAACGACGAGAAAACATGAATAAAACATCCAACCGATATTTATAAAACCCAAGTATAGAAGACATGCATGAAACCCAAAACAACATAATTTACAACACTTCCTAGAAACATTTCATTAACATACCACTACCCTTTCTTTATCAAAACAACACATTATTCGAAAGATACCAAAAAGTAAACCATCATTCTCCCAAACGAACCCATCCTAATGACACGACCTTCAATGATATGTTCCATCATTCGGCCGAGGTTCCATCATGGTTCCTTTGTCTTTACCTGAAACTAAAATAAAACAAGTCCCCGAAGGGTCATCTACCATTCTAATACAAGCTAGAATCCATACGATACTAGTAAGACGTTTAAAAACCAATCAAGTGTATACATATACACAAACAAGGTTCGCATGATTACAGCACATATCAGTTCTAAATTCATACTTCACTTCCCATAGATCATAAACATAGATCATAAACACAAACCACATATCAAACTTCCATACACATTCACACATACAAGTCCAAGCAAAACAATACAACCATTCTTCTATTGTTCCATTCCATGGCACTTATCAACCCTACGTCCCAGGTGTCGAGGCGTGACCTCCCACCCTTCACAATTTCCATCCTTCTAACCCCGGGTCAAGCCTCCTCGGGAGTACTTACCCAAAACACATATAACTTTTCTTTTGAAGGGGCACAATTCTCTGTCACATAACCATACGTAGCCGTCACCTTCAACCTAGAGGACTACGCACATGGCCATGCCGAGAACGGTACCAACATAGAGAAAATATTCGAAAGCTTCACATTCAATGAAAGCCCAATGAAATTCTTTTCACACATATCATACACAAGTAAACCTTTTTCATAAAGTAATCATCTAGGAACTAGTTCCCCAAAATCAATCCTACAAGCACCACATGAAGTCCAACAAGTATTGAACAACAACTGAGCAAGTCGTAAACGACTTACCTTGAGGACGAATTTCCAACGCCCAGAAACCACTAATTATCATACAACGTGAAACCCCGTCTAAGACAGATAGCCTATCTTTTCCCTTCGTCTCTGATCACAACCTAGGACTCACGCTCCTATATGCATATATAAACCCCAATGAATAATAATAGCCTTTTAACTCTTACAAACTCTAACCCTAAAACCAACGAAAAGCCGTGATGTTTTATAACTTCTTGTGTATACTTCCAAATCCTTTAAAACTTGACATGAATATACTAGATATATAAAAGAATATTTTTCTAGTTCAAACCTTTCTGAAAAACTGGTTCAAAGGTCTCCCTAATATCATTACAAAACAATACCCTAAAATTACTCTGAAATCTTTTATCGATTATGAATCCGATATCAAAAATACCCTTTGAGAACTATAAATCGACTGATTTTTAAATCCAGTCAATTGTAAAGCCAGATCAGAAAAAATCAGTAAAATCTAAACAAACTATTAACTAACTAAAACTTACCAAATAATGTCTGAACTTTAAAATCCGACCCGACGAACGAATCCAGCACCGGGCTAATACCCCCCCCCTCTCTCTCCCTCTCTCGGTTCTTCTTCCTCTTGTGAGAATGCACAAAGACATGTACATATATATATGAACTTAAGAGAAAGTCGGTTTATTTTTATAGAAATTTACGATTTCTAGCCTCAAATTTCCTTTACTACAAACTTTACCCTAAAATAATTATTAATTACTTTTAAGTTAAAAACTTTTTTTTAATAAATATAATTTTCTAAAATTTAAAATAAAATATTAAAATATTCCCGAATATTACACATCCTGGGTACAAGGGTTACAAGAGAGCATTAATGGAGTCCATATAACAAATTCAATGACGTCCATAGCAAGATTGATGGAGTCCAAGCCAACCTTAACATTCAAATGAAATGGTGGGGAGAGTTCGAGATTTGGAAAAAGAGCATTGACTCACAACTTTGTAACCTAGCTGAACGGATTCCAAGACCTCAAGGGCAACTTCCGGGCCGACCCGAGGAGAACCCTAAAGGACAAATTGCAGCCATACACCTCAGAAGTGGCAAGGAGTTTCCAGATCGAGCCAAGCCTAAAGACACTAAGCATGGCAACAAAGATGATGCGCCGGTCAGGCTCGTCACCGACCCCAACAGGGTCGTAACGAGGCTCCCCAGCTCGATAACGCACCATCCATGCCAAGTAAGTCTTTTGAACCAAATTCTCAGTTCGTTACTGTAGGCTCGATGTTAATCTAGACAGTCGGGAACTGTTCCAGTGACAGTTCCTTACGCAGCGGAATAATATAGAACACGACTAAACAGAAATTTAAGACAGGGACACAGTTCCTTTATAGAGGAACCTCTTTAGCCAACTAGCTAAAGAGTAAACCTCTACCTCCCTTGGAGGATTTTGAACACGCACTATATTCTATTGATATATGTCAGGTTCCACAATACAAAGTCGAACTTCTCTATTGTTTGCAATCCCACTCACAAACAATACTAACGACTAAGACATAGTAGTTCCTAGATCTAAACACAAATGAATATAGAGAGTGAACCTTCACGTTCCTGTGCAGTTCCCTTTAGCACAGGAACCACCTTCTTCAAGCTGATGAAGATCTTCACGCAGTCTTCATCACTTGATTCTTCCTTCCTTGAACTTCTGGTTTGAATATCTTCACTGAATCAGCTCGGGCTCTCGATCTCTTTCTTTCCTTTTGTAGATCTGGTTTTCAGGTGTGCGAGAGCTTAATTAAACCTAGCGGCGTCGCATACTATTTATAGAGTTTCCATCTTTGGTTTTGACGCCTTTGCCCTTATTGTCTTGGGGAGTACGACACTATTCAAAAAGACTAGCGTACCCTTCTTCATCTCTATTCATTCGGAGCTTTGGCTTGCCGCCCAAGACAATAGTAAAATGTCTCTCTTGTCTTTTAAATTACTTGCCACGTACACAGGTGACTTGACAGGGAACGTTTCCCTTTGCTTTTCATGTAAACTTGCTATCTTTCCTGAGATCACTTTGTACAGGGAATTAGTTTCATTTGTTTGTCATTATCAAAACTTCGATTGCTCGAATGGAGAAACCATTGTTCCAGTGTTAGTTCCTTAACACTGTTCCAACAATTTCCCCCTTTTTGATGATGACAAACTTTCATAAAAATGCAAGTGTTAATCATTCAGGGATACAGGAAAGATATGAGACAATTAAACATCAATGACACAGGCAATTCTTTGTAGATACTCAGTTCCCCCTGAAATGGACAAGCAGTTTGATTTTCAAGATTTTTAAGCTTATAGTTCCCCCTCAGCTTATGGCTAATTATTCTGTATTTCTTAGACACAACGCATCTCTGCATTTTTCCACTTTTCCCCCTTTTGACATCATCGAAAGATAATCAAGTATAAGCATGCAAGGAAAAGCAAGTAGAGGACAATCATAACTAGAGAACAAAAGCAAGATGCATATCATTAAAACATTCGTTCAAACAAGTACAAGAGTAGATTCTTAAAGGCATCGATGGAGAGATAAAACAGCTCAGGATTGTTCTTGTAGGGGGCTTGTTCATGGGTTAGAGGAGGAAGAAGAGGAAGGGAGCTTCTTCTGTATGTATTGAAGAACAACAAGGATGTGATCATTGGTTCCCTTCGTCTGTTGGATGTCTAGAAGGACATCAAGTATTCGCTCAGTTACCCCACACAGACGATTGAGAGCTTGTATGACAGTTTTTGAGTCTCCTTGTTCAATGAACACAGCAGGAGGACCTTCTTCTTGTGGTTCCATGGAGTGCTTCATTCTCAGAATGTTGGACATATCCATCTCTTGTCCAAGCTCTTCTTCTTGTTGAGGATGATACACATCTTTCCTCTTCATCAGTTCCTTCACCACCGCAGCATAGGGAAGAGCGTGAGACTCCTTGGCAACACACTTGCACATGTGCAAGATCATTATCTTGGGCAGGTTAATTCGCTCTTTGCAGAGGAACAAATCCAAGAGAATGGCATCAGTTGAGTTGAGAGTGGTTCTCTTTTCCAGTCTTGGAGTCACTATCCTAGTGATGTACTGGTGTGCCATTTTGCCCAGTTGACTCAAGCTGTGAGTCACTATCTCTTTCCCTTGAGCAGGAACATGGCCTAGAAGCCTTTGTAGAATTGCCTCTCTTCCATCAGAGTCTTGCCATGGGCGTTGTGGAAGCATGTCGAAGCCCTCTCCAGGAACGTTGAGAATTTTCTTGATCTGGGCAGCGGTGAAGGTGAAGTCATCTTCTTCTGTCTTCCATCTTATGACAGGGTCAAGCTCAGTTCCCTTTTGTAGGGTGAATTTGGAGTAGAAGTACCTAATTTGAGCTTGATCCACCATTGTAGGTTCAGAATAAAGCTTTTCCCATCCTTGGAACTGGATGAGTTCCTGAAGCTCGTTGAACTCGTGTTCTTGTAAGAACTCGGCTGTTATAACTAGAGGAATGACCAACTTCCTCTCTTCGGGCTTCTTCTTTTCCTTCTTCCCTTTCTTTTTCTCCTTTGTTTCAGGCTTTGCTTCCACCTTTTGCATTTTGGAGCCTCTTGTTGAAGGACGCCCAGGTGGCGGTTCCTTGTACCCGATTTGAAGGGCAAGCTCTGTGTATTCCTCCACCTCATCGTCTGAACCCTCAACAGTGACTATCTCCGTTGATGGATTAAGAGCTTGGAGTTGCTCAGATTGTAGAGGCTGGAGTTCCTCATCATCTTCTTCTTCTTCTACTTCACTCAATTTTCTGAGCTTTCTCTTTTTGGATCTTGGAGCAGTTGGATTTTGTGGAAAAGAAGTTGAAGAGGAAGAGCGGTTTGG
Organism: Fallopia convolvulus; assembly: GCA_964016875.1. Lineage (NCBI taxonomy): Eukaryota > Viridiplantae > Streptophyta > Magnoliopsida > Caryophyllales > Polygonaceae > Fallopia > Fallopia convolvulus. The sequence goes on along the minus strand of OZ024732.1, from coordinate 45,773,301 downwards.
AAGAGAAGGAGAAGATCGGGTGTAGTTCCCTGTGAAGTAGGGAACTCTTCTCTCTCGAATTGGGAGATGGATTGATCGAGAGTTGAGAGGTCTAGTTCCTTGTGAGATGGAACTTGGATTGGAGGAGCATTAGGAAGAGATGAGGGAGCCTGGGTTTTTTGGATTTGAGGAGTAGGGTTGTGAGAAGTTGAGGCTAAGGGATCTGGTCTGCGTTTGGAGGAGAGGTTGTCGTGAATTTGAGTATGGTGCTTTGGAGAGGAATGAGAGGAGGCTTGTAGAAGAAGGGTAGGATTGGAATCATGGATTGTGGTAGGAACACCCTCAATATTGATGGTGAGAGTTGAGGAGCCATCCGGTCTCATAGTGAATACCGGAATTTCAGATCTTGGTGTTTGTGGTGGTGAGTTTTGGGGCGTGAGACTGGGTTGTCCATCTCTTTTTCTCAGAAGAGAATAGAGACGATCTTTGACATCAAAAATGTATTCAGGTTCATGGTGGTCAAGGTCGAGGTCTGTGAGAAGCATTTTCTTCAGGTATTTGGGGTCATGGTTGAGAAGATGCTCAATGAGGGGTTTTTTGTGATGGACGGAGAACTTGATGATGGGTTGATTTGGGTTGGCCATTTGAGCAAGTGAGTGGAGTTTCAGAGAAAGATTGGAAGTAGAGATTTTCGGAGTCTAGGGTTTTGAAGAGAAGATGGAGGAAGACGATGAAGAGAAAGAGAAGAGGAGAATGAGTTAAGTAGTAAAAAGAAAAGAAGTTGAAAGGGTGAGAGTGGTTACCAGTCTTTCCTTGAAACTAGCATTTAGTTACTCCAAAGAGAATCGAAAAGGATTTGGTATTCTCCACGCAAAGATCTTTTCCTATTCAACAGTCTCAACGTGTCAACAAATAAGCACGGGTAGAAGGATGAACGGTTCGGATTCACATTTCCATTTCTACAGCCTGTCGCTTCATGAACCAGTTTTCAATGTCCTTTCTCTTTCCAATAATACATATGAGAGACGCATTTGAATTTCAAACACCCTTGTAGTTCCTTTGTAATTTGAAGCGGTTCCTTTCCTTTCTAACTCCTCTTTCCATGAACAAGTAAGACAAGGCCATGTTTGGATATGTAAAGGATTTTTGTGAAAAGATTAAAAGAAATATCCAAAGTAAATAGGGTTAGAGTAACAAGTGATGTTCTCATCCAGGTAATTGAATCCCGTAAAAGGGGTTTTATCCATTAAGGCTCATAGGAAACGTTTACCTGGATGGGCTTTGAGGGACAAGGCTTATGATCAACCATCCTTTCGGCTTTTATTGAGGGATAGATAAGATCAGGTTGATCATTTTGGGCCAAAAGTAAAACAAAGTTCTCTTTAAGGAATCAGTTCCCATACCTAGTTATAAACATGTTTCATGCAAGTTTGCAATTATTGAAAATGAAAGTTGCTAGACCATGCAGTTCCCTAGCTATACTGATTTTTTTAACTAGTCAATCATGGAGGGAAAAGATGGACCGGGACTTGTTTAATGTAAGAGAATCATCCCTAAGAGCATGCGAAGATGCTCAAAGGGTTGTCTGTCCAAAGCTTTGGTGAAAATGTCAGCAACTTGTTCATCTGTCCTGCAGTGAATCATCTCAATGGAACCTTTCTCTACGTGATCACGCAGGAAATGGTGCCTAACCTCTATGTGCTTTGTCCTAGAGTGATGCACTGGGTTTTTCGAGATATTTATTGCACTAGTACTATCACATTTAATAGGAACAGTTCCAAGAGACATACCATAGTCTTTGAGTTGATACTTGAGCCATAGGACTTGGGAACAGCAAGCAGCTGCGGCAATATATTCAGCTTCAACAGTGGAAAGTGCCACGGAGGATTGCTTCTTGGATCCCCGTGATACTAAACAGTCTCCTAGGAACTGTGCCATGCCGGATGTGCTTTTTCGATCAACCAGATGGCCTGCAAAATCAGCATCTGAGAAGGAAACGAGTTCAAAGGAACTGTTCCTAGGGTACCATAAGCAAAGATTATCTCTCCCTTTGAGATAGCGAAAGATCCTTTTGACTTCCTTTAGATGTGATTCTTTAGGTTTTGCTTGGAACCGTGCACAGAGACAGACAACGAACATGATGTCCGGTCTACTAGCAGTAAGATAGAGTAGGGAACCAATCATTCCTCGAAAGAGTTTTTGATTAACACTGGTTCCATTCTCATCAGTATCAAGGCGTGTGCTAGGTGAGATTGGAGTGTTGATTGGCTTTGCAGTGTCCATCCCATATTTGGATAGCATTTCCTTGATGTACTTTTGTTGATGAATCTTGGTTCCATCTTTTGTTTGAGAGATTTGAAGACCTAGAAAGAAATTGAGTTCCCATACCATACTCATCTCGAACTCACTACTCATTTGTTTCTCAAATTTTTCTGTAAGCACAGGATTAGTGGAACCAAAAACTATATCATCAACATAGACTTGCACAATTAAAATGTCACCTGATTCTTTCTTCAAGAAGAGTGTCTTATCGATGGATCCTCTTTGATAGCCTTTGGATAATAGGAATGAAGCAAATCTATCATACTAGGCTCGAGGAGCTTGTTTGAGACCATAGAGAGCTCTTTCAAGAAAGTAGACGTGATCAGGCTTGTCATCATCTTCAAATCCGGGAGGTTGCTTCACATAAACTTCCTCTTGTAGATAGCCATTGAGAAATGCTGTTTTGACATCCATTTGGAACAGTTTGAACCCTTTGTATGTAGCAAACGTAATGAGTAGTCATATTGCTTCAATTCTGGCAACTGGTGCAAATGTTTCCTCATAGTCGATTCCCTCCTCTTGATTATAACCTTGAGCCACTAGTCTGGCTTTGTTTCGGGAAACATTTCCTGACTCATCTAGTTTGTTGCGAAAGACCTATCTAGTTCCAATGACATTCTTGTTTGATGGTCTTGGAACTAACTTCCACACCTTATGTCTCTCAAACTGATGAAGCTCATCTTGCATTGCTTGAATCCAATCTGGATCTTTGAGTGCTTCCTGTATGCCTTTGGGTTCAACAAGAGAAACAAAAGAATTAAATGCACAAAAGTTATGGAGAGAGGAACGAGTTTGTACTCCCTGTTCCAAAGGTGTGAGGATGTTGTCAATAGGATGATCTTTTCTCTGATGGTAGTTCCTTGGTTGAGGATGACTGGTTCCTGTGATATCCTCTTGAGCACTGGAGCTATCTTCAGATGTGTCTTGTGGAACCACATTGATTTGATTGTTCCCAGAGGTTGATGCTTCAATTGTTACTGATGGAGGTTTCTCTTCTTCAGGAAAGTGAGTTGAAGGATCATCAAATTGTTCCATGGTATCATTCCCTTCATGATCATCTTCAACATTTGGCTCTTGTAGGTGGATTCACTTCCATTGATGTACTCAGAGTCATCTTTTCGAGGCCTTGGATTATCATCCTCGTCTATCAGTTCCCTTGCTGGTTCTCCTGGGATGGTGAATGGTTTCATGATTGTACGGGAGAATGGATTTTTGGATGAGGATCCATGATGAATAGGCTCTTCATCAAAGATGACATGAATACTTTCTTCAAACTTCCTGGTTCGTTTGTTGTAGACTCGATATGCTTTGCTATGAAGAGAGTATCCAGTGAAAATTCCTTCATCGCTTCTTGGATCAAACTTTCCAAGAGCATCCTTCCCATTGTTATGGATATAACACCTGCAACCAAAAACTCTGAGATGGGAAATGTTTGGCTTTCGGCCTTTGATTAGTTCATAGGAAGTTTTAAGCAATAAAGGTCGAATCATAACCCTGTTAAGGATATAAACCGAAGTAGAGATGGCTTCTGCCTGGAAATTGGATGGAACTCCACTCTCTAGCATCATGGCTCAAGCCATATTCTCCAGAGTGCGATTCTTCCTTTCAACAACTCCATTTTGTTGTGGAGTTCTTGGTGCAGAAAAGTTGTGAGAGACTCCATTTTCATTGCAAAAGTTGACAAAAGCTGAATTGTCAAATTTTGTTCCATGGTCTGAGCGTATGGACTTCAGCTTAGTTCCCAAACTGACCTCAGTCTTCTTGATGAACACTTCAAACTCTTTAAACACTGTTCCTTTGGAAGACAAGAAAATAACCCAAGTGAAACGTGAATAATCATCTATTATAACAAACATATACCTGCTTCCTCCATAGCTACATGTGTCCATTGGTCCACATAGATCCATGTGTAGCATTTCCAAGGGTTTGGAGGTGCTAACATTCTTCTTTGGCTTAAAGGAGCTTCGAGTTTGTTTCCCTCTGGCACATGCATCACACAGTTTTGCTGAATCTGGATTTATCCTTGGTAAGCCTACCACAAGATCTTGCATGAACAACTTCTGGATAAGATTTAGACCTGCATGACCAAGACGTCTATGCCAGAGATCGGTGTCATTTGTAGAGACTGTGAGACATAGCTTTCTTGGAGGTTGAAAATCTTGATCAACAATGTAAACATTGTTGAATCGTTTCCCTCTAAGAATAACTTTGTTAGTCTCTTTGTTCACAACAAGACATTCATTTGAATCAAATGTGACTATGTTGTTCCCTTGATCATAGAGTTGTGCCACACACAGTAGATTGTATCCAAGATTTGCTACAAGATTTACATTGTTGACTTTGATTGATTTGTTGAGCTTTACTTCCCCTGAGCCTTGTATTGCCCCTTTGTTTTTGTTGCCGAAGGAAACATTTCCTCCTTCAACTTGGGTGTTAAGCGAGGTTAGATTGTTCCTATTTCCTGTCATGTGGTTGGAGCAAGCACTGTCTATAAACCACATAAAGTTCCCCCTCGCTTTCACTTCCTCTTGAGGTTCCTTTGGATCTCCATTGATAGTCATGGCACACATGTTTGGTGTAGCCCAAGACTCTGGATCATCATCGTCTGAGTCATCCCATGTCGCTATGTAGGCTTTGTTCCCAGACTTGTTCTCATCATTTCCCAGAGGGCAAGCTTTGGCATAGTGACCCTCCTTGAAACACTTAAAACATGTGATGTCCTTTGCATCCTTGTCTCCTGACTTGTTGTAGTCTCGTGAGTAATTGTTCCCTCCATAGTTCTTTCGGAACTTTCCCTTTTTGTAGAGGTTACGTAGTGCCTTTGTGATGAGCACTATGTCATCCTCTTCTTCATCTTCAGATTCTTCACATTGTTCCTGAACAGACTTAAGCACTTTCTCCAGTTTAAGCGCGATTCCTTTTTCAGGTTTGTCTTGTGCTTTATCGGAGTTCCTCCTATTCTCATTGGATTTCAGCTTTCCAAAGATTTCATGAAGCATGAGGTTCATGTTGGATGTATTTTCTCTGAAGGTTGTTCGATCATGAGTCCATTCACCAGAGAGACCATCTATCACCTTTTTGACTTTGATTCGTTCAGTGACTTCTCTATCTGAGATTCCCAAGTTCTCAAGCTTAGTCACTAGTCCCTGAAAACGGAACTGATATGATGATACTGTTTCTCCAGGTTCCATCCTGAAGTTGTAGAACTCTTGTCGAACATCCATCTGATGATCTTCCTTGAGATCTGAGCTTCCTATATGCATTTGTTCAATAGCAACCCACATCTCCTTAGCGATCTTTAGATTTCCCACCTTGGCTGAATCGATCTCACTCATGGAGTAGTTGAGGTACATCTTTGCCTTGTAGTTGGCTTCCATGCATTTCCACTCATTTGGTCCCCACTTTGTGAGATCATTCTCGATCTCTGGATTGATGGTGAAGTTCCCTCTCTCGATCACAGCCCATGCCTGATAGTCATGGCTTCGCATCCAATCCATCATCAACCCTTTCCATCGTTCAAAACGGCCTTCTATCAACCTTGGTGGTTTGTCGCTTCCATGTCCAACGGCACTGAGTTCTGAAGACATTCCTGTAGACATCCTGCGAGTTTTCACAGAAAATCTAGAGCCAAGCTCTGATACCAATTGTAGGATCGATGTTAGTCTTGACAGTCAGGAACTGTTCCAGTGACAGTTCCCTTACGCAGCGGAATAATATAGAACACGACTAAACAGAAATTTAAGACAGGGACACAGTTCCTTTATAGAGGAACCTCTTTAGCCAACTAGCTAAAGAGTAAACCTCTACCTCCCTTGGTGGATTTTGAACACGCACTATATTCTATTGATATATCTCAGGTTCCACAATACAAAGTCGAACTTCTCTATTGTTTGCAATCCCACTCACAAACAATACTAACGACTAAGACATAGTAGTTCCTAGATCTAAACACAAATGAATATAGAGAGTGAACCTTCACGTTCCTGTGCAGTTCCCTTTAGCACATGAACCACCTTCTTTAAGCTGATGAAGATCTTCACGCAGTCTTCATCACTTGATTCTTCCTTCCTTGAACTTCTGGTTTGACTATCTTCACTGAATCAGCTCGGGGTCTCGATCTCTTTCTTTCCTTTTGTAGATCTGGTTTTCTGGTGTGCGAGAGCTTAATTAAACCTAGCGGCGTCGCATACTATTTATAGAGTTTCCATCTTTGGTTCTGACGCCTTTGCCCTTATTGTCTTGGGGAGTACGACACTATTCAAAAAGACTAGCGTACCCTTATTCATCTCTATTCATTCGGAGCTTTGGCTTGCCGCCCAAGACAATAGTAAAATGTCTCTCTTGTCCTTTAAATTACTTGCCACGTACACAGGTGACTTGACAGGGAACGTTTCCCTTTGCTTTTCCTGTAAACTTGCTATCTTTCCTGAGATCACTTTGTACAGGGAATTAGTTCCATTTGTTTGTCATTATCAAAACTTCGATTGCTCGAATGGAGAAACCATTGTTCCAGTGTGAGTTCCTTAATACTGTTCCAACAGTTATCGATCCCCCTAGGGTTGGTACCGACCCTCCTACAACACCGATCGACCCTCTCTTATTGTAATGACCAAGTTTTTAATTTTGTAACGTTAGTTAATTTAATCGAACCCAATGTTTTCCTTTTCTGAAACATGATTATCTAAGTAAAGTTTAGGGTATTTTTCTCGTTGGGCCATTTATTGGACCGATTTTCATTCATTGCTTTCCCTTCCTTTTGGCCCATCTAAATTTGATTCCCGTCTTTTTCTATTTCCTTTTCTCCTCCTTTTATTTATACGGGGACCACCATCTTCCAAAGGGAACCCTGCCTCTACTCAGTTCTTGCGCCACCCTTGTCGGACAACGCCGCCATGAATTTCGTGTTCCCGTCCTTCCTGACTCGTTAGTTTCAATTCCGCCAGGTGCCTTGTGTTGTCGTTGTGGTCTCCGGTCAGTCCTTTTGTTGTCGGTCAGTTTACTTCTTCCATTGTTTCAGTTTTCTGTTGGTAGGTTCGTCTTCATGGGCAATTGCTTGAAATTGTCGGACTGTGTAATTCTTTCAATTATTTTTGGGTAGAAGTTAATGGCCTCGTTAGATTGGATTTAAATTTGAGGTATGGTTAGTGAGAAATTGGGTTAATTAGGTTTTCAATTTTATACAAGTGTGAAGTCGTTTATGTTCATAAAGTGCTCCTGACTCGTGAATAGTATAGATGGGCATCGGGTATTGATCGAATTAAAACTCTAAAACAAGAAAAACTAAATAGGTTAATTAGTATAAATCCCACCCATAAAACGTGAGTGTTTGATCAATTGTTTATTTTCCTATAAGTGAGACTAATTAATTACTAGGAATAATTCAATTAGTATGAGTTGGTTTCGACTTAATATAATTAGAATAATGGTACTTTATAGTTAGTGTAATATTTGTAAGTTGTAAGGATCTTGTTAGAAGCTCGATTTGTAAGTATATTTAATTTGGTTTAGTTTAGTTTCGTCAAAAAAAAAACTCTTTTCGAAAGGGTTATGTAATTTTTAATCCTATTTATTGCCTTCATTAGGGTTTCGCGTTGCTCGGTAACTAGTTGTTTCGTTGCTTTGGGATTTCATCTTCGAGGTAAGTCGTTCTTCGACTTGCTCGGTTCTTCTCTGTCTTGTTAGATTGCATATCGATGTTGTAGGACGGGTTTTGGGAATTAGTCCCGAATACCTTTTTAAATTGTTTGAAATTTTTGAATTGTTGTGTGCGTAAATTGTTTTGAATATATTTATCGGAAGAATATTTTGGAACGTTTTCTCTGTGTTGGTACCGTTTCCGACACGGCCCATCGTAGCTGGTGTTGAGGAAGTGTTGGCTACGTTGACCCGTGTGACTGGGAAATCGCCCCCCTTCAAAATGAGAATTTTTATCTGTGTGTTTTTGGCAAGTGCTCCAGTGGAGGCTTAGCCAGGGGTTAGAAGGGAGATTGTGAAGTGGAGTGAGCGGGCCTGCCTCTGCACTCGGCGCGGTGATGAGCGCCTGGGAAGTCGGATTGTGGAAAAAGGAGGATTTGCGTTATTATGAGGTTGTGATTGTAAATGCTTATGTGACTATGTGTGACTGACTATAACTGATTTAGGTATTTGCCTTTAGAGTTATGATTACGATTGTGGATTTGTATGTTGACGTTAGAAATGATTTCAAAACGTTCTGCAATTTCCGTATTCTCTCTAGCTTGGTAGATTAGACGCTGACCCTTCGGGGAACATTTTTCAGTTCCAGGTATGAACCAGGGAGCCGTGCAGGAACCGAGGCCAGATGGCGGGCCGGAGCGGTGAGCGCGTGTCATAGTGGGATTGGTTTTACACCAGTTCATTTATGATAGTTAGGTTGTTGATCTTAGTATTGATAAGATGAAATTAGCAGTATGTTTTATTTGTTATTCTGGTTGTTTAGTTCAGTTTCAGTAAGCGTTGTGTCGTATTTGAATATTTATGACTTTCGGGGATTCATGCATGATTACGTTTCCTAAGTTTTATTAAATAAAGGTTGGATGTTTTATTATGTTTTTCTCGTCGTGCCCGCGTTGTAAGGTCCTACAGTGTAGTTGTCAACCTAACTAATAGTACCTTGTAAGGTCTATTTCTTAGTAGCGCCTCGACGGAAGTCGGGGTGTTACACTTATCGATTCGGTAGGGCTTCGATCCGGGTCTCTCTCTATCCCGAAGCCGTCAAAAACTCTTCCTTTCCCGATTAAAAAGTCTAATGATGTTACAGAAGGAAAGTTTAGACGGTTTATTAAGATTCTTCAAGGGCTAAATATTTCAATTCCATTTACTAATGCCTTTAATGAAATGCCTGCCTCTGCTAAATTTTTGAAATAGATTTTGAGCAGGAAAAGATCTATCTTAGAGCTGCATAATGAGGTCCATTCCATAAAGCTCCCTGAAAAACACGATGATCTAGGTAAGCTTGCAATTTCAATAGGTATTGGGACTCACCGTTTTAAAGCTCTATGTGATCTAAGTGTCAGTGCAAGTTTATTACCATTGTCTATCTGGACCAAGGCTAACATGGGACCACTAGAGCCTGTCAATATGAAACTCTACATGGCGGATGGATCTTCTGTAAAAGTAACTGGAGTCGTTGACGATGTTCCTGTCCGAGTTGGAAAATTCTTTGTTCCAAACGACTTCATTGTGCTAGATATGCTTGAAGACCCTGCGGTGCCAATCATTCTAGGCAGACCATTCTTAGCCACCGCAGGGGCGCGAGTAGATGTTAGAAAGGGACTCCTCACATTTGATATTGGGGAGGAGAAGGTCGAATTTCATTTCAATTCGCCCGTAAGCGAAGTGGCTAGTTGTAGTACTGAGGAGCCTACCGACCCCCCATGGGTCAGTAACGACCCATTTGTGAAGGAAAACGAGGTGGGAGGTGGAATCAGGCACGATACCAAGGCACTTCCAGATCCAGTAGGGTCGTTAACGATCCACACACCCTTGGTAACGAGCCACTTCCCGAATGGCCCTGGTGAGTTTTCTTGTTCTTATCCAATCAATTTTGGTCATGATCCTTTCTCTTATCCTTGTCTTATACTAGAACCTATTGTTAGTCATATGAAGGAGTCAAAACCTCCTTGGTTTTCGAATTTTGCTAACCCTGTTGTAGGTAGGGTTGGGCATAGATCCAAAACAGGACCGGACCGGACCGGGACCGAAATCCTCCAAATCTTTGGACCGAAGACCGGACCGAAATTTCTCGATCCGGTCCTGTTCCGGTCCAGTTTTGGACCGATTTGGACCTGGATATTATTATTTTAAAAAAAATTATATTTTTCAAAGAAAAAATTATGTTTTTAGTAAAAAAATTACATATTATTTATGAAAAATATAATGTTACGAAGTATATACGTAAAAGTGAAACTTAAATAATAAGAACCAAATTTTATAACATAAGAAATAGTATTTATATGTATAAATTTATAATTATATATATTAAAAAAGTCGGTTTGGACCGGACCGGAAGTTCTAAAATTCATGGACCGAGGACCGGACCGGTTAACCCTCGGTTCGGTCCGGTCCGGTCCAAAATTCCGGTCCGGACCTAAATTTGCACAACCCTAGTTGTAGGATTACCAAACACTTATTGATGATAGAGGACCAAATATTTTGGAAAGATGCTTTGATGTCTTTTAGGCTAAGTATGGGGTTTCTTATAATCCCTTCGATACTGGATGGCAGCCGCCCTAGGTAAGCTAAGGTAAAATCGTCGGGCTAACGACGTTAAAAATAGCGCTTACGGGAGGCAACCCGCTTTTTGTTTTTGTTTTTCGTTTTTGCTTTTTTAGTTCTTTTTGCTAGCTTTCTTTTGACTTGTTTTTATCTTAGATTAGTGTAGTAGGATACAAGTTTTTGTTAAGTGACTCAGGTACAAGAAGTTAAAAAGTGCTAAAATCAAGAAGATTTGGTGTACAAGCACGCATGGCTCGGTAACGACCCCCTCAGGGTCGATACCGACCCTCTACAGAACCGAAAGAAAACTCATACTCCTCAAATGATCAATGGTTTCAAACAGCGTTAGTTTTATTTTGTGAGTTCCCTTTTCCTTATTCTCTTTATTTCTATGTTTTATCAGTGAGGACACTGTTTGGTTTAAGTATGGGGTATGGGAAAAGGAAACTCAGTTTTGTGTCAGTTTTTGTCTTTGTTTGTGTTTTAGGATTGATAATATTCCACTTAGATGTCCTATGATATGCTCTAACTTGCTTGATCATGTAATTCCATAGCATGTTTGGATAGCTTTGCCTGAATCATGTTGAAAATTTGTTTTTTTATGTGGATATTTAGCTTGTGATGAAATTGAGCACATATGATCTTAAGTAGAAGCGACTGCAATCCAACAAAAATTGCTACCTCGTGAGTTGTTTTTGGCCTTATAGGGAAAACATCAAAAATCCCTCTTCTTTTTTTGTGTTATTTACTCTCCTTATGCATATTATCTCTTATCATTGATATGGTTATCTATTTCTTGAGACCTATATGGGATATTAGTTCATTGCATGTGAAGTCATATGATAGAGAACTTATTTTTCATGAGCCCTATTAATCCTTATCCACCCTTACATGATCCCTCTTTTGATAGCCAATTTTGAGCCTTATAGCCTTTTATTTATAGCTCCACAAAAATTATTCCATAGCCGATGTAAGCTTGACCCTATCCGGGGATTAGGACTTAGTATTGGTTATTGTGATGTTTTTGTTGAGTGAGATATGTATTAGTTCAAGTGTGGGGTAATACCTTGTTGTGTAAAGTAAAAGATCTTGCAGTTTATCATGTAAAAGGAGTTTGGTTCCCTTAATGCATTTACAAAAGAAGTGGAAAGTTTAGAGAAAGAATGAGAAAAATCAGAGCTCGTTACCGATTCTGCAGGTTCGGTACCGAACCTCCCACAGAAAAAAAAATGAAGATCAAAAGGGAAGAAGAAAAAAGAAAAAAAGAGTTGAGTAGTGAAAGCGTGCATGAGCCAAATTTCCTAAGTGTTTGTAAGCAAGATTAAGTTGGGATAAAAGGGGTTGAAAGAAAAGAGAGTGCATAATGAGAGTGAGTTTGGTATATATTTTTTTATGAAGTTTTTGGTGAGATGTGTGAGTTCTTAGGAGTCTTTGATTCCCGAATGTTATTAGCACCACATAGACAAAATATTTTCCACGCCTTATTGTCTTTACCAAGCCCTATTACAACCCGGACGAATGGAAGCTTCTATGAGGTTTTTCATTGATCCTAAGTTCTCTTGATGATTTTTATGTGTTTTGACATCTCGGATGGAGAGTTTGGTGATATAAGTAACAATGACTATGTTGATTTTTGTATATTTGATTGAGTTGAGAGTTGTCATTATAAGCCTAAACACTTGAGAGTTGAGTGAAACACATTACCCTTGTGAGGTTGGATTTTTGGTTGCTTTTGCTTGAGGTTGCTTACATATGTGTAATGACGTTAGATTCACTTGTCTATCTATTTCTACTTGTGTTTTTGATGTTGCTTTTTGATAAGGGCATTGACTTGATATATATGTTGATGGTTTTGATTCTTGTCTAGTTGATTGCTTGAGGACAAGCAAGTCTAAGTATGGGGTATTTTGATGTCCGCCTTTTTAGTCGTGTTTTTAGGGTATGTTTTTGTATGTTTGAGTCTTTTTCTTTAGTTTTGTGTTTTATTTTGAGTCGTTTGTGTAGGTTTTCGTATTTTCTTGAGTTATGGAGTCTACATAAGCTTTGGTGGTGTTTTGTAGGTTTTTAGAAGCTATTTGGAGCACTTTTGAAGAAAAGAGAAAAGCCGGTGAAGATAGCACTCAGGAATGAAGAGAAGATCAAGTTTGAGCTTGGAAAGATATAGAGAAATTTGTTACAAGAACATAGGAAAACGAATCGAGTCAAACGGAGTTGTAACGAATCCTCTACGCAAGTTTTACTCAAGGTTGTTCGAAGTGCTGAACAAGGTCGTTAACGATGCACCCCGTGGCGCAGCAAGATCCGAGTCGTCACGAGATTAAAGGCTTCTATCTTGTTTCCTTTTATGTTATTAGATAGATAGAAGGGATATATCTTATTAGAAGATATTATTTCCTTATAGATAGATCTAATATAAATTAGTTTCTCTATAAATACACTTGTACACTCTTTAGTTTTCTAATCATTCAAGTTAGAGGAGGAGGAGGAGGAGGAGGGACGAATTAGAGGAGGCGAGAGAAGGAGAGGAGTTTTATGGAGAAGAACTATTGTTTTGTATTCAAAGTTGTAAGCTTTCTTTTAATTTAATTTATATGTTTTCATTTATCATGAATTGTGAGTAGTCTTCTCTCTAAGGTTGGGGTTAAATCCAACAATGGTTGTGCATGCTTGTTTATGATCATGTCTTGACTGTTATTATTGCATGAATCTTCTCTCTTGTTCTTAATCCTTGAAACGAAAGTTGAAAGGAATTTCTCATTCATAGTTGAAGCAAAAGCGAAAACCTTGAATCAAAATAGTCAATTTAGGGTTTTGAAGCGAAAGCAGATTAATCATAGTTGAAGTAGAAGAGATTAGATAGTAAGTTTATTGATTTAGCGAAAGTTAGTTGATTTACTTTCTTAGGTTGACGAAAGTTGACACCTTTATGTTATAAAAGCTTGATCTTTATGTTTCATAAGTGTTTGTATGCATGATTATTGTTCTGGTGATACTTTTACCTTAGATTTTCTCTCTTACTTGATAAAAACCCTTGCTTTGTTTGATTACTTGCGTAATAAGTTACAAAACTTGATACTGACTTTCTCCTTGTGGGAGGACCTGACTCCCCTGTACTCAGCGGGGTCTTGATATAAATTTAATTGTTGTCAAGAAACCCTTTCAACACCAATGCACTTTTCGTACTTTGTAGTGCGTTTTTCTATTTTGGATTTCACTTTTGCGGTATTTAGAATTCACTATATCTAAATTTGTAATGCACTATATCTTATGGTTTTGGGGAGATTGATTCCTCCGTGTAAATTTATAATGCACTTTTCATAGTTTTTGTAATGCTCTTTTCCTAGCTTATATTGCACTATAACATATTTGAAATACACTTTTGCTAATTTGTACTGCCTTATGTTATAGGATAAGATTTTATATTGCAAGAACCAAACTCTTATATAATAATACTTAACTTTCTTGAAAATTTTATAATTATATATACTTTAAACATTATTAAATCCTAAATGAAACTGCTCTGGAATATACTAGCTGAACCAGACAATCAATGGGTCAAAATTATTACGGAAAAATATCTGAAAACGAAAAACATCCTAAACTACAAGAAAAAACATAGCACCTCTTGGCAATGGCTCATTCCGACTCGTCTCCTCTATTCCACTTGCAGTTGACTCGGGTTTGCACACACTCATCAATCTGGATGCTCTTGGGTGGTCACTAGCCTGTTAGGGACCACCTAAATTCCTTTCCTTATTAAAAAAAATATTAAATCCCAAATGCTAAACCTTATATTATAACCCTAACTATCATTGAACCCTGAAACCCAAACATGAAAAACTATATCCCTTAACCGAGTATGAAATCCTAGACCGTAAAAAATAACTATTAACTTTGAATCCAAAACATTATTGAACTTCCACAAATCCGCCTTCTAGGTCACCAAAAATACAAGTAATACAACTAATGAACAAATCAAACAGATTCTCCAAATCACAAACACGGTTGCATTGGACAATTACCTCGGATGCCCGATTATCAATGCAGAGTAACACAAAACACTTTTAAACCACTAATTATGTAGATCGGATCCCAACTTGCAAAATTGAAATCAAACACTCTATCCCAGGAGGGATGTAAAACCCTAATTAAAGCAAATCTATCAGCACAACCCAACTACATTATGCAATCCTTTGTGCTACCCCAAGCTACCTTACAAGAACTTGACCAAATCAATAATTTTTTTTGGAACAAGGATCACAATTACAAACCACTCATTAGTTAGAACTCCATTTGTCGCCCACCCGCGCATGGTGGGTGGGAATCGCCAATGCAGAAGAGATCAATCAAGCACTCCAAATGAAACTACTTTGGAAAATTCTAGCTGAACCAGACAATCTATGAGTAAAAATTATTACGAAAAAATATCTTAAAACGGAAAACATCCTAAACTACAAGAAAAAACATAACACCCCTTGGCAGTGGTCCAAGCTAATAGGCCTTAAAGATCTATTCGTGAAAGGACTTATCTGGTAGATTGGGGATGGAAAAATCGTCCGAGAATGGAAAGATAATTGGACCGGTAAGGGCCCTCTCAATCCAAGGATAGATGCGGAAAACTTCATTAACTGGAACGAAACAGTGGATGAGTACCTCAGAGAGGATAATTCGTGGAGCATTGAGAAATTGAACAAGGTCATTAATCCAAACGGCCTTGAAATCATATCCAAAATCATAAACCCTATTAACAAAATCCTGAACAAACTATACTGGCAACCTAGTAAAAATGGCTGGTACTCAACCCATTCAACCATACAATGAATCCACCAATCTAAAGGCGATCCAAAAATAAACCTAGCTTGGATCAACAAACTTAACATCCCCCCAAAGTGAAATTTTTTGTTTGGAAAGTAGCCAAAAATGGTTTGGCAACTAAGATAAGGCCCGCTGCCAACCATATCCCGGTTTCGCGAGCTGCGAGGCCTGTAACATCCTTGAGGAAGACACTAACCATGTGTTACTCTCGTGCCCATTAACCGAGGAAACCATCAAATCCGTAAATCCCAAACTTTGCCGAATCCTCAACCAAATTTCCCTTGGGGATAAAAAACCACACCTTGTCCTGGATGAGATAAGGATGCGATTAACAAAAGAGGAAGTGGAACTCCTCGCTAACACTTGGTGATGCCTATGTTACTCTAGGAATACAAGAGTTTTCGACAACAATAACAACAATAACTTGAATAATGCCGCAAACATTTGCGACTTTATTCACAACCAAATTAATAATTGGAAAAACGCGGAAGCCTCGACCTCAGTAACCCACGTTTTCGGAATGGCTAGAGGTGGGCCTAAAGGAAAGCCCAGAAAATGGGAAAAACCCAGAAGGGGTTTTACTAAATTGAATTTTGATGGTGCAATGAATGCGGATGCCGTGGATTCTTACGGGTTCATTTTCAAGGACTCTTGCGGCTCCCCCATCCATTTCGACGAGGGATTGATTGGTCATCAATCCCTTCTGACCTTCGAGACCATCGCCTTATGCCAGAGATTACTCGAGGCCATTCGTCGTGGCATTCCCCGGATCCAAATTGAAGGCGATAATTTGCAGCTGGTCAAGGCCGTTCTTGGTGATTGGCACTGCCCGTGGGAGATTGAGTTGCTTCATTCGGATATCCACTGCTTGTTGGCTCCTTTCCAAGTAGAGGTGGGTTCGGTTCCGGAATCGGGACCGGAAACGAGAACCCCCCGGTTCCTCGGTTCGGTTCCGGTTCCGGTTTTTTTCCGGTTCCGAGGCGGTTCCGGTTCCGGTTCCGAACCTTAAAAAAATTAAAAAAAAATTAAAATTGAAAAACCGCGGTCGCGGTTTTGGAGCCGTGATCGCGATTCACAATTTTCGCGGTATATTTTATTTTTTTAAAGGGTGGAACCGGCGGTTCCGGTCCGGTTCCGGTTCCGGTTCCGGAACCGCCGGTTCTCCGGTTCCGGAACCGCCGGTTTTGCGGTTCCAAGGAACGTGGAACCGGGACCGGAACCGGCCAACCCCCGGTTCCGGAACCGGAACCACCGGTTTTTTTTCGGTTCGGTTCCGGTTCGGTTCTCCGGTTCCTTGGAACCGAACCCACCACTATTTCCAGGATTGGGGTATCGCTCACGTCAATCGTGAGTGCAATTTGGTGGCGGACTACATTGCTGGCTCGTTCCGACGCGTCTCCTCTATTCCACTTGCAGTTGACTCGGGTTTGCACACCCTCATCCGGATGATCTTGGCCGGTCACTAGCCTGTTAGTAACCCCCCAAATTCCTTTCCTTATCAAAAAAAAATTATTTAACCCTAAATGCTAAACCCTATATTATCCCTAACTATCATTGAACCCTAAAACCCAAACATGAAAAACTATATCCCTTAAACGAGTATGAAATCCTTGACCGTAAACCATAACTATTAATTCGAATCCTAAACATTATTAAACTCTAACTATTATCAAGCCCTAAAACCTTAAAATGAAAACTTAGGGTGTGTTTATTAGTTGCTTATAAGCTTTCTTATTTAGAAAAATAAGCATCGGAGATGTATGTAAATAAGCAAACTTGTTTCCCAAAAAAACACATGACCCCATTAAATTTACTTTTTACAATTACTTTTTAAAAAAATAAGCAAACCCTTGACCTAATAGTATTTTTTAAGGCTCAACCTACCAATAGGTCTTAATCATTTTGTATGTTTTATTTAGTGCATCATTTGCCATATGTGCAAGGCACATTTTAACTCACAAGTCAATTGGCCATATCTCTTTAATGGTGACGAGTCTTCTTCCACTTGTACTACACAGTTTTTTTGTACTTGTAACATTTATCCTCTAACGAAGATCCGCAGAGAATCCAAAGATGAGCTTCTCGAGCAAAAAAGGATAGACTCGTAACATCTCCCGAGTTACAAAAGGGCAAATGGCTATTGCAAAACCACCGCCGCAGGCCCGCAACCGCCACAATTTCCTACGTGGACCTGCGTCAAGTTTATTATACCTATCCACTGTTATCCACATAATAATAATCAATTAATTCCCGAAATGATTAACTCCTATAAAATATTCAAAATTTGGAAGAAAATATTTTCGAAAATAATTATAATTTCATGAAAAAAATTAAAAATAGAGAAAAGAAAACCTCATCTCCCCTTCTCCCTATCTCACATATCTGATTTGTTTCTCGCACTCGTCTTACCGCCATAGATTCCGATTGATTGTCCAAAAATGTCTCTTCCCAACTATTGACGATCGTTTCCTCTCGCACTTTTTTTATCAGGTTATCGTCAATTTGCGTTGCTTTTATCGTTTTGTTTTGTGGTTCTTGTTCTACTCCTGCTGTTTGTTATATCGTCAATTTGTTTGTTTCCGGATGATGTTTTGAGATTTGTGGTTGTTCTCCATTTTCAGAAATTCAGATGAGAATTGTGAGGTTTGTGGTGGCGGACGGTTCACCTAGGGATTTATTCGAGTTCGGAAGGGGATTTCGTCGGGCTCAACTGTGACTGACTTGCTCGTAGCTAGAGTCTGCAACGTAGCATCTTCAGCGGGTGGAATTTTGCGATTTCTGTCGAGTCCTGCTGTAAACGATCTAGGTTAAAAATTGTCCTGCGGGATTCTCCGCAATCTGGATGTTTGCAAGTGCCTTCTTTCTCCGATTGATGTTTGGAAATTTTTTATTTGAAATATAGAAAAGCTTGGTGAATTAGGGTTTTTATGATGATCCCCGGGAATGATTCGTTTCTAAGTTCTATTCAAGTCGTTAAAGATGCATTTTCACCTCTGGAATCTAGCATTAAGAAAGCTGCCCATGATTTTGAGTGTTCCTGGTTGAGTTCGAAGAAGCCCCGCTGTGATGTTCAGCTGTTTGGGCAAGCAAATGGAGCTGATAATGGTGCCCATAACAGCAAGCTTCAGACATGCACTGTCAGTACAAATGGTACTCACGGTGTTGTTCTTGAGGAGGGGAAAAAAGGGCTGGTGATTAGTAAGATTCCAGTAAAGACCTATTTGGCAAAAGAGGATGCTTCCTGTGTAAATTGCTTACAGTTTGCAATGACGTGCTGGCTGTTGCCTAATGGATTCTTTCTATATTTACCTGATATGTTCAAAGGTGTAAAGGTAGAAAATGAGGAAAGAGTTCGTTCATCTTCAACTAAACACATGCCCAAGTCAGCTGCTTTGTATAAAATCAAGGAAAAGGGTCTGGGAAAGGGTCAGTATGCAGTGACATATCCTAGTATTACACGAAATGAAGAGGAGAAACACACTCCTCTTGAACTTTTGATAGGTTTCATTTTTGAGCGAATATCCCAGAATATTAAGAACCTTGTTGAGACTGCAAAAGATAATGATAAGAAGGATTCTGATTCTTCTTCTCCACTTCCACTAGATAATTTTCACCATCTTAAGGCAGTTGCTAGTATCTTGGAGGGGAAAAAAGCAGATTTTGATGGCTTTCTAGGAAATTTAAATTTTGCCAGAGTTGGAGGGGCACCTTCCTCGCTTGTTGGAGTTGCTTCGCCTATAAATGAGGAGGGTGATGAGGGTAACAGTTCTAAAAGTGCAGATGATAAGGGAGTTGTTTCAGCTCAAAATGCAGTTGGTGGGTTGCTCAGTATTCCATTATCGAATGTAGAGCGCATAAGATCAACAATATCAACTGTATCAATAGCAGAATTAATTGAGCTTCTCCCACAGCTTGGACGTTCTGCTAAACATGTACCTGACAAGAAGAAGTTATTTTCAGTTCAGGATTTCTTCAAGTATACTGAGGCCGAAGGTATGTTCCATGCATGCCTACAACTTACCACCTTTTTCAGATCTGTGTGCCTAAGTCACTTTTTGTGAAGCAGCAAGTCAGTAATTACTAAGTGTGACGATTTAATAAGAGGTTATGCAGCTTCCAATACGGTCATGCTTATGCTGTCACATCTCACCCTTGATGAAGTGTCTCTTGCTCCTGTTTTAGTTATAAACATTTAAGGTCCTTTGTAATCATCCTTCTTTCTATAGTCAGTATTACTGCTGGATACTTCACTGCTTTGACTAGGCAACGTGCTTGGTTCATTTTCTACCATATAAATTTATGCTGCATAATTATCTGCTTTGGTTAATAGCCTTGTACCTTTGCTTAGTCTTGGTGCTGTATGAACATATGCTTAATTTGTGCTTAAACAAGAAATTTTATTTTAAAGTAAGAGGCCTGGACTGCATCTTGGCTCTAGGATCGTGAAGTTTTTAGCAAATGTCTAATTGCATTATGGTTTAAATAATATGGCATCTTCACTTGTTTTATTCATTGCCACGTGGCTCTATATTATCAGGAAGAGCGTGGTCATATTGTTATGTTATCATGCATTGTGTTATATATGCTGTTCATTCTGTGCCTCTTTAGCCTCCAAAGTGTGAAACTGATTTGTACACAATGTAAATTTTGTGCATAATATATGATTGATGAATCTATGATGAGTTTGCATTTTTTCTTTTGACCTTAGCCTTGAATTTTGGTTATCGTCTAGATACTAGTCATTATAGCATGACATGTAAACGTAGTCGCAGATCTATAGATTTCTCACCTGTGTTTGCTCTCTGCACAAAGCTGCTGCTTCGGTTGTATATATTTCATAAGAAAAGTGGAACGATAAGGAAGGATATAAATAATACTCCCTCCGTTTCACAATAGTTGTTCTTAGACAAATTTGCACATATATTAAGGGGGAAAAATTCTTCCAAATTTACCCCTATTAAAAGCTACTTTATACTCTAAAAGTTGCATTGGGAAAAGTGTATATAATTAATATGGTGTAATTATTAGGGGTATAAGTGGAAAAAAAAATTATATGCACAACTATTGTGAAACAAGAAAAAAAGTGTATATGAACAACTATTGTGAAACGGAGGGAGTAAACAAGATTGAAATCTACTGTTCCTTTTCTGTTACAGGAAGGAGATTCTTTGAAGAGCTGGACAGAGATGGGGATGGCCAAGTAACCTTGGAAGATTTGGAAATGGCTATGAGAAGGAGAAAACTGCCTCAGAGATATGCAAAGGATCTTATGCAACGTGCTAGAAGCCATCTATTTTCTAAATCTTTTGGGTGGAAGCAGTTTTTGAGTGTGATGGAACAAAGGGAACCCACCATTCTTCGAGCTTATACTTCTCTATGTTTGAGCAAGTCTGGCACACTGCAGAAAAGTGAAATTTTGGAATCACTCAAGAATGCAAGACTTCCATCAAATGAAGAAAATGCTCTTGCTATGATGAGGTTTCTAAATGCAGACACAGGGGGGTCCATATCTTATGGCCATTTTCGCAACTTTATGCTTCTACTTCCTTCTGATAGGCTGCAAGATGATCCTCGGTAAGCTGAATGTTTTTTTTTTTTTTTGTATTTTCTATGTCCATGAGATATAGGGTTAGAAAGATACAGGCCAAAACTTCTAATTAATACATGGAACACTATAAGAAAAGGCTACGTCTTGAAAGGAGCATTGCATAGTATTTCTTGAAAGGAGAATTGCGTAGCTATTATATTAGTTGTGAGCAGTCTTCCACTTTATTTGTTTTGTGGGCACCAGTTTAAGCCTCAGAGTCAGTATAAGCACGAACGAGTGCTATTGAATAGAATTTTGCTTGCTGTTTTATTGCTGGTATGACTGAAATTGGAATAAAAGTTATAAAAAATTCTGACCTTTTGCTGTTAAATATGAATATAAACTAAACTTTGGAGAAATTGTTGGATGTTGCTATAGCTGAAAATGATTATATGTGCCAAAGTAGATTGTTTACTACACAGAGTAAGAACAACCGAGAGAATGGAAAAAGGGAGTAAGGGAGTGACAGTCTGTATGGACTGTAAAGGAGGTTTTGAGAGTGGGGGTGGATAGAGAGAGCAAGGAAAGGGAGAAAGAGAAGAATGAGGGATGATTCAGTGAGATGCAGTGCATTTTGTTTATAGTTAAATAAAGCCACTATTGGAAACTTCGCATGAATACGTCTAGCTTTAAGATGTTTTATATGGAGGCAAATGGTTGCCTCGTTAAAATCCTACCCTCTCCTTTGTTTCCATCGAGTTTTATATTCTTAATTTCAAATCTCATTGTTTTTGGGAGGGTTATGAAAAATTATATCCCCTTCCCCTAAAGACGCTCCCCGGTGCTTGTAGAAGAACCCCTTTAAACTTAATGGGATTGAGTTCTTGTCATACGTAACAAATATGTTGTATGGTTTCTTTTCATGGTTGAGCAGGAATGTGTGGTTTGAAGCTGCTACTGTGGTTGCTGTTCCACCCCCAGTCGAGCTTCCTGCTACCAGTGTTCTGCGAGCGGCTTTGGCTGGAGGCCTTTCTTGTGCACTTTCTACCTCTTTACTGCACCCTGTTGATAGCATAAAGGCAATTGTTCATACTTGGCACTCTTCTTGTTATTTTCTGATTCTGGGCATGGAAATTCAAATGAGTTTTAACAATATTTTGGAGATTGATTAGTGTTTCTACTCTTTCCAATTAGTATCAGAATAAATGAGAAAAGTGCACAACTATTTGTATCCCTTATACCAGCAATCAATATTAAGAAATTTTAGTATTTCCAGCTCATTTGGGTTCAGGCATTAGATTCCATACAGGGGTGGGGGTGGGGGTGATAGTTCTTTATGGTTATGCTGTTATTGATATACTGTATTTATGATCCTTTATCCTTGATAGCTTATTCATAATGGTTTGTGCTATATCAGACAAGAGTTCAAGCATCTGCTCTCTCCTTCCCTGAGATTATTTCTCAACTGCCGCAAATTGGAGTTCGGGCATTATATAGGGGCTCTATTCCTGCAATTCTTGGACAGTTTACAAGGTTAGAACTTTGAATTAATTTACTACTTTGTTGCCTTTTGCCAAAAATTGTGGTGTTAGTATATGACCTCTTAATTTTTTGTTCTCTCCCTTGTAGCCATGGATTGCGGACTGGAATATTTGAGGCTACTAAACTTGTTTTGATAAATTTTGCTCCTACGCTTCCTGAGATTCAGGTAATCACTTTGTTTATCGCTTTCATTTGCCTTTTCATTTTTCCTCCAGTAGGAGTTGCAACAAATATGTAGATGTCTCTGTCCAGTGAGCTTTCATGTCTAGTTATCATAAATGTGTCAATGATTTCTCTTGTTTGATGAAGTTAACAAGGCAGAGGATGACAGAAATTTGCCTTTTTTGCTTAAAAATCTTAAAGAAAAAGTGTAATTTGGGTGAAATTAGGGAATTTAACCCTCCATTGCTTTCCACTCTCCACCTCTACTCTTACAAACTTCATGGCAAAAGAATAAAGTACTGGGTTAAAAAACTGACGCCAACTCGTGGATGCTGATTGTCCTGCAGGTCCAATCTATTGCATCATTTTGTAGCACATTACTAGGGACAGCAACACGAATTCCGAACGAGGTGCTAAAACAACGGTTGCAGGCAGGACTATTTGAGAATGTAGGAGAGGCAATTGTTGGTACTTGGCAACAAGATGGTTTGAAAGGTTTCTTTCGGGGGACTGGTGCAACTCTCTGTCGAGAGGTTCCTTTTTACGTAGCTGGCATGGGGTTATATGCAGAGTCCAAAAAGGTATATTCTTATACTCTTTATTTTTTTCTAATTAAATTTCATCGCCACCCGGAAATATGTGTACTTGAAGCAAATACATTTTATGATAGCCATATTTGATTATTCCAAATGCAGAGTCCAAAAAGGTAAATTTCATATTTGATTATTCCATACAAGCTTATAGCTAGGACTCGCTAGATACCTGTTTCCGATAGATTTAAAAAACTTCCTTCAAAGTGTTTGCTCTAGATTATTACGCAGTGTTAATGAATCAATTATTATGCACTGTTAATGAATCAAAATGATGTTGCATACTCAGAGTAGTATCAATGTATAGCTTTGGCAAGAATGCCATGTAGAACCTACATTAATGCAAATTCTATCCAAATTTACGCATATTTGACATTCGTGATAGAAGTAAGCTGTACATGTTTTCATTTTTTGTTGGTAGTATAATAACATTTTTGTTCTACCTATATATTTTTTATGAAATCTATTTCATAAACATTTCACGATTCACGCTGCAACAGCTAGCTCAGCATCTACTGGACAGAGAGCTAGAGCCATGGGAGACCATAGCGGTTGGAGCTTTATCTGGGGGTCTAGCTGCCGTTGTCACAACTCCCTTCGACGTGCTAAAAACAAGGATGATGACAGCCCCAAGCGGTCGCCAAGTATCAACAACAATGATTGCATTTTCTATACTCCGCCATGAGGGCCCACTTGGATTATTTAAAGGAGCAGTACCCCGGTTCTTCTGGATCGCTCCTTTGGGCGCTATGAACTTTGCAGGCTATGAGCTTGCAAAGAAAGCCATGAACAAGAGTCGTGAGGAGTCCTTGGGAGAGAAGCAGGCAACGAATTCGGATTGATTTCGGCTTTTGGTCACTTGTTAACTGTTTTTTCGGTTTGTTATAGAGCTGGTGCTGATACCCATTACACGCCAGGCCACTTTAGAATGAAGCTGCCAGCTAAAGCTTAGCAACAATCTTCTGAGCCCTTTTTTGTTTTAGCCCACCACAGGTACTAAAAATTTTCATGGTAATTCGTCGATATCTCTTGCTAGCTTTCCTGAACTGTAAATCCGTTTTGGGTTCATTTATTTTGAAGTGCATATGCTTAATTAATGATTCCCTCTGCAGATTAAGTTTTGTTTTTCGGATCTGCATGTACAAACGGTCAAATATGTAGAGCATATGAAAACTGCTGGCAGTAAAACTTCCCCTCTTTATATCCAGTTTTTTTTTTTCAATGCTCACTGGTTTTGTAGGCTTATATTTGTGTTATAATATAAGGGTTTAGATTTCTCTTTCAATCTTGTTTTTTGCTTTAGTGGCGCCGAATTTGGCCATTTGAGTTGGTCAGCAATCAACTCAAAGCAGATGATAGAGCACTAAACTGTAGCTTAAATCAATTTGTAATTTCAGCTTTTAAGTGACTACTAGCACAATTCTTTAGTTTATAAAGTATTTGTGCTTTGCTATAGTCAAAAAAGAAAGACAATGAAATATCAGTTTTTTCAGTGTGTGCACGTAATGAGAAATCAGGAAATTTTTGCGAGGATTTGCAGCTCTTGCTGATTATTGTATAACTAGAGATTAGACCATGCATGCATATATGTTATATTATCTTAGTTTCTTTAGTTAGTGCAATGGGTGCAATGATTATAAATGGTCATAGTTTGATGGCAACAAACTAAAAAAAATGTCAAGATTGGATTTCAATTTTGATCATCATTAGCATTAATCTTTTCTTGAAACTTCTTAGTTTCTTTTCCAGGGAAAAGGGGACATGTCGTGTGATCGCTAGACGTTCCTTTTGGAGCAATTTCCACTACTATACACTCACAATCTGAGACTCTTGTTCGCCTATTTTCCTTTCCTTTTATAAAAATTATTTATTTATTTTCCATTTTTCTTTCCCGCTCAAGCAATTTTTTTTTTTCCATCATTGTTTTCGGTTCACTTGACTTTGACAATGCCAATGGGTGGGATTCTAGGTTAATCCGTTACCATTATTCAACACGTTTATCCATATGTCATGTTTAGTAGTATGAAAGCAAATTATTTCGCTAATGAATAATATAGTAATTAACCAAGAGATCGACAGCAGTGTGTGCTTTAGTCTTCGAGCATCGTTTGAGTTTGACATTCCCCTAGCATTAAAGAAGATGTGTTCTTAGATTCTCATTTAATAACGCGATTTAATATAATCTCTGTGGACATTAAGTTGAATTTATATTTATTATTTTAAAATGCCTGTAATACCTACTGCGTTTACGTATACCAGGCTTCTTATTTTCCTGGTACATCTTGGCAAGCACTTACAAATGTCATATTATGTACACTACATATTCCCGGATATTATATAGGTAATCCAGTAAAAGGGCTGTAATATTGCTGGACTAATAAAACACCTACTGGATGTATAATTTACATTTGGCAACTAATGAGAATTTGAGATATAATAAAAAAAAAAAAATTTTGGGTGTATAATTTACATTTGGCAACTAATGAGAATTTGAGATATAATAAAAATAATAAAAATTTGGGTACCACCCTTGAAAGCTTAACCGCTTGACTAGATGCCTGAAAACTGATCTGATACTTAAGTGGTAGCACGCCAAGTATTGTATCATATAGGGAATATTGGGTAATTTTTACCTAAAATTAAGTAGCTTCGATACTAGGTTTTTCAAAAATCAGTCTCTAACCTATGCCCTTAGGGCATAGGATAAGCTTCCCGATTTTAGAAACTAAAACTCTAAAAAGGAAACAAATAAACCCGTCGTAAAAAGATTTAAATATCTGAATAAATAAAAATACCAAATCATTCTAAAACAAGATGCTTATCAAAAATTATGGTGACTATTAGATCTGGGCTTAAAATACTTTTTATTGAAAACGTGTCATTTTACACCATTCATTTTACTGAGAAATGGCCAATAGCAATTGGTTTTGTGCATTATATTGGCATGTGTACGGTTTCTATGGCGGAGCTTTGAGGTGCATTGCATGCAAGGGCTCCACTAAATTTGGAACCGGGATTACATGAGGGTTTGCTTAGAATTGGATTCTCAGTTGATGTGTCTTCTTATAACATGATAATTATCGATTTTCTTAAATATGGTGCCAAGGGCTAAAATGACTTATATTGTTGATTGGAGGGAGTATTATTTAAAAGTGTAGACATGTAAGTAGGTTCGATGTCAACCCTAATGCTTGATAGATGGATGATGTGTAGGGTGAGAAGGAATGTTTATTGGTTGGTTTATGAATTATGATGGATAAAAAGTGTACCTTACCCCACGGGCAGCTCACGTGACATCTCTGAATTGAAATTAAAGCAGACACTGTGTGAAGTGCAAAGTGCTAATTAAGCTGGAAAAGGGAAAAACGCGTTGTGAACTGGCGGTTGCAAGGAGATGAGCATCTATCGATCAGATTGAAGATATACAGAGCTAGTCCAAGTTAAAGTCCAGACACGTACATACAGAAAAAAAGGTCGCCCCACGCGTGGCCTCGATCCAAGCAATGCAAGCGCACTTTTACACGAGTAAGAATGTGAACGCAACTCCATCTAGCTACGTACTCACGTCTCTCTTTAGCCATTATCAGCCAAACTCCATTCTCATCTAACCGTTTCATCATTAATTATCGATCAATAGATAGATATCGATAAATGCAATTACTTCATTATTTGCATGTTACAATATACTTATGTTGTTAAAATTTATATCTTTTCTTACAAACTTTAATTATCAAACCAGTGTAATTCTGCTCAAAGAAAGATTTGGAGGATTTTGTTGGAAATGTTAATGCAAAAAGAGTTTTAATGATGGTGTTAAAGTCCGGTGGGCCGACAATCTGGGGATCGTGCGTGTAATGAACCTAGAATACAAGCGCAATAAGGTTCCAACCCAAAATCATATGACAATGGATGGAGTAGCTCATTAGGTTATACAATGGGCTTTTGTAATTCCCAATTTGATGTAGGATATCTCAACACGCCCCCTCAAGTGTAACTGCCCGAGCTAGTTGATACTTGAACAGAATCCCTATTAGTGAACCGTCTCAATTGGATCGACCACTCCTATATTGGGCGGGCTGCTTGAATGTGCTCACATGGCCGACAAGTCCGAATAAATCCCTCAAGGCTCGCGAACCGCCGCTATTGGGACTCGGTCGCTCCTATATCGGGCGGACTGCCTGAAAGGGCCCATGTAGCCGGCAAGCCCGAAGACTCCGGGAAATGAACACACACCGAAACCCGCTCTGATACCATATTAAAGTCTGGTGGGCCGACAATCTGAGGGTCGTGCGTGTAACGGGCCTAGAATACAAGCCCAATAAGGTTCCAACCCAAAACCATATGGCAATGGGTGGAGTAGCTCATTAGGTTATATAACGGGCTTTGTAGTTCCCAATTTGATGTGGGATATCTCAACAGATGGAACCAAAATATGGGTTTGGTGTTTGTCCCACATCGGTGGAATGGACTTAAAAAAGGGTGTTTATATATTGTTTTGTTTTATGATGGGTTGGATGAGTTGAGAGGGGAACTCTCCCACGCGCGCGCTGCCGCCGCCGTCAGGCCGACTCTGGCTTCGTGGCACGTGCACGGTGTGGACTTAATTAAATTTTTGGGCCTCAGAATTACGGATACGCAAATTAATTGTTTGTCCGCAATCTCCGATTTCGGTTTTAACTATTTTTTAAAAGTCGAATTTGGATCTTTGACTTGGCCAAATCTTCTACAGATTTCTCTCCACTTTGGCGTAACTGCTTGTTGATTTTCTTCCATAAAACCAAACGTGTATCTTAGTTTTCTATGCACTGAAAAATACAATTTCTCTCCTCTCTCAAAACACTCTCTAGTTCTGAGCATTCTCGGGTTGATTCCAAGCTTCCTTAGGCGAGTGCACGCCTTCAAGAGTTACTGCGTGATCCTTGGGGGGCAACGCCTTTGCGGACTTGCACCGAAGGTCAAGGAGAAATCGATTCTAAGGCAGCGACTCTCATACCGTGACACAACTTTCCGTTTTCAAGGATTTTTTTCGATCCTCAAAGGCCCAACATTCGAATTTCGGTAACGAGTTCCATTGTTAAATTCTAGTTTATTACTAACAATTTAGAAGCGGTTTTTTGAGAAACCAGAATGGCGATGTTACCCTACTTCAAGCCTCTGTTGTATCTGTCGAAACTGGAACCGCTTGATGGGACGAACTACAAGCGTTGGTCTCAGAAGATGCTGATATTTTTTGAACAATTGGAGATGGACTACGTCCTCCTGCTGCCGTCTCCAACGACGCCTTCAACTCTAGCGCCTCAAACTCCAGCGCCTCAGGACCCTAGTACAGATCCTGCGACTCCTCAGGAACAAGTCACCCCTAGCACTCAACTGTCCAACGCAAGCAATCTGGAAGGTACTTCGGCTACAGTAGGTGGCGCGGATCTGAAAAAATACAAATCCGATTTTTGATTTGCTTGCTAAATACAAATCTGCAAAAAATTATGTGGGATCTTTTGGAGACTAAATACTCTACTGATGATGTTGGGAAAAAGAAATACATTTGTGGCAAGTTTCTGCAGTTCAAGATGGTAGATGACAAGCCGATTATGGAGCAAGTTTATGAGTACGAGAATCTGGTGGCTGATATACTGGCTGAGGGTATGAAGATGTACGAGGTCCTCCAGGCCAACTTCCTGATCGAGAAACTGCTTGAGTCTTGAGCCAACTACAGCAACCATCTCAAGCATAAGAAGAAGGACATGACTCTCCTCGAGCTGGCCAGTCACATGAAGATCGAAGAGGCGAACCACCTCAAAGATAAGTCTAAACCTAAAACTTCTGAAAATTCGGTTAAGGCTAACCTGGTGGAAGCTTCTACAAAATTTGACAGGCATAAGAAGGGTGACTATACTTTAGGACAGAAGAAAGACAAAATTCAAAATAAGAAGAATTTTAAGAAGCAGGAAAAACCACAAGATCGACAAGAAGCTGAGCGGTTGCTTTGTTTGTGGAAAACCAGGGCACCGTGCAGTCCATTGTACCCGCATGGCTGACAATCAGAAGCCAGCTCCCAAGCCAAATGGTGGCGATCAGCCTAAGCTGCAAGTGAATCTGACTGAAGAGAACCAACAGCTGATTGTAGTGATTTCTAAAGTCAACCTGGTTGATGCATTTTGCCTCGCTACAAGGACCGACGTCTCGTATTCTGAATCCCGTCAGGATCTTGAACGAATGATGGAGAGGAAGCAACAGAAAGTTAACATGCAGGGTGCGCGGATCGAGGGCGAAAGTACGTCGCTAGGGTGCTAGAGGCGTCTCGAGATGGAATTGATTCCGACAAGCGAAACCTCAGAATGTTTGTAGGGCGATTGGAAGAAGGATAGAAGGGGTTTGACGCCTGATGCCTGGGGAAGAGAAATTCGATTCAAACAAGGCAAATTCAATTCAATTCAAGCGTAAAACTGAAAGTATGAAGTCTGACAACTTAAATAGAAAACTAAGTCTAATCTAAAACCCTAATGAAGATGGGCCCAATCATGCAAGCCCAACCCATCTCATTAATTAAATAAATAACGGAATTAATAATAATACTAAATAAAGTAATTGATTTACTTAAAAAACCCGACAATATAAATAAGATAGAAATCCGAAGACTCGAAGCCTCGGAAACCTTGCGCATGACTCGGCAATACCGCCTAGCAAAGCACGGTCCAACACGGGGGAGCGCGGGCGCGCTCCTAGGCGCCAGTCAACGCTCGCAGGTGCTGAGTTTCTACGGGCGCGACACGGTCTAGGGGACGGGGAGCGCGGTCGCGCTCCGGGGCACTCTCCCTGCGCCCGTAGTGTCGTCCGTTCTAGTGGCGCGCGCGGGTTCTTCGGCGGGGATCGTCACGCCAAGAGGGATGCCACGACTTGGGTAAACTCAGGTTCGCCTTGATCAATCTAGGTCTAGGACCGGATCGCATCATTGGTGGGCAGCAAAGCTGAGTGGCTGCTGGATACTGGAGCAACTAAGCACTTTTGTGCTGACAGGGAGATGTTTACTGACTTTGAAGAAGCTGCTGAAATTGATTAAGTCTACATGGGAAATTCCAATGTCTCCCAAGTCATGGGGAAAGGGAAAGTGTCTCTAAAGCTCAGTTTAGGGAAGTCACTTCAACTACAGAATGTCTTATATGTTCCTTCTCTGCGTAGAAACTTGATTTCGTCTGGTTTGCTTGAAATTGTTGGCATAAAACAAGTAATTGAAGCTGGAAAAATAATCTTACTAAAAATGGTGAAATTGTAGGAAAAGGCTATAGATCTGGTTGTTTATATGTTCTTCACACCATGATTGATAATGAGAATGTTTCGTCTTCTGCTTATATCGTTGAGTCTTTGGATTTATGGCATGCTAGAACTGGACACTTGAATGTGAAATTTTTTAATCGTTTGCATGCTATGGGTTTAATTCCGAATTTGGTTAAACAAAGTCAAGAAAAATGTGAAATCTGTGTTGAAGCTAAGTATACAAAATGACCTTTTAATTTTGTGAATGAAAGGACTTCTTCCTTGCTAGAATTAGTCCACTCAGACTTAGCTGACTTTAGAAACACAAAAAGTAGAGGAGGCAAACGATATTATATTACTTTTGTAGATGACTTTTCGAGGTATACCAAATTGTACTTGTTAGTTGTTACGTTCCAAAGATGAAGCTGAACATATGTTTTATGTATATAAAGCTGAAGTCGAAAACCAACTGAATCAAAAAATAAAAAGACTTAGATCAGATAGAGGTGGCGAGTATGTCACAAACTCTTTAAAAGAATTTTGTGAGAATAATGGTATTATTCATGAATTTACAGCTCCCTATAGCCCACAATAAAATGGGATAGCAGAAAGAAAAAACAGAACCTTGAAAAATATGATGAATGCGTTGCTTGCTGGTTCTGGTTTATCTGATAATATGTGGGGGGAAGCTGTCCTGAAGGCCAACCATATTCTTAACAAAGTTCCGCACAAAAAGCTAGATAAAACACCTTATGATTTAATGGAAAGGACATGCTCCTAACCTGAAATATCTGAAAGTGTGAGGGTGTTTGGCTAAAGTGGGATTGCCTTCCTTTAAGGTTGATGCAATTGGGTCTAAGACTTTTGATGCTGTATTTATTGGTCATGCAGAAAATAGTGCAGCTTATCGATTCATGTGTTTGAGTGATCGTTCTTTGTGTGAATATCGTGATGTTGTATTTTTTGAGCATACATTTCCTTTGAATAAAAATATCATGCATAAAGATACTAAATCATCAGCTATTGCATCTTCTTCTATGTCTTTACCTTCCATGCATAAAAATTACATAGAACCTAGACGGAGTAAAAGACAAAAGAAGGGCACTAGTTTTGGTCCTGATTTTGTAACTGCATTTATAATAGAACTCAATGATTATGATGAATTAAATGAGACTTTCATTAGTCTTCATATGATAGAGGATGATCCCAAAACATATGAAGAAGCTGTGAGTTTCTTAGATGCTAGTTTTTGGAAAGATGCAATTAAAAGTGAAATAGATTCTATCATGTCTAATCACACTTGGGAACTAGTTGATTTGCCTAAGGGAAACAAAGCTATTGGTTGTAAATGGATCTTTAAGAAGAAACTTAAAATTGATGGCTCTGTAGAGAGATATAAGGCAAGACTAGTTATAAAAGGGTTCACACAAAAAATATGGTATTGACTTCTTTGACACTTATTCTCTTGTTATTAAGATAGCGACCATTCGTGCTCTATTTGCTTTAGCTTATAGCTATAAATTGTTAGTACATCAGATGGATGTAAAAACTATATTTTTTAATGGTGATCTTAATGTAGAAATTTATATGGAACAACCTAGAGGGTGCGTAGTTCCAGGACAGGAGAACAAGGTGTGCAGACTAAAGAAGTCACTTTATGGTCTGAAACAAGCGCCAAAGCAATGATATGAAAAATTTCATAAAACTATCTTATGATTTGGATTTAAAGTGAATGGATCAGATGTATGTGTTTATTCAAAATTATTTGGTGTTGATTGTGTGATTATATGTCTATATGTTGATGAAATGTTAATTTTTGGGACTCACATAAATGTGATAATTCTACCAAACAATATCTATCCTCTCACTTTGAAATGAAAGACTTAGGTGAAGCTGATGTGATTTTAGGAGTAAAAGTCACTAGAACCGAAAATGGTTTCACCTTGTCTCAACCACATTATGTAGAGAAAGTGTTAAAGCGGTTTAACCACTTTGATGTTGTGCCAGTACGAACTCCTTATGATGCTAATATGAAATTGATGAAAATAAGCATGATAGTGTATCTCAAAATGAATATGCTAAATTAATAGGGAGTTTGATGTTTTTGATGAACTGTACTCGGCCTGACATTGCTTATGCTGTTAGTAGACTTAGTCGGTATACTCATAACCCTAGTAAGGATCATTGGTGTGCACTAAATAGATTGTTAAGATATCTTAAAGGCACAATTGATTGGGGTTTACATTATGTTGGATTTCGTCAAGTTTTAGAGGGATATTGTGATGCAAATTGGGTAACCGATAATGATGAAGTTAGCTCCACTAGTGGATATGTTTTTACATTGTGTGGTGGTGTTATATCTTGGAAGTCTTCTAAACAAACATGTATGGCTAGATCTACTATGGAATGTGAGTTCATAGCTTTAGATTTAGCTAGTCAAGAGGCTGAGTGGTTAAGAAGTCTACTAGCTGATTTACCATTGTCGGCGCGTCCAGCTCCCCCTATTTCTCTACATTATGACTCACAGTCTGCTATTTGTGTAGCTAATAGCAATGCCTACAATGGCAAGAAGAGACACATTCGAATCAAGCATGAAACTGTGAGATAATTGATTGCGAATGGTGTTCTCAGTTTGGAGTATGTGAGAACCGAGAGGAATATCGCAGATCCATTGACTAAAGGACTAAACCGAAAGTTAGTCATTGATTCGTCGAGGGGAATGGGACTTAAACCCGTGGGATGAGGAATTCATGGTGGATCCCCTATTTGGGGTCAAACAAAGCCATGGAAAGACTCATATGATGGTACACTAATTCCCATTTCTATGACAAGTGTAAGTAAAGAGGTTGAACAAAGCTCTTAATGAGTTCATAGCCCAGGATTTGGGTGGTCCTTTGAGGTGGACTTGATGAATTCACCGTTGGAAATTGAGAGGTTGAGTTATTAACTCTTAATGACTTCATAGCCCTATCGTGGGTGGTCCTTTGAGACGGACATTTGAAGTCACCTACAAGAGTGTGAAGGGCTAGCCTCCTTCTACAAAAGAAATCGGGTGATCTTTCTAGAGCACTTTTTAGCATTCCAAGACAATTTGGCTAAATGTGAGAATTATCGCGAAATCACCGAGAACATAGGAAAGATGTGTGTTGTTAGGAACTTCCCCAACTTCGAGGAGTTCAAGACTTAGTTCACTTCTTGAAGAAAGGGTTACCTAACTTCACTATGTGTTGGTTCAATCGTAAGATACCAATGCTTAAGCATCAATTCTATAAAACCATGCTCAGAACCTCGTATTTTCACACTTTATATTCAAAACTTCTTTTCGCATTATGGGGGATTGTTGAAAATGTTAATGCAAAAAGAGTTTTAACGATGGAACCAAAATATGGGTTTGGTGTTTGTCCCACATCGGTGGAATGGACTTAAAAAAGGGTGTTTATTTATTGTTTTGTTTTATGATGGGTTAGATGAGTTGAGAGGGGAACTCTCCCACGCGCGCGCCGCCGCCCGGCCGGCTCGGTCTCGGGCTTCGTGGCACGTGCGCGGTGTGGGCCTCAGAACTACGGATATGCAAATTAATTGTTTCTCCGCAATCTCCGATTTCGGTTTCAACTATTTTTAAAAATCGAATATGGATCTTTGACTTGGCCAAATCTTCTGTTGATTTCTCTCCACTTTGGCGTAACTACTCGTTGATTTCCGTCCATAAAACCGAACGTGTATCTTAGTTTTCTATGCATTGAAAAATACAGTTTCTCTCCTCTCTCAAAACACTCTCTGGTTCTGAGCATTCTCGGGTTGATTCCAAGCTTCCTTAGGCGAGTGCATGCCTTCGGGAGTTACTGTGTGATCCTTGGGGGGCGACGCCTTTGCGGACTTGCACCGACGGTCAAGGCGAAATTGCTTCTAAGGCAGCGGCTCTCATACCGCGACACAACTTTCCGTTTTCAAGGAGTTTTTTCGATACTCAAAGGCCCAACATTCAAATTCTAATAACGTGTTCCATTTGTTAAATTCTGGTTTATTACTAACAGATCTATCGAGAGAGGATGTATACGAAAGATTTAAAGATAGATTTTATCAATTGTTAGCTAGAAGCCTAGAACATGCATGATTTTATCAACTGGTTAGGTACTTATAAGGTCCATTTAAGATGCTGCACTCTCGCACCGATTTTAACTATCTATGCTCAATATTCTCAGTTCAAATTTTGGACTTTTATCCTCTCGTCTGGACTTATGGGGATTATTAGTCATCATGATCCATATGCTGTGATTTGCACTGTAATAACTTTTGATTTTATTTCCTTAAGAAAAACTCTGCCGCTAAATTTGATAAAATTTTGACCATTGATTATACATGACATTTTTTTGAAACAAATTATCGTGATAATGTATGGTTAAAAAATTTCCTTACTCTTCATGATAGTGTAGGATCTTTATATATGTTTCTAATTCATTTTTATAATGTTTACTATTTCGTGCGAGCCTGAGAGGGTTTAAAAGATCCACCTATACATTTTCATGAAATTTCCTCTGTCCGAATAAAATTATATAATATATAGGGCCTTACTTTGTAGGCCGAGGCTTATCAAGGTCAACCGGTGTGATTAAGTTATAATCCAACTGGTGTTGGAAAATATTAAAAAAATGTTACTTATTAAGCACCTGAAAACTGAATCCAGTAATGTATGGAAATTAAAGCTTCCTTTTATCCTTTAACACCGTTAAATCTAGCTTTTGTACGAGGTGATAAATTTGAAGCTATAAAGTCAAGGTGTGAAAAGCTTAAAGTTATTGGAAAATAAATAAAGTAAAACCACGTAGGATTATGCAAATTATGCAAATTAATAATCCTGTAGGATCGATGTTAGTCTAGACAGTCGGGAACTGTTCCAGTGATAGTTCCCTTACGCAGCGGAATAATATAGAACAAGACTAAACAGAAATTTAAGACAGGGACACAGTTCCTTTATAGAGGAACCTCTTTAGCCAACTAGCTAAAGAGTAAACCTCTATCTCCCTTGGAGGATTTTGAACACGTATTATATTCTATTGATATATCTCAGGTTCCACAATACAAAGTCGAACTTTTCTATTGTTTGCAATCTCACTCACAAACAATACTAACGACTAAGACATGGTAGTTCCTAGATCCAAACACAAATGAATATAGAGAGTGAACCTTTACGTTCCTGTGCAGTTCCCTTTAACACAGGAACCACCTTTTTCAAGCTGATGAAGATCTTCACGCAGTCTTCATCACTTGATGCTTCCTTCCTTGAACTTCTGGATTAAATATCTTCACTGAATCAGCTCGGGCTCTCGATCTCTTTCTTTCCTTTTGTAGATCTGGTTTTCAGGTGTGCGAGAGCTTATTTAGACCTAGCGGCGTCGCATACTATTTATAGAGTTTCCATCTTTAGTTCTGACGCCTTTGCCCTTATTGTCTTGGGGAGTACGACACTATTCAAAAAGACTAGCGTACCCTTCTTCATCTCTATTCATTCGGAACTTTGGCTTGCCGCCCAAGACAATAGTGAAATGTCTCTCTTGTCCTCTTAATTACTTGCCACGTACACAGGTGATTTGATAAGGAACGTTTTCCTTTGCTTTTCCTGTAAACTTGTTATCTTTCCTAAGATCATTTATATAGGAAATTAGTTTTATTTGTTTGTCATTATTAAAACTTTAATTGTTCAAATGAAAAATTCATTGTTCCAGTGTTAGTTCCCTGACACTGTTTCAACAAATCCAATATGTATAAACTTTTCAAGTTATGATCGATGACCTTTGAACTGTTTTAGAAGGATAGAATGCGAATGAGTAAAAGAATTTGTGCCGACCGTACTGCATCTGGAAGTAGATGGACTAAAAGAACATTACGACAAAATGAAATGCCTACTTTTTTTTAATAAACACCAAAAACAGATAGATGAAATTAAGATAACTTAACTAATTAAACATACCGGACTTGTCAATGCCCAGCAATTTAGAACTATTAAAGTATGTATATATTAATTACTGTCCATACGCCAAAGAAGAGAATGAGCATATATTTAATTTCTTAATTACTTAATGGGTCTTGTAATTATACTGGAAAAATGTATGCAAGCCTTTAATTTGTTGACTTTGATTTGGAATTTCCAAAACATGGAAATACTTTTTGGCTATTTGGTCCTTAAGTCAAAAGTTAGTTTTGCCCTGTCAAAGTGTTGGTCTTAATCAAATCAAGAAATATAAACTCAAGATATGTTAATATATATTCAGCCAATTGATTTATTATGTATAATTGAGGTTTTAAAATTGATTTTTCTAACCTATTTATAGGTTAAGAATTTTTTTTGAGCAGTGTATAGGGTAAAGAATCTTGAAATAAAAAATATTTTGTTAAATTATATTTACATAGTTCAATTTTTAAAAAGTTATAAGGTTTATTTATTTGTATTTAGGGATTTAGCTTCTAAAAATTGGTTAAATTTTATCAAAAAGAATAGAAATTTAAAAAGGAAAAACCGTTTAAAATTAGCTAGACCATTATATGTTACATTCCTTTTTATGTCTTTGAGTACCATGTACTATCAATTTCCTTATAAATCTCATTTTTCATTGTCTATATATATGTACATGAAATTATCATTGTTTTTAGTCCACAAAAGATATTTAGGTCATTACAATAATAAGAGACGAGAGATTCAAACTCGCGATTTAATGATCGCGGACGTAATTGTCTACCAGTTTAGACTAGTGAAACTTGACGAAATTAACATTTGTTTAATTACTATGCAATATATGCAACTAGGATCCCAATTTGTATGTATTTTATATATGTGCGCGCTTTGTCCAATTAATTTAACAATAACAAACTTCAAACTTAATTGTTTGTTTTGTTGGTTGAAACTTCACACTTAATTGTTTTTGTCAGCAAGTTAAAATTTTCATAAATTGGCTTCATTTTTTCCTCATAGAAGTAAAGAAATTAAACTTCTTTTCTATAGGCCGGCATTAGCACAACTAGAACTTGGAAAAAAACAGTTTGAACAGTGAAGTGTCAATGTAAACAGAGTTTTCTTGATAAAATTAGGTCACCCAATTACAAATAAGCTAGATACACAACCGGGGAAAAACGAAGGTTTTGTTATTTTTAATTACAATGACATCTACTTTGTCTCCTTTCCCCCAACTAGTGTAAAATTTCACCAAAACTACCTCCTCCTACATTCGTTTGTCAAAAAGTGGACCCTTATCATGCACCTTCTGTCTTCGAATCATAATCAACCATATTTTGCGATGACAAATTATGTTAAGCTTAATACTAAATTCAAGTTTGAGACCTTAGGTGATATAGGATATGGTATAGCACTTTGCAAATATTCTAGGTGGACCAAAGATCCAGGAACCGGGTTCGAGATTATTTATTAAACTTGATTAGACCTTGAACTGGATGTGTATGCCACCCCAATTTTACCGATTTGGAGGCAACAAACCGAGCTCAATATATAAGTTGGGCTATTACATTTGTCTCGATCCTGGCCCAACAACTACTTGGCCCAAAAGTTAAGAGGCCAACCCAATTCCTAAGCTGAAGCTCGTTTTAATTGGAACGACGCGTTTTGAAGTTGAGCTCGAGAAGCTTCTTAAGACCTAGCTACTTAAGCTTGTGTTGTCATCTCTGGAGCTCATTCGCCGTTTTGTAAAAACCTAGATCTCAGAGTGAAAGAGAGAGAGAGAGAGAAGGAGAAGAGGGAGCTCGACACCGGAGTTGAAGGAGGCGATCGAAAAGCTGATCCCTGTGCCGGAGAAGACGTTGAAGACTCTCGTCAAAGCTTCTACTTGAAGCTTTGCCAGCCTTTGGGGGGCCGAAACCCTAGATCTTCTACCTTAGCCTTTATTTCTCTTGTCTTCTCTGTTGTATATCTTTGTAGTTGGGTTTTTTTCTTGATCTTCTGGTTTGCCGTCTGTTTGTACTTGTGTAACCATCCTTGAAAGTTTTGATAGTGGATTGGGAAGGATCTCCCCACTGAGACTCCGCGGACATAGGTATTATCACCGAACCTTGTAACCATTCTCTAGTGTTCACTTGTTTTAAGCTTTCTTTCGATCTTGGTTGTTTGCGTGCGTTTCCGTTTAATATAGCGATAGATCTACTTTTTCAAATTAAAACACGCTCACATTTTTCATCTTAACTTTGATTAATTAAATATTTCTTAAATCATTAATATAAATGATAGATAACACTTCTTAAGATTTAATTAACCCATGCCATCTCTCAATTACGGAGGAGATCGATTTTCGTACCTACACGGTAACGTACATATATATATATATATATAGATCGAGGAATAAATTAAACAATTGGTGAAATGAACCTTTATATATATAACTCGATCATGCATATATATATATATATATATCTTATACATATATCTAATTTGGGTTACATCTTGCGATGGAAAATAACCTTGAAGAGGCCAACGTACCTAATTCGACCACGAACTCGACGTCCACTATATATAAATTAATCAGCTTATTCTATAAAGTCGGGATCTGTAAACTATACTATACTCGCCGGACAATGTAACGATTAACATATCATAACTCTCAATCTTTGTTATGAGAGAGCTAGCTATAGCTATAGCTATGAATAATTAATAATTAAAACTGATATTTAATTAATTTGTGTTTAGGGCATGTCGTCGTCCCAAGTGATGAGAGTGCAGTTAGAAGTGTCCGGGTAGAAGTTGAAGAACCCATCCGGATCCGACATCGGGCTATCGAGTTCCGAGTAATCAGGAGACGACGAGAGAGACACCATGGGAAGGCTATCGAGCTTCGAGTTCGTCATAGTAGTAGTAGAATTGTTAATGCTGCTGTTGTTGTTGTGGTTGATGAGCATGGAGAGGAGGTTGCTTTGCTGGCATTTCATGTTGAGAAGCTCGGCTTGGGCTTTCGCCAGCTCAGCTTGAAGCTGACTCAGCTGCTTCTGCAGCTGACAGATGGCTCCTGCCGTTCCGTAGACCGGGTCCCGCAGCCGTGCGTTGGCTTCGTACACCATGCTACTCACTGCATCCGCTCTATGGCTCTCCGGTAGCTCCTGCGTATATATATATATATATATATATATATATATATGTACTATTAATTTGTATGTATATATTTCTGCCTATGTATGGTACGTAGCAGCCTTGTAGTAAAGTCAAATAAAAATAAAAAGTACGTGAAAAATTCCGTTATTTTTCCAAAGAGGGTGTGGAATCAAAGGTGTGAAAATAATGCACATGGAAAGCAACACTTGCACTATACTAATTCTATAGGAAACAAAAGAGAAGTAGAAACATTTGAAAATTAAAAAACAAAAGTTGTGGTGCATCATGTGCAATCAAATTTGAGTCCACGTGATTCCCTGCCCACCCCCACCCCCATTTTCCTATCCCCACTATAAGCTCAAAATGTTGCAAAAACTTGAACTAATTACACACCAACCCACCCACCCACCAATAATAGAAATCAAATACTTTATGTAATGATCGAATCTAGGCAATTCATTATACATATATGTTCTATTTGTTGGAAATATATAGATATATTTTTAATTAAAAAATATTGATATGTATTAGGAAGTAGTTATTATAAGTTGTAGGTAGGTACCTGGAGGAGCTTAATAATGTTGCTGGCGCCAAAGACCTTGTGGGCAGTGGCGAACTTGAGAGGATCCGTGGGAGGGAAGTAGGGCGCCAACACGCATTTCTCCGCGCTACACCGCCTCCTTAGGATCTTGCACGCCGCACACGGGCTTGCCACCACCACCACCGCCTCTGGAGAGGGTGGAGTCGAAGGCCGGCGTGGGGTGTTCGAACAATTAGTGTGAAGGTCGTCGTTAGTTGAGAAACAATATGGAGGAATAAGTGGTGGTGATGAGGTTTTGGGCTCACACCTCATTCTCATCACTTCCATAGTATAAGCTAAGTTGGATATAGAGATTAAGGGAGGAATAAATTAAGAGAGGTGGAACTTGGAAGGAAGTAAAGACGAGTAAGTAATAAGAGCAGTTGGTGTTTATATATATACTCTAGCTCTTATATATAGTACTATAAATGTATCTAGAGAGAAGATTAAGGTGAGTACGTTTGACTAGTGTGTGAAGTAATTTCTCAAATGGGGCCGCCTTCCTTATTACGTCATTCATACGTACGTACGTTGCTTCTTTCATTTACTATTATTCTACTTGTAACAACTATCTATCTAGTCGGATATATAGCTTCTATATATGCCTAACTAACATATACTTGGCTTCTTATGATTAGTTTGACAGATGTGTTCAAGTTGGCACGAAATCGACTCATCAGAAGTATTTGAGTTGGAACTAAGCTTTATTTTTATTTCGTTTTTCTAACCTATATTTTTAAGACATATGTTAATATTAGATCAAGTGTGTTAGAATATAGTTATTGATTATGAGAAATTATTAAACTAGTTTCGATAACGAAAAATAACTAAATAAAAATTCAATCAAATTCCCTAACTTTAATTTATTAGATTGATCGGACACACAAACTCGAACTTCAATTTCTATGTGTACACAACTCCTAATGACGAGTCTCTATTCCTCTGATTTTAAAAGACTCTATCTAATTCAATCTAGTGAACTCGACCATTCATACACAACTCCTAAGACTTCCTATGTTCATTATCATGATCGATAAGTATTATGATAATCATGTAACACACTTTTATATATAGCACTAGTGGGCTCAATAAATCTCACATCCTTTATAATATAATCCTTGTCTATATACATATTGATATAACATGCAAAAGGAAAATTACCCAAAGTATGGCATTAAGTGGGACATTTGATCCGTAAAAAATGGGCCGACTAGGTTATCAGTTGAAATACTTGAATAAAGTATATATGAAGAATAATATTCGACCAAAAGAAATATATGAAAAAGATACAGAGCTAGGGATTGATCATGTATAATCAAGTTGGGTAATCATTATCACGATTTTTAGTCAATATGAGCAGATCGACTCTAATTTAATATCTAATCAAGGCTTACTATTTACTTGTGTTTCAAGCATGCTGATCAAGTGCGTCCATTTCAAATATATAGGCCAATCATTCAAACATATATAATCATCACAAGGATTGAAAGAATTAATTAACATGCATTAGTTCATGTTATATATTGCAAATATACATGAATAGAGTTTCATAGTTGTTGTAAGATTGATGTTAGTCTTAGACAGTCGGGAACTGTTCCAGTGACAGTTTCCTTACACAGCGGAGTAATATAGAACAAGACTAAAACAGGAATTTAAAGCTTGGACACAGTTCCTTATAGAGGAACCTCTTTAGCCAACTAGCTAAAGAGTAAACCTCTACCTCCCTTGGAGGATTTTGAACACGCACTATATTCTATTGATATATCTCAGGATCTACAATACAAAGTCGAACTTCTCTATTGCTTGCGATCCCACTCACAAACAATATTAACGACTAAGACATAATAGTTCCTAGATCTAAACACAAATGAATATAGAGAGCGAACCTTCTCGTTCCTGTGCAGTTCCCTTTAGCACAGGAACCACCTTCTTCAAGCTGATGAAGAACTTCACGCAGTCTTCATCACTTGATCTTTCCTTCCTTGAACTTCTGGTTTGAATATCTTTTATGAATCAGCTCGGGCTCTCGATCTCTTTCTTTCCTTTTGTAGATCTGGTTTTCAGATGTGCGAGAGCTCTAATAGACCTAGCGGCGTCGCATTTCATTTATAGAGTTTCCATCTTTAGTTCTGACGCCTTTACCCTTAATGTCTTGGGGAGTACGACACTATTCAAAAAGACTAGCGTACCCTTCTTCATCTCTATTCATTCGGAGCTTTGGCTTGCCGCCCAAGACAATAGTGAAATGTCTCTCTTGTCCTTTTAATTACTTGCCACGTATACAGGTGACTTGACAGGGAACGTTTCCCTTTACTTTTTCTGTAAATTTGCTATCTTTCCTGAGATCACTTATACAGGGAATTAGTTCCATTTGTTTGTCATTATCAAAACTTCGATTACTCGAATGGAGAACCCATTGTTCCAGTGTTAGTTCCCTAACACTGTTCCAACAATTTCCCCCTTTTTGATGATGACAAACTTTTATAAAAATGCAAGTGTTAAACATTCAGGGATACAGGAAAGATGTTAGATAATTAAGCATCAATGACACAGGCAATTCTTTGTAGATACTTAGTTCCCCCTGAAATGCACAAGCAATTTGATTTTCAAGATTTTCAAGCTAACAGTTCCCCCTCAACTTATGGCTAATTATTCTGTATTCTCTTAGACATAACGCATCTCTGCATTTTTCCACTTTTCCCCCTTTTGACATCATCGAAAGACAATCAAGTATAAACATGCAAGAACAAGCAAGGGAAGCACAACCATAACTAAAGAACAAAAGCAAAATGCAATTCATTAAAAACATTG
The DNA here is from genome assembly GCA_964016875.1 of Fallopia convolvulus. Classification (NCBI taxonomy): domain Eukaryota; kingdom Viridiplantae; phylum Streptophyta; class Magnoliopsida; order Caryophyllales; family Polygonaceae; genus Fallopia; species Fallopia convolvulus. The sequence goes on along the minus strand of OZ024732.1, from coordinate 45,730,402 downwards.
TTCATACAAGTACAAGATCAGAGTCTTAAGAGCATTGAAGGAGGGAGAAGACAGTTGTGGATTTTTCTTGGAGGGGGCTTGTTCAAGGGTTAGAGGAAGAAGAGGAGGAAGGGAGCTTCTTCTGTATGTCCTTAAGAACAGCAAGGATGTGATAATTGGTTCCCTTTGTCTGTTGAATGTCGAGAAGGACATCAAGTATGCGCTCAGTGACCCCACACAGACGGTTGAGAGCTTGAAGAACATTTTTCGAGTCTCCTTGTTCAATGAACACAACAGGAGGACCTTCTTCTTGTGGTTCCATGGAATACTTCATTCGTAGAATGTTGGACATATCCATTTCTTGTCCTAGCTCTTCTTCCTCTTGAGGATGATACACATCGTTCCTCTTCATTATTTCCTTCACCAACGCTGCATATGGAAGGGCATGATTCTCCTTGGCAACGCATTTGCAAAATCATTATCTTGGGCAGGTTGATGCGCTCTTTGCGAAGGAACAGATCCAAGAGGATTGCATCAGTTGAGTTGAGAGTTGTTCTCTTTTCCAGTCTTGGCGTCACTATCCTAGTGATAAACTGGTGTGCCATCTTGCCTACTTGACTCAAGCTGTGAGTCAGGATCTCTTTTCCTTGTGGAGGAACGTGCCCTAGAAGCCTTTGAAGAATGGCATCTCTTTCATCAGAATCTTGCCATGGGCGTTGGGGGAGCATATCAAACCCTTCTCCAGGAACATTTAGAATTTTCTTGATCTGGGCAGCGGTGAAGGTGAAGTCATCCTCTTCTGTCTTCCATCTTATTATGAGGTCAAGCTCAGTTCCCTTTTGTAGGGCGAATTTGGAGTAGAAGTACCTTATTTGAGCTTGATCCACCATTGCCGGTTCGGAACAGAGCTTATCCCATCCTTGAAACTGGATGAGTTCCTGAAGCTCGTTGAACTCGTTTTCTTGTAGGAACTCGGCTGTTATTACTAGAGGAATGACCAACTTCCTCTCTTCTGGTTTCTTCTTTTCCTTCTTTCCTTTCTTCTTCTCCTTTTGTTCAGGCTTTTCTTCCAGCCTTGGCTTCTTGGAGCCTCTTGTTGAAGGACGCCCAGGTGGCGGTTCCTTGTACCCAATTTGAAGGGCAGGCTCTGTGTACTCCTCCACCTCATCGTCGGAGCCCTCAACGGTGACGATCTCCGTTGATGGATGAAGAGCGTGGAGTTGCTCAGATTATAGAGGCTGTAGTTCCTCATCATCTTCTTCTTCTTCTACTTCGCTTAATTTCTTTTAATTTCTCTTTTTGGTTCTTGGAGCAGTTGGAATTTGTGGAAGAGAAGTTGAAGAGGAAGGGCGTTTTGGAAGAGAGGGAGAAGATTGGGTTGGTTTGATAGGTGTAGTTCCCTGTGAAGTAGGGAACTCCTCTCTCTCAAATTGGGAGATGGATTGATCGAGGTTGGAGAGGTCTAGTTCCTTGTGAGATGGAACTTGGATTTGAGGAGCATTTGGAAGAGATGAGGGGGCCCTGGCTTTTTGGATTTGAGGAGTAGGGTTGTGAGAAGTTGAAGCAAGGGGATCTGGTCTTCGTTTGGGAGAGAAGTTGTCGAGAATTTGTGTATGGTGTTTGGGAGAGGAATGAGAGGAGGCTTGTAATAGAGGGGTAGGATTGGAATCATGGATCGTGGTAGGAACACCCTCAATGTTCAAGGTGAGGGTTGAGGAGCCATCCGGTCTCGTGGTGAGTACCGGAATTTCAGACCTTGGTGTTTGTGGTGGTGAATTTGGAGGTGTAAGACTAGGTTGTCCATCTCTTTTTCTCAGAAGAGAATAGAGACATTCCTTGACATCAAAGATGTACTCGGGTTCATGGTGGTCGAGATCTAGATCGGTGAGAAGCATTTTCTTGAGAGTTTCAGGGTCATGGTTGAGAAGATGCTCGATGAGTGGGTTTTTGTGGTAGACGGAGAACTTGATGATGGGTTGATTTTGGTTGGCCATAGGAGTGGACTGGTTGAGTTACAGAGAAAGATTGGAAAGGGAGATTGTCGAAATCTAGGGTTTGGGAGAGGTGATGGAGGAAGACGATGGAGAGAAAAAAAAGAGGGGAATGGGTTAAGTAGTAAGAAGAGAAGAAGGTGAAGGGGTGAGAGTGGTTACCAACCTTTCCTTGAAACTAGCAATTAGTTACTCCAAAAAGAATCGGAAGAGATTTGGTTTTCTCCACGCAAAGATCTTTTCCTATTCTACAGTCTCAACGTGGCAATAGATAAGCACGGGTAGCGAGATGAACGATTCTGATTCACTTTTCCCTTTCTACAGCCTGTCGCTTCCTGAACCAGTTTTCAATGACCTTTCTCTTTCCAATAATACATATGAGAGACGTATTTGAATTTCAAACACCCTTGTAGTTCCTTTGTAAATTGAAGCGGTTCCTTTCCTTTCTAACTCCTCTTTCCATGAACAAGTAAGACGAGGCCAAGTTTGGATATGTAAAGGATTTTTGTGAAAAGATTAAAAGAAATATCCAAACTAAATAGGGTTATGGAATCAAGTGGTGTTGTCATCCAGGTAATTGAATCCCGTAAAAAGGGTTTATTCATTGAGGCTCATAGGAAACGTTTACCTGGATGGGTTTTGAGGGACAAGTCTTATGATCAACCATCATTTCGGCTTATAGTGAGGGACAGATAAGATCAGGTTGATCATTTTGGGACAAAAATAAACAAAGTGCTCTTAAGAAATCAGTTCCCATACCTAGTTATGAACATGTTTCATGCAAGTTTGCAATTATTGAAAATGAAAGTTGCTATACCATGCAGTTCCCTAGCTATACTGATATCTAACTTAGTCAATCATGGAGGGAAAAGATGGACCGGGACTTGTTTAATTTAAGAGAATCATCCCTAAGAGCATACGAAGATGCTCAAAGGGTTGTCTGTCCAAGGCTTTGGTGAAAATGTCAGCAACTTGTTCATCTGTCCTGCAGTGAACCATCTTAATGGAACCTTTCTCTACGTGATCACGCAGGAAATGGTGCCTAACCTCTATGTGCTTTGTTCTAGAGTGATGCACTGGGTTTTTTGAGATGTTAATTGCACTAGTACTATCACATTTAATAGGAACAGTTTCAAGAGACATACCATAGTCTTTGAGTTGATACTTGAGCCATAGGACTTGGGAACAACAAGCAGTTGCGGCAATGTACTCAGCTTCAGCAATGGAAAGTGCCACAGAGGATTGTTTCTTGGATCCCCATGATACTAGACAGTCTCCTAGGAACTGTGCCATACCTGATGTGCTTTTTCGATCAACTAGATGTCCTGCAAAATCAGCATCTGTGAAGGAAACAAGTTCAAAGGAACTGTTCCTAGTGTACCATAAGCAAAGATTATCTCTCCCTTTGAGGTGCGAAAGATCCTTTTGACTCCCTTTAGATGCGATTCCTTAGGATTTGCTTGGAACCGTGCACAGAGACAGACAGCGAACATGATGTCTGGTCTACTAGAAGTGAGATAGAGTAGGGAACCAATCATTTCTCGAAAAAGTTTTTGATTGACACTGGTTCCAGTCTCATCGGCATCAAGTCGTGTGCTAGGTGAGATTGGAGTGTTGATTGGCTTTGCAGTGTCCATCCCATATTTGGATAGCATTTCCTTGATGTACTTTTGTTGATGAATCTTGGTTCCATCTTTTGTTTGAGAGATTTGAAGACCTAGAAAGAAGTTGAGTTCCCCTACCATACTCATCTCGAACTCACTACTCATTTGTTTCTCAAATTTTTCTGTAAGCACAGGATTAGTAGAACCAAAAACTATATCATCAACATAGACTTGCACAATTAAAATGTCACCTGATTCTTTCTTCAAGAAGAGTGTCTTGTCAATGGATCCTCTTTGATAGCCTTTGGATAATAGGAATGAAGCAAATCTATCATACCAGGCTCGAGGAGCTTGTTTGAGGCCATAGAGAGCCCTTTCAAGAAAGTAGACGTGATCAGGCTTGTCATCATCTTCAAATCCAGGAGGTTGCTTCACATAAACTTCCTCTTGCAGATAGCCATTGAGAAATGCTGTTTTGACATCCATTTGGAACAGTTTGAACCCTTTGTATGTAGCAAAAGCAATGAGTAGTCGTATTGCTTCAATTCTGGCAACTGGTGCAAACGTTTCCTCATAGTCAATTCCCTCCTCTTGATTATAACCTTGAGCCACTAGTCTGGCTTTGTTTCGGGAAACATTTCCTGACTCATCCAGTTTGTTGCGAAAGACCCATCTAGTTCCAATGACATTCTTGTCTGATGGTCTTGGAACTAACTTCCACACCTTATGTCTTTCAAACTGATGAAGCTCATCTTCCATTGCTTGAATCCAATCTGGATCTTTGAGTGCTTCCTGTATACCTTTGGGTTCGACAAGAGAAACAAAAGCATTAAATGCACAAAAGTTATGGAGAGAGGAACGAGTTTGAACTCCCTGTTCCAAAGGTGTAAGGATGTTGTCAATAGGATGATCTTTTCTCTGATGGTAGTTCCTTGGTTGAGGATGAGTTGTTCCTGGGATTTCTTCCTGAGCACTGGAACTATCTTCAGATGTATCTTGTGGAACCACATTGGTTTGATTGTTCCCAGAAGTGGATGCTTCAGTTGTTACTGGTGGTTGTTCCTCTTCTTCAGGAAAATGAGTTGAGGGATCATCGAATTGGTCCATGGTATCATTCTCTTCATGATCGTCTTCAATGTTTGGCTCTTGTGGATGAGAATCACTTCCATTGATGTACTCAGAGTCATCTCTTCGAGGCCTTGAACTTTCATCCTCGTCTGTCAGATCCCTTGTTGGTTCTCCTGGAATAGTGAATGGTTTCACTACTGAACGAGAGAATGGAATTTTGGATGATGATCCATGATTGATAGTCTCTTCATCAAAGATGACATGAATACTTTCTTCAAACTTCCTGGTTCGTTTGTTGTAGACTCGATATGCTTTGCTATGAAGAGAGTATCCAGTGAAAATTCCTTCATCGCTCCTTGGATCAAACTTTCCAAGAGCATCCTTCTCATTGTTATGGATGTAACACCTGCAACCAAAAACTCTGAGATGGGAAATGTTTGGCTTTCGACCTTTGATTAGTTCATAAGAAGTTTTAAGCAATAAAGGTCGAATCATAGCCCTGTTAAGGATATAAACCGAAGTGGAGATGGCTTCAGCCCTGAAGTTGGATGGAACTCCACTCTCTAACATCATGGCTCGAGCCATATTCTCCAGTGTGCGATTCTTCCTTTCAACAACTCCATTTTGTTGTGGAGTTCTTGGAGCAGAAAAGTTGTGAGAGACTCCATTTTCATTGCAAAAGTTGACAAAAGCTGAATTGTCAAACTCTGTTCCATGGTCTGAGCGTATGGACTTCAGCTCAGTTCCCAGACTAACCTCTGTCTTCTTGATGAACACTTCAAATTCTTTAAACACTGTTCCTTTGGAAGACAAGAAAATAACCCAAGTGAAACGTGAATAATCATCTATTATAACAAACATATACCTGCTTCCTCCATAGCTACAAGTGTCCATTGGTCCACATAGATCCATGTGTAGCATTTCCAAGGGTTTGGAGGTGCTAACGTTTTTCTTGGGCTTGAAGGAACTTCGAGTTTGTTTCCCTCTGGCACAAGCATCACACAGTTTTGCTGACTCTGGGCTTATCCTTGGTAAGCCCACCACAAGATCTTGTAGGAACAACTTCTGGATGAGATTTAGACCTGCATGACCAAGACATCTATGCCAGAGATCGGTGTCATTTGTAGAGACTGTGATACATAGCTTTCTTGGAGGTTGAAAGTCTTGATCAACAATGTAAACATTGTTGAATCGTTTCCCTCGAAGAATAACTTTGTTAGTTTCTTTGTTCACAACAAGACATTCATTTGAGTCAAATGTGACTACGTTGTTCCCTTGATCACAGAGTTGTGCCACACACAGTAGATTGTATCCAAGATTTGCCACAAGATTTACATTGTTGACCTTGATTGATTTGTTGAGCTTTACTTCCCCTGAGCCTTGTATTGCCCCTTTGTTTTTGTTGCCGAAGGACACATTTCCTCCTTCAACTTGGGTGTTAAGCGAGATCAGATTGTTCCTGTTTCCTGTCATGTGGTTGGAGCAAGCACTGTCTATAAACCACATATAGTTCCCTCTCGCTTTCACCTGCAAAAGAGTCAATGTTTGGTTACCCAGGCAAGGTGTCCCTTGCCTGGTTCCTTACAGGGGTAGTAATCAACATAATCTGCAATGTTCACATCAATCGAGTGATAGTTCCTGTAAGATTTTGAGTGAGATGTTCTGTTGTTGCTTCTACTTGAGAACCTTTTTGATTGACCAATTTTGGGACATTGTTCCTTGTAATGACCATGACCTCCACATGTCCAGCAAGTTTTGTAATATTCTCCTAGATAATACTTAGGATGTGGTCTCTGAATCCTATTTTTCTCAACTGTTTCCTTATTAGGTCCTCTGGAACCATTTCCTTTAGCTATCTTGACATAGATTTTGTGAGAGTTGTTTCCAGTATAGTAGTCCTTTTTTCCTATAGTTCCACTCTCTAGAACCCTGATTTTTTCTTCTAAGTGAGAATTCTTAATTTTTTCAGTTTGTAGCTCTAGAGCTCTACTTTCACTTAGTTCCCTTAAGGTAAGAGTTGTTTGATCAGTTTCAGAGTTTCTTTCGGAATATCCTATTCCATTCCTAGAAGGAACAAATGTGACCTTAGAGCATGTGCTATGAAGGGGATTACCAATCCTCTCTTCCTTTTTTTTACCTATTTTTTATTCAAAATGAGGATCCTCTTGGTTGTGGGTTGGAAGAGAGGATCCTCTCTTGAGAGAGGAATGGGGTGAATTCCTCTATGGGTAGAGGAATGTGCACATTGGCTTTTGTGCATTCCTCTCCATATTCACCCAATCAAAATTTGACATGTGTCTCTTATAATCAACTACATTCATTTATTTTCATTACAATTTAGCATTAACAAATTACAAATAAAAATATTTTAAAGATGATATATTAAAAAACAAAAAAATAAAAATAATAACTCTTGCAAATTTTTTATCTATAAATTGAACCTAATATTGCATATCTTTTTCATCTATCAACTACAAGCCTACAATCATTTAATTTCATTACAATTAAGCATTAATAAATTACAAACAATAATATTAAAAATATGACATTTTTTTAATTCATGATGGCATGTAGTGTCAAGATTCTATGGAAAATCATGATGGCATGTATCATCATGCATAATATGATCGTGGAAAACGATTTACGTATCAAAATTATAAAGACCTGAGTGAATTTGCCCAAGATCAACCCGAAAATATTGTTGGATCATCAAGAAGAAATGATAACATGTAGTGTCAAGATTTTATGTTGTTGTTTGTATTATCTTAATGTAATCTAGATTTAATTATTAGTAGTAATTAATTTATATTGTCATAAGTAATATATATTTTTTTATTGAATGTTAAATTAATTTATTAATTAATTAAAATCATAAGGAGTGAATAAATCATAAATTGATAATATGAGTATGTGTTAAGATATATGTATAAAAAATTGGAAGAGAGGGGAAGAAATGTTTCTCATTGTTGTAGGTGAATATAGAGAAAGAGGAAAAGGAAGAGGAAAGAGTGAGGTAAAATATAGGATAGGTGAGGTGTCAAAAGGAGATGGGGAGAGAGAAAGTGAAGAGAGGATTGATAATCCCCTTCATAGCACATGCTCTTAGGAGTCTCTACTATTTTCTTTCCCTCGGTTATCTCTAATTTCTTACTAATGGCCTCCTTTTCAGTGGTGACAATGGCAAGAGTAGAGATAAGTTCATTTTTAGAGGTTATAGTAGAGTCAAGTTCCTTCCTTAATCTATCACATTCAGAACACTGAGTTGATTCAGGATTTTTTAAGCTAAGTTCCTTTCCAGAGGCATCATTTTCAAGTTTAAGACAATGCTCTTCAATTGCACTTACTTCCTTTTGTAACTTCATGTTGTCTTTAACAAGTTTAGAGAGTATACGAATGAGATCAGATTTAGAGTATTTGTCAAAGCAACTAGTTAGAGATAGAATACTCACTTCCTCTTGAGGTTCCTTTGGATCTTCATTGATTGCCATGGCACACAAGTTTGGTGCAGCCCAAGATTCTGGATCATCATCATCTGAGTCATCCCAAGTTGCTATGTAAGCTTTGTTCCCAGACTTGTTCTCATCATTTCCCAAGGGACAAGCTTTGGCATAGTGACCCTTCTTGAAGCACTTGAAGCATGTGATGTCCTTTGCATCTTTGTCTCCTGATTTGTTGTAGTCTCGTGAGGAACTGTTCCCTCCATAGTTCTTTCGGAACTTTCCCTTCTTGTAGAGGTTACGTAGTGCCTTTGTGATGAGCACTATGTCATCCTCTTCTTCATCTTCAGACTCTTCACACTATTCCTGAACAGACTTAAGCACTTTCTCCAATTTAAGCGCAATTCCCTTTTTAGGTTTGTCTTGTGCTTTATCGGAGTTCCTCCTATTCTCATAGGATTTCAGCTTTCCAAAGATCTCATGAAGCATGAGGTTCCTGTTGGATGTATTTTCTCTGAAGGTTGTTCGATCATGAGCCCATTCACCAGTGAGACCATCTATCACCTTCTTGACCTTGATTCGTTCAGTGACTTCCCTATCAGAGATTCCCAAGTTCTCAAGCTTAGTCACTAGTCCCTGAAACCGAAACTGGTATGATGATACTGTTTCTCCAGGTTCCATTCTGAAGTTGTAGAACTCTTGTCGAACATCCATCTGATGATCTTCCTTGAGATCTGAGCTTCCTATATGCATTTGTTCAATAGCAGACCACATCTCCTTGGCGGTCTTTAGATTTCCCATCTTGGCTGAATCGATCTCACTCATGGAGTAGTTGAGATACATCTTTGCCTTGTAGTTGGCTTCCATGCATTTCCACTCATTTGGTCCCCACTTTGTGAGATCATTCTCGATCTCTGGATTGATGGTGAAGTTCCCTCTCTCGATCACAGCCCATGCCTGATAGTCATGGCTCTTCATCCAATCCATCATCAACCCTTGCCATCGTTCAAAACGGCCTTCTATCAACCTTGGTGGTTTGTCACTTCCATGTCCAACGGCACTGAGTTCTGAAGACATTCTTGTAGACATCCTGCGAGTTTTCACAGAAAATCTAGAGCCAAGCTCTGATACCAATTGTAAGATCGATGTTAGTCTTAGACAGTCGGGAACTGTTCCAGTGACAGTTCCCTTACGCAGCGGAGTAATATAGAACAAGACTAAAACAGGAATTTAAAGCTTGGACACAGTTCCTTATAGAGGAACCTCTTTAGCCAACTAGCTAAAGAGTAAACCTCTACCTCCCTTGGAGGATTTTGAACACGCACTATATTCTATTGATATATCTCAGGATCTACAATACAAAGTCGAACTTCTCTATTGCTTGCGATCCCACTCACAAACAATACTAACGACTAAGACATAATAGTTCCTAGATCTAAACACAAATGAATATAGAGAGTGAACCTTCTCGTTCCTGTGCAGTTCCCTTTAGCACAGGAACCACCTTCTTCAAGCTGATGAAGAACTTCACGCAGTCTTCATCACTTGATCTTTCCTTCCTTGAACTTCTGGTTTGAATATCTTCTATGAATCAGCTCGGGCTCTCGATCTCTTTCTTTCCTTTTGTAGATCTGGTTTTCAGATGTGCGAGAGCTCTAATAGACCTAGCGGCGTCGCATTCCATTTATAGAGTTTCCATCTTTAGTTCTGACGCCTTTGCCCTTAATGTCTTGGGGAGTACGACACTATTCAAAAAGACTAGCGTACCCTTCTTTATCTCTATTCATTCGGAGCTTTGGCTTGCCGTCCAAGACAATAGTGAAATGTCTCTCTTGTCCTTTTAATTACTTGCCACGTATACAGGTGACTTGACAGGGAACGTTTCCCTTTACTTTTCCTGTAAACTTGCTATCTTTCCTGAGATCACTTATACAGGGAATTAGTTCCATTTGTTTGTCATTATCAAAACTTCGATTACTCGAATGGAGAACCCATTGTTCCAGTGTTAGTTCCCTAACACTGTTCCAACAGTTGTAATCGCTTGATAATTACAAAGATGTAAGCAAATATTTAAGAGGAACGGATCGGATAAAAACAGCATTCATACACGCATGGAGAATTTTAAGAGATCGAAACATGGAGTTTTCAACATATTCTGCTTGTTTGTATTGTATTGTATGTATATATTTCGCATGCATTGTAAATTAGTACTTCAAAGGGTAAATAAACAGTTTGGTTGAATTGTTTTAGTTACGTACGGGTTGAATCAAATGGGTACATTTAAATCCAATAGCTAGTCTCAAAATAACTCTAGAATGTAGACTTACTTCAGAGAATTTTGACTGTACAAACTTGTCGGTTGTTGGTGTAAAGTTTATCTTCTTCTTTTTTTTAAAAAATTATTATTTTGTAAATTTTATAGTAATCTTGAAAATAACAATATATAATTGAATTTTCGAATAAAATAAAGTAATACCATGCTCCGATCGAGTTAATTCCTTTGAACATTTATATCATATACTATGAACTATGTACATCCTAAATTAATCACATATATAAGAAATTCTGATTATCAAAAACTTGCTAGCTAGGTTGAAAAAGAAAAATTATAATTTTTAATTAAACAAATAAAGTTTACATCCAAATGTAATATATATAATTAGCATAGGGATCTATGGGAAGAAAGACCATAGGATGCCGACTATTTCACCCACAAAAGAAGACTTGTTGGATGGCATATATGCACAAAGTTAAATTAGACATCACATTCCATTTCACTTACCTCCTCCAACTACTCAGCTAACGTGGCACTTAAACCCATCACTTCAAACCTAAGCAAACCGTTGACCATTATACTAGCTTAATCACCCAATTAAGTTGGAACAATGAATTAACATTTTAATCCCTGCAAGATTATTTGGATTTTTGCACTTTGCAAAAGCTACCTAGCTAAAGTTTCTATTATGTATCGTATATAGTTAGATGTTTCTGTGAAATAATGAGGTTCCTTCGCAAAGTTTAACTTAATTGACTCGAGTGTATATTTTTCAGTTTTTAAATTTTTTTGTATGAAGATATTTTTTACATATTCGTATACATTGAGGTTAAGCCTCCTTTTTTTTTTCCTACACCCCTTACATGTATAACCTACGTACTTAATTACTTATAACCTTTTTTTGGTCAATAGGAGTCACTTATGAATACTATTTTTTTTCATGGCCATTACAAAAAGCTTACACACATCTCTATGACTCGATCTCTTCACCGAACGCCACAAGAGATCAAAAAGCTTATTAGTCTTTGGCACATGTATTACTAAATTATTTCTACGTTTCATTTTTCTCATGTTGGAAAATAGATGAACACTGCAATTGCTCAAAGTTTCCAATGCCTGAACTTGGAAGTTTACTTTCATAATTAACCTTCTTCCTATTCAAGTTTACTTTCATTATATATCTCAAGGGATCGATAGAAGACAACAAAACACTTAGCAAGCACCCCCAGCATTCCATATGCCAACGAGTGTCGTGTACAAATTTCTATTTTCCAGACCAGAAAACAAACCATCTTTTCCATCTTTATCTTCTCTCCAAAATGTGAAACAAACTTACCTTTAGAAAAATAGCCCCCCTTTTCCTTTCATGATTAATTAAACAAACTACCTTTAATTTGTCTAATTTGGCAGAACAACCTCTCTCAATAAAATCATGTAATATTCACGGGATAATTTTACTAAAAACTATATAATTTTTATAATTTTAGTATAAAATATAAAATATATGTATGTAATATCATAATTAAAATTATGTAAGCTATAAAAATTATTAAAGATAATAAGAGTAGGATAATAAGAGCAGGGCCGGTCCATATATTTTAGATGCCCGAGGCGAATTACAATAAAAGGGCCCTTTTTATATAATTTTTAGACATTTTTCGTAAAATTTTACGCATAAATTTGTTCTTGTTATAATATTAAGATAAGAAGAATTTATAAAATAATTTGCTAAATTTAACTTAATTACATGCGTAAAATTGGGTGATATCATCATATAACAATGTATGAATAAAAGAAATAAGATTTTCTAAATGCATGTCGTATATTTTAAATCTAATAAAAAGTAATCAATATAGACAATTATATAAATAAGAATCATTTACAATAACTATGGTAATACATGACTACACTAATTCATTAATAGTAAAGAAAGATAAATTAAATAAAAGATATATAATAGGGCACACATTTAAAAATTAATATAGTTAAAGTGGTAGGATTTGAACCCAAGACTTCTTTAATAAAGATAAGAACACTATTCCACTAGACCAACTTGTAATTTATAATGTTTTAAACACTCTTTTATATATACTACATTTTAAAAAAATTGGGCCCCTAAAAATTATGGGCCCTGGGCTTGCGCCCACCCTGCCCCACCCTTTGGGTCGGGCCTGAATAAGAGTAGGATTTCTAGCAAGTATAATGATTTATTAAAATAATTTTTTACAATTAATATATATTATAAAAGTTGATCGTTTTCAAGCCACCATGTTGATTCTGGCCCCACCTCATATTTAAAAAATTAATTTTTATTCATGTTATTTCACATTTTCTAATTAATTTTTATAAGAAAATATATTAAAAATTCTCATGATTACTTTGATTAAATTATTTATCTTATATTTTAAATTAAATCTTAATTATTAAATTAATTTTTGTTTTTCTTTATATTTTATCTCTTATATGGATAATATGTGTTTTTTTAAAAAAAAATTATTTGATTTTTTAAATAAATAATTATCATATGTGCGTATAAAAATTCTATCTTCTATGTATTTATATGTTTTTTTTTTGAAAAAAATGCTCATACATATTTTAAATATATTTATAATATATCTAAAAAATTTTAAAATCCAATTCATAATCGTGCATGGCACGAAGAGTATAACTAGTTAATTTATTAAAGCTATACTACATGGCACAACTTTTCAACAAAGATGATTTCTGCTTTACAATGTGTTTAGGGTAGATTCATGTGCTAATCCTCGGTTTTATTGAAATTCATCTCATACCTAAAAAGGTTAAAGTTAACTTTAATCATTCACTTTGTTCGAAAGAAATGAAAAATAAAAACGGTTTTAAAATTGTTAAAAATATAATTTTATCAATTACCTTGATATCAAATGCTGTAGTTAAATAATCTTCCCAATGCTTATCATATTTTAATCTTATAAATCAATCTTAAGAACTAATAAAATCATTTTTTTTCATTTATTTGAGTTAAGCAAGATTGAAAATTGAAAAGAATGTACAAAAATATAACATCGGCTAATTAAAATCCATATATTGTACCTAGTAAAAGTTTTTGAAAAAAACAGGAATTGAAAAGTGTTTTTTTTAGGAATTGAAAAATTAAAATCCATATATGGGATTATGGGCAGGATTTTTTGAAAAAAAAGGCTTAGTTCAAATAATTGGAAAAGTGTTTTTGTTTTAGTTTTTTTTTATAGTATTTATATGAGTTGATGTTGATGTGGTTCATGTTGATGTAGTTGATGTTGAAATTATGTGTTAAAATGAGTCGTTGAAATGTGATATTTATATTTTATATAAGATACATAGTGTTTGGAAAAATAATAGTTACGTTTATGAGAGTTGAAAATGATAGAAAAAAAGTTGAATTAAATTTCAACTACTTTAAATAAATGTACTTCAACTCCATAAGGTCCTTCCCCTCACCTTATTTTTTCCCTAAAATTTCAACTACTATCAACCAGTATAAATGCATATCAACTATCACTCCCGAACACCCATGTAGTTGAATTTATTTTCATTTCAACTACATAAGCTCATTTCAACTCCTATTTCAACTCTAACGAACGGAGCCGTCAGACAAATATTAGATTGCTTGTTGATTATAAGCCAAACCTAAATTATCAATGTTGATGATTTTTAGAAAATCTAATATAATAGGACGTTGAGTAACAATCAGACTTAAATTTAAACTAACAAATAAACTATTTGAATGTGAATCTTGAATCTTATGCTCAAATAGAGGAATAGAGATGCCTAGCCTAGTGTACATTTTTACCTATAAATAAAGTGTTACATAAGAATAAACAAATTTCTGGAAAAAAAGGCGCGCAAATTTTCATTCATGTACGTGATTCATATTTCTTATTCAACTTTCCACCCATTCTAATCTAATTACACCTCAAAGGGGAGAAAAATCCCTAGTAGACATGAACTTCACTTTGTAGCCTGGCTTCCACATGAACAAACTAAAAAGGTGATATGAAACTGAGCGCACAATTAAGTCCACGCGGGATTGCTTAGCAACTTCGCAATTCACCATCCATAAATCCATAATAATAATAATTCTGCAGTCTCTTTCTCTCACACGCTTTCTTTCTGCATCTCACTTTCAATTTGTCTTTCTGCCCATACAACTTAACCGACTATTTACCTGTAACATAATTTGTTTGTTATATAAAATATGCTTTACGGAGATATGAAGCAAACTCTTTCAAAAAGTTACTATATGTACACCCTCTTGACAAAATCCGTAACTTTTGGATCTTGTAATTCAAGTGATCGAAGAATCATGCTCCCTCGCTTTCACTCATTATATACTAGTAGCAAATGGTGATCAATGAGCAGCCATAATACAAGGTTCGAACACAATTTCAGGTTTAGGTCTCTTTATCATTGTGAAGTTTTATGTCACCAATCACGTTATTGTTTGCCTTAAATAAATAATCAAGCATCAAGATTGACTGATAGTTGTTCTTTTCATCACATTGATTGAAGGGTGTTGATGAAAGTAATTAGGAAACGAAATCGAATAAACTTGAAAAATTCAAACGCTAGATATATAAAACCTAGTACTGATCAAAATTATAGCACCATTGAATCATAGATCAAGGTTTCAGCAAATTTAAGCACAGATGAATGAATAGTATAAGCAGCAGTCTTACTCGGTGCTGTCACATCTATATATAGCAACGTTGCTTGTAATGACAATTCACCAATAAAAGATAACAAAATCCCCATACAAAAAAGGTTAAATGATATCATGAGCAACTTTTACTGATGAATAATTCATGAATATGAGCCAAAACTCGATCAATAATCAAGAGAAAAAGCAATCCAACTATATATATATATATATATGTCCTTGTAGATAAGCAAGGAAGAATTATTATGGAAGGTCTAAGAAGCACAATGGTTGACATCCATCTAAACATGCATGTCATGTCAAATAGATTGTACTGATAAAGATGCCAACGTATAAACCATTACAAGTCTTAGCTTCATGAGTTGTGCACCTTGACAACTATCATATACAAGAAAGACGCGTTATAGCCCTACAAAATAACGCGTACAACTTATGTATATGATAGTGGTGATATACGTATTGCGGGCATACACGAAAAAAATATCCTACTTGTACCAATAATTTGTCCTACAACAATGTGTTGTGCTGTGTATGATGGGAACCCAAATGGAAACCACTTCATCCCACTTCTTCTATTCCCATATAGGAAGGGCAAAGGACAAGACCCTTTATCATATCAAAAAGGCAAAGAGATTACGAGGAGAGATTTCTTTTTAAGAGATTAGTGATCTTCTGTTTCATTTAAGGGCTTTCTAGGAAAAGCTGATCGAGCTCCTGTCTTTATTACTGATGTAAAGTGTACTTAGCCGAAGAAGTTCCTAGCCGCCTTACTTAAGGGCCCAAGTTTAAAATCGGTTTATATTGGCCTGCAATATGCTTGTGTAGTAAAGGGCCAGTTTACAAGTGCAAAGAGCTAACAAGAAGCTCAACAGACTCATCATCAGAACAAAGCTAAATTCAGTAATTTGTGTCTGTTTGTTTCATAATTTGAGTCTACGTTTACGTTTAGCCAGACTTCAATTAAAAATATGTCTGTTTCACATCAAATTAATATTCAGCAAATTGATCAGATTTTGGGTTGATCTAGGATTAATAATATTTTTTCATACCTTTTTAAGCAGGTTATGTTTGGTTTTAGCAGGTCTTAGGACTCTTAGCTACATCTTTGATGTCCTGTGTATCATTGGTAAGTTTAATCCGTTTTAAAATTCCAAAAATGGCTTATACATTAAAGCCTATGGCAAGTCACAGAAGAAACCAATAGACCAACAAGCCAATTCAAAGCCTATGGAAGAATACTGTGAAGAGAAATAACTTGAATTGCATGTTTACCTAAAAACTACTGTGGGGCAACATCACTGCTTCAGCAAGTCCAGCGAACATATTCCACATTTGAAAACATAGAATTCCTAACCATTAATCATTGAAAACAGCCAAAATATATAGCTAAAAAAGTCGCAGCTTATCAAGAAAAAAAGAAATATCCAGTGCAGATTCAATTTTCTTCATGAATTTATGCAGCCGAATGACAGAAACTAAACACCTGGGATTGCTATTCATACCAGAATGGTCTTACATGCTTTTCATCAATTATTATGTTCAACAGTTCTAGTTGACAATGATGGTGGTACACTCTACTTCATGTTCTGCAATTCCCAAATTTCTTTACAATACGAGGCCCAGAAATCACACACTTAACACATGCCACTATGTCATTGATTCCATCAGAACCTATGGAATTCACAATTTTAATATCATAAATTAACATTGTAACATAGAGGAAAAACATACACTATAAGTTAGCATTGTAACAACTTCAACAAAAGAAAGGTCAAAATTTGGGTCATATCTTTTGGACGCACTTTCATTTTACATGCATGTTGCAATTGGGTTCCCTTTATTCCCTTCATTTTGAACTGATAACCAAGCAAATGGTGCTCTGAAATCTGAAAGCACTGCTGGCAAAGTGCACAGTTACATTCCACCCATCATCTGCATAGTTTGAGTTCAAGTCAGAAAATAAAGAATAACTAAAAGTTGGTTCAAGGAGAAGGAAAATAAAGAATAACTTAGCACTCACATTAAAAATGTCTCCAAACATCCCTTGCAAGGGGTTTTTCCGCCGAACACCATAGTACCTTTCAGCTATCTCATCAAGCAACTGCAACATATTATTGGATCACGATCTGTTACTTTTCACATGAAGTAAACAGACAACGCGGAGCAATTAAATAGCACAACCACAGCTTCATAATTTGACACAAAGTCTATCTTTGTTTCCAATTAATAATGACAGATCTATAAAAATATATCAAGGACAGCTAAATTAAAAAACATCAAGGACATATCTATTAAAAAAATGTCAAGTATTAGCAAAATTGTTCATAAACAGATTGAAGTATAGATCTGAAAAATTAACCAAGGTAACTCACCTCATTGAATGCAGAATCCCTCTCAATGCTCGATTTGTAACACTGTCTCAACATTCTGAAAAGAGGCAATGCATCCCTCTCTAAGCTGCAACCAAGAAGTACATGCAATATATGAGAAATTCATTGTCCAAAAAAAAATCCTAGTGATAATTAGAAAGAACACAAAGAAAAATCTTGTGGGAGACCTTATACAGTTACACTAAATAGTAACGAGGTAATTTTGGACATGGATGGGGAGATAGAGAGTTTCATATACTATGTATGAACAGCATAGATGCAATACAACAGGCAACAATACATATGTGGAATAACACCAACTCTGACTCACGTTTGAAGAAGATATATGATGAACTGGATCAAATCTGATTCTGGAAATTCTAGATCTTTTGAATCCAGAAGCTTTTTGACCTCATCCACAAGATAGTTAGCATCCCTCATGTTACCAAGAGAAAGATACCTGATAGCAAAATATAAGATACCAAAAAATTACATATGATAGTATTCTTAATTGTAAAGCCTGATCACAATAGTCTCAACAACTACACCCTGAAAGCCACAGAGCAGACTCATCAGAGAGCTTACATTAAAACTGCTCTTGCAATCGCCAAGTCATCTTCGCCTGGGTAGCACTGCGTGATTTAGAATGGATTGTAAAAAGCATACAAAATTAGGTGCATCAAATTATAGTACACACTGCATCACTAAATTGCAACAGTTATTTTATCAAGAGCATGAATAACAAGAAAAACCATAAACTTTGTGATTAACTACTGATACCAAAGCTGAAAAAAAAGATGCCTTACTTGAGCCATGAAGTTCACTAATGTGGCAGCAAATTTCTCTGGGCTCTTCCCACGAACAAAATGATATGAAGCTTTGGCCATATCCTGCAAAGGATAGTAATTGGTTCAGATTAGTTACTATGCATTTATTCTGTTCTTTCAACTTTCTAAAGACTGTCAAAAGAAAAAAAGCATGAATCAATTTATCCTTTAGTCAGGGGTTAGAATTAGACTGCTAATAAAGCAATAGTCACAGGATATGTTATCCTTCTTGTTGTATGTTGATATAATCATGCTAACGTAAAAATTACAATTTCCAATCATCATGCTTAATTGAAGTAATATCATTAATTTGTGGTGAGTGCAAATCAATATTAGAAAATTAACAGCATGATTATATTATACAGACAACCTACATATCTGACTCATAAGAAACTTTTTTGTGGGCCTACGATTGGATGAAGTGTGGAGCAATAGAGATTTAATCACAACTCTAGATGAGATCACTTTGTCAAAAGTTGGAGAACTAGGATTTCAACTTAGAAACACTACACAACAGAGGTTTTGATGCCCAAGGTTAAGAAAGTAGCTAATGCTAAAAGGTAAGCTATCAGGAGAAAAATCAAAGAATGGATTATACTTCATCACGAATCACATATACTTGCCTGCGTTTTTTAAAGTACTATGTAAAGGTTTATCCTTTCATACTTGAGGGGTGTTAGGCATAAAATCGGGTTTGGGTTTGGAATGAGGTATGGAGTTGGAATTTGATTTTTAAAAACAATTGTTTGGTTACTATCTTGGAATGAAATTCAAACCCATACCCAGTGTTTGGTATTTATCAAACATGAGATAAGGAATGAAATTATAAGTATCCAGCATCATATAAAGGCATATCAGTAACTTAATCATGCATAAACCACACATGGAGAAAGCAAAAAAAAAAAAAAAAAAACGCACATCAGCAAAGAAGCCACTGGAGAATTAATCATGCAAATTAGCCATAACCATATGTTCATTTGCTATATTGATCATGCAAAAAAAAAAAAGAATCCAGTGGAGGATTTCTCACTGAAAAATTCACATCAGAAACTTGGTCAAGATTAAAACTTGGTAAATTGTAATTTACACCAAATTTTCTGTTGCTGCAGAAAAGCAAACACTCCACCTTCAAGTGGGAGTTGGGTGTTATCAGTTCAAGGTGGTAAACTGGTAATCTTTTGCTTTTGATTCTTGAAATTGATTTGTGCAGAAATGAGAAATGGATTGTTTGGTAACTCAAGTGAAAGGTTTGAGGGATTAAATTATATTAAGAACAAATTTGTAGTTAGCATGATTTTTAGGGGTGGTTTGATCAATACAAGTGGAGTGATAAAAGTGCATGAAAGTGAAGGCCATCACTTGTTACAGAAGAGAAGAGAAAGCACGAGGGATGCACAGAAGAGAAGACAAGTGCAGCACGAGCAGATGCATAGAAGAAAAGAGGAGAAGATGGCTTGGTTTAATTTCATTCCGAGTGGGAATGAAATCTCATACACGGGGTAGGAGGAGAGTATGAGAACCCCATACCCGGTTTAGGGTATCAGTTTGAGAGTAAAAATAGTGTAGAAAACACTAAGTATCAGGTTTCCATACCCGAACCCGATACCTCCATTCCCTAAATCAGTTACCAAACGCGCCCTTAAGGGGAGCATTAAGGGTATGGTCTCCTTTGCAATCAGCACACCCATCCGGCTCCACAGAAGGTCAGCAAACTCAATATGTTTCATTCATTATTAATAGGAGAGGTCTAGCAATATAGAAGATTGTTTTGTACACTGCACAGTACACTTGGAATAATTTTTTTAACTAAACTTACTACTTCAGGAGATTCTGAACATATGTACTCAGCAAGCATCTCATGCAGTTCAGGGGAGCCATATTTGTGAGCCCCAGTTCCAAACTCGAAAGACCACCTACAGGAATGTAGCAAATATTCTAAGAATTATATCACTAGAGCAAGTGCAATATTTAACCAATAATAAACCAAGAGTAACCTGCGACAGTTACATTTAAATATAGATATAGCTTGCTAAAAAGATGAAACTTCAATGGTTGAGTCAACACATGATCTATTAGGATTTAAGAGCTCATTGCAGTACATCGATTGGCAAGATAACTTGCCTGATAGCAGCCTTCAAAAATGAGGAGCATCCCTCCACACGTATTTTTGCTGCACCCAAGGCTTCAGAAAGCTTCTGCATGTCATCGTCATCTTCCAGGAGTTGTGGAACACCAACTCGAGGAAATGCTTCATAGATTTTCCTGAGACAATCTATCATATTTTACTTGTCAGAACCATGTTCTGGACACTTTTTTTTTTTTGCATTATGAAAAAGTTCAAGAGTATATGTCATAGGCAGTGTTCATATATTCATTTGCTTAAAAATATAGGAAGGGGGCAATGAAGAATGGAAGAAGCAACAGAATGACATTTCTGTTAAACTGGCTGGCGGTAAAACAGTCCTGCTACTGACCAACTGACACTGAATACAATATATACAATTAAAAACTTGTTTTAATAACTATAACTTCTCAGAAGCTTCACAATCTTGAAATATGAGATTGTACCTCATCTCATTCATTGGGTTTATCATTGACTTAGATATATTTTAAAGAAAAAAGTATCACAAGGATGCATGCATGCCTGCCAATCATTTATAAACAGTGACCTACATGGATCTATCTCAATCCAAACGAGAAAGCGAGAGACAGATACCACAAAAAGAGCTGACCTACTATCTCCCCACTGTAAGGAATTTTCCCTTTTACAAGGGTATCTACGTAGATCGCAGCAAGCTCAGCACCACACGTAACCTGCTCATACAATAGCTTAATTTAGATGACAGAGTAAAGGGTAGGTAAAAGAAATTATTTCAATGAGCCACTAAGGACCTTTTGACCACATCCTGAAAAGAACTTCCTTTCAGTTTGATCTTCATGAAATGCCAATTACAGAGCACTACAAACTGGCAACAAGATTTTCCAGTCTTTTGTTCAGTGCAATCTAGAAGGTGTATGTATGGTACAAACTAGTTTATATAACTTCGGAGAATCTCTGCTTCAAAATCAGAAATATATCAGAACAAAAATAACCTGTCCATGCTGCAACTGTAGGCAGGCACCTGAATGGATGATCTCTAATGCTTCTTCAAACCTCTCAGCTGCTATATACCTGGAATTATGCAGGGAGAATGTGAATAGTCAAGCACTGAAAAACTAAAGCCTAGAACCAAAAATCAGCACGGATTTCTAAAATTATTTTATTATTAAGATTCATGAACTATCCTATGTTCGAAATATGCAATCCTTATAGAACTTCTATAAATATTTTGTTATATACTTGATGAATTATACAAAGTTCGAAAGATTCAATCCTAAAATAGTACTACTAAAATTACTATCTATGGCTTGCACTTTTAGTTGTTCATCAAATTTCACACCCTCATTCATCTTTCATTTATCTCAATCCACAACAATTCCGTAACAGATCCCCAACTCCAACTTCATCCTAACTCATTTCTATCACAGAAATGTATTTCAAAATAGATTTTTATCTCCTGTCCGCTATCACAAAGCCATCTTCATCATCCATTTAGGTGGACAAGCTTGAGGGACAGGAATGCCCACCTCCTCTATCATCCATGACTGATATCACCAGTATGAGCTTATTTCAGATAAATTTAACAGCATCACTTTCACATACAATAAAATGAATTACATCTGGATATGCAAAAGAGTAACTCTTCTCCTAAAACTCGATAAGTTTTCCCAAAAGAGCAGTAGACATACGGAACACATATACAACATTATAAGCACCAGAGCACAAATCAATCTGATGCAAAATATGATACTTATCAAACACATTACACATTACAAGTATCATGACTCTAAAAACATTTTAGTAATGATACTCTTAATATTCATCTGAACTGTGTAAGGAAATTGGCCAAGTTTCTGCAGTTGAAATTGGTTTATCAATCTTGGATTAATAAGTTGTTAAAGTAGGAATACATTGGAGTTAAAAGAACAGGAGCAGAAGTCTTCTCTTGTCTACATAGCAGTCTATATACAAGTTACTGATTATAAATCTGTATACTGATTGTCTGATTCTGATCAGACGATGTACCAAAATTTAATTCCTCCACGAGAATATGTGATTCTCAGAAAGTTCTAGCTGATTCTGAGCATAAAGCATAAACGTAAAATGCAGTAAAGTAATTGTTACCTTGCACTAATGGATTTGTACATTTGTTGAGCACCATAGTAATTGCCATCATTTACAATTCTCTCCAACTTTATAACATTCTGCATACAACAGAAAATCCAGGACAAAATTAACACTAAACATCATTGAAGGATGACGAGCGAACCCCCACATTCCAGTGGTATTTTCTAAAATCGTCACCGGAGCAGGAAAAAAGAACCGGTATTCACAATCACATAACTTCGAAAACATTGTACTGGAGGAAAACAAACCTCTTGTGCCGGTGGAAGTGCACCCCTTCTAGTTCTCTCTCTCGACATGACTTCGGAGCAAAGTTGCGGAAACTGAAGTTCATCCAATAATCAATACAAGCCATTAAGACTTTAAAACTTAATCTCGTGTTTTTAAAATACGAAGATACGGAATTTCATACAGCTCAGAATTAAGAAATTCACCGATTAGAGGCGAACTTTAAGATCGACCCCAAACTCTGCAGCTTAAACTCGCCGAGATACCTTCCAAACACGACAAGATAGAGGCGAGTCACTTACGGATTGCAAGAAGTATCCTAGAGACCGCCTGGATCGAGGTTTTTTTTGTTGGATGAAACGGAAAGAGAGTCAAGAGACGAGTTTGGGAGAGAGAAGGAGATCGGAGTTCGATCGATCAGAAGGGGGAGGGGGCCTAGATGAATGGGCTAGAATCCAGAAATTTTAATGGGCTGGGCTATTATGGGTGCGTTGATGCGTTCGGCAACCAACATTAGATAGTTTAGTGAAGCTTATCACGTTTCTCGATAAAAATAAACTCCATTGAAGGTGTTTGGCAATACCAAATTTATGGAAGATTATCGACTTTATTTCCAGCTTAAAAAAATAAGGGATCAACACCACCCTAACTTATCGAGTTTATCGAAGTAGCTTATTGTTTCATTTTGAATTTTTTAAGGATTTGTGGTGTTTTATTTTTATTTTTATTTGTTATTATTACTATTTTGTTAATATTACATGGTTTTTTTTGTAGTTTATCCAAAAAACACCCATAAACAACTCTCTATCGAACACCCCCTTGCTTATTTGAAAAATACACTCAATTTCAGCACCTAATTTCAACATTAGCAGTGAAAAGCTTCACCACCGTCAAAACCATAAGCTTCAACACCGATAAACACCGAGTTATCGAATGGACCGTATGTCAGGTTATAAGCGCTATGAACCAAATAAAGTTCAGATTTTGTAATCGCTGGGAAACAATAAGTTTGTTGCTTATCAAGAGTCATGGTTGAGTGGTTCGAAGTATTCCCCTCTATGTTGAGTGTATATCGGCTGCTTGATGGTTTATTGGAGGACATTCATATGTTGCTTGCAAAATTCTAATGGGTTTCACTCATGAATGAAGGAAAATACATTAGAAGAGTTGGGGTTGCCTCTATTTAGTTAAGCTTAAAGATATTATGGCTTTCGGGATCTAAAGGTCTTTAATCAAGCAAAACTTTCTAAAGAAGGTTGGCGTATTTTACAAAATTCATCCATGCTACTTGCTAGAACTCTTCAAACCAAGTATTTTTGTAATTCTATCTTTCTTTATGCTTCTTTAGAAGGATATATCAACTACTCTTGGAGAAGTATCTAGGGTGCTAGGTCTCTTTTGAATGAGGGTTTAGGTCGGAGAATCGGTGATGGGTATCATATTTATATTTGGAATGAACCTTGGATCACTAATGGCACTGCTGGTTTAAAACCTTCCCCACCCACAAAGTATGATCTTACTTTGAAGATTTATGATTTGATTGATGAAAATAATCGATGTTGGAACTTGGAAGGTTGATTTAGTGAATGAGTTGTTTCAACCTTTAGATGCTCAAAAAATACTCAAAATTTCTATTTGTGCAAGGAAAATCCCAAACTCTAGAATTTGGTATCCATGTAATGATGTAGATGGTTTTTTGTTAGGTCGGCTTATTGGTTTGGCAAATGTGGGCATGACATTAATCTTCGTTCTCATTTTTGCTTGGCTTCTTTGCTCAAGTATGTTGGTTATTAAAACTCATCTTTATAATCTACATTCGTTAGCTTCTCCTATATGTGATCATTGTCATTCTAAGGATGAATCAAATTTTCATGCTTTATTTGGTTGAGAATTTGCCAAAGTTGTGTGGGAGCATTTCGCTGTTATTAGTTTTTTTTTCTCTTGCATAAATTCTGATATTTGGCTAATTGTTGATGAAGTTCATCGTATAGCTGGAGGTGTGAGCCTTATTGAATTTTTTTACTAATTCTTGGATTGATTGGGTGTTGAGAAACAAATTATTATTTTCTAATATGAAGTTGTTAATGCTCCAATCTTACATGATAGATTTTGTATGTTAGGTTTTAATTACAAAAATTCACAAAATATTGTTCATCCACCTTTGTCCATTTGTGGTTGAACAATATTGTTCATCCACCTTACGTGATGAATACAAATGTTGTTGTTTTTCTTGATGGATGATGTAACACCCCGTCTTTATACTAGGGCACTACTTAGTAGTAAACCTTATTGGGTACAACTTAGGCTAGCCTGACAATGAGTTCACTCAGATCTTACAATTCGGGCATCATGAGAAAAACATATAATAATACATCCAACTCATTATTTATAAAACAAAAAGTATTAAAACATGCATGAGATCAATTCTCGAAACATAAATTAATAGTAATAGTTCCAACCCTCCAAACAAATTCACAATTCAACACTAAAGAATTCTAACAAGCTTAATAATATAAATAGAAGTTAATATTCCCCATAACCAACTTGAACCTATTGACATGTGTGTTGGCATTCTTCTCCACCACTCGGTTGAGGATCCATCATGGTTCCTAATTTGTGCCTGTAATTGTAGATAAAAAATAGTCCATGAGGGGCTAGATACTATCCTAATTTAAGGTAGAAATCATACGATACTTGTAACACCCCGTCTTCCAACGAGGCGCTACTAGGGAATAGACCTTACCAGGTACTATTGTTTAGGTTGACAACTACACTGTAGGACCTTACAACTCGGGCACGACGAGAAAAACATAATAAAATATCCAACATTTATTTAATGAAAACTCAGAAAACGTAATAATGCATGAATCCCCAAAATCATAAATATTCAAATACGTCATTACGCCTACTGAAATTGAACTATTCGAACAAAATTATAATAAATGAAACTCAATATCAACTCCGTCTAAAAAAATATTAAAATCAATATTCTAAACTATTATAAATAACCAGTAAAAACCAATCCCACTATAACACACGCTCTTTACCGCTCCGGCCCGCCATCTTGCCTCGGTTCCTGCACGGCTCCCTAATTCATACCTGGAACTGAAAAATGTTCCCCGAAGGGTCAGCGTCTAATCTACCAAGCTAGAAAGAATATGGAAACTGTAGAACGCTTTAAAATCATTTATTTATAGTCAGCATACAATTCCACAACCGCAATCATAACTCTAAAGGCCAATACCTAAATTAGTTATATCAGTCACACAAGTCAGATACGCATTTACAATCACAGTCACACAACAATGCAATTCTTCCTTTGTCCACAATCCGTCTTCCAAGGCGCTCATCACCGCGCCGAGTGCAGAGGCAGGCCCTCCCACTCCACTTCCCAATCTCCCTTCTAACTCCGGGCTAAGCCTCCACTGGAGCGCTTGCCAAAAAACACACAGATAATAATTTTCGTTTGAAGGGGTACGATTTTCCCAGTCACACGGGTCAAAGTAGCCAACTCTTCCTCAACACCAGCTACAATGGGCCGTATCGGAAACGGTACCAACACAGAGAAAACGTTCCAAAATAATTTCCGATAAAACACATTTAAAATCATTAACGCACACAACACACAAGGAGTTCAAAACAATTTAAAAGGTATTCGGGACTAGTTCCCAAAACCCGTCCTACAATATCGATACGCAATCTAACAAGGGAGAAAAGAACCGAGCAAGTCGAAAAACGACTTACCTCAAGTGAAAGATTCCTCCCAAGAACGGAAGGCTAGAAACCCAAGTAGTAGCAATCTCCTAAACATATTAACGGTAATACTTAGTACTCTGTCCGTCTCCAACAAAATAAAACTCGATAACTCGTCACTATCCCAAGCTTACTAGAGTTAAAACATGTAATCACACCAATTACTAAACTAATTAACTAATCTAGACTAATCCTTACAACTATTATACGAAGTCATTCCGAATCTTTAATTAGACTAATCCAAGTACTAATTAACATACATGATCAACAAAGTCATCACCTACATGTATATATATAGTTCACTACTGTATCAAGCACACATACTTATATATGTATAGATATGTAGTACGTAATAATTAACCTAGTAAATTAAAATATAATTAACCTCACTAGTTTGATCCTATTTTTATGTGAATCCAATAAACATTAAGAGTAAACACGTAATGCATCATCAATCCAACTATTGTAACTTAGATCAAGGCAAAGACCTCACATAAAACAAAAGACGAAACCGTCTTATCTAGTGCAGATCCACTTATCCCAGTCAGATTTTCAATTCCACAAATAACTCACAATTCGATCGATTGCCTCACAATTAAAACCGACTCTCCATTAAAACCGGAACCAAATTACCCAACTTGTACCCTTCAATTTCCAAACCAAACCTAGTCCCCATAACAAACCGAACCATGAACATGTTGATCGTTTATCCCAACAACCTGCTAAACCATGGCGCTACCCAACCTCACCGACACGGGCGGGCACGAAGGACAGGCGAAGAATACTTACCGGCGAACAAGGGTGCGATCGGCGGCTGGCTCGGTATTGTTCGGCGCAAAGGATGCCCGAGCGGGTTGCGGGGAAAGCGACTCGGTGATATGACGGCGTGGCGAAACCGTCGTGAGTCGGCGTTCGGGATGGGCTCTCTCAGGAAGGCGAGGGGTTAGATGACTCTCAGTTTTTATAGGGAGGGAGTTCGTACACATGGGCAAGGTTTGGAGGCAAATTAATTAGGATTAGGGTTAATTAGGATGTCTATCCATTTAGTTACATAAGATAGATTTTTAACAATTATTATTATATTTCTTTTATGTAAACAAGTTAGAATTAGATAATAAAACGAATTAACTAGTTCCCGCTTCCGATTAACTTACTAGTATTTATGTAAAACGTTAAATCTAAACCCGAAGTTACTTGTGGGTCAAGAATTTTGATTACTTAGGAGCCAAGAAACACGTTTTCCGACCTAACACGAATTCGGGTATTACATACTACCCCCTTAAGAAAGTTTCGTCCCGAAACTTTTACAGAAAGGAAATATATTCGAGGTTTTCACAATACTAGTAACATGCTTAAAAACCAATCAATTTCCTATCACATACACACGCAAGGTCAGCATACAAACCAACACATACCAAATCTAAAGTCCATACCTAGCTTCAAATTAGTCACACACACACACATCCACACATCCGCACATCCACAATTTCCTACGCGGTAATGCAACACTCCGCTCACCGTTGCATTTCAATTCTATAACGCTTATCTCCCCTATGCCCAGGTGCCAAGGTAGGACCTCTCACCCCTCATGAGATATCAACACTTCTAATCCCTGATCAAGCCTCCACTACCCTTTATAAAAACATTTAATATTTTAAAAGGGCACGCACGCCATACGACCATGCCTAGACGCCCCTTCACCATCAACAATCATTGTACATGGTCATAACAGAAATGATGCCATCATAGAGAAAACCGTTCAAAATCAATATCTGAGAAAACATATTTGAAATCCATTTTTTACACATATAACACACATGCGATATAAATTATTCAAACAATTATTTACGTACTAGTTCCCGAAAACCAATCCTATGAGCACGACATAAAATCAATGTCACCAACTTCTGCATTATCACCTACAAAACAGCATATTGTTTAGAGGATAAAAATATTCAAAGTCAAGCCAATAATAAATAGAGCATTGAAAAGATTATAGAAATAGTAAATACATCTATATGAGTATATGATTTCATGACTTTGATCTTCATCAATTAAAACTCTACTAAGAGCATCTAATAATAGCTCATGATTCTCGATCTGTCTCTGTTATTCATTCGTCATCTAATGGTATCTCATGATTAGGTTTGGCAATTTCACCCGCACCCGATGGGTACCCGAAAAACCGACCCAAAAAAAATCGAAAAACCCGATTAAAAACGGGTGAAAAACGGGTTTCGGGTGAGCGGGTGATGGAGCAGGTACGGTTTTGGGTATAGCCTCACCCGACCCGATCACCTGATTTTTTGTCCCACATCATAAAATTGGTAGAAGGAAAAGAGAAGAGGAGCTTATAAAAAAGGAAAGGAGAGGAGGAGAGGGTTAAGTATTTGAAGTCTAACCATAGAGATGGGCTTTGAGACTTCTAGTTAAATCTATTTTTTGGCTAATCCAATGGGTAAGCCCTATATAAATAGGTTTAAATTTTAGTTTATTTTGTTTACGGGTCATCGGTTGACCCATTAATTTTAGTTTATTTTTTAACGGGTTATCGGTTAACCCGTTGAACAAATAAACTTAAGGTTAATTTACGATTGAAAATTAAAAATTTAAACTTTTTATAACACCGGAAAAAAAAACTCGACCCGACCCGAAAACCGACGGGTTTTGGGTGGGTCGGTTTCGGGTGGAACCGTCGGGTGAACGATTTTTTTTTCTTGACGCAAACGATTTTTTTTTGACGCAAACGATTTTTTTTGTGCACTTAACAAACAAAATTAGAAGAAATAGTAATTTAACATGATATATAACAATATTACTTTATACTAATAGTTTATTTGAAAATAGCTCACCATTTCACAAGCACTCCAATTCCGCTCACAACCTGAAGAGCTACAAGTCAAACTTAAGATCCTTATAACAAAAATTTTCAACTTAGGACATTCACCACCAAATGAATCCCACC
The DNA here is from genome assembly GCA_964016875.1 of Fallopia convolvulus. Classification (NCBI taxonomy): domain Eukaryota; kingdom Viridiplantae; phylum Streptophyta; class Magnoliopsida; order Caryophyllales; family Polygonaceae; genus Fallopia; species Fallopia convolvulus. Next base: position 45,701,003 of record OZ024732.1, on the reverse strand, counting down.
AATCAGTTGCATAATTTTTACAATAATCTCATTAATTTTAATAAGTAATAATAAATGCAATGAAATTAAACTAGCATAAAGCTAAAGGAATATCTAACAAACCTGAAGACTTTAAAGATCTTGTAATTGCAACAATAGGCAAACCAAGCAACCCTTTTGCTTTTTAAAATTCAACAATTTGCAAATCAATCTTCACCTTTTCATTTGGATCAGGAACTTAACCATTCTTGTCATGCAATCATATAAACCAATTCTAATACTTGCATCTGTTGTGAAATTCGGGTTGTATTGAACTTGTGGATTTAGAAAATGAGTTATTTCATGCAATGGTCTATGTAATTGGGACTCACAACAATGATCAGTTATATCTAAAATAGGCTTATATCTATTATAGAAAATAAAAATTAAAAATAATTAGTAACTATTGAACTTATGAAATTTGCTTAAATTAGAATAAATAATAAAAAAAAACCAATAATTAACTTACTGTTTTTCAACATCTTTAAAATTTGCTCGAATTTGTTTATTTTTGCTTCCTCCATTGCAGAATACATAAATTCCATTGCAGGTTGATTAGAATCCACCTTCCGTAGCACCTTGACATGAGGAACGGATGATTTTAAACATGTAGTAATGTCATGCCAAACCCCACTAATCCATAATAATGCTTTCAACAAACTTTCCTTTAGCCAGCGAAGTAAATCTGCTTGATTTCTACGTATTCAATGCTTTCAACTCGCCTTTGCTATTTCCTATCTCATGACGAGATAGGAAGTAGCAAGGCGAGTTGCACCAAATCTAATTTAACTCTCTTCCATTGGTGAATTCTTTCAATCATGTGTGAAGTAATGTTCTTGAGCATTTTTAATTTTAGTAGTATGAACCTTAAGCTTCTTGTCAAAGTCTTTCATCATCAAATCAATACATTAGGCCACACATGGTGTCCAAAATAGCCTTTTTCTTTTTTCCATCGAGTTTTCTCCTGCTTCTTTGTAATTTGCTGCATTGTAGTTTGTTGCATTATTAGTCACAACTTGTACTACATTTTCCTCTTCAACCATTTCCACAACATCATCTAGCATCTCAAAGATTTTATTTGATATCTTTGAGATATTAGATGCATCAATTGATTTCAAGAAGACACTTCCCATAGGACTATTCACCAAAAATTACATAATGTATGCCGTTTATAATCAGTCCATCCATCAGACAAGATTGTGCAACCAATTTTCTTCCATTCCATTTTGTGCTCCTCAATCATGCTCATCACATTACTCACTTCCTTGTTCAAATATTTGACTCTAACTTCATAAAAACTAGGTGGCTTAAATCCCATCCCATACTTAGAAATCTTATCAATCATGATTGCAAATTATGGATTGTTTACAACATTGAAGGAAATAGCACTAGTATATAGAAATCGAGCAATTTGTTGACAAACATCATCTCTCTCTTCCTTCTTATATATTTGATTGAGTGTAGATTGCATTTCTGGGGCTGACTTTGTCAACATACGATCAATTGTGCCTTTTCCCTTTCTATTCCTCAAAATTTTATATGATTCATCTTCCTCCATATTCCCGCCAATATCCAGAATTTGTTGCTTCTTTTTTTCAGCTTCTTGTGCACTAACTTGCAATTGTGTTTTAAACCTTTCTTTAACATTTTAGGGAACTAGTGAACAAGCCCCAACATTGATACAAGTACCTGCTAAATGATGTTTTAGCCTGAAAATACCATCCGAGTATATCTTGTTACAATAGTTGCACTTAACTTTCTTGCATGAAGCATCCATATTAGTACGTACCATGCTATCAACCCGAATCTATTATAGAACCACTAAATCTTTTTTTTAGTTTGGTTTACTAACTGAAAACTAGCCATTGACATTAAAGTATGCATATATAATAATCAACTCTCATAACATATAAGAAATCATATTCATTTTCCAATTTGAAATATATGAAATTCACAAGAATTACAGCTACAAAATAGACTAGTTTAACTGAATCTCGATAATGAAATGAAATCTACCGGTTCATTTTTCGCGGTCATCTTCGTTGACGTCGGGTGGACGTCGAACTGGCCTTGTTCGACGTACATCCGATTGTTGACGTCGTGGATTTCTCTTGTCATTTTCAATCCTTGCATAGAGCATGGGAGGTGTGATGCGTGTTGCCTTGCCATTGGTGGAAGATGTGGTTTCAGTTGGAGTTTCGGGATGTTCCGAGGTAGGAGAGATTTGTTGGTCGTCGAGGTGTTGGCCGTTGATTGGTGGAGTGTGAGGTGGAGGAGACTTGCATTATAAGTTAGTGGGTTGCATATGCGATGTCATCGATCGTTATCATCGGTTGGGGTCTTTGTAGACTGTGACCTCATTGACCGTTCATCCACAACGTTGTTTAGGAAGGGTAGTTGGATCTCATGTATGATTAGTGCGCTATTTGCACTTGGGCTTTGTGGGAGTTATTCACTCGCCTTGGGGTCCTTATGCTTTTAGTTGATTCTATGCACTGTTCATACACTGGTGAAGCCGCCTTGTCTAGTCGAGCATATGCATGGGTAGAGAGCATTCTGTACTTGTATGTTTTGTAGGGTGCACGTTTTTAAGAGTATCATCATCCTAAAACCTTGAAGTTTGAACTTGCATCATCATATTATCTCTAATTTTGAAGTAGCACACATCATGCTCCCTCGTTCTTTCCCTTTGATTCGATCACTCTTCTTGTTGTTTAGCACTCAAATTATTCGCGTCCATCAAAAACGGTGTTGGAGCAATGAGGTGGTGGCTAGGGAATGATTTTATCTATGGAGACTAGAGGTTTGAAAACTTAGGGATTTCGGTTGGGTGTTCATGGGATGTGGTGGTTTGGAGGGAGAGGAGGCAAATAAAATTGCGTTTGGATCTTGAGGAAGGGTGAGCTCGTAGAATAAAGTGGGAGAGGAAGATGTATAAGAAGTAGTAGATTAAATAGGCCAATTAGAAGATGAAAATTTGAAATAGAAGAAGACAGAATAGACAAACAGGCTTATTTCACGAGGGAATAGGAGTAATGGCTTTGGATGAGAGATTAGGTCCATTTGATGTGGATAAGATCGAGAAGTAAATTTTGGCTATATTGTGAGAGCGAGGGTTTGAATTTTGGACCGGCCCACTAGGGAATTTGGTAAAGGGAAAGTCATTTTCATAAAATATGTCATCCCGATGTATGTATGTTCATTTTCTAACCCAATACGACTAATGTATTCTCTATATGTTTATATAACACAACATGAAATATGGAAAGTGAAATTCAATTCAAAATGTAGAAGTTATACATAAGAAGTTAAGTTGAATAGTAAAGTAGTGTTTTTAAATTTATAACTATTATTTACCCATTATAAAAATAACACTCCTTAACCAATATATATTTTTATCACATTTATTTATTTTATAATTATATTATCTGAAATTATAAAAATGAATTCAAAATATGCATTTAAGTGCAATCTCATCCCAATATTCTCCCAACTTTTGGTTCATAGAAAAAAAACCGAGTAAATAATAATATTTTGATAAATTCAAAATAAAAATTTGTACGATGGTTAGGATAATAATAGTATTTGGATACAATTTATTAAAAAAAAGTGTTTGGATAAATTCAAAAAATAATTTGTGCTAGATGATAAGAATACTAAGATTTTTTAATTAAATTTTTATTAAAAATATTATTTTAGTTATCTTCAAAAATTTAATTAAGAATATTGTTGTAGTTTCATAGAAAGCCGAGGAAGTGGGAGAAAGTGGAGGAAGTGGGAGAAAGTGGGTAGTTTTTTAACAAAATCGAGCCCCGTGGATTTTTAGTAGATAAGAATTCGGTTATCAAACAAACTTGATAAACCGAAAGGCCGTCAAGACAGCAGCTGGAGACCGTTTACAGTAGGCAAGCAAGACAAAACAATCAGCAAAGAGAATACATTAACCAAACTAAGAGACCACTAGTGTTTGGGGGTAGGGTGAGTACGGTGTAAAGAAGCATAACGTTGCGACAATCTTGTCACGAAAGGAAAAACTTTGTTAAAGAGAGAGGACTCCTGGCTTTGCCACCACCGGAATGGAGGATCTTTAAGAGCCACGAAACGTCCACGATCACCCTCATTGACTCGATCCACACCCAACCACAAGTCCCAAAATCGGACAGTACCCACTAAGCTTGAGCAAGACCTGCAAAACCAAGAAAAAAAGGAACCCGAAAAAGGTTATCCAAACTGGGCTTAAACTCAAATAGAATCCCAACAAACAAAACCAGGCCACAAGAGTCAAGCAAGCCCAAAAGCGCCAACTTGGAAGCCGAAAGGCCCAAGCGCAAAAACACAATCAAAGCCTAATAGCGAAACGAAAGAAACCAAGCAACTGGTTTCAATTCAGCAACGTCATCTAGCATAAACCAGAAGCAAACTCGTCCTATCGTTGTCGCCAGAAACGTCGGTCCAAAACTGATGAACCAACCATATGGGAACACATGCGATCTGGAGAATGAGCCATATTTGCAAAACAAAGTCAAACGAAGACAATCAAGGGTTTAAGTGTGAATCACAAGGTCGTTGTCACAAATCGATCAGGACGGAAGAAGATCCCGCCTGACAAACTCGCTGAAGAGGAGAAGGGTCAACAATGGGGGTCGAAGAAAACACGAAGGTCTCGGCAGGCAAAACCAAAAGGCGAGAAACATCTACAAGGCAATAAAAATTAACTACATCAACTTGATTCGAGTAAAAATAGTAAAAAACCGATCTAAGTCTTGGTCCAAATCCTTCAAAAAGAAGATGATAGACTAAGAAAAACAATCAATAGCATGATTAATATACGATCCAAACTTTCTAGGTCAACAACCGAAATTATTTTGGGTCGGTTTGGAAATCAGATTTGTACATAGAAAAAAACTCCGACAATCATCAAGGAGGGAAAAAAGTGGCTTCCTCAACCTAGAGGCAATTTTACCGCCTTCTCGACTTAGAACCGGTAGCGTTCTTGGCCTAGGTGCAATGACCTTTTTGGCCAAAGTCAGACAGCCTTCTTCTCGGCCAGTTTCGAAGTTCCCAAATTCTAGAGAGAAGGTGGAGTCCCTTTCTCTCTAGAATAATCGAACCCCATGTTTGAATTGTCTAAATAACTGCCGTTGAAACACTCAATTTTTTATTGTTTTATTTTGTTGCTCTTATTATTCTCTTAGATAATTGAATGTGGAGGATCTTTCCTTGGGTCATTTGTGGGTCTTTTTCGGTGAACGAGACACCTTGACAAATGACAAAGATTCGATCATGCGTGGAGAGGTTGCGAGACTTTTCGATCAAAAATCAACCGATGTTCGTGGAGTACTGTAAACTACAAGATTGCCTTGACAAATTCGAAAATTATATCTATAATATGTGTCGATTTTGCCATATGAGCTTAAAAAATATGCTAATTAGCCACATAACACATATTCGAAGGGATCTTTTCATTACTGACTAGTTACTACACTTGAGTGTCACCGAATACAACACAACTGACGACATTTAAATTACATTAATTAAATTACATTAAGGGAAATTCCTATTTGTACCCTCGAATTTTTGGCTTTTTCGAGTGGTACCCTGAAATAAAACTTATTCCGAGTGGTAGCCCTGAACTTTTACAAAAGTCATGCTGGTGCCCTTACTTGTAAATTTTCGTTAGTTTATAACTAAATTAGTATTTTTTTATTGTATTTTTGTATTTAATTAGATTAAAATACAATTTTAATTTAATAACGATGAAAATAAATCATGTAAAAATAATTAAAATAAAATTTATATTATATATATTTGTCAAGTATATATTTGTCAAGTAGATTTTGTGTAATATAATTCAAAAATTTTAATTTAAAATAAAAAATATTATAATATTTATGTTAAAATAAATATATTACAAGATTAAGATTTTCAATGTAGATTTTATATAGTAATTTTGACAATTTTTGAAAAATTGATAGAAATTAAAATTTTAATGTAACTCAAGAGTGAAGAGTCCCATAATGAAATTTCTATTAGTTTTTTAAAAAAATTCAAAATTATTACATAAAACCTACATGAGAAATTTTAATTATGTAATATATTTATTTTAATGTAAAATTTTAATATTTTTTTAAACTTAAAATTTTTAAATTATACAACATACAATCTACTTGCAAATGTATATAAAATATTTTTAATTTAATATTTTATATGACTTTTTTTAATTGTTATTAAACTAAAATTTTGTTTTAATTTAATTAGATACAAAAATATATATTTTTTTCATTAGAAAACATACAAATTTAGGTATAAATTAACGAAAATTTACAAGTAAGGGCACAAGCCGGACTTTTGCAAAAGTTTAGTGATACTTCTCGGAATAAGTTTTTTTTCAAGACACCACCTAGAAAAGCCAAAAACTCGAGGGTACCAACCGGAATTTCCCTTACATTAATTAGCCGGCTTGGGGGCATGATAGTCGGACACTGATGTTGCATCTGACGTGTTGGTAAGTGTACCTGACACTAATTACAAGTCGATTGAGCCCACACATTTTTTTTGACAAAATAAAATATGTTAGCTAATTAATTAATGAACTTAAAAAAAATAGGTTATTACAACTGATTTTTATATGAGAAATTGGTTGAAATCCATCCGTATAATATGGCATATTTCACTTAACCATCCGTGTTTTCAATAATTATAAAAAAACCACCCATATTAAGGGCTCCGTTAAAAATTAACCATCCAAACCCAGATGTATTACCCTCCGTCCAAAAACGCTGACATGACACCTCAATTTTCAATTATTTTTTGTTTGCCTTGCCACATCACCACATTCGACACATAAGCTGCCTCATATCACACTACTTCCACTTATAATTTCTCAACTAAAAGCTCCATACCCGATTGAAACTACGAGAGAGTGGAGAAATTGGAAGCCAGTTGAAAGCTCGAGAGTGCAGAATTTGAAACCCGATGGAAAGCGATTGAAGCTTCATCGTCGCCATTGATGATAGGGGTTTTCATCGACAATTCCAGAAGCTGAACACCCCAGATTCCATCGATGATTCAGGTGATTAAATAGCTAGGGTTTTCAGTTTTTTTTTTGAATTTCATACTCGTTTTGCTGAACTTTAGGGTTTTTGCAAAGAAGATGAAGGGAGGGTTAGTGAATACGGGGTTTATTGTGGTGTTTACTACGGTGTAAGTGGTTTAGGTTTAGTTTAGGTTTTTTTTTCAATCCCACTCGTCTCTGCCCCCACTTTGTTTGTTGGGTACATGTGCCCATGTGCTCGAATATGACATATACATATGACTATGTGCATTAGGAAGAAGTATGGCATATTTATTGTGGTAAAAAATGAACTATTGACATCTGCAACTTCTTCTTTACACCTATGAATATCAGTTTCAGGATATTGTACGAGGGCACGTTTTACATGTCTAAGGTTGATTAGTTATGCTATAGAAGGGCAAAGGTTCATGTCTACAAAGATGTAGATCCAGATCTGACATCAAAAATTGTGTTAGAGACCTTATTGAAAGAGGAAGTTGGGCTACTAAATGTCAAAGAGATGTGGTATTGGGAAACTGGAAAAACTATTCACTTCGGATTGAGGTATATCAAAGGGGATAGTGATGTATTGCATATGGTCAATCAGGTTGGTAGTGATAGAGTTGTCCATCTTTTTGTAGTCCAAGGTAATGAACCTAACCCAACATCATTGAGGCCCAACGGCCCATCTTTTCAGCCCAACATCATGTATTCCATGCCAACATTGCAACCTCTCTCAAATAGGGTTCTCTCTACCACATCTCAAGCCATATTCTCAAATCTAGCTGTTGTAGATGAAGGAGACCCAAGTGATGGCTCAAGTGATGGTTCAAGTGATGAGGGTAAAGACATTTTAGGTTCAAAATCATCTGACGAGGATCGAAGAGTTTGAGTTCAGAGAAAGTGAAGATGAGGATGATGACTTGTTTGAGGAAAATGTTGATGAGGCTGTAGGGCAATTTTGGGTTGATGATGTGATTATACAACAACAATCTGAAGAAGCTTATGTGGATGAAGAAAAATCCTTAGATGAATCTGATGAATTGAGGAGTGAAAGTGGTTCTGATGGGCAAAATTCAGCTAAGTATCCTGAATTCAATCCTCTGGTTGATTTTAAGAAAAAAATTGTTTTAAGCCTGGCATGATATTTGCTTCAAATGACATATTTAGAAAAGCATTAAGGCAGTGGTCAATAGAAAATGGTGGTGACTTTTACTACTTGCGTAATGATAAGGCAAAAGTGTCAGCTTATTATAAATTCAAGTGTGAATGTGCTATGAAACATTCTAGGAAGAAGTGAGTGTGCAAAAAAGTGTATTGTAGTTTTAAGGCTTGTGCTAGGAAGATGGGGAGAGATGGTACTTTTCAATTAAAACAATGGGTGGGGAAGCATGAATGTGGATGGCAACATGAGAATAGCAAGGTCACATCTGTTTGGTTGGCAGAGAGATATCTAGAGTTTTATAGGGATGATCCACAATGGAAGCTTCATGGTTTCATCAGCGCTGTGAAAAGGGATTACAGAATTAACATTACATACTACAAAGCTGGGAAGGTTAGATTTAGTGCAATGTTATTGACACAGGGTGATGCCAGTGTTCAATATGGAAGGGTTTGAGATTATGCAGCCACTATTAAAAAATGGAACCCGAGAAGCTCTAGCTATGTCAAGGTTTGCCTAGACAATCCAAAGAAGCTCCTTTTTCAAAGACTATATGTTTGTTTTGAAGCTTGCAAAGAAGGGTTCATATTGGGTTGTAGACCAATCATAGTATTAGATGGATGTCATTTGATAGGAGCTTATACTGTTCAGGTGTTTGTTGTTGTGGGCAAGGATGGGAATGAAAACATACACCCCATTGCTTATGTTGTTGTTGAAGCAGAGAGGAAAGAGACATGGGTTTGGTTTTTAGAGATTTTGGTTAGAGACATTGGTGAAAGTAACCCTACTTTCATATATGACAAGCAAAAGGTATATGTTAAGCACAAACTGTCATTAATATTGTCATCAATTAGTTGCTTATGCTATTTGGTATACTAGTCATTAATTTGTACTAATTGGTTGTATTTAGGGTCTCATTGAGGCATTACATGAGGTGGTTCCTGAGGCTGATACAAGGGTATGTGTTAGACACATGTACAATAATTTCAAGACAAGATGGCCATGTAAGGGTTTCAAGGACCTTGTATGGGATGCTGCCAAGGCATGCAACACCCCTGATTTTGAGATTCCAATGGAGGAGGTAAGGAAGCTAAATGAAGCTGCTTTTAAATACCTTATTGATGCAAATCCTAACACATGGTCTAGGCATGGGTTCAAGAGTCACATCAAATCTGATATGCTACTAAACAATGTGTGAGAGTTTTAACTCCTTAATCTTGCGTGCAAGAGAGCTTCCTATATTGTCCATGTCTGAGTGGATTAGGAGAAAATTGATGAAAAGGTTCTTAGCCAAGTGTGAGGGTATGATTAAGTATGCTGGTGTGCTTACACCACATCTAAGAAAAGAATAGAATTGGTGAAACAAGAGTGCATGAGGAGTTGTGTACCTTTTTATGCTGATGGAGACAAGTTTGAGGTGGATCACTATGGGAGAACTTATGTTGTTGACTTTCTAGGAAGGAGTTGTGGCTGCAATAAGTGGGATCTGACTGGTATACCTTGCCCACATGCCATGTGTTACATCATGAAAGATAGAAGGAGAGTGGAAGACTATGTGTATCCCTATTTCACTAAGGAGACTTATAGGCAGAATACATCAACAGACCCCTGTACTTACACTTTTTTCCTATTAGACCCATGTACTAAAAAATGTTCAAACAGACCCTTGTACTGACCCCAATTTTGCCTATTGGACCCCTAAATGGATTGCTCATACCTGATGGGCGAGATTTTGACAGTGGTGATCTCAAGGAAGAGCATTCACCTGAGCGTCTATGTCGTCAAGGGCGCCTCTTGCCAGAATCGAGCTTTCTGGCCTTCGATTGCACTCCACAGATGGTGAGCTTGGCTTCGTTTCCTCTTTCGCGGGTTTCGTCACTCTCTCTCTCTCTGTGATCTCCCTCCCTCCAAACAGGTTTGATCTTCGTTTTTGTAACAAATATAACAACTATATGATTTGTATAATATATGCTTTGGATTAAAAAATTATTACGTGGAATGTATTTGTTTTAAGTGGTATTACGTGGACATTAGTTGGCATTACGGAGATATTACTTGGCAATTACCATGACACGTGCGCGCACGTCTGACACACGTAATGGGGAGAATTTAATGAAGGGTTCAATAGGCAAAATTGGGGGCAGTACAGGGGTCTGTTTGAACTTTTTTTAGTACAAGGGTCCAATAGGAAAAAAAGTGTAAGTACAGGGGTCTGTTGATGTATTCTGCCGAGACTTATATGAGGGCTTATAACCCTATAATCAATCCAATGCCTGGAGAAGCACAATGGGAGAGGACTAATCAAAAAGCTCCAAGCCCTCCCAAGTATGTTGTTGAACCTGGGAGGCCCAAGAAGGCAAGGAGAAGAGAGCTTGGAGAAGAGCTACCAGCTAAGAAGAAAAGAATAAGGATAGTGAGTGAAACAAGCTGTTCAAACCGTGGACAGTCTGATCACTACAAAAACAAATGTAGTAATCCAGCCAAAGGACCTGAGCCACCAAAGGAACCCAAACGTGGAGGAAGGCCTGCAAAGCCTAAAACTGTCTATATTGGTGCTCAAAAGAGGAAGTATGCAAAAAAGGTAACTTCTGGATCTACATCTTTATATATTATCTGATCAAAAATTTAACCCTTCTATTTGTTTGTAGAACAACAATCCAGTTGGAAGCAATCCCTCAGGTCCCTCAATTGTCAACCCTACCCCACAACCAGATATTGGTTCTTAATATAGTTTTGACATGGTAAATCCACTTATGTTCTTTATGGTCGACTTTATGAACCCTTCTATTTATGCTATTTGAATATTTGAATGTGCAGAGTGGAGGTGTCATGGATAGTGTCAACACTGGGACACAAACATCTGTCACTCCTATTGCTAGCAACTCTATGCAGGTGTTGTTTCTCAATGTAGCTTTTTCATTGTCTATAGTGTAGTGCTTAAATGTCATTGCTTTATTATAGGTTACATCAGCTGTTCAACAATCTCAAACGATTGTTGCCTCAAAGCCAAGGAAGAATAGTGTTGCAACCAAGGATTTTATCCCTCACATGTTAAGGAGGTCACCTAGGAAGCACTCTACACAAAAGTGATGACTATGTTGTTGTGGGATGATATGACTATCTTGATGTGGAAGTGATTACCATGTTTTGATGTAACTAACTCTATGCTGCAGTAGTGAGACATTATATGTAGGCATTAGTGTTGTTCCAAAGTTGGGTACTCTTTGTGCTATATACTCAAACTTTGAGGCCACTTTTGATGTAACTATTAACTAGCAAGTATCTATCATGATTGTATTGTACTTAATGGGATTGCACATGGATGCTTTTTTTTGCAATTATGTATCATCCCAAGTGTTATGCACTCTCTTCTTTCTAAGTGTTATGAAACTTTCCAATTATGTTGTTATGCATCAATTTTCAGATTGCTTACACACACATATGCATTAGTTTTCAGATTGCTTACACACACATATGCATTAGTTTTCAGATTGCTTACACACATATGCATCAGTTTACAATTTGCAGATTTCTTGCATATCCATATGCATCAGTTTGCAATAACAAGGTGTTCTTGCATATTTCTTGCACATAAAAGCATCAACATACTAGGTCAACACATAAAAGCATAACACTTTGTCATTCAAACATAGATTCAATAATACAAGCTCATTTGTTCTCAACATTAACAACAATCAAAGATACACCAACATTAACATCATATTCCTACATTACACTTTTAATAAACACAACAACAATATATTGCAATAATAAACCCAACTATTATAGTTGAACAATAATTATGTGCCTTCCTTTTCCTGGTCATTGCAAACTCATTTCTTAACTTCATAATCACACTTTCATGGACTCTAGTTGAAACCTCGAGTGTTCTCTTATCTGCTTTCAATCTTTTCTTCTCCTTTACCAACTTCTTGAGCACATACAATGCTCTAGTATTATGTTCTTCATCCCTCCACATAAAGAAGTTGCATCTGTTAGGCAAGCCATATAGACGACATCCATAAAATCTTCTACCATAATTGAAATTTGTATGAGCAGTTGATTCTTTTGCTCGAAGACCACAATAACAAACTCTTCCTTGTGGATTTGTTGACGTAGAGCTTGAGCTTGACATACTACCCCTGCATCAATTGCAATTCAAACCATTCAGAGCTTGTGCTCCACTTTCTGAACCTCTGATTTTGCTTCCTAAAGATTGCTTCATACACATTCAAAAATTGCAAAGCCTAAATCTATACCTTAAATTTCTATTCTATTATGAATCACAAACCCTAAATCTGAAATTAGAAAACTCCCTTGAATGAAGCCCTAAATCCATTGATAAACCCTAAATTACCGATTTGAACATGAACCCTAAATTCAAAACAATAGATGAATGAAATAGATCGAGCAAACTTACCGATGGAGCTTCGATTAGAGGTTGAGCAAAGAGAAGTATGTAAAAAAAAATGTCGATTCCTTCGAATCCCTTTCAATGGACCTTCGATTTGAGGAATCCGGATGTAATACGAAGCTTCGATTTTAAAGAGGGGCATTTAAAGATAGAAGACGAAGCTTATGTGTCGAAATGTGGTGATGTGACAAGGCAAACAAAAAACAATTGAAAATTGAGGTGCCATGTCAGCGTTTTTGGACGGAGGGTAACGGATCTGGGTTTTGGGTGGTTAATTTTTAACGGAGCCCTTAATATGAGTGGTTTTTTTAATTATTGAAAATACGCTGGTTAACACGTTAAGTGAAATATGTCATATTATATGGGTAGTTTTCAACCAATTTCTATTTTTTATTGTTATACTCCGTATTATATAACAGCATAGCACGAATTCTGAAAACTTTCGATCATAATATAAAAATCAACATTTGACTATTAATTAAGGTTATAACATAATAGTAACTAATGTCTTCTAATGTCTAATGTCATACTCCGTACAGGCCCGACCCAGAGGGTGGGGTAGGGTGGGCGCAATTTCAGGACCCATAATTTTTAGGAGCCCAATTTTTTTAAAAATGTAGTATATATAAAACAGTGTTTAAAACATCACAAATTACAAATTGGTCTAGTAGAATAGTGTTCTTATCTTTATTAAAGAGGTTTTGAGTTCAAATCCCACCACTTTAACTATATTAATTTTTAAATGTGGGCTCTATTATATATCTTTTGTTTAATTTATCTTTCTTTACTATTAATCAATTAGTGTAGTCATGTATTACCATAGTTATTGTAAATGATTCTTATTTATATAATTGTCTATATTAGTTACTTTTTATTAGATTTAAAATATACGACATATGCATTTAAAAAAAAATCTTATTTCTTTTATTCATACGTTGTTATATGATGATAGCACCCAATTTTACGTATGTAATTAAGTTAAATTTAGCAAATTATTTTATAAGTTCTTCGTATCTTAATATTATAACAAGAATAAATTTATACGAAAGTATTTTAAAATTTTACGAAAAATGTCTAAAAATTATATAAAAGGGCCATTTTATTGTAATTCGCCCCGGACATCTAAAATGTATGGACCGGCCCTGACTCCGTATTAGATAGATGGGTAAAATCTAGAACACGAGACCATGGGAAAATTCTTACATCAACATGTCTAGATCGACGTACGAATTACTCCAGTTAATGCGATCAACTTTGACCAACCAATCGCTTCAGTGGTTGAGTGAAGTAATCAACACTTGAATGACAAATTGACATGACGACTTATTAGTTCTATTTTACTCCCTCCATTTCATAATATACGTTGTTCTGAAAATTTACACATTATTTAAAAAAGATATTAAAAATACATACAATCAATTATTTTATTGTTTTTTCACTTTATTGAAAACCAAAATAATTAAAAGAACATGTATTGTAAGAAAAAAATTATGCCTAAAAAAAGACATGTATTGTAAACGGAGGGAGTATTATCCAATTTACCTAAATGGTCAAACAATCATTGTAGGATCGTGACTGTGAGAAGAGAGTTGGGAACGGATGTTAGACTGTTCCCAAGATGGCGAAAGTAAAATAGAAATTCACAAGTAAATAAACAGGATGAGACACAATTTCTTTATAGAGGAACCCCACTATAATTAACTAGTTGTATGGGTAAATCTCTACCTCGCTTGGAGGATTTTGAATGACTTTCTTCTTTTATTGATAGTTTCCTAAGCTACTGCAATGCAAAGTTCAAATTTCTCTGTTCCCAATAGTCACAACACTTTGGGAACACTAATGAACTCTCTCAACCTAAGTACTAGGACAATGTATCAACTAAAACAAGGAACTCAAACCTTACAATCGATGCTTGTATCTTTACTCAGTTCCCTAGCACTTGGGAACACTATATAGATTCACCGTCGTCGAGATCACACACTTGTCGTTGGGGACTTCTCTTGGATGCTTCGTTCTTGACTTGCTCCTTTTCTGATTGCTTGTGGCTTTTGCGAGAAGTATCGTGAAAGCACACTATTCATAGGCTTATATAGACTCTTGATGCTCGGGGCTCAATCTTCATTTTACATTGGTCCGAAATGCCCTTGTCATGTTAGCCAAGTATGTACTTTCTTCACATAAGATTCCATTTGAACTTGTCAATTCTTCAAGCTCATCGGACCATTAGTTAAATGGCACATTCTAAAGATTAGACTGTGCCTTTTGATCTATACTAGGCAATTTTAGTCCATTTTTCAAATGTGGAAACATATTCTCAACAATTTCTCACTTTCAAACTCCTCATTATTTATCCTAACTAGTCCTAGTTTCTGTGCAGGGCACTAGGTTATATAAAATTATCGTATAGTATTTGTTAAATTTTTTGATTACATTTTTTTATTTTTCTATATCAACTAATGAATAGTGCATTTGAACCAAACTCTATATATACATGTGTTAATTTTATAATACATATGCATATTCTAAAATCTATTATTTATTATTGTTTATAATTAAATTGAAATTGAATAATAATAATATACATATAGGAGAAGAAAAATATCCAAATACTAAATTAATTTTAGGATAATTTATTTTACTACGTATCAATTACAACGTAGTACTCGAATCACACATGATTTGAAAACTTTGAACCTAGAAAAGTTTAATATAACAGTATTCAAAGCATGAGTAGACTCGTTGGTCGTCGCATGAGTCAGTCCAAATTAACAAAAGAAAATGATATGGCGAGCTAGCAACCCTTACAAACAATATATACTCATACTATTCTTACTCCAAACAAGTCTACGTTGGATTCGAAATGTCGGTAAAATTATCTTTCTTGCTCTTCATAATTATCATGCCCTCGTTCACCTCCTCCTTAGACACCCTCGCGGTGTCGGAATCGCTAAACTTCACCCAGACACTAATCTCGGCGGGGCAGAAATACGAGGCCGGGTTCTTCACCCCGCAAGGAGCCGAACCTAACAAGATATACTTTGGAATATGGTATTACAACCTCCCCACGGATAAAACCGTGGTGTGGGTCGCAAACCGTGACACTCCTGCTCACAACTCCTCCATCATTCTTAAATTTGGAAGCGACGGTGGTGGCCAAGTTGTGATCGCCGACCAAGAAGGCATCGTGATTTGGGTTTCTAACAAGTCGTCAGATAGCGACGTTGTTAACCCCGTCCTGCAACTGCTCAATACGGGGAATTTGGTGGTGAGGGGGGCTAATAATAACGGGGATGATTACATATGGCAGAGCTTCGATTATCCGACTGATACTCTCTTGCCCAGCCAAAAACTAGGATGGACTAAAATGACAGGTGAAAAACTTTGACATTGAGGTTCAATTTCTCCAATTTTTTTGTTCTTATACTTTTTATATGGATTATTATTTTTGTGAGGGGTTTATAAATCTATTTTTAGAGTTCTAATAGTTAATACAACTCCTTCAAAACAAGTCCGGTCACCAAATGAGACCGATGCAAAACTTCTGTTTTATTTTCGATGTTTTATTTCCATGTTCTACTTAAAATTTAAATATTAAACTAATATAAAAAATTTAAAATTATATTTATATTGTAAGTAACTATATAGATATGTGTTCAAATTTGTATCTAAAAAATCATACTATAAAAATTTTAAAAATTAAGAGAATGATTTTTATATAAAATATTACCCTTTTAATTTTTATAAATTGTATAATATGGTTTTTAACCTAACAACTTGTACACATATGTATATATATGGTATTTAAAATATAGATATAATTTTTAAAATTTGTTTAACAAATTTAATATTTAAAATATAGATATAAATTGTTTGACTTAATTTAAACATGGATGAATAGAAAATTTAGATTGCCAGTTGAGTCTAATATAAAATTTCACAGTTTTAATTTAGTTACGTTCGTTATTTCATGTAATCATAATTTGAGTTTTATCTCCCAACGGCCTAAAATTTGGTATTATTTATTTACGATTTTTCTTTTTTATTGATTCGAATTTACGATTTTTCTAATTAAAATGTTCAATACAACATAAAATGAGTATACGTACGTATTCGACCAAAAAAATAGAATGAGTATACGTAATAATGTAAGGGTTACGCTCAAGTGATATTTGTTTTACAATAGATTGATTAATTTCTAAAATCGAAAAAATTATCCAATTACATACTTTAAAATCTAAGTTATAAAAACCGTTTTAAATGTGTGCGCTAAAAAATACATGCATGCAGCGGTTCATTGAGAACTTTGACTAATTAAGCAATGTCAAAAGATGATTAATAATGATAGATGGCAAGTCAAATTATGCCATGTTCGGCGTTCCGCAAATGGAGCTGTTGATAGCCTTGCAAATCATGCTATTTTCATCGATTTTTATTATGTTGCTTTGAATTCTTGTCCTAGTTTTATTTCCAGCATTATTTTAGTTAATTATGTAGCCTCTTGTAGGCAGAACTAATTATTTCCTTTAATCACAAGGGTATGCCATGTTTTCTGATAAAAAAAAATACATGCATATTTGTGCGCACACAGGAATAGACCGTCGACTAACTTCAACGAAGGGAACAAGCGATCCTGCAGTGGGCAACTACTCGTTCACGATAGCCGGCACCGGAGACCCAGAACTATTCACGATGAAAGGTAGCACTCAAAAGGTATATCGACCCGGGCCGTACGTGCACTAGTAGAAAATTACGTATTGTCCATGATTATATCCATCCCTAATACCAACATAAATGCCAAGTCCGTGAGAATTTCCAACATTACAGAGGCCGTGGTAAAATCCGCCGTAGGAAGAGGTTTCAACGGATCACACTGTCATAACTCCCCACGAACTCCCCACGAACATCACCGTGCTTTTTTCCAATGGCATGTTCAGTTGCTCATTGAATTCCCTTTTCTAAAAAAGAAAAATAGATAAATAGTCTCTGATATTAAAAACAAAACATTAAATCTTATTTTTATATTCCACCTCACACCACTCCCTAGTCCATCCTCTGTAACCGGGTTACCGGAGCCACTATCCAACGCAACCGGTTTACGTACTATCAACCGCCACATCCAAGAACATGATCGATTACCACCAAATTACAATTTCTCATTTAGCCAAAAATGGTGTGAGAAACATAAGATATACCCGAAAATATATAAAATTTTCATTCACAAACTTCAATCTGTACAAATCCAAATCCGAGAATTGAAGGAACAAATTAACAACAATCCTTAATTCAATCTAAATTTACAAAACTACACTGAAACACAATTCAATCTCAATCTTACATACAACCAAATCAAAAACATACAAAGCCTAAACTGTAATGGTAGATGTTGATCTTCTCTAAAAGAGTTGATATCTCTGAATCTCCACTCATCTGATCTACATAACCAAAAAATCTTCAATTTTGACAACTTCATCCATATCTCTCGAAGATTGATCTCAAAAGCATGCATGAAGGTTGTTAATGGCTCCAATTGTAACCTGATTTTAACCAAGAAAAGATGTTAGAAATTGCATATTATATAATTGAATCGGAAAACCATGCCTTGCAATTAGAAGATTGGCATGTGAAAGGGCGATCTTAAGTGGGATACTTACAATGATTTTGCCATCTCTAAATCCAATCCAATAATGTTTGAGAGAGAGGAGGGTGAATTAGAAAGATCCTTTCAATTTTAAGTAAACAAACAATCCAATAATAAAGTGAAGAAGGGGGCATGAGGAGAAGTTGAACGGTTGTGCTTAATGTACAGGGATCAAGCTTTCAACCGTCTGATCAAAATATCAACGGACGTTCCGGATTATCACTTACATTATAAATATCTAAAATTTGGGGATTTTTATCAATGATTAGTTTTTTTAGAATAACCATGAAAATAATTACCAAAAAATTTAATCATGAAAATTATCTTATTATAAAATGAAAGGAGGATTTATCGGATTATTTTTATATAAATCTATAAAGTTAATATTGCATTTTTTTACAATTATATCATTACTATATATTAAAGTGGACATTAAAATAATATATGAAACGGTCCCACATTGAACTACATTATGTATCTTTTTGAAATCAATCTGATTGGTTAAATTTAATTAGATTATTTTTATTTGGTTGTATTTATATATATTAGACAAAACAATCAATATATTATTTTATTTTTGAATAGGATAATTTTTTAGATAAGATATGTATATTAAAAAAAACAATATCCTTACTTATATAATTTTTAGTAATTATTTTTAAAAATGACAAATTTTTAGATAATATATGTATAATTTTTTTAATATCATTTCATATATCAATTTATTCAAAATTTAACAAATAATAAAAAATAATAATACTATAAAACCTCGTACAAGGTACGAGAACTAAAACTAGTATCTTATCTAAATAATAGATAACGAGATTAATAATATTCACGTTAAGCTACCAAAATATTTGCTGACAAAGTAATATATGGAAGATTTTGTAAATACATATAAATAGATTAAAGATTAATCTTAGGAGTTTGGTTCAAATAAAATAAACTCTTATCCCGAAAATTGAAAAGTACGCTACAAAGTACTAAAAGTGCATTACAAAATACAAAAAGTGCAATCCGAAAAGTGTACTACAAAAAAAAATGAAAAGTGCACTACAAAGTACGAAAAGTGCAAATGCGAAAAAGTGCGCTATGAACAAGAATTATTAAAATGCGAAAAAGTGCACTATGATAAATAAGAAGATCATTAGCATATTTTCTATGCTATCATACAAATTCAAATGAAAAAATATCATAACTATAACCTAAAGCGGAGGTTACAAAAATTATTAAACGACACAAGTCACTTTTAGATTAGACCATCCCACTCTTTTTTTCAAAATAATCTTTTATTTTTGGATATGATAAATTGTTATCCATGTTTTTAGATAATAGGATAGAAAATCTCATTATTAAACAATCTTTTATTTTTGGATATGATAGATGGGAAGATCATTAGGTTATTTTTTATATTATCATATAAATTCTAAAATATTTATCTTATTTTTAGATAGAATCGTTTTTTAACTAAGATATTTTAATTGAATAGTTATCTTTGTAACTGTATATTACTAGCAATCTCCTTGCCAATTTGGTTATTATTATAGAGTTTGGTTCAAATGAAACAAAATATTATTCTGAAAAATGAAACGAATGCACTTTTCTTATTTCGTAGTACACTTTTCGTACTTCAAAATGCACTTTTCACATTTGCACTTTTCGTATTTTGTAGTGCACTTTTCGTATTTTTTTGTAGTATACTTTTTGGATTGCACTTTTTGTATTTTGTAATGCACTTTTCGTACTTTGTAGTGCACTTTTTATTTTTCACGATAAGTGTTTGTTTCATTTGAACCAAACTCTATTATTATAATCCAATCATTTGTTACATTATATGAAAATATCTTGATTAGTTATATGATAATTGCCTTATCTTTTTACGCAGATCATAACAAAAATTTATATTTAAGCATTTTCATGATTATTTTTCTCGATAATAAATATATTTGAAAATATTTTATTATTAATATTTTATTTAAGAAAATATCGTACAAGGTACGTGAATACATACTAATGTGATGATCCTACTTCAATTGGATTAGATTTAGAATTTGTTTGATTATCAAATAAATTCACATAAAAAATTCTCAGGAAGTTAATAAAATACATGCGTTTGGTTGAAAATTTTCTATTAAAAAATGCACGATTTTTAACTTTCATAGATTTTCTAATTTCTCCATTTTAGTAACTCAACTATTAGATTACACGTACCATGTACAGGGACGTTGTTTAAAATTATTTATTATTTTATAGGTAAATTGTTTAAATAATAAAATAATTGTACCTCATCAACTCTGTTTTATCAAATATATAAATATTTTCTTATTGACAACTAACTTTTTAATATAGGTAGCACTATTCAAACTAACTTTCTGATGGCTCGATAAAGTAAAGATAAGATAAGATTAAATTTTATTAAATTTTTTATCTTTAATTTTAAATATTTGTATAAAGAAGTTTTTAAAAGATATTGTAAATAGATATTTGTTTGATGTTAAAGATAGATTTAAACTAGTATGTATTCTCGTACCTTGTACGGTTTTTCTTAAATAAAATATTAATACTAAAATATTTTCAAATATATTTATTATCCAAAAAAATAATTATGTAAATGCTTAAATATAAATTTCTGTTATGATCTTCGTTAAAAGATAAGACAATTATCATATAACTAATCAAGATTTTTTCATATAAAGTAACAAATGATTGGATTATAATAATAACCAAATTGGCAAGGAGATTGCTAGTAATAGGGGTGTCCATAAAAAACCGAAACCGAAAAACCGAACCAAAAAACCGAAAAACCGATAATTTTTTAGGTTAACCAAACCGACTTTTTTTGAAATTTCGGTTTGGTTAACCGAACCGAAAATATTTTCGGTTTCGGTTCACGACTTTACATATAACGGTTAACCGAAAAACCGAAATATATTAATATTTTATTCAAATATTAGTAATCTTTGATTTATTTAGTGGTTAAACTCCATTATCTTCAAAGTGTTAATGTAGTTTTAGTCTTCCCTTATTCAATTTTAACAATTTACATACTCTTTTTCCACTTCACATCGATATAAGTCTCTTATTAAATTTGATGAGATAAAAATTAATACACACAATGTTTGATTCCACACAATATATATACTCTCGATATTTGTTTACAATAACCAAAACAATATGATATAAGTACATAATTAAAATAAAAGTCTTACTTTATCACTTTTTTTATTCAAATTTTATTATTTTAATCTTAATTATTTAAGGTAAAATTACATAAACGGTTATCAGTTAACCGAGAAAACCGAACCGAAAAATTGGTTAACCGAACTACGGTTAACCGGGATTCACGGTTCGGTTTCGGTTCTCGATTTTAACTAACCAAAATCACGGTTAACCGAACTTCGGTTAACCGAAAACTCGGTTAACCGGGTTTGGACACCCCTAGCTAGTAATATACGATTACAAAAATAACTATTCAATTAACATATCTTACTTAAAAACGATTCAATCTAAAAATAAAATAAATATTCTAAAATTTGTATGATAGCATAAAAAATATGTTAATGATCTTCCTATCTATCATTTATTCATATCCAAAAATAAAAAATTGTTTAATAATTGGATTTTCTATCTTATATTCTAAAAACATGGATAAGAATTTATCATATCCAGAAAAAAATTATTTTTTTTTAAAAACAAAAGGGTGGTGTGGTCCAATCTAAAAGTGACATGTGTCGTTTAATATTTTTTTTAACCTCCGCTTTAGGTTATAGTTATGATAGTTAAAGAAGAATTTAATAGAAAAAATTAAAATATTGTGAATAAAAATTTATCTTGTAAATATGAGGTGGGGTCAGAATCGTTTTGGTTGCTCGAAAAGGTACAACTTTAATATATAGTTATAGATTTTATTTTTAAAAAATCTTTTACACAAATAAATAAAAAGAAGAACATAATTTAATTTTCATCATTTTTTAATTTCAGAATATTTTAATATATTGTGAAGTGACTCATTTAATGATCTACACATATAGGGAAAATTACCTTTTTCAATTTATGCGTGATCTTTTTGTTATCTTTTTTGCAAGTCATAGATATATTTTAATCAGATGAATCATAAAGACCTTATTCATTTTTTTCTATACATCTTCATCTATTAAAATTACTCCAAGGTCCTTTTTCGAATATCAATTTACTATTTGAGAGATTTTAAAATTTTAGAATAGAACTAATAAATTTAACCTTTTATATTAGAAAGGTTATTATATTATGATTTTCTTAATTAAATATCTCTATTTGGAAATAAAAATTATATTATTTTGCTAAGAAATAAGATAAATAAAAGTGTAGAAAATTACAAAAAAACTAAATTAATTGAAAACTTTACTATGTGATAAGATAAAAATTCAAAAAAAAAAAAAGATAAAACAAATTTAAGATAAATTTATTTTATTGTGTTTTCTTAAAAAGATATAAATAAAAAATAACAGAAATATTTCCTTATCTATATTTGTTATAGATATAATAAGATAAGATTATAGTCATATGTTGTATATTTTAATATTTTTATTATTTTTTGTTTTCTATATTGCTCAAGTCATCACAAATAAGAAAATATTTATTTTTAATATCCTTATCTTTAAGCAATTAACCATTTTAAATAATTATTTTTTATAAAGGGTGATGTGGCGTAATATGGTGTTAAAAATTGCTACTGTTTTAGTTATTAGTGATAAATTACATAGGGATGAGTCATGCAGTGGGTAGGATTTTCTTCCCCCATAATTTCCTAGGAAATAGATTTTTAACCGAATATTTTTTTTCTTTCTAAATACCCATGATTTACAAAATCCGTTATATTACTAGTTACACCCGTCGTGCCATGCACGACTACATGAATTCAATACTTAATTTATTTAATGAATATGGTTTTAATTTAATACGGAGTATAAAAAACTTATTTATTAGAAAACAATTATATAAAATTTTACAATTGGTGTCATGTAAAACGGAGCCAAAATTATTAAGGTGAGCACACTGTAATTGAACTCCTCCATATTATAATTCCCCATTCAACTAACTCACCTTTGATTTACAAAAAGAAGATAATATAACGGATTTTCTAAATACCCATGATTTACAAAAAGAAGATACGGAGTAATTTTTTTTTTCCTTTTGCCTTGATAATTTAAGGAAATATGGTAATTATTTGTTTTATAAAAACAACTCACCCTTTCCAACGGAAAAATCAGTTTCATTTCCAATGGTTTGATGCTACTGTTGGAAACAATTTATTTCCAACGGTTTATACTGTTGGGTTTAAATAACTAGTGTGTTTCAACATAAAATTCTGTTGGAAAACTTTCTAATAATTTGTTCTGTTGGAAAGTGTCCGTTGGAATACAACGTTTTTCTACTAGTGGTGGGCCAGGGTCTAAGCGGCGTCCCGGCAATGAAGCCAAGTGCGGCAATCAACTTCACCATGTCCATCACCCCAGACGAGGTCTACTACGTGTTCACCCTCATAGACCTCTCCATCCGGTCCCGCCTCGTGGTGGGCTCAGACGGGTTCTTGTATCGATACATTTGGGAGCCAGAGTCGCAACATTGGACACAATTTTGGCGCTTACCGCAAGACGCGTGCGACTGGTACATGACGTGCGGGCCCTACGGAGTGTGTGACACGAACAAGTTGTTTGTGTGTGAGTGCCCGCGCGGGTTTGTCCCGAAGGACCCTAAGGCTGTAAGCCTGCGAGACGGCACCCCAGGGTGCGTGCGGCGAACGAGGCTGGAGTGTGGGACCGACGGCTTCTGGGCGCTGAGGAACATGAAGTTGCCTGAGAGCGGGGCCGCTACGGTAGATATGGGGAAGGGGTTGGAGGAGTGTCGGAAGGCGTGCAAGAAGGATTGCAATTGTACGGCGTATGCGAACGCGCGAGTCGTGGATGGGGTGGGGAGTGGTTGTGTCATGTGGACTGGAGAGCTCTTGGATATGAGGAATTTTGAAGATGGTGGCCAGGATTTGTATATTCGTCTCGGGGCAGCTGATCTAAGTATGTTCGATCTTTAGTATATCAAGTGGGTGTGTGTCGTCCCGTGGAAAAGTTGCAAACATACTTACATTTCAAAGATCATACAACATGCTCTTAGTTACTGATTATCGTTGTTAACCTTCACAGGTATTGACAAGTCCAAGAAAGTCAAAATTGGCATTGGTATCTCGGTTGTAGCTGCCGCATTTATTGCAGCATTTGCGGCCTATTTTCTATGGAAGGCAAAGCATAAACCAAGTGCAACCACAAATCAAAGCGGTATATGTATGTATATTTTATATGTGATCAATCTAGATAGCACTTTATATATATATATATATGTTGGATAAATGAGAATTAAGGGTTGCTCTAATTTCATTTCCCATCTAATTAAAATGTAGTATCAAGAACTACTCAAACGAAAGACTTGACGATTCACAACAACGGCGCAGATGACTTGGAGCTTCCGTTTTATAGTTTTGATGCTATAGTAGCAGTCACCAACAACTTCTCCGATGAAAACAAGCTCGGAGAAGGTGGTTTTGGCTGTGTTTTCAAGGTCTATATTGAACATCTTTGAAGTTATACAAGTAGTACATCAACAGTTTAACCGCTTAAAAAAAGAAATAGATTATAACATATAGTTAGTTAAGTGATGATTAAATCTTACACTAGCTATGTGTGTATGTACAGGGTGTGTTGAATGAAGTCCAGGAGATAGCCGTTAAGAGGTTGTCGAAGGAGTCCGTACAAGGATTCGAAGAGTTCAAGAATGAGGTCAATGTGATTGCCAAACTTCAGCATAGAAACCTTGTCCGACTAATTGGCTATTGTGTCGAGAGAGAGGAAAAGATGCTCATTTATGAGTACTTGCAAAACCGAAGCCTTGATTTTTTATTGTTTGGTAAGTCCTCCACACGAAGGTTAACATTAATTAATTTAAGAATGTGAGGTTACAAATCCTTAATTACATCATCAACCAACTAAGATAATCAATGAAATTTACATATATTATTCTGCATGCAGATGAAGAGAGGTGCTCATTACTAGATTGGAAAAGGCGGTTCAACATCATATGTGGTGTTGCTAGAGGGCTTCTATATCTTCACCACGACTCAAGACTTAGGATAATTCACAGAGACCTCAAAGCGAGTAACATCTTGTTGGACGACGACATGAACCCAAAGATATCAGATTTTGGTATGGCAAGAATTTTCAGGGGAGACGAAACAGAAGCAAATAATACAAGGAGAGTAGTGGGTACATAGTGAGTAATAATTAACCTCACAACATATATATATATATATATATATATAAACTTCTCATCATTATTACAAATGCTGAAAATTGATCAATTTCCTTGTGGAATGTATACATCACAGTGGTTATATGTCTCCTGAATATGCTATGGAAGGCATTTTTTCTACAAAGTCAGATGTCTTCAGCTTTGGAGTGCTAGTTTTGGAGATAGTGACAGGAAAGCGGAACCGAGCATTCCGTAACTCACATCAACAACTCAACCTTCTAGCATATGTAAGTCTGTGAGATTTTATTCTAATTGAACTTCAATTCTTGCATGGAAAATCGCTTTGCTACCTTGTGACATTTTAGATAATAATTGTGATGATTTAGTCATGGAAGATGTGGGAAGAAGGCAAAGGAGCAGAACTATTGGATCCGTCAATAACAGATTCATATCGATTATATGAGGTGCTCAAGTGCATTCAAGTCGGGCTTCTATGTGTGCAAGCGCAACCAAATGAGAGACCAACCATGACATCTGTGGTGGTAATGCTGAGCAGTGAAACTGCGTCTTTGCCTCCCCCAAAACTTCCCGGATTTTACTTGGAGTGGAAACATGTGGATGAATCAAATTCAAGTACGAGTCAAAAAGACGAGTCGTGTTTCACCATTAATCAGGTTACTGTCACAATGATAGATGGTCGATAATAATTTAGTATCACCATGTTGCTTTGTACATTCAAAAAGAATACCCTCATAGTCTTTTCTTTTGAGTATTCTTTTTAAAATTAAGAATACATAATTTACACATAGTCTATATATATATACTCGTGGAGGGGAAATTTTGTTGGGATTAAACTTATTTTATGAATTAGTTATTAATGTATGTTATTATTATGTTATAGTGTGTTTGGGCGTGTGTCTTAGGTATACGAGAAACTGGCGCCTAAAGCAGTTATATAATTGTCTTCATAAGTTAGTTGCAGGGCAATTACTAGTGTTGTGTCTTATAAACATGTAATGGCTGTAACTAGTTTGGTTTTAGGGGTTGTCATTTGTCTAATACAGAAGTTAATTTTATTTTGACACAAAATCTCTCAGATTCAGTGTCCTCTCATAACTACTCTTGGACATTTTGATTGATTCAATTACAACAATTGGTATCAGAGCATTGCATTGTTCTTGATCAATCATGACAAATACCAAAGAAACATCAAGAATCACTGGTGATGGAGATCGCAGGTTTGGGCAATAAAGATGCAAGTGTTCTTGAATGCACAAGGATTTTGGGAGGCGATTGATGGCACTCCACCCATAGATGCAAAGAAAGATAGGATTCATTGGTGGCTCTTTATCAAGCAATCTTAGAAGCTTTTCTGTTACAACTTGGGGCTAAGAAATCTGCCAAGGAGGCATGGGATGCTATCAAAACTATGAATGAGGGGGCTGAACGAATCAAAGAAGTGAAGATTCAAACCCTTCTTAAAGAATATGAGAGTCTTAGAATGAAGGAAACAAAATCAGTGGAAGAATTTACCACAAAGTTGAATGTGAATGTGAGTAAATTAAGGAGTTTTGGACATAATATCAATGAAGAGACAGTAGTTAAGAAACTGTTGAGATCAACATCTTCTAAATACATCCAAATCGCCACAACCATGGAATAATTATGTGACCTTAAGACAAAAAGCATTGATGAAGTGGTTGGCTCCTTGAAAGCACACGAGGAGAGATTGAATGAATTCAATGAAAAGAATATAGAAACTGCATTTCTGACTCGGACTAAATGGAAGGAAAGAGAGAAGAAGAAGGGAAAAGACAAGGCTTCCAAGGATGAGGAAGATTCCCAAAGTTAAGTGTTGGTCATGTGGAAACATGCGACACTTTATGTCTGAATGTGAAGTCAAGGAAGAAGACGAGGAGGTGAATCTCGCAATGAAAGGATATGAGGAGGAGCCTATGGTAACACCCCGATGGTTTTTAAAAGATTGAGGTGCTACCGATGTCAACAAGAGCTCTT
This sequence comes from Fallopia convolvulus, assembly GCA_964016875.1. NCBI lineage: Eukaryota > Viridiplantae > Streptophyta > Magnoliopsida > Caryophyllales > Polygonaceae > Fallopia > Fallopia convolvulus. The sequence goes on along the minus strand of OZ024732.1, from coordinate 45,673,426 downwards.
CCTTTTTTGGGTTCGAGTGAGGACAAAGAACTCAACGTTAAGCGTGTAAGGGCGAGAGTAGTACCAAGATGGGTGACCTCCTGTGAAGTCATCAGGTTGACATGGGATAGCTCTTCTGAAGGCTTGGGCCTTACACCTACTCTGTTGGTGATAAAGCATGAAGAATATCATCAAGATGGTCTATTCAATCACATAACAGGGGATCAAAACGAAGCTTGATTAGTTGGCTGACTTGTTCTGAAAGAAGAAATTAGAATAAAGTTGTTCAAACTAAGTTTAAGGGGGTGAATGTTGGGATTAAACTTAATTTATGAATTAATTAATAATGTATGTTATTATTATGTTATAGTGTGTTTGAGCGTGTGTCTTATGTATAGGAGAAACTGGCGCCTAAAGCAGTTATATAATTGCCTTCAGAAGTTAGTTGAAGGACCGTTATTGTGCAAACATATGCTTTATTGTACGATTTTAAACCTCGTTCATTCTTCTATTTTGATAGTGTAATTGGTTTCCTTCAATTCTATTGGTGCAGAGAACCTTTCTACTTGTGGGCGGCTTTTACATGTTTTTAATTGTTACTTGACTTTCATATTTTTTTAAATAATATTGTTGTTTGTTGTGAAGTATATAATGAATCAGTATCATTCTGTTATATATTCACTATTTCTTCTATGTTTTCAATTGTGGAATTGACTATTATAGAATTAAGCGGTTTCAGTCTAGGCTCTCTTTATATGTGAGAGTTGTCTTAAGGACAACCACCTACACATTTTTTTTTATTTTTTTTCAATTTGGTAAGATTTAGGGTAGTCCAAGTACTACTTAGATTAGCTTAGAGCACCCGTGCCCTGAATGTTTGAACTTGAGACCTCTTGCCCGCTCAACCGTTGAGCCATGCGCACATGCCTATTAGTGAAGAAGTCAAATAACTTCAATTCTTTTGATTCATTGTTGTTAGGTCAATTAGAATTGGATAATTTGCTCAAAGAAGTCAATGAGATAAACTGGTAGATTGGCCAACTGAAAGTTGTAAGTTTTATACTTGACTCTTCTGATTTTAGTTTAGTGCAAGTTTTGCCATGAATTCATATATTCCAGTTCATGTTTTTGTCCAAGTCTGAAGCGGATGCAAATGAAATGATAAATAGAAAAGAGGATAACAAGAATACGACTGCTCAATAAAGACTAGAGGTACAGTACAAGAAGCCAAGTCTCTCTTGAATGCAAAGTTGGAAATATTGTGCATGATTCAGTTCCTGTCAGCAACAATGAGGTATGCATTTTTGTGAATAACTTTGATTGGACAAGCTCCTAAAGGATGATGACTGAACTCCATACTAATTCGATTTCGGTATAGAGGCATATATGCTATATGGATCTGATTACAAGTTTGTGAATTTCTATTTATCTTTTATTTCCATTAATGATCTGGGTTGGTGTGTAATTGTGTATCTTTATTCAGGAAAACAATGCAGTCATTAGAACATGGGGTGAAAAACGATCAGAGCCAAATTTGAAGAATCACGTTGACCTTGTGCAGCTTCTTGGGATTGGAGACACCAAAAGGGGTAATAATATAGAACAGAACTTGCTTTTGACTGCAGAATTTTGTGACTTACTTTTTCTTATAACACAAAATTTGGTGTTACAAAGATGTCATGCAGTGGTTAACTTCATGATATCCTTGATTTAACAATTTTAATTTTGGCGGGAGGCAGAGGCTACGGAGTGCTTCTAAATCAAGCATTGATCAATTTTGGTCTAATGGTTCTCTCACAGAGAGATTATATCCCATTACATACACCACTTTTCATGCGGAAGGAAATCATGGCCAAATGTGCCCAATTGTCACAATTTGACGAGGAGCTTTATAAGCTACTGGTGGCGGCTTCAATCTACGATTCTATGTGATATATTGTATTTCATATAGCATAACTAGGATTAGATAATACATTTTATATATAGATTTAGGTCTTTTAGTGCTTGTAATGACAAATGAAGAGAAGACCGAAGACTTGAAGAAATTGGAAGATTTGAAGACGAAGTTTGAAGAATCAAGTGAAGGTCGCAGATTAGAGCAGTCTGCGGTGGAACCAAGTATCAGGTCCGCGATCGTGGTGGCACAAGGCCGCAGTCGCGGTCAACATTGACTCGGATTGGGATTTTTACAGTCGCCGAGGTTGTTCACCGCGCCCGCGGAGGTCCACGTCGGCAATAATCCGAGGCGGAGATTGCTCTATCTTTATTATATTTATTTCTTTTTATTTTATTTTCGGATACGTTTTGTTCGAGAATACTTAACCTAGTTTTTCAGACTTTGTTTTGCATTCTCTCTTAGACCTAGTTTCCATTATTCAGACTTTTGTATTTTCTCTCTTCTGGAGAACTAAACTCCTAAAGTTCTATTCAAGTTGAAGCTTTTCAGACTCAAGTTGTTGTGAGATTCTACTCTACAAGTTTATTTTTACAGGTTATTCCAATTCTCTTGTGCTTAATTAATAATGATTGTATTGATCTCTACTTAGATTGATCACCTTGTTGGAATTGATACTCTCTATTGCTAGATCTAGGTTTTCTCGTAGTAAAACCTAATCTTTGTAGCAACTCAATTGATTTAGGACTCGTTGGACTAAAACACTTGGAAAGAGATTTGAATGCATGTTAATTGTTTGACTCGTTGGAATTCAATTGCATGTATCCTGTTTATCCTTGTTCTCATTGCTAATATCCTTATTATGTATGATCGTTTCATGAGTTGTTTAGATATTAAGTTTGCATGTCTTGTTGCCATGTTCTATTTCTGATCAGGATAGGAATAACCAAAAGGAATAACTTGTTTGAATATATGATCAATAACTTGACGAAGAAAGTGGATGCTTGAATAGGATTGTTTCCCTTAATCGATAAAAACTCAACCTTTACTTTGTTTAATTGCTTTGCTTTGCTTTGCTTTGCTTTGCTTTGCTTTATTTGAATTTCATAGTTTTAGATTACAATCAAAATCCCCCCTTTATTACTAATAAGTTGATAATAATATTACTTAGAATTACAAGTGTCTCTTGGGTTCGACCCCGACTTATCAACTATACTAGTTGTGTAACTAGGAATTTATATTTTGATTTGGCACGACGACTTTTCAGACAGTCACTATGACTACTATACATAGTATAAAATTATATAAAAATTGATGGATAAGGAACTATATAATTTAAATATGGAAGAATTCTAAGTCCATCCTAGATTGTATTGTATTGTAATCTAAAGGTCAAAATATACTCAAGACAATAACTTCAATTGTGTGATGTAAATTTCCAACAGTGAATCAATCTCTTACGTGCTTTTTAGATGTTTATATGCAGCATATCTAAATTCTTGGATGGAGAAGTAGGCATTTTTGGAAGTTGGATAAGCTTTTTTGAGATTGTGAGTGTTACAACTTTTAGGTGATTGTTATGTTAATTTCTGCTTTGTTTTTGTTTTAAATTAAAAAGGGGACCATGACTATGTACGAGAGTTTGATTGTTTTTTATTGACAAAGAGATCCAATGTATACACATAGATAGATCATATATTCATATCTTTCTTAGAAGATAAACTCTAAAAAATACTTCTCTCTCACTTTCTTAATATTTGTTGGCCAAAAACGTGGCTAAGAGATTGTCAGAAAGGAGAACGAGAGTCCGATTGAGAGGCTGGCCAATTTCTTGTAGCAGTTGGCGTAACCATGTCAGCTCAATAGTGGCAAACACAAGTCTAGGGCTTCGATTGAAGGGCAATGGAACTTTGTCTCTTTAGGAAAACCATGGTTTAGGATGATTCTCTCAACTTCTTGCTTGGACATAGAACAAGAGTGGAAATCCTGAGGATCTAGCGACCAAGAAGGCATGAAACCCTCATCAGCAATCTTAGCCTTCACCATATTCAGATTGAAGAGGGTGGAAGAAGAAGAATAAAGACAATGGAAAATAGAATGCAATAGGAAAGGTTACCTTCTAGGAAAGATGCGAGTATGTGATAAGTTAAAAGGGTGATGGAAGGGTAATTATAGCCCTGCAGTAAGAAGCTCTTCACCTTCCCGAGAAGGATCGAGCGGCCTAGAAGCTGCCGCGTGTCCCTGTTGTCAAATCACGATAAATGGCAAATCAGATCCTTCCCTCACACGCGAACCTGGATCAGATTTGGGGGTATTGTTGGACCCTCTTCTTAACTGGTCGGGCCGAAGTTCGCTAGCAGAAGGATCATTAGGAAGAGCTTTCTGTCCCTTGAGTTTCGCGACCCAAATCGTGATAATCGGGCAGTTGACAAACAAAAGACGGAGGTCATGAGATTAGAGATGGTCAGCGAACAGACCGATGAAAGCCCGAAGAAAGCGGAGTACGACCATGACTATCATCCCGAGTGACTTGCGAACGAGGGCTAGGATAGGCGGTTACTCAAAGCTGGTTCAAGGTTGGAGATATAAGGTATGTAGAGACAGTTTGTTACAAGACAGATTCTCTTCAGCAAAAAGATAAAGAAAAACTCCCAATTGTAAAGAAAACCCATTGTACTTGAATGTGTACTTCACATGTGACTTGATTCAAATTTCGTCAACTCTAGAAGCTCATCAAGCTATTGGATGTATTGGATCAGTCTAATCTATAGATTCTCTCTATGATCGGTCTGGAATAGGTTTCCGCGTTTCACAATGGTTTGTCTTTGGACTGACTAGAGAGTTCCCTTGGATAGGGAATACGCAGTATTGGAGTATCCTCGATGGGAACGTACAGTGACGGACGCAGAACAAATTTTAAGGAGGGGCACAACTTCTCCTATGAAGTCAATAATTCTAAAATTGTCGACTAATTTAGTTAGTCAATATTCTTAAATACGAAAAAGTACACTTATTTAATTATAAAATTGTATTTTAATATTAATTGTGAATGAAAAAAAACTAAAATAGAACTATAATTCGAGAATTGTCGACAAGTTTAGTTAGTCAATATTTTTAAATATGAAAATTTATATTTATTTAATTGTAAAATTTTATTTTATTGAGGAAAGCACGAAATGTGAATGAAAAAATATTAAAATAAAACTATTGGAAATTGAACTTTGGTGAATTACATATAAGATTGAATAATAAACCATTTTTATTAGTTAATTTTCATGTTTTTAATAAAAATATATTTTAAATTTACCCATATTTAACCCTAAAATTTACATACATATTATTAATAATTCCGATCGAAGGAGGGGCACGAGCCCACCCATGCCCTCCCCTAGGACCGTCTATGGGAACGTATGTATATGGCTTTGTAGTTCCTTTATAACATGTAATTTCTTTGAAATACTTAAATAGAATATGTCAGTTTCCTAATGATGTTTGTCATTATCAAACAGAGAAATGCAAGCGGCCGTTGTTCACAACACTGTTCCAACAATCCCTACCATCCTCATTCAATTGCAATTTTTTTGTGGTGATATAGATTAACTATGTTTTCAAAGTATTTAACAGAATTGAATATAAAATCGAATCTTTAGGGCCCTTGCTCTCTCTAGAACAAATTTAAAACAAGCATGAGCTTAGATGGAGTTCTCATTAAGAAGGACGCTATAAGTCATCTAATTTTTTAGCTTTATAAAATCGAATCTTTAGGCCTGGTGCTTGGTACTTTAGATCTTCTTTTAGGTGCTTTTTTGTAAGTTTCTTGTTCTTGGAGGTTCGATGGTAATGATTTGGAAGAATCGTGGATGTGTGATCGATGCCTGAAGATTTTTCGAATGAGTCCAAATCTGAGGTGTCCACAGTTGTTTCCTAAGATATCGTCTTGTGCATTTTTCCAAGTTATTGTCTTCACTCATCTCCTGGTGGTGTTGCGTACTACTTGCTCCTCTAGTGGATCTCCAATCCCGTTTCAGGTACACTTTTTCAAATTTCGTATGTAGTTTTCTTTTATATGCTTGTGGTTTGTAAGTTTTGCATGTCGGTTTGTCCGACTGCCGATTTATTCGGCCTCTCGATCTACCAGGTTTGCTTGGTATATCGAATTCTTTCCGTATCAAAAAAATAAAATAATACAACGTATGTAGTACGTACTCCAACGGTCCAGCCACATGATTTGAAAAGTTTGAACGTAAAGAATGAGTCGCCTGTTGCGGGAAAAGAAAACGATAGAAGTATAAGTATTGAACGACGTAGGAAGACCCGTGATTCGTCGCCATTACTAAGCCCAAACACACGAAAAGGATATGACGAAAACAACCTGACATTGACAACTAATAATAATATATTCTGAGTCTAATTAAGATTCTCTCTTCCTCCAGCAACCGTGGATTATCCTATCCTCTTCATCATTAGCAATGTCTACAAAAATATCTTTCTTCCTCTTCACTGTCCTATCCTCGTTCTCCTCCTCCTTAACCTCGGACACCCTCACGGTGTTGGAATCGCTAAACTTCAACCAAACACTAATCTCAGCGGAGCAAAAATACGAGGCCGGGTTCTTCACCCCAAGTCCCGACCGGACATACCTGGGAATATGGTATTACAATCTCACTAACCCCAATACCGTCGTGTGGGTTGCAAACCGGGACAAGCCGGCTAGCAACTCCTCGAACGTCGTTCTTAGACTTGGAAGCGATGGTGGTGGCCAAGCTGTGATAGTGGATGGGGGCGTCGTAATTTGGGCTTCTAACAAGTCGTCAAATAGCGTTGTTAATCCCGTCCTTCAGCTGCTCGATACGGGGAATTTGGTGGTCAAGGAGGATAATATTCATAATAGTGTTGATGATGATGATTACATATGGCAAAGCTTTGATTATCCAACTGATACACTCTTGCCTAGCCAGAAGCTGGGATGGACTAAAAACACAGGTAAGGAACTTTGAAATTGATCGATCAAGCACACAAAACACTTCCCTGTAGCATCTTTGTTTTGAAGAGGTTGATTCCAATGAAAATAAGATTTATCATGAAAAATAAAAACAAATGAGGACCCTTTAATTTGAGAAATGGATGATTAAGATTAAAAGAGATAAAGGTAAAATAATAATTTTGATGAAAAAGTTAAAAAAAAAAACATTTTTTTGCTTGTTTTTTTGTCAAAATCAAGACATTTGATTTTTAGGCCGAATACATACATGGACTCTCGAACTTGAAATTTTTGTTCGCTCAAACCCCTATAATAAAAACCCTATTTTTAACCCCCCAACTTTACACGTTTGTTCCATTGAGGCTTTTTTTTTTTGAGAACATGATATACACGCCCGATGACTGGATAAAACATAAGCTTATTTTTTATGACTCATTAGCCGCATAAGCGCCACGTAAAAAAATATATACCACAATAAAAAAAAGCAAATCTTCTTTGCCTCGTCAAAGAAGGTGAAACGACACACTTCTCTGCCTCGTCATGTTCATCTTCTCTGCCTCGTCTGAATTCTTAATCGTCGGCATATCTTCTCTGCCCAAGTTCCCCCAGCGGCAAGTAATCAATCAAAGCTACGGTTTCTTAACAAGTCAGAGAGAAAATATAAGATTAACGTATCACCACAACAACATTTATGTATGCAAACGCTAATGAAACATGTAGATCATGCTTTTATCACATAAAGTTGCTAACTTTCGTTAACTAACCAAGTCAATCAATCAACTTTTGCTAAATTAATAAACTTATTATCTATCTCTTCTATTTCAACTAGGATTGATCAATTTTCGTTTCAAAACCCTAATTGACTATTCTGATTCAAGGTTTACGCTTTCGCTTGAACTATGAATGAGAATTTCCTATCAACTTTCGTTTCAAGGAGTTAAGAGCAAGAGAGAAGAATTATGATAAAAACAATCACAACATGATCAAGAGCAAGCACACATGATCATTGTTGGGTTTAACCCCAACCTTAGAGAGAAGGACTACTCACACATCATGATTAAAAACAACTAAATTAACTAAATTAAAGCTTACAAGCGAATCCAAAATATCCGTCTTCCAATATCCTCCAACTCATTCTCCTCACTTCTCTCTCCTCCCTAAACTAGGATGCTTATATGATCCAAAAACTAAAGCTAGACAAGAGTATTTATAGAGAAAACTAATCTATCTATAAGGAAATAAATCTCTAAAAGATATATCCCTTAAAAACTATCTAATAATAAAAAGATAAGGGATAAAAGATCATTAATTGAGCCGAATTTGTTGTTTGCTACCAGCACAGGACCCTCGATACCGACCCCCACAGGGTCAGTAGGATTTCCTGAATTTCTCCTTTGTTGAGAACCTCGTTACCGACCTTGATGACCTCAGTACCGACCCTTGCGGTGTGTAATTTGGCTCGTAACGGGGACGTCTCCATCATTATTGGGTCGTTAACCTCCTTTTTGCCTTGATTCTTCTTCCTTAAGCTCGGTAAAGGGTCTCTTAACTTCTTTCATGGCTTAAACTCGATCTTCACTTCATTCCTTAAGTGCTCTCATTCGGTTTCTCATCTGCTCCTAAAATATGTTCCAAACAGCTCTAAAACCTATAAAAACACCACCAAACCTTATGTAGACTCCTTATCTTAAGAAAATACGAAAACCTACACAAACGACTCAAAATAAAACACAAAACTAAAGAAAAAGACTCAAACACATAAAAACACACCCTAAAACATGACTAAAAAGATAGATATTAGTCTTCTTCCTCTTTTTCGGTTGAAGGAACCGGAAACAGAGAAGGACGGAACGACTGTCGTGTTCTTGCCGCGAGACATTTCGACCTGCCATTGGGCTTCACCGAGCCGTTGCCGGAAGTCATTGCCGAAAAGTTGCTCAAAATGAAGAAGACGAAGGAAAGAATAAAGAATAAAGAAATAAAAAGCAGAAAAATAAAATAGAAGAAGAAGAAAAAATAAAAAAAATCCAGTTTTTTTCTTAATTTTATAGGTAAAAGAAAAATAAAATTTTAAGAAATAAAATTTTTATATAATTAAAAAATAAACGAGGAAATAAGAAAATAAATGAAAAAATCATAAAAAAATCCATGTCAGAAAATCTAAACCCCTCAATGCGCCAAAGTGTTGATTAATGTACACATGCTACGCCACATCAACAAAAAGGATTCAATGAAACAAAAGTATAAAGTTAGGGGGTTAAAAAATAGGTTGTTAGTGCAAGGGTCTGAGCGAACAAAAGTTTCATGTTCGGGGGTCCATGTATGTATTTGGCCTTGATTTTTATGCATATGTTCACACTATTATAAGACATGTTCGCATATTACTACCTTAACAGTTCAATGTTTGAATAATACGTTCACATATATAGAAAGTGTGTTCACATATTAGTACTATCTGTTCATGTTTTATGGTCATATATATTCATGTGCTATTAAATCATCATACATGCATTCAAAGACTTAAAAATTGACAAAAAAAATTCGCTTGTTTTTTCAAAAACACGATGATTGATATTTTACATTCTATTCACACGTTCTATACACATGTTCACATTATTACACATGTTGTTCAAATATAACCACCTTTTAACTTCAAAAAATTTAGCATATGTTCACATGAATAAAATATAAGTACGTTCACATATTGGCCGATATTGCTTGTTCATGTGTTTTTTTTGAAGAAGATAAATTATATTAGAAAGAGCAGGGGTTACAAAACATATGTACAACAAAAAATGGTTTCTAGCCTTCCAAGAAGGAGAATCAAGATACTAAAAAATTAATCATGGTTGATGAGGAAGATGTCGTTGAAGATCTGGCGGTGAGTTCCATGAGCAACCATATAGTTTTTTAGATGGAGAATGATTCTGTGCACTCATGATCGGGGATTGGCTACACGCTTGTTGAAGATAGAATCATTGCGGTTCAGCCAGACAAAGTAAATGTAGGTAGAAAAGGTAGCTCTTAAAAGTTTGATGTTGTAGCTGCGGGATCGACGATGATGTTGAATCCATTCCATCCATGCATGAAGGGTTCTCTCGTAGTGAACAATGTGAAGCCAATGTAAGAGGTCCATGAGAACGGATTGTGTGTATTCACAGTGATTCCATAAGTGGTCAGCCGTCTCTTTTGTAGAATGGCAAAGGGAGCAGGTGGTGTCATCAATGTGGTGCCAGCGGGAGATGCGATATTTGGTCGGAAGGCATTGGTGAAGGGCCATGAAAGTAATGAAAGAGCATTTCGGGGTGTGGAGGCCGTTCCAAATTGTGCGTCCCCGAAAAATGTGGGCAGCTCTATCACGAATGAGATTGTAGGATTTTTTGGAGGAGAAGTTGCCAGCATTGTTGGTGATGGCCAAAAGGGTGGTGGAAGGGGTAGGGAGGCTAGCGAGGTGGTCTCAAAGTTGGAGGATACTTTTCCAGACCCAACTGTCAATAACTTTCTGAGCAACGCTCCAAGTGGCTCATGAAGAAGGTGGTAATGGGTGACCCAACGGGCCCAAATGTTACGTTGTCCAATAGCAAGTTCAAAGACGCATTGGGACATGCAAGCATGGTTCCAAGATAAGATCTCTTTAAAGTCGAGCCCGCCTTCATCGATAGGGCAACAAACCGTCTTCCAAGCAATCGGGCATTTCTTAGAGGAGGACGTCCCATGCTAGAGAAATGATCGGAAGATAGTTTCAACCTTACCGAGGACCTCTTTGGGAAAAATGATAACCTTGCACCAAAAGTTTTGGATTCCAAACAAAACCGAACAGATTAGTTCTGTCCGACCAACGTAGGAGAGATTTTTCGCCGTCCAGGAATGGATTTTTGCAGTCATTTTAGCAATGTGGTCACCATAGTCCCGGTTGAGGAGTTTTCTGGAACCTAGTGGGATTCCCAAGTATTTCGTAGGGAGGGTGCCTTGGGTGTAGCTAGAGGAGGAGAGGATTTGTTGTCGGGTGTGGGGAGGTACACCACCAAAGAAAATAGAAGTTTTGTTGAGGTTGGCGATCAGACCAGAGAGTTTGCTGAAGGGGTCACTGGCATGTTTGATTGCTAAAACAAAGGCCTAATTATGATATCGTCTGCAAAACTAAGGTGAGTGATTCCAAGATTCTCGTAGTTGGAGTGGAATCTGAAGGAGTTATCAACAAAGAGTGCATTGAGCATACGGGATAAATACTCCATGACAACAACAAAGATGTAGGGCGAGAGGGGGTCGCCTTGATGAAGCCCCCGTCGCCCTAGGAAGAATCCTTTTAGCTCGCCATTCACATTGATGGAGAAAGAGGTTGAGGTTATACAACTCAGGATCCAATTGATCATTTGAGGAGGGAAATTGAAGAAGTGGAGGGCGTGCTCAATGAAGGACCACTCAATGGTGTCAAAGGCTTTCTTAAAATCAACCTTGATAGCACAACTAGGCGTGATATTTGACTCGATCCTTTTTCCTAGTTCTTGTAAAGAAATTCTCTACTTCTTTCCAAGCTCAAACATGATCTTCAATAACTTTACTTGAGCACTTAATCTTCATTTTCTCTTCATTCTTGAGTGCTATCTTTCACCGACTTTGCTCCTTTCTTCAAATGTGCTTCAAATAGCTTCTAAAAACCTATAAAACACCACCAAAGCTTATGTAGGCTCCATATCTTAAGAAAATATGAAAACCCACACGAACGACTCAAAACAAAACACAAAACTAAAGAAAAAGACTCAAACACACAAAAACACACCCTAAAAACACGACTAAAAAGGAGGACATCAATATTTCTCCTACCATAATGCTTAAAAAGTTCTTGGAATAGGAGGATATTGTGTCTGATGGAATGATTCGGGACGAAGGTGCCTTGGCAGTCAGAAATAAAAGATGAGAGGGTGATGCGAAGACGATTGGAAAGGATTTTGGAGACAATTTTGTAGGATGTATTGCAGCAAGAAATTGGTCGAAAGTCAGAGATGGAGTTGGGGTAGGGAATTTTGGGGATGAGATGGATGGCAGTGTGGTTGATTTGACGGAGGAGCTAGCCGTTGCGGAAAAAATCCTTAATGGTTTGGATAAGGTTAGGACCGGTGATGTGACAGGTCTTTTGGAAGAAGAAAGAATTATACCCGTCAGGCCCAGGGTTTTCCTTGGATCAATGTCGGAAAGGGCCTTATAGAATTTAGAAGGAGAGACAAGTGCAATCAATTGTCGAGCATGCTGGTTGTTGATTGTGACACCCTCATTGATAAGGTGGTCGGGAAAAGGATGGACTTTTTATGGTTGGAAGAGGCAAGCTTGACAATGATAGGGCTGTGATCCGAAATGCCCGCGCTACCAAAATGAGCACGGATCAGGGGAAAAGAAAGCAGCCAAGGAAGGTTGATGATGGCGCGATCAAGCTTACACCAGACACGGTTTCTGCTATGTTGTTTATTATTCCACGTGTACTTGGCACAATTATAGCTCATGTCAAAAAGACTTGAAGCATCAAGGCTGTTTCTTAATTCATTGGTCGTCGGGGTCGAGGGGTGAGGGCCTGTCAGAAATCTTTTCGCTAGAGTCCAGGATGACATTAAAGTCGCCTACAACCATCCACGGGATAGAAATACCAGAGCTTAAATCATGAATGTCCTGCCAGAGAGGGGATCTTCCAACAGGGGAGTTCTGAGCATAAACAAAGGTGCTGAGAAAGTCTGAGGAGAAGTGGAGGTCACGAATGTGACAATGTATGAGTTGGTCAGTGACTTTGAGGACATTGAGGGAGATCGAGGTGGGATTCCAGAAGACGAGAATGCGAACAAGAGAGCATATATGGGCGTTCGAGGTGTAATTCCAGAAACGGAACAAGTTTTGGGAGAAGGAATCAATGTTGGAGGGAGAAATATGTGTTTCGAGTAAAGCACAGAGGTTGAGAGAGTGAAGTTGAGCGAGGTCACGGGCCGCAACCCGTTTGGAAGGATGGTTGAGACCTCGCACATTCCAATAGCCCATATTGGTGCTATACATTAGGACGCTTTTTTGTTGGAGAATTGCTCCTTGAGCGTCCATAAGGGTTGCAAGGGATAGCATAGGAAGCAAGATCAGAAGAGTTGTGGGGAAGGGGGAGGAGAGAGAGCGTTGAATTCTAAGGACTTTACCCATTCCCGAAGGGAGGTTAGGAAGGGATACGGAGGAGGTCGGAGGAATGGTAGCCAAAGTAGAAGCAAGAGAGGGTGCAGGAGGGACGGAGCCGACTGTAGAAGAGGAGGAAGATAGAGTAGCTGAACGTAGATTTGACTAGGGGGCAGGCAAATTTGGGGGATCTGGGAGAAGAGGAGGAAGGGAGGAGGGAGGAGGGGCTCTTTTGGAGATAGAGATAGGGTGATTGGTCGGGGGTTTTCTTGTAGGGGCCTTCGGAGGACCTAGGCATTCCGAGCTTTTGTGCCCATAGATTTTGCCTTTGGTGCAAAGGCAAGGGATCCAGTCATAGACAAGGCATCGATGAATAACCTCGCCTCTAGGGCCCGGGAGGGTGATATCGCGTCGCAGATCAGAGTTGGCAAAAACTTCAACAAGAATTCTGGCATATGAGACCCGATCCTCATAGGTCGAGGGTTTGTCCATGAGGAGGGGTTTTCCAATAGAAGAACCTATGCGACTAAGCATGTGGTCCAACCAGAAGCGGACATCCAGGTCAGGAAGGGGTCACCCAAACAAGAATTGAGTCCAGGCAAGTTAGATCGAGTGGCATTCCAACTTGCCATTTTCGTAATATCAAGGGTTTCATTCCCGAGAGAAGCCAAGGGCCACGTTCAAGGATTGTGCAGAGATCAGAGAGTTTGGAGAAATGGAAGATGTATAACCCATTGCTATCAAGATGATTTTAGGGAATACCACACCAGTCCAATTTGATTGCACATAGCGTTCCACGGCTTTAAACGAAAAGTTGCCACCCAGAGGGGTACCCACAAGAGAAAGGTTCCATTTTTCAATCTGATCGGCGATGTTGTCATCAGTAAAAGGGACAATACTATTCTCCAGTCCCTCCACGAAATGAAGAGCTAGGTTGGATCTGGGTTTGGAAGGGGAGCTCGAGACAATCTCTGCAAAGGATGGCGGGGTAGGTAGAGGAGGGGAAGCGACCGCCAGCGTGGTTGAGAGAGGAATTGAAAGAGACGGGTTGCGGGTTTTCTCTGCGGCCGGATCCGGCAGCTGAGAGATCACCACCGGGGTCGAGGGAGGCACGAGAAGAGAGGGGTTTTTTGTGAGAGAGGGGTTTCAGTAGGGGTAGTCCAGAGGAGGTCTCCCGAGTTTTGGGAGGGGCATTAAAAGAGTCAGGGGGGTGGAGGATTTCAGAATACGGGAGTTAATGCTCCAAATTTGCCCCTCGAAGACAGATTCAAAAGGGGTGGCAGGTGAGTTGGACGGAGAGGGGCTGGGAGAGGGGGAAGCGGGGTCTGCTAGGGTGAGAGAAGAGAGCTTCTTGGAGTTGGTTTTGTGGTGGTGCTTGGCCATCAGGCGGCTTTGGGAGAGCACGCCGGAACAGCGGAGGCTAGGTTATGGGAAGGAGAACAAGGATACACAGTGGAGAACGCGCCTCACGCGCGTTCTAAGGAAAGACTTTTTTAGAGAGACTTAATTGAGTGTTTGTCACGTTGCTTGTTCATTTTTTATGGCCATATATTGATTGTTCTGTTCACATATATTATACACATTGTTCACATTATTATAAGTGTTGTTCACATATAACCACCTTTTAACTTCAAAAAAATTTAGCATATGTTCACATATAATATAAGTGTACATTCACATATTAGCTGGTATTGCTTATTCGTGTTTTATGGCCATATATTCATACTTGAATTATATCATTTTACATACAGAAATAAACATAAAAAAGTACTCCGTATAAAACAAAAATAAAAATATTTGCTAAAAAAAATTTAATCGGATTACCCAAATCCATTTCTTTTCTAGTGTTTTAATTAGATAAAAATTCATTTCTAATTTTAACAATAAGGGCTATTTTCATTTGAATCAAAAATATATTTAAAAAAAAATTGCAGAAAATATAAACATGCCACACTTAAAAACAGGTTGAAATTAAGACATATAAATTGATAATTTGTGGATAATTAACATTGCAACTTGCAAGTGACGTTCCATGCATAATATTTTGTAAGATATTTAATCTTAGTTAGACTGCACTCTCTCTCTATCTCAACTTTTTTTTTCTTAAAATAACTAACCTTAAATCCTGTGTAGATTAAAAATTGTGATCGATTTTGATAAAAAAAAATTTGTGATCGATTAAATGCAGGATTGGACCGTCGTCTAATATCATGGAAGAGCACAAGTGATCCCTCATCGGGCAACTACTCGCTCACACTAACCCGCAGCGGAGACCCAGAAATGTTCATGCAAGGCGGCGCCCAAAAGATATACCGAACTGGGCCTTTCACGGGCCAGTTCCTAAGCGGGATACCTGCCATGATATCCTTCAAGGGCTTGAACTTCACCCTACCCAGCACCCCAGACGAGGCCTACTACCTGTTCGCCCTCGTCGACCCGTCCATCCGGTCCCGCATCGTGGTGGGCCAGGACGGGCTCTTGTACAGGTACACCTGGGTGCCCGCTTCGCGCTTCTGGAACCCGTACTGGAGCCATCCGGATGTGCTCTGTGACCGGTACATGGCGTGTGGGCCCTACGGGGTGTGCGATGGTGGCAGGCTGTTCGACTGCGCGTGCCCGCGGGGGTTCGTCCCGAGGGACAGCTCGGCCGTGAACCTGATGGACGGGAGCCACGGGTGCGTGAGGCGCACGGGGCTGGAGTGTGGGACCGACGGGTTTTGGGTGATGCGGAACATGAAGTTGCCCATGAGTGGGGGCGCCACGGTTGACACGGACAAGGGTTTGAAGGAGTGCCGGAGGATGTGCAAGCAGGATTGTAATTGCACGGCGTTTGCGAATGTACGAGTGGTGGATGGGGTGGGCAGCGGGTGTGTTATGTGGACGGGCGATCTCTTGGATATGCGGGCATTTGAGGAGGGTGGTCAGGATCTCTATATTCGC
The DNA here is from genome assembly GCA_964016875.1 of Fallopia convolvulus. Lineage (NCBI taxonomy): Eukaryota > Viridiplantae > Streptophyta > Magnoliopsida > Caryophyllales > Polygonaceae > Fallopia > Fallopia convolvulus. Next base: position 45,657,491 of record OZ024732.1, on the reverse strand, counting down.
CTTGCAGCCGCAGATCTAAGTATGTTCATCTCTTACTAGCTAATTAATTCGATCAATTGCAATATGCTATAACTGATTTATAACCTTCATAGGTACTTCAAATTCAACCAAGAAAATTGTAATTGGGATCATATCGGTTGCAGCTGTCACATTGATCGTAGCAATTGCGGCTTATTTGGCAAGGAAATCTAAGCATAAGCCAAGAGCAACGATAGATGATCAAAGCGGTACGGTACTCTTATTAATATATTCTATCAATTTATTATATGGTATATATTATGTTAAATAATTGATATAAGAGAATATATATTTATGTTGCGCGCCTTAGTTTCGTTTTGCATCTAATTACTTTTAATGTACGTAGCATCAAGACTAGGAACTAGACATGATTTGCAATTGACTGGAACAACTACTCCAACGAAAGACTTGTCGTCGATTCACAACAATGGTGCAAATGACTTAGAGCTTCCGTTGTATAATTTTGATGCTATAGTAACATTCACCAACAACTTCTCCCATGAAAACAAGCTTGGACAAGGTGGTTTTGGTTGCGTTTTTAAGGTATGATTATATTATAAATTTTTTTCCCTGTATTGAACATTCTGGAAGTAGAAGTAATGTATCAGCAAATTTACATCTTAAAAATATCCCAACTAGATTATAAGTATAACACATATTTAAATAAATGATGATGAAACCTTAATTATGCACTATATGTGTGTGTAGGGTGTGTTGAATGACTTCCAAGAGATAGCCGTTAAGAGGTTGTCCAAGGAGTCCATACAAGGATTTGAAGAGTTCAAGAACGAGGTTAATTTAATTGCCAAACTTCAGCATAGAAACCTTGTTCGGCTACTTGGCTATTGCGTCGATAGAGGCGAAAAGATGCTCATTTACGAATACCTGCGCAACCGCAGCCTTGATTATTTATTGTTCAGTAAGTTATCCACATGAAGATCAATACTTCATCTAATTAAAGAAATCTTACATGATCAAACAATAGATCAATCAAACTTGCATTTAATTTCATTACATGTGTAGATAGAGAGAGGTGCTCATTACTAGATTGGAAAAGGCGGTTCAACATCATATGTGGTGTTGCTAGAGGGCTTCTATATCTTCACCACGACTCAAGACTTAGGATAATTCACAGAGACCTCAAGGCAAGCAACATCTTGTTGGACGATGACTTGAACCCAAAGATATCCGATTTCGGTATGGCAAGAATATTCAGGGGAGATGAAGCAGAACCAAATAATACCAGGAGAGTAGTTGGAACATAGTAAGGATTAGTTTCACAATAAAATTAAATATTGTCATCATCCTCGATCTTGAGGTCATACATTAATCAATTTCGTTGTCGTCATCACAGTGGCTACATGTCTCCAGAATATGCAATGGATGGCGTTTTTTCGATCAAGTCTGATGTCTTCAGCTTTGGTGTGTTAGTGCTGGAGATAGTGACCGGAAGGCAGAACCGAGCATTTCGTAACTCACATCAATACCTTAATCTTCTAGGATATGTAAGTATGAAAACGCGCAAGATTTAAACTAAAAGTCATCAAACTAGCTTCCTGCATGAAACCTTTCTGTTAAAATTATAGATAACAATTTTGATGATGGATTTAGTCATGGAAGATGTGGGAAGAAGGCAAAGGAGCAGAGTTACTAGATCCTTTGATAGGAGATTCATATCAACTATATGAGGTGCTCAAGTGCATTCAAGTTGGGCTTCTATGTGTGCAAGCGCAACCAAACGATAGACCGACCATGTCATCAGTGGTTCTAATGCTGAGTAGTGAAACTGCATCTTTGCCTCCACCTAAACTTCCTGGTTTTTACTTAGGATGGACACATGAAGGTGAAACAGATGTGAATACGAGTCAACAAGACGAGTATTTCAGCATTAATCAAGTTACTCTTACAGTGATGGAAGGTAGGTAATATGTAGTAGTTTTAAAACCACCTATACAATCTTTTCTTTTTACTTAATTCTCTAGTATGTTTGGCAATTTTGCAATACATAATCTGAATCAATACGCACCTTAAAATTAGTTGTATTCATGTAGTTTTGTTGTTGAAATGGTTATATAACTTACATGTTTAGTATTAGTAATATAGTATTTACAATGCCTAATACTGTATCTGGGTTGATTAATTTTGCAATATGACTTAAGCAGGTCTTATAAATTCTCGTGACATTTGCCGCTTTGTGTTGTGGGTCGGCTCTTGTTGCGGCCCACGATGTGTTGCGTCCCTTTTTAAATTCCTTTCCGGCCCATCAGCTACCCATTTATGGCGTGGTCCGTGTTTCGTCACACAATATGATGTGTCTTATTTTGTGTACAATGGACAAATAATTTGTTTGTATAAAGATTTCCCATATTTTAATTTAAAGGTATAATATTGAAGCAATAAACAATACTAGTTTTGGAAATTGTTTCAAAACTATTCCCTAAAGTTAGAATTAATGAACCCTTTAAAAAAATCAAAATTAACAAACAATATCCACATTTACCAAGATCATAATTCTGGGCACATATTAGAAAACCCGAATATTTATTTTCACTTAAAAAGACCAACTTCTTTCTAATATGCCTAATTGCCCAAAATAAATTTATAGCCCAACTTATCACAATATCTATTCTTCTCCTCCCATCCTCCAAACAAGGTCTCAATAATCAATTCCACCATTGTCAAATTCGACTGTGTGTGACAATCCGACCGATGAGGGGTGATACCATCTCATTCTTTGGCTTCCTCCTTCCATCAATGCAGTTCACCCCAACATCCAGCCTTGATTTTCCACCCTCGCCTTCGCTCCCGCCCTAAGGCGACCCTTGCCCTCCCTCCGCCACTTTATTGGATGGCCGATTTGCAAGGGTACCCCATGTACAAAAAAACATTTGCAAAAGTACCCCTTATTATAGGAAATTGCAAATCATGCATTTTTGGCATTTATGCAATTTTATTTTCATTATTTATTGTTTAATTATTTCAGTTTGTATTTGTAATGTCTTTTAGAAATGAATTATTAAATTCAAAATATTAAAATCATAAAACAAAAATTGAAAAAATAAATAAATATAAGTCATATGAAAAGATATTTTAAAGTGATTTATTGGTTATGATATAAATAAACTAATGAGGAAAAAAAAGGAAAAAAAAGTCAAAGATATGGCAAAGATACTAGTTGGTTGAGATTTCCGTAAAAATCCAGTCGGGCTACATGTTATATTGTCATGCTTGTCTATTCTACTGTCACACCAAAATGTACTCTTGTCACGGACTTAAAAAGAAAAAGGAAATTGCAAACGAATTAGATGTGTTATGAAATCTTTTCTATCCTTTATCTTAAGAGATATGAATCTCAATGGAAACAATAATAAACAATTATTCCACATAAAGTACCGGACCTCTGCTTAATCTTATCTTTTCATCCAGTCTTAACTTTTCAGCCAATTTTGATATACGAACAAACTGGTCATCGTAGAGGAACATTGAGTTCTACCATGGGTAAGTAGTATACGATTGAATTGTTTCGATAATCTTTTATTGCTTCTAAGTATTACGATTTGTGTATTTTCAGAAGGCAATAGCACTAGTCTTATGAGGGGGAGGGATAAGAAGGCAATAGCACTCGTTGTATCCGATACTATAAAGTTTGAATCCCTTAAGGATAAAATAGTGGAGAAACTATCCATTAATTATGAAAAGTACAATCTACATCTGCACTATGTGTCGCCCATAAAGGTAAACCTTCCACCCTTTGAAGTTAATGGTGAAGATGATCTTGAAGCCTACAAATTTTTGAATTCAAAGTCATCAAAAGAGGGGATATGGCCGATAGATCTGTACACAAGCATTAAAGAGAAGAAAAATAATCAATTTATGGACGAGGGTGTTAACAGGAAAGTCTTTGAGTTTGGTATCCGCCTTTTTAGTCATGTTTTTAGGGTGTGCTTTTGTGTGTTTGAGTCTTTTTCTTCAATTTTGTGTTTTTGTTTTGAGTCGTTTGTGTAGGTTTTCATATTTATTTAAGATATTGAGTCTACATAAGCTTTGGTGGTGTTTTATAGGTTTTTAGAAGCTGTTTTGAAGCATATTTTGAAGAAAGGAGGAAAGCACTTGAAGATAGCACTCAAGAATGAAGTAAAAGCCAAAGAAAAGCACTCAAATAAAGCAGTGAAGAATTAAGTTAAAGCTAAGAAAGAAGTAGAGAAACTCGTTACAAAGACATAGGAAAAAGAATCGAGTCAAACCGAGGTGTAACGAACCCGCTACTGAAGTTTTACTCTCAATTACAAAGTTGTTTGCAGTGCTAAAGGAGCTCGATAACGACCCTGCGAGGGTCGATACCGAGGCTGCAAGGGTCGGTACCGAGGTGCATATGGTCGGTAACGAGGCTCTCAGGAAAGAAGTGAAGTAAAGAAGTTCAACAAGTGTATACCGACCTTGTAAGGGTTGGTACCGAGGGCCTCCGTGTTGGTAGCAAAGACAGAGTCGACGCATTTAAAGATCTTTTATCCTTTTCCTTTTATGTTATTAGATAGTTTTTAGGATTATATTTTATTACAAGATTTATTTCCTTATAGATAACTTTAGATAGATTAGTTTCTCTATAAATACTCTTGTCTAGCCTTTTTTTTTTCTCTACTAATCAATTAACCTAGTTTAGGGGGAGAGGAGGAGAGAAGAGAGAAGAGAGGGGTGTGAGAAAGAGTAGAGATAGAGAGGACAAGTTTGTGGAGTTACTTGGAAGACATGTTTTGTTTGGATTCAGTTTTAAGTTTTTCTCTTTTTAATTCAATTGCTTTGTTATAATTATGAATAGTGAGTAGTATTCTCTCTCTAAGGTTGGGGTTAACCCAACAATTGTTGTGCATTCTTATTTGTCATAATGATTTGATTGTCTTTATGGCGTCTATTCTCTTGTTCTTAATCCTTGAAACGAAAGTTGATAGGAAATTTCTCATTCATAGTTGAAGCGAAAACAATAACCTTGAATCAGAATAGTCAACTTAGGGTTTTGAAACGAAAGTGGATCAATCCTAGTTGAAGTAGAAGAGATAATAGTAAGTTTATTGATAGGACGAAAGTTGATTGATTTACTTGCTTAGTTGACGAAAGTTGACATCTTTATGTGATAAAGACATGATCTTTATGTTTCATAAGCGTTTGTATGCATGATTATTGTTGTGGTGACATCTTTAAGCTTGGAAATCTCTTTCCTTTCATAAAAACCCCTTGCTTTTGATTGATCACTTGCGCTATAAGTAACAAAACTTGATACATGACTTTCTCCCGTGGACGAACCTGACTCCCCTTTACTCAGTGGGGTCTTGACTACAAATTTATTTGTTGTCAAAAAACCCTCTCAACAGAGTTTCAAACTCCAAACTCTATGCAAGAGATGAGAGTCTCATCAAGTGCACCTCTTGTAAGCCAGTAACCGAACACATATTAAGGATGACATGACTTTACATGAAATCATCGACGATGATTATAATGTCTCCTCTGATATGGGTGTCAGGATATTGGGGAATGGTGACAAGATCCCTGAAGACAGTGATAGGTTACGAAACAGGAATACTTCCCCGATTAATTTCGTATCATTGAGCAGCGATGATGAAATTGGAGGGTCTACTTCAAAACATAAAGGCAAAGATGTTGTTGTCATGCTCAGTGATGATGATGAAGATACTGATTTTGTAAACCTTAGAGATGAAGAAACTGGTTTTAACGAAATGGTTTTGCAAGTGATGATTTTGATGGAGCAAAACAATTTGAACAAATTGCTCATGATGAAGTAATGGAAGATATTGATGATCAATTTGTTGATTATGATGAGGATGTTATTCAAGAAGTGGAAGAGAATTATTATCGTGCAAAAACAAATGCTAAAGAATGGGCTACATTACAGGGTGGACAAAACAATGATGAGGTGCAAAAATTACTAAGGGAGACTATTTCAATTCCAAAAAGAAGCTGCAAGATGCGTTAAGGTCAATTGCATTGACACATTGCTTCGAGTTGGATGTAAAGAAGCCAGACAAAACTAGATATGTAGTAGGCTGCATCGACAAGTCATGCTCATTCATGTGTCGTGGTACAATCTATCGTAAAACGGCTTAAAACATATACAAGCCCTTGTACTTGTGAAAATTTGTCATATAGACACCCCACCTTTGGTTTGAACCTATTGAACACTTAAACTTAATAATTTGGACCTATTAAACACCTGGTCGCTGGCAATCTCGTTGAGTGTGAAACACGCGCGCTGACATGTCCCAAATATTTTTTCCAGTTGTGTCCCACATGTGCAAATTTTGCCACATAAGTAAGATTAAAAGGATTATTCCAAAATTTTACTCCACGTGGACACCACATTGATACCACATAGACTCCACCATAAACAACACTTATTTTGACCAAAATAAATAAATAAATAAACAACACTTAAAATACTTGTTTAAATTTAAAAGGATTATTCCAAAAAATATACAATTATTAAATTTTCTCCACCACATAATCTTTGTACTGCAGCACACCCTCCCCAAAGGCCACCATCGACATTCATCGAGCCACTGATGATTGTAGATAATTAAAAACAAATTATAGATGATTAAGCCTTACAATCATAGTTTCCAATTTATTCTATTGTAGATGATTAAGCCTTAGCATTATAATAAATTTTGAAACCTCATCTCTTAAAATTAGGGTTCACTTTCAAATATAAAATTGGGGCTTTCATTCAATTCAAATCAAATTGAAGATTATCACCCCAGGCGGGTAGATCTGAGGGCTCATGGAGAGATCTATGATGCTCGATACTCGGTTCTAGGTGCTAAACCGTCTAAAGAGAGAGGCGGGAAGAGGGGTCCATGACTCACCCCATGAAAGCAGATCTAAGGCTCATGGCGGGGTTTGTGGTTCTCGGTGCTCACTAGTTCGGTGTTGGACTGTCGGAAAAGAGAGGTTGGAAGCGGGTTCGTGGCTCACCCCTATTGTGCAGATGTTTGTTACAACAACAATGCTCTCACATGGAGGTGGTAACAGATCCGGCCACATCTCCCACCTCTGATGCCTAAAAATTCGTGCATGGTAGTAGATCCACCGGAGTTTGCCCTTGCCCTGCAGATCTATTTCGCTCTCCACATTCAAGAAGAAAGAGGAAGGACGATAGGAGAAAGATAAAAAAAAATTAAAGGAAAAAGAAAAGAGGGGTGGAAATGTGGAATCAACATTCTCTCAATCGCCTAAGAGAAGGTGAATTGCACGCAATAAGCCACGTTATCATTTAGGTGTTTAATAGAACCTAATTGCTAAGTTTAAGTATTCAATAGGTCCAAATCAAAGGTGGGGTGTCTATATGACAAATTTGCATAAGTATAGTGGCCTGTATATGTTTTAAGCCATCGTAAAACCAGTTTGTTCGTTGTATGGAAGTATGTGGGAGAGCATACATGTGGACTGCGATCAAGACACAACCACCACAAACAAGCCACATCGAACATGATTGCTGAAAAAGTCCTGCCAAAGTAAGGAAGGATTTATGTCGTACTCAATTATAGTGTGATTTTTTTATGGAATTTTTAAAAGCATTAATGATATCGACTTTTTTATATTGTTTTACAGGTTTCAAGGTGATAGTCCAAGCATCAGAGCAAGAGAGATACAAAGACTGATGAAGGAAATGGGAGTGAATGCAAGCTACCATAAAGCGAATCGAGCACGTTTGAAAGCCAAAGAGATAGTAAGAGGAACAGCAGAGGAAAGTTACAATAAACTCTATTCTTGGATGTTCATGCTCAAACAATCAAATCCAGGCTCCCATATCGTCATTGAAAGAGATGCTAGCCAACGATTCAAGTATGCATTTTGGATTATAGGTGCATGGATCAGGGCATTACCTAATTTGAGGAAGGTATCTTATATTATTATAGGTTCTAAGATTAATCATTGTTGAATATCAATGTTATTGATAGGATAAATACTTATGTTTGATCGAATATATTGACTTCAATAATATATACAGTAAAGAACTTATATGTATAAGTATGTTAGTACGAAATCAACAATATGACAGGATAAATTAATGTTTCAATTTTAGGTGATATCAGTGGATGGCACTCACTTAAGTGCGACATACAAGGGTGTTCTTATTGTAGCAACAACGCAAGATGCAAACAAACATATTTATCCTCTTGCATTTGGCGTGGTTGACAGTGAAAATGATGCATCTTGGTCCTTTTTCTTCAAGGAATTCAAAGTTGTTGTACTAGAAAACCATGATGTAGTGTTTGTCTCAGACCATCATGCAAGTATTTTGAGAGCATTGAGGAACAATTATGTTTTGCTGGTCATGGGTATTGCATCTATCACATATACCAAAACTTCAAAACCAAGTACGGAAGAGGAGACTTGTTTGAACCATGGAATAAGGTTGCAAAGGCTTATACCATTCAAAAGTTCAATCATCATTTTTCGCAACTTTGTAAGGAGTCATAACGTATTGGAAAATATGTTCGAGGCAGGATTTGAGAATTGGTTCAGGGCACATTTCCGTGCAAATAAATTCAACATAATGACAACCAACAATGCCGAAAGCTTGAATTCCCGGTTCAAAGAGGAATGTGAATGGCCAATTATTGCCATGTTTGATAAGATATTAGATATCATATGCAAGTGGTTTTGTGAACGGAGGGAAAAGGCTGCTATATGGGACGAAGAGGTGAAGAAGACGCTTGATTTATTCCAGGTACAATCAATATTTCTTGACACCATTAGAATTTTTACTGTCACCGTACATGTCCTAATCAGTCAGTATCCAAATGGAATTGTTTTTTATTTGAGCGTATTTGGCTTTAATTTTGCTTTGTTTACGAACTAATTTGTTTAGGTTTGTTAAAAACAGATTTGTTGCATTTTTGTTACAATTGATGGACTTGTGGACCTTAATATTCTGTTATGGATGAAAACCTGATCTCTTTCACGTTTTTAATGAATGATATCTAGGTACTTGAAGTTTGTGACTATGATAGTAAAAAAACTGAGTCAATTTGAAGCTGAAGTAAATGATGGTACATCTAGGTTCGAAGTGAATCTGCATGCCCAGACATGTGACTGTAAGGCATTCCAAATTGAGCAAATTCCTTGCACTCATGACATAGCTGCAACAAACGATAGGGGTGTGGATCTTGCACAATTGCTTCATCCCTTATTGAAGAATGATAAGATGAAAGAAATGTATAAGGAAACTCTGCATTTGGTTCCTCCGGTTGGGGATTGGGAGATTCCTCCATCGGTTACTGCAATTATGTGCCATCCACTACAAGTAAGAAGGATTGTTGGAGGACCTAAGACAAATAGGTTTCGTGCACATTGGGAGAGGAACTAGTATAAACGTCGTTGTGGGAGGTGCAAAGGTTTGGGACATTACCAAGAGCAGTTGTAAAAGGCCTCTACTGTGATTAGATGATAATTACAACTAGTTTTTTAACTTATTGTTTACTTAGACCATATTTGGCGATATTTCAGCCATCGATCTCCTGATCCACCTGCTCACAACATGTTAAAAACATAGAAACCAATTTTATTGTCTTAGTTGAAGGCTTAAGCTAAATCAAATTCTGAACCTGGGTATACATTTCTAGAATCCACTTGTTAAATTAAATCTCATTTAGTACTACACCGCAAACACATAAAAATTTGAAAAGTCATGGATCTCAAAACAATACTTCCTCATATAATCTCTGCTTCATAAACTAGGTCTAAAAAAGTTGTGCCTCACCATTCTTACATAAAGCAAAACATAAATAGGATACATTGTTTTATATTACTTTGAATTCTAAATTATATGACTCAAATCAACATAAAGTAAAACATATAATCTTACATAAAGCTTTTTTCATACCTCATCAGTCTTTACACTATCTTCATTACTCATTGTCACATCACCATCATTGTTATGTTTTTCCATTGATAATCCATCAAACTTCTCCCTAATTTCATTTTGAATCTGAAAATAAGATGTGTCGTGAGAAATCTTCAATGATATGTGAATAAATCTGAAATGTATAAATTTGAGGCAAGCTTTTTTCATACCTCATCAATATTGACAACATCTTCTTTCCTCAATGACACATCACCATCATTTTTATCTTTTGATGGATTTCTTTTCCCCTAAAACAGAAAATAATTAGAACAACAACAAATTAATCTTATTAAATTAAAACAAGAACAACAAAATTTAACTAAAACAGACCTCTTTGTTAGTTTCACAGTGAAAATCTACATTTGGACTAAATTCTTGTGCCATTGGTAAATTATCAACCTTCTCCCTAGTTTCATTTTGAATCTGAAAATAAGATGTGTCATGAGCAATCTTCAATGATATGTAAATAAATCTTAAATTTACAAATTTGAGACAAGATTTTTTCATACCTCATTAGTAATGACAACATCTTCTTTCCTTAATAACACATCACCATCATTGTTATCTTTTGATGGATTGCTTTTCCCCTGAAACAAAAAATAATTAGACCAGCAACAAATAATTCTTATTAAATTAAAAAAAGAACAATAAAATTTAACTTGCAAAGATTGCATTTGTTTAGCCAGTTTCCTACTGGAATAGGCAACGGAATAGGCAACACTGACACTGATTTTCAATCCTTTCCATAACAACACATGGCTTTCTTTTTTGTTCATTCAGGGTGCGTCTTACTTTGAGATTTGTGTTGGATGGATGCCTGATTATTTGCTTGCAAAGGATCTGATATTTCAGGTATGTTTTTTTATCTAGTTCTTTTAGTTGCATAGTGACATGAGTTGTTCATAGGGCAGTTATCAAAAGACTTTATAGAGCAATAAAATAATACATGATCTAAGTACTTTGTGTTCTATTAGATTGAAGAAAGATTGTGCAGGGAGCAAAATTGTGAAGAAGATATTGAATGGTGTTGGATGTCTCTCAAGTGAGCTTTTCATACCTCATCAGTCTTCACCAATGTTATCAAATTCCCGATCCAATTCTACGATTCTAGCGATCCTACGATCCATAACACGCGAAACGATCCACGATCCCAAGTAGGATCTTATCGGAGTAGGATCTTAAATGATTTACAATACAATCTCGATCCGATCTTGCTTTTACATACGATTTTAGCGATCCTATAAACGATTCTAACGATCCTATAAAATGACAATTTTAACCATATATTATTAATTATTTCACGGTTAATGTATCATTTCTATTAAAATAGTTGACTAGTCCATCCTATACCATTTTTAATAACCAAATTAATAATGTTTATCATTTTCTTACATCATATATAACAAAATATTCAATCTATTAGGTTATTCTTGCATACTTTTAGTTATAATGTAGGATCTTACGATTCAACGATTCGATCCTACGATCCGATCCAAAAGACCCTCAACGATCCAACCTAGAATCCCGATTCTAATAACCTTGGTCTTCACAACATCTTCACTCCTCAATGACACATCATCATCATTGTTATCTTTTGGTAGATTGCTATTCCTCTGAAACAAATAATAATAAGACAAGCAACAAATAAATCTATTCTATTAAAAAATGAATAACAAAATTCAACTAAAACTGTCATCAAATGATAACACATTGACATCATTCTTAGCTACTGTTGGACCTTCTCTTTTAGACAAAACATACTTTTCAAATTTGTCTTCCAATTTTGATATCCTTTGAATTAGCAAATTTTCAATCCTTTCCCTTGATTCAGCTAGCGTAGTGATGGCACACATGACTTGTCTTGGGTCAAGGGAATCTTCATTCTGGCCAATACCATCATCAGGCTTCCTTTTTTTCTCACATCATTCCCTTTTTTCTTATGTTTCTCCAATTTTTTACTATACCATCAAAATACTCATCACTGTCTTCATCAGAAAAGTTGCCTTTGAATAACATGTCTACCTCATTTTCTTTGGAAGACAAAATTGTCTTCAGATGGATGTCTTGGATGTTATCATCATTAATCATCTTCTCCACGACTCCGTGTTCAGGGGTATTTTGTGCTTGCCACCTTAAACTACGTGGAGTAGCAGACTCACTGATCCTTACAACAAAACTCATCCCCATTGTTTGAACAGCTTCATATATCCAAATCTACAAACATAAATAGAACATGTTAGTAAATCTAAATAATGATAACAACATAAATCATTTGCTAAAAAAATATTTGTAAAAGAGATAAAATGCTAACAAAATTGGAATCATTCACCAGTACTATATTTGCTAGAAAATAAGGTTTAATTGCTTTTTTAATGGTTAAGTTCTGCTTTCATTACCTTTGTAAGAGCTAATGTCTTTTATGTTAAAATATGCAGGTTACTGCTTTCATAAAATTTTGCCAAGAACAAATAGATTTACTTAAAGCTAACGTAAATGATGAAGAAGCCGATTCAAAGGGATGGCTTGGTGTTAGGAATTTAGCTTGGTTATCCAAATTAAGTATAGTGAGGATAATTTGTTGTGATACAAAAATGTTTCTTATATTATACTAACCCAAAAATCAAACAAATTAAAACCAACATCAACAATAATAAAACATACTATATTACCTGGAAAACAATAGGCAATCCATGTATGGAATATGGTACTCTAGGTTGCTTTAGAAGTGATTTTACCACCTTTGTTGCCTCTATTCTTCTACCCATGGCTTTTCTAAAACTTTCATTAAGCTCCTCGTATCCAATCTTGCCCCATGGGTATGCATAAAACAAATCCATCGTCTCCAAGAGCTTCACATGTTCAACTTTCACCTTCCTATTCTTATCACCTCCTAAAATTAAGCCCTCCACAATCAACAAAAGAGCCAACTTGAATTTGAAATTATTATCAACCCTACACTCTTTGAATCTCTCAAAAACATCATGGATTATGGAACTGCGAGCACCATAAAACCTTTTCATTACCGTCTTGTCTCCATTAGTGTTGACTTTTGGAGGTATATCACAATCCAGACGACAAATGATGTTGTATTCTTTGCATTGAAAAACGGAGTTCTTTTCCTCCAACTCCGTACCATGTCTCCCATTTCTTCTTTGCCTCAAGTTGTTTAAACAAAATTCCATGCACAAGCTGAGATAAGAATTGAACTTGTTGTACCATCTTAACTATTTTCCCAAATGGGCCATCTACAGTCCTTTGCCAATCTGTAGGAGTGAGCCTGTTCTCAATCTCGCAAACAAAAGCTAGCCTCGAATTGTAATTAATCCGACCATAAAAGCAATCATTTTGTTCATATTTATAGTGCATCTACAAAACAAAAGGAGTCGTGAAATGAACAATTATATTAATAATTAATGTCAAACAATAATTAAATCAATAGATAAAGCAAAGCATGTCCTTCTATTTTGTATACTATAGAGAAAGGTATTGTCAAATCGTGTACATATACTATATAGAAAATAAATCCACCAAATACATGGCATTCTATTTGTTTTACTATATAGAAAATAAAACAGAAAGTACAATATTTCTATGGGAAGTGCTTACCTTACCTTCCTCAACTCCATCCTTGGAGATATCTGACTTCATATTTTGTTTTATTGACCGAGATTGGCCTTCACCTTCATCTCCATCCACTTTCCTCTTCTGTTTATCATTTCTTCCCATTATGTAAAAGCTTGATTTCCATAATACATTACAAAATATTATCAGTATTCCTACTTCCATTAACCACTAATGTAATATATGAACACCATTATCCACATCCCCGTGAGGAAAATATTGAGGCTAATAATTTGACAAATTAGAGTTCAAAGACAAACTAAGAACATGAAAGCACATCTACAGTTGATAATTGATTTAAAAGAGAATGAAAAAGCTACTTTTTTTCCAACAAAGGCTACATATAATAACCACAATGTGCAATTTAGTAAGTTGCATTAATATACAAACAATGAACATAGTATACGAGCCGTTCTTTTTTTTACATCAGTTCATAATTTCTGGCAAACGGTGAGTCCCGGGCATTGATGGTTTTCAGGCTATATTCTTCCAAAAATGCTGGCAAACGGTGGGTCGTTCTTTTTTGACATCAGTTCATAATTTCTTTGCTTCTGCTAGCTTACCGGTTGATTTAAATGAGACTCTTATTGTTCTGATTGCAAAAGTTGACGAGCCGGAATTAATCAGTCAATTTCGTCCTATCAACCTTTGTAATGTCCTTTATAAGACTATTACTAAGGTTCTGGTTAACAAAATGCAGTTGGTTCTTCCACGTCTGATTGGCCCAATGCAGGGGAGCTTTCTGCCTGGCCGTCTGATTACGGATAATATTGTTTTAGCACAAGAAGTCCTACACTCCATGAAACGGAAAAAGGGTGTGAAAGGGTGGATGCTCTTAAAACTCGACCTCGAAAAGGCGTATGATCGCCTTCGTTGGGATTTTATTGAGGATACTCTGATTGATGTTGGGTTTTAGGATATGTGTGTCAGTTGGATCCGATCATGTCTTCACTCCACCTCGTTTCGTCTTCTTTGGAATGGCGAGGTCACTGCTGGCTTTACACCTTCCAGGGGTATTCGACAGGGTGAAACTCTTTCACCCTATCTCTTCGTGTTATGTATTGAACGCCTGAGCCAAATTATTTCCTAGGCGGTGGTTGATCAGCGTTGGAAGACGGTCATTTTGTCTCATGGCGGACCTGGTCTTTCAAGCATATTATTTGCTGACGATATTATGCTATTTGTTGAAGCTTCTGTTCAATAGATTAGAGTCATTCAGGATTGTCTGTAGTCTTTTTTTTCCTCTTCGAGTCAGAAGGTCAGCATTGTTGAATCTAAAATTTTCTTCTCGCCTAATGTCCGGGCCAATCTGGTGAGAGATATAAAAGCTGAATGTGGTTATTCGGTTACTAGCGACATCGGTAAGCATTTGGGGATGCCAATGTTTCATGATCAGGTTAAAACTAAAACGTTTGCACCTCTGTTGGATAAAATCACCAATAGATTTCAGGGGTGGCAAGGACGGTTCCTCAGTTTGGCGGGTCGAGTCACGCTTGCTAAATAGGTCTCGGCTTCATTACCGATTTATACTATGGCTACGGTCATTTTAGCTAATGAAGTTTGCTCGAAAATTGATTCTTTGACTCGCAATTTTATTTGGGGGCGAGAAGGTAGGAATCGGATACATTTTGTCGGTTTGGAGGAAATTACCAAACCGAAAGAATATGGTGGGCTTGGTATCCGCTCTATGAAAGAACTTAATGTTGCTCTAGTTGGTAAATTAACTTGGCGTTTTTTGACCAATCGGATAAAATTTGGGTGAATGTACTCCGAGCTAAATACATCCGTCCTTCTGAATCCACTTCTATGGCCAAATCTCACATTTGGTCAAGCTTGGTGACAGGAGTTAAACAAGTAATAGTTCGTGGTTCAATATGGTGTGTGGGTAATGGGCATTTGGTACACTTTTGGATCGATTCTTGGTTGCATGATTGCAGGTTGATGGACTTAACGCTTGCCCATGTTGATGTTGTTTCTTTGTACCTCACTGTTGCTGATTATTGGACTGTAGATCACGGCTGGAGGTGGGATTTATTTTCCCACATTTTTCCGTCTGCTTCTCTCCTGAAACTCGCCTTTGTTGCCGTCAATGATGATGCTGTAGATATTGATGTGCTGGCCTGGAAGCACTCTCCCACCGGTCAATATTCGGTTAGTGGAGCTTACAAGATGGTGGCACCTGATCGTGTTTTCTTTGGAACCGCCAGGGTGGTGTATAACACAATTTGGTCCCTTACTGTCTCAGAGCGTACTCGGGTATTTAATTGGTTAACCTTCAAAGGTGTTATCCTTACAAATCATGAGCGGGTTCGGCGGCACTTTGTAGAGGATGCTTTATGTTCTATATGCACTATTGAGGAGGAGTCACTGATCCACCTTTTACGGGATTGTGACATCACAAAGCGTTTTTTGGGAGATCTTCACCCTCCTCTTGCCAGAGAAGTTTTTTTCGAGTCTAACTTTGCCTTTTGGATTCGTTCAAACATATCCTTTAATATGAAGCATAACATCAGAGGCGATTGGAATTGTATTTTCGCTATCGCTATATGGTGTATATGGAAATGGCGTAACCAATTTGTTTTTCAAAACTCACCTAATGATGCCCAAAGTAGTAAAATAGCAGGTGGGCCCGGGGCACCCAAAAACAAATAACCATGACGGGACTTCCAAGGATAATTCGGGGTCCCACGCTCAAATCCCCCATTTATTAAAACAAAGTTCCTACCCTCGCGAGGTCATCCGAAACCTCAGAGCGAGGTCTAAACCTCGCCACCGACTCTACTGACACCCCCGCCCACACGGACTACTCAAGGATGCCACCACCCCCGAACCAATCACCATCTGCCTCACCTCCGGACCAATCAAGAGCATCCATCTCGGACATCCCACATCGGACCTTGGCCAAAACTCGACTCCCCACTCCTCTATAAATAGAGGAGAACCTCGTAGGAAGAGGGGGTCGAAAAACATATTGAACTCAAGAACTATCTTGCTCATTGAAGATCGACGTGATAGAAACATCGTCAAAAGACCTCGCTACAGACAAGAAGAGTCCGCAAAAAGACTTCAAGTCACACAGAGACCCCATTCACACTAAAAGACCTCGCTACACAATCTCACAAGACTCTACACCAGACTCGCAGAGTCCACCCTGCCTCAAGATCAATCACACTACACTTAGGCGGTAGAACCTCATAACAAGTAAGAGATCTCGAATATTGTTAGCTCGAGATCTCGAAAACTCGTAGGAGGTCCGAAGTGTAATTCTCAATTGCTTGTTAGCCTCGTCGGCTTGTAACCTCGTTGTAAAGAAAATCATAAATAAAGAAGCAAGTGTTTGCACTTTCGAATATAATAACCTCGTTCCTTGTCTTCTAGAAGTCGTTATTTCGGGTTTCATCACTGGCGCCGTCTATGGGAAACTTCTTCCTCCTAAGTAGTCTCCCGATTAGTGCAAACCTTGGCTCTTTAACCCCTCAAAATGGCTTGCCCAAACAACTTCTTTCCCCAACATCCCGACAACATGTTTGAGACCCCGTAGTGGATGGCCGCGGGCCCCCCGGGGTGCCCTTTCGTGGTTCCCGCGGGTTGGACATGCAACGCTCCTCAAAATCCATACCCATTCCAAGGATACGAGCAGGGTGGCGCACCCCCAAATCCGTATCCTTACCCGGGTTAAGGATAGTACCAACAAGGCCACGCTCCCGCATACGTCCCAGTCCCCCCCAGGGGCAACCCCACTCCGAGTACGTACCAGCGTACGTCCCCGGGTATATGTCGGGGCAAGAAACATCAACCAACGACTCGACCACAGAGAGACCTTCCCGGGACCCGATGCAGATCTCGCGATCCCATTCGCGGCGTTCAAGGAGGCGAGACACTGAGTTGTCCGAAACAGTGGGGAGTGCGGCACATCCCTTGGCAAAATCGAAGTCACGACGTCCATCCGTCGAGATCGGGTACAATAACCCCTTTGTAACTGAGATCCAAGAGGCGCCCATGCCCATAGGCTTCCATTGGCCACAAATGGGGCTCTACGACGGCACGACTGATCCCGAAGGCCACATAAAACACTTCGCCGTCCAGATGAATGTCAACTCCTACAATGACGTTATTTTCTGCCGTATCTTCCCAACCACCTTGAACAAAGCTGCAATGACGTGGTTCACCAGCCTCAAGATAGAATCGGTGGCCTCGTTCTCTCAATTGTGTGAGTCCTTCGTCGCACACTTCAACGGCTTGAGGAAGCGCAAGAAGAACATGCGGGATCTTCGCGGCATTGAACAGGGGGAAACCGAGATGCGGGGTACCTTCTTCATGAGGTTCACCACCGCGGTCGTGAAGATCGCACACATCGATGAGGCGTCGGTGCGAGACATCCTCATGGGCAACCTTTGCCAATGGGATTTTAAGAATCGTATTTTTCTTAAAAATCCGACAACGTACGAAATCCTGTGCGCCCAGATCAGGGCACAAGTCTATGCCGAAGACGCCTCCAACCAGAGCTCGCAACCGAGGACCGACAAGGAACTCGTGACCGAGGCCAAGGGGAAGACAAAAATGACCGCACTGGCTGCAACGGACGCGTACATGACGCAGACCCACGACCGACGCGCCAACTACAAAAGCAACAACAACAACAACAGAAGCAACAACAACATGAACAATAACAACGACAACAGAAACAACAGCCGTTATAACAACCGCGGATGTGGCGGTGGGGGTTGGAGCTGCTTCGGCGGGAAACCACGGGGCTACAAAGGCAAAGGCGGCCCCGCGTACAACCCAAATGAACAAGGGTGCTCCAACCCCGCTTCAGGAGCCAACCTCGTACAACAGGGGCCGACCCAGCCCCGGCCTAACATCATTGAACAACACGCCCTTGCGAGGCAGACACACTTTGGGCAGGCCGCGGTGCCCAATGGATACATAAATACCATCTCAGGTGGACCCTCGCTGGCAGGGTCAAGCCAGGCGGAAAGAAAGAGATACGCGAGGGCGAGCCACCATGAGCCCTTGGTGTACAGCGTGGCGCAGACCTCGCGGTCCCACGTAAGTTGGGCTTTCACCTCCGAGGATGCCGAGGGACTCCACATGCCACACTCTGACCCCCTGGTAATCCACGCTCAATTGGGCTCGAATATAGTGAAGCGAGTACTGGTGGACACGGGTTCTTCCGTGGACATTATGTACTTTGGTGCCTTCGAGCAGTTAGGCATCTCCGCAGCATCCCTGAAGCCCTACGCTGGGAAGCTTTCCTCCTTATCGGGAAACGAGGTCGATGTCGCGGGTCTCATAGACCTTTGGATGACGCTCGACACCGGCTCCACAACAAGAACCGAGGTGGTAGAGTTTACAGTGGTACACCTGCCCTCGGCCTACAACGCGATCATCAGGAGGGTCTCCTTGATGAAGTTTCAAGCGGTGGTCTCCATTACCACCTCAAAATGAAATTCCCCATCGACGAAGGTGTCGGGGAAGTGAAGGGCAACCAGAAAGTGGGCCGCGTCTGCTACATGACGTCGGCAAAACAAAAATGCCCGATGTTCATGTTCGAGTCTTCCGGCGAGGCTGACCTCGAAGTCCGGGATTTCACGATCCCCACCCCCGAGGCAGAGAGAAGGGTGATCAACCCCTTCGAAAACAAGTCCCAAAGAATTTCTCTGGGGGAGTGCCTCGCCGAGACGACAGCGACGTCACTGGAAGCCTTACTCGCGGAGTCCCACGACGTGTTCGCCTGGACCGCGAAGGACCTCCGCGGTGTTCCTCGAACCATCGCCCAACACTCCCTAAATGTCGACATCGCCACTCGCCTTGTGGTGCAACGACGGAGAAAAAAGAATGAGGAAAGAACGAGCGCCGCGAATGATGAGGTGACAAAGCTACTGGCCGCGGATTTCATCCGCGAGGTCCAATATCCGAGGTGGCTATCCAACGTCGTATTAGTCAAGAAACCCAACGGAAAATGGCGGATGTGCGTAGACTTCAAGGATCTCAACAAGGCATGTCCCAAGGACAGCTACCTTCTACCCTCAATCGACGAGCTCGTCGATTCAACTGCGGGACACGAGGTCTTGAGCTTCCTCAATGCTTACTCGGGATAAAATCAGATCTCGATGAATCCACGTGACGAGGAGGAGACGTCCTTCATCACCCAGCGGGGGACATACTGCTACAAGGTCATGCCCTTTGGCCTTAAAAACGCCGGTGCCACATTCCAACGCCTCATTGGCCGGGTCTTCAAGAACCACCTGGGTAGAAATGTGTCGGCTTACGTTGACGACATTGTGGTACGGAGCAAAAGCCCTGGGGAGCATCTGGCGGACCTCGCCGAAGTCTTCGCCACCCTCAAGCACAACCGTCTCAGCCTAAACCCTGAGAAATGCGTCTTGGGCGTATCATCGGGGAAGTTCTTGGGCTTCATGATCAGTGAGCGCGGAATCGACCTCAACCCCGCTAAGGTTGAGTCGATCCTCTCGATGAGGTCCCCGAGATCACAAATTGAAGTACAGCGGCTCAACGGCGCTGTAAACTACCTGGGGAGATTTTGCTCCCGTTTGGAGGACAAATCCCTCCCTTTCTTCGCCGCCCTCAAGAAGAATGACAAGTTCATGTGGGACGAGGCACTCGAGGTCGCCTTCTCCGAGTTGAAAACCTTCCTGTCAAAACTCCCCACTTTGTCACCTCCGTTGGCAGGCGAAGATCTGCAGCTATACGTCGCGGTAAGCCCGGAGACAGTAAGCGCGGTATTGACTAGAGAGGCCATGCACCCGGTATACTTCGTAAGTCGCGTGCTCCAACCTGCGGAACAGCGATATCCCCCGGCGGAAAAGATGGCACTGGCAGTCGTGACCGCTCCGAGGCGACTGCGCCCTTACTTCCATCTACACCCCATTCAAGTCCTCTCCGACCTCCCTCTCCGACAAATTCTCCATCAGCTCGCCCTTTCCAGGCGCATGACGAAGTGGGCGGTCGAGCTCTCCGAGTTCGACATTAGCTACCTCCCAAGAACCGCGATGAAAGGGCAGGCCCTCACCGACTTCATGGTGGAGGTCACCTTCCCCGAAACCGACGCAAGCTCGGAGGAGTGGAAAGTGTTCGTTGATGGCTCACGGTGTGATGCCGGTGCCGGGGCCGGCGTATTCCTCGATGGTCCCTCAATCGAGACGGAGTACGCCCTCAACTTCGCCTTCGAGGCCACCAACAACGACGCCGAATACGAGGCCATGATCGTTGACATCGAGATGGCGCTCCTTAGAGGAGCCCGCAAAATCAGGGTCTACACCGATTCCGAGTTGGTGGCACGACAACTCAACGGCCAATACGACACTAGGACAGGATTCCTGCCTGCCTACCGAGAGAAGGTAAAGGCCTTGGTATCATGCCTAGAGACCCTTGCGGTAGAATCAATCCCGCGAGCCTCGAACACAAAGGCGGATGCTCTCGCAAGGTTGGGATCTGCGCTTCCCTTGGAAGTAGGGAACCGCGTGATGGTAGAGAGGAAACTCTCACGAAGTGTAAACGGCGAAGTCCTATCCATAAGGACCGAGGATTGGAGGTTCCCGATAACACGATATGTGGAGAGCGGTGTCCTCCCAGAAGATCCCGAGTTGGCCAGGAAGTTGAAAATGCAAGCGGCTCGCTACTGCGTCGTTGGTGGCCAAATCTACCGCCGAGGCTACGCTGAGCCCAACTTGCTATGCATACCGCCCGAGGTCACGGACCACGTCCTCTACGAGGCGCATGAGGGAGTTTGTGGTGGCCACCCGGGGTGGCGGTCCTTGGCACATAAGATCGTCCATCTAGGTTACTTTTGGCCCACTTTCCGGCAAGATGCGAAGGCTTACGTCCAAAGGTGCGATGGGTGTCAGAAACATGGGAACCTCCAACACAACCCGACCTCCCATATCCACTCCATCCACGCACCATGCCCATTCGCGATGTGGGGGATGGACATCCTCGGGCCCTTTCCCAAGGCAGTTGGCCAAGTACAGTACATCTTGGTCATTGTTGAATACTTCACGAAGTGGGTCGAGGCGCAAGCCATGGCAAAGATCACCGGGGCAAAGGTTTGCGAATTCCTATGGAAAAACCTCGTATGTCGTTTCGGCGTCCCAATGACCATCATGACTGATCATGGCCCCCAATTCAACTGCGAAGAGACTCAGAACTTTTGCTCTAAACTTGGCATAACCCTCAAATTCTCCTCCGTGGCCCACCCCCAGTCCAACGGCCAGGTGGAAAATGTCAACGCCCGAATCCTGACCGGCCTGAAAAAACGCCTGGGCATGGCGCAAGGCCGCTGGGCCGAATTACTTCCACTCGTCCTCTGGACATATTGCACGACCGCGTGTCGCGCAACGGGCGAGACACCCTTCGCTCTAACTTACGGGGCGGAGGCACTCGTTCCCGTAGAAACCCTGGTCCCATCAGCGAGAGTGTTTGACTTGGACGAGAAGGAGAACGAGTCCAACCTCAAGGTCGAGCTACAGTTCAGAGAGGAGTTGCGCGAGACAGCTGACCTACACTCCAGAGAATACAAACGGCGTGTCGTCGTGTACCACGACAAGAAGGTCAGACCCCGTCTTTTGGCCACAGGAAACCTCGTTGTAAGGCGTACTGAGGGTGGAAAATTGGACCCTAACTGGGAAGGTCCATATCTCCTCGGGGAAGAAGTAGCGCCCGGAGCTTTTATGCTCAAAGACAGCGAGGGACGTACCCTAAGCAAAACATGGAACGTCGCGCGGCCCAAAAAATATTATATGTAAATTCTCCAAACTCCGTTGTTCCTTAACATTTTTGTGAATAAAGGATTGCAGGCTTTTCAAAACTCTCTCAAATATGAAAATCTTGCAAAGTCCACCCCTCGCTTCCAGCTTGGGGTTGGAGAATCTCGTTAAGTCCAACCCTCGCTTCCCGCTTGGGGTTGGAGAATCTCATTAAGTCCACCCCTCGCTTCCCGCTTGGGGTTGGAGAATCTCGTTAAGTCCACCCCTCGCTTCCCGCTTGGGGTTGGAGAATCTCATTGAGTCCACCCCTCGCTTCCCGCTTGGGGTTGGAGAATCTCGTTGAGTCCACCCCTCGCTTCCCGCTTGGGGTTGGAGAATCTCGTTGAGTCCACCCCTCGCTTCCCGCTTGGGGTTGGAGAATCTCGTTAAGTTCACCCCTCGCTTCCCGCTTAGGTTGGAGAATCTCGTTCAGTCCATCCCTCGCTTCCCGCTTGGGGTTGGAGAATCTCGTTAAGTCCACCCCTCTCTTCCCGCTTGGGGTTGGAGAATCTCGTTAAGTTCACCCCTCGCTTTCCGCTTGGGGTTGGAGAATCTCGTTAAGTCCACCCCTCGCTTCCCGCTTGGGGTAGGAGAATCTCGTTAAGTCCACCCCTCGCTTCCCGCTTGGGGTTGGAGAATCTCGTTAAGTCCACCCCTCGCTTCCCGCTTGGGGTTGGAGAATCTCGTTAAGTCCATCCCTCGCTTCCCGCTTGGGGTTGGAGAATCTCGTTAAGTCCATCCCTCGCTTCCCGCTTGGGGTTGGAGAATCTCGTTAAGTCCACCCCTCGCTTCCCGCTTGGGGTTGGAGAATCTCGTTAAGTCCACCCCTCGCTTCCCGCTTGGGGTTGGAGAATCTCGTTAAGTCCACCCCTCGCTTCCCGCTTAGGGTTGGAGAATCTCGTTAAGTCCACCCCTCGCTTCCCGCTTGGGGTTGGAGAATCTCGTTAAGTCCACCCCTCGCTTGCCGCTTGGGGTTAGAGAATCTCGTTAAGTCCACCCCTCACTTCCCGCTTGGGGTTGGAGAATCTCGTTAAGTCCACCCCTCGCTTCCCGCTTGGGGTTGGAGAATCTCATTTGGTCCACCCCTCGCTCCCCGCTTGGGGTTGGAGAGCCTCGATTAGTTCATACGAAATCTGAACGAGGCCCATGGCGCCATCGTGATAATCGATGTGCGAGTTCCAAACGAGGCTCGTAATCTCAGCATATCCTCGATGGGGAAAATAAGTACTCAATGTGGCCCGGGTGTCACAATAGATGTGACACCCGACCCATGGGGTTGGATGGATGGATCGATGTGGATAAACGGATACAAGCAAATCAAAGCAAACGATCCAAAAACATACAAACAATCCATGAGAAAGACAACATAAAACGAAGGCCACGAAGGCCGATATGTGCATGGAGCAAAGGTCACAAGGGCCAGGATGTTTAATTACAGACCCCGCAGGGCCACCAAAATGAAGGCCACAAGGGCAAAGATGTTTAAATTACAAACCCCGTAGGGCCACCAGCAAGACAAAAATAAAAAAAGAGAAGAAAAGAAGAAAAAGCAGCATCTTTCAGCTCTTCGGGGTCTCGGCAACAGTTTTGGCGGGGTCAGTAGGGGCTTCTGGGGCATTGACGGCGGAACCCGCGGGGGTTTCCAAAACAGGGTCGGTGGCGAGAACCTCCGAACCTTCATGAATGAGCTCCACCGCGGGAGGTGC
The DNA here is from genome assembly GCA_964016875.1 of Fallopia convolvulus. Classification (NCBI taxonomy): domain Eukaryota; kingdom Viridiplantae; phylum Streptophyta; class Magnoliopsida; order Caryophyllales; family Polygonaceae; genus Fallopia; species Fallopia convolvulus. Next base: position 45,633,459 of record OZ024732.1, on the reverse strand, counting down.
CTCACTTGACACGGTCCCATCCGCGTTGAGGAAAAACTCACATTCTCCCTCGGACTCCTCCCTGTCAAGCTCCCCCATAGTCTCGTCGTAGTTGGGGATGAAGAAGGTAATGCGGGGGTCGATATGCCCGTACTTCGCAACCGCCTATTTGACACCCATACAGACCGACTGGTGGAACATCTTCCTCACACTCTCCACCAACTCCGCTTTGTAAGCCTCGGAGTTCACGTACCTAGGTCCCGCAGCTTCAACCTCCTCGTTAATCTCAACAACACGCCGTTGGAGCCTGGTAATCTCCTCCTCAGCTTTCTGAAGCTCCGCCTCCTTTTCTCTGAAGAATTGGTGCTCTGCAGATAGCTGCCCCTTGAGCATGGTGACTTCGCCCTTAAAATCCCCGATCTCTTCCTTTAAATCCTTAGCCTCCTCCTTCGCCTTCCTCAACTCCTCCATGGCCCTCGCAGCGTCCTTGGCCTCGTCTGCTGCCGCGATCTCCGCGGCTCGAACGCGTTTCTCGGCCTTCGCGAGGTTTTTTCCCCTCTTCTCAATCTCGGCGTCCCGCTCTTTCAGCCTCGCCTCCATCCTATCCATATTCCTATGGAGGAGGCTGACGCGACCGCAGTTGTAGTTCGCGAAGAAGTTATTTTAAAACAACAAAAGAGCACGTTAAAACAGAAGCAAAAATAATAAAGTCGGTCAAGAAATAACAACCCCGTAAGAGCAAGGCATACCATCGCTGAGTATCGGAGGATCTCGTCGTTAAGGGCTGCCTTCGAGAGGTTGTTGGCCCATGCAACCTCCTCGGTCCAAAATGACCTGTCCCAGTCTTTGGACGTGCCCCGGGAAGGACCGGGGCAGTGGAACTTGTCGACGGGAGGCCCGGTGGCCGAGACAACTCGGCTCTTCGAGCCGGGGCGCTCGATCATCTCACCCCCTGGGGTTCCCCCTTGGCCGTCCCCTTTTTGCTTCTTCCTTTTTTCTCCGTGTGGAGACCTTGTGTCCTTTCTCTTGGATCCGGCTTTGTCGCCGGATCCCCGGGAGGCTTGGGATGACGTTCTTGCGCCATCCCCCTTTGTCGCAACCCCCTCGCTTTTCTTCGCCTCAGGTGCCTTCAATGTCGAGGCTGTGGCCTGCGGCTGCGAGGCGAGTAACCTCGCTTGCGGGGTCGGCTCCTTTATAACAACCCCCTTCTGGCTTTGGGGTCTCGGAGCATTGGAGGATGAAGTCACAGGCCTTTTGCCCTGCGACTTCGAGGTGAGAGCGCCAAGTAGATCCACTGTCAAAACAAAAAAAGAGGCATAAAAGTTAGACAAGAAAGAAACAAAAATGACTTAGCAAAGTTTATACCCTCATAGCCTAGAGACGGCGATAAAACAAAACAGGCTGGCAAGGTTTAAAACCTCGCTAAGGGGGGGGGGGGGGGGGGGGGCTGAGACTCAAGCCGACCCGCTCAAGCCGGTCTTGAGAAAGATACCCTTGGTACGGTGTCTGGCTCGCGGTAGCGTATCGGACCTTGAGTGCCTTAAGCTCGGCAACCGAATACGTGCATATGCACCGAACAAATACGCCTGACGACACGGGAAAATTTAGATACCTCCCGTTGGGGTCTCGAACCAAGAACCAATTCGGCTTCCACGTCCCGACGTTCGAAGGGGCATTGGTGATTTTGATGTTCGGCGTGCTGAGATTAATGAGGCATGACCGAGGTTCCCTCCTCACTAGGAATAAGGCCGACAAAATGTCATAATTCGGCCCGTCCCCAAGTTCACGACTGCTAATCATGTAGGCACACAACAACCGCCAAGCGTTCGGGAACAATTGCGCGGGACAGATTTGCATGGCCCACAGATAGTCGACAATATGCTGGGCCACCGCCTGGAGACTGAAGAGGTGCACGACCGCGCACTTTTCGTAGGACGCCAAGGAGCATCCCCCCTCTTCGGGAAGTGCCAACTCAACTCCATCGGGCCAGGCGAAGTCCTTGGCGATCTTTACGAGGTCTTCGTGCTTGAGTTTGGTGGCCATTCCCCCGGACAAATGGGCCTCGGGAGTACCCGGGGTCATGGGAATCCGCTCTTCAAGGACGGGTGGAATGCTAGACACGGCGTCGATAATGTATGCCGCAGGAAAGCTTGCGGGCACGTAGAGGGCAGGGGCCGAGGCCGTTTCCGCACCTGACCTCCCCACCAACTCAGTAACGACCTCATCAAAGACGGAAGACGAGGCCATTTCAACACCTGATGACGTACGAAGTCGGGAAAAGAGAGAACTAATGGAAACCTCGGAATTGCTAGAAGAAGGGTCGCTAAAAACAAACGACGGAGACCTCGAGTTCTGAGAGTCGCTAGGCTCTACGCTTCCCACGGACTCGGAGACCTCGTCGTAAAAACCCTCTTGCACTTTGAAAACAAAGCCTGGTGGGGGGCTCGCAGACACTCTCCTAGGCATGAAAAAACGACGTCCAGGCCGCGGAAGGCTAGCACCTGGAAAAGAGAAGCGATGAGACAACAGACAAGATAAACAAAGGAGAGAAAAGCGCGAAGTCATAACCCCAAAGTAAAAAGCAACACGAGATCGCAACTACGAAGGGAAGAGAACGCGAAGTCACGGCAACAAGAACAATGCGAGGTCATAACAACATCCGGAACAAAGGAGACAAAAAGGGGGAAAGAGACGAAGAGCCACGTGGCACCCTAGGGGCTAGCCTGACAAGATAGGACGGCGGAGGAGAATTTGAAGCGCCAAAAAGGAGGAAAGAGAAAGAAGAAGGCCAACCAGCGGTGGAAGCCAGCGGTGGAATCCCAAACGTCCCGTCAGTCGGACATCATGACGTTTGGGCTCCCAAGGGTTTCAAAACTCGAGAAAGGTGAAGAAAAGCAGACGCTCAACCGTCAGCCGGAAGACGAAGGGTGCGAAGGCGTGGCGGTCACCACCCTTGCCCCACCGTCTCGCCGCCCTAGCGCCGGCGAAAGACACCAAGAGCCAAAACCAAAGCGAGAAACGGCAAAAGAAGAAGGCAAAGAAAGTGGCAGGGGCACCGCGCCGAGACAAGAGCCACCGCCACCACCAAGTCGCCACCACAGCGATGGCGGAGAAGAACCGAAAAGAATACAAAAACCAACCGTTGACTACCAGGGCACAAAAAAAAGAAGAGAAGAACAAAGAAAAATGGCGGAGGCGACACGCAGAGACGCATGCGACTCCACCACCACCGTTTCGCCACCGTGACACCGGCGCGAAACACCCGGCGACGCGTCGTCGCCCCTCCAGAACGCAGGATAAAAAGCAAAAAATCAAAGGCAACGAACACCAAAAGACGAGAGGAAAGGGGTCGAGAACTTACTTGTTCAGAATCGGTGTAGGAAGAACGGTGGTGCGAACTGGAAAGTACCGAAGGTTCGTCGAAAACCGTCTGAGAAAACCGCTTCACAGGAAACCGAGGAGGCAGAGCGAGAGAGAAAGCGAAAATGTGGGAAGAGGAAGATGAGGAGGAAGCGTGTGAAGTACGCCCTTATAAAGCACAAGCTTGGGCTTCTCCCGCTTCCGAAAGGCTTATTGGGCCCATCCCGTCTAGACGGCCCACTAAGCAAGATATGACGAGCAAGCCCAAGAGGCTTCATCCAAGCAGAACAAGAAGAACGCCTAAGTAAAGAACCATGCACCTCGCAAGGTACCCTCCCAACCTCGGGAACCATACACCTCACAGAAGAACTTCCCAACCTCTAGAGCACCCCGCATCCCTCGGTCCTAGGGAACTTATGCCCTGTGGCCCTCGGGGCGAGGCCCCCAGGCCATGGGGTTTTGATGATGCCCAAAGTAGTAAAATAGCAGGTGGGCCCGGGGCACCCAAAAACAAATAACCATGACGGGACTTCCAATGATAATTCGGGGTCCCACGCTCAAATCCCCCATTTATTAAAACAAAGTTCCTACCCTCGCGAGGTCATCCGAAACCTCAGAGCGAGGTCTAAACCTCGCCACCGACTCTACTAACACCCCCACCCACACGGACCACTCAAGGATGCCCCCCCCAACCAATCACCATTTGCCTCACCTCCGGACCAATCAAGAGCATCCATCTCGGACATCCTACATTGGACCTTGGCCAAAACTCGACTCTCCATTCCTCTATAAATAGAGGAGAACCTCGTAGGAAGAGGGGGTCGAAAAACATCTTGAACTCAAGAACTATCTTGCTCGTTGAAGATCGAGGTGATAGAAACATCATCAAAAGACCTCGCTACAAACAAGAAGAGTCCGCAAAAAGACTTCAAGTCACACAGAGACCCCGTTCACACTAAAAGACCTCGCTACACAATCTCACAAGTCTCTACACCACACTCGCAGAGTCTATCCTGCCTCAAGATCAATCACGCTACACTTAGGCGGTAGAACCTCTTAGCAAGTAAGAGATCTCGAATATTGTTAGCTCGAGATCTCGAAAACCCGTAGGAGGTCCGAAGTGTAATTCTCAATTGCTTGTTAGCCTCGTCGGCTTGTAACCTCGTTGTAACGAAAATCATAAATAAAGAAGCAAGTGTTTGCACTTTCGAATATAATAACCTCGTTCCTTGTCTTCTAGCAGTCGTTATTTCGAGTTTCATCAACACCATTTTCAAGCAATCGTTTGGGGATGGTGCTTGAGCAAGCTGGGGAATGTGCTAGAGCTAATGCTAGAGACCGAATTGATGTGAAGAATAGGAAGGAAGAACACTATATCATTTGGACTCGCCCACCAGAATCGTGGATGAAAATTAATTCTGATGGTTAGGTTCGTGCTGATGGAACTGTTGCTGGTGGTGGAGTAATACGAGATAGCGACGACCAATGGCAGGTAGGCTTCGTTCATTATATAGGTACTTGTACGGTTCCCATGGCTGAGTTATGGGGTGCCCTTCAGGGCCTTCGTTTAGCCTGGGATCGGGGTTACAAGAAGGTTTGCTTGGAATTAGATTCACAACTGGTGTGTCTCCTTCTAAGTAAGCTTGTGGAGCGTTATCACCCCCTTTTTAGCTTGGTATCTCACTGCCAATGCTTCATTAGAAGGAACTGGGTTATCCAGATCTGTCATATTTATAGAGAAGCAAACTGTATTGCTGATCATTTAGCCACTCTAGCTTTTTCTTTTAGCTTAGGCTTTTATGTATTGATTGACCTGTCGGAGGGTGTTATTTCAATGCTTAATGACGATGTAAGGGGTCGGGCTATCCTCCGTTTGCTGACTACTTAGCCCACTTTCTTTCTTATTAATAAAATGCCTCCTTGAGGGGTCGGAGAGTACTGCCTCTCCTTCCACCAAAAAAAATGAACATAGTATACGAAAGAAATCATATGCATCAATCATAGGCAGCTTATAGACAATGGTTATGAAATTACATAGACTAGCAGCATAAGAGATCACCCATAATGAAAATGCAACCTAAGCTAACTGCCAAAGTTAATGTGGCAAGCTAGATAACAATCAAATATAGATATCTCCACTACAATGTAAGTGGATTAAGCAAAAACACCAAGGAATGACACCTGGAGAAGAACTCTCAAATTTCCACCAACAGAAATCTCGCGAGCAGTGGACAACTACATGTATAAGTCACATGTTTTAAACTACTTATGTACAAATATAAAATTTTCAAATTCAGTGTTGGTAAATGGATGTACACTAGAATAGTTTACCTTTACTTCACAGTTGAAGTAAAGGAGAATATTAGATGCCTTGATATCGCGATGAATGATGGTTGGATTACCTTCAAAACAAAGTACAATTTTTAGACTCAGAACTTTTCGATTTGTAATTTGTAAAATCATATTCGAGCAGAACTCATGAAATGTATGCAAAAGAGGATTTAAATTGATTAATATCATGTTTTAACACAAAAATAAATAGAATGATTTACTGAATCAAACATGTTAACTATTTTACTAATTATTGGACACTAAGCAGAAAGGGACAACAACTTCACCTTCATAAGTTTCTGAAGATCTTAAATTGGTGGAGGATAAGAATTCATGATAGTAAAATGTACAGATACGACAGGATAAAATTTTGTTCGAAATTGATAGCAAAGTATTGTTCGACACAGTAGTTGTTTGATTGAACTAAACCTTATTAACAAGTTTTTCCTCCTATAATCACAATCAAAAGAGAATCATAAAAAGATTGTATTTAGCAAACCAACCTGCTAATTAAATCTTGTTGGGTGTTTGTATCTGTTGATGGGTATTTTCTTGACTCACTGGACAACAAATAAATTTATAAGTGAAGACCCCGCTGAGTATAGCGAAGTCAGGATCGTTCCATGGGAAGCACGGTTGTTTGTCTAGCAAACTACTAGAAATAAAACAAAACAAAACAACACAGAACACCTACGACCAACCTCGTTAACGACTTTGTCAAGGTCGTTAACGAACCTGGATAACACTACGAATGCAGATTAACGACTAGAAACTCAAGTTCGGTACCGAGGTAACGAAGCTAAATAACGAGTATACCGAAAACAAACTCAATTAAGAATAAAAGCCTAGGACAATGGTTACCACAAAATATTTATGCACACAAACTCGTAAGAAGATAAAGATCATGCCTTTAAAAAGATAGATTCATTAGCTTCCGCTGATTAGCAAGCAAATCAATCAATTCTCATAAATCAATTCACTCAATCACTTGTTTTGGATCCAAAGCTCGAAACTTTCGTTATCGAACAATATCAACCTTCAAGTCAATAACTTTCTCTCTCGATCAAGTTAAGAACTCAAATTACCTCGACTATCGTCTAAGCATAAGCACAACAAGCAATCTAAAATAGGATAAAGGCATTCAACACATCAACTTACTCATTAAATATGCATAACTATGTCGGGTTTCAAACCCGACCCTAGATAAGAAAACTACTCACGATTCATAGTAATAAAACAAACTACTTCAATAAGAGAGAACATTGAAAACAAATCAACCTTACTTGAAATTTAATAGAGAAAATATCGTCTTACAATATCCCGAAGAAACCAAAAACAAACAAGACAATAACGAGCAAACAAACCAATTAACGACCCAACTCTCTCTCTCGATCGACCTGGCGCGATGATCTTTCCACTCGACTTCTCTCGTGTCGGCTCTCCTAGAAATCGTCTTTGTCTAAAAAAACAACCCCCCTAAGCTAGAACAGAAGGGTATTTATACTAATAAAGCTATCTAATAAAAAGGGTAGAAGATAAAAACTTACCTAAAAGATAGAAACTAACTCTAAAAAGATAGAAAGAATATCTAAAAAGATAACAAGACATAAGAAGTAAAATATAATAACCCTAACACTCATTAAAAATCCTACCGACACGGATTTATCAAGATAGATTTCCGCACAGGGTCAGTAGACATCACAAAGATCTCTCGAAAATTCTATCTCTAAGCCTCGTTAACAACCCTTCATAGCCTCGTTAACGAGTCTGGATTTGCTCTTCTTCAACTCTTCAACTCTAAAAGCTTGGACTCCGACTCCTTTATCTTCATATTCTTCCGTCCTCCACCATAGCACTCCAATTCATCTCCAAAAAGCGCTCTTTTCTGCTCAAAACCTACAGGAAGACACAAAATGGAGTAGCTTCCATACTTTTCACAAAATATGCAAACTCATCCAAAAACACACAAAACTAACTCTAAAACTACTAAAACTAAACAAACTAAGAAAACACACTAAAAACTAGACCAAAAACATGAATATCAGTATCTTCTTGAGTATCTACTATAGCATCCCTAGGGTTTAGATTTCGAATGACTTGGAACAATTTTTAGACTCGGAACTTGAATCCCATCAAAAATGCCTTCTTAATTATCTACTACAACATCCCTATCTATTTCAACATCCCTAGGGTTTTGATTTCAGAAAAATAGAGTTTAGATTTCAACACGTACTTGATAGATTTGCACCGGTCGAGATGATGACGAGAGAAGGGGCTGGCGCTGATTGCAAGTCGAACCTATGCGTGAATTTCATGATAGAAGGGGCTCAAGACAAGGGGTTGGCGTTGATTTGTTCTCGCCCCCTACGAGTCGTCCGGCAGAAAACCCGTCGGGCTCATTTTCCCGGTTCGAGATCGAGAAAGACGACGCTGGCTCGAGATCGACAAGAGAGACGACAGCTAGCGTGAGAAGAATGGTGAGGAGCAAGACTTGGCTCGAGAAAGAAGAAGACAAGGGACCACTGCAGATCTATTCACTTTCTGATAGATTTTCAATTTTGATCTGCTTTTAATTCATTTCTCTTAATTTAATTTAAAATTTTTAAATCTTGTTTTTTTAATTAGTAGAAATCATTTTAAGTTTAAAATTGAAAATGAATTTCGTAATTTAAAATTCCAAAAAATGAATTATTTTAATATTTTTCTAAAAAAGGAAAGGGCATAATTTTGGGCATTTTCGCTATATTTTTGGGCATTTATGCTATTTTTTTGGGGCATTGATGTAAAATTAGAAATAAGAAGGCATTTTTGCAAACAAATTTTCAAAGTGGGACATGGGGCCACTAATTTCTCTTACATATCAGCTATGCAGCGCACCCCTATTTTAGTTTGCAACTTTTTTTTTACATAATATTACAAAATAAGCCCTCAAACCCTTCTCTTCCTATTCCTTCCTTCCTCTACTCTCTCCCGACTGTTTTGAAGACACCCCTTGCGACCAAGCCAACGATTCCTTCTCCTTGTCCTTCCTCTTCACTTCCGTTCACACCCCGCTCCATCATCTCCTCGTGTCGCCTCCAACTACCCTTGAAGGCCTTCCTCAACTGTACGGGTACATACCCTCCACACTCCATTGTCTCATCGTCTAGATATTGCACCCAACAATTTGGTGTGCATTTATAATTAACACACAATAATCTCGCGTGTACTGCTTCTTTGCACACAAAAGTTTGGCGTGCCATTTGTTTATGCACACAAGTGTTTGGCGTGCAAGGCTTTTTTGCACATTTCTTTGCACGCAATTGGTGCACGTGCAAATAAATTACAAAAATAGAAAAAACGCTTATATGAATGGAGAATGTACCATGGAATCTCGATTATGTAGCTCGTCTTCAGAGCTTCTTTCATTGTCACTCGACATTTGTTAAGAAATAACAATATTAAGAAATTTAGATTTGAATTAGGGATGTAGACAATAGAAAATGTAGAAAAGAAAAAAAAAAGTATATTTAGATTAGTTTTGTAATTTCTAATAAATTAAATGTTGTAAACTGATTGTACGGAAAGGTGCATAACATGAGCCTTTCTCTTATTGGATTGTGATAGAATATATTATTTAATATCTTGTAAATATTTTCTTATAAATCCTATCTTGTACCCAAGGCATGTAATCTATATATACATATCAATTGTAATTGGCCACCTAGAGAGTTCACCTAATGAATCTCTTACACCTAGATCCATTAATGTTAATTTAGTTTACAATGGTTCAGCTTGTGCCATCATAAGTATCTTTTTCATTATGTCTTTTGATTTTTGGGTGGCCGGTTTTATTGGGTCAAAGTAATGTATACTATTAACTTGAGTAATGAATATATCATTCTTTATAAATATCGTTATTTATTATTTTATTTTAGTACGTTTGACGTAACGGCCTTCTATGATTTTATATGCTATAGTCATTTCGTCGAAGAAACCGTATAAATAAAACACACATATATAGTACTATAAATTTAATTAACACCAGCAACGTCCAACCACATGATCTGAAGACTTTGAACGTAGAAAAGTAGTTGCAGATCGAGGAACGAAAAGAAAACGACAATGTACAAGTATTATCTAAGTAGACTCGTGAGTCGTCGCCATGAGTGAGTCAGCGCGCCAAAACACAAAGAAAATGATCGATATGTCGAGCTAAGCAAGCAACCCTTACAATTAATATATTCTAGCTCATACCATTCTTAGCCTTCCTCCTCCAACAACCGTGGCATTAGCAATGTCGTCTAATAAGATAATTCCTTTCTTATTCTTAATCACCCTATTCCCGATCGCCCCCTCCACATCCGTTGACACCCTCACGGCGTCGGGATCGCGCAACTTCTACCAAACGCTAATCTCAGCCGAGCAGAAATACGAGGCAGGGTTCTTCACCCCACAAGGAGTCGAATCCGACAAGATATACCTGGGAATATGGTATTACAAACTCTCCAACGTTAAAACAATCGTTTGGGTCGTAAACCGTGACACTCCCGCGCGCAACTCCTCTTCTGTGGTTCTTAAACATGGAAGCGACGGTGGTGGCCAAGTTGTGATCGTGGACCAAAGCGTCGTAATTTGGTTTTCTAACAAGTCGGCAAATAGCGTGGTTGACCCCATCTTGCAACTGCTCAATACGGGGAATCTGGTGGTGAGGGAGGCTAATAATAACGAGGATGATTACATATGGCAAAGCTTCGATTATCCGACCGATACTCTCTTGCCCAACCAGAAACTAGGATGGACTAAAAACACAGGTAAAGATCCAACTTTGAAGTTGATCACATATAAAATGAATGTTTATGTTAATTATTATTTTGTTCTTCCAAAGACAAATCACGGAAAATAACTCCAATTTTTAGTACGATCCTACTTTCATGGTTGTAAAAACAGGGATTCGAAACGAGTATAGTACTACATGTGAAAGTTTATGTTAATTATGATTTTGTTCTTCCAAAGACATGCAAATCACGGAAAAAAGGGACCTTGTAGTGTACTACTCTCTTGATCGAACTTTGAAGTACGTGGAGCACATCCTTCACTACTTTGGTTTTCCTCAGGTAATGATAAACTGGATCCTAAAATGCATCACTACAGCAGCATTCTCAATTTCCATTAATGGAGAGCATAAGGGCTACTTTGCGGGGAAAAGGGGAATCCGTCAAGGAGACCCCTTATCCCCCTACATATTTGTTCTCGTAATGGAATACCTTAGCCGTATGCTCGAAAAATTAGGGTCCAATTCTTCATTCTCTTGGCACCATAGATGTAAGGAGGCCGGAATCAACCATTTGGCCTTTGCCGACGACCTAATAATTTTCTGCAAAGGGGATATACCTTCCCTCTCAAGTATTCTGCAGGTTATTGCTGATTTTGGCCTCATGTCAGGGCTTCAAGCCAATCCATCTAAAACTGCAATTTTTTTTGGTGGGATCGATGAGCATACGAAGCAACAAATGATTGATCTTTCCAACTTCAGTGTCGGGTCCTTGCCTTTCAAATACTTAGGCGTCCCGCTGGGATCCAAAAAGCTGAGATGCAATGAGTACAACGACCTTATCTCTAAGATGACAGCTAAAATTTAGTCCTGGACATCAAAGAGCCTCTCTTACGCAGGTAGAGCGGAACTCGCCAGATCAGTTCTTTATGGAATAAACTCCTTCTGGTGTAATGTTTTTCTCTTTCCAAAAGCTGTCATCAAAAAGGTCATAGGGCTGATCCGATCTTATCTCTGGGCCGGGAACACAACGACCACAAAAAACCCAATCTCTTGGAAAACCGTTTGCATGCCTAAGGAGGAGGGGGGTCTGGGCTTCAAGGAGCTTTTGTCTTGGAACCAAGCCAGTTTTTCCAAGACTCTCCTTGAACTTGTGGGCCAACCAACCAATATTTGGGCGCGATGGATGCATACGATTAGAAATTCGCTTGACATATGGACTGCTGCGCCGAGGCAAAGCGACAGTTGGTATTGGAAAACTCTTCTTCAACTCCGAGACCTTCTTATTCAATCTGCCCCAGCCGATGAAGTCATCAAAGGTCTCACCGACAACAACGGAGCCTTCTCCCCCAAAAATGCCTACAACTATCTTCGTCCGAGGAGCGGTTATCCTTTCTGGGGACGACATATCTGGAAGAATCTTAACATCCCCAGATGCTCCTTCATTGCTTGGATGGCCTTGCACCAGAAACTCCCCACCAGAGATATTATTAGTCGGTGGTACCCTTATGCTGACACGGCGTGCGCTCTCTGTCACCATCCAGTTGAAACCGGCCATCACCTCTGGACCGACTGCAGCTTCTCAAGTGCCATCTTAGAAGATTTGATGGACTGGCTTCATGTCATTTATCGAGCCCCTTCTCTCCTTGGCTGGTTCGAATGGATTGATCACCATAGAGGATTCAGGGGTTTCAACCACAAGCTAATTGCCGCCACCTTGACAACTTTCATCTACTATGTGTGGAACTTTCGCAACAGCACTATCTTCAAAAATGAGGCTCCCCCCAGCCCTCGCAACTGCTCCAGAGCGATCATCCTCCATCTCAAGACCTATTTGGTTGCTTCCAAAGTGGACCTGGTTCCATAAGCATCCCAACAGTTCTTTAGATGATTTTGTACTACTTGAGCTTTTTGGTTCCATGTTGTTGCTAAAAACTATCAGCTTTGCTAATTTTTGATGTAAATCCCCCCCTGTGCTCTTTTCAATATATCAATATATTTACCTTTTCAAAAAAAAAAAAAAAAAAAACTTTGAAGTACGATTCTACTTCTTAAGGTTGTAAGAATAGGCACAAATACATTTTTTTTGGGGTTTTTGAGTACTGCCCCATGTGAGTCGAAATAAGACCTTATAGTATACTACGTGAAATCTTTCTTGTTTGATTAGATGTCCAAAGAGTGAAGACAATATCAATACATGATCAAAAAGGGTGCATGAGTGGATTACCGGAATATATCTTTTGTATATATAGTCCACGACCATTTTCTTTTTAATCATCAATGATCAAATTTAGTTGCCAACAATTTTTAGAGTAGCAGTTGCAACTTGCAACCCTTTTTATAATTGAGTCCATTTTCGACAATTTTAAATAAATAAAGTTTAAGCTCTCTCCAATGATTATATCCAAAATTGGGTTATCTAGCTTTCAACTATCTAGAATTGGAGGTTATTTATAATCTGTTCTCCTTATCATGTATAAAATTAAATAGTACAAAATGAGCAAGTATAGTGATTAGTGTATAATTAAATCAAATTGCTAATTTGTGGAGTACACGTTACTTAACTTAGCAACTGACTTAAATTATGCACATATTTGAATCTTAGTTAATTATAGTAACTATACTTTAACTTGTACATATAATTTTTTTGGTGGAATTTAATTTGTATATCCACACGCAGGACTAGACCGCCGTCTAATTTCATGGAAGAGCATAAGCGATCCCGCATCGGGCAACTACTCATTCTCACTAACCCGCACGGGGGACCCAGAAATGTTCGTGACATGCGGCAACCAAACAATATACCGAACGGGGCCGTACGTGGGCCAGGGTCTAAGCGGGATACCGGCGATGACGCCCAACACAGGCCTCAACTTCAGCCTACCCAACAGCCCGGACGCAGTCTACTACATGTTCGGCCTCATAAACCCGTCCATCCGGTCCCGCCTCGTCATGGGCCAGGACGGGCTCTTGTATCGCTACACCTGGGTACCCGATTCCCAATACTGGAACACGTTCTGGTACCACCCCGAAGTGTCGTGCGACAGGTACATGGCGTGCGGGCCCTACGGGGTGTGCGACAGCAGCAAGCTGTTCGACTGCGTGTGCCCGCAGGGGTTCGTCCCGCGGGACAGCTCGGCCGTGAGCCTGCGGGACGGGAGCCACGGGTGCGTGAGACGGACGGGGCTGGAGTGTGGGACCGACGGGTTTGGGGTCATAAAGAACATGAAGGTGCCCGTGAGTGGGGGCGCGACGGTGGATGAGGGCAAGGGCTTGGAGGAGTGTGCGGAGATGTGCAAGAAGGATTGTAATTGCACGGCGTATGCGAATGCGAGAGTGGTGGATGGGGTGTGGAGTGGTTGCGTTATGTGGAGGGGGGAGCTCTTGGATTTGAGGACTTTTCAAGAGGGTGGTCAAGTTTTGTACATTCGTCTTGCGGCAGCTGATCTAAGTGAGTATGTTCTCTTATAATTAACTACTTGAAAGAATGTTAGTACAAATGGGGAATTCTGATATTAACCCTACGTGGGGTACACACTTCCAACCCATCGGGAATTCTGATATGAACCCCACGTGGGGATACACACTGCACATGCGTGTAAGGCCCAACATACAAGTCCATGGGTTCCATCTTAAAACAATTGGCAATAGAAAGAGTAGACCAAGGTTATAAATATTAGGCAATTTCCCGATGTGGGATAACATTCTTTCACAATTGTGCATCGAGAAAATCATTGTATCTGATTTGCAAGTTGCTAAACATTTAAAGGTACTGCAAACTCAACCAAGAAAATCATAATTGGGATTGGTATCTCGGTTGTAGCTGTCACACTTATTGCAGCAATTGCGACCTATTTTACGTGTAAGGCGAAGGAGAAGCGAAGTGCAACCATAGATCAAAGCGGTACTCTTTAATTAATATTGGATCATTCTAGCTAGATAGTACTATATATATATGTTGGAGAATAAAGAGAATTAAAGGTCCTATTTTTTTTCCATCTAATGATTGATAATATTGCAGTATCAAGATTGGAAACTAGATATGATTTGCAATTGACTGGAGCAACAACCTCGACGAAAGACTTGTCGATTCACTACAATAGTGCCGATGACTTGGAGCTTCCCTTTTATAATTTTGATGCTATAGTAGCAGTCACTAACAACTTCTCGGATGAAAACAAGCTTGGACAAGGTGGTTTTGGCTGCGTTTTTAAGGTACATTTTGTTATAAACTTAATTCTCTATATATATTGAACATCTTTGAAGTACAAGTAACACATCAACACATAATATAAACTTCTATATTTATAATAGATTAAACAGGTTATGACATACATTTAATCAAATGATCAAGCCTTACCTTGTATATATATGTGTGTCAAGGGTGTGTTGAATGTAAACCAAGAGGTAGCCATTAAGAGGTTGTCGAAGGAGTCTGTACAAGGATTCGAAGAGTTCAAGAACGAGGTCAATTTAATTGCCAAACTTCAGCACAGAAACCTTGTTCGGCTACTTGGCTATTGTGTTGAAAGAGATGAGAAGATGCTCATCTACAAGTACTTGCGCAACCGAAGCCTTGACTTTTTATTGTTTAGTAAGTCCTCAAAATGAATATAAGGACTTCAAGGTGTAAGCTTTCTAAAAACAGCTCAATTCATGAAGCCATAGATCAATCAAATTTGCATTCTTTTTTATTGCAGATGAAGAGAGGTGCTCATTACTAGATTGGAAAAGGCGGTTCAACATCATATGTGGGGTTGCTAAAGGGCTTCTATATCTTCACCATGACTCGAGACTTAGGATAATACATAGAGATCTCAAAGCAAGTAACATCTTGTTGGATGATGACATGAGCCCAAAGATATGGGATTTTGGTATGGCAAGAATTTTCAAGGGTGATGAAACGGAAGCAAATAATACTAGGAGAGTAGTTGGAACATAGTAAGTTATAATTTTCTTCGGTCATAATAAAATCATCATCCACGCTAATAAATGCTGAAAATCACATATAGCTCATAAATTGATTGATGTCTTTGTGATCATCGCAGCGGTTATATGTCTCCTGAATACGCAATGGATGGCGATTTTTCAATAAAGTCTGATGTCTTCAGCTTTGGAGTGCTAGTGCTTGAGATAGTGACGGGAAAGCAGAACAGAGCATTTCGTACCTCACACAAACAACTTAATCTTCTAGGATATGTAAGTGTGAAAAATCGCAAGATTTAAAATCAATTCACATTAATTCATGCACAAAACCTTTCTTTTGACATATTAGACAATAACTGTGCTGATATAGTCTTGGAAGAAGTGGGAAGAAGGCAAAGGGGCAGAATTACTAGATCCATCAATAGGAGAATCATATCGATTATATGAGGTGCTCAAGTGCATTCAAGTCGGGCTTCTATGTGTGCAAGCGCATCCAAACGAGAGACCGACCATGTCATCAGTGGTTATGATGCTGAGCAGTGAAACTGCGTCTTTGCCACAACCTAAACTTCCAGCTTATTACTTGGAAGGGAGTCACGAGGGTGAAACAGATTTGGAAATGACTCAACAGGACACATCTTTCACCATTAATTGTGTTACTGTCACAATAATAGAGGGTAGGTAATTTTAGCATTACCATGTCAATTTGTATATTCAAAGAGAAAAATCTCATTACAGTCTCTTCTTTTTATTTCTCTTGTAATTTTGACATTTTTGGAAGACATAATTCGCATCAATGTGAGCCTTAAGGATAATGTCATGTAGACTCTTGTTGCAATGTTTAATTTCTAGGTATACAAAAAAAAAACGTCAAGTTTCTTTCTAGGTTGATTTTGCAATTTGACCTAAAAAGGTCTTTTAAATTCTCGTGATATTTGTTTGACTTTGTAGAGAAATAAAAGAAAAATGACCGTGTCAAGCTTCGCCCGACTATGTTCAAATTTCCATCTCCATTGTAATAGCCCATAGGTGCAGGTGACGTTAGATTACAAGTTCAAATTTCCATCTCCATTGTAATAGCCTCGATCAATTCCACCTATGGGCCAAAAAAAATAGAACAATGACCAAATCGAACTTATTTCTTGTAATTAAGGGATTGTTTGTGTAGGATCGTTGTTAGTCAAGACAATCGGGAACTGTTCCAGTGACAGTTCCCTTACGCAGCGGAATAATGTAAAACAAAGATTGAACAGGAAATAAAAACAGGGACACAGTTCCTTATAGAGGAACCTCTTTAGCCAACTAGGTAAAGAGTAAACCTCTACCTTCCTTGGAGGATTTTGAACACCCACTATATTCTATTGATAGATCTTGAGTTCCACAATACAAAGTCGAACTTCTCTATTGTTTGCAATCCCACTTACAAACAATACTAACGACTAAGACATAGTAGTTCCTAGATCTAAACACAACTGAATATATAGAGAGTGAACCTTACTCGTTCCTGTGCAGTTCCCTTTAGCACATGAACCTCCTTCTTCGAGCTGATGAAGATCTTCACGCAGCCTTCATCACTTGATACTTCCTTTCTTGAACTTCTGAATTGATGTCTTCACTAAATCAGCTCGGGCTCTCTATTTCTCTCTTTCCTTTTGTAGATCTGGTTTTCTTGTGTGCGAGAGCTCACTTCGACCTAGCAGCGTCGCATACTATTTATAGAGTTTCCATCTTTAGTTTTGACGCCTTTGCCCTTCTTGTCTTGGGGAGTACAACACTGTTCAAAAAGACCAGCGTACCCTTCTTCATCTCTATTCATTCGGAGCTTTGGCTTGCCGCCCAAGACAATAGTGAAATGTCTTTCCTATCCTTTCAATTACTTGCCCCGTACACAGGTGGCTTGACAGGGAACGTTTTCCTTTACTTTTCCTGTGAACCTGCTATCTTTCTTGAGATTACTTGTACAGGGAATTAGTTCCATCTGTTTGTCATTATCAAAACTTCGATTGCTCGAATGGAGAAACCATTGTTCTAGTGTTAGTTCCCTAACACTGTTCCAACAGTTTGGTTAGGCTTTATAGGACGTTTTGTCACCTGATCATCATGGATACAAATTATCTTACAAAAATGGAATCACTACCCAAACATATGATGCCTCTATACACGAGTGTTTGACCCCTATCTAATCTATTCAGTGCGGATCAAGGCAGTGGCGTAGAGGGCTTGTTCATGTGTTAGAGGAGGAAGGCAGCTTCTTCTGGATGTCTTGAAGAACAGCAAGGATGTGATCATTGGTTCCCTTTGTCTGTTGGATGTCTAGAAGAACATCAAGAATTCGCTCAGTGACCCCACACAGACGGTTGAGAGCTTGAAGGACTGTTTTTGAGTCTCCTTGTTCAATGAAGACCGCAGGAGGTACTTCCTCATTTGGTTCCTGGGAATGCTTCATCCGGAGAATGTTGGACATGTCCATCTCTTGTCCAAGCTCTTCTTCTACTTGAGGATTGTAAACGTCGTTCTTCTTCATTATTTCCTTCACCACAGCAGCATAGGGAAGGGCGTGAGATTCTTTGGCAACACACTTGCACATGTGCAAGATCATGATCTTAGGCAGGTTGATTTGTTCCTTGCGTATGAACAGATCCAGGAGAATGGCATCGGTAGAATTGAGTGTTGTTCTCTTCTCCTGTCTTGGAATCACTACCCGAGTGATGTATTGGTGTGCCATCTTCCCCAGTTGACTCAAACTGTGAGTCACGATCTCCTTCCCTTGGGCAGGCACATGACCTAGAAGCCTTTGTAGAATGGCTTCTCTTCCATCAGTATCTTGCCAGGGTCGTTGGGGAAGCATGTCAAAGCCCTCTCCAAGAACTTGAAGAATTTTCTTGATTTGAGCGGAGGTGAAGGTGAAGTCATCCTCTTCTGTCTTCCATCTTATGACAGGATCAAGCTCAGTTCCCTTTGTTAGGGTGAATTTGGAGTAAAAGAACTTGATCTGAGCTTGATCAACCTTAGCTGGTTCGGAGCAGAGCTTTTCCCATCCTTGAAACTGGATGAGTTCCTGAAGCTCGTTGAACTCATGTTCTTGAAGAAACTCAGTTGTGACCACCAGAGGAATGACCAACTTCCTTTCCTCTTTTTTCTTCTTTTCCTTCTTCCCTTTCTCTTTTTCCTTCTTTTCTTTCTTTTCTTCCACCTTTTGCTTCTTGGAGCCTCTTGTTGAAGGTCGCCCAGTTGACGGTTCCTTGTATCCTTTTTGGAGAGCAGGCTCTGTGTACTCCTCCACCTCATCATCGGAAGCTTCAACAGTCACAATATCTGTGGAGGGGTTGAGAGATCATAGTTGCTCAGAAAGAAGAGGTTGTAGTTCCTCTTCGTCTTCTTCTTCTTCTTCTTCACTCAATTTTCTGAGCTTTCTCTTCTTTGATCGTTGAGCAGTGGGATTTTTTGGGAGAGAAGAAGAAGGTCGGGTTGGTTTGATGGGTGTAGTTCCCTGTGAAGTAGGGAACTCTTCTCTCTCAAATTGGGAGATGGATTGATCAAGAGTTGAGAGATCTAGTTCCCTGTGAGATGGAACTAGGATTGTAGGAGCATTTGGAAGAGATGAGGGTGCTTGGGTACTTAGGATTTGAGGAGTAGGGTTGTGAGAAGTTGAGGCCAAGGGATCTGGTCTGCGTTTGGGACTTAGGTTGTCATGAATCTGAGTATGGTGTTTTGGAGAGGAATGAGAGGAGGTTTGTAGAAGCAAGGTAGGATTGGAGTCATGGATTGTGGTTGGAACTCCCTCGATATTGAGAGTGAGGGTAGTGAGCACCGGAATTTCAGATCTTGGAGTTTAGGGTGGTGAATTTTGAGGAGTAAGACTGGGTTGTCCATCTCTTTTTCTCAAAAGAGAATAGAGACGTTCTTTGACATCAAAGATGTATTCAGGCTCATGATGATCAAGATCGAGATTTGTTAGAAGCATCTTCTGGAGATATTCGGGGTCATGGTTGAGAAGATGCTCGATGAGAGGGTTTTTGTGATGAACGGTGAACTTGACGAGAGGTTGATTTGGGTTGGCCATTTGAGTGAATGTTGAGATTTTCAAAGAGAGAATGAAAATGGAAGGCTTCGAAGACTAGGGTTTGGAGGAGAAGATGGAGGAAGACGATGAAGAGGAGAGAAAAGAAAAGAAATGGGTTAAGTAGGAAAAGGAAAAGAAGGTGAAAGGGTGAGAGGGGTTACCAGTCTTTCCTTGAAACTTGCATTTAGTTACTCCAAATAGAACGAGAAAGATTTGTTGTCCTCCACTTTGAGATTCTTTCCCACTCAACAGTCTCGACGTGGCAGAGGATAAGCCAAGGTAGTGATATGGACGGTTCGGATTCACATTTCCCTGTATACAGCCTGTCGCTTCATAGACCAGTTTTCAATGTCTTTTCTCTTTCCAATAATACAGCTGGGAGACGTATTTGAATTTCAAACATCCTTGTAGTTCCTTTGTAATTCGAAGCGGTTCCTTTCCTTTCTAACTCCTCTTTCCATGAGCAATTAAAACAAGGCCATGTTTGGATACTTAAAGGATTTTTATGAAAAGATAGAGAGAGATATCCAAACAAAATATGGGTAGGTTAACAAGTGATGTTGTCATCCAGGTAATTGAATCCCGTAAAAGGGGTTTTATCAATTAATTGAGGCTCATAGGAAACGTTTACATGGATGGGCTTTGTGGGACAAGTCTTATGATCAACCATCCTTTCGGCTTGTAGTGAGGGATAGATGAGATCAGGTTGATCATTTTGGGCCAAAAATAAACAAAGTGCTTTTAAGGAATCAGTTCCCATATATAGTAATAAACATGTTTCATGCAATTTTGCTATTATTTAAGATGAAAGTTGCTAAACCATGCAGTTCCCTAGCTATACTGATGCTCAACTAGTCAATCATTGAGGGAAAAGATGGATCGAGACTTGTTTAATGTAAGAGAATCATCCCTAAGAGCATTCGAAGATGCTCAAAGGGTTGTTTGTCCAAAGCTTTGGTGAAAATATCAGCAACTTGTTCATCTGTCCTGCAGTGAACCATCTCAATGGAACCTTTCTCTACGTGATCACGCAGGAAATGGTGCCTAACCTCTATGTGCTTTGTCCTAGAATGATGCACTGGGTTTTTTGAGATATTTATTGCACTAGTACTATCACATTTAATAGGAACAGTTCCAAGAGACATACCATAGTCTTTGAGTTGGTACTTGAGCCACAGGACTTGGGAACAGCAAGCAGCTGCGGCAATGTATTCAGCTTCAGCAGTAGAAAGTGCCACAGAGGATTGCTTCTTGGATCCCCATGATACTAGACAGTCTCCTAGGAACTGTGCCATGCCTGATGTGCTTTTCCGATCAACCAGATGTCCTGCAAAATCAGCATCTGTGAAGGAAACAAGTTCAAAGGAACTGTTCCTAGGATACCACAAGCAGAGATTATCTCTCCCTTTGAGGTAACGAAAGATCCTTTTGACTTCCTTCAGATGTGATTCCTTAGGGTTTGCTTGGAACCTTGCACAAAGACAGACAGCGAACATGATATCCGGTCTACTAGCAGTTAGATAGAGAAGGAAACGAATCATTCCTCGAAAGAGTTTTTGATTGACACTGGTTCCATTCTCATCGGCATCGAGGCGTGTGCTAGGTGAGATTGGAGTGTTGATTGGCTTTGCAGTGTCCATCCCATATTTGGATAGCATTTCCTTGATGTATTTTTGTTGATGAATCTTGGTTCCATCTTTTGTTTGAGAGATTTGAAGACCTAGAAAGAAATTGAGTTCCCCTACCATACTCATCTCGAACTCACTACTCATTTGTTTCTCAAATTTTTCTGTAAGCACATGGCTAGTGGAACCAAAAACTATATCATCAACATAGACTTGCACAATTAAAATGTCACCTGATTCTTTCTTCAAGAAGAGTGTCTTCTCAATGGATCCTCTTTGATAGCCTTTGGATAGTAGAAATGAAGCAAATCTATCATACCAGGCTCGAGGTGCTTGTTTGAGACCATAGAGAGCTCTTTCAAGAAAGTAGACATGATCAGGCTTGTTATCATCTTCAAATCCAGGAGGTTGCTTCACATAAACTTCTTCTTGTAGATAGCCATTGAGAAAGGCTGTTTTGACATCCATTTGGAATAGCTTGAACCCTTTGTATGTAGCAAAGGCAATGAGTAACCGTATTGCTTCAATTCTGGCAACTGGTGCAAATGTTTCCTCATAGTCGATTCCCTCCTCTTGATTATAACCTTGAGCCACAAGTCTGGCTTTGTTCCGGGAAACGTTTCCTGACTTATCCAGTTTGTTGCGAAAGACCCATCTAGTTCCAATGACATTCTTGTCTGATGGTCTTGGAACTAGCTTCCACACCTGGTGTCTTTCAAACTGATGGAGCTCATCCTGCATTGCTTGAATCCAATCTGGATCTTTGAGAGCTTCTTGTATGCTTTTGGGTTCAACAAGAGAAACGAAGGCATTAAATGCACAAAAGTTGTGGAGAGATGAGCGAGTTTGTACTCCCTGTTCCAGAGGTGTGAGGATGTTGTCAAGAGGATGATCTTTTCTCTGATGGTAGTTCCTTGGTTGAGGTTGATTTGTTCCTGGAATTTCCTCCTGAGCACAGGAACTATCTTCAGGTACGACTTGTGGAACCACAGTAGTTTGATTGTTCCCAGAAGTTGATGCTTCGATTGTTGCTGGTGGAGTGTCCTCTTCTTCAGGAAAGTGAGTGGAAGGATCATCAAATTGCTCCATGGTATTATTCTCTTCATGATCGTCTTCAGAGTTGGATTCTTGTAGTTGAGGTTCATTTCCATTGATGTACTCAGAGTCATCTCTTCGAGGATTCGGATCATCATCCTCGTCTATCGGTTCCCTTGTTAGTTCCCATGGTATAGTGAATGGTTTCACGGCTGTCTTTACAAGTGGATTTTTGGTGGAGGATCCATGATGGATAGGGTCTTCATCAAAGATGACATGGATACTTTCTTCAAACTTCTTGGTTCGTTTGTTGTAGACTCGATATGCTTTGCTATGAAGAGAGTATCCAGTGCAGATTCCTTCATCACTTCTTGGATCAAACTTTCCAAGAGCATCCTTCCCATTGTTATGGATATAGGACCTGCAACCAAAAACTCTGAGATGGGAAATGATTGGATTTCGGCCTTTGATTAGTTCATAGGAAGTTTTAAGCAACAAAGGTCGAATCATAGCCTTGTTAAGGATATAGACCTAGGTTGAAATGGCTTCTGCCCAAAAATTGGATGGAACTCCACTCTCTAGCATCATGGCTCGAGCCATATTTTCCATGGTACGATTTTTCCTTTCGACAACTCCATTTTGTTGTGGAGTTCTTGGTGCAGAGAAATTGTGAGAGACTCCATTTTCATTGCAGAAGTTGAGAAAAACTGAATTGTCAAACTCTGTTCCATGGTCTGAGCGTATAGACTTCATCTTAGTTCCCAGACTGACTTCTGTCTTCTTGATAAACACTTCAAACTCTTTGAACACTGTTCCTTTGGAAGACAAGAAAATAACCCAAGTGAAATGTGAATAATCATCTATTATAACAAACATATACCTGCTTCCTCCATAGCTACATGTGTCCATTGGTCCACATAGATCCATGTGTAGCATTTCCAAAGGTTTGGAAGTGCTAACATTCTTCTTTGGCTTGAAGGAACTTCGAGTTTGTTTCCCTCTGGCACATGCATCACACAATTTTGATGTGTCTGGATTTATCCTTGGTAAGCCAACCACAAGATCTTGCATAAATAACTTATGGATGAGATTTAGACCTGCATGACCAAGACGTCTATGCCAGAGATCGGTATCATTTGTAGAGACTGTAAGACATAGGTTTCTTGGAGGTTCAAAATCTTGATCAACAATGTAAACATTGTTGAATCATTTCCCTCTGAGAATAACTTTGTTAGTCTCTTTGTTCACAACAAGACATTCATTTGAATCAAATGTAACTATGTTGTTCCCTTGATCACAGAGTTGTGCCACACATAGTAGGTTGTATCCAAGATTTGCCACAAGATTTACATTGTTGACTTTGATTGATTTGTTGAGCTTTACTTCCCCTGAGCCTTGTATTGCTCCTTTGTTTTTGTTGCCGAAGGAAACATTTCCTCCTTCAACTTGGGTGTTAAGCGAGGTTAGATTGTTCCTATTTCCTGTCATGTGGTTGGAGCAAGCATTGTCTATAAACCACATACAGTTCCCCCTCGCTTTCACCTGCAAAAGAGTCAATGTTTGGTTACCCAGGCAAGGCGTCCCTTGCCTGGTTCCTTACAGGGATAGTAATCAACATAATCTGCAATGTTAACATCAATCGAATGATAATTCCTGTAGGATTTTGAGTGAGATGTCCTGTTGTTGCTTCTGTTTGAGAAACTTTTTGAATAACTAACTTTAGGACATTGTTCCTTGTAATGGCCATGACCTCCACATGTCCAGCAAGTTTTGTAATATTCACCTAGATAATACTTAGGATGTGGTCTCTGAATCCTATTTTTCTCAACTGTTTCCTTATTTGGTCCTCTGGAACCATTTCCCTTAGCTATCTTGACATATGTCTTATGAGAGTTGTTCCCAGTGTAGTAGTCCCTTTTTCCTATAGTTCCACTCTCTAGGACCCTAATCTTCTCTTCTAGGTGACAATTCTTAATTTTTTTTCAGTTTGCAACTCTAGAGCTCTACTCTCACTTAGTTCCCTTAGAGTAAGAGTTTTTTTTATCATTTCCAGAGTCTATTTCAGAGTATCCTATACCATGTCTAGAAGGGACAAATGTGACCTTAGGAGTCTCTACTACTTTCTTTCCCTCAGTTATCTCTAGTTTCTTGCCAAGAGTTTCCTTCTCTGAGTTGACGATGGCAAGAGTAGAGATAAACTCATTTTTAGCAGTCATAGCAGAGTCAAGTTCCTTTTTCAATCTATCACATTCAGAGAATTCAACAGATTCAAATTTTTTTAAGTCAAGTTCCCTTTCAGAGGCATCATTTTCAAGTTTAAGACAATGTTCTTCAATTTCACTCACTTCCTTTTGTAACTTCATATTGTCTTTAACAAGTTTAGAGAGTATACGAATGAGATCAGATTTAGAGTATTTATCAAAGCAACTAGTTAGAGATAGAATACTCACATCCTCTTGAGGTTCCTTTGGGTCTCCCTTGATTGCCATAGCACACATGTTTGGTGTAGCCCAAGCCTCAGGATCATCATCGTCAGAGTCATCCCATGTTGCTATGTAGGCTTTGTTCCCAGATTTATTCTCGTCATTTCCCAGAGGACAAGCCTTGGCATAGTGACCCTTCTTGAAGCACTTGAAACACGTGATGTCCTTTGCATCCTTTTCTCCTGACTTGTTGTAATCTCGTGAGTAACTGTTCCCTCCATAATTCTTTCGGAACTTTCCCTTCTTGTAGAGGTTACGTAGTGCCTTTGTGATGAGCACTATGTCATCCACTTCTTCATCTTCAGATTCTTCACACTGTTCCTGAACAGACTTGAGTACTTTCTCAAGCTTAAGTGCAATTCCCTTTTCAGGTTTGTCTTGTGCTTTATCGGAGTTCCTCCTTCTCTCGTAGGTCTTCAGTTTTCCAAAGATCTCATGAAGCATGAGGTTCTTGTTGGATGTATTTTCTCTGAAGGTTGTTCGATCGTGAGTCCATTCACCAGAGAGACCATCTATCACCTTCTTGACTTTGATTCGTTCAGTGATTTCTCTATCTGAGATTCCCAAGTTCTCAAGCTTAGTCACTAGTCCCTCGAAGCGGAACTGATATGATGACACAGTCTCTCCAGGTTCCATTCTAAAGTTGTAGGACTCTTGACGAACATCCATTTGATGATCTTCCTTTAGATCTGAGCTTCCCATGTGCATTTGTTCGATTGCAGCCCACATTTCCTTAGCGGTTTTTAGGTTTCCAACCTTGGCTGAGTCGATCTCACTCATGGAGTAGTTGAGATACATCTTTGCCTTGTAGTTGGCTTCCATGCACTTCCATTCATTCGGTCCCCATTATGTAAGATCATTCTCGATTTCTGGATTGATGGTGAAGTTCCCTCTCTAGATTACAGCCCATGCTTGATAATCGTGGCTTCGTATCCAATCCTTCATCAACCCTTGCCATCGCTCAAACAACCTTCGATCAGCCTAGGTGGTTTGTCGCTTCCGTGTCCAACAGCATTGAGATCTGAAGACATTCCTGTAGACATCCTGCGAGTTTTCACAGAAAATCTAGAGCCAGGCTTTGATACCAATTGTAGGATCGTTGTTAGTCAAGACAATCGGGAACTGTTCCAGTGACAGTTCCCTTACGCAGCGGAATAATGTAAAACAAAGATTGAACAGGAAATAAAAATAAGGACACAGTTCCTTATAGAGGAACCTCTTTAGCCAACTAGGTAAAGAGTAAACCTCTACCTCCCTTGGAGGATTTTGAACACCCACTATATTCTATTGATAGATCTTGAGTTCCACAATACAAAGTCGAACTTCTCTATTGTTTGCAATCCCACTTACAAACAATACTAACGACTAAGACATAGTAGTTCCTAGATCTAAACACAACTGAATATATAGAGAGTGAACCTTACTCGTTCCTGTGCAGTTCCCTTTAGCACAGGAACCTCTTTCTTCAAGCTGATGAAGATCTTCACGCGGCCTTCATCACTTGATACTTCCTTTCTTGAACTTCTGAATTGATGTCTTCATTAAATCAGCTCGGGCTATCTATTTCTCTCTTTCCTTTTGTAGATCTGGTTTTCTTGTGTGCGAGAGCTCACTTCGACCTAGCGGCGTCGCATACTATTTATAGAGTTTCCATCTTTAGTTTTGACGCCTTTGCCCTTCTTGTCTTGGGGAGTACGACACTATTCAAAAAGACCAGCGTACCCTTCTTCATCTCTATTCATTCGGAGCTTTGGCTTGCCGCCCAAGACAATAGTGAAATGTCTTTCCTGTCCTTTCAATTACTTGCCACGTACACAGGTGGCTTGACAGGGAACGTTTCCCTTTACTTTTCCTGTGAACCTGCTATCTTTCGTGAGATTACTTGTACAGGGAATTAGTTCCATTTGTTTGTCATTATCAAAACTTCGATTGCTCGAATGGAGAAACCATTGTTCTAGTGTTAGTTCCCTAACACTGTTCCAACTGTTTGGTTAGGCTTTATAGGACGTTTTGTCACCTGATCATCATGGATACAAATTATCTTACAAAAATGGAATCACTACCCAAACATATGATGCCTCTATACACGAGTGTTTGACCCCTATCTAATCTATTCAGTGCGGATCAAGGCAGTGGAGTAGATAGGAATTTGTGCTAATTCACGCCTAACTTCCTTTTGATAAATTTTTTGGCTACAGAAAAATTTCTCGCGAAGACAGAAAATATTTTTTTGTATTTTTTATAAAATATAGAAAAAAATTGTATTTTTTGTATATAAAAAAATTATATAGAAAATTTTGTATTTTTTCATAAAATTTTATATTTTCTCTATAAAAAACCCGTTTTATATATATATATATAATTAAAATTCCGATAGGGGCTACAGCCCCCCCCCATGACACCATGTAGCTCCACCCCTAGATCCAGGATCGCTTGGATGGGGAAAACGTTCAACAAGAATAAGAGTAAAAACAATCCGGACAAATCAAATTAGTTTAAATATCAAAATAGCATACAATAATAATAATACTAAATATAGTTTTATATTAAAAAAAGAACAAACATGCAAATCAAACTACATTTGTAACTAAGATATTGTCATTAGAAGCTCGCGGTGGTTGCTCAACACGTTGCGAATCCATCGAAACTTTTGGCGTTTTTGAAAATTATCTCTCCATTTAAATTAACACATCAACCTATCAATTTCAACAAATAGCAATAACTCTTATAATTTTCAAATTTCTCAATATGACAATATCTAGTCTTATGCTAAAATTTAAATTGTCCAAATCAAGGAAGTAATTTGTAATTAGTGCAATCAAGACATATTAGGATTTAGATGAAACTCTTAGCAATTGAGGAAGTTTTGCACTAACATTTACAATGTAGGTGATCAACTACTAATATGTTGCCGGTATTGGCATGCAATACATTTTTATTGGAACACACAGAGGTTGATAAATTCCCCTTGAGGGTTGTCATTCACATTACTTTAGTATATATAGAGATTACAAGGCTCGTACAATAAGTTAGGTCAATAATATAAATATACATGCTATTACACCCCGCAGTCGAAACGGGAGGAGACCTAACAGTGAGAGTGTCTCTAAAATCAAGAAATAATTGTCGTGGCAAACCCTTGGTGAAAATATTTGCATACTGAAATGATGACGGCACATGTAACACACGAACATGTCCTAATGCAACCTTCTAACGAACAAAGTGGATGTCAAGCTCAATATGCTTGGTGCGCTAATATTGAACGGGATTATTGGCCAAGTACGTGACAGACACATTATCAGTGTATGACGCATGGGAGAGTAGACAATGAAGCTAAAGGAGAAGATTTCACAAACCAGGCCACCAGTGTGTCATTCAGAAATGACGGACTGTCGTTCGGCAGACCAAGCTTGTCGTTCGGCAGACCAGGCCACCAGTGTGTCATTCAGAAAGACACAATAACCAGAGGTAGAACAGCGAGTGTTAGAACAACCTGCCAGTCGGCATCAGTGTAAGCAACAAGTGTATGGTGATTCCAAGAGAATATGTACCATGAATACATCTAATAATGCGCTTCAGCGCTGAAAGATGACCATCTTGGGGATCATGATCAACATGAGTCACTATAGGGTTACAAGAGGTCATACCGTCACGCTCAACAATCTCTCTAGCATAAGCGGCTTGAGAGAGGAACAGACCAGAGGATGTTCTAATAGCCGAAACACCCAAAAAATAGGAGAGAGGGCCGAGATCAGATAATGCAAACTCATATCCGAGTAAACTGATATTTTCATCCTGAAGAGAATCTGATGAGGCAGTCAAGATGATATCATCAACATAGACAAGCAAATAAGCAATCAGAGAACCCCGATGATAAATGAACAAAGATGAATCAGACCGACTACTGGAGAAACCAATCCGTAGCAAATAAGAAGCAAAGCGCTTGTACCAAGCATGAGGAACATGTTTAAGACCGTAGAGAGACTTCTTCAACAGACACATGTGTTTGGGACAAGCAGGGTCCACAAATCCTGGCGGCTGAAACATATAAACTGTCTCATTAAGCTGATCATGGAAGAAAGCATTCTTGACATCTAATTGATGAATGGACCAAGAGCGAGAAACAACCAAATGAAGGACAATACGTATTGTAGCAGGCTTGACAACAGGATTGAATGTCTCCCCACAATCAATATCGACCTCCTGAGCCTTGTAGCGGTCCAACGAACCGTCAACTCACAACTTATGGCGAAATAACCACATACAATGTACAACATTAGCCCTAGAGGGCCGAGGAACCAACACCCAAGTCCCATTACCAATAAGAGCCTGATATTCATCGGACATAGCTGCATACCAATTTGGATCAAGAAGGGCAGTTTTGTGTGAGGAAGGTAAGGGAGAAAGGGTTGGTTTTGAAGCTTTGACAATGTTGAGGTCAAACAAGCATCGGGATTAGAAAACCCCGGACTTTCTACGGGTGGTCATGGGATGAAGGTTTTGAGTGGGCGGGATTGGGTTTGGTGGTGAGTTATTGTAGGCAGGGCTTTGTTTGGGGGAAAACGGTTGAGCCACGGGTGCGGGGGAGGTACCCGCGGGTGCGGGTAAGGGACCCGCGGGTGCGGGTAAGGGACCCGTGGGCGCGAGACTGTGGCTTGCGGGGACAGGGGCTGGGGTGTTAACCGCGGTTGTCGGGGGGTGTTGGCGGGCGCGGGATTAGTTTCATGACACAAATCAGCCAATTTCAGGGGCACTCTTATGAAAGGCGAGCTAGTCGGGGAGCCAGTAAGAAAATGAGTGAGGAGAGGTGAGACACCATCATTAGAACTTAGGAAGTCGTAAGAGGTGGCGGAAACGGTTTGACGCTGAGCAAAAGGAAAGACAAATTCGCCAAAAATGACAAGACGAGACACAATGAATTTGTGAGTGACAAGATCGAGGCATACATAACCCCGTTGGTTTTCGAGATAGCCTAAGAAGACACGTAGGGTGGATCGAGGCTGAAGTTTATGTGTTGTTTCAGTTGACAAATTTTGATAGCAAAGGCACCCAAAAACCCAAAGATGATCAAAGACAGGCGTGGAATGATATAAGAGTTGTGTCGGACTCAGTTGATTGAGTTTTGGGGATGGGAGAATGTTTAAGAGATAGGTAGCCACAAACAAGGCAAATGACCATAATTTTGTCGGAACGGAGGCCTGAAAAAGGAGAGTACGAACCATATTATTGATAGTTCGAATAGTGCGTCCAGCCTTCCCATTTTGAGATGAGGTATATGGACATGAGAACCGAAAAACGATCCCATGGAGTTGGAAGAAAGTGTGGAAATCCTTATTGTCAAATTCTTTACCATTATCGCACTGTAAGGCTTTGATTGGGCAATGAAATTGTGTTTGTATGAATTGATGAAAACGAAAAAAATGAGAATAAACTTTTGATTTGAATTTAATCGGAAATACCCAAAGAAAATTAGTGTAATCATCAATAAACACAAGATAATATTTATGTCCAGCAAAACTGACAACAGAAGAAGTGCACAAATTACTATGAATTAACTGAAAAGGCGAACAAGTAATGGTCCAAGACGGATAAAACGGAAGACGGGTGTGTTTCCCCAATTGACACGAATGACAAAGAGAGGAATCATACACTTTATTACAACTAGGTAGACAAGTTTTCCTAAGTAAATTAAAAATAGGAGATCCCGGGTGACCGCAACGAGCATGCAAAACAGGAGACGACATGGCAGACAGAGACAAAGGGCCGGGCGATTTTGTGATGGGGTATAGCTCGTCGGAGCTAGTGAATCTCATTCAAGTTGTTCCCGTTGGAAGATCCTTCACAAAAAAGTCGTATGGGTCAAACTCAACAGAAACATTATTATCAAAAGTGAATTGGCGCACAGAAATCAGGTTTTTGATTATATTAGAGGCAACAAGAACATTACGAAGGTAAAGAGGTTGGTCTTTTGTAGGGATAAGTGTGGTACCATGACCCAAAGTTGGTATGCGTGTGCCATCTCCGACAATAACAGAAGTAGAATTACTCTTAGAGGTAAGGGAAGAGAGCATGCCTATGTTGTTGGTCATGTTGGAGGAGGCCCCAATGTCCATATACCAAGCGTTGTCCGACGGATACAACATCATCGAATTGAATGCTTGAGTCAGGTATGTAGAAGGCATAAAACCCGCATAAGGATCTGTAAACATGGTGTTGGCCTGCTGATTTGGTGCCCGAGGAGCCGCACCAAGTATGCCTAGTGACTGCACTGTAGGGTAGGGGCAGAGTCCCGGATTCCAGCCCTGAAAAGGCCAGGCCGTAGATTGAGAATGCTGTTGAGATTGCCCAAGAATTTGCATCCAACCGAAAGGAGTACGCTGTAAGTGAACAGCGCCAATGCCAGGCCCGCGACCGCAGCCACCCCACCCGCGACCACCCCGCCCGCGACCAGTAGTTTGGCGACCGTCGGTCTCCTGCTGAGGCGAGGGTTGCGAAGGCTTTTCCGGTGGTGGATTGGAGGAGGAAGAGGCGGTTGTTAGGGCCTTGACGTCTGCTGCAAGGGCGTCCCGCTTTTCACGCCAGGTCTCTTCGAGTCAGACCATCGATCGTGCTTGAGCGAAATCCAACAAGGGTCGTGTTTGTTGTATGAAACTGGCCACCGTATCATATTCAGATGACAACCAGACAATCATCTGAATGACCATCTGACGTTCAATAAGAGGAGAATCAACTTTGTGTTGGAGACATCCAACGTGAGCGGAATGAGATTTTTGATGTTGGAGATGGCTAGGGCAGGTGAAACGCCGGTTTCGATCCGTGAGAACCGCTTGTCTCTGTGTGAACCGTGAGAGTGGGAATCACCGGATGCTTGTCCTTGGGCGTGTTGTTGCAGGAAGAGCCGTCACCGTCTTTGCCAGACATGGCAGTGGGCTAATTTGAAGAGAGGTTCAAGGGGCCGAGGGGAGTGGCGGAGAGGACAAGCATCGACTGGTTCTAGGACCGAATGGTAGGAGAGGCTGGGAGGCTGCTCACGACAGGCGGCGGCCGGCGTTAGAGCTGCACGGAGAGAGAGTCCGGCGGCAGCGGGAGGGGGTCGAGGATTAGGGTTAGGCTCGTGAAACGAAAACCTCATGGTACTACCATGAAATCTTAACTGCTTGACTAGATGCCCGAAGGCATTGACATGCAATACATAACATGCAATAAGTGAGTAAATTAAATTGTATATATATAGTAATACAATTATGATTTTGTATCTTAATCATACATATCACTCAAAACCCTAGTACATTAGGAGTACTGGAACCGCAAACATCCATCTAATTTCATAGAAAAGCCCAAGTAATCCAAAGTTGCCAATTTGAAACCAATTCTGGTAGTAGTTCCGGACCACAAGCGCGTAGGGACACATGACAACTTTGAACGTAGAAAAGCAGTTCCCTAGCCTTCCTTCATACCGTGCAAGAAGAAAACGATAATGTAGTATTAGAATTTTCAACACCACAAATTAAGTGAGTAGAGTCGAGTGGTCCTGGTCGTGGTCGTGGGTCGTCGCTATGAGTAAGCCCAAGCACAAGAAAATGATGGCGAGCTAGCAACCCTTACAAAGAATATATTCCTACTCACTCCTCCAACAAGTGAGCGTCGGATTCGAAATGTCTGTAAATTTATCTTTCTTGCTCTTCATAGTTATTATGCCCTCGTTCACCTCCTCCTCCTCCTCCTCGGACACCCTCATAGCGTCGGAATCGCTCAACTTCAACCAGACACTAATCTCAGCGGGGCAGAAATACGAGGCGGGGTTCTTCACCCCGCAAGGAGCCGAGCCTGACAAGATATACTTTGGAATATGGTATTACAACCTCCCCACGGGTAGAACCGTGGTGTGGGTCGCAAACCGCGACACTCCCGCTCGCAATTCCTCCTCCATCATTCTTAAATTTGGAAGCGACGGTGGTGGCCAAGTTGTGATCGCTGACCAAGAAGGCGTCGTGATTTGGGTTTCTAACAAGTCGGCAAATAGCGTTGTTGTTAACCCCGTCTTGCAACTACTCGATACAGGAAATCTGGTAGTGAGGGAGGTGAATAACAACAACGTTAATTACATATGGCAGAGCTTCGATTATCCAACGGATACTCTCTTGCCCGGTCAGAAACTAGGATGGACTAAAAGCAGGTGAAAAAGTTCGAAATTGGGTATCTTTGGTCTTGCATTTGCACTTGATGTCTTGAAATATCACGTTTATTTTGTACATCTTATTATTTACTTATAAAAAAATGTTGAATCTTAATTTATTTATTTTTAATCATTGGAGTTATTTCTCAACTACCAACTTTCAAGGCTATTTATTTACAATTTGTAGTTTCACCTACTCGAGAAATAGAAATACATCTTGTCCATTTCCTCGAAAAGATGCCTTTTAAAAAGTCCATTCATGAAAGATGCATGTAGTTTGTACATGATTTTTTGCCATGCATCTTTATATGTATAAAAACTTGTTCAATGAATATACAACTCAACACCATAAATATAATCATATAAATTATAAATACAAACTGTTCACATAATAATAATAATAATGGTACTTCTCTTTTGTATGCGTGTATGTAGGATTGGACAGACATCTAATTTCATGGAAGAGCACAACTGATCCGTCATCGGGGGATTACTCATACACACTGAACCGCACGGGAGACCCGGAAATATTCCTGAAAGGCGGAACCCAAACACTATTCCGAACCGGGCCGTTCATGGGCCAAGGTCTAAGCGGGGTGCCGGCAATGAAACCGAGCACGGGCATAAACTTCACCCTCTCCAACACGCCAACGAGGTCTACTACATGTTCTCACTAATAGACCCGTCCATCCGAACCCGGTTCGTGATGCGCCCGGACGGGATATCCTATAGGTACGTTTGGGTGCCAGAATCGCAAGCCTGGAGCCCATACTGGTACTACCCGCAGGAGCAGTGCGACAGGTATATGACATGCGGGCCCTACGGGGTGTGTGACAACGGCAAGTTGTTTGCGTGTGGGTGCCCGCAGGGGTTCGTCCCGAGGGATAGCGCGGCTGTGAGCCTACGGGACGGGTCCCGCGGTTGTGCCAGGCGGACGGGGCTAGAGTGTGGGACCGACGGGTTCGTGAAGATGAGTAAGATGAAGGTGCCGGTGAGTGGGGCCGCCACGGTGGATAGAGGGAAAGGGTTGAAGGAGTGTAGGGCGGCGTGCAAGAAGGATTGTAATTGCACGGCGTACACGAGTGCGCAAGTGGTGGATGGGGTGGGGACTGGGTGCGTCATGTGGACGGGAGAGCTCTTGGATATGAGGACTTTTCTCGAGGGTGGTCAGGATTTGTACGTTCGTGTTGCTGCTGCGGATTTGAGTATGTTCTCTTACCTTTTACCTAGTCAAAACTAGTCCAAAAATGTTAGAATACATTCCCATATCTAGGGACATAAGTTTACCTAGTATAATATATAGTATATACTCATTGATTACTTCTTCTATTTCTAATTAGTTTTAGGATGGAATTCTATTGGACTATTATGGTATCAGAGCTATTCGTTTAACGGCTTCTCTCGATCTTAGCTAGGTCCATTCCGTCGTGTTGTCCAAGTATCTTGCCTAGTATATATATCCATTGGATTATTCCTCCTATTGTCATTTGGTTTTAGGATGAAATCTCACTAAACTAATAAAAAATAACGGTCTGATTCCAGGTCCATTTTTTTGAAAATTTTCTTCCGAACCGGCCTTTTTTAACAAAGAAAATTATTTGTTTAGGCTTGATTACTCTAGTTTTCCATGTTTCAAACCGGTTTACTCTAGTTTCCCTATGAGTTTTAATTTGAAGTGGTGGTTAATTATCGTTTTAATTTGTGAATATTCTCTCAAGCATTTAAACTTTTTCAATGAAACGAACGGTGTTTTATTTGTATAATTAAAATACCTGGTATAGAAAAGTGCCTAGGAATTCATAGGTATTACATTGATCTTATCCATTCAAGTATTCTAAAGTCATTTTCTAGCATTTTGCATTTTAACAAGTGGTTGAGTAGCAATTTGTCACTGCTATTAAAGACAGCGGTATGTAATGCCATCGATGTCAAGTACCAACTTGACACAAACACATCCTAGCTAAATGCTAATACATACTCTGCAATCATATTAACTACATACTATTTCTTGTTTTGTACGTATTATTTGCTATGGAACTAATCATATCTATACTTAATAAAGAAGACCAAGTCATACAAAGGTCAAGCTAGCAAATATTAACAACACTTATTTGTTGCAAAGATTGACAATTAGATTTGGTTTGAAAGATCGTATGAAAATACAATATAATATGCCATTACTGATCGATTTCCAAGGTGTTAACCTTCATATATAGGTTCTAACAAGACCAAGAAAGCTGAAATTGGCATTGCTATCTCGGTTGCAATTGTCACATTCATCATAGCAATTGTGGCCTACTTTGTATGGAAGGCAAAGCATCAGTCGTCAAGTGCAACCATAGATCAAAGTGGTACTCTTAATCCAGTCAATCTAGATAATACGTACCATGATTTGCAATTGGCTGGAACAAATACTCGGAAGCAAGACTTGTATATTCACGACAACAATGCAGATGACTTAGAGCTTCCGTTGTATAATTTTAATGCTATAGTAGCAGCCACCAACAACTTCTCCCATGAAAACAAGCTTGGACAAGGTGGTTTTGGCTCCGTTTTTAAGGTATATATATGTTGAGAATACAACTGAGAGACGTTCTCAGTTCTCTCTCCTGAACTGAACCCTTATTTAATTAACCTTACACTATATACGTGTAGGGCGTATTGAATGAAGTCCAAGAGATAGCCATTAAGAGGTTGTCCAAGGATTCCGTGCAAGGATTTGAAGAGTTTAAGAATGAGGTTAATTTGATTGCCAAACTTCAACACAGAAACCTTGTCCGTTTACTTGGCTACTGTGTCGAGGGGGAGGAGAAGATGCTCATTTATGAGTACTTGCGCAACCGAAGCCTTGATTATGTATTGTTTAGTAAGTCCTCCGTGTGAAGATTAATACTTCAAGGTGTAAGATTTTTTTTTAATTCCATACATATTCAAACCATATATAGATTAATCAATTTTGCATTTTCTTGCATGAAGATAAAGAGAGGTGTCCAATACTCGACTGGAAAACGCGGTTTAGCATCATATGTGGAATTGCTAGAGGGCTTCTATATCTTCACCATGACTCAAGACTTAGGGTAATACATAGAGACCTCAAAGCGAGCAACATCTTGTTGGATGATGACATGAACCCAAAGATATCAGATTTTGGTATGGCGAGAATCTTCAAGGGAGGTGAAGCAGAAGAAAATAATACTAGGAGAGTAGTTGGAACATAGTGAGTAATAGCCTCTCAATCACCATTAGAAATCTTAAAAGTTTTAATCATATATCTCACAAATTGATCAATTTCCTTGTTGTATATATACGTATTGCAGCGGTTATATGTCTCCAGAATATGCAATGGATGGCACTTTCTCAATAAAGTCAGATGTCTTCAGCTTTGGAGTGCTATTATTGGAGATAGTGACAGGAAAACAGAATCGAAACTTTCGTAACTCTCATCAACAACTTAATCTTCTAGCCTATGTAGGTACAAACCCTAGAACTTCTTGCGGCGCGAAAGCCATTCTTCATGTGACATGATAGATAATATAATTATCTTAATTGTGATGATCATGTAGTCATGGAAGATGTGGGAAGAAGGTAAAAGAGCAGAATTTCTAGATCCAACAATAGAAGATTCATCATATCGATTACATGAGGTGCTTAAGTGTGTTCAAGTTGGGCTGTTATGTGTGCAAGCACATCCAAATGAAAGACCGACCATGTCATCGGTGGTTCTGATACTGAGTAGCGAAACTGCATCTTTGCCTCAACCTAAACTCCCCGGTTATTATTTGGAGTGGACACCTGTGGGTGAAACAGATTCCAATCAGAGTCAACAAGACGAGTCTTTCACCATCAATCAAGTTACCGTCACTGTGCTAGATGGTAGGTAACATTTGTATATTCATACTGATTCACAATGTGCGTGAACCCTAAAGCTATATCCATGCAGTTTCTTGTAGCAGTGTCTACATGTGTAGTATTAGGGCGTATATATTGAAAATTTTATCTCTGGGCAAGACTTAATTAAGAGTGTCATCGGCGTATTAAATGAATGTCACGAATTACTTATATGTTGTTAATAAAATGTCATTATCAAGGGTCCCTGGTGGTGGCTTATGGCACATGACCAGATAATTATGGCTTTGTTTGGCTACATACACTAGTTTATAAATTAGTTGTAGTTGAAAAATCCGGTAGTTGCAGTGGCGGGGCCAGAGATAATTGAAAGAGGGGGCGAAAAATAATTAATATTATATTAATTTTAAATAATAAATAATTATAAAAAAGTTTTATACAAAATATATAATAATAACTAATCATGGTATCTAAACTTAGTGTAAGGAGGTAAATCTAGTCTACGAGTTTTCATATTGTGAAAGTGCTGAATAATAACTTCATTATCAAGGCTTCTAAAAACATCCTTCTCAATATAGCAGACCAAACAATCAGTAA
Source organism: Fallopia convolvulus (assembly GCA_964016875.1). Taxonomy (NCBI): domain Eukaryota; kingdom Viridiplantae; phylum Streptophyta; class Magnoliopsida; order Caryophyllales; family Polygonaceae; genus Fallopia; species Fallopia convolvulus. The sequence goes on along the minus strand of OZ024732.1, from coordinate 45,596,285 downwards.
GAAATTCATCTCCCATTTTGTTACGCAAATCTGTCTTGATAATATTCATCGCAGAGAAGGCTCTTTCCACAGTAGCAGTCGCAACTGGTAACATTAAAGCCAACTGGATAAGACGATATACCAAGTGAAAGGCATTATGAATTCCGACCTCAACCATCTTCTTAGCAAGATCTCCAATACTCTGCAATGTGGAATATTTTTCATTTCCTCTCATTTCAAAAATCCACATCTTTAATTGCTCTTGAAGCTCCATTCGATCACACATTGGAAAGTCTTGTGGATATAACTCTGCAAGGCGAAGTAATTTTGACACACTGAAATTGGAAAATGAGCTCTTAGGATCAAGGCAAGCTATACATGTTAGTAATTTTGTGCTTGACTCATTGAAACGATCATCCATTTCCTGACTAATTCGATCAAGAACCTACAAATGTAGCATGATATTAGTTCGATTAATAAATAACTATTTCAATAGTTAAATAAAGAAACAATGAAATAGAAATACCTCATTGAATATATCAAATTCAAAGTGATGGCCGTAATTGGAAGCACGTCTAGAGCGAGTGCGACCTGGAGCATTATCTTCCATGTTGAGAATTATAATAGCATTCTCTGCACAAAAATTGTTAACCTCTTCTAAGAACTCATCCCATCCTTTCTTCCTCAAATCTTGCAATTTGCTCTTAGTGTTTTGAACCAAACTCATGGCATCAATAATGTTTTGGTCTTTTTGTTGCAAGAATTGTGACAAACCATTTGTCAATCCCAATATTACCTTCATCAAGTGAGCAATAAACACAAATTGATAACTCTCCATTTTTTCAATCAAACTATCAGCAAGTCCTCGACTTTTTGAATCATTTCCATCATGAAACACATTGTCAAGCACCTCAATGGTTGGGGACCACGAAGAGAGAAGACGGATAATGGTTGTAAAGTGTGAACCCCAATGTGTAGCTCCTGGCCGAGTTAAAGTTGTATGTTGATTCAATCCTCTCCCAGTTTCAATTTCACCTTTTTCTAACTTCTACACCAAGTATTCATGTTGTTTTTGCCTAAACTCATCTTTTCTTTTACAAGAAGCTCCCACCATATTTGTAATCATAGACAAATACTCAAAGAAATCACTCGCAAACCGATTTGATTGACAAACGGCCACAACAACTAATTGGAGTTGGTGAGCAAAACAATGAATATACCTAGCACATGGATTTTCGTTTAAAACAAGAGTCTTCAATCCATTAAGCTCACCTCGCATATTAGAAGCTCCATCATATCCTTGACCTCTTACTTGAGAAATAGATAACCCATGTTTAGCAAAAAAATCATCAACACCACTTTTCAAAGATAGAGCAGTAGTGTCACTAACATGAACAACTCCAAGAAATCGTTCCACCACTGCACTGTCGTTCTTTACATACCTTACAACAATAGCCATTTGCTCTTTCACCGAACTATCACGAGCCTCATCAATCAATATAGAAAAGAATTTACCTCCAATATCACTTATTATGGCTTTTGTTGTCTCTGCTGCACATGCACTAATAATTTCTTTTTGAATCTGTGGAGAAGTAAGTTTGTGGTTTTCTGGCGCATTCTCCTTCACCACCTTTTCAACATCAGGATTGCGTGAACTATACCAATCAAGAATTTCCAAGAAATTTCCTCTATTTAATGAGTCTATGGACTCATCATGCCCTCGAAAAGCTAATCCTTGCCCAAGTAGCAATCTAGCAACATCAACACTTGCAGTCAAACGAGCACGGTATGCAATATTTAATTCCCGTGTTCCAGAAACTATCTTTCTAGTTACACTTTGCCTTTGATCTTTGAAAGCAAAGAATGAAATTCGAGCTTCATTGTGTGCACTACCTGTTGCCCCCACATGATCTCTAAATGTCTTAGTAGCCTTCTTCCAATTACGAAATCCTGTTTTCACAAACACCTCATCCCCAGATCTTTTTCCCACATTACATCTAAAGAGATAACACCAAAAACAAAATGCAGCATCTTTAGAAACACTATACTCTAACCAATCCCAATTATTGAACCACTCAACTTGAAAACATCTTGATGTCTTCCCGATAACCGTTCTTGGAAATGTGTGAGAAAGTGGTTGACAAGGACCTTTAACCACATACTCTCTTCTAACATCATCTCGAACACTAGGATCATAATCATTCATTGGTTTTCTCAATGCTGGATCACTAATAACAACATCCTCACATGTATTTTCACACCGTGCTCTTTTTTCTCTCGAAGGACCAACATTCTCATTAACATTAAGAGATTCAGTAGGAATAACTGCAGACTCATGACTTGAAACAGGAGCAAAATATTTCTTCATATTCCTATTAAAACAATTCAATTCAAGCAAATTTTATTTACTTTACAAATTACAATGAAAGATTATAATTTATAAACAATTCAACTAATACAATCAAGAAATTTAACCTAAAGTTATCTAATTTACATAATTGCATTTAAATTATAAACCCTAAGATATCAATTCAACATAAAATAATATAGTAAATATAAACAATCGTTATAATTCAATATAATAAATGAAGTATAGCCTGTAGCATCTAATGTTGTATTACTTGTATAGATAAATTGATCGAATTAACACTTTTCTATAACATGATTTCACAAATAATCCACTAATTTATACAATTATACTTTATAAATTAAAATTATGATCAATAATTCAACATCCAAATCCTATAAGAAACAATTTTCAATTTAAGTTTGAACTCAGAAATTAAAATATCAAATTACGTGGAACTTGGAAGTTGAAAGTTTGGTGGAACCGAAGGAGGAGTCGGAGCCGGAATAAAGGAGGCTGACGCACGGCGGCGGCGCAGAGCAAAGGAGGCGGTTGGCACCTGGCGGTCGGTGGCAAAGTGGCGAACTAGTGTTGGGCACTTGGGCTGATTCGTTGAGCCCTGAATCGAAGTCGAACAACGAAGATACAGTTGTTGGCGGAACCGCGGAAGAGAACAAAAGGCTAAAGAAGGGGTTTGCGTAAAAAAAAAGCGTAAAAATATTTTAGGGCTGCTAAAAGATTTTTTTTTTAATATAACAAAACGACGTCGTTTTGGGCGTTTTTAAAACCAAAGCCAAAACGACGTCGTTTTGGGTGTTTCATAAAAAAAAATTCTGATTCATCTTCAACCTCAGATCCGCCGGCCCTAAATCATAAAAACAGCCTCTTCTTTGATTCCCGTCGCCGGTACCACTGTACCACAGTACCAGTACTACTCATTTTTTTTCCGGCGGAAGGGGGGGCGGCCGCCCCCCTTCGCCCCCCCCCCCCCCCCTCGCTCCGCCTCTGGGTAGTTGGACAACAAATTGAATTCAAGTTTAAAAAAAACAACTAAACAGGGTTTGGACTTTGGATGGTGTTGTAGTTCTCAGTCTCACAACTAGTTTTATTTTCCTATGTGCCTTTCACGTGATCCCAAAAAAAAACTAAAAATCACTTTACATCCAAAATCCCCTTTTAATAGTCTTGAAATCCGTGCAACTCTCTCTATTTTTTTAAGTTTTTCGAGACCCTAAATATCACTTTATATCCAAAATGAAACGAGGCCTAAGCTTTTTGTTGTCAAATTTTGAGGGTTACTACTAAACCTCTAGATCTAACTCCTCAAGTTAGAATCACCTCAAAAGGATTCCTGAGCAAAGAGAACCGCGTTTTGGAAGTCAACATTGAAATCTTAAATAATTAACCAAGGCTTAATCTCACAAGTTACCTTGCACTGTGGACGTCACGATATGTGATTCTAATCATGACCTTTCGTGATTTGGAATAACTCATCACTATCAAGCGTCCCATCAAAATGATGTGGATATATACATTAAGAGGAGTGCCCCTTTTTTGAAGGAACATCCCTTTGGGATGAGCCTTTTCAATAAGGGGAGGTCATGTCAATTGAAGTTACTATTCTAAAAATCCCTTCTAGGCCCCGCCTAGGCGTTGGAAGGTCCTAGCCCGCCTAGCCGTCCAGACCGCCTAGGCACCCGTCTAGGACTGTCTAGACCACCGTTCAGGCCGTCTAGGCGCTAGGCGGTCCCTATCCGCCCAACGTCCGCCTAGCGTTTTTTACAACATTGATTGAAGTGGTCACCTTTCAAAGGGATAAGCCACTTTTTGAAGAGGAGGATGTTGTAGAAACATCACCTTCGACTATAAGAACCAAGTGTCGACCCACCATTGTGCATAGTTCACTATATTCATTGTCTACTCCATCGATGGATGCAACATCTATGGTTTCTTCATGTTAGTATCAGACTAGTTTGACTTGGAGACAAACATTGGTTTACGTCATTAGGGTCAACATGCTCCATGTTAGCATTAGGGGGTTTGCAAGAGCGTTTCTATGGCTCTAGGAATTTATGGGCATGGGCATCAGACTAGTTTTTTGACCTACAACCAAGGAGCAAAATGATCCCATAAGGTTCTTGATTATTAGTAGGTTCCTGGGGCAATTCTAGCAAAGCATCTTGACCAAGTCCCCCATTCTCATCAATTTGCGGTGGTGCTAGTAGAGGGTGATCTTTGATATGGCCAATCCTACCACACTCATAACAAAGCATACGGATGCCCTCATATTGGATAGACCAACCTTGCAATCGGAATTTAGATAGGAGTGCACGTTCAAGATCAATCTCCCCTCCGAGTTGCACAAATTGATCGACCATGGTCCGAAGCAATGGTAGTTTGTGAAGGACTTCTCCAATTTGATTACCAATGCAGCGTAGAAAACCTTCATTGCCATGGAATACAAATCCAGACCAAAAGTGCTTGATAAGGATCAAAATTAGGAACATCGACGGATCACGAGGTAGTTTTCTCTAATCATCCAAGAGCCTTAAGTCAAAACATGATGAACATCTTTCAGGATTCTCATCAACGTACATCGGTGTCATAGAGTCCAGTCTATTCAACCCCTGGGGGCAGCATCATTTGTTGTTACTTCCTAGTTTACTCCCCCAGTCACCATATCGCGGAAGGAAATCTTTTCCGGGGAGAAGAGATACGAGCGACCTCTTTAGGAGTGCGATCTTGGCTTGAGTGTTGATGTTGTAGAAAAAGAGGGTTAGTCATAGGGTTGGGAGACGGCCGTTGGCCAAGAGGAAAACGAAAATAATCAAGAAAACTCTAGGTCCCATTCTTTGCTTTTTTCAACCTACTTCATTCTAGTCTATTTTTTAATCTTGCTCTCTCAAATTATATTACCTACCTCTTAGGCCATTATGTTATTCATGTACTCCCTCCGTCCCATATTATATGGGATTTTAGGCCAAAATTCTTGTCCCATAATGTATGTCCTTATTAGCTTTTTAATACTATACATTTACTTTATTTATTTATGGTTTTCAAATTTCAAAGTCTAATAATCTTGGTAAAAGAAACAATTTAGTTACTCTTTATAGTGATTGGGTGTTTAAAATAATTTCTTTTAAATTAATTAAAAGGGTAAACTACACAAAACCACCCCTTATCTTAGCTTGTTTGCAATAAACCACCCCTTATTTTAATTTTTACATAAAACCACCCCTTAACCTAGTTCCATTTACATTCGACCACCCTCACACTTTTTTCCGTTAAATGACAAAATTAAAAAAAAAGTTGGGGGTTTTACAAAGGAAGAAATCTGTCTTCCTTTCATGAGTTAAACCTCTTCCCAATTTTCCCACAATAAAATCATCCAAATTTAATTGATTTGTATATATCATCCAAATCTAAATTTACCCACTGTACCCAGTACACAATGAAAAATTGAAAATGAGGTTGGGGGAAAAAGAATCCAGAAGAGAAAAAAAAAGGAATTAAAATGAAAATGTGGAGTTTTTGTCTTTTTATCTTCACAAAAATTAATCAATCAAAACACTAGAATTCATCAATCATCATCTTCTCAGAAGAAGCAATTGAAAGAACTTGAAAGCAATTGAAAGCGGATGTCCGATTTGGCAGAAGAAGATTTGAAAGCACTTGCAAAGAAGTGAAAGATTCCCCTTTTTCTCCATCTTCATTCACAACCCTAGAATTCAGTCATCTTCTTAGCTTCAACCTTCTCAACATCTTCTCCTCTGCAACTCTCAAGAAACAAAGCGTCGGAGACAGAGAAGACCTCAATTTGTGAAATTTTGCCTCCAAAATAGTGGATTCGAACTAGGGTTGAACGAATTGCTCAGATTCTTCATTGTGGAGTTCGTCAATGGCAGAGAAGAAAGGAGGCTGATAAACGACGTATTGATGGTCAAAATCAGATCACCCAAGCTTCGAGATTTCCATCTTTATACTCCAGATCTTCTTTTCTATTGGCTTTCAATCTTCCATCTTCAAACTCCAGATCCATCGTTTCCTCTTTTTGACCTGGGAAAATGTTTTACATCTATACATTTAACAGAAGTCGTAACGGAAAAAAGTACAGGGTGGTTGGATGCAAACAGAGGTAAATTAAGAGGTGGTTTTATGTGAAAAATGAAATAAGGGGTGGTTTATTGCAAACAAGCTAAAATAAGGGGTAGTTTTGTGTAGTTTACCCTAATTAAAAATATTTATTAGATTGGTAGAAAAAGAGATAAAGTTATGGATAGATAAATAACATTAAATATTTTCTTAATAAGTGTGCATAGAGATAAAATCCCATATAATATGAGACGGATGGAGTAAATTTCAAGGATATATATGTAGTTTCAAGAAATAAAACTTTTGGATTAAGACTATAGAGTATAAAGTTTCCATACACACACATCGATCAATACAATGGTAAAAAGAGGAATCCATCCAATTTATAATCCAAAGGAAGAATCTTATCAAGCAATTTTCAATCAATAGTATTTGTACAAATTTAAGATATATACCATCTTCTGGCCTTGGGCTCGGGTGTATATCTTGTACATTTGAATCAAGCTAACTATATCTATATACTCTCTTTTGAATAACATGGGAAAATGCTCCCAAATTATATACCCTATGTCAATAACTGTACTTTGAATCAAAGAATATAAAGAATAACGAATCCAAAGAAAGAATAGCCATGATGATTGATGATCAAAACAGCTTGCTAGCGAACTCATCAACCGATCCCATTCGCTTAGACCGAGCGGCGAGATCTCTGAGCTCCGACACACTCCTTCCCAAACGAAGAGCCATCTTCAACTCAAACACTTCCTCTCTCTCCTCCACGTCACCCTCCACGTCATCCTCAAGCTCCTTGAAAAACCCCGCGCAATTCCTATACATCTCCACCACCATCCCCACCTGTCCCCCGTGCTCCACGCTGCTCGCCACGCTGGCTAGGGCCCCACAAACTCCCGCCACCACCGGCATATCCAAAGCGGCCCCCACCGCCGCCATCCCCGTCAGCACGGACCCCGCCAACGCCAACGCCTTGCTGATCTTCAAAGCCTTGTTCCCAAGCCTCTCGTAGTCCTCCAAATCCTTCCCCTTCACAACCTTGACTACCTCCTTCATCTCCGCCTCCATCTCCTCGCTCCACGTCGTCGACGACGACTTCTCCGAGCGATGATGACGTGTCGGCCACCAACGTGCGGGCTCAAACGTTTTAGGAAACTTGTCGAGCATGGCTCCAAGGAGAGGGAGCGGGTACGCACGGTCAAGGGTCAGCACTCTCTCCATCGCGTCCTCCACGTCACTCTCTCGTAACCGTCCCGACCCGACCCGGTTCTGGACCCGGGTTTTGAGTTGCTTCAATTTTCTGACGGCGTTTCTCTGCTCCTCCACCAGCTGGCAAGGCTGGATCTTGTTCATGAGCGCTAGGATTCCGGCGGCGGATGAGAAGAGGATGAGGGAAGTGAGCTTGAGGGCTAGTGTGGTGGGCCCGTGGGCGGCCACGGGTGCCATCGTGGCGGCCAGCGTGGCGGTGAGGGTGATCATGTTGGTGGAGTTGAGGAGGAGCGAGGCCCAGTTGTCGCGCTGCTCCTTGATGTTGATATGCATCTCGATCCTGTCGGATATGGCTTCCAAGATGGCTTGCATCTTGGAGGCTCGGAGGTCGTCATGGATGATGTCATTGCTTAACCGCTTTGTGGAGATGAACTGGTTAATCTCATCTAATACGAATCTGGGTTTGGGAATGTACTTAGCCGATGAAGATGATCTCGTGAGATCCGGGAATTGAAGGGCGGATTTGATTTGTTTCCGCGATGAATAATTAATGGTTTGCTTTGTTCTTGATTTAGAGGAAGAGGGCAGTGGGGAAAAGGTGAGGTTTAGAGCTTGAAAGGTTGCCATGGGAGATTCAAATGTGTTGCTTGAATTGATGGTTGGTTTGTGTTTAGGATGAATGAATGAGATGAGTGGTGCAAAATGGGTTTATATAGATATAGGGAATTCGTTGTGTAAAGGGTCAAGGTTTGACCAAATAAGCCCAATTGGATGGAATGGACCAATTCAAACAAACTGCTATATTAAATTTATTATTATTATTATATCTCACCTTACTCTCTTTTTTATTGTTTGTTTTTCAAAGCCCAAGGCTTGGTAGTATTGTACATTTGTACTATTGTAACCTCGTCAAAGAGAGTATTTTTGGGTGCTTGAGTGGATTGGGTCTCCAAGCTGACTGGGTAAACCGGTAAACATTTGAATAAACGGTCCAGTTTGATCTAACTATTCAAATGTAGTGGGCATGTCAACAGCAGTTTTCTTAGGCTCGTGTTCTCTGAATTCAAGTTCGTAGTTTTTCAAAAGAAGGATAAAGGCCTTGTCTCATTTTCAATTTTGAGGGGTTTTGCCAAAAGTTTACCCATTTTTCAAGTGGTAATATTCTTCATTGTAGTATTGTAGTAATATTCGTGCACTCTCCTATCAATTCATTTGATGTCGGTAAATCACGATATTTAGCCCTGTTGATTAGCATTGTGCCACTAAGAACATAACAACTATTCTTTTTTCATTCAACAATAAACAATGGTGATTTTTTGCAGCAATTTGTTATCCCCAAGTGGTACAATGGATGATTTTTTTTGGGAGCAATTTGTTACCTCGAGTACAACCACTCCCGAAATTAGGAATATAAGGAGTATTTTATATTTTCTTTAATATCTAAAAATATCAGTTTATAATTAGATTTTTCAAAAAGACCCCGCCATCTATAAAATAGAGGAGGGTTATATATCCCTTTTATTTAACATAAATAAACAAACTTACATATGCTTCTTCATCAAGTGTCAACTTCCATAATGGTCTCAAGTTAGTCATTAAATAAATTGAAATCTTAGAGAGCCAGTCGTTTATCCTGTACCAAGTTGGTCATTCGATCAATTTTTTCAATTTACCAGGGGAAAAACTAGATCGGCTAAAATAGGATTCAATCCGACCCGCACAAGTTAATTAAGGCTCTGTTCGGAAAAACAAGGTTTTTAAAGAGGTTAAGGTTTTTAGGGAGGTTTTTAAGTAGGTGTAGGTTTTTAAGTAGGTGTTCGAAATCTTGTTTATAACCTCTAAATACCTAATTGAGTGTTTGGTGGTATAAGGTTTTTAAGGAGGTTATTACAATTAAAATTATCACAAAAAGATTAATTAAAATAAATTGCCAAATTTATATACTACAAATTTTCAATAACCTCCAAAAACCTATCTACATGAAGGTTTCTAATTTATGGTTTTAAACCTCCTCAAAAACCTCCTAAAACCTTAACCTCCTAAAAATCTTGTTTTACCGAACACCTATTAAGTAGGTTTTTACTAATACAAACCTCCAAAAACCTTTAATAACCTATGCCGAACAGAGCCTAAACCTGACTTGTTATGTCACATATCATACATCATTTAATAATATTTTTATTATTTATAAAATATAAAAAAAAATATTATTAATAAATAACTATTTAATTATAATATTAATTCAATATTTGAAATATTTATTTCACAAATTTAATACTGTATTTGATAATCATATAAATTTTAACATATTAGTATTCTTACCTTGTTGGACTGTAGTACCGTACCAAATTCGCAACAGCCATCTAATTTTGGTCTATTTAGAGGTGGCCTATTTCTAAGGCTGTAAATGAGAATATCACTGAGAAATTGGGTGTTTGGCTCGATTTATAAATGAGTCGAGCTTTAGCACAATTTTAAGGTTCGAAAAATAAATGAATTTAGGTTGATCAAAAAATAACTCGACTCGTTTGTTCATAAGCAAGCTCAAATATATTCTTACGAGTAAACTCGATTATACACTCATAACAAACTAGATTATACGTTCATGAATAAGCTCGATCTACTATATAGTTTATGTTAAATTACATACTTTTGGTGATCTCTCAAACTATGTAGTTTAAATTTTAGTTTCATTTGCTTGTATAAATGATCAAGTAAACAGGTTATTCGCGAATTTATATTATCAAGAAACTAAATGAGAGGCTCGCGAGCTAAGCTCGGCCTCGGTGATCATTTAAAATGAACAAAGTTCAAACAAGATTTTGAGCTCAAGCTTGCCTATTTTTAACAGAGCAGAACTTGAACAACTCAAATCTTAATTCGTCTTGATTCAATTACAACCCTACCTATTTCATGTTGGGTAGGTCCATTAAATGGATAAAACACTCACTTACAAGTTTTAAAGTTATTCTATTCTCAAGACTCGGATTCAAGACCTCTAGTTAAAAATTGAGTCTCTTACCAACTTCATCAAGCTCTTATACGACTTGATCTATGATTTATAAATTTTAACGAGTTGAACTCAACCAATTTGAACCCGACTAACACATTTGACTAGTCTAGGAAAAAAAAATCATTTGGCAAATAAAATAAAATTTGACATTTTCGAACTTGGAAAGATTTGCTCGGCTTGTTGCCAAATCTGTATTCACCATTAAATTTATTGGGATAAATTATGGGCATGGAAGAGAGTAAAAATCTCAAATTTCCCTCCTAAAAACAAATCCATTTTCATTCTTACACTTATCACACCAAATCAAAAGAAATTCAAATTCGAACGTTACGAAAACGGTGCAATTGAATTGATTTGCAAGCAATTAAATTCCATACCCTTTATTCTAATATCAATAAATCAAATTCATAACAATCAATTAATGGCAATGATATCCATAAACTCAAATCAAAATCATCCCGAATCGCCTTAAACCAGGCAATATCTTTCGCCAACAGCAAACCTTCAATCTCCAACTTTCTTACAGCAGTTTCTTTTCATTCAGTGAAAAAAAAAATGAACAACATTGGAAAAGAAAAAATGCCATTGATTGATATAACCACCGAGAACGACCTCCTCATTGATTCTCAGTTCGATCGAGCCTCCTTCGATCTTCGTCTCTCAAGTTGTTTCTCCTCCCTTTCATTTTCTCTGTTCATTTCAATCAATATTCTTATCATCACCAATTCTCATTTTTGTTCATTGTGGTTTAACTCTCTTTGAAACAGCTTCGAATGCGGTGAAAAGGGGAGAGTTCAAGTCTCGCCAAAGTCTAGCATGGGACAAGGCGTTTTTTACTAATGAAGGGATTTTGGATCTCAGGGAGTTGTCTCTTGTAAATGATGGATTCAAGAATCCTGAGGATCATTAAACAAGGTATTTTTAGACAAACCCTTGTGTTTCAAATTGCTAAAGATTGATATGTGTTAGAAGAAATGAAATGTTTATGCATTTGGATTTTCAGCACAATCTGTGAAAAACGAAGGCTGCCTTGCAGATTAGTAAGAAGAGAGGGAGAAGGTAAGTAAGAGGCACTTTTCTGTAAATTACGTTAAACCACCCACTATTATTAAACTTCCACAAACTCACACATTAGAGCCAAATTTCAACCAACCACTAAGCAAGTGAATTTGGTTAATCAAATACCACAAAGATCAAGAGAATTTAATAATGGTTCGTCCTAATTTTGGCTTTACCAAGTAGTTCTATGAAAAGTGAGGGATTTAACGGGTGGTTTTGTGTGATTTTCCCTAAATTGTTTTGTGTGTATGAATTCAAACAGCATCAAAGTCTTTCTTAGACTTCAGGGTCAGTAGAAAACCCAATGTGCAGCATTCAAAGCATAATACAAGTAAGAGTTCTTTGGTCAATGAATTTGAAATCTTGATTATCTAATTGATATCTTATCCCACTATATTTCCTGCTGACTTTTTTGTTTTGTCAACTGAACAACATTTGTTCACCAGGAGAATCCAAAACAGACATCAGCTTGACCTCTCAAACCCGGGTTCGTTTCTCTTATCAGGACTCATTCAAATCATCCATCTTTCCTCATTCTCAAGGAATTCAGCATAAAAATAATTATCATTATACAGTCCTCTGCTCAGAAGCAAGACCACCATTTGAGGCTATCCAAAGTTCAAACTCGTGCTTCTGATCACGCTACATCAACAGCAAAATCTCCAAGATCAGCTTATTCAAAGAATGTATCATCAGCATACACAAACAATGTGTCCTCTAGTGCTGGGAAAAGATGGCTTTCTAAATCCCTAGATTTCAAAGGTACTATAAAAATTAAAAACAACTCCAAACCCATTTTAGTTTGCAACTACTTGTAGATAACACCATCTTGATTCTCCTATCTCTACCATATAAGGTGGGAATGGAAAGAAGGTTGGTGGTGGCCTAGATGTCAATGGAACATTTTCTCCTCGCAAATTAGGCGACATGGCACAAATGTGGAGTTCAATGAAACAAAATGGTGCCAAAGCTAAAAGGAGCCTCAGTCCTCTTCCTAGAGATGTTATGAACAGCTCAAAAAAGGCTTCAAAGATTTGCACGCCATCTCAAAGATTCGGATTCTTTGAAGTAGTGAGTTTTATTTCTTATAGTGCTGTTCTACATTTGTTTACACTCATTTTTAAGCCTTTTGTTTCTTATACAGACTAATTTTTGAAATTTTAGGAAAAGAGTGCAAGTCAATCAGCAAAAAAGGTTCCCATTCTCCAAGGCATTTCACCTGAACCACGAGGCTTGAAGAAAGGGGAGAGGAAAACAAACACTCAGTCATTAACTAAGAAAGCGCGTCCAGTTGACAAAGAAGAGCAAAAAGAAAATGTGTTTCATGTTGAGAGTGAAGGATTTCATAGTGGTCTGGCTAAAGAAAAGTATGTAGAAATCACAAACCTGTTTGATGGATTGACGATAGAGCCAAAAGGGGTCAAGAGTAAGAAGGCAGCTACTTCCAGGCTTCTTGGCTCTGCGCCTAAGTTAAGGCCGAAAACTAAGCAATCGACTGCTGTGGAAGGCGGAGATTCTGCGTTGAGAAGAAGTGCTTTCATGTCTCTTGTTTAAGGACTAAGGAGCCAGTGATTCTGATTAGGATTGATCAGTTAATATCACAACTTCACAAGGGTCAAGAATATATAGATTGATCCACCCAGATGGAATTCAGCATGTTCAAGATTTGAGCTCTAGCTTTCTATCATTTTGTTTAAGCACTTGAGAGATTTTTTGCTGTCATTTTACCATCATCAATAAGAGGGTGAGAACACAACTGACTCTAGGCACTAAAAGCTTACTAGCTTAGCCTTTGTGGAAATGCACGGAGAAATTTCTGATCTTGTTCATGCTTGACACAAGTTCAAATGACTTTTTTTGAAGAACAAAGAAGATGCTACAATACTATTTAATGCTTTTGATATCACCATATCAGAATTGCCCATAAGATACCACCTCCCATCTTGCAAATCTTAGTATTTTTTTCCTTATATTTAATGAAATGAGAAATTAAAAGATGAGGCCTGAGAGCATAATATGAATACCAAATGGGCCGTTACTGTGTGAGGAATTGAGATATCAAACAACAGATATTAATGTTATTTTGTAATTGATATTTGATACCTAATATCATAATATGAATACCAAATACAGGCCGTTAATGTGTATCAAACTTTTTAAAGATAAGTATTGCAGGAGTATAATCCTAGCACTGACAGATCACTACTAACTTCGTTGTTCGTTCATTGGAAAGCTACAGAAGTCTTGAGGCCTGAGAGCAATGATTTCCAAGAGCCTTTCATGTCCCAACAGCATACACAAAAGATAGATTCATGTACAAAAATAACTAGGTCCGGGTAAATGCACAAAACACAGTGAACAAGCTAATTTGAGCTAATGAAAGTACTAAAGACAAAAAGGCTCCAATTCTGACAGTACAATGTTTAAACTTACCCCATCACTAGACAAATGGAGCCCCAAATAACTCCGAGAAGAAGCATTTAACATTAAGGAACATGATCAACAGCTATGCACCATTAAAATTTACAATGCTAAATGGGTAACCAGATGATACAGCTGTCTGGTTACCTTCTTTACACAGTTCATACCAGCGTGCATTTCACACTCTTCATTCACTCTTCAACAGTTGACATACATCAAGAGTCATCAGTGCTCTCCAACAATCAAGCTTCGGCTTCAAATTGACACTAAAAGAGGAGCAACATGGGAAAATGTAATCAGAAACTTGTGAAATTGAAACTTCTCAATGCATCAGCCTTCTGTTCAATAATGAGCGACACAGTAATTTGGCTGGTCAATCAAACAATTAACTGTAAAAAACAAAGAGTTTCTAGAGCACCATGATAATATAATTAATTCATAAGACCATATATGCATTTCTGACCTACTTATATTCATGGATTCTTTTACCCTTCATCCTACAAAACAGAGGCAGTAACTTATAAAACCTTGAATTGTACAAGTACAAGATCTGATCATCACATACTCAAATAAGAAAAAAGCAGAGAGAAACAGTAGATTTTTGCTTCACCACATGATAACTGGAAAGATGTCAACATTTGCTTCCTCCTTTTTCCTATCCCATGTTATTGTCCCAAAACTAAAGAATTTGCAAAATGCAGACACCATAACGTACCTGTAATTAGACAGATCTAAAGATCAGGCTGCATCCTCGGTACATGGTGCTAATGGAAGGGTTGAATTATGAGAAGCGACTGGAGGAGATTGAGTTAGCTGATAACTAACAGTGGCTGATCCAAAAATATTGAATGTAGCTGCACTACTGTAGGCAATTTCTGCATCTGCGCCATTTTTGAACACCACTCGAGCACGACTGTTTTGCTTATCAGACTCTGTTTCAGATGTCTTTAGAGGACCAAAACGCCTAAACATTCTATTCAGATCTGCTACAGATGGAACAGAAGAATTGTCGCCAAAGTTCATTAAGAGCTCTGTGGGAAGTTCATGCTTTTCCTCGTCTGCAGATGACTGTTCGACAGTTAATTCATGATTGTCATTAACTTTTTGTTTTCTAGACTGTCTTCTCTGGGTAGATTTTTTAGGCTTTTCAGGTTCCTCCGCTCCAAGCTGACGCTCCTTTCTTTTCCGACCACGCCGTGCTGGTTGTTTCTCTTCAGAATTGTTTTCAACAACCATGTCAGCCCAATACGAGTCTTTTCTATCGTGATATTCAAATTCTTCTGGTGCAACACCTAAAGAAAGGGAAGATTTTCTTTTTCTGCCAGATCCTCCTCTAGCAGAAGTCTTCTGTTTGCTCTTGCGCATAGCTGATACAGCAGCATCTCTGAATTCAGAGAAAAAACTGACAACAGCTTTTGAGAATCCGTGTACTTTCAAGGGATCTTGGGCAGTTAAATAAAGGTCCAAAAGAAAATCATCAGGTGATGTCTCTTCTGTTGAAATGACAATATTCTCATTTTGAGTATCTTCAGGAGCATCCAATGGTTTGTCAGAATCAAGCTCAACCTGCTGGTTATTTCCTTCATCTGTGGACTTGACAGTTGACGAGGATCCAGTCAATTGGCTGGCCACCCGACGAATGCAATCACCAATTTTAAATGATTGTCTAGGGCTTGGAGTTGTAGTCTTTGAAACTTTAGCTAAGGAAATAGTTCTTGTGCTTTCTGGCACCATAGGTTCATTATCAAGAAAATTAGAAGCCTTTCTTTTCCTGCCAACTGTTGGGGAATTTAACATTCCATCTAGTTTCTCATCTGAATCATAATCCTCATCATAATAATACAGCGACTCACCCATTATCTCAGAAAAACTTTTTTCTTTTCTTCTGTGATACACTATATCTTTCAAATTGTGTTTGCGCTTAGGACCCTTTGACTTTACTGTACAAGATACATCAGCAGCAGCAACTGAATCTGGATGCTCACTCTCACTTGGAACACTCTTTACCTGTGGGACTGATGTATCAACATCATTTTCCAATAACCCTTCAAAAAACTGGACTTCAGGTAACATCTGACGTCCATCTTTTAGACGATAAAAAGACAACAGCTGAGCCTTTGCTATGGTAAGCTCAAGTTGGTTAGCACCAAAAGTTGGAAGATATGCTAAATTTCTAACATAATTAACAAGCTTATCAGGTTGAAAAGATTCTGCACTAACGTACCCATCTCCCCCTTCCTTTTTACATGAACCTGTCTGGATCCCAGCATTTTCAACAATCTGAAACTTGATCATGTCATAAATTTCTTCAGGCATGCATGAACAAGCCAATCCTAACTCCGCCCTTCTAGAAACCTCTTCCAAGGCACAATCAATAGCATTCTGGAATGCTTCTGAACTATTCTGCTTCTCTGCCTGGGAAAAATGTGCTCTAAAAGGCTTCAACTGAGATGCCTCATTCCATGCAAAAGTTTTATCTCCAAAATAGGCAACCAAGTAGCAATCCTTTTTATGATACTTCATGGCTTTCTCAGAAGCGTCAGACGGATCAAAAATCTGACCAGGCCACCAAGGGTGGCTCTTCACTTTGCCCCACACCAAATCATTAACAGAAAGCTCATCTGCAGTTTCAGGTGGAAGCTCATAAGTTGCACGGCATTCTTTTGCCAAAGATCCCGATCTCAAAGCTACACGTTTAGCATTCTTCCTCTCCCGGTGGACGGACTTTTCAGCGCCAGTGACTCGTTCATTTTCAGAATCAGTAGCCTTTCCCTGCAGATATGAACCTGATTCAATCTGATCATCATCATCTTCAGACTGAGAGAGGGAAATTTCAGGGGCAAACTCTTCAGGAACTTCATTTACTTCACCTGAATCAACCATTTCAGTATCATTAGAATAGCCTTGTTCTTCTACAGCATGCCCTATAGAAGAGTCTCTTAGCTCAGAAGCTTCTACAGACTGACCTGATGCAGTTGCAACAAAGTCAACAGCATGGGAAGGGATAGTCTCATTAGCTTGTTCACACAGTTCGCCTTCACTTTCTACATTTTGTCCATTCTGCTTATCAGTATCAGAAAAGTCATTGCCAGAAGAGGCAAATCCATTTGTGTTCTCCAGCACATTCACTAGATTTGATTGCATCTGTTCCTCAAAATATTCAGTTTGCTGTGAAACAGATGAAATAACTGTTGCATTTGTGTGCGCAGGATTAACAGCTGTACTGCCAATGTTATTAGCAGGAGCCATCATCGCTGATTCTTCCTGTACAGGGGGCAAATCAGAACTAATTTTTCCATCCTTTATCGTCATGTCAACTTCTGAGTCTAGACTTGCTTGTGTTTCACCATTCCTTTCAACTGTCTCCCTTGACCGGACAGAAACAGTTTCATGTTCAACACATGCTATATTCCCTTTCAAAGTATCATTTCTTACAATGTCAGTGTCAGCATTTTCCTCTTCAGCAGGAATTGACCCAGCTTCACTAGTAGAAACTTGGGAAACATTTTTGCATTCCATAGCTTCATGCTTTTTACCCCTAACCTCTTGATCATGCACGAAATCATTCATGTTATTACATACAGACAACTCTTTATTACCACCTTCTGTTATTTCATCCATGTTGGCCTCAGCTAAGGACTTCTCTGACAGGCAACGACCCTTGTCTGTTGGTTCAGCGTTCATGTTCTGATCAACTTCTGGACACATGACAGGTTTATCCTTGGCATCATCAATTAGTATTTCACCCTCACTAGAACGCAGCCCACTCTCCACCATTACTACATCATTGCCCACAATGCTTTCAGTCATTCCATCAGAATCCTCAGGCTTAGCATTCACTACAACCTCATTTCCTATGCTCTCAACCATTGCCAGAACTGAATGTTAGATTCCCAAACAGTGTTTTGACAAGCAGTCTACGACCCAGCCATTAACCATGTAAACTTCAGACAACACAAGACCATACTGTAGGTCATCTGCAAAACACATACAAAATCATGCTCAGAGAACATAAAAGAGTGTTTGGAATTACGCAATACACTTGTCAGGAAGAAAATGAACCCCTTCAACTATTTACCCCAGAAGATGGTGAGCATTGGTCCTCCTATGTACATAGCCTAGAAAATAAATGCAATGCCCATAGACATTCCCAAAAGAAAAAGAAAAAGAAAAAAGAAAAAAAAAACAACTGTGCGGCTCTTTACCAAAGGGACAAACTTTAACGTTGGTCATGTTGTCTGAATATATTAAGAAGAAATAAAGATCACAATAGCCTAGGTATGATATATTAAGAAGAAATAATGATCAGAATAGCCTAGGTCCGGATATATTCATACAGGCTTGATCATCAACTTCATGTCAACAAGCTAAATCATATACTTGTTTGATTTTTTTTGTTTTGCCCGTTTGTGACAGTGAAAGAAAACGTAAAATCCAGATTAAACTAGGAGCCAGTGAGCCACAAATCCTCGCTTACCCTATGCCACAGTGCCACAGTACCCCCCCCCCCCCCCCCCCCCCCCCCGCCCCCAAGAACTAGAAACAACGATTCAAATCTCGATTCCTGACTACCTCTAAGGGATTTGCTTAACCGCTCATAAACGAAAAATATAGGCCACGAAATGCATCCCAAATCGATCTCAAAGGTGAATTGCTCCTTTCTCCACCTAAACCCAAAATTGCAAACCCTAAACCTTTCGCCCAAAGTCAATAACCAGAGAAAATGCCAATTGTAACGACCACAAAATCACCATTATCATTCATCAGCACCAAGAAGCAGCAAAATTGAGGAGCAATTGCACTAAACGAATGTCCAATAACACTAAATTGGGAATAGATCAGTGTTCAGCAGCTGCCAAGGTGCCTTTGCTGAAGAGAAAAAGATGGAGAAAAGAGCAAGACTAACCTCATGCTTGCAAGAAGAGGGAGAAGAATCGCTGCTGACAACGCGAATAAGATCGGGAAGAAGAAGATCTCTCGGAGGAACGAGTGAGCAAACATGAAACAAAGAGATAGCTATCACGAACCAGCGATAGTCGAGAGAAGA